>OW386562.1:2610634-4035634 GCA_936435175.1 Glyphotaelius pellucidus | reverse complement strand
TAATGTTATAAACAATAATGTTATTAAATACGTAATTGGAAAACTTCTAAAAATAAAGTAAATAATTAAGTTTTCCAATTACGTATTCAATAATGTTATTATTCAATTTATAAAAAATACTTTTTATTTATGGTAATATATAGGGATCTATATTTCAACATCCTTCGACGGATACCGTTAGTGTAGAAGTGTAGATAGTGATATATATTTTGAGGTATCTCAACAGTTGTCAGTTAAAATTCGGCATTCCGAATTTCACCAATTTATAACAAACTTTCCCGGAACACATGTTTTGTTAATTTTGAAGGTATTATTAGGACGATCGTCGATGATCTGCGTACGAGTTCTCTCTGGGAATACTGTACCTCATTATCCCAATTGGTTGGGATCTGGAATGTAGAATTGTGGTAGAAGTAGGCTGCGTAGTAGGACACAGGGAAGGGGGCAGCTGTCTGGCGGGGGTCCTCGTTGTGGGGCGGGAAGTGGGAGCTGATTTGCGGTCTGGTGAGTGAGTTCCCAAGGCTGCACTGGACCTCGGAACCCAGCCAGTGGTTATTTCCAAAGTAGAAGCCTGTCTCTGGGTGACCGGAGGCATCCAACACTGGAGAATAGATCAAATCATTCTTTCATATTCAGAAAGAGTCAGGCACACCTCATACGTCATTACATAGGCCTCGATTACATTGAACGAGTTAAAACTAAGTCAGATAATGTTAAAGTGTTATGTGTGGTCAGTAGTGGCTGTATGGATGTGAGACATGGACCTTGAAAGTAAATACCATGAGCAGGTTAGAGGCTTTTGAAATGTGGCTTCACCGGAGAATGCTCAAGGTTCTATGGACCAACATGATCACCAACATAGAAATTCTCAGGCGGGCTAGAGCAGAGAGAACTGCTCACATCAATAAAAGTCAGGAAAATTTCATATCTGGGTCAAGTACTTCGAGGGGAAAGTATCACCTGCTCCAATTAATGAGGAAAAATAGAAGGTCGCCGAGGGCCTGGTAGGAGACAAATGTCTTGGCTACGAAATATACGAGAGTGGACCGGCATTAGTCTTGCGGAGGAGCTATTCCAGGCAGCACAAGATAGAGAGACATTTTCCAGAGTGATCGCCAACGTTGGGGGGACCTGTTACGGCACACGAAGAGGAAGAAGAGTTTACAAGCTAATACCCCGCGAATTTATTATCTGCTAGTAAACTCGCTCAGTGTAGTCAAATTTACTAGCTAACTAGCAGATTTTACACTGAACGAGTTTACTAGCAGACAGACAGTGAATTCGCCGGCTAGTAGCTTGTAAACTCGCGCAATGTAATCGAGGCTATATGTCTGGTAATGTTGTAGGTAGTTTGAAAACAAGCTTATGGGTCTGAATGGTTAAAAGAAAATTAAGAGGAACGGTTAGATGAACTCTTTCATTAAAAAAAAATATTAGGGAGGGGGGTATGGGTACCGCCGCCCGGAAGCCATTTATTTGATAACCAACACCCCTGCCATAAGTCACCTCGAGGAGTTCGCTACGTTTGGTGATTTAGCAGAGGTGCTCTGGTTTTGGGGTGAAGTTTGTCTTGGGATTGGTCCATATTAGGAGAGACTGCTTCAGGAAGACTCTCTCGACCCATCGAATTGCGCCGCAGTAGGAGGGGTGGAATCAAAAGTTTCTCATTCCTGGACACCCATTAACCCCCAGATTTCTACCCACCCCCTTTTCCTTCCAAGAACTTCCTCTCCTTCTTTTCCCTAAAAAGACCCTCCACACAGCATCCCCAATATGACACAGATCCTGAGGGATTTTTTTCCATCAGGGCCTCCTGAGGGAAAGTGTGGACCTACTGAAAAAATTTTTTTTTAGATTATAAAATTTTGATAACAAAAAAATTTAATCTAAAGATGTAGCAAATTTTTAGTACGAATGTGAGCTAGATTATTTATTTCTGTTTTAAATTATAAAACAATGTAGAATTCTATTTTCCATGATTACAGAGGCAACTTTGGCAATTATTGTCAATGACCATAAATACCAGGCACTCAAGTATTCAACAATCTTTCTCTCGATACACAAAAAAGAAGGAAACAAAAAACCCTTCACTTACAAATTTATAAGACGGAGGGCACGTTAGGGCACACGAAGAAAAAAAATATATCGTAAAATCATAAAACATATATTATATTATACATACATACTACTTAAGGCACACTTCAAAATGTACAAAGAAATCATATCTGTAGTATATCAGAATATTATTTATGAACAGTTCTATCATCGTTATTTATGCTAGGTTTGGGTCACATTGTGTCGGTTACAACGTGTGCCGAACATAGCCGATCAGAGAAGGGCAAGTCATTCCATTTTGCGAGAGCTCGCCAGACAAAATCTAGCTAGCGAGTTAGAAGGATATGTGTCCTCTTAAGGCCCATTAACCAGCATTCAAATTTCGTCGAAAGATGGTCTCGCGATAGTACCATTGCAACTGTACAGGGCGGTTCCGATGAGAAAAATTGATTATTCGCGTATAATCTACAACTCAATATCGCTTTTACTTCATTAAAAATTTGCTTTAACATAAACCTACATTCAAGTTAGCAATAAAAATGCTCAAACGCCTGATGATAAAAGTATTAAAATTATGTACTATTTGTTTTCATTTTTTGATAATAAGTATTTATAATTTTTCAATAATGTCTAAGCAAAAGAAGCTTACAAAAAAATCTGAAATACATTTATTTATTTATTTGTTTATTTGTTGTTTCTTTACACTGCAGGTAAAATGTTTACAGTACAATTTGCAACCTCAATAGGACAAGCCTGTGTTGAGTTCAACAATTCTACAAATTAACAAAATAACACAAAACTATACAGATATTGAAAGAACAATATTGTTGTATTTCTTACAGATTGAGATTATGGGTACCTACTAAACTGCTGGTGCTAGGTAGTATATTAATGTAAACATGTAGACTTTTAGGGTGACCATAGTTTAATAAAAAATAAATATTACTTTGTTAGAACGTAAATAAATAGACAAACTGAAGTATTTTCGTCGCAAAACACGTGCGCTGTTTTTTTATTTTTAATTATTTTATTTGAACTCAAATTGAAATTCTGAAAAGCTTCTTTCCTATATTATATATATTTTGATTTATTTTATTGAATGATTATATGATTTAAAATGTGGGTTAACTTTCTAAAATTAAACAAATCGCTCCAAACAATGATTATTCCACAGATTTAATTGATAAAATCCTAAATAAGAAACTAAAACTCAAATAATAAACTTAAATAATAAAATAATTAATTCCGTTTAATGGCGCAGGATCTTATAATCCAACTTTTCCACACTCAGTACAAAACAATTGCCTGCTCACATTAATCCCGCGTTCTATACTGATAACAATTAAGGTAAATTATTAAAAAACACTTAAAGGTAGAAATCATAAATTAAGCCACTCAGGTATTTACCAACTATTGTCGCAATGATTGTCCATCATTCTACATAGGTAAGACAACGAGAAATATAAACATTAGAATCACGGAACATTTAATATGCTTAAATAATAATCATTTTTCAGAATTTACAAATCTTCTAATTTCCACAGAACACATTTTTAATAAGGACACAGGGGTTAAAATTCTTCACCGTAACAATAAAAGCAAAAAATTAGATAATTTAGAAGCACTTGAAATTTGAAAATCCCTAAATAATAATTCGTCAAACAAATGGTTGAGTATTGGAGAATTGAGCGCAGAAATAGAAGGATTTATGCTTGCCATTCATGATAGAGTCATTAATACTAAAAATTATAGGAAGTATGTAATCAAAGATAGAAATCAAATTGATGATTTATGTAGAAAATGTTTGGCTTTCCCGGGAACTATAGAACATATTATATCGGGATGTTCTATATTAGCGCCTTCCGAATATACTTTTAGACACAATCAGGTTTTAAAAATAATTCATCAAAGTTTGGTAATTAAACATAAATTGATTGACTGCCGTAATGTAGTACCATATTATGAATACGAACCAAATTCGTTTTTAGAAAATGAATTTTATAAAATATATTATGATAAAACTATACTAACAGAACGATTCGTCATAATAGACCCGATATAGTTTTACATGACAAAATTAAAAAAATAACTTATATCATTGATGTCGCTATTCCATATTCCTGTAATATTCAAAAATCTGTTTCTGAAAAAATTAGAAAATACACAGATTTAGGAAATGAGATTAAAAGAATTTGGCATTCTCGGACTATAAAAATATTACCATTTGTTATTTCGGCTACTGGCATTATACCTAGCTCTCTAATTAAAAATTTAGGCTTATTAGATTTATCAAAGAATCTTTATATAAAGATGCAAAAATCAGTCATATTAAATACATGTAGGATTACGAAAGATTTTTTAAATATTTATATTGAGGGATCGGTAGGATTTATCGGTTCAGTTAGGAGTTATATTGAGCCGAACCCTCTGATATGAAAATATCTGGAGTCGGTGAAGTATTTTCCCATATGGTCTCTGGTAGATTGACGTGTTGTTCTTGTATAGTTTTGAATTTATTATACTTATACAATGCAATTGCATAGCGTGGATTGACTAGATGATCATTTGTGGAAAAGTGTGTGGAAGGGTTAAATTTTTCCTGTGGGGAAGATTTAACCCGAACATAAAGTCTAGAGAACAAATAATAAGAATAATCAAATTAATTTATCTTTTAGTCCCATTTTAAATATATTTCCAGTGAACCGCTCTGTTCTTCCCGGAAATCCCGCAATTACCCCTACCCCCTTGCTTACCTCTCACTCACACACCTAAAATTTGTATGTCTGACAATATTCTGTCGTAGATTAGTTACAATATTCTCCTGACGAAGGAAAGGTGCTTTCAAAACCGACAGATTGTTAATAAAATAAAAGTGGTCTACAACAAATTTATGTGTTTTTTTATTGTAAATTATGGCGAGCCACAAAGTTAATGCTTCTTGTAAATATGTATTAAAGATTCATTAAATTGCATTTCTTAAAACATTGTAATTTTTCTGTACTTTGTTTGGACGATAAAAGTTCGTGTTAGTCGAGGATTGCCGATTTGTTATTTCTTCTTAAATGAATAGCATATTATATTGTATATTTGCCTGCTATATTGATCTGAATAATATATATAGATAAAGGTTATAAAGTTTTATCAATAATATCGGTAACTTGTCATAATCGTTCCAGAGTACGACTGCAGATCTCCAGAAAACAAACAGCGGTGCACGTCGGCTTAATTAAGCATATCGTCAAGTAGACTAGCTGAGCTTCCGAGCTGTTTATTTGATGACAAGTTACCGGCATTATCGATGTGTTTCCTGAGGGTGTGAAACCTTCATCGATGTGATTTCTGGAGGTGCGTTCTTCACGATAAATATTTGGTTTCTTATTTTGGGTGAGAGAATCTCGTGATACATTCAATTTATTGACGGTCATATTCGGACCGCAGCGCCCGGTGTGCTGTGCGTCCGCCAATCAATTTCCACTACACGGCCAAACCACAATATGGCACTATTTAAAACAGCTCAGATTGCTTTGCTGCCAATTTTGGCAAATTTTCCCTTATTTGTAAGTAATTAGGAAGAAGTTTACGATTTTATAATATTTTTTTTATAAATCCTACGAATATGTAATAATCGACAAAAGATGGATGAATTTATTAGCTATATAGATCTATAATCAGTTTGTATGTCTCCGTATTAAAATTCGGAGGTATGATTTTTTTTTAATTTGGGCGAAAAATATACAAAATGATCACCAAAAAAATGTCGAGCAATCGGAGAAAAAAGTTTTAAATTGCCTAATTTTATCAGTGTGCACTATTATATTAATCGATCTATGAGGAATATCGATGTTATTAATTGATATATAACTGCAAACTTAATTTAGATTTTCGGAAATGTCTGACTAACCAACTGGACCGATCTACATATGAGGAATAAGTTCAAGTGACGACAGATATTCACCATATAAAAGCTGATTAGTTATTAGTTATTGTAGTTATTACAATATTCCATTTCCGACCACATGCCATAATAGTCCAGAACTGCACAGAGCATAGTTCAATGTGGTTGGTACAATGTGCAATTTGTGTTTAAAATAAATTGATCGAGGTATCGTGTCATATTATAAATGTATATAGGATGCATCAGCACGTGCCCGGCGGTTTTTGAGCTTATTCGGAGTAAAATATAAAGATATAATCAGGTTGGGAGCAATTGGGACTCTCGTGAGATATTCACATAAAAAATCATTGCGGACTGCTAAACGTGAACAAAGAATTTCTAGAAAGCTTTCTCTATTTGAAAAAGTAAAGGGTTTTCCAATAAGATGTGTTATTTTGAATAGCCCGCTATTTCGGTAGATGTCACTTTTGAAGCTGTCATTTTTTGACATTTCACAAGTACAAACTGCGCCATTAATAAAAATGGAACGATACACGCTTCAACAACGCATTGAAATTATTTGAATATCAAAATAACACCTCTTATTGGAAAACCCTGTGTATTACACCCCCCCCCCCCCCCCCTCCCCATTGGTGAGATTAAGTGATATTCGGTGGGACCCCCCTACCCCTCAAGTGAGACTTACATTACACTTATTAAATGACTATATTTATTTTCATAAAGATAATAGCCATCAGATTTTTTCACCCGGCAAAATGGGACACTTCGAAAGAAGTGAAACAATTTAATTTTTGTTTGGTGAGATTTTACTGAACCCCCCATTTTGAGCTCACGTAATTAATGGATGACCCCAAAGTGATCGTATTTATAATTTACTTATTATTGTTAAAATAGTTTTTTTTTTCATCCATGTCCTGCTAAATTTATAGCATTTTATATTTTAAAAATCGTTTTTTCCATCTTTGCCCTGCTAAATTAATAGCAATTATTATTATACCAGCTTTTACCCGCGGTTTTCATTTTTAAAATCTTTAATGGCCTTCATTTTATAATTTAAAGCAAAAATAAATAAAGTAGCTCACATCGTACTAGATATTTAATATACGTTTTGATTTCAAAAATAATTTTTCAGTTTAGTTGGGTAATTTGATCTCAAACCCAAATTTATGATTTGTACGAAACTGTCCAAAATGGGCCGCGCATACGTTCCTCATTCGAATTTCGACCGATTTCTTACATATCTCCCTTTAACATTTGAAGTTTTTAAGCTCTTAAAAAATATATGTTATTTTTGAAGCTAATACTAGATACGTTCCACGCCGAAACGCAAATTATATGAAATTCCCTTTCTAGAAAAAAATCGCAAAGTATGCTCCGAAAATTATTTAAAACATCTATTTCTATTATTTTACAAGTTACATTTGTGAAAAAATTCACAATGTTTCTTTAAATGATACTTAAGATACGTTCCACGAGATTTTTGCTCTATTTTAAACGAGTCATGTTTTATTAAACTTTTTCGCCATTTTCGCTACGATTTCATCACTTAAAATATTAGCGCGCTCTGTCCAACATTCGTAATTACACATCTCTCCTTCTTCTTCTTTTTCAGCCGAATAGCACCGCCTTAAAACATATTTTCATAGTTTTTAAAGACTTTTCCAAGAGGTGGTGAGTTGACTTTAATCCGAGTTGACATGGAACTGCTCAAATCATACCTTAATACAAACATGAGTTATTTTTATGGACCGTCTCAGTTTGTGCCGTAAAGGTCACAAAAAGTCGATGTACTTTGTACTAAAAATCACAAAAATACCAGAGGGGAGTTGTTCATACTGTTTAAAAAAAGCTGCATAACGTAATAATTTTATTAAAGATTAATTTTTTTTAATTAAATGAAGACACTATGAGCGAAAATCTGGAGACAGAAAAATCAGAAAAAGATATTGGCACTTCTGGGACTCGAACCCAGAACCTTTCTCTTTGCGGGCGAGCGCGCTGACCTAAGGAGTCGCATATTAAATAAAATGGATACAAATTTATCCAAACATCATCTAGATTGCATTTAGTTTGGGTTTGAATCTTGCAATCATACATAAAGATGGCAGCCAATAAAATATGCGTTAAGAAAATGAAGATAATATGGGTGGTTCTTAGCCGAAGTATGGTACAGTTAAAAGTGACCGAATTGAATATCGACACCTTAGCCCAGTGGTGCGTGAAAGCGAGAGGTCCTGGGTTCGAGTCCCAATATCTTTTTCTGATTTTTCTGTTTCCAGATTTTCGATTGATTTTCGCTCATAGTGTCTTCATTTAATTAAACATTACAATTTGAGGTTTTACTCATAAAAGTAAAATAAAGAATAATAATTAAAAGAAATATTTTAAATAATTTGTGATAAATACACTTACGTTTAAGGGCCCATCTCTCTCTGTTTCTGATTCCTTCTTCTACTGCCACGAGCTGTCTAATGCAGTCGGAATCGGTGGCATTTTTACTTGCAGTCAGAACAAGGCCATATATTATCGACTGCTTTTCAAGATGGCTATCACTGAGCATTTCACTGTCACATATCACGCAAAATGTCACAAGCACAAACACCACTCGAAGAGACTTCAACATTTTCACTGGATTTTCAGCGTTTTGGAAATATGGCCTTAAAAAGGTCAGAATTAAGAAATCTATTAAAAAAGGTAATTCAATGCTTTTAAAATATTAAAATGTGTGATTTTTTTTTTACATTTACTCCACAAAGGAGGCCCTGAGGAAAATAACTTCATGTCATCTGGGATGGATGGGTCAAAAGACCCTCCACGCTGTGTGGAGGGTCTTTTTGAGGAGAGGAAGGAATTAACATTGGTCTTGAAGAGACCCATGTTGTAGGAGGGAGGAAACACAGAAGCCGGCAAATCGTTCAATAGCCGAGCTGTTGAACTCAAGAACGAGTCGAAAAAACGACCCGTTCTCATGTGACAAATGTCAACCGTGTACATACGTTGGGCGCACGTTTGGCGTGTCTCTCGACTATGCACCGGTGCCGAAGGGATCAATGACGCTAGTTCCTCAGAGCTTCTTCCATTGAAATACCGGTAGAACATGGATAGCATTCCCACCCAACGCTTGTGCTCTAAAAATTGCAATCCGTTCTTTAAGGTGGGAGAATCTATCAAACGGACCGCCCGTTTCTGCACAGAATCGAGGGTATTTTTCAAGTATTTTGGAGCTTCAGACTAGAGGCGGCTGCCAAATTCAACCGCGGGGCGCACTTGCGATTTGTACAGGGTTAGCAGTTGTGTACTTAGTTACTATTAAAGTATCTGCGGGCCCTGTACAGTGCGCCCAGTTTTTAAGAGGCTAACTTTACTCTGGCTTCGATGGAGCCCCCATACCTGAGCTGGTCAATTATAGTTAACTGGTTAGGCAATATGTTTTTGTAGTTTTTTTTAATCTCGATTATAAATTTAAAATATTTATATCACAGTGAAATTTCGTAAGCAAAAATAACGCAGCTTATTTGAATGAAAATCTTTATACTGATGGAACGAAACAAGAGAAAGTACAAAGAAGAATGCGATCCTTCGGTTGATATCAAAAGCTGCATTGAATACGCTCTTTCCGATCTCTAACAGTGAAAGGGAACAGGTTTGATATTGGGCCATTTAAAAACAATTTTAGGTTATTAATACTATTCAAATTCACATTCCCGCTCTTTCTTATCTCTAATAATGAATGCGAATTTGAATATTAATAACCAAAAATTGTCTTTAAATGACCCAATATTAAACTTGTTCGCTTTCTCTACCCATTCTCACCTTTCCATTGACTCTGTCTATTATTTATAATTGGTGTCTATGTCTACGACCATTGTCTTTATCTATTATTTTTAATTAGTTTTAAGTAAACCCTGAAGAAGTGATCACAGCTCACGAAACATGTTGGTTATATAAACAATAAAAGTGGTAGAAACTAGAAACTAAGTATTTTATTAATTTTGAAAAATAAATTATTAAAACAATAAAAACCCGAAAACTTCAATATCTTTAACGGTTCCATGCCAACTGAGAATAAAGTCAACTCAACACCTCCTTGAAAGGTGATTAAAAGCTATGAAAAAAATAATTTTAAACTAGCCGGTAACCTTAATTTAACGTAACCCATTTAACCATTTTTTTATTTATATTTTTATCACTCTTAATGACTTATCTGAGATGGTTCTGAGTTGGTTTCATTCTGAGTTGTCCGGTCACCATCTTGGACATGTGATGAGACATCCAGAGAAGTACGAGATCTTGCATCTCATAATGCAGGGAAAATTTGCCGGAAGACGGGCCCTAAAAAAAGGCAATAAACGTATGTTTATTGCTTCGAGATCCGCGAATGTTTCGGAAACGTTGGTGATTTATTGTGCGCACGCCCGCAAATGTATCTATATACGATAGTGAGCTGTGGCGTTATGAAATTTGTATAAAAAAATAACATGTAAGGTACAAAAGGATTGCGGGAGGGTAACGGGACGCGAACGGGGATGCTTGGGAAGTCGCAGGGACAAACGATTTCTTTCTTTGAATGGCTTTGCAACGCACGCCGGGTACTCCGGGGCCAGTATATACAAATAAATTTATGTCATTTATCTAATTTTTTTTTTTACATGGGCTCCACATAGGAGGCCCTGAGGAAAACAATTTCCCTCATGGCCTAAGTCATCTTTGGGGATGCTGTGTGGTGGGTGTTTTTTAAGGAAAGAAAGGGGATGAGAGTTCTGGGAGGGAAAAGAGTTTAAGGGGTGGGTAGGAATCTGGGGTTCAGTGTGTCCTGGTCATCCGCCCAGACAAACCTCGCCCCATGAACCCGGGCACCCCTGCTAAATCACCAAACGTAGCGAACCACTTGGGGTGATCTATGGCAGAGGTGTTGGTTATCCAATAAAGGTTCCCGGGGCGGCGGTACCCATTCCCGCCTCCTAAATTGAATATTAATTAATATTAAATTTTGGAGGCGGGAATGGGTTAATATATTAAATAATTAATTAATTTATTGGTTAATAAACTTAAATAAAATAAAATGTCTACTAAGGCGCGTAAAGCAAAAAGCTTAACGTACCTATAAGGAAAAAAATTAAATAACTCTCGGGCTGCCGGCCCTGAAAACAATATTATTTTCGTTTGTCCGGTTGAACGAATCGATTCACAGGAACCATTAATAATAATTAGTCAATAAATTTGGGAATCCACCGACCGGACAATTAGAGTCATTTATATTCACTAAAGTTTTTTCCCACACACGTTTTTGGCTTTCTGCCGATAACAATAAGATTCTTAAGATAATTAAATCCCATTTGATTGTTTACTTTTTCTATTTGCTATTGATTCATTTAATGATTGGTGCAAAATTAACTGCAATGAACTAAATGTTGATAAATGCAAAATTTTGTTCTTTTATAGAACCAAAAAACCTATTCAGTTTGATTATAAACTAAATAATGTTTATCTTTCTACTATCACTTCTATCAAGGACCTTGGGGTCACTCTAGACTGCAAATTTTCTTTCCGTGATTACATTAATAACTTTGTAAACAAATCACTTAAACTACTCGGCTTCATTCATAGAATTACCTCTGATTTTAAACATTTAAGTACACTTAAAACTCTTTAATGTTTGCTGGTTCGCCCTCATCTTGAATATGCTAGTGTCATTTGGTCTCCTTTCTATGCTGTCCACATTATTGTCACATCGAATCCGTACAACATCGCTTCCTTCGAGGAATTGCTTGGAGATTAGGACTTGAAAGAGGCGAGTACTCATAAGATGAAATTGAACAAACTTTAAACATTTCTTCTTTAGAAAAACGTAGAAAGGACACTGATCTAATTTGTATATTCAAAATTATCAACAGTATTCCTGGCACACCTGCTTTGTTACAACTCATCCAGTTTAACATCCCTTCCCGTAGACTCCGAAATAATGAATTGCTGTTCCTCAATCAACATTCTACTAATCTTCATTCATCATTCTTCTCCTTTATCCAGAATGTTGAGACTTGTTAACGCAAGTCAAAGCATTGAATTTTTTGGTGTTAGCCTAAATGACTTTCGGCAATCGATACGAAATGTGTTATTTTTAAAGTCTTTTAAATACATCTTCAAGCTTTGACTTGTAGTTGTCTTCTATATGTACTTTTGTATTAAAATTTGTCAATGCTCTTCATTTATACGTACTTTCCTTTCATTGTCATCACTTTTTTTTATTCGTGCTATTGTTATATTATTAATGGACTTTTTGTCCGTAAATAAATAAATAAATAAACTGCCGGTGAGTCCAATTCTTCTGCTGGATAAGTCCTCCGTCATACCACAAACAACATCTTCGATTATAACGATGGTAGTGGATATTCGTAGCTCAGGAATGTTAGTCTTTCTAAAAAAGTTGTTGTAAAAATCCACATTTCGCTTTCGATATATGTGTTTATTGGGAGGAGACCTGGATTTTCCAATATGTTATCTAATTACGAATATTTTTTGTTGTCTTGCTTTTTCTTGTTTTTTTCGTGAAATTGATTACCTGCCATTTTTAACATAGTCTTTCAAATTTATTCAAATATTTTTGATAAAAAACATAATGCGTCAGAATAAAACAAAAAACACACAACGTATATTTTATTGAAGGTGCTAGCGCAGACTTGTGAAAATCACAGGTTATTTAATTCCAATTGTGATTATTTTAATTCCAAAAAGATGGTTGAAATAATTTTCTGTTAAAATATAAAATTATAGGTAGGAACTTACTTTATCGCTTGTCAGAAATCTTAATTTTTGAAAATGGACTTAATTAAAAAAAAAATTATAAAAAACACTTATTTTGTGTACAACCACGAGTTTTTATAAATTTATTCACCGACCGGTTTCGCTTTGCTCAACCATCATCAGAGTACAAATTAATACTAAACAAGAAAAGCACAGTGTGTGCTTATATATATTTACAGAGGGAGACATCAAGTTAAAAATATAACAAACAGTAAAGATACATTAATAGTACACAACTGCTAACCCTGTACAAATTGCAAGTGCACCTCGTGGTTGAATTTGGCAGCCACCTCCTTTGGAGCTCCAGAATACCTGAAAAAAACCTCGACTCTGTCCACAAACGTGCAGTCCGTTTGATAGATTCTTCCATCTTAACAAACGGATCGCAATCTTTAGAGCACACGCGTCGGGTGGGAATGCTATCCTTGTTCTACCGGTATTTCAATAGAAGATGCTCCGAGGAACTGGCGTCATTGATCCTCTCGGTGCGTTGTCGGGAAACACGCAAAACGCGCGCTCAACATTTTTTTTTTTAAAGAAAGACAAACATTCCTGAGCTACGAATAACCCAAAAATTTTTGAAATCTCCTACTACCATCATATTTACATACATATGTAGGGATATTTTGTCACATGATAGCGGGTCGCTTCTTCGACTCGTTTTTGAGTTCAACAGCTCGTCTGTGGAACGATCTGCCAACCTCTGTGTTTCCTCCTTCCTACAACATTAATCTTTTCAAGACCAAAGGAAAAGGCTTCCTACAATAGTAATTTAAAAATGTGCAGAATTCATGCAGAACTCATAGACAATCAAAAAGGTACCTTCTATGTCAGTGACTACAGTATGTTTTTTTTTTCAAAACGATATGGCAGATACTTTCATTTTGTGTTATCTATTAACAAAAATACAGCTAGTTCCAATAATGCATTAAAAATTATAGTATGAAAACATTAGGATTTTGCTGAGAACCATTAAAAACTTTAATTCACTTCCTGTCATGAACATTTTATTTATCTCATTAGTTCTTAGTCAATTAAAATACATTTCCGTCATTTGGTCACATCACCATAACATTCTTAATGAAAATGTGAAAGTTTTTATACGTTATTAATTTAAAATTAAATATCCTCTCAGAAAAAATTAATTACGATTTTTTTTATTAAAAATGCTTATGTAAGACGCTCAATTTACAAAAACATAATTTTGTAAAAAAACAAGTTATTACGAAAATAGTGTCAGCGGCGTTTTGCATTTAATGCCGGTTAATCTGTGTGTATGATACAAGGAAGATAAAATCCTACATCTATTTATATCTTACGACCGACGTAGTCTAGCGGTAAGGCTCTTGACTCGCATTCCGAAGGTCAAGGGATCGAATCCCGGTGTGGCAAATAAATTTTATTCGATTAATTTGTGTTTTTTCACAATGTATTCTTTTAAAATAATATATAGTATATTTGCGGCACGTTCCAGAGCGGATGATACTATCAGTATCGCCCTGAAAGGCTATTCCCTAAAATTTGTGATAAGAGATCGTTCTCCCAAGAGAAGTGCTGTCAGATTTGTGTGATGTTCTACGGCTGTTATTTGCTTTTTCTATCGGCCGATGTCAAAATTTCAGCTGTGAGCTGATACGTATTTTAGTTTGGGTCGTTTTAAACACGAATTCCTGCAAGTATGCATGATTATTTATTCATTTAACAGCTGTAGAAAATCACACAAATCTGACAGGACATCTCGCGGGAGAACGATCTCTTAGAGAATAGCTCTTCTGGTGTAAGATCACCATTCAGAATTGAAACGTTGCTTGAAATTGCTTTAGCTGTGTTTGGTGACCAGATCTGAATAGCTAGGTACTTCCCCACCTTCCTCTTCCCTAATACCCCAATTGGGGATGCTATAGTCTCACTGGCTTCAGAAGGGAGCAGTTGCGACTTTTGTGCGGTATTCATATAAAAAAAATATCTTTTAGAAAATTACGGGATATTATAATTGCAGGATTTGTGTAGCGTATTTATGAAATATTTACCTCAAAATTAATTGCCTGTCAAAAACAAATAAATATTTTCAATACTGGCGACGATCAGAAAGAAATTCACCATTAAGTAAACTTGAGAAATCACGAAATCTCTCTAGATTTTAAACAAAAGAAAAACAGATTTCAAATATTCAATTATTAATTAATTATTAAAATAAAATAATTTTCTGATTGTAACGAGTAAGTACCGCTTGTCTGGACAAAAGTTTCAATTTTGAAAATATCACTTAAATTCAAAGCAAAATTGGAATTCATTGAACTTGGTAGCGTTTGGCCATTTGATAAGAACTTCAACAAAAGTTTATTTTATGTACCAGGGATTTTTGAAGATTCATTTGTTATTTACATTTCACTAAAAACGCTTTATTCCCACCTATATTAACGGAATTATTTTTATTAGCTTCCGATGGTGAATTAGGTACCGTGATTTTCTTTGGTAAATTTATTTGTGAAACCATGAAACAGCCGATTTACATTTAAACAAATGATTTACCTTTATTTGACAAGCGCTAGGTAAATATTGCTCATGAAATAAGTGACGCTGTGATGTAAAATGAACTTATTGTGAATTGCGAAGTCAATACGAGAAGAGCTTAAAAAGTTCATAGAACTAAATACAAATAAATGGTTAGGGAAAACTTTTTAATTTTGTTTCTTTAAAAAAAATCATTTTTAAATGCCAAATCACAGTACAAATTGAGCGCATGTTTTTTTTTTAAATTGGGTGGCGTACTTGTTCTTGACATACAAAAGTAAAAATTTTATAGGCAGAATGTGGGGAGTTAAGTGTGAAGGATTGAATATTGAAATACAAAATTGGATTTGTTAGCCTTTGAGTTTGTTTATGGACAAAATTATTTATTCATATTGCGTACGTACGGGCCCAAATAATTAATTTATCTCAATATTTTAAAGTACAACTTGCAAAAAGTGTTTTAACCTAAAATAATAATTAAATTAGCGACATTTTTTTGTTATTTTTTATATTTTAGCGACTTTATAAAATACGAACTTTTCAAACTTCCCTCGTAGTTTGAAGGTTTATTGACATAACATAATTCTTGGTTGCTTTGTTTGAAAGGCATAAAGGTGCTAAATATGTGCATAACTCGGTGCAACGATGCATTATTGCGTTTGTTATGCACAAAGCGCAATTGCATTTATCCTTGCAAGGGGAACACCTCGGTTGAGTGGTCATAAAAGATTAGCTATAACCTGTGGCGTAACTATACCATATGAGGCCCGTGGCAAATTCATTGGATGGGGCCCCGCCAGTAAAAATCGTCACGTTGTAATTGAATTATAATAAATTACCCAACAGTATTATTAATATTGGCTGCATTTTTGTTAAATATCTAATAAATTTTATTTTCAAAAACATAGTGTGCGTTAATAGCTAACATTCATAATTAACTTTATTTTGCTTCTAATTGCAGCTGCGAAAAAATAAAAACTACAAAAATTCAAAGATACAAATGACCAATTGTCGTAACAATCAAACGAAGAATGCGTAGTAGAGCCCTTTGTACTTAAAATATAGAAATCCAGGATTCCCCTAACACCATGCGTCGCTAATCCGCCAGCGCTATGAAAAAAGTATTTTTTTGCTTAACAAAATGCGGGAATACCCCGAGCGTCACTAGCTCGCCCGTGCCACCAAAGTACCATGACAAAAAATTAGGCAACCAATGGATGCGTTCTACAATTGATCAACATTCTTTTTTTTTATGACTGCGTTTAATTCTTAATAATTTATTAGAATTTATACTTGGTCTTAAGTTGTGTATAACTTTAATTGATTTATTGTAGGTACTTATATGAAATTTATAATTTTTACTAAATTTTGTTAAAAATGTTAGATTACTTCTGAGCTTGTAGCCTCTCTTGCCAGCCCTGCCACCCTATAGTTACGCCGCTGGCTATAACACTGACTTCTTAGGCGGTAATCTCTAATTGAACTCCTAATGAGATAGGCGGTGTTGTCATCTTGACGGATGACACTCTAATCTGCCACATATGATACCTGTCAAATGTGGCGGATTAGAGTGACCTCCAAACATACGAAGATTACTGATTTCCTGGCAGAATCAAATAAAAAACAAATTAAATTATTTTATCAGCGAAAATAGCTTCCCAGTCTCTCCAGGCTCCCTAGCACGGTCAATCGTAGTAGTCGTTCCTACACTTTATTAAAACAATTCAGACGTTTAATTTCTACCAATTTCTTACATATCTCCCTTAAACATTTGAAGTTTTTAAGCTCTAAAAAAATATATGTTATTTTTTAAGATAATATCTAGATACGCTCCACGCCGAAACGCAAATTATATGAAATTCCCTCGAAAGAAAAAAATCGCTAAGTATTCTCCGAAAATGATTAAAAACAAGTCTATTTCTATTATTTTACGAGTTATATTTGTGAAAAAAATTGCAATGTTTCTTTAAATGATACTTGAGAAGCCTACCACGAGATTTTTGCTCTATTTTAAACGAGTCTTTAAAAAAGTAAAATCTTTAATGACCTTTAATCTTACAATTTAAAGCACAAATAAATAAAGTGGCTGGCTATTCAGATCTCATTACCAAACACGGCTAAAGCCATTTCAATTCTGAATTGTGGTCTTACACCAAGGCAATACTGAGAGTATCTTCCACTTTGAAACGTGCCACAAATATACAATATATTAATTAATTAATTGTGAAATAACACAAATTCATCAAATAAAATTTATTTACCCCCGCCCTCTACCACGGAGGCCCGCATTCAAAATATCTTGGAAATATTCGGAAATTCTATGAGAATTTTCAAGTTTGCAACAAATTAACTTCCCTCTTTTACATGAGCTCTACACAGGAGGCCCTGAGGAAATTAATTTCCCTCAGGGCCTATGTCATCTTTGGGGATGCTGAGTTTTTTTTAAGGAAATGAAGAATAGGAGATTTCTGGGGAAAAAGTTTGAGGGATGGGTAGGAAACTGGAGTTCAGTGTGTCCAGATCGTCCACCGCCAAGACCTAGACAAACTTCACACCACGAACCCGGGAACCCCTGCTTAATCACCTAATACAGCGAACCACTTGGGGTGACCTTTGGCAGAGGTGTTGGTTCTCCAATAAATGGTTCCCGAGACGGCGGTACCCATTCCAGCCTCCCAAATAGAATATATAAACTTTTTAAGACTGTTAAATATCAGTGAAGTCAATTTTAGTTAATTAGTAAGATTTTCACATACTTGGTTGTTTATCAATTGTATAAAATTTACATCACGTTTATGATTGGTATGGTTGAAAATGTTTTATTATTATTAATTTAAAAATATATATTTTTTTAAATGTTCGGCACAATTTTGCAAACTTTTCAGTGTTTCACTATTTCACTTCAACGGGAACTCTTTACTATTTGAACTCAGTAAGAGGACTAAAACTGTCTTCAAAAGAACAAAGCGAAAACATAATAAAATATAAAAAAACCTGAATTGCAGCAATAGGGGAGCTTGGTGTGCCTAGGACGTACGTTTGCACTTTAAGCCGCCGTTATCCGAATTTCTACCGATTTCTTACATATCTCCCTTAAACATTTGAAGTTTTTAAGCTCTTAAAAAATTATATGTTATTTTTTAAGATAATATTTAAATACGTTCCATACCGAAACGCAAATTATATGAAATTCCCTAGATAGAAAAAAATCGCAAAGTATGCTCCGAAAATTATTTAAAACAAATCTATTTCTATTATTTTAAAAGTTATATTTGTGAAAAAATTCACAATGTTTCTTTAAATGATACTTAAGATACGTTCCACGAGATTTTTGCTCTATTTTAAACGAGTCATGTTTTATTAAGCTTTTTCGCAATTTTCGCTGCTATTCTACGACTAAACATATTAGCGCGCTCTGTCCAACACTCGTAATTACATATCTCTCCATCTTCTTTTTCAGCGCTGTGCGTTTCAAGAGTGCGGCCTTAAGCCGCCGTCATCCGAATTTCTACCGATTTCTTACATATCTCCCTTAAACATTTGAAGTTTTTAAGCTCTTAAAAAAGTATATGTTATTTTTTAAGATAATATTTAAATACGTTCCATACCGAAACGCAAATTATATGAAATTCCCTAGATAGAAAAAAATCGCAAAGTATGCTCCGAAAATTATTTAAAACAAATCTATTTCTATTATTTTAAAAGTTATATTTGTGAAAAAATTCACAATGTTTCTTTAAATGATACTTAAGATACGTTCCACGAGATTTTTGCTCTAATTTAAACGAGTCGTGTTTTATTAAGCATTTTCATAATTTTCGCTTCAATTTTATAATTGAAAATATTAGCGCGCTCTGTCCAACATTCGTAATTATATATCTCTACATCTTCTTCTTTTTGCGCCAGGAAGCGTGGCCTTAAGCCGCCGCATCCCGAATTTCTACCGATTTATTACATATTTTCCTTAAACCGGCCGGCGTAGTCTGGCGGTAAGGCTCTTGACTCACAATCCGAAGGTCGTGGGATCGAATCTTGTCGTGGCAAATAAATTTAATTTGATTTATTTTTGTTATTTCACAATTAATTTATTTAAAATAAAATAAGTATGGTATATTTGCGACGTTCCAGAGTGGAAGATACTCTCAGTATCGCCCTGATGTAAGACCACCATTCAGAATTGAAACGTTGCTTGAAATGACTTAGCCATGTTTGGTGACCAGATCTGAGTAGCCAGGTACTTACGCACTTCCTTTTCCCCATCTCCTTCCCCTCCCCAATACCTTCAGCCAATTGGGGATGCCATAGTCTCACTGGCTCCAGACGGGAGCAGTTGAGACTCTTGTGCAGTGTTGATATAAAAAACACTTTAAGTTTTAAAGCTCTTAAAAAAACACTTTTTTTTACATGTGCTATAGTCAATCCTCGAAGCTCCTGCGCTCCTAGGTTTGACTAGTCAATCCTCAGGTCTGACTAGTTAAGCTCCTAGGTTTGACTAGTCAATCCTCAAGTCACCGAGGATTGACTAGTCAAACCTAGGAGCGCCGGAGCTTTGAGAATTGACTATAACACATATCAAAAAAAAAAATCGAAAATAATCACACCTTTATTATATTTTGTGAAATAAGTAAGTGTTCTAGGTATAACGGTTCCCCGCGAACCTCGTTAAAGACTGCCTACAATTTTGCAGTTTTGAATTGGAGTGGTCTTTCCTAACTTTCTAGCTACGCAAAAATATTCTAAGACGGACTACGAATTTTTAATTTCATAAAAATTGTTACACAAAATCATTTGTAACAAGGTGTGTGCACCCTTTTATACACACTATATTTATGATATATGGTCTGGAATATTTTAGAGTTGAACTGTCGTCAATGTCGAATTGAAAATGAATCTTCTTCATACGCACAGACTGACAGACCGATTTTAAGAGTCATTAATCCATTAGCCTTCGAATTGTTAAGCTAAAAAATTGTCCTTTACATCCGAATTAATTTTGTACCAAACATTTAAAAGTTTTAGAAGTGTACTAATCTAATATAACTTTTAAACTATATTTTTAATCCAAATATTTATATTTTTTAATTTACTTGTGTAATGAATCAAGGTATGTAAAAAATATATTTTGTGTTTTAATATAAAATTATAATATGATTAAATCTGGATTTAAAAATGACTTAAAAAAAAGCATTAAAAAAATATATTATTTCAATTTAAAAAAATTGTATATTGGTCAATTTTTTTGGCATAATATTTTTTTTACTTGTATACAGGGTGTTAAGGGACGTACTTGACTTACTTTAACCAGTGATTCCTGACATTATTTGAAGTAAAAATGTAAATGCAGTTTTGGTCTCCAGTGACTTTTTTGCTGACAATTTTTTTTGTTTTCAAAATTCAAATTTTTTTTCAAAAGTGGTCACTCAGCCGACCGACCAATAATAACCGACCAATCCCTAACCCCGCCTCCAACTATCCAACACCTACCATTTTTTTATGTTTATTAATTTATATACACAGTAGGCCCTGAGGAAAATAATTTCCTTTAGGGCCTATGTCATCTGAGATGCTGTGTAGAGGGTCTTTTTGAGGAGAGGAAGGAATGAACATTGGTCTTGAAGAGACCCATGTTGTAGGAAGGAGGAAACACAGAGGCCGGCAAATCGTTCCACAGCCGAGCTGTCAAACACAAGAACGAGTCGAAGAAGCGACCATTCTCATGTGACAAATGTCAACCGTGAACATATGTTGGGCACGCGTTTGGTGTGTTTCCCGACTATGCACCGGTGCCGAAGGGATCAATGACACTAGTTCCTCGGAGCATCTTCCATTGAAATACCGATAGAACAAGGATAGCATTCCCACCCTCAGTCTGTGCTCTAAAGATTGCAATCCATTTCTTGAGTTAGAAGAACCTATATCAAACGGATCGCCCGTTTCTGCATAGAGTCGAGGGTGATTTTCAGGTATTTTGGGGCTCCAGATCAGAGGTGGCTGCCAAATTCAACCGTGGGGTGCACTTGTGATTTGTACAGGGTTAGAGTTGTGTACTATTAAAGTATATTCAGACCTGTCAGTGGTTGAGTGGGAATCGCGTTTGGGTCCCACCCGGGCGTCCCGTGTTCGATTCCTCGGCTGGCTAAGTCCTCCATCACAACACAAGCAACATTTTCAGCTTTCTGTGGTGGTGGTAGGAGATTTTCAAACATTGTTGGGTTATTCGTAACCCGGTAATGTTTGTTTTTCTTTTTAAAAAAAAAATATGCGGGCCTGCATAGTATGTCCAGTTTTCGAGAGGCTAACATAACCCTGGTTTCGACTGAGCTGGTCACTTATAGTTACACCAAGCATATCAATGGAGAGCCTGTTCGGAAGATTGCTTCCGTTGAAGAAGACTAGATTTTAGTCAATACCCAGCGTAACAGACAGAAAGGCTATTGGATATAAAACTAGGGATAAAAATAAACCCAAGTCTCCAAGACAAAAACATCTCAGAAAATTATTTTGTACTTTCTCTACCATTAAAGAGTGAGTAAAATCCACTAGAGCCCATATTATTTAGCCGCCTTCAAAAATGCTACTTACTAAGCTATAGGGACCTGTAGCACACAATCATAATTATACAATCTATTTACAATATATAAAAAAACAACCATGTAATAATGAACCGACCACAGAAAAGGTATAATGACTTGACGTAACATAATAAAAATAAATATTAATTGAAGTAACCAATAACTTTGTTTGTAACCACAATTTATTTATTTAATTTTTTTATTAACAACCGGTTTCGCTTAACACAAGCATCTTCAGGGTATAAAAATTAAACTGATGAAAATTAAGCTTCACTTATAATTTTATACCCTGAAGATGCTTGTGTTAAGCGAAGCCGGTCGGTATTAAAAAAAAAATCGTGGTTACAAACAAAATTATTGTGTTACTTGTCAAACCACAAAGTGACTTCTCTCTACCAAAAAAAAATTTATATAAATAAATAATTTGAAACTCTTTTAATATTTAATTAACAAAACGGAAAAACATCATTAAAACAAGAGATGAAACGGATATTTGGTAAGAATCCGGTATCCGGCCTAAATTTAAAATCCAGCCGAATACCAGATAATAAACGAGTATCCGGCTAGATACCAGATATTGTTAAATAACAGAGTGTCAGAATAAAATGCAATATTTTGATTTTTGACGTGTAACTTGTTAGTAACATGTAGAAATAAACAATTAGTAATCAAATTTTGAACGTATATAACGTTATTATAACATGACATGATATATTTGTATATCTGATGAAACAAAGCTTGAATCTATGTGATACAATTGAACAAATTACACTACCTAGGTATGTACCGTCTCACTCGTTTTCAGGTATATGCATGAAATTGTTAACACGGCGAACCAGCGGATTTATCTGTCTTCATTATATACTATTTACCAAGGTTTAAATCGATTAGCGTTAATTTCATATTTCACTATACTAAGAAGGTACGAGTACACCCCGTCTCGCTCATTTACATATGATACTTGGCTAACATTTACATATAAAATTTTATTATTATTTACATATAATATTTTGTTTACATTTACGTATAATAGTTTGTTATCATACACAAATATTAATTTGTTATCATTTATATATAATATTTTGTTTGCACAGTATATTTGCGGCACGTTCCAGAGTGGAAGATACTCTCAGTATCGCCCTGGTGTAAGACCACCATTCAGAATTGAAACGTTGCTTGAAATGGCTTTAGCCGTGTTTGGTGACCAGATCTGAATAGCCAGGTACTTCCCACATTCCTCTTCCCCATCTCCCTCCCCTCCCTACTACCTTCAGCCTCACAACATACCCCAATTAGGGGATGCCATAGTCTCACCGGCTCCATACGGGAGCAGTTGGGACTCTTGTGCGGTATTCATGTAAAAAAAAAAAAAAAAACACTGAACCCCAGATTCCTACCCACCCCTAATACCCTTTTCCTTCCTAGAACTCTCCTCTCCTTCCTTTCCGAAAAACCCTCCACACAGCATTCCCAAAGATGACATAGGCCCTGAGACAAATTATTCTCCTCACAGCCTCCTGTGTGGAGCTCATGTAAAACAAAATACAAAGTATTGAACAATGTTATTCAATCAAAATAATTTATTCAATAAATCCATCTGAGAGCCAACCTTTTGATATGCAGAGGTGTATTATACATATATTACGGCAATTTGGATTCAGAAACCATAAAAGCACCAACGATGCCATAGCCACGGTCGTTGACCATATCTCTGGCCACCTGGACAAGGGTTCGAAATGTTTATCGGTATTCCTCGACCTATGCAAAGCATTTGATACAATTTCACACATCAAATTAGAACGCAAAATGTTCAATATAGGTATTAGGAATAAAGAATTAGGCCTCCTCTCCAGCTTCTTATCTGACAGATCCCAATGCGTTAAACTCAGATCAACAAAGAGTCAATTTTTGCCTATTAGTTACGGGGTCCCACAAGGCAGTGTTATAGGTCCAATGCTCTTCCTAATATACATTAACGAGTTGTGTAACCTAGACATCGATGCCACTATTGTCAGTTTCGCCGATGACACTGTCCTCCTCTTCCAGGCGAAAGACTGGCCTACCGCATATTCCAAAGCAGAGGAAGGAATTCAAAAGGTAAAATATTGGCTTGACTCGAACACATTAACGCTAAATGTACAGAAAACAAAATACTTACTGTCTAGTCTCTCCAATATTCCTAAGTCAAACCTAATCCCTCCATTAAAAATACACAAATGTAAAAATACATCTTTAAACCGGAATTGTGACTGCCCATGCCTAGAACAAGTAAACATTATCAAATATTTAGGATTAACCTTTAATACACACCTAAATTGGAAGCAACACATACATAACACTACAAACAAAATCCGCAAATCTATATACTTTTTCAAACAAACACGCAACTTCCTTGACTTAAAACTTTTAAAAACAGTGTACTTCTCACTATGCCAATCTCACATCGAATACGGAATTTTAGCTTGGGGTAATGCTTATTCCAGTGCTCTCGACCCCATCATTAAAGCACAAAAACTTATCATAAAAATTATTCTTAAACTGCCTCTTACTACCAGCACTGATACGATCTTCAATACTTTCAACGTTATGGACATTAAACAACTCTACGCAAGATCCATATTAGTTAATTTACACAAAAACAACAAAACATCATACAAAACAACACAAACAATGCACAATAACCGAGCCAAAAACAAAGAACTTCTCCAAACTCCTTTTTCCAAAACTACCTTTGGACAAAGACACTTCAAAGACATAGCTTGCAAACTATACAATACACTACCACCTACAATCAGACAAACTGAATCCTTGACAAAATTCAAACAAGACGTAAAGAAATGGATTGTAAATATTGGACGCCACACTACTGCAAACATCTGTAAATTAAATAGACAGTAAACAATTTGCATACGACCTAATCCATGTAAAATAATTAAAAAATATAATCATGTCAAATTAATTAATCAATCCCATAAATAGATTTGACAGGTTTTACTATTCACTGTACATCATCTCTTCCTACATTTACATATCTCTCTTTAAAGTATTTACCCACACTTCCAATCACCTTTCCATTTTTACAGTATTCAATTGAATTTGTATGTAACTTAAAATATTCCTGTAATTTTAAATATGTACCTCTAAGCCTGTCTCAACACAGGTATATCCTAGTGAGACAGGCATCAATTAAACCCTATGTAAAACCCTATGTTTATAGATTAAAAATTAAAAAAAAAAAAAAATATTATCTAATAATTATTTGTCAAGGACAAAGATAGTGATTACGGGATACCAACAATCGTTATCTTTTGTGTGACCCCGTAAGTCAAAATACTGATTTCAGTATTTTACTTAGATAAACTACGATAGCTGAGCATAGGAGCATCACAGTGCGTTTTCAAATCAGAACTGAAGAGGTACTTACGTATATTATACACATTTTATTTTAACTCAGTGCTGCAAAATAAAATCATGATGCGGTTTTTCCTGGGGTTTGTCTCTACGGTGTTTATGTTGGCTTGTGTTATTGGACAAGAGGAAGGTAAAAAAAATTTAAAAAATATATTTTCATACCTTATATCTACCTATCGAACAACTCATACAAGTCTCGTAGAAATCGTTGCATCTTCCCTACTATCATGGTTAGAAATATGATCTTAACAATGTTAGAAAAAGAAAATACCACGCTTTATTATCAAACCTTAAGTTAACCTTTATTATCAAAGCTTAAAGTTAACCTTTATTATTACAGCTAAAAGTTAACCTTTATTATCTAAGCTAAAAGTTAATCTTTATTATCAAAGCTAAAAGGTAACCTTTATTATCACAGCTAAAAGTTAATCTTTATTATCTAAGCTAAAAGTTAATCTTTATTATCAAAGCTTATTTAAAGCTATTTAAATTGTTACAAACAAAGTCAAAAAATTTCTAGATTTCAATCTCCTCACTCTAAACTTGGATAAAACTAAATTCATCTGCTTCAGTCCAACCCAAGCGGGTCAACCAAAAGAAATTCATAACATTATTATACACCATTGCAACGACATAACTACATGTAAATGCAATACCTTGGAATGTGTAGACAGTATTAAATATCTTGGAATTATCATTGATAAATTTCTGAGATGGGATAAACATATAGACTTAACTTCCGCAAAGGTCAGGAAACTTATACATTTTTTCATGGCAATTAGAAATATTCTCTGCGTTAAAGACATGAAACGAATTTACTTTGCCATGTGTAATTCCATATTAGATTATGCATCCTTAGGTTGGGGCGGTTGTACTAAAACAATACTTGATCCCTTAGCAAAATCTCAGAAATCACTTCTAAGAGTCATACTCAAAAAACCGTTCAGATACCCCAGCGATTCATTGTTCGAAGAGTTTCGTGTTCTTGATGTAAGGCAATTATATATTAGGAAAATCATAATACATACCCAAAAACAGCGGCTCCACCACACTTCCATAGACCATTATCATGACACCAGACATGCAAAGAGGAACCCAGTAGTTCCTCCCACCTTCATCACATTCATCCTTAGCTCAAAGACAATTTTCGTACTTAGGCCCTAAATTGCTTAATCTTATACCCGATGCTTGGAAATAGACATACAGATAAAATAAAGTAAAAATAATGCATTATAAGAAAAGAGAAAGTTTTTTAAGTTGCAGATGGCATAGAAAAATCACGTATATAACATTTACCGAAACACGTTCACTGAACAATAAACTATGCTTACAAATAATATTACTTGCGTTTATTTGACAAATTGATAGATTTATCGATCTTTTCATGGCATGCGACGCTCAAAGTTTGACAGCTCGAATCGCGGCAGAAATGTCATTTCGAAAGTCATAGATATGTGCAAAGATGATTATTTAAGAGGCTAGGTGTGTTCCTTAAATCTGTTACGTCAAGAACAAGAATGTCCCAAGCGATTCTGACCTTGTCCTTCATACATTTTCTTTATACATAAGGTTTAAAATCGCATATCAAAAAGTTTTTTTTTTTATGGCGCATCCTGGGCAGTCCAGGAGTTAAATATCAAAATATGCTACATAAAAGAATCATTCAGATATTTCTCAAATAGTGGTAAACTTATATTAAATAGTTGATATTTAAAGGCCTGACTCCAGCGAGAAATTAACATGAACAATCACTTGAACAACACTATAAACATTGAAATTGAACAATTTGTGTTTAAAAACCCTGTGTTCAAGCTTTACCACAGGCGACGGAAAACATTCCTCTACCGGGTGAAGCGGGAAGGCAGGTGGGGCCGGCGGGGGGGAAATAAGTTCATTTTTTACAGGAGCCGCACTAAGCTGGTAACGGAGATAAATTGAATGAGATTTGGGGTTATGTCAACTGCGGGAGCCTAATACCTAATTACGACTTTAAATTGTAAATAATTATTTCTTTCGTGAACTCACTTGTAAATAAAGTCAATTAATTTATAAATCGGTTTCAGAGACACGGAAGAAATTGACCAATTAAAATAGGTATTCTATTCTTAATCCCTTCTAAATAAATACCTAATAAAAAATTGAGGTAGGTGGGTAGTTAGGTCTAACATGAAATCTGCGTGTTCTCCTTTATACTTCGTCTACAATCTTATCGCTAAACTTCTTATCAGAACTCGACTTTTGACATCTACTTCTTAAATACTAACTTTAGGTCGTAATAAAGCCTAATTTCCTGTTCCAAAGAAAACTCCTACCACTGAGCCACTTTAGTCGTCGACACTCTTAAAACGATCCAGAGAGCTTACCGCTCAATTCAGTACACCTGCTACTGAACTACTCCAGCCGCCCGACTCAAGGCGTTCAGTATTTCATTTAGAAAAACTAATAGAGCCTTATCTCGCGAAAAGGGGCCTGGGAGTTCACTGCTCAATATCTACACTGTGTAGGTTGAGTTGCGTAATTTGATATCCATATTGGATACTAAAAGGATACATGAATTAAATATTTATTGAAAATCCTACTGTCAGTACCTACCCACTGAGTACATCAGTCTATTCTGATGCACAAAATCAGGTGCCAATAATAGTTAGTAATTTGAATTTATTTGAAAAATTTTAAATTTGGTTTATCAAAGTAATTTAAGGTAAGATCTGTAAGTACTTACCTACTTAATTATGAACCAAATTTTCGATTTAAATGATGGTCTTCCACTTAGGTGATACTAAGAGTATCTTCAACTCTATGTATCGTGCCGGAAATGAAATAAAATCATTTGACTTAAATAATATGCCGCAAAAACAAAAAAATTAGTTAAAACATAGTTTTTTTAGTTAAAACTTAGTTTATTTGCGCACACATAGTGAATTCCATGAATATTTAAATATAAACCAATGTTACCACTGATTTAGTATATTTTGGAACTAGCCCCATTTTTAGCATGGTCAGTTAGTTGAGAGGTGAATATGGGTAGGGCTTGGGAACCATTTATTGGATAACCGACACCTCCACTATAGGTCACCCCAAGTGATTGGCTACGCTTGGTGACTTAGCAGGGGTGTCCGGGTTCATCGGGTGAGTTGTGTTCAAATCTTGGCGGCGGGTGTGCCTGCCTGGCGGGCTGGATCGAGAGAGGCCGGTTTGGGGAGATCCTTTGACCTCTGCAGCTGGTGTCTCTCGACCCATCGTCTTGCACCACATCGAGGGATGGATTCATACCTACTCCTACCCACCCTTCATACCTTTTTCCCTCCCTAAGACTTCCTCTCCTTCCTTCCCTTAAAGACGCTCGACACAGCATCCCCAAATATGAAATGGGCCCTGAGGGAAATTATTTTCCCATGGGTTTCCTGGTTGGGTTAATGTAAAATAATAAATAAATTAATATGAGGGTCAATCAAAAAGTAATGCCTCTTATTTTTTTCTATTTAAAGTTAGTTAGGTGGAAATTTTGAATTCGATGTTATTCCTCAAAACCTTCTACAATCTACTGCAATAGTAACTTTTTGCGTCAACAGGTGGCAGCACTGCAGTCGCTTGCAGAATGACCGACATTGATGTCCGTAATAGACAGCGTTCTGTGATTGATTCTTGATTGTAGAAGGTGAAACGCCCATTCGCATTCATGAAAGACTGAAAAATGTGTACTATGATGCAACAGTGGATGTCAACACTGCTAGATGATGTGTTCGTCGCTGTAACAAAGCTGAAAGACAAACACAGCTGGCTGACAAAAAGCGGAACGGCGCAGGCCGTTGATTGCAGTGACTGCACACAAGCTGACAAAGATGACATCATTCGTGGTGACCCCAGATAACTACAGATGTCGCATTCTCTCCCTCAGTAAAGTCAGTGTGACGATGATTATTCGACAACTGATTATTCAACAAAAGTTTTTGTCCGGTGGGTACCAAGAAAGTTAACTAGCCAGAATAAAGAAACAAGAAAAATAATAGCCTCACAACACTTGCAGCGCTTGATTTCTGGAAAAAATTGTGACTAGACGATATATGGGTTCATTTTTTTTAACCTGAATCAAAGAGGCAGTCCATCATACAAACTCACCAAGGACAAAAAAATTCAAAACTGTGTGGTCGGCGGGGAAAGTTCTGGCGATGGTGTTCTGGATGTGATCGTGCTTTTTACAACACTGTGATACATGGCCTTGTTAAAAGATGGACCAAAGCTGTGGAAATGGACGGATATTTTATTGAAAAGTAACAAATTAATCGTCAATAATATGATTTTCAATCCAAGTACATAATTGCATTTTTTATTTCTTGACAATTAAAGGAGAAAAAAAATAGGAGGCATTACTTTTTTACTGACCGTAGTATTTTAGGTATTAAATAAAGGTACCTAATGTCCGTAACTTACATAGTAATGGGGCCCTGCTGTACTTGTCATAGGAGTACTGTGATATTCTGTATTCGAGTCTGGTGTGAGTAGAGGACACATCACCCCGGGTCCAACCGAGGGGCGTTTCTTGGCACGGGTGAATCTTCTCTGTCAGCTCTAAGCAGTCTGTAGAGGAAAACAAAACATTACAAATACATTGGCACGTTTCAAGTGCCAATTATTCATGGTGTCCATAGAGTGGAAGACATCTCTAGTATTTGTAGCAGATTTGGATAGCCAGGTAGTTTCTCTTTGCTCCGTAACCAGTGTCAGCCTCACAATTTTACACAATACGGAAGTCCGGTGGAAATTATTGAGAAGGAATTTTCTTCTTTATATGTAACTAGCTTTTCCCCGCGGCTTCGCTCGCATGGTATTACGGGAAATTACTGTAGCGCTTGCACTTATCAATTATCTCCCCCCCCCCACCCCACCCCCATCCCCTCCCGCATTCCATATATTCATTCCCTTACATTCAGTTTTCAAACATCGCGCCTACCACCTAAATTTCATAATGCTATAGCTCAAAGAAAAAAAGAATTACTTATCCAATTTTGTTCATTCGTTCGGAATTTATGCGCTTACAAACATTTCGGATGTTTATTTTTAATTAAATATTTGAAAGTTTGTGAATATAATAAAAAATTACACTATTTATTCAGTTCATTTATTCAGTCTTTATAATCGTTACGAATTATATTTTTAATGTAGGAACTGACATTTATTCCAAAACAGAAGCTTGTCCAAAAAAATAAAACATATTCTAATATTTGAATTTTCTGAAGCAGTAGCAATCATTTCCATGGAAACGATTTTTTTCTGACGTTAGCAAAAATTTGCTTTAGTTAGCGACAGAAAACGTATAACAAATATAATATATTAATATTTATAATTTCATTACGCCAGAGCTTACCATCATATACAAAATATAGTCTGCGCATATAATTTAGCTTTCTATTGGTGAATGAATTTTTAAAGTCTTTATATTGTGTTATGCGTGAAAAGGTCATAAACAAACTCGAGCAGTTTCGCATTTATAATATTATAGTATGGATTGTTAAAACTAAAATATTGTTGATTTGAGTATTTCTTAAAATAATTTACTTATTCAACAGCAAATATCAAAAAGTATTAATACGGTAACATCTGCGAGGTTGAATTTCAAAACCCAGTTTCAAGTGCATGTTGACGCCACGCCGTAAGCGTCGCGCCACAAATAACATCAGTGTATGTGGAATTTCAAACAAAGCTATCGTTGTAATTCAGTTTTGAATTCAAGAATTTGTCACAGGATGTCGCCACTTTCGTTAGCAAGTCAGACGGGAACGTGTCCCCCAAGGTATAACCGCCACGAATTTGTTAAAAAGTTGTATCTCTCGATCTGTCCGGATATGGAAAGATTTACAGTAATACATAGTTGTATCAAGCGGCTATATATTACATACGACGTCATTGCCTCTCTCAGTTACTCTGTACCGGTGACTATCATTCGATGACAGTGGATCAGAGGAACAGGCTATTTTTGAAAACAGTTCCTATTGGAATCAAATGGTCAAACACTAACTGGGCAAAGCCAAACCAAAAGCCACTCACAGGGACTAGCAGCAAAAACCTGCGGAGCGGGTTTTTAACTGCTAGTAATGTATTATTTTATCTATATACATAAAATTAAAAATATGTTTGCTTCTGTCTATGTGTACATGTAGGTATGCTATGCGTTGCTAAACCATTCATCCACTTACGATGAAACTTTTGGGATTTGATGTGCGCATGCCCGCAATTCTTACTAAATACAATAGTGAGTTCTGGCATCATGAAATCACTCATTGCTAACAGTTCATCCAATTGCGATGAAACTTTTTAGATTTGATGTGTGCCTGCCAGTGATGGTTTCTATATGTACTGGTGAGCTCTAGCATTATGAAATTTGTATAAAAAAATTGCAATAGGTGGCACGCAAGCTGTTTGGAAACTAAATGTACCGGGAATGAATGTATGGAAAGCCGGAGCGGAAAGGGAAACTTGGGAAGGGGGAGGGGAATTCGGGAGGGGGTTCGCGGCATGGGGGAAGAGGGCAAGGGAAATGGGGAGGGGGAAGGTGGAGAGGGATCGCGAGAGGGGGAAGGGGACGGGGGGAGAGGAAGGGGAGGCGGAAGAGGAACGGGACGAATGGGAAAGGACACGCAGGGAGAAACAATTTCTTTATTAAGTAGCATAGCAACGCATGCCGGGAACTCGCTAGTTTTAAATAAAAAGATTCTTTTTATACCCTTATAATAAAGAGAAAGCACAAATTTATCTATTAGATCTTGGCACACACTCCTTGCCTCGTTCACATTCATACATCGTCTCATGCTCTTCTATTATTCTGACTCTTGACATGACTTCCGACTCTAGTATCTAATTCACGGTCATGCCATGTCTTCCTCAGGCGTCCCGAGGAAGACATGGCATATAATTTCAAACCATATGTTAGGTTTGTTTACGACAATTTTTTTTAAGTGTTCTCTCTTATAAACCGATATTCAGGTAAAGCACTTTACGTAGAGCATGTCAAAATGCAACATAATATAATTAGAACATTTCAGCTCAGATTTTGTGAAACTCAGTCTGCGGCCTTAGAGCCAACCGGCAGTTGAGCAACTAGTCCCTTCAGCAGCGGCGGACAGTCAGTCTCCGCGCAGCACACCAACTCCGACTCGTTAAGTCACATTTCTGTAAGCAAAGGAAGGTCACGTAAGGGGCATGTAAGTTATTGTAATGAATGTGGATCGAAGTTTAAATAGGAACAAAAGAATAATGTTTGGGTTTCTTTGTTTGAACATGAATCAAGGGTATAAAAGGAAAATGTCTTATATGGAAGCCCTCTTCACCCGTTGACCATCACGCGATAACGTTACTTAAATATAGTCTATTATTATACAAGTTATATCTTTTTATTTAATGGTCCCGAATATAGTAAAGGCACGACATCTTAATTGGCGCAGCTCGGTAGTTGAAAACGAAAAACATTCAAAAATAGAAGAAAACGTGCAGCATTTTTTGACTTGTTCGGGAGATTTTGTTTTGAAAAAAATAAAAATCGCGTCGCGTGGTTTCACTTGCGAAAGGGCAATCTGAATTACCGAATTAATAGAGTCAGTATATTTAAAGAGGGTCAACAACAATGAAGCAGCAGATCTGAGAACGGTCAGATCAGGAAAGACGACACCAGGACAGAGAAATTTCTGTTTCCAGGTCAACACCAGAGCCGGGAACTTCAGAGTCATGGTCCAACAGACTCAGACCCAGGGCAGAAGATCACTCAGAGTAAAGACTCAGGAAGACTAAGGCAGACTACAGAAAAGAAAATGAATTTTGATAAAATATGTTTCCTTGAATTGTAAATAAATAAAAATACATATTTTTAAGTTAGTCTGTATGCCTGAGTGAGTGATCGGATTAAGTGTAGAGGTGTGTAATGAATGTGGATCGAAGTTTAAATAGGAACAAAAGAATAAGGATGGGATGGGCGTACGCTGAGACATCGGTCGCACAGCATGTTCAGCGCAGTTGTGGAATGTATGAGAAACATGCACGTCTCAGCGTACGCCCATCCTTATGTTTGGATTTCTTTGTTTGGACATGAAGCGAGGGTATAAAAGGAAAATGTCTTGTTTGGAAGCCCTCTTCACCCGTTGACCATCACGCGATAACGTTACTTAAATATAGTCTATTATTATATAAGTTATATCTTTTTATTTAACGGTCCCGAATATAGTAAGGGCACGACGTCTTAGTTATTATCGACAGACACATAAAGGAAAGAACGGTACCTGTGGTACAACGCCTCTACCGGCGGCTTTCATCGCTCTCCGGCAGTTGGCAAATGATCTGCACACACCCGCCATCCCTGTGTCCATTAGTGGGCAGTTACTTCCTGCAAAGAAACACAAACACACCAGAATTACACAACAAGACGATGAAGATTCCACCCGCAATCCAGAATAAATGCACGTCAGTAGAATATTTGAGGGTTGATGTTTGCCGGTCTACTGTATGAGGCATCATGAAGAATTCGTAGTATTATGCGATTTCTCAAATTCCTCAATTTTAACTTAAAACAACTCTTACGACGAAATCGAGAAAAATTTTCTAATCACAAAACTACTCAACAGGAGGCTTGTCGCTGATCAGATGCTCCTGTATAAAATTATTAACTCAAAAGTTGACTGCCCGGAGTTGCTAAACAAAATAAATTTCCACGCGTCGTTTCGATATACATAGTAGACAAAATACCCTTTTCTATATTGATAGATGCAACACCAATTGTTTGGTTCTGAAACAGTTTTTTTTTTAAAACTTAATCCATATTCCCCAAGTCCTTCCATCATGTATTCCATTCTCTTCCTCCTTTCCTCAAAGTCTCCACCAGGAAAAGAAGAAGATGTTCTTACCTACATGTTGAACAATATTGCCACCCAAGTTTGCCTTACCTACTTGTATCAGTTGCATTTTGATAGTGACATGGGTCACAACTCGCTCTTTGAAAATATCGCAAATAATAGAAAATTCCATTTTTTATTAACTCAAAAGTGTCGTGGCTTGAACCTGTGTTGTGCAAATATATTGTGAAACCAGAAACGATCCTGAACAGCCTTAAGAAGCCGTCAAAGGTAGGAGACTTCCTTTCAAAACCTATTTTCCATCGATCATACTTCAAAACACAATACATGGTTTATTCGTCGTCAAAAAGGATTAACAGTACACATTCTCGTGTTGCGGTATCGGCCGCGACACCAATAATTATCAGCATAATTGTATCTAATATTTTATATTACTTGCGTGGCAACTTTCCTTTATCCCTCTCCTCCCTTTACCCGTCCCAACCCAAATACCTATTTTGCAGTCTATTTAAGTACAGTTATAATCACACTTATTTCATTGTTGTGTATTGGTTTATCATTTGTTGAATTTAGATTTGTATTATTATTATTTTTAAATTGCTGCTTAGTTCTGTTTTTTTTTTCTTTCTTCTTAAATATTGTAGTTTACATTCAGTTAGTTTTGTTTCTAAATACCTAACTGTTTACAGTAATAATTGGGTTTTTTATCATCCTCTTATGTATATTATATTACTAAGACCGTTTATGTTCCTTAAATAAATAAATAAAGTTTTAAACACTCCGCAGCCGTTGGTGTTCTGCCTCAACGACTCATTGCCTTTTTTATTGACGGTATTGTGGTGATGGAAATCAACGAACCATCGCAACACCTTCTATGAATGATGATTAAGTTCTGGGTACTGTACCTTCAACAACCAGAAGGCAGCAGACAAACTGAACGGTGTCCACTTTAGCGCTTATCTGAAAAATAAATTAAGTCTTAGTCTTCATTATGATTTTAATTACACAGAAAAAGGAAAATTAATAATTGAATAACAACTGCACCGCCGCCCCGGGAACCTTTATTGGATAACCAACACCTCTGCCATAGGTCACCCCAAGTGGTTTGCTATGTTTGATGATTTAGCAGGGATGTCCAGGTTCATGGGGTGAGGCTTGTCTAGGTCTTGGAGGCGGATGACCATGACACACTGAACCCCAGATTCCTACCCACCCCTTAAACCCTTTTCCTTCTCAGAATTCTCCTCCATTTCCTTTCCTTAAAAAAATCCTCCACAGCATTCTCAAAGATGACATAGACCCTGAGGGAGATTATTTTCCTCAGGGCCTCCTGTGTGGAGCTCATGTAAAAAAAAAAAACACAGCTGAATGAGCTGTTGATAAACACCATTTTACCTTCCGATCTTTCGACTAATTGATATTATTATATTTATATCTGTTCCAAGAGGAATTGGTGGATTTCATCTAGTCCGTCTTTGAGGCCTCCGTTTGCATTCCAGTACGCTGCTTGGATATTTTGGGGTTTAGGGGGGGGGGGCTTGGGGTTGGAGAAGAGGGGGGATGACTTGTTGGAGGGAGGAGCCATTAGGGGGGGAGGACGGGCTGGTTCGAAGATGTATGGGTGGTAGTTGGTCGATCTTGTGGATTGGATCTAAGATTGGTTGAAAAGTGTGGGAGGGGTCAGGTGGCCCTTTCTGTGTGGTCTCGACTTATCGTGGCCGGGTTACGCCATTACGGGTTACGGGTTGGTGGTTGTTTTGTCGGGGGGCATGGCAGGGGATGGGGTGGGCGGGGCAGCCTTTGTAATTGGCTGTGTGCCCTTTGGCAGAGTACACACTTGGTCGGCGTATCGGGAGATTTTTTTCACATTCATGCATTGCATAATCTCCCGCAGATTTAACGCAGCGGGGGTGAGCATTGCAACAAGATGAGCTATGACCGTGGTTTTGGCATCGGAAACACTGTCCGATTCTCAACCTGCTACGCAGGGTTTCCACGGTCACTCTGAGGTTTAGTATCATGTGGAGTTCGTTGTATATTGTCTTCGCGCGATCGTTTTTAGTTAGGTTAACCAGTATTAGAAGGAGGGCACTTCGCTGGGGTCCTGTTTACATTCTGTGAACAGAGATGATCGGGAACAGGGAAGTGGAGGGCCAAGATATCTGCTATTTCTTGGCAGGTGATGTCCTCTGGAATACCGCGGATTACCGCTTTCAAAGGTTTATTACAAATCCAAAAATTTGCTGTCCCACTCAGGAACTTTAAAGCTATACAAGGTGTCCGGAAACTCGTAGTACAAGCGGGAAACTGGGGGATCTACATCACAATTGGAGTCGATTTTGTGGTATAACTTTTTTGATTTGAGCTTTCGTTTTCGAGTAAATCGAGTCGGAAGTTGAATTTTTTTTGGTCAAATTCTTATAAATTATTAGTGACGATCACAGTACCTAAGTAATAAAAACTATTTAAAAAAAAAAAAAAAAATCCGGTTTTAAAGCATTATTTTGAAATCGCCCGTAATTGATGATGGCCTCCGTGGTCCCGAGGCAAGACTCTCGACTCACAATCCGAAGGTCGCGGGTTCGAACCCGGCGTGCGCAAATAAATTTTATTTGATTAATTTGTGTTATTTCACAATTTATTCATTTAAAATAATATATAGTATATTTGCGGCACGTTCCAGAGTGGAAGATACTATCAGTATCGCCCTGGTGTAAGACCACCATTCAGAATTGAAACGTTGCTTGAAATGGCTTTAGCCGTGTTTAGTGACCAGATCTGAATAGCCAGGTACTTCCCCACCTTCCTCTTCCCTATCTCCTTCCCCTCCCCACTACCTTCAGCCTCACAACATACCCCGATTGGGGATGCCATAGTCGCACTGGCTCCAGACGGGAGCTCTTGTGCGGTATCTAAATGTAAAATATTCAGTTACTACACGGTTAACAGCAGACCGTATGTCCAGGCACCTTGTAGTTGCGAAAGTAAGGCTCTCTCTATTTCCTCGGTTCAATAAACACGTGAAAGAACAGACCAACTATAGTGTCCGAAAAAACGTCACTGCCCCGCACCGATTTCGCTAGATCTCTCTACGCGCTACAGTAATGTTCGAATCAATGTGAACAAGGTTATTATTATTTTTCTAAGCATGTAATAAAATTTACCAATTTGGGAGACGGGTATGGGTACCGCCGCCACGGGAACCACTTATTGGATAAAAACGCCTCTGCCATAAGTCACCCAAAGTGGTTCGCTACGTTTGGTGACTTAGCAGGGGTTCCCGGGTTCATGAGGTGAGGTTTTTCCGAGTCTTGGCGGCAGATGTGTCTGCCCACTAGCTGCATGGCAGGCTGGATCGGTAGAGAGTGGTAGGGGGAGTCCCTTCGACTTCTCCAGCCGTACTCTCTCGGAACATTGCCTTGCACCGCCGTGGGAGGAATGAATTCATACGTCCGTCACTCCTGGATACACTAATCCTCAGAATCCTTCCCACCCCTCATACCCTTTTCCTTCCCTGAACTTTCTCTCCTTCCTTTTCTTAAAGACCTTCCATACAGCATCCTCAAAGATGACATAGGCCCTGAGGGGAATTATTTTACTCAGAGCCACCTGTATGGAACATATTTCATTACTACTTTGAAATCTGTACAACTTTGGATTTAATAACTTCTTCAGCTCATTTGGAAATGGAATTAATGAGTTTTTTTAATTGTTGCTTTACGAATTGCCCAGACATTTTTAGAAATTTCCAGGTCATTTCAATCAGATGCTATTGCTCTTATTAAAAAATTAAAGATCCATCTTCAGATTTGTGGTTAGTGCGTTACCTTGTTGGAAAATTGCCAAACTACTACTTACGACTCCATCGTAACCTACTTAGACTACTTCCTAACCTACTTACGACTACTTAGTAAGTTCAACTGCTGATCTATCTTCCAATAGATTTTTATTTCCTGACATGTGCCACCCCAATCTACACATTTTCACTGATGATGAACACTACAACGCTGTCCGAATTGTAAGTAATTGTAAAGAAGAAGACAGTGCAACATAGCATAATGCCTCAAAAATCAACCATAAAGGTCCTGAGAATCTAAAATTACATCAGATATCATAATAATAACTCTAATGACTTTTTTTACGCACTGACGGATTCAGATTTAGAAGTTCCCAACCAATATCGGCAATCGAAACGTCGCCGTTAAAACCCCTAACGTGCCAGGAAAAAACGAAAAAACGTCAACTTTAACGTAATATTTTGCAGGTTAATTTTATGCTATCTAATGTAATTTTTACTGAAACACATTCATTGAATACTAAACTATACATAAGAACAATATTACTTGCGTTTATTCAATGAATTTATACTTTTTACCACGTTTCAAATAACATGGAAAAAACGAAAAAATTTCGCGATGTTTTGACTTTTACGTAATATTTTGCAGGTTAATTTTATGCTATCTTATGTAATCTTTACTGAAACACATTCCTTGAATACTAAACTATACATAAGAACAATATTACTTGCGTTTATTCGATGAATTTATACATTTTACGATCATTTCGTCGACCGCGACACGAGACTTGACAGCCGCCATTTTGTCAGCCGAGCGGCGCGAAAAAGTTCCAGGCCGTGTCATAAACAATTTCAAAGAAAATATACCGCTGCTCTAGGTGGGTTCACGGTATCTTATACCTTATGAACAAGAATGCCCCAAGCGATTCTGACCTTCTTCTTCACACGTTTTCTTTATACATAAGGGTTAAAATCGCATAACAAAATTATTTTTTAGTGATTATTTTGGCTTGCGTCGATGGTACGCCGGCGGACGAATGGCAAGTAAGGCGTTAAATGTTATTGAGCGTCACGTTTATTTTTCGAGTGGTGAAATGGCTTTCCGCAAATTGGAAGGTATACCTCTTTTTGTTTGATGTCTGCAATATTTAAATAATTAATTCTGCAACAATCATACCTATACAGAAACATACGAAAAAAAAGTTTTAGTTTAGTTACTTGGTTTAGTTCTTTAGCGAAAGAAAAGTGATATGTCTAAGCCCCAACTTTTCGATTTTTTGTGTAAATGTTGTTTTTTGCGATAAAACATTTGTAGGGATGTAGGGGGCTAAGATAATAGTAGCGGAAACATAGTAAGGGTTATCGGCTAATTTAAAATTATTTTTTTCATAGCTTTTAATGACTTTTCAAGGAGGTGTTGAGTTGACTTTATTCTCAGTTGGCATGGAACCAGCGGAAACACGTTAGCGGGAAGCCATCTTGTTTTCTAGGTAGTCAACTTTTTATACGATCTGACAGATAGGCCCTCCGTTCATGAAGATACTTACAAACTACGTGATTGTGACACAACCACAAGTACCCTGCAGATATACTACTTTAGCTAGTTTCCGTAAACGGCGCTACCCGAATTATTTTTTATTTTATTTTTTTATTTTATTTATTCATACACGCCTTGAAGGCTTTTACAGAATCACATTATTCAAGGTACACATGTTATTCAGGAGTATAATTGTAAGATTGAAGTATATAACATTATAAACTGTACTTTAAGGATACAAACAGGTTTAATATGTACATAGGTTACTGAACTTGATCATTTTTCACGTGCAGCCGTGGAGTTAACACGATGTCAAATGACTTTTTTTCCAACATTAATCTATGCCTTCTCTAAATTCTTTCTTGCGTATTCAGGTAATATAAAGTTATATAAACACGCATTTTTTTCCACTTCCAGAACAAATCTAACATCACTTTCATGTTCAGACGCCATTTCTCTCAAACGTCAAACGAAAGTAGCAGACACGGCTGCAACGCGTAGCGCGCTACCAGCACCGTCGGTTGACTTCAACCCGACATCCGTCGCGTACCGCCGTGTACGAACACCAGCAAAATTGTATGGCAAGTACCCACGAGCGGTGCGCGTGCTACGCGCATCAGGCTCGAATAGCTTGTAAGTAGCTCCATAGTCTGTCAAAATCAACGGCAACACGTTTTTGACCCGAATCCATTTTGGAGAGAGCAAATTTATAGGTATTTTGGTTTCAGTGAGCGCTTCCACAAGTTAAACTCGTACATGAGCATTATTTACCTTGAGTTGGACTTGTATGTAAATGCACTCGTGATTAACTTTACAAAAATGTACATAAGTCGTAAATTTAACATAAGAATTTAAAAGCCGGCTAATTCTGTGAAAAGTTATTTGACAAAATTATGTTGTACCGTATTTAAACTAGAAAATTGGTTTCTAATTTCATATTTTTGTTGAAGGTTATTGTTTTGATTAAACGTGTAAAAACGAGTAAATAAACAGCATAATTGAATAAAATAAAAACTTTTGCAATACTCAATCGTAGTTCAAAGCAGCGCGCATGCATATTTGGAATGAATAAATTAAAAAAGAATATTCCCAGCGTTTGGCGTAAATTTATCTTTACTGCACGCACAGCTAAGTAAGGGACTTCCCAAATATCGGGGTTTCTCATTTCATACATTTCTGCATTCCGCCTTCCGTCATTATAGTTTCAAAGTTTGGCGGATTGGTTTATGACTTTGTTTTGATTGACTGTTAAACCCTTTGCGTTAATGTAATCTTGTGCGGGCGTCTTTGTGAATGACAGTGAAAGTTAGATGGTTTTTAACGGTTTATTTAAAAAGAATTTGTGTTATTTTCATATTTAAATGCGTGAGTATCGAGCTCGATGATCGATGATCGATGATCGATGCGTTCGACGAATTGAAAATTAATCCTGATCGATTCGAAAAGTGCAAGTATCAATGATGAATACGATCTTTACTGTGCTTTTAATAATTTAGGTATGTCTCATAAGTCATATCTAGTAATGGTGCATTGTCGTGTGAACAAGCTTATGGGTCCAAGTGGTTAAATTAATCGTGATAATTTGGAACAATTTTTGTGCTATTTTGTTTTTGGATTAGAAAATGAACATTGCTACATAATGTAAGTACGTAGATAGATTTTGAAAAGTAAACTACCTTTAAACTTAATTACCCAAAGAAAAATCGGTTTCAGTCCGGATAGACGGAAAAATATGCATTTATTAGATTTTCATTCAATCACAGTAAACACTTCGGTTTCAGCCATTTTTTGTTGTTGTATGGATTTGACATTTGCGAAGTTTCGTTTCAAACTAAATACGCCTAAATTACTTAGTTTACTTAAACTAAGAACCTAATAACCTATGTTGTGTATGTAAAGAGCTGTTTCTTATGGTAATTGTTGAAATGACATGTGATTTCCATAGTCCGTGCAAAAACCTTAGAGTAAACGCGGCGGCTCTAACCCTAAAGTAACCGAAAAACAAAAAAAAGTTTTTATTTTTTTTATGTGAAAATGCTCAAATCGAAAAACTTTCGAATCGAAAATTACAACCACATGACAATACATCTGAAAAAAATTTTGGTAAAATTTGGATATTGGTGGCCACGGCTATTACGAATAATTTTTAGAAAAAAACTTTAGATTTGCCTTAATCACTATAAAAGGAAACTTATTGCATCACGGCTGGCGGAAAATAATGCATTTTAATTTTCAATATCGTTAAATAAAATTTCACTTCGCGAATCGATCTACGACAGCCCGCCCGCTGCCGGTTGCCGCCCGCCATTTTGTCATTGTTGGTATCCCTGACCTCACAACTAAATACGATTGTAGGCAACTTCGCGTGATACATGATGGGCGCGTAATTATGAAAAACAGAATTAATAATATAATGCAAACGAACCTCTAATCAGAATCACTTCAGAGTCTTGCTGAGGCACTGGAATCATGTTGGATTTCATCGTCATTATAATTGGAGGTGTTGGTATTCGTCGTCATTATAATTGAAGAATAGAAATAATAATAATAAACAAAAAAAATATATATTTTACTAGGGCTTGTAGACTTCAGCAGCCATTTTGAAAAACGCGTGGAGTCGGTCTTTATTTTTGGGCAGTGATCTCTTCCACAGGAATTCGCAGAGATATCCCTCATAATGGGCCTTACTCCTCCCGAATCTGGGTACATTTCCCCTCACATCTCTCCAGCACCTCTCAATATTTTGAGTGTGGGCTCCGGTTTCGTGATCTACAAAATTTATACTGTGGTTCACATTTAAATGGATAAAGCCTTCATTTCCAAGGCAGTCATACGCCTTCCAACAATCGCTTATTATTGTGGTGCCTGGCAATATGTACTCTTTAATTATTTCCAATAACGTTTCCTTTGACCGATCCCCCACTCCGCAGACAAACATTTTCTTGGATTCCCTCTCAAATCCACCGAAAATCCATTTGCCGTCCACTCTTCTACCACGGTTATTTTTGCGCTTTCCTATCTTAGCCTCATCCACCTCCACGGTGATACCAACACCTCCAATCTTCTGTTTCATCTTGTCGCACCAGATTATGCAAAGCTCCCGGCAATACGACGACCAGTTTATAACGGTGTCACTGCTAATATCCATTTCTTCCATCAAGAAGGCAGTCCTGGGTGGACGCATCATCGTCCAAAATGAAACGAAGGTGCATATCTTCGCTATAGAGAGATTAGAATTGTCAAAAAATGTGCCTTTTCTCATCGACACTGAGAAGTTGCATCTTTTCTTAATTTTATTATGACCCGAATTCACCACAAAAACTTTTCTGCAACGATATAGCGGGTTCGCGAAGTTACAAATATTCCCGCAAACATCACACTTCTTCTCCCGGAGAAGCACTCCATGATTTTGCAACCACTCAAACATAGTGTCTTCGTTTCTCACAATATCTGCAAAACCCAAAATACCGACTGAACAAGATTCGCACGACATTTTTTCTTCTAGAAGGTGTTCGGCGAAAGAAATAATGGGAACTGAACGCATTGCTCGAAAAAGGAAACAAAAAACCGGAAGGAAGAAATAAACAGCTAGAGACAATAAAATTAAATTACTAAATGTAACAATTACCTAAAACACATGTTTTTTTTTTTACTAACTTATAGCCAATTGTTATTTTATGGTAATAATAAATATATACGAATAGAGGTTTGTTAACATTATAAATCTGTTTTTCACAATTACGCGCCTTATAATGCTTGTGTATGTTACCTTTACTTTAAAAAACAGCCTACGTTTTTGAATGGTTTGTTTGGCTACGCAGGGTTTGTGTAGCAGGCTTGTGTATGTTATCTTTACTTTAAAAAACAGCCTACGTTTTTGAATGGTTTGTTTGGCTACGCAGGGTTTGTGTAGCAGGCTTGTGTATGTTATCTTTACTTTAAAAAACAGCCTACGTTTTTGAATGGTTTGTTTGGCTACGCAGGGTTTGTGTAGCGGGCTTGTGTATGTTATCTTTACTTTAAAAAACAGCCTACGTTTTTGAATGGTTTGTTTGGCTACGCAAAGTTTGTGTAGCGGGCTTGTGTATGTTATCTTTACTTTAAAAAACAGCCTACGTTTTTAAATGGTTTATTTGGCTACGCAGGGTTTGTGTAGCGGGCTTGTGTATATTATCTTTATTTTAAAAAACATCCCAGGATTTGAATGGTTTGTCCCCATTCCAGTACCTACGCGCTTCCAGTACCTACGCGCCTTATTATTTATCCCGCGAAGTCGACTACAATCGTTTGTGTGAAGTCAAGGATACCAACAACACAACAGTTGACAGAATGGCGAGCGGCAGCGGGCGGGCTGTCGTAAGCGAAGTGAAATTTTATTTAACGATATTGAAAATTAAAATGCATTATTTTCCGCCAGCCGTGATGCAATAAGTTTCCTTTTATAGTGATTAAGGCAAATCTAAAGTTTTTTTCTAAAAATTATTCGTAATAGCCGTGGCCACCAATATCCAAAAATTACCAAAATTTTAATCATTTAGTAAAAAATGTCACAATTTGAGAATGACGTCTCGCGAAATTTTGGTAGAGAAATGACAACACTTTATTGCACTAAAATTGAATTTTTAAGGTACTCACCAAAAATAGCTGCACCACGTCAAACGGATCCATTCATTATCTTTAATCCACAATATCAATTAACTCGATTTTTGCATTATTTATTGAAAATAACCTATTTCCAACCACAGTCTAATCGGCAAAAGAACTCCGCAGTAATTACGAACATAAGCAACTATACAGTAAAAACAAAAATGTTGTTTTTCAAGTATTCACTGCATTTTTAAGTTTGAAATACGTTGAAACACGATGAATGCATTATTAATTCAATCGTTATTACGCTGGTATACAAATATATTAGAAAACTCCGCTAAAACACAATGATAAACGGCATTTTAAGCGGCGTATCCTGCGCCAGAATACACATGAACACTAGCTTGAACAGCACCCAAAACATTGAAAATTTGAACACTTCGTGTTCAAAAACCCTGTGTTCAAGCTTTACCACAGGCGACGGAAAACATTCATCTCCCGGGCGAAGGGGGAAGGCTGGCGGGGGGAAATGTGTTCATATTTTTACAAGAGCCGCGCGATGCGGTCATGTATGGAGAATCAAACCGAACAAGTTTTTGAGGTTATGCGCAATGAGCGAGCTTAATAATCACTAGTTTAAAATATTATGATACCTAAATACAATATAATAAATATATTTGGTAAAAAAATTATAATATAATAACGAATATTAACAATATTAATATTATTTTTGAAGTGGGTGAAGCGGGAAGCGGGAAGGCAGGCGGGGCCGGCGGGGGGGGGGAAATAAGTTCATATTTTTACAGGAGCCGTACGGAGCGGTTGGTACCGGAGATAAATCGAATGACGTTTGGGGTTATGTCAACCGCGCGAGCCTAATACCTAATTATGACTTTAAATTGCAAATAAATACTGTCGTAATGGATGATTATATCTTTCGTGAACTCACTTGTAAATAAAGTATATTAATTTATAAATCGATTTCAGAGACACGGAAGAAATTGACCAATTAAAATAGGTATTCTATTATTTTCCTGATAAATAAATACCTAATAAAAATCTAGTTAAGTAGGTTAGGTCTAAGTTGAAATCTGCGTGTTCTCCTTTATATTTCGTCTACAATATCATCGCTAAATTTCTTAACAGAACTCGACTTCTGACGTTTGAATTTCGAATTCAAATACTAACTTTAGGTCATAATAATTGATATTAGTCGGAAATCTTTCCTGGTAAATAAACATCTATTAAAATATCTCTGTTTTCTCCCTGATGTAGCATCTCTTCTTCATCGGAACATATTTTAACATTTATTTAAACGTCAAACGTCAAGTGTTCAGTTGCGTACGCGCGGAAAGGCCACTAGCAAAATTGTCGGACCGCGCGAACTTCACACCTGTTCACACCAATCTTTCAAACCATGTTTCAAAAAACGCAGGAGACGGAAAACAAAGGACGTTTATAGTGTGGTTTAAGCTACTGTTCATGTGTATTCTGGCGCAGGAGTTCCGCCTTTACGTGCACGCATTTTGACAGCTGACCGCTTCAAACATTTTTGTAAATTTCGTTTTTTGTTTGCAAGCATAAGGATGGGCGTACGCTGAGACATCGGTCGCGCAGCATGTTCAGCGCAAGATAGTTTTGATTTTTGTGTTGTATGGAAGTGTATGGAGCGACGTACGCTGAGACGTGCATGTTTCTCATACATTCCACAACTGCGCTGAACATGCTGCGCGACCGATGTCTCAGCGTACGCCCATCCTGATTATTCCGTAAAACGTAATCATTGACATCTATTGAGTATAAGTAGAAGTAGGCTCTTCTAGCTTCTATTTATGTTATTACTACAAGCATTTTCGTCTAGTAACAACTTAACATTGATTATTCATGCTGTGAACATTTCTAAATGGAGTGTTAATATCTATGTAATATACCAACGGCAATTCTATTATTGTAATAATTGTTAACACTCTGTAAATGTTTAAAACAATAAATAATAATATCGTCAAGTTCATACCGCGGAAATATTAAAAAATATTGCAATTTTTTTAAATCGAGGGAATATTTGCCGAAATATGGCAGCGAAGCAATCCGAGGTATTTTAAATAGTGCCAAATTGTAGAAAAAGGCGCTCCAGTGGTTAATGGATGATTATTTTATTGCAGGCTTAATTTATTTTGATCTGCGCCCGATACCCATCACTACATTAAACCGTAACGCTATCACAGAAGGACATGGATCTTCCCAACCCGAAGAGTGTTTCCATCAAGGTGGAATCAGGGTCCCAGGAAGAAGGAGAAGGTGAAATTCCGTATAAGGACATAGATATCTACCTCCCGGACGTGGAGAAGGAATGTCTGCAGAACGCATCGAGTACTCCGACCAGTAAGTTGAAAAAAAAAGCAACAAAAGAAAAGTATGAAAATGTTGAATGTCGTTTCAATTAATGTCGGTTTTGGAGCGTTGAGCAACCAGGACATACAGACGTCCTTTCACGACGTCCTCTCTTGCTGTTCTTTCGTTATTTCGATATTTACTATAAATGTGTCTTTACATAAAAAAAATGTTAAACTAAACCAACTTATATTGCTCACAAACTGTCTCCACTCATTAAGTAAATACGTCGTATTTGGGACATGATGCACGGTTCATGTATTTACTATTTATATCATAAATGTGCATAAAATTGACGCATGTTAACATTATTCTACTGACAATAAACAACCATTTTTTTTCAAACTAATTTTAAAAATTAATTATGATAGAAAATAAGACCATGAGTCATCATTTGGGAATAATTCATATTAGGAATAATGATTAGAGTGCATAACGACCTTCAGTCAAATTTTGACAATACAAGTAATTGGGGAAACTTTAAATAGGGTAATAACCATTAATAATTTTAGTCACTTTACTCATAAATTAGAAATTAGTCATCGAATCTATCTAGAAATAACATAAATACCTCGTCTGTAAGTGGCATGACCACAGTTCGATAATGCCTTCAGAAAGCGAAACACCTGTCACGCGTAATTTTATTTTATTTTTTTATTTTAAATACATAAACGGCTATACTGCCTTTTATAAATAAACATATAATGGAGTACAAAAGTAAGAAAAATAATATCATTACATAATAGTAGTTTTAAACTTAAAAAATAACATACAATTATTTTGTGTATCACAACAAAAAATAACAAGAAATAAAAATGAGAAATATCATCATTTCATTTCAACATGTCCATATTGCGTATATAAAGTTACATTATGGAAAAAATAAAAAACTTGAAAACTGAAACCTAAAAATAACATAAAATTATTTTGTGTATCACAACAAAAAATAACAAAAAAAGAACAATGAGAAATAGCATCATTTCATTTCAACATGTCCGTATTGCGTATATAAAGTTACATTATGGAAAAATAATTTTTGAGTGCATATTTATATTGCGCTAATTTTAAGAAATAAATGTCGCCGATGTTAGCATATTCATTTCCCAAAATGTGTAATCGACTGATTGGTGAGTAATAATGTGATAATGTATGTGTGTTATTATAGTAGAACGGTAGAGTCAGTCTATTGTTAGCGCGACCAGGGCAATGAAATCGTATTAGTTCTATTAAATCAGGGGTATCCAAGACCGAGTGAATTATTTTGTATAATATTAACAGATATAAATAAATACATAAATTTACGAGATTAGTCCAGTTTAATAACAAATTATAGTCAACGGATTCTCTTGGATTACCTAATTTAAAATTAATATACCTAAGGAATCTATGCTGGACTTTTTCAATCGCTTGAATATGGATATTGTAATGTGGAGCCCAAATCGTAGAGTTATATTCTAAAATGCTTCTCACTAGCGTTATGTATAAAATGCGAATAGTATCAATGTTACAAAATTGTTTGGTTATTCTAATAATAAATCCTAAAATCTTCATTGCTCTATTAATAATATTAGTTATATGGCTAATAAATGTAAGTTTTGAGTTAAAAATAATACCTAGATCATTTATTGTTTCTACTGAGTTTAATATAATTTTGTCAAGATTGTATTCATAAATGATCGGTTTCTTTATTTTATAAAATCTTATTATTTGACATTTACTAATGTTAAGTGCCAGTTTATTGCATATACACCAATTAAACAAGTTGTTTAAATTTTTTTGTAAAATTATGCAATCAGAAATATTTTTAATTTTTTTATATAATTTTAAATCATCAGCAAATAACAGGATATCAACATCGGAAAAAACGTCTACAATGTCATTAATAAATAAAATAAACAGTATTGGTCCTAAATGGGAGCCCTGTGGCACACCACTAGTGGCAGAAAAGGCATCCGATATTACGTCATTTAACTTTACAAACAGTTGCCTATTTGTTAAATAGCTCTCTACCCATTTAAGAAAGTTCCCGGTTATACCCATACTCCTTAATTTATTTATCAATATTTTATGACAAACTTTATCGAACGCCTTGCTGAAGTCAGTATATATCGAATCTACTTGACATTTATCTGCAAAGGCATTCGCTATAAAGTTTTCATAGATCGGTAGATTTGTCAGAGTTGATCTATTCTTCATGAAACCGTGTTGAAACCTTGTTATAATCCCATTTAATTTAAAAATAATTTTATCCAAAATAATTTTTTCGAACAATTTTGGAATAGTTGACTGTATACACACAGGTCTATAGTTGCGTATATCGCATTTGTCACCTTTTTTTAAATATGAGTGTGATGTAACTATTTTTCCATGCAATTGGAAAATATCCCGATGACAATGACATATTAAAAATTAAATAGAGGGGATACGACAAGGCATGTATACAGTGTTTCAATAGAATTGGGGGTATTTTGTCAGGACCCGAACTTTTTTTTACATCTAATTTGTTAATATGGGTTTTAATTTCATTTATTTCTATGTGAATGTTAGAAATTTGTAAATTGATGTTAGATGAAAAAAAAGGAATTTCACTATTATCAATTGTGTTGTCATATACATCTTTAAAAAATGAAGCAAATAAATTAACAATAGTAATAATAATTACAAAGCAGAACTTGTTTATAAATAAACTGTTTTTATAAATTGAATAATAATATTATTGAATATATAAATAATGAATTAAAAAATTAAAATAGAGTTGTAAAAATTAAACTTGATAACAATAAATAAACAACCAAACTTCATTGTGAAGGTGCTCAAGCGTAAAATAGTGTATCTTTCCATTAAAACAATTAAAGGAGAAGATAGATTACTGAGACAAAGCGCGTGGTTGCACCGAACTAAGTCCATCTCATTCTTGAGATTTACTGCGTTTATTATCGCACGTACGTACGTTCGTCAGACAAGCTGTCACCAGCTGCCACAAGCACGTCGCTCTGTCCTCTTTTTGTGAAAATGCTGTCCTGCTCTTTTGAGAGGTGCAGAAATCTTTCCCGAGGAAAAATCAAATCCGATAGAGTTCCATTCGTAAATACTCTCAAATCACCCAACATATTTATAAATACAATAATTATTGAAGGCATTTTGCTACCCGAAATCGGTAAATTTTCTGGATTTTTACGGCTTATTTCTATATAATTAATGAACTTGAAAACTTTGGAGCCAGATTATGGTGATGTCTTTGTCCGGTATGTGTATTCGGCGTCATATGTTGGTATCTGTCTTGTTTCGTAATTGTGTTACGCAGTATGATGGTGAAGTTTGTTTATTTGGAATGTAAAGACTTAATTCTGATGTAGGTATCGTTGGCGTATGTTTAGTATAGCAAAGTATTTTGTTTTAAACTGTTTTGTCGAGAATCTAAAAAAAATTTTGCACTAATGAAAAATATTATAAATTCATTAAGCCTTAATTTTTTTCTTTGCTTCATCAAGGTTTTTCAATGCTAGTATCTTTAATAGTTAATTTTTTAATTAAAGGTTTTAAGATAAATAAAAACATGTTTTGTTATGGTGCTATATCCGTCATTTAATTCGCTGTCGGTCTCATATTGTGTATTGTGTTTTATTTCTCTAGGTAGCATTAATGGGGAGCTTGTTACCGTCAAGGCAAAACCAGAAGCACGAGAAGCAGTTAAAGCTGGAATTCCTTTCATTGATATTGACATCGATCTCCCGGACGTTAAAAGGGAATGCTTAGAGCGCTCTGAAAGATCGACCCAGGCAGAAGGTAAATAGGTTTTTTTGTTTGTTTAATTTGACAATTCGTGCTTAATTATTCTTTATGGTGAATTCATTGTATTTACATTTATATTAAGCTTTATCCGTTATCTTTTTCAGACTTACTGAAAAACCTTAAACCTTCCTGGCATCCTGGGAGAAAGCGGTACTCTTGTCCTCATTGTAACTATTCCAGCTCTCATAAGTGGACATTTAAAATGCACTTGCGCATACATACTGGAGAAAAACCATTTTCTTGTTCCGACTGCAACTATTCATGTTCTTCAAAGGGTAGTCTTAAAATTCACATATTTACCCACAGTAAAGAAAAACCGCTTTCTTGTTCCAAATGTAACTATTCATGTTCTAGAAAGGGAAGTCTTAAAATTCACATGTTTACCCATAGTGGAGAAAAACCTTTTTCATGTCCTGACTGCAACTATTCATGTTACAGGAAGGCAGTTCTAAAAATGCACATGCTTACCCACAGTGGAGAAAAGCCATTTTCGTGTCCGGACTGCAACCATTCATTTTCTACAAAAAGAAATCTTAACACTCACATGTTTACCCACAGTGGAGTAAAACCTTTTTCATGTCCCGACTGCAACTATTCATGTTACCAAAGAGGTACTTTGAACCAACACCTGCTGATTCACAGTGAAGAAAAACCCTTTTCTTGCCCCGTGTGCACCTATTCATGTATTCGGAAGACAAATCTTAAAAGTCACATGTTTACCCACGGTGAAAAAAAACTTTTTTCGTGTCCCGACTGTAACTTTTCAGGTGCTACAAAGGGGAATCTAAGAATTCACATGTTAACCCACAGTAAAGAAAAACCTTTTTCGTGTCCCGATTGTATTTTTTTATGTTCTACAAAGAGACTTCTAAATATTCACAAGTTTATCCACAGTGGAGAAAAACCTTTTACATGTCCCGATTGTAACTATTCATGTTATCAGAAAAACGATCTAAAAAATCACATGTTCACCCATGGTGGAGAAAAACCTTTTTCTTGTCCAGACTGCAACTATTCATATTCGTCAAAGAGATATCTGAAAAGACACATGTTTACCCACAGCGTAGAAAAACCTTTTTCTTGTGCAGACTGTAATTATTCATGTTCTTCAAAGGGAATACTTAAAAGACATATGTTTACCCACAGTGGGGAAAAACCCTTTTCATGTCCTATTTGTAACTATTCATGTTCTTCTAAAAGTTATCTAAAAATTCACATGTTTACGCACAGTGGGGAAAAACCTTTTTCGTGTTCCGTCTGCAACTATTCGTGTTCTATAAAGAGTTATCTAAAAATTCACATGCTTACCCACAGTGTAGAAAAACCTTTTTCATGTGCACACTGCAAATATTCATGTTCTACAAAGAGTTATCTAAAAAATCACATGTTTGCTCACAGTGGAGTAAAACCTTTTTCATGTCCCGACTGTAACTACTCATGTTCTCGAAAGGATCATTTAAAAAGCCACATGTTTACACACACTGGAGAAAAACCCTTTTCATGTGCAGACTGCAAATATTCATGTTCTACAAAGAGTTGTCTAAAAATTCACATATTAACTCACAGCGTAGGAAAACCTTTTTCATGTGCAGACTGCAATTATTCGTGTTATCAAAGGGGTGCTTTGAAGAGGCATAAGCTTATTCACAATACAGAAAAGCCTTTTTCATGTTCCGACTGCAACTATTCATGTTATCAAAGGAGTACTTTGAAGAGACATATGCTGATTCACAATAGATGTTATTAAAAGATTCATATCATGATTTAAATGATTAGTTTTTTATGCGGGCAACATTTGTGATGGAGAGATTTGTTGATTCGTCGCGAGGTGTCGATGCTTTTTGGTGGACACTCAAAATTTCAGACGTTATATTTTGACGGTGCTTAGATTTCTAGTTAAGTCTCAAACCAATTATGGATTATCAATACAAGTTAATTCATTTGGACCAAGGGTGGCGCCATTACCTTCAGGTCGCTGATGTATGATCATTTTGAACTTTCTTCCTTCCCAATGTTCAAAGGAATAATTCTATATAAAGTCTAGTCTAGGTAAAAATTACAACTTCTCCAACAAAGAAGTCATCACGTCCGCGATGGATGGCTTCATCCAATCCACTATTAAGGAAACTGGTGTGGGCTCAAAGCCGTGGTTCAGTCGACAATGCTCTGAAGCAGTGCGACGAAAAAACGCGGCTTACCGAGCCTACAACACATCTCGAACGTCCGAAAACAGAATATTATACAACCAAATTGCAAAGGAAAGTAAGAGAATCATCAATAGGTCGAAATTCGAGCACGACCTGCAGGTCAGCAGAAAGCTGGCTGCCTGCCCGCATGGTAGCAGAGCGTTCTGGTCGCTTGCGGGCTCTATAGGTCGCAATTTCTGCAAACCCAGTCTGCCACCTCTTACCAGACCTGACGGCTCTCTAGCAAATACCGCCGCCGAAAAGGCTAACTTATTAGGCAAAATGTTCGCGGAAAACTCGACCCTCGATGACCAAGGTGCTATCCCGCCGTCGGTTCCTCACTGCGGTTTTCGTATGAAAAAGCTGAGGATTCGGCATCGGGATGTACTCCAAGTCTTACGAGGGCTTGATGTTAATAAAGCTAGTGGGCCTGACGGAATACCTGCCCTGGTATTGAAGAGGTGCGCTGCAGAAATAGCTCCAATTTTGACGAAGCTTTTCAAAATGTCCCTGAAGTCTGGGTCTGTGCCCTCTGGTTGGAAAAAAGCGATCATTCACCCTATTCCAAAGAAAGGTGACCGCTCTAACCCGGCCAACTACCGCCCCATAGCGATCACATCTGTTCTGTCAAAAGTGATGGAACGTGTGGTCAACGACAAACTACTCACATACCTCGAGAAGAACAAAATTATTAACGACCGTCAATACGGATTCCGGCGGAACCGCTCGTGCGGTGATCTTCTCGCGTATGTGACACATGTTTGGGGGCGGTGCCTGGAACGCTTTGGTGAGACCCAAACCGTTGCACTGGATATTTCCAAGGCCTTTGACCGGGTTTGGCACCGAGGGCTTGTCAACAAACTGCCTTCTTACGGACTTCCCGCTTCCTTGTGTACGTGGATTGCCGACTTTTTGAGGGAGAGGTCGATTCAGGCGGTTGCTGATGGTTTCACCTCTTCCTCGCATTCGATAAATGCTGGCGTCCCACAGGGATCGGTTCTGTCTCCGACTTTGTTTCTGTTGCACATCAATGACCTCTTGACATGTGCACCGATTCATTGTTACGCGGATGACAGTACAGTCCATGATAGCTTTTTGTTTGACAAGCCTCCAAAGGGCTCACAAATCCCAATGGCTCGGAGGGCTTTGAAACAAAGAATGGACGGTTACCTCGAGAGTGTTTTCTCTTGGGGTAAGAATAACCTCGTCGAATTTAATGTTTCAAAGACCCAATCATGTCTGATTACGTCTAAAAGGGATCGGAATGATAATCTAGTCTCCTTCAACGGAAGCAATCTCCCGAACAGGCCTTCCATTGATATGCTTGGTGTAACTCTAAGTGACCAGCTCAGGTACGGGGGCTCCATCGAGGCCAGAGTTAAGTTAGCCTCTCAGAAACTGAGCGTACTGTACAGGGCCCGCAGATACTTTAATAGTACACAACTGCTAACCCTGTACAAATCGCAAGTGCGCCCCACGGTTGAATTTGGCAGCCACCTCTGGTCTGGAGTCCCAAAATACCTGAAAAAAACCCTCGACTCTGTGCAGAAACGGGCGGTCCGTTTGATAGATTCTCCTAACTTAACAAATGGACTGCAATCTTTAGAGCACAGGCGTCAGGTGGGAATGCTGTCCTTGTTCTACCGGTATTACAATGGAAGATGCTCCGAGGAACTAGCGTCACTGATCCCCTCGGCACCGGTGCATAGTCGGGAAACACGCCAAACACGCGCTCAACATTTGTACACGGTTGACATTAGTCACATGAGAACGGGTCGTTTCTACGACTCGTTCTTGAGTTCAACAGCCCGGCTGTGGAACGATTTGCCGGCTTCTGTGTTTCCTCCCTCCTACAATATGGGTCTCTTCAAGACCCATGTTCACTCCTTCCTCTCCTCAACAGCACCCTCCACACAGCATCTTCAAAGATGACATAGGCCCTGAGGGAAATTATTTCCCTCAGGGCCTCCTGTGTGGAGTTAATATAAAAAAAAAAAAAAAAAAAAAAAAACAAAACTTGCATAGGAAACATTAAGTATAAATACACCTTTCTTTGTCCGTTGGGTGGGGAATTAGTTGTGTCCTGTAACTTTAAAAAACATAACAATAAAAACGATGGATTTAATTTCTCAAAGGGTTCTTTATTTAAACAAAAACAACCACTTCTTCTCTTAAGTCCCAACTTTTTTTACATGTGAGCCTGAAGATAAAAGTGCGCGATTTTAATAATAAACAATTCATAGAATTACGTCGAAACCAAAGAGAGGAAGAAACAAGATGATCCACCAAGAATTTTAAATAATTTCCCAACGGGCTCATTGTTGCAAATAATATTCAGGTTCAGTCGAAATATAAAAAAAATAAAGGTTTTTTGTGGCAACTCTATGATTATGGTACCATAAGAAACAGAAAAGTTGATTATTATAATATATTTTAAATAATATGAATATATTTTATTTGTTAATTTCAGAAGGTATTCATTCATAAAGCGAAGCTTTGTTTATTGTTTTGAATTGCAGTAATTTGATAAAACAGAAAGTATTACCATCTAGACTCTAGACCAGTGGTTTTCAACCTGTAGTACGCGTACACCTTGTGGTACGCGAAGCCAAATTGGGGGTACGCAATATCATGACACGCATGTATAAACACTGGTTAAAAATGCCCGAAGTCGTGTTACATACACTCTGCATAAAATTGCATTAATTGTGTTTGTGTGACTCGATTATTAAATGTATGTAATAATGAGTCTCAAAAAATTACAAATGAAACACGTCTTTCATTGCACGTGTATAAAAGATAGATAAAGAGTACGCGGGGAACAACAAATTTGTTGTAAGAGTCAAGGGGTACGTACAAAAAGAGTGAAAACCGCTGGTCTAGCCAATGTTTATTTTAATCTGAAACCTCGAAATTATGTACGGAACCATCGGCAAGGCAGGAAATAAACTATTTACCGGTAATAAAAACATCGCAATTAGAAAAAATGGCGACAAACGTAAAGGAACTTTTGTTTCTATGCTAGGTTTTTGTTAAATATATTGCAAATTCTATAAGTTTAAGTGTTTAAAAAGTGATCTCATGTGAAAAGGCGATACAGGTGCAATTATCGACTGAAATTAAAGCTGTATTACGCGCTGGAACATCCTGTGAGTATTGTTCAATAAGTAATTGTTTTTATATAGTAATTTACCTAAATAATGGATCTGAAAACTTGAATAGCTCAACGTGGAATTCGCAAGGCAAAATTGACTAGATTTAAGGATTACTTAGATAGTAATTATTATTTATTTATTTATTATTTAAGGTTTTATTCAGGATTACTTAGATAGTAATTATTATTTATTTATTTATTATTTAAGGTTTTATTCCAGCAGGACTGGGAGGGTTGTGCAATCCCAGTCTGCCATATTTCATAACAACTACAATACATATAATAATATAAGAGAGTACATACATATAATAATAAAAGAAGAAAAAAGAATTAAAATATGATAACAAATTAGGTACCTACCTACCTAATTAAAACATTAAATGAAGACGAGATTCATCACATAAATAACAAAAAAATTAAAGCAATAAAAATTAAGCACAAAATTAAAATTAAACAGAATAAAAAAATATTTTGGGATCGTCCATCAGGGAAGTCGCCTCATCGTCTGCATCCATCGCTCATTTGGGGGGGGGGGAACTAAGCCACTCGGATGCAGCCACGACAATGATGTTTGATTTCAGTATCCTGCCCCAGAAGCTGGCTAGTCGGTGGCGAAATAAGGCTGGTAATGAGTGCACCCTCCCCTCGGTGAACATCGTGGAAGCACTGCAGAACCTCGGTAGTTGCATAAGTTGCCTGAATGCATTATTGTAGCACACCCTCAGTTTATCCCATTGCGCTGCTGGATATTGCGTCCACAGTTCCGATGTGTACAGGGTAGTGCAGTACGTCTTGAACAGTAATTTTCTGACATCGTCACTGCAGTGGTAGAACCGCCCTGAGAGCATTCCGGCCCGTATGTTAATTGCTCTTCTTTGTCGTTCCATATCTTCTATATCCTTCATGTCTTCAGTTAGGATATGTCCCAGATATTTAACCTGAGCAATGAGTTGTTACATTCTGAAGTTGAAATACGGATAAAAAAGATTGAACCAATATTAGATACCTTTGAAGCATTACAAAAAAAATAGAAACTTTATCTCCGGATGAAATAGACAAAGGATGCGAACGAGAAATGTTTGAAAATGCATGTTAGAGTGGATTAGCTCATGCGAAAGATAAATTTAATGAAAACAATAAAACCGTCAATTTTAGGAGTGTTTAAACTACCAATATTGGAACTACCCAAATTCAAAAGAGATTACGCGGAATGGTTAAATTTCATTGATGCGTTTATTTAATTAAACGAAAGCAACGATGAATTAGATGTCATACAAAAGTTTTATTTAAAATCTTGTGATGACTGCAGCTTTACCTTTAAATCGAGATAATTACTTTGTAGCTTGGGAAATTCTTACGGACCGGTTTCAGAATGATAAGAGTACCTAAAGGCCCGTTTATATTAGGAATAAGCGATAAGAATGGGCCGGGGCCGTAATCCGTATTATTTCAGATGGTCGTTTATAATTGGAATAGGAATAGAATGGAATATGCCCATAGAAGTGACAATGCCGCTATCACTTGTCTATGTCAACTGTCAACCGGGAGATTATATTAGATTATAAGAGATGTTCATTACCATTTATTAGATCACTTTCGTCTTCAGCGAATATAAATTTAAATTCGGTAAAGTATTTATTAACTCCGCGTAAATATTTGTTCACAAAATTATTATTCAACTAAAGTGAATTGTAGATACCATAGAGTATTGATCGAAAATACGTAAATCTCAGCATATATCTAAGCTTTCTGTAATCCATAACCGTAAAAGATAAAATTATTATTAAAGATTATTGCCATCTATTATAAACGGTTACACAGGTTTCCTATCTTCCAACTTCTACGGCCTAGGGCTTATTGAATACGGATTACAGACTATTCCTGTTATAAACGGGGCTTAAGCATGTTAATTCTTTATTTAAATTGCAAGAAATAGAAACCGAAAATCATGTAACATTGAGGAAATTATTAGATGAGGCCCAATTGGATTTAAAGGCTTTGAATAATTTAAAACTACCAACAAAGCTGGGATATATTATTAATTTATATTTTGTCAAATAAATCGGATAATGAAACCAGAATGCGCTAGTTGTAGTATCCGATAAAAAATGAAATTCCATATGGATTTAATTTAAACTAGTTTTGTGTTCAGAATACAATAATAAATTAAATAACGAGTTACAGATTCATCGTGTACCGAGCGAAGCTTTACATTTGAGTTGCTTACCAAATGCTGCAAAATTCTGAGAAATTGATTGTTCCGTGTGAAACTATTATTTGGGGACTTATTTTAAACTCTTCTCAGAATAACAAATTACAGATTCATCGTCTACCGAGTGGAGCTTTTTATATGAGTTGCATGCCATGTGCTGCAAAATTCTGAGAAATTGACTGTTCCGCGTGTAACTATTAATTTGGGACTCTTACGCAGAATCAATCGTAAGTTAAAACCTGCCTTGCGTGGAATTTCACATACAACCCCCCCCCCCCCCCCCCCCCCCTCTCGGCGCTTGAAGTACCTAAATAAGGGGTCGGCAAAATTTTCCTCGCCTCGGCCGACATCCTCGCTACGCCACTGGATTGCCTATTAATCAAGAAGCAACTGATAAGGCTAGCGATATGATTATAAAGGATAACTCAAAAGAGAAAAAGATATTAGGTCTCTCTTGGAATAATCAGCAAAATTAATGATTGTTGTTAATAAACTGGTTAATGTGGGATTAATAAACAACTGTAACTTCGAACAGATTTTTTATTATTATGTATAAAAGTTATCTCCAAAATTACATTCGGCTTTTAGAGCGAAATGTCCAGCCTAATACAACGCAGTCAGGCTTTTTTATTTTAGAAGTTGGCAACCATACGCGCATCTCAGTATCTCCGGCTAAAATCGCATATTTTAGACAGCTTTCCCACATAATTACCGTGGTCGCAGATATACTGACGGCGAATCAATGGACTGTAACAATAAAATATGGTGTTTCAAATTGACAAGTATGGGAATATCTTGGTGAACAGTGGACATTGGGAAAGAATCTGACTCACTTTAGTTTCTGCACAGCACGTTCTTGTGAGATTGTATATTATGGCACCGAGGAATCACTGGATTGATCACTGCACAGGTTCCGTAAGAATCGATATTAAGTCAACAACGAGTTAGGCTGGGCGCATACATCCGATTTGGCTTTCCGATTGTCTGATCAGACAATCGGATCGGATTAACACCGCACACATCCGATTCGAAGATCGGATGGGTAATACGACCGGGGCCACGCCCTTCCGACGGCCGGCGTGGAAGGGCTTGGCCTATTTTTATTGCCGGTCAGGTTTTGTTCGGTCAGGTTTCAGAATCGGATGTGTGTGGGCTTTCATAAGAAATGTATGGCGCGAAGGCCTTCAGGTTGTCTGATCAGACAATCAGATGGAGAAATCGGATGTATGCGCCCAGCCATAAGAGTTGATAATTTCAGGGGTTACTTCAATACATAAATAAGACATATTCAGAAAGAATAGGAGAATTCTGTAGGTATACCACTGTCTGGATTAATATCGTAGTTCTTAATACTAGCGATGGGCACAATACTGCAGGTTCCAGTATAGAAAACGCGATTGTTCAAATGAACGATTTTAACCTTCGCTAGTTCGGTGCCTACTTTACTGATTATTTTCTTTAATTGTTCGTTGTCTATGGATATGTCAATATTCGGCAATTCGGCGTTGCGCTTGGTATATTTATGGCGTTGCGTGTGTTGTTTGGTTTATTTATGGGCGTTGCGTTCTGACCTTGCCAACACTTGCCAAGCCTTCGAAGTTATAGTTTGTGTAAACTGCACAATAACTGAACAATAGTATGTTTTCATATTATTTTAATAATGTAAACATTTGAAAGCAAAGTTTTTACAGTACAAGCGGTTTTAATATCTAATGACGTTTCTGTAATACTTTGAATTGACTGCCGAAGAGCGGCTTTGTTCGCAAGTAAGTGCATACTTGCTATGTGTATTGACTAAAACAGACTTGATTACTTTACTCCTAAAGATTGTAGCTTGTTTATTGTAAAAATATATCGCTTGATTGATCCGTTTTCGCAGATTCACTATCAAAAGTGGTCCGTGGACGATCATTGTCAACTAAGGCTTATTTCATTGACAATGTACAATTGACGAAACATCGACCTGAATATAGTTTTGCCGAGTTTGTTCACGTCTGCGGAAACAACTTTAATTTTATGAATATGATGATAATATTTTGAATATATTTTCCATAACCCTGAACAATGGCGACAAATCTTGTTTCGTAATGAAACCGTTTTTCCAACAGCTCAAAAGATAGAGCAGTTGAACGAACGATTGTCAATCGCACAGCGAAACGATCATTCCACTGCGGCACTGGCGCTTCCCAATGACGTTTTTTTGACAATCAAAATACTCAATAATTGTTCCCATAACTGACATAAATTGTCGTAACTATTGATTTCTGAACCCGTTCCCGCTGAATGACTGACCCAATTCGATAGTAAATTTTTGTCTATTTTGGTGGCGTTTGTCGCCCTGAGTATAATCCACTTTTATAATAAAATCACATGCCAAGAGGAATGGTGATATTGAGTGCATTTTCTAAAACAGCGGATAATCTATTATTATTACTTACAGAGTATTATCTTATCACACGCTCACATCACACGCTGCTTGCTTCATTCACATGCACACATCGTATCATACATAAACCTTGTATTATTGTGATACTACTTGTATCTGGTTGACATGTATTTACTCTTAATATTTGGTTCCCTTGGTCGTGCTATGTCTTCGTCGGACGTCTCCGACTACTTCTACTACCAACATTCGCGTCATATATTCTCCTTATATATATATTTTTAAATTTTATTTATTTATTTATATCGGTTACAGTGATTACAGATATTTAGTAATATTTCATGGTGAAGTACCTATGATATGTTTCTTTGTGTCTTAGTGTCTTATTTATGGTATGTACATTTAGTAATTATCGGGTGGTGTGCGTAGTGGGTAGGCGTGTGTGTATGTGGGAGTGTGTTTGTAGACATGATAAGTGATATGGATGCATGAAACTAAACAACAATAAGCCGTTAATTGCAGAGCGGTGCTCAGTGAATTTGAAGTTCCTTTACAACCGGTGAAATGAGACTAATCATTTTTTTTAGCAGAGACCAATTACCATCACGTAAAATAAACAACAGGACGCTATCATAGTATTGCCATGGATGTTTCCAACCCAGAGAGTGTTTCCATCAAGATGGAACCAAGTTCTCAGAAAGAAGGCGCAGACCTCCAAATACAAACCGACCACCAGTATGTAAAGAAGGAATGTTTGCAGTATGCTGAGAGTGTTCATCAAACTAGTAAGTTGCATTGCGTACATCACAAAGGTTTCTCAGGTGGACGCAGTCAGGACAGCAGCTTGTTTTTCTATTACCCTCCTGTCGTCCATCGCTTATTTTGATTTTATTTTTGGTGTATTGCTTTACTACATGAAGCCGTAGAACTATGGAAACATTTAACTGATAATGCTGGCAAACCAATATTATTTCCTCAATTGTTGCGTTACCGTATTTTTATCACTAAAATAAATTATCTCAAGTTTTTTTCTGAACGTTTTTGGTTTTCACCCTTCAAGGTTGCTCTAGGCTGGCCGTCAAATTAAGAGAATTTATGTATTATTTTTTTTTCCACTGGAGCGACAGCGCATCTAAAAACTTTTTTCTCCGTTTGCTCGGGATTTTCAGAAGATGATGAGAATTTACAGAGGGCAATAGCAGGTACTTTTAAAATCATTATTACTATATGAATAACAATTTTACAACCTTAAACTATCGGTTATTTGATTCGCAGTTTGGGTTTGTTTGGGTTGCGTTGATTTTGGTAATTATGCGTATTAAAAATTCGGCGGACTACGAAATATATTCATAATATAATAACTGTGTTGTTGTTTTGTTATTCCAGGTAGCATTAAAGTGGAGACTGTCCCCGTCAAGGCGGGACCAGGATCCCGAGAAGAAGATGGAGAGGGAAACCATTGTACGGAAATTGTCATAAACTTTCCGGATATTAAAAAAGAATGCTTTGTGCGCTCTAAAAGTACCACCCAGCACGCAGGTAAAATCGATTTTGGTTTGTCTGAATTATCCTATTTAGTTATTTTATGTTTCCATTATTACTACCTACTTACTATCTGCCATCTTTTTCAGCTTCGATAACGGTCCCGAAGACGAATCCTGGGAAAGAACCATTCTCGTGTTCCCATTGTAACTTCACCTGCTCACGCAACTTAAAGTTAACATTGCACTTGCGCACTCATACTGGAGAAAAACCTTTCTCATGTTCCCACTGCAACTATACATGTTCTCAAATTGGATCTTTAAAACGTCACAAGCTTACTCATACTGGAGAAAAACCCTTTACATGTTCAAAATGCAGTTATTCATGTACTCGAAAAGGAAATTTAGAAATTCATATGCGTACCCATTCAGGAGAAAAACCTTATGCATGTTCCTACTGCAGCTACGTGTGTTCTGACAGGAAATATTTAAAAACTCACACGCTTAGTCATACTGGAGAAAAACCTTATTCATGTTCCAATTGCAACTATTCATGTTCTGGAAAGGGAAATTTAAACAGGCACATGCGTATCCATTCTCCGAAATTATCTTTATCATGTTCTACTTCAGATTCTGTTCTGAAAAGTGATTTTTAAAAAGTTACATTCTTACCATACTAGGGAAAAACCATATTCCGGTTCCTTCTAAAACAATGCGTGTTCTGTAAAGCGATATTTAAAAAAAGCATATGTTTACCCATACTGGTAACCTTTCTCGTATTTCCGCTGAAGGACGTTAACAAAGGCAAATGCGAACCCGTATTCTGTTTATCATGTTCTGAAAAGGCACCTTTATAAAGTCACGATCTTACCCATACTGGAGAAAAACCTTTCTTGTGTTCTGACTGCAACTATTCGTGTTAACGAAAGTGACATTTAACACTTTGTATTCTGACCCACACTGGAAAAAAACTTTTTTCGTGTTTTTACTTCAACTTAGTACGTACGTATGTACAACTTTGTACGCATGAATGTATCTTTCGCTCTGGAACAAAATGCCTACTACCTCAAAGAAACTGCAAATATCACCTGGCTAGCAGTTCCTGCGTATCGTCGCAACGCTCCACATAGTAATAATAATACATCGTCTGTCAGATGTGACAGCTCCGTAAGGGATTAAATGGCGTGCGGCATGGTGATATGGCTGTACCCAAAAACGCTTGCTTCGATACAGGGAAGTCTGCCAGCCCTTTGAATCGGCAAAACTGCAAAAACTCAAAGCTATTGAAATGCTTTATGTATTATGACCATAGATGTCACAAATCCGAACTTCGTAGACTATTTTATAACGATGTGAAAAAAAAAAAAATTTCAGATCAGAATTTCGGATCAGCTGTTTACAGTTAAAATTGTCCTTTTTCCCATAGATATGCACATTTCGTTATCAAGTATACCACAGACAATATTCAGAAATCAAAAATATTTTATGTTGACTCGAATAAGTACCTCCCACGGCAGTTTCAAAATAACAAACACGCAGGATTCGCACGCTTGTAAACTTTTCGATTTTTTTTTATAAATCCTACAAATGTGAAATAAACGGTAAAATACAGTTTAATTCATTGGCTAATCTCCGCCAATCGGAAAACAAAGTTTTAAAATGCGCTGTCGTTCCAGTGGTTAAAGCTGGTAATGTGATGAAGCCCTTTATTTAAAGACAGACAACATAAGGTTAGATTTATTTATGGTACAAACTAAATCATTGTCACATCCCATCATTGCAGATGCCAATAATAAATTATCTATTTTTGCATATTTAGCCAACTATTTTCGCTAATACTTTGGTATTATTTCTTTAGTATTACATTGTAGTTAAATCATCTTTGTTTGTAAATTTTTGGGCAGCATGCCTGTTTTATCTACTAAAATAAAAATAAACATATAAAATTACATTAATAAACTTTCTCATTATTATTAGCCCTTTCTCTGAATTAGCTTTTTTGTATATCGTCTAAATTTTTTATTGTTGTTATCCTTTCTTTATTTTTTATTTCAAATTTTTTAATTTTTTTTATCCCTTCTTTCTTTATTTTTTATTTCAATTTTTTTTATTATTGTTTTTCTTCGTTCTGTTCATTAACTAACTTGGCACTATTGTGTCTACCCGCCACATTCCTCTGCTTTAGGCTAGTTGGGAAACATTTCACATGTTTAAGTCTTCGTTCTGCGAATTCCAGCCATTGTAAATACTTATCCTCTATTACATTGAGCGAGTTTACAAGCTAATAGTCGGTAAGTTTAAAAGCGGGTGAATCGGCGAGTGAGATTGTCATGATGACACACAAAACTGTCTACTCTTTCTGTAGTGACAGTAGCAGCTAAAATAACGACTCTCGCGCGAACCAATTCGGTCGACATTTTGTAAAAACTTGAACTCGCAGTTAGCGCCACACGCCATCCTGTAGCGAGAATTACGTCTTACTAATTCTGACAGTTACGAAATCAGACGTTGACTCGCCATCTTGAGCCAGTAGCCAGTAAAGTTGACCACCTTTCAACTTTTTTCATAGATTGTCCACAATCTGCTGGTTAGCTAGCAATATGATTCCCAGAGTGTAGCTTGTAAACTCGCTCAATGTCTTCGAGGCTTTAAAAGTTTATCAATTTGTTCGTAATATATATTGAAAATAAACAAAAAAAATTAAATAATTGGGTACCTAGTTTATGATAGTAGTAGATTTAAAATGGCAACACTTAGATGTCATCATAAACTGGAAAATTATTTTCTTTTTTTTTCTATTATCTATGGATAAACTTACTCCGAACGCTTCCCGTCACTTTTTGTTGGTTGAATGACTTTATTCGTTTTGTCAATAACACCTTGAACAAAATCGATCTCTCCTTCTCTCAAGAGTTCCTTCAACCTGACTTTAAAGTTAAAGTTCAGCAAAACTAACAGCTACTTACGTAAAAACATGGATTCCACCGCCATCAAGCTAGAACCAGGCATAAGTGCGGAAGAGAATGTTGCCGTGATTCTCACGGAAATCGATATAGAATATCCTTTTATCAAAAAAGAATGTCCGGACTCTATTTCTGTAAACAACTCAGGTATGCTATTGTCTTTTATTGGTGCATAACTGTTAATAGACAAAACTAACTGTTAATAGAACACAGACGCAAAATACAATCGAAAATAAAACTGCAGGTTTTTACTTGGCTGCAAATATCCGCTCGTCCGCCTACCACAGATATTCTTTATATAAGCAGATAGAAAAATATTTTTATTAGATAGCTGCAGCACAGCTTCTGCAGATAATAAACTGGAAGTCAGCCGCTGAGGACAGGAGGAGTTGGAGGCGAATGTTGCGGGAGGCCAAGGCTTGATATGGGCTGTAGCGCCATCGAAGAGAGAGAGATATACCTGATATCTCACCAGAGCGCATCGTCATGTGCGGTAACAGACAAGGAAACTATATCACTGCTAGGTTTGTCGATGTTGTAAGAGGGGAGTGTCAGTAGGGACATCTGTAATTCGGACCTCGGAGGGGCCTGTAATGTTGTAGGAAAGATAGATGCCGGTAGAGCGTTGCAAATGCAAGCCGTTTTTTCACATAAACGTTTCGGTGAAAATTAATACAGTCACACAAATAAAATTGGTCATACTTTCGATGACATTTTGCGATTATCATCGCATTTATTGGTTCCATTTTATTAGTAAGTATTTTCTCTTAACAGGCGAAGTGAGTTCAAGAGAGCCTTCAAATCTAGACGGAGTCAACATCAAACCAGCTGAAACTTCTTATGCTGAAATAGATCTGGAGGTTCCTTGTATTAAAAAGGAATACCTTGAGCCCTCTGAAAGAATTCACCAAGCGGCAGGTAAGCCAAATTTTCTTGAAAATATTTTTATATTCTTGCTTATCCACAAGGTATAGGCTTTAATAAAAGGGGTTTTCCACCAGACCGTTAAAACTGGCTAAAGATCGGGAAAAACTTCATTCTTGTAATGCGCGGCGCACACGTGCAACTTTAGATTGCCTCGCTGCCTTCCTATTGAGCGACACACGGCAAATTTAGTTGGCCTCGCTGTCTTCCTATTGAGCGACACACGGCAACTTTAGGTGGCCTCGCTGTCTTCCTATTGAGCGACACACGGCAACTTTAGTTTGCCTCGCTGTCTTTCTATTGAGCAACACACGGCAACTTTAGTTTGCCTCGCTGTATTCCTATTGAGCAACACACGGCAACTTTAGTTTGCTTCGCTGTCTTCCTATTGAGCGCTACACGGGAACTTTAGTTTGCCTTGCTGTCTTCCTATTGAGCGACACACGGCAACTTTAGTTTGCCTCGCTGTCTTCCTATTGTGCAACACACGGCAACTTTAGTTTGCCTCGCTGTCTTCCTATTGAGCAACACACGGCAACTTTAGTTTGCCTCGCTGTCTTCCTATTGAGCAACACACGGCAACTTTAGTTTGCCTCGCTGTATTCCTATTGAGCGGCACACGGCTACTTTAGTTTGTTAGTTTATATCTAAATGGAAAATATATTTCAGAAAGCAAACGATAAAATTTAACATTACCAGCGAGTTTATCGATGTCAAATTCGGGGTGCCTAAAGGAAATATTCTGGGTCCAATTCTGTTGAACAAACAAACACAAGAAATACGTATATTAGAAACACCAGATCTCAGGGTCAAATACATATCCAACAAGTAACTACAAATATAACCTTTGGGCAAAAATGATTCTTATACTGCTGTACTAAGCTTACAATAAAATCCCACTCACTCAAAAATCAAAACAACATTATAACTTATAACATTTAAATCTCAAAAAACCTGAATACAAAATATAAGGAGGTAAGAAATAGAAAACATGCAAGCACCAAATACAGACTATGAAACCGAAACAACTCAACTGCACTAAAAAAACATAATCTAATATTTAACCACCACCTAATATATTTATAATTACTTCATATTATTAATGTGATTTAATTTGAATATGTCAATGAAATCCTCAGCGCGGGCGATACCAGTGGGAATATCATTGTCTGGTAACCAAGAGGGAATATAATAAAACCTTTAGTATTTTTATTAATTCTCCCTTGCTAATTTCTCAATGGTATCTTTAATAAGTGAGGAACGCCTCATACGTCATAAATAAGTCTGGTAATTTTATATTATCGTGAAATGATTTGGGTCCGAGTGGTTAAACAACTTTCCTCTTTCTAAAATACGTTTTTACCTAAAAGTTTGATTTTTTTATTATATTTAATTAAAATTAAATTTGATAGTTTTATTATCAAATGGTCGGTTTTCAAATGGTCTTGAAAACCGAAACACACAGTTTGAAAATGGTCTTGAAAACCGAAACAGCTGTAACTAAAATACATAATAAAATACTTGCAGAACTTAATAATAAAACTATCAAATTTAATTTTAATTAAATACAATAAAAAAATTAAATGGTGTTCTACGAATCAAACACAAAAACAATTACTAAAAGTTTGAATTAAAAAAAAATTTCATTGAAAGTTTGGAACAAATTTTCAAAATAATTGCCCTTGTTATAGTGGCAAAGTGGTTATATCTCATAATTGATAACAACACAACTGTCGGTTATTAGCCAAGAACAATTATTATTAACCGCTTATGCAACTAGAGCAATTCTAGAGATTATTCATCCTTATTCAAACTTTATTTAAAAAAAAAAAAATCTCATTAATACAAGTATAAATCAGTAAATAGCACCGACTCACACCGATTTTTTTTATGTAATAACTCTTTACGTATTATCAATGTTTTGGTATTGTCTTCCAGATAGCATTAATGTGGAGACTGTACCCATCATGGCAGAACCAGGATCACGAGAAAATGGAGAGAGAATACCTTATTTGGAAATAGACATAGACCTGACAGATGTAAAAAAGGAATGCTTGGAGCACTCTGAAAGTATTGCCGAGACCGCTGCAGGTAACATCGATTTTTGTTTGTTTGAATTTGCTTTGATGATTATCCCGTTTCATTATAGATCCTACTTATTGAACTTTATCCTCCATCTTTTTCAGACATGGTAACGGACTTGAATATTCTGATGCACCCTGGAGACAAACCTCATTCATGTTCCTATTGTAACCACTCATTCTCAGCAAAATGGCGTTTAGCAAGGCACTTACGCACCCATACTAGAGAAAAACCTAATTTTTGTCCACATTGTAATTACTCCTCCCCAGACAAGTCAAATTTAGCGAGGCACTTACGCACCCATACTGGAGGAGAAAAGCCTTATGCATGTCCCCATTGTAACTACTCCTGCACAGACAAATCAGCGATAACTGTGCACTTGCGAATTCATACTGGAGAAAAGCCTTATTCATGTCCCCATTGTAACTACCTCTGCTCAAACAAATCAGATTTAACAAAACATCTACGCACCCATACTGGAGAAAAACCTCATTCATGTTCCCAATGTAACTACTCCTGCTCAAGCAAATCAGATTTGACAAAGCATTTACGCATCCATACTGGAGAAAAACCTTATTCATGTCCCCAATGTAACTACTCCTGCTCATACAAGTCAGCGTTAACGGTACACTTACGCACCCATACTGGAGAAAAACGTCATTGATCTTCCTATTGTAACTACTCATGTTTTACAGTGCATTTTAAGAAACCTTATTCATGTTCATATTGCAGCTGTTAATGTTCTCCAAGGGGACATTTAAAAAGTCACTTTCTTATTCTTATTATGGAGAAAAATTGTTTTAATATTCCCATTGTAACTTCTTCTCTAGAGACAAATCGCGTTTAACAAGACGCGGCCATACTGGAGAAAAACCTCATTCGAATTCCCATTACGAGATTCATAAGGCACTAACGCATCCAAATTGGATAAAAACGTTCACGCAAATCTTTATTAACAGTGCATTTACGCACCCATATTGGTGAAATACCTTACTCACGAGACTAATATAGTTCTTCATGTTAACGAAAAGGATGTTTACAACATATTTTTGTTCGTGGTAGAGAAAAACCTTTGTCCCGTTTTGGCTTAAGTATAATGAATAAATTTATAGACTCAGTGCAGAGAAACCATGTTCTTGTTCCGTCTGTAACTATTCATGCTTATGAAAGTAGCCGAAAATGCTGGCTCAAAGTAAAGATTAACCATTCGTGTGATGCAAAGGAAACCATCCCTCTCGGCCACTCTCGTTTGTTTTTCTCCGGCTCCGCGCGTCATAGTTCTTTCCCACATTCCGGCTGAGTTCGCGCACATATATAGATGAGACTTGAAATGTAAATAGTATACGATTACCACATAATATAAAAACACAAAAACGCTTATTCCAGAGCGCTGTGAAATAAGACAATTTTTTAATTAATTTTATTATAATTGGCTTGAATTCCTTTTTTTTATACGAGTTCTACGCTGAACCATGTCTTAATCTTATTATATGTGATTGTAGTAAACATAAAAATTGCGCCGGTGAAGGCAAGATTTACAAAACCGTGTGAGAATATAACATTCAAGTTACCTTACTATATGGACTTAAAATTTCATGCCTTTAGACGTTATGACAATTAGACAACTTTTGAACATTAGTTGTTTACAACATTGAGTGTTCTTAACTCTAGTATTAAACTTTCTAGAAGTCTTCCCTTTCTTAATTCATCTTCGTTGGGATCAGCACTTAGCCAGTTTAACTCCCAGAATTCGCAAGCTCTCTTATGTTTTTCGAACTCTAAGAAATATACTTACTCCTATAACACTAAAAACGGTTTACTATGCTCTCTGCCAATCCCAGTTAACATATGGCATCATAATTTGGGGCGGCTGTGCTCTTAATTTTATTGATCCTCTGCAAAAAGCCCAAAAAAAGATTTTACGTGCTATCAACAAGCGACCAACAAGATATTCCTCCAATAGACTCTTCACAGAATATAATGTCTTAAACATACGGCAACTTCATCTAAAATTTACACTAACACATTTCATGTTCAAATACAAGAAAAAACTCTCTTACATCACAGTTACACCACCAGAACAATAACCAAACGACACTACAATGTTCCTACACTACGCACCACATCAGCTCAAAGACATCTCATGTACCTAGCTCCTAAAATGTTTAACCTTCTCCCCGAGAACCTAAAATCCGAAACCCAACCCCATATCTTTAAAAAAAATTATCAAAATGGATCCTTACATTCAGTAACGATGATGTGTAAAACTTGCTATTTTAATTGAATTGTAATATAATTAATACATCTTGTAACTTAAACTATTTAAATGAATTGCATAAGTTAATGACTGTACACTGTACCTACCCAATCTGTTAACTTCATCCACCATAACACAGGGACATCCCTAGCATGGCGGATGAATTAACACAATTTTTTTTGTTCATTGTATAAACTTCTTTTAATAAATAAATAAATAAATAATAAAAGAACCCAAATTGTAACAATATTTTTATTAATCTGAATTTAGAAAAAAATCATTATTTTGACAAAAACATGTGTTTAAGAATTCTTTATTTTATATTTCTTTATTTAAGTTTCTAATAAGTACCTACAAATTTACGTGTTCAGTATTAGTTAAATGTAAAAATGATTTTTTTTTCAATTGAAGGTTTATTATTTACGTTATTTTGAGGTTTTCATCTAGGATTGTGTATAATTAATTAAAAAAAAACAATAACTTAGTAAACACCATTTTTAAATTTAATGCCAACACTAATTTATTATCAATATCAATAATGGGAATTTGTACCTAATAACTAAACTAAGTGGCATATCAGCAGGAGCTTACAATATTATATAAAACAGATATAAAAGGACAACAAATTAAAATTGCAAAACAATAATGTATATCATAGGGTACAGGTAGGTACCCGACATTAAACATGACTCTAATATATGGAACCCTAAAGGCCCGTTTATAATAAGAATAGTCTGTAATCCGTATTCGACAAGCCCTAGGCCGCAGAAGTTGGAGGATAGGAAACCTGTGTAACCGTTTATAATAGATGGCAATAATCTGTTATTTTTTTCCATAACCGAAAAGATGGTTCAACTTTATCTTTTACGGTTATGGATTACAGAAAGCTTAGATATATGCTGAGATTTGCGTATTTTCGATCAATACTCTATGGTATCTACAATTCACTTTAGTTGAATAATAATTTTGTGAACAAATATTTACGCGGAGTTAATAAATACTTTACCGAATTTAAATTTATATTCGCTGAAGACGAAAGTGATCTAATAAATATTAATGAACATCTATAATCTCCCGGTTGACAGTTGACATAGACAAGTGATAGCGGCATTGTCACTTCTATGGGCATATTCTATTCTATTCCTATTCCAATTATAAACGACCATCTAAAATATTACGAATTACGGCCCCGGCCTATTCTTATCGCTTATTCCTATTGTAAACGGACCGGCTACGTCCGCATAGACAGGCGGCTTGCTTATCGCCTAGAGCCTAGCGAGTCGCCTAGCGAGTAGCTTAGTAAAACGAACGTTCTAGAATGTTCGCGACCGGCCGAACTACGCGCTCGGCGCCCAGCTAGTCACGGCCACCGTGCATCCTAGCAAGTAGCCAGAGTGCAAGCCACTAGGCTCTAGGCGCTAAGCAAGCCGCCTGCCTATGCGGACGTAGCCTTAGAGTAACAGCTTATAAAATTATAAACTATGACATTGATAGCCCGTACCTCTTAGAATGTTATAAATTGTTCGTACCGAACAACTACTGCCGAGGTCGTCACCACGACTTGCTCTGTATCCCACACAGCAGAACAGACGTTCTAGCCAAGCACAGCATGACAAGAGGTATGGTGCTGCTTAATGAAATCTCTAGGTCCCTTGACATTTTCAACATTGGCCTTGAAGGTTTCAAGAGTAATTTTAGGCAACAACTCTAAAATTTGTATTATTATAATTTTTTTTCGTTAAAAGTTATGAAAATCTTGTAATAGGATTACGTTAATCTGTAATGTACAGGAAAAAAAGATACATAGTTTGAAAAAGAAAAATAAACAGTATAAAGAAGAAAAAAATAAAGTCCATTTATACTTCAATACAAATTTTCTTTTAATTGCACGTAGATTTTAAAAGCACGTATTTCAGATGTAAGATTATAAAATCACTGATTGAAATTTTTGCAGTACCTTCTTTCGAAACTGTTGCCATTCCAATACACCGTATTAATATTTTAGTTTAACCCCCTCCCACCCTCACGATAGAAAAATACTGCCCCTGACCGTAGCTATTGCTCCCGAACTCTGAACGATTAATCAATACATCATTCGATGTATCGATACAAATATATCGATTATGTAAATGTATCGATCATTCCATCACTACTATGAACATTGTTGTGATATTTCTAGCTGTCAGTAGATACTTACATAGCAAACAGCTAGTTCAATATTTTCTAGTCTATGTCGGCATTTTGGTCTCTGCATAACCGCACTATTTCCGACACGGGGGTGAAAACCCCATCATCCTGCTTCCAAACTCCATTTCCACATTACACTGTTCAACTCACGAAGTTAAAGCAATCGTCCTGTGTTGGTGATATTGGTAAGTTCTGATGATAATTTCTAGCCGAGTAATAATTGCGATGTTCATATCGCTTGCAATCCCAGTTGCAGCTGCCGTTGTTTCAAATCAAACTGAGCGACCGTTAAGCTTTATTTTAGGTTAAGGCATGCTCTAATGCGCGTTTCGTGGTGTCCAATGCGACCTATACCCCAATAACAAGTTCGAGAATCCATAATCCAATATTGAAACCAGCTAACCGAGAAAAGTAAATGTCAATTTTGACGTTTAGAATTATTGCAAGTGCAGTTTCACTTCATGAAGTTTATATCGTACGTAATAAGTACTTAATATTTAAATTTTGATATTATTCCCGTATATTGTAAATACACCTATATATTGGTTATTTTTTACCATTTTGCAAAATCAAAAATTGTTCTAGAATATAAATAAAATACTCTTTCCAATTTGTAAATTAGAAATTGATAATTTGGTTTCTAAATATTAAAATTTTGATATTGAAAATGTAAACCGGTTTTGGTTTTGGTTTTGCGCCCAGATCACCTGAAATGCTTTGAGTATTTTGTTCCAACTGAAGATGAATACTTGAAGTTCTTTTATACTCGTAACTGGACCCGGGTTCATGGGGTGAGGTTTGTCTAGGTCTTGGAGGCAGATGACCAGGACACACTGAACCCCAGATTCCTACCCACCCCTTAAACCGTTTTCCTTCCCAGAACTCTCCTCTACTCACTCTCCTTCCTTTTCTAAAAAAAAGCAACTCCAAAGATGACATAGGCCCTGGGGGAAATTATTTTCCTCAGGGCCTCCTGTGTGGAGCTCATGTAAAATTTTAAAAAAACCACCCGTAAATACGATTATTGAAGTAATATTCTGTTGCAGGTCTAGTTTATTGTATTTATGATCTGGCACCAATTACCACCAATATTTTAAACCGCCACGCTATTATAGAAGGCCATGGATCTTCCCAACCCAGAGAGTGTTTCCATCAAGGTGGAACCAGGGTCCCACGAAAAGAGTGGAGGTGAAATGCCGTACACGGGTATTATACACGGATATCTACCTCCCGGTTGTGAAGAAGGAATGTTTGCCAGCCAGTATGTTGCTTAACAAGATGATTGTTAGTTGTGCGGAATTCATGTCCGTTTTGCAATGTTTCGTATTCTGGACGTATGCTTGTTCACGATATACTTCTTGTTGTTCATTAGTTATTTCGGTATATTCTTTTCTAAAATGTTTCTTTACAGTAAATTGTCAATCTTAGCAAAATTTTAAACTTATTTTGTTTAAAAAGGTTTCTCATTTCTCAAATTAAGTACCCATCCTTATTTGGTCATCATTATGATTTTAACATGATCATGAAATTACAAGTACTATGACAAAGAAACTGATATTTTTCCTCGAAAATAAAACACCAAACTCTATTCTGAAGGTGCTCTGGAGATCGTGTTTTTTTCTTGAGGCAAAGTTCCCTGAAGTAGACATCTGGGGTGCTTCAATTATGTTAAAATAACCTAAGAATCTCTTTTTCAAATTCCCTCTTACGAGGTTTTTCAATGTATTGTTTCTTTGATAGTTCATATTTTACTGGATTTTTTAAAAAATACTCTGTTTTTTATAGTAATTTTTCTACGAACCTAAGTTTGAATGTGAAACGTAGTTTTTCTCTTCTATCAATGTACGTATTGTGTTTTATTTCTCAAGGTAACATAATTGTGGAGACAGTTCGCCTTCTGAAGGCATTATCAAACAGTTTGATAATGCCTTCAGAAGGCGAAACAGCTGTCACGTGTAAAAATAATTACCTAGCAGAACTTGTTTATAAATAAACTGTTTTTATAAATTGAATAATAATATTATAAAATATATAAAGAAATAAAAAAAACTGAAGGAAATAGTTTTTGAACATCGGCCTCACACCTTGGAAGAACTCAAGGATCGAATTCGGAAGGAAATCGCCGCTATGCCCATCGAGATGTGCCAAAATGCAGCCGAAAACTTCAGAAATCGCCTTTATTAGTATCGCTGCTAGGGGCCATCATCTTTTCGACGTCACTTCAGAACTTCAGAGCTGGTTCACACTCAGCTATCAAATATAAAAGATCATAGCACGCCAAATAACGCTCTCCATACAATCCCTTCAGACCGTTCACACCTAAGCGTTTTTAAGCGCAGATCAATCATAGACAATACACATCTCAGACGTAACCGCTCCAGATGCGATATCCCAGAAGATAACTTTCCCCTTCTCCGACTAAAACAGGAAAGAGGGTCATTGTAATTACGGAGCTGCCTAGACCCGTGGATGACAGATGTCAAGTTGACAGATTTCAGACAAAAAATATGCGTTCCGTTGCCTCTCCCTAATTCGACTGACCCCCTCTCCTACCACAGGAAGAAATTTTTGATAGCCTCGTGTGAAAGGACAAAAGATAAGCGCTCGCGAATCAACAGATATCTGCTCGCAGATATATAGCTCAGTGTGAACTAGCATGATGTACCGAATAACATAAAATAAATCCCATTTCTTTAAGTGCGCCATTTTTTTAAATAGCCCTTCAAAACTGCACTGTCTGTTTTGCCGCACCTTGTGTAGGCATATTGATTCTTACAAATAAATTCATTATAATCAATATTTTAAAACAGTTGTATAGAACGTAAGTTTAATGATGAACGTCTCTCGTGTACATTAATTTTCAAAAATTGTAAGATCAAAACCGTTTAGTTAGTATTGAGGGAACGGACTCCGTTGTCGACGGAGACAGAAATGAAAGGCATCCGTGTTGGTTGCGAGTCCAGTCGTTTATTGTATCATGAGCTACGTAGCTGAGGTCGGTCGGTGTAACATGAAGATGTCGAAGTGCCGTAGAGTGAAGCGTTGCGGGTGCTCGGTCATGATGGGTGAAGCAGGTCGGAGATGCTGTGGTGGAGCAGGCCACGGGCCTGCAGGTCACCAGAGTGCTGCTCGACGCTCGTTGCGGAGAGGACCTGATCTTCCAGGCCGTTGCTCGACGCGCGTTGCGGAGGGAAACGGCGGTGACTCGGTGAGTGGAGCCACCGGCAGATAGTCCTCTTGATGTCCACGTAGGAAGCTGCCCTGGAGTGATGAACGGCGGTGACTCGGTGAGTGGAGTCACCAGCGTGATGCTTGACACCGTGGCGGTGTAGGATGACCTCGTCTTCCAGGCCGCGGCTCGACGCGCGTTGCGGAGATGGGCAGCGGTGACTCGGTGAGTGGAGCCACCGGCAGATAGTCCTTGTGACGTCCACGAAGGAAGCTGCCCTGGTTCGCTGTAGAGAGGCGAGACCGTTGAGATTGCACTGAAGTGTTGATTAGCGCGCCGCGAGACTGTAGAACTGAACTGTTTTGATTAGCGCGTCGCGAGACAGACCGGAACTGAACAAGTTTGTAGTTTAGCGGGCCGCTTTATATAAGAGCGAGCGGCCGAGTAGCTTTCCATTCGCTGGCAATACGTGCGCTGGAAGGTGCTAGAATGTACTCGTCACTGTAGTCGTGAATGCACGCTTGAGTCTGGACCTTTCGCGAAGGTGCTGCATATTATTATTCAGCCGGCAGCCGGCCGCACGAGTACATTGTCTGCCGATACGTGCATACGTAGGTGCTGCGCGTAGTGTGAATTTGCAAGCACTTTGCGGCGGTAGTTCCTTCTCGCGAATTCTTTGAGTGGCGAAAAATAGTTGTATGAACGCCACAGACTCCTTTCCCAGCGAGAAGCGTTAGGGGTTGAAAGAGATGCCAGGAGTCGCCGGAAAGCCGTGTTGATGCTGGTCGTGTGCCAAGTTGATGCGATGCGTCTCCATCGATTCCCTCTTTTGTTGCGGTGTTACCGGTGTGTCGTGGTAACACTCTCGTCAGGATGCTGCGTGCTGCGTGTTCGGATCACGTCGGGATGCTGCGTGGATCACGGGGTCACCAATTGAGGGAAGGGACTCGCAACCAACTCGGATGCCTTTCATTTTCTCTCACCGTCTCCGTCGACACCCGGATCCGTTCCCTCAGTATTATAAGGTTATTTAGGGTGTGTTGTGTGTGATAATAAAATAAGCATTTGATACAGTACTTAAAAGTTTATTGAACAAATTAAATCCGTTCATATCGCACCATAATTTAAAAAATATTTTTCATAAATAATTTGTACAAGAAAGTGGGGAGCGAACAAGTGGCGATTTAGTAGGCTGTTAATTATCCAACAGTTAAGAACAGAATGATCTTGTTGATTTTTGTCACAGCGAAAGAAGTGACTTGTAAGAAAGGCGGATCCCTATTGGCGTATGGTGGACCAATAGGAATGCTGCGCGGTTGCAGATCGCTGGCTTGTTCGCCTTCCATAGTATATTTACACGTTTAGTTACGTAATATACCTAATAAAAGAAATACAAAATTGTCCATGTTAGGCCCTCCGTTCATGGAGATACTTACAAACTACGTGATTGTGACACAACCACAAGTACCCTGCAGATGTACTACTTTTTAAAGCTGGTTTCCGTACACGGCGCTACCCGAATTATACTGAACTTGATCATTTTTCACGTGCAGCCGTGGAGTTAACACGATGTCGAACGATGTCAAATGACTTTTTTCCAACATTAATCTATGCCTTTTTCACTAAATCCTTTCTTGCGTATTCTGGTAATGTAAAGTTATGTAAACACGCATTTTTTTCACTTCCAGAACAAATCTAACATTTCTTTCATGTTCAGACGCCATTTCTGTCAAACGTCAAACGAAAGTAGTAGACCCGAATGCTGAAACGCGTAGCGCGCTACCAGCACCGTCGTTAGCGCGCTACCGACTTCAACCTGACATCCGTCGCGTAGCGCCGTGTACGAACACCAGCAAAATTGTATGGCGGGTACCCACGAGCGGTGCGCGTGCTGCGCGCATCGGGCTCGAATAGCTTGTAAGTAGCTCTATGAACGGAGGCGCTTACAAGTTTTATCCATGTATTTAAAGATTAAAATGTACAGATTTTGGGCTTAAAACACAATTTTTCAGGAAATAAAAAGTTTTAAGTGAGGTTTATGTTTATTTATTTATTTATTTATTTATAAATAAACGCCCTTTTTCGGGGCTTTTACATATATAGCATAGAAAAAACATTTTATTGTACATAACTGAACTGCCTCAATAACAATATTTTAAATTTATTCAAAGATAAATTGAAGATGTCCACTGACTTGGTATAATTGTTTAAAGTTCTATTACAGAATAAATCATAATGCAAAAAAAGAAAACATTGTTAGTTCTTAATGTACGTATTTAATACATACTTAATAGGTTCTCCTAAACACAAGCAGCTGCTTTATTAGGAGAGTGATTGAAATATTCGTGTTATAATATGTTGTAATGTAACCTTAAAAAAAATGTTTCGATTAATAAAAAAAATATATATATATATTAAATGTATTTCTAAGCTTTTTCTAAATTTTATTAAAGTGAGTATAAATATAATATCATCTTGAGACCCTGGAACACTTTAATGCTTCTCTATTATCCACTTATATTATACATCTATTATACATTTGTCTTAAATATATTACTTACTTTTATACGCCAAGCAAAATTTATATCTACCTCCGTTTTCTGTATTGGGGATTTTTTCATGATTATAAAATTAAAATGTAAACCGAACAGTCAACAAATTACTTTTCCGAAATTGGCGCAACGTCCATGCGCCCTCGCTGGTTAGTTATTGTATCTTTCAAAATATTGAATTAACTAAGTATATATATTAATGTAAAAGCCCATACTACGTTAAATCGATTTTCCGGTAAATTCTAAGATTTACCAACTTTTAATATTGGTAAATCCTAAGGTTTAAAAATTCATTGGCTCTTACAGTAACATGTAGATTGATTATATTTAGTAAAGAGTGTAATTAACTTATTTTATCTCTAAATATGATATTTTACGTTAACATTTTTATAATTGGTTATCTATTAAATTAATTTCTTGATGTAATTTGTCTCGTACCGACTTTGTTATATTTTCAGATTGTAATGAATAAATGATTATTAAAAAAAAATTATAAAATCAATGAAAGCCTCATCACGGATAAAGCCTCCATGACAATGAGCGAGTTTACAAGCTGCTATCTGAGAAATTCACTATCTGTTAGTAAACTCGCTCAGTGTCATCGTATTACTTGCTAACTAGCAGATTGTGGACAATCTACGAAAAAAGTTGAAAGGTGGTCAACTTAACCCGCTACTCGCTAGCGTTTGCCTAAAGATGGCGGCCCACCAACAGCTGATTTCGTAACTGTCAGAATTAATTCGCACGGGAGTCGTTATTCTGGCCACTTACTTGTTAGCATGTGGTGCTAGTTGCGAACTCAAGTTTTCTACAAAATATCGACAGAACTGCTTGGCGCGGGAGTCGTTATTTTAGCTACTACTGTCGCTACTGAGTGAGTAGACAGTTTTGTGTGTCATCATGACAATCTCACTTGCCGATTCACCCACTTTTAAACTTACCTATAATAAATTTATTGCCTAGTAGCTTGTAATTGAGGCAAGCCACCTAGTGAGGCCAACATTCTTCTATTCTAACTATCAAAAAAAAATGATATCTATAACTTATTATTTTCCCGGCGAAGGTTCAGTTCTTCAGGTGAGTTTTAGCATTATCTTATATCGAATTCAATACAATCTATTCCTTTTTTTTTCTTTATTAATAGTTTTTTGATACATACATTGGTGGTATAATTTTACAATACAAGTTTTTTTATATAAACAGTTAAAAAAGTAAAGTGTAATACCATTAACAGATTAACCAAAAAATTCTGCCATGGGCATCGCCAGTTCGTAGGTATATTTGTGTGTTTTTAAAGCAGTTAAAATATTGCTTATGAGCTTTATTTTACATACATTTTAGTAGAAAATTTAAAAATTAAATTTTAAAAAAAATCAGTGTTTACTGTATTAGTTGATTAATTACTCTAGTATATGATTTTGAAATAACTCCTACACCAAGCTCAAGAGCTAGCTCTCTAAATTGGCGTAGAAATTTTTTAAAATGTGTATTATTTTTTTTCCATAATATTATGTATATCAATGTTATAATTTATACAATAAAAAAATGAAGACTAAAAGTTCGTTATTTTTATTTATATTTTAACTTTATGAGTAAAACCTCAAATTGTAATATTTAATTAAAGACGACAATATGAGCGAAACTCATTCGAAAATTTGGCAACAGTAAAATCAGAAAAAGATTTTGGCACTCTGGGACTCGAACCCAGGACCTCTCGCTTTCCGGACAAAAGCGAGAAAACTTCGCCCGGAAAGCGAAAGGTCCTGGGTTCGAGCCCCAGAGGCGCCAATATATTTTTTTCTGATTTTAGTGTTTCCAAATTTTCGATCGAGTTTCGCTCATATTGTCTTCATTTAATTAAAAAAAAATTAAGTTACATCAGGTCAGATATTACAGCAGGTCAAATGTTACAGCAAGTAAATGTTTGTTTCAACGGTATTTATCCAAAACTTATTACATTTTTACATTTGCTGTAGGAGGATATATTTTTACATTCAATTTCTGTAGCCTTGAGTGCATTTTATTTTTTTTAATAAAATACGCATGTCTTTGCGCAAGCCTAGTTTTACGCAGTGGAACTTCAAATACATTTTTTAAGGAGGGTTAGGTCGTATCTTTATGCAACATTATTTTTAGTATTAATTTTTGCGTTGTTTCTTGTGGCTTAATGTGTATATACGGTCCCCTCCCCTCCCCATCCAATAATTCCATAAGCTACTGATGATTGCGCCAATGCACGATATATCATTTTCATTCGTTTAATGTGACTTTGTAATTTAAACGTTTAAACGTATAAGTTAAACACCTAAGTTTATTTACAAGCTTTTCTATGTGATCTGTCTATTAGAATATTAATTACTTCATATTCCACTGTGTAGCTTTTAACAGGCCTACACTTCATATTCAATTATTTATCACAGTCTCAATTAGACGGTTATTTGCCATTTTTAAGTGATTAAAATTGTTAGTTCCCATATCAAAAAAAAAATCGAGAAATTAGAGAGAAATGATCAAATAATTATTAATTAAGAACTTTGTCACGAACTTAATACAATTATTGTAAACTAGCTGATTCCTGGCATGCGTTGCTATGCCATTCAAAGAAATAAATTGACTCTCCCTTATCATCCTTTCTCGTGCGTCCCTTCCCTTCCACCCTCCCTGCCTTCCCCCTCCCTCGTCTCTTTCCACTCCACAAACCCCACCTTCCCCCTACCTTTCCTCCCTCCTGCAAAAATATATGGAATACACACATTTTCATTTATACAAATTTCATAAAGCCAGAGCTTACCACTATATACAGCCTATGTTACTCGCTGATAATGTAGCTTTAATGTGACTGTTCATTTAAACCTGTTTGTTATGTAACGCTTAGCGCCTCCGTACATGGAGCTACTTACAAGCTATTCGAGCCTGATGCGCGTAGCACGCACAGCGCTCGTGGGTACCCGCCATACAATTTTGCTGGTGTTCGTACACGGCGCTACGCGACGGATGTCAGGTTGAAGTCGGTAGCGCGCTAACGACGGTGCTGGTAGCGCGCTACGCGTTGCAGCATTCGAGTATACTACTTTCGTTTGACGTTTGACAGAAATGGCGTCTGAACATGAAAGTAATGTTAGATTTGTTCTGGAAGTGGTAAAAAATGCGTGTTTTTATAACTTTACATTACCAGAATACGCAAGAAAGGATTTAGTGGAGAAGGCATAGATTAATGTTGGAGAAAAAGTCATTCGACATCGTTTGACATCGTGTTTACTCCACGGCTGCACGTGAAAAATGATCAAGTTCTGTATAATTCCGGTAGCGCCGTGTACGGAAACCAGCTTTAAAAAGTATTATATCTACTTACAAGCTATTCGAGCCTGATGCGCGTAGCACGCTCACCGCTCGTGGGTACCCGCCATACAATTTTGCTGGTGTTCGTACACGGCGGTACGCGACGGATGTCGGGTTGAAGTCCGTAGCGCGCTACCGACGGTGCTGGTAGCGCGCTACGCGTTGCAGCATTCGTGTCTACTACTTTCGTTTGACGTTTGACAGAAATTGCGTCTGAACATGAAAGTAATGTTAGATTTGTTCTGGAAGTGGAAAAAAATGCGTGTTTGTATAACTTTACATTACCAGAATACGCAAGAAAGAATTTAGTGGAGAAGGCATAGATTAATGTTGGAGAAAAAGTCATTTGACATTTTGACATCGTGTTAACTCCACGGCTGCACGTGAAAAATGATCAAGTTCAGTATAATTCGGGTAGCGCCGTGTACGGAAACCAGCTTTAAAAGGTAGTCTATCTGCGGGGCACTTGTGGTTGTGTCACAATCACGTAGTTTGTAAGTATCTCCATAAACGGAGGGCCTAAATTCTATACTGCTATTTATATATTTTTACTTGTACTATTTTATTAATTCAACCATGTTACTATATTAAATAGTGTCTTCGTGTACCGCCTGATAAACAATATAAGTAGTTTAGCAGACTTTAAGAAAAATAAAGACAAAAAAAATTGACATAAAAAAATCGTGCATTATATTGAAACGTTAGCAAAATGGAAAATGATCATACAAAAATGGCCAAAAATTAAAATAATTGCAGTTAGGTAAGCAAGCAGTAAGTTATACTGCTAATGTCACAAAAACAAATTTAGTTATTGCGCCCTTTATTGCGCCGGTAAGGGCTGATTTCTATTTATATATTACAAGCTTTTCCCCGCGGCCTCGCTCGCATGGTATTGGGGGAAATTACTGTAGCGCTTGCACTTATCAATTATCTCCCCTCCCCCCATCCCCTCTCGCATTCCACACATTCATTCCCGGTACATTCAGTTTTCAATCAGCTCGCGTGCCACCTAAATTTCATAATGCTAGAGCTAAAAGAAAAAAAGAATTATCCAATTAGAGCAGTCGTTCGGGATTTATGCGCTTACAAACATTTCGGAGATTTGTTTTTATTTGAATATGGGGAAGTTTTTAAATATAATTAAAAAATAACACTATGTATTATACAGTCTTTATAATCGTTACGAATTATATTTTTAATGTAGGAACTCTCATCAGACATTTATTGCAAAACATAAGCTTGTCCAAATAAAACAAAACATAATAATAATAATTGAATTTTCTGGAGCAGCAGCCGAACATTGGGTAGGGGGCTGAGTACCTACCAGCATAGAGCCCACAAATATATCAACATCCTTTCCATGGCAACGATTTGTTTTCTGACGTTTGCAAAAACTCGCTTTTGTTAGCGACAGAAAACGTATAACAAATATAATATATTAATATTTATAATTTCATAACGCCAGAGCTTACAATTATATACAGCCTATAGTCCTCGCATATAATGTAGCTATCTATTGGTGTAAGAATTTTTAAAATCGTTTTATTTTTTTATGCGTGAAAGCAAATCAAACAATCTCGAGCAGTTTCGCATTTATAATATTAGTATGGATATCAAAACAGAGCCAAAACCAAAATATCCTACAATAACATTTTAAGAAACCCCCGACACAAAAAAAGGCTGATAACCTTGAAACGCCTGAACAGATTTTCATGAATTGTAGCTAAGAACCATCTCTATTACGTCAGCTTTCAAATAAAAAAAACTTAATCACAATCGGTCCATTCGTTTAGGAGCTACGATGCCACAGACAGACAGACACACAGACACGTCAAACTTATAACACCGCTCCGTGCGTCGGGGGTTAAAAACGGCGTTGCACACGCAAATAATTAAAGAAATAAAGAAGCAATTAGTTTGCGGAGTGATAATTTATATTAAAAACAATAAAATATATTGTCTACACAACATCTCCAAAGATAACATAGGCCCTGGGGGTAATTATTTTCTTCGGGGCCTCCTCCTCCTCCTCGTTGTTTAAAAAAACATCTGTTTTCGTGGGAAAATCCCCTCTAGGGCGCCAAGGACTGACCAGCGGATGTATCACCAGAGCGCTTGCTCAATTGGCCAGATCAAGCAGACTGATAATCCATTATTGTTGAGCAGGTTTAATTTGTAAATGAGTCCGCAAATGTGCCTTAAGATGTGCCTTTCTAGAAAATGCACGGTTGCAGTCAGTACAGGAAAAAGGTTTTTCTCCACTGTGGGTATGCATGTGACTTTTAAGTGAACCCTTTCTAGAACTGGAATAGTTGCAGTCGGGACAAAAAAAAGGTTTTTCTCCACTGTGGATAAACATGTGAATTTTAAGATTTGCCTTCCGAGAAGATGAAAAGTTGCAGTCGGGACATGAAAAAGGCTTTTCTCCAGTGTGGGTAAATATGTGAAATTTTAGACGTCCTTTCTGAGAACATGAATAGCTGCAGTGGGAACACGAAAAAGGATTTTCTCCACTGTGGGTCAACACGTGATTTTTTAGATCTGGTTTTCGAGAACATGAATAATTGCAATCGGCACAAGAAAAAGGTTTTTCAGTACTGTGGATAAACATGTGATTTTTTAGCTGTTCCTTTGTAGAACATGAATAAATACAAATGGGACATAGAAAAGGTTTTTCTCCACTGTGAAAAAACATGTGACGTGTAAAATTTGCCTTCTGATAACATGAATAGTTGCAGTCAGGACATGAAAATGGTTTTTTTCCACCGTGGGTAAACATGTGATTTTTCAGATTTCCTTTCGTAGAACATGAATATTTGCAATCGGGACATGAAAAGGGTTTTTTTCCACCGTGGATAAACATGTGAATTTTTAGCCGTCCCTTTGTAGGAGCTGAATACTTGCAGTCGGGACATGGAAAAGGTTGTTCTCCACTATGGGACAACATATGAATTTTTAGTGGTCCCTTTGTAGAACTTGAATAATTACAGTCAGGACATGAAAAGGGTTTTTTTCCACCGTGGACAAACATATGAGTTTTCATACCAGTCTTAGTAGAACTTGAATAGATACAGATGGGACAAGAAAAAGGTTTTTTTCCACCGTGGGAAAACATGTGAATTTTAAGTTGTCCCTTTGTATAACCTGAATAATTACAGTCGGGACACGAGAAAGGTCTTACTCCACTGTGGGAAAACATGTGAATTTTTAGTTGTCCTTTTGTAGAACTTGAATAATTACAGTCGGGACATGAAAAGGGTTTTTCTCCATTGTGGGTCAACATGTGAGATTTTACATGTGCCTTTCTAGAATATGAATTGTTGCAGACGGGACATGTAAAAGGTCTCTCTCCAGTATGGGTGCGCAAGTGCCGTTCTAACGCAGACTTACGAGAGCAGCAATAGTTACAATGAGGACAGGGGAATCGTTTTTTTACAGGTTGCGTCTTCAGGAATGCGTCTGAAAAAGATTATGGGTAGAGCTGATAAAGATAAATATAAGATGTAAATAATTTCAAATACATCATTAAAACGCAAAAAATTGAAAAAAAGGTTTACCTGCTTTCTGGGTAATTCTTATAGAGCGCTCTAAGCATTCCTTTTTAACATCCAGGACCTCTATGTCAATTCCCGTGGAAGTAATTCCCTCTCTAACTTCTTCTTTGATTCGTGGTTCTGCCTTAACGGTAATAGTCTCCACATTAACGCCATCTGAAGAAATAAAACACAATTAAACATAACACAATACACCAAAAAGGGCAGTGAATAACATTCAAATGTATGGCCATTCTTCTCCGAGATAAAATAAATTGTATAAATCCGTAAAACTTTAAATTAATTTTTTGACGATTGAAAACCTTTTAAAAAACTTGTAAAAGTGGGAATTTGGGTAAGAGACATTAATTAGTCAGGTACGCCTCATACGTCATTACATATGTCTGTTAATGCTGTAGGTAACTTGAAAATAAGCTTATGTGTCCGGTGGTTAAGGTTCAGGGACCGATGCTTTGCGAAGGAAAAACCATTACTCTTCTCATATTTTTTAATGTATCTTAATATATATAACTTCCATCATATCCCAAATAAGGTGAAATCTTAAAAATGGGGATGGGAGCAAAATAAGTTTGAAAGTCTTCTTAGTTTGACAGTTAACTAAAAATATACATTTCTATGTACAAACCAAAATAACTAATGCTCGACAAGTAAAGACATCGTGAAAAAGCATAAAATGTTCACCTACGAAAAACATTCTAAAGCATTCATGAATTCGGGACATCTGAATTAAACATTCAATATTTTCTTACTTTTGCAAGCAACTTACTAGCTGTCGGAGTACAAGCAGCATTCTGCAAAAATTCCTTCTTCACATCCGGGAGGCAGGTACCTGTATCCACATACGGCATTTCACCTCCACCCTCTTCCTGGGACCATGGTTCCACCTTTATGAAAACACACTCTAGTTTTGGAAGATCCATGGCCTTCTGTGATTTAGATTCCGGTTTAATATAATGATAGTAAGTGGTACCAGCTCAAAATAAATAAACCTGTAACAGAAAATTCACTCGTTAATCCCGTTTACGAGTGATTACAAAAAAGTTTTAAGTAATCTTTAGTTGGAACGAAAAATTTAACCTGTTGAAAGATAGAGCAGAAAACAGAAAATTATTTTTTAAGGTTTCGTAAAATCAAAAGTGGAATATAAAGTTTTATTAGCGCAAGCGATTCTGATCTTGTTTTTCACACAATATTAAAAGCGTAAAGGTCGAAATCGCTTTAAATTCGAACAAGGATAGTATCAGAAAGCTCGAATGTTCTCCGGAGACCCATTGACGTACGAGGTTAAAGCGGGGTCGGGGGTCACGTGAATTTCGTACGGAATACCCTACTGCGTATAACCGGTTCAAAGCGACTCATCGACTGGTCAGTGGTTGAGTGGGCATCGCGTTTGGGTCCCACCCGGGCGTCCCGTGTTCGATTCCCCGGCTGGCCAAGTCCTCCATTACAACACAAGCAACATTTATCGGCTTTCTGTGGTGGTAGTAGGAGATTTTCAAACATTGTTGGGTTATTCGTAACCCGGGAATGTTTGTCTTTCTTTTAAAAAAAAAAAAAAGCATATGTAACTGACCGCAGTCACTCACTAAAAGTAGGCAACCTAACAAGTCTAAACAGATTCAATACATACAGAGTTCCACAAGGAAGTACATTAGGACAAACCTGTTTAATACTCTAATATATCAATTCCATGTGGCAGTTAGACATTAGCGGACATCGTGTGACACCGTTCTTGTTTTCACTTCTGATTCTTGGACAAATGTATGTAAGGTAAGAAGACAATCACGACATCCACCCTCACAATACTCGAAATAGCAATAAAATCCGCGTACCTCAAACACATACTACAAAATATGGGATAAAATCTCTGAACTACATTGCTTATACACTATATAATTCGCTTCCAGATATGTACAAAGGAATCCAGCAAAATAAAAAGATTCAGTGTAATGCTTTAAGTACGTTTAAGGATGAAACTATGTAATTTTCTTGTCATATTCAATTATGTCTTGTTTCCTTTTCTCGTCTTTTCTTTTTAATTTTGTTGGAATCATCCATGATGTATAAACTTGTTCCTTTTTTCTTTAATTGTTTTCTATTGTCGTTTGTTCTACCTAACCTGTCTTTATTTTTCGTCTATATTTTAAGTGAAATTTATATCTAAGTTCCTATGTAAAATTGTTATTTCCTCCCACCTATGAATTGTATGTTCCTCCTGTCCTAAAATGAGTTCTGTAACTCATCGGGATTGCCCGGCAAGAAATAAAAACAATAAAAAAATAAAAAAAAGACTATTGAAGAAGTCAACAGGATTAAATATTGGTTAGACAATAACGTGCCGACCAAATATAGATAAAACTAAAACGTCTGGTATCTCAAAACTCGATGAAAACTTAACCAATCACGATTGCAAATCTAAAACAAATTCTCAAGCAACCCACTAACTCGGACTCAGGTAATCAAATACTTATAGGCATTTATATTGACAACTATTTTAGATGGACAGAACAAATAAATAGAACAGCAGGTAAAGTAAAAAATATTAGATATATTTTTAAAGAACGTAATGCCAATGAAGACTCTAAAAACTATTTAAACATTAGCCAAATCAATTACAACACACGGTATGGTTGGTTGGGGTGGTGCTGCTAAAACTAAACCTTCTCGACCAAGTGCAAAAAGCCATTATTAAGGTTATAACAAAAAATCTCACAGATTCTCGATGGTTATTTAAAGACATCGTTGTTTTTTGGCGCTTAGTTTTAGCTCCACACAGAAGGCCCCGAGGAAAATACTTTCCACCAGGGATCTTGCTGTGTGGAGAGTAAGGAAAGGAAAGAAATGAAGTTCTGGGAAGGTAACAGGGGTAAGAGGGGTCGGTGCATATATCTCGGGACCAGTACGTCCAAAATGACGGACGTATGAATCCATCCTTCCAACCGCGGCGCAAAGCGATCGAGGTCGTGAGTCCGGCAGGAGAGGTCAAAAGGCTTCCCTTAATCAGTTTCTCTCGAACCGGCCTGCCATGTAGCAGGTGGGCAGATGCATCCACTGCCAAGACTCGGACAAACCTCACCCCATGAACCCGAGCACCCCTGCTAAGTCACCAAACATAGCGAACCACTTGGGATGAACTATGGCAGAGGTGTTGGTTATCTAACAAATGGTTCCCGGGATGGCAGTAGCTATACTGGCCTCCCAAAGTGGTTGTATTGAACGTACAGCAACAATACATCAAAACTGTACAAACATTACCAAAAAGACAAACTAAACTATCTGCACAACATAATAACGAAACAAGACCCAAACTGACATTTTCCGATCACATATCACGGCTCACTCCAGCATGCTATAAACTCCTGGGTTTTGTCATCAGAATATGTAAGCAATTTGATGACCCAGATGCAATGATAGCCATGTTCGATGGCGTCATAAGAAGTAAGCTGGAGTATGCTAGTGGTGTGTGGACTCCGCACCAGACTAAATATATTAATATGCTGGAACAAATCCAGAAAAAATTCCTTAGGTACGTCTATATGCGAATGCACGGAACTTATCCGAGGTTCATGCACCATATGGAGTTACTTGAGGCAACAAATAGATTTAGTTTGGAAACTAGACGTTATGCAAATCTTGCAATTCTTAGTTTTAACATAATCCATAACTATATTGACAGTCCATTCCTCTTGGAATGCTACGGTTTATATGTGCCTGAAAACTTCAGTCGTAGTCGTCGACACGACTTGTTCAAAATACCATACGGCAGAACAGATGTTCTAGCACAGCATAGCATAACAAGAGGAATGGTACTGTTGAACGAAATATCAAAAACACTAGATGTATACAACTCTTCTTTAGATAGCCTTAAGATTTTTTTGTATAATGATCATCTTCTTAGGTGTTAAGCTTGTCTAAATGAGAAAATTGTACGGTAATTGGATTATTTATCTGTTGTACAATTACCAAACAAAAAAAAGACCTAGACATCAACACATGACTCGGAAGACAAAATCGTATATGGCCAAAGGCATAACAAATTGGGCTCAAATTTTAATAGAAAAATGATATTAAAGACATATTACCGATATACGTTAAGACAAGAGATCCTTGGTTCAACTGCTAGTTGCAACCGTTATCATTTGTATTTGTTTTGTTTTGATTTATATTATGTTTAGATTTGTTAGTATTATCTTCTTCGTCAATTATGGATCAATATCAACTTTAATTAGTTATTTTTGTGACTGTAAAAACATAATTTTGTAAAAAAGAAAATGTTACCTTGTGGTAGGTAATATAAACGAACTTAATAAATATGTTTTGGTTTGATGGTGGAATTAACTAATTCGAAAAAGTTAAAATTTCCCGCACAGCATCATCAAACCCATGTATACTCGGCTGTCGCGTGTTAACCTGATTGGCGTTAGGTAGCTCATAATTATATCGCGAATGTTGTAAAATGTGACATATTCTTAAAATAAACATGCACCAATTAAGGGGCTTAGGTCTTACTTAGTCAATATAACAATAAAATACTTACGAAGCGAGGCGGTCAATACCAATGTGTTGAAGAAACGTCACTAGAAAAGTACAAGAGAGATGATGTGATAACTTCGGGATAGAAATATGATGGTCACTGAAATGACCCAAGACTGAATACAGGTCACTGAAATGACCCAAGGAACACGAATATTGTGCAGTTAATACAATTTATTTCTTCATATAGGAAGCAAGAAATGAGCAGGGCGTGAGACGCGACTGTAGGTAGTGACATTTCCATAGATAACGAAAAATGAAAGAAAATAATAAAAAGACGAAAGTTCCTACTTTAGATAATTACAATAATATTATTATTTAAGAATTCCAGAATATTAGTAGGTAAACACAATTAAAAAAAAAACTACAAACGATTGTGTTAAAAAAAAAAAGGTAAAATTTGGATATTGGTGGCCACGGCTATTACGAATAATTTTTAGAAAAAAACTTTAGATTTGCCTTAATCACTATAAAAGGAAACTTATTGCATCACGGCTGGCGGAAAATAATGCATTTTAATTTTCAATATCGTTAAATAAAATTTCACTTCGCCAATCGATCTACGACAGCCCGCCCGCTGCCGGTTGCCGCCCGCCATTTTGTCATTGTTGGTATCCCTGACCTCACAACTAAATACGATTGTAGGCAACTTCGCGTGATACATGATGGGCGCGTAATTATGAAAAATGTGTATAATAATAATTGTAATAAATATTGTGTAGCGGGCTTGTGTATGTTATCTTTACTTTAAAAAACAGCCTACGTTTTTGAATGGTTTGTTTGGCTACGCAAAGTTTGTGTAGCGGGCTTGTGTATGTTATCTTTACTTTAAAAAACAGCCTACGTTATTAAATGGTTTATTTGGCTACGCAGGGTTTGTGTAGCGGGCTTGTGTATATTATCTTTATTTTAAAAAACATCCCAGGATTTGAATGGTTTGTCTCCATTCCAGTACCTACGCGCTTCCAGTACCTACTACCTACGCGCCTTATTATTTATCCCGCGAAGTCGACTACAATCGTTTGTGTGAAGTCAAGGATACCAACAACACAACAGTTGACAGAATGGCGAGCGGCAGCGGGCGGGCTGTCGTAGATCGATTGGCGAAGTGAAATTTTATTTAACGATATTGAAAATTAAAATGCATTATTTTCCGCCAGCCGTGATGCAATAAGTTTCCTTTTATAGTGATTAAGGCAAATCTAAAGTTCTTTTCTAAAAATTATTCGTAATAGCCGTGGCCACCAATATCCAAAAATTACCAAAAAAAACATTTTTTTTATAAAAGAAATCTTATTTTTTTTTAAACTCTCGCGAACAAAAAGATGTGATAAATTATTCAACTTGAGGTTATAAAACTTTACATTTTACCAAAATCCGAAAATTTGCCAAACATTTGGAATTTATGGTATTATTGCGATATTTTATTTTAGACATTAAACAGGTAATCAGCTCAAAATTACATGAAGTACATGAATTTTTAAAGAGTAATCATAATTAGTAAATATAATAAACAACATCAATTTGTTAGCCAAATTAAAATGTGAAACAAGTTAAATGGGTAAAAGGTGGAGTACATTAATTATATACATACTATGCTGATGACAAACTTTTATTATTATACTGAAAAAAGAGTTCCAACTGCTCACAATCGTCTGGAACCGGAGAGTCTAGGGCGTCTACAATCTGGTAAGCTGAAAATAGCGGGGAAGGGAAGGTGGTGTTGCGAAACTGCGGCTCCACTGTATAGTTTAGCGATTATGTGCTGCAGAACCAAGTGAAACCCTGTACAACACACCCGAAAGACCAGTCCCGAAACTACGTTAATCATCAAGTTATATGTGACGATTAAATATGCATACATTCGCAAAACTTTATGGATAAATTCAGTCGATGGTTGAAATCTGGGTTTCTGGAACAAAGATAAACTCAGATTGGAGAAAAGGAAAAAGGACTCACCGATTGCAGTTCGGCCAAAGGTCTCCAGGTTCTGGTGATCCACTTCACAATATTATACATTTAAATTTGAAATCGTTATGATTTATAATCGTAATTCTACGCAGGTGTTATATTATATCCGCCATATACAATATCTGAGGTATCAATTTACACTGAAGCACCAATGAGTACACTGTCGCCTTTCAAACTAAAGTACTTTTCTTGCAACAATTGCATTTTTCATGGTGACATTGGAAGGGAAGATTAGGTAGGTGGGATAATTTCAGGATTTTTGACATTTACTCTCCACTAAGTCTGCGAACGCATACCTAAACAATTCCATATATAAGGCGTGAACAGAAGGTGTTGGGGATTTTACAATTAAGAGCTTCGGACACTATCAAGCGGCTTGTCACAGGCACATAGTTTTTTTTGTTTGTGCAGTGGCGTGGCATGGGTGTCAGCCCCCCCATTTAGGTAATTCAACCGCAGATTTTCAAGCACCGCGAGGGGGGGCTTTCTTTATTAATCCTTTTTTATTACGATATCATTTTATGCAAATTTTTATTTCACATGTGACTAGTATTCTTCCAAAAAACATCATTATGAATTCTATTACAAATTTATAACTGCTCTCGGAAATCGAGAATGGTATCCATTTAACAGGATCTCGCATCTCGAATTTGTACACTGTGCTTAGAACACAAGGCAGGTTTTAACATAAGATTGATTCTGCGTAAGAGTCCCAAAATAATAGTTACACGCGGAACAGTCAATTTCTCAGAATTTTGCAGCACATGGCATGCAACTCAAATGTAAAGCTCCACTCGGTAGACGATTCTGCTTTTTGTTATTTAATTTATCGTTATATTCTGAGCACAAAAAGAGTTTAAATTAAATCTATGTGCGGCAAATTAAAACTACACTCAGAACATGAAAATATTTTTTTTATTCTGGCAGCACATACATAGTCTGCAACAAAAATTTTATCAGTGCACTTCGAATTCCTTCGAAATGTGATACGAGTATATTTTTGAAAATGATGGGATTCATACATAGAATATCTAAACTCTAAACCATTCAAAAATCCCCAATCCATTATAACCTTATACAACTCGTTGGTCAGAAGCAAATTAGAATATGGGAGTGTTATCTGGAATCCACACTATTTAAAATATTCAAAAATCATTGAATCTGTAAAAAAAAGTTCCTAAGACTTATCATTTAAACTTGGAATACATGCCTCACTCCTATCTTACGAGGAACAACTCCAACAATTTTATTTTACAACCGTGGAAAAAAGAAGAAAATTTGCTGACTTAATACGTTTAAATAAAATTATTCACTATAAACTTCAAACTACTCATTGTCTGGGCAATATTCATATTCAAGTTCCTAATAGACGTAATTTAAGGAGTCATAAAATATTCCATCTTGAATTATTTAATAACAATATTGCATACTTCAATCCTCTCTCTCAAATGTGTCGTCTATATAATACCATTGAATGTGACCATATAGATATCTATGCAAACAATCTCACATATTTCAAAAAACAAATTATCAAACTCCTACCATGACACTTCGTGGAGAACAGTTATGTAGCTGCTTTATTGTCATACCCGTTTTTTTTTTTTTTTTTTTTTTCTCTGCAGGGTATTATATTTGACACTAGTATGTTTTATATTTCATTTTGATTATCATTATTTCTGTTATCACTATAAGCATTTCCGTCTAGTATAAACTTAACATTTCTTTCTCATGCTGTGAACATTTCTAATTGGAGTGTTAATATCTATGTAATATACCAATGGCAATTCTATTATTGTAATAATTGTTAACACTCTGTAAACGTTTCAAACAATAAATAAATAAAGATCTACGTTTCCAGCATCAGTTTATGTGTATAAAATTACCATGGATTGTTGTTCTTCACAATTTAAGGTTTATTACTTACTAGCTTTTCCCCGCTGCTTCGCTCGCATGGTATTACGGAAAATTACTGTAGCGCTTGCACTTATCAATTATCTCCTCCCCCCCACCCCACCCCCCATCCCCTCCCGCATTCCATATATTCATTCCCTTACATTCAGTTTTCAAACATCTCGCCTACCACCTAAATTTCATAATGCCATAGCTCAAAGAAAAAAATAATTACTTATCCAATTTTGTTCATTCGTTCGGAATTTATGCGCTTACAAACATTTCGGATGTTTATTTTTATTTAAATATTTGGAAGTTCGTTAATATAAAAAAATACTCTATCATTCAGTCTTTATAATCGTTACGAATTATATTTTTAATATAGGAACTCTCATCTGACATTATTCCAAGCTTGTCCAAAAAAAAAACGAATTATAATATTTGAATTTTCTGCAGTAGTAGCTGACCAGTATACTGAGTACCTACCAGCATAGAGCCCAAAAATATATCAACATTGTTTCCATGGAAAAGATTTTTTTCTGACGTTAGCAAAAACTCGCTTTTGTTAGCGACAGAAAACGTATAACAAATGTAATATATTGATATTTATAATTTCATAACGCCAGAGCTTACCATCATATACAACCTGTAGTCTGCGCATATAATTAAGCTTTATATTGGTGATAGAATTATTAAAGTTTATATTGTGTTATGCGTGAAAAGGTCATAAACAAACTCGAGCAGTTTCGCATTTATAATATTAGTATGGATGTTATTCTGAGGTTATATATCGTCAGAGTGGTTTATAATTTAAATAAAACAATAACTTATTAAACACCATTTTTAAATTTAATGCCAATTGAGTTTTGCTACAATCGCAGCCTCTTCGGGGCAGTACTTTAGTAAAATCAGCAAGTAACGTGTGCTCATACGAACATATCTGCTTCATATGAACAAATATATTTAATTCATTTGAAAATAGCACGAATTAAATTAACATCGGTGTTTCTTAGTTTCTAATTAAAATGAAACAATTTCTGTAGTAGAATAACTTTGTTTAATAATAATTTGTTAATTGCATGTAAATGAATTTAACAATTCGGTTTGTTTAGGAATCTAAGAGGCCCCTACAACGTACATAATATTTGGAGGTTATTTTTAACAAAAACGGCATATAATAATTTCTAATCAATGCATATTATTGATGATAATACGTCCCTTCTAATTACAGCAGGAACTTAAAATACTGTTAAAACAGATATTTCTTTTTATTTTATTTATTTATTTCAACTCTTGAACATACACTTTACAAATTATTACTTTGGTTTACACAATAATTCATTTTATGATTCTACCACTCCATAAGTTGAGCTCTAGGAGCTCGTGTTTATGGGAGGAGTATTTAAAAAACAACTAATGAAAATTGAAGTATAACAATAATGTACATAATAAGGTACAGGCAGGCAGATACCCAACATTAGACGTGTCTCTAAATCTTATTATTATCTATTTATAATAATATTCAATTGTAAGATGCATACATATTTGAAATTCATGGGTTACAGAAATAATACTAATGTTGGTAGAATAGACAGTCCTGATTTAACTAAGCCCATTGAATTTCGTATACCCACGAGAGCCACTCGTTCTCAAATCCTTTTTAAATGCAACAATAACCGGACTGAGTATACGAAACACTCGCTTGTACCTAGATTACATGAAGTTACTAATAGATATGCAGATGTGGCAGATCTATTTAACTGCACGGAAGGAGGGTACAAGAGGGCTATACTATCAAATCTTTTCAATAAATATTAATTTTATTTGTACTATAGATTAAAACCAGTGATTGATTACATTTTATTGCAGTACCTGCTTATCAAAATGTTGCCATACCAATAATTGTTTCCTCCGTCTTGGAAGATATTTGTCATATAACAAAATATCTGTTTATATATTTAATTGATTCGAAATGAGCATGAATGAAATTAACATCGGTATCTGCTTTTACAATAAGTAAAAATTTTCTATCTTTATTCTGTAAATATCCCTTTCGTGAATAACTACATCGTAAGGTACGTGAATATGGTAATTCTCCAGAATGGGTGCGCAAGCATTGTTATCAATGACTTGTTTGAGCAGTAGTGAGGAATAGTTACAAAAGTAAAATGGGTTTTCTCCAGTATGTGGGTTAAAATGCAAATTTTTGTAAAGAATAACTGCAGTAGGAACGTGAGAAGGGTTCTTATCCAGTGTGGATATGTAAGTGCCTTGTTAAACGTGATTTATCTGAGCAGGAGTAATTACACTGGGGGCATGAATAAGGTTTTTCTCCAGTATGGGTGCGTAAGTGCACTGTTAAATATGACTTGCGTATGCAGGAATAGTTGCAATGGGAACATGAATAAGGTTTTTCTCCAGTATGGGTGCGTAAGTGCATTTTTAACGCTGACTTGCCCGAACAGGAAAAGTTACAATGGGAACACGAATGAGGTTTTTCTCCGGCATGGTTAAGAATGTGTTTTTTCAAATGTCCCATTTGAGAACATGAATAGCTGCAGTAGAAACATGCAAACGGTTTTAGTCCAGTATGGGTGCGCAAGTGCACTCTTAAATCTGACTTGCGCAAGAAAGAATAGTTACAATGGGAACACGAGTGAAGTTTTTCTCCAGTGTGTGTGAGTAAATGCACTGTTAACGCTGATTTTTCTTTGCAGGAGTAGTTACAATGGGGACATGAAAAAGGTTTTTCTCCAGTATGGGTGCGTAAATGCCTTTGTATGCGTGATTTTTCTGAGCAGGAATAGTCACAATGGGGACATGAATATGGTTTTTCTCCGGTATGGGTGCGCAAATGCCTTGTTAAAACTGATTTGTTTGAGAAAGAGTGGTTACAAAGGGAACATGAATAAGGTTTTAGTCCAGTATGAGTGCGAAAGTGCACCGTTAAATCAGATTTGTTTGAATATGAGGAGTTACAATGGGAACATGAATGAGGTTTTTTTCCAGTATGTGTAAAAATGTGACTTTTTAAATACCTCTTTTGAGAACATGAATAGCTGCAGTACGAACATGAATAAGGTTTTTCTCCAGTATGGGTGAGTAAGTGCACTGTTAAACCTGACTTATGTGAGAAGGTGTAGTTACAATGCGAACATGAATAAGGTTTATCTCCAGTATGGGTAAGAATGTGACTTTTTAGATGTCCCTTTTGAGAACATGAATAGCTGCAGTAAGAACATGAATAAGGTTTTATTCCAGTATGGGTGCGTAAGTGCACTGTTAACGCTGACTTGTATGAACAGGTGTAGTTACAATGGGAACATGAATGAAGTTTTTCTCCAGGATTCGTCTTCAGGTCCGTTATCGTTTCTGAAAAAGATGGTGGATAAAATTCAATAAGTAGATTTCTAAATGAAACATGAAAATTATAAAAACAAATTCAGATAAACAAAAATCGATTTTACCTGCAACTCTTTCAGAGTGCTCTAGGCATTCCTTTTTAACATCTGGCAGGTCTATATCTATTTCCGTATTAGGGATTACCTCTCCATCTTCTTGTGGTCCTCGTTCTACCTTGGTGGGAACAGTCTCTACATTTGTGCTACCTGGAATAACAATATACATTGAAAAGACGCAGTGCATTAAAAATTCGTTGTGGATCGCAGTGAAATGCAGTTACACAGTAAAACAATATTACGGAATTAATTATTATTTTTGTAGTGAACTCATAAAAAACAGAGTGATCAATACAGCAGAGAAGCCATTTTATCTTTACCTATCGTAAGTACCTTTACCTTACAAGAAATTTGTTGCCAATGTAAAGACCTCGAGAAAAACAGAAGATTTTTGCTGTTAATTAAAACCTCACCGAAACAATTTGTAGCTCTATTTATTTCTCTTGTCGCTCTTTTTTATTATTTGTCATTTCAATGAGCTTTAAAATAATTTGGTATTTTTATTTGTTTTGTTTTTTAAACTTTATTTAGATATACGCAAGTTCGTGTATCCTCTGTCGGAGTAGATTTTTGTAATTATCTGTAACTATTTGTGAATAAACTGAGTTTTTATAACTGTTTTGTTCTCACGTAAGTATCCAAGTAAATTAATTATTAATTAATAGTAGTTATTATCTGTATAAATAAATAAATATGTCCGCATTACGGAAGTTTTTAGCGAAAACATTATATTTTTGAGAATCTTTAGATAGAATTTCTAGTTACTAGTCAAACCAATAACGATTTCCAGAATCATAATACTTATTTATTAAAATACAAAAAATGTTACATGCATGCTTATACCCAATCCAAAAGATTTTTTGAAGTGGAGAAAGTGAGATAATTTACTTTTATTAAGTGATAAAATATGGTGAGGCAACTGCTTAAATAATTAGGAACAGTTGAGGGCATAATAAGTCAAACGTTGTCTAAGTTCGTTAATATCAAAATTTGGTAGAGAAAAAATACAGACGGACAATGCAAGTAGAAAACTAGCAGCTGTCGTGGTCCATCTGAGATACCTTTGTGATGTATGCAATGCAACTTACTAGTTGACTGAACACTCTCAGCGTACTGCAAACATTCCTTCTTCACATCCAGGAGGTGGAATTTTATATCCCTACACGCCATTTCTCCTGAGCCTTCTTTCTGCGACCATGGTTCAATTTTGATGGAAACACTTTCTGAGTTGGGAAGATCCATGACACTGCTGTGATAGCGTCCTGTTATGTGATGATAATCGATCTCAGCTGAAAACAAATAAGGCCTGCAACAAAACCTCTCCATTTAAATATCATGTTCATTTGAAAATAAAACCCAAACCCAACACATTACGTACACAAATTTTGTAAAATAATTTTACCAATTAAACCAAAAATCAGCCTTTCAACCATCAATCTAAAATTAACAATACTTCTCTCGCCTCTGTCAATGAAATTAATTTTCTTTCCATATTTATTCCCTTAAAATTAATTTTGTCTCACACATCGACACAAAAAGTCTTATAAATGCTTATAATTACTAGACGAAATAGTTAATAATATTAAAACTCTCTCATAATATTGGATACTCATTTCCGACTAGTAAAACTAGAAAAATAGTATGTTATTACAGATAGCGCCGATTTACTTAGCCTAATTGCTTTTAATATAAAAAAGAGAAGTGCTCCATCCAAAGTCTATTTAATCTTAACGATAATATCAGGACAGGGTCATTTAGATACTCGCTTATACCTAGAGTGCATGTAGTTGGTAATACTTTCTGAGAACTAGCAGTATGTTCATGTTCAACTGCATGGAAAAATGGCACAAGAACTCAGTATCACCCCGAAAAAAATCACAATTCAGATTTGCGATGTTGCTTGAAATGGCTTAAAAGGAGCTTCATTTGGACCAGAAATTAAAATAAAACTAAACCTTGGCGATTTCAGCGCCCATGAGATGATTTTATTTAATGTTTTTTTATCAAGTTCTGCAAGTATTTTAGTTTTTATTTTTGTTACAGCTGTTTCGGCTTACAAGGCCATTTTCAAACAGTTTGAAAGTAAGCCGAAACAGCTGTAACAATAAATAAAAAACTAAAATTCTTGCAGAATTTGGTAGTAACATTATTAAATTCTTAAAAAATAAATAGAGTTCTACGAATTAAACACAAAAACAATTAATAAAACAGCGCTACTAAAATTCTCCAATTAACTGTACCACTCTGCAATAAACTGCCACTTGTACCAATGAAACCAAGTTACGGACTTGACAATCAATATTTGCTTCACAAATGGGAACAACTGAAATTATCGTTAAACGATACACTTTCCATTAAAGTGCGTCATTCTGTGTAGCCACAATGAGTTCAGAACTTTCAATTTGATGTTGGTGTAGTTATGCGTGGATCGAACCAGTTATCTGATTCATGAATTAGGTATTCAGGTAACAGTAACATTGGAAACATATCCTTAAAGTAACAATATTGATTTATGAATTTAAGGGCAAAAAATAAGACACTTGTTGACGTCTATTTTTTTATATTAAGGATTACAAGACAAAATATGTTGTAACAATTGAATTTACCAGAAGGAATTGAGTTAAATATTTCAACCAAGGTCAAGATTAGATGAACTAACTAAACTCTTGGATTTAATGTGTGGCAGCGGCCGTAAATAAACCATTAAGAAACTCATGTACTCTGTCACATGTTAACCTGGTTGGTGTTGCTATGTTATAACGCTGTAAAAACTTATCAATCAAGTGTTAAGCGACAAATTCTTACAATAAACAAGCACTACTTAAGAAGATTAGGTGTTACTCAATAAATATAACAAGGACATATCGCGGCGATCAATTCCAACTCATTGAAGAAACGTCAGCAGAAAAGTAGAAATATAATTTTATAAGCTTTGCTATATGATGTGATTTTTATTGAAATGGCTTCGTGTCGTGTTAAAGTAACACAATTATTGTGCAGCTTACACGATACTTACTTTAGAAAGGTGGAGCAACAATTATTACTGACGACAAGGAAGTAGAGGAGAGGCTGAATCTCGGGATTTTGGGATTTGACATTTGACACATCAACTCTACATAGACAATGTGTTTTGTGTACTTTGTTATTATTTTCATCGATAGTTTGTTGTCTATGGAAATGTCATTGTACCTTCACTTCGTACTCGTTTGTCTTGGAATATTTGATACCCTATGCTGGCAACTCCGACAGTTCCGTTTCCGTATTCTTTTGTTTTTTCTTCTGTTTGAAATTGAGTTAACTTGACAATAAAATACATCTGTAGCTTGCAATTGAGTCCGTTTAATTACTAGCCGTTTTACATCATCTCTTTTGGGTCTGACCTTGGAACCGTGTTATTATTATTCTGAATAAAAGTGTCACCCACGAATTTCAAATCTCACAACACAACTAATAGGCGGCTGGTGGAGGCAAAAAAATTGGAAATGTATGGCGAGCGATATGCTGAAATAGGCCAAAACCAAATGATCTTTTATAGTTAAGTCTGTTGGCCCCTTGAAATAAATTAAACCGGTCAAATAAAGATAGTTTAATTGTTTTTTCTTTAATAATTAGCGGCTCTGGAATTTTCATTTTGCCTCCGCATTCCGCCTCCTATAATAATAACATTTATAATATTAAGTTAAGTTTTCTATTTCAAACTCATCTATGTGTGTTAATCAGTCGATTTTTAATAATTAGGTACAATAATTATATAATATGCTAATTGCCTTTCCTTAACTGGTTTTTTATATTTTTTTTTTATAATAATGATAAATTTTTTTATAATAATTATTAAATTGCTTTTATTACAATGGAGTATTTTCTCATTATTTCGAACTGTCTTACTTACCACTAGAAAGACCGGGGCCATCATTTTGACGACTGCCTGAAGTAATGTGACAATAAAATGCTTCAATTATTGTATTGGTTTGATTTTTTTTTTACATTAGGTATGTTTGTTTTTTATTTTTTAGATATCGTCGCTCTAGTTCGTTTTTCTCCAACAGACCATTTTTAGCGAAATTGAGTTAAGTATGAAGTTGTTCTCAGAAAGTTTTTATTTATACAATACAAGGAATCATAAAGACCATATTGAAAGTACCCATTAGAACGCCTTTAATTGAAATTTTCAATAGCTTTGACGTACCAAACGTGCAACAAATATATGCCAAAAATATATTATTAAAGCTTTTCAAAAATACTGAATCCTCCACTAGACCGTGCATGCATAACACTAGGTCGAATAAAAATGATATAAAAAACATTCCAAGTTACAAAACCACATTCGGACAAAGAAACTACACATACTTTGCAACTAAACTTCATAACATCCTTCCCCAAGACATAAAACTAATAAAAAATTCTAATGTATACAAATCAAGAATAAAAATATGGCTGAAAGAGATCAATGAAAAAACCCTAATGGAAACACTAAAAACGACATAGAAGGCAAATGAAATATATTTAAATAATTTTAGTCCGCCTCGGCACAGGACCCCCTAGTGAGGAGGACTAAGAATTACAATATTTAACATTAAATTCACATTATATTTTGTATATACAATTATTTTATATAGTTGCTAATAAAAAAAAAATAAAAAAATAAAAAGTGAAAAAAAAATATTAAAAAATTTCGTAAAGGGTTTTCAAAACGCGGTTTGTCTTACATTCTCCAAAATGAAACAACATTTCGAGCGTGTTAATCCAACATCCACACGTTTGCCAAAAGAACACTTCGTTTTTAAACCGGCCGTTCAGTTACATTTCATATAAATTTCTCCAACATCCAAGCGATATCTTGGCCAACGTGTGAAATTTGAACTCTCGGTTGCGGGCGTATCTCTCTAACAGACCAAACAGCCAATAGCATCGCAGCTGAGGACCACGTGATTGCTCTCATTTCAAACATTCATTCATTAACGCCACGGAAGTAAACGCCTTCACTTGTGATTTTACTATTTACGGAGTTATTTCAGTAGTTTTCTGGGAGATTTCTCCACACAAAGTTCCTAATGATGTACACTGAAAAGGATAAAAATTCCCAAGGAAAACAAAGTAGGTAATTAATATTTCATTATTTTCTCAGCAAATTGTTTCAACTTTTTGTTTTTGTTTGTTTTGTTTCGTTCTTGAGTTCAACAGCTCGGCTATGGAACGATTTGCCGGCATCTGTGTTTCTTCCCTCCTACAACATGGGTCTCTTCAAGACCAATGTTCATTCCTTCCTCTCCTCAAAAAGACCCTCCACACAGCATCCCAGATGACATAGGCCCTGAGGGAAATTATTTTCCTCAGGGCCTCCTGTGTGGAGTTAATGTAAAAATAAAAAAAAACTGATCGTTCTTTACAGGGTGGTTATAATAACATTATACAATATAATTATACAATATTTTATGTATACATAATATATTATATACCTAATCGAAATACCCAATGCTATTATAACCTCTCTGTAACGAATATATTACCTATGTATACATAATATATTATCATACATGCCGAGTTCTATATGATAGTGAAATATCTTAATGTAACAATGAAAGCATTTTTGGTACATTTAGTGCCTAAGATATGTTGTATTTGTGTACCCATAAAGATCTTATTACTGAAATCTTCATGGGAGAAATGTACACTGAATGACAATGAAAGCATTTCTATTTTTTAATACTATATTGAGTGCCTTAAATTTCTATATATATAATAATAATATATATAATAATAATAATATATATATTCCAGTTTTTTGTTGTTGTTCAGAGTTATTGAATGTCACTTAATAATCATCTTTAATGATTATCCTATTCATTTTATTTCTTTCTTTCCTAGATCCAGTTTCAGTTCCTTTCATTCCAGCCCCTTTCGTAACCCTTCTAATAGTTTGGCCCAACTAAGTGATATCTCAAACACAGTATTGTTATGGAGTTAAATGTGGTTAGAAAGGTTTTATGATCTCGTTTTAACAAGTGTAATTAGAAATAAATCGTATCCCATGTGTTCGAACACAGAATCATTTTTAAAAAGAATTCATCGTCTATTGTTTTACACATTTCTAAAGAACTTGTAGCTATCTATTGTGTTTCGAAATCCTTTGAATTATCTTTTTTATTTTTTGGATACCACACTTCTGTTATCGGACGGCGGCCTCCCGTGGTAGAGGAAGACGTGGGTTTCAATCCCAGCGTGTACAAGTAATTTTTATTTTGATAGTTTTTTGTAATTTGGGAGGCGGGTACGGGTACCGCTGTCCCTGGAACCATTTATTGGATAACCAACACCTCTGCCGTAGGTCACCTCAAGTGGTGATTTAGCAGGGGTGCCCGAGTTAATGGGGGTGAATTTTGTCCAGGTCTTGGCGGTGGATGCGACTGCTCACCTACTGCGTGGCGAGAGAGAGCCTGGTTAAGGGGGGCCTTTTAACCTTTCCATCCGGACTCTCTCGACCCATCGCCTTGCACCGCAATTGGAGGGATGGATTCATACGTCCGTTACTCTCAGACACACTGACCCCCAGATTCCTGCCCACCCCTCATACCTTTTTTCTTTCTTCCTTTCCTTCCCTTACTTAAAAAGACCCTTCACGTAGCATCCCCTAAGATGACATAGAAACTGAGGGAAATTATTTTCCTCAGGGCCTCCTGTGTGGAGTTAACGTAACAAAATAATAATATTTCACAACTTAATCATTAAAAAAAAACTTACATGTATAAGTGTGTTTTTTGAGTGATCAAAAAATGAAATAACACAAATCAATAAAAAATGATGGATATGTGAAATATGGTTCCATGCCAACTGAGAATAAAGTCAACTCAACACCTTTTTGAAAAGTTATTTTGAAAAAAATTATTTTAAAATAACCTATAACCCTAACCTAACGTAACCCATTTAACCAATTTTTTATAATTTTTTTTCATCACTTCTAATGACTTTTCTGAGGTGGTTCTAAGTTGGTTTCATTCTGACTTATCCGGTCACCGTAAAATATTACATATGGTGTATTTGCGGCACATTCCAGAGTGGAAGACACTTTCAGTATCACCCTGGTGCAAGAGGGTGGGTGAACAATTTGGGTCATTCCATGCTTGCTTAAATACTGCTTCACAGACAACGCGGTGTGAGCAGGTGCGTTATCCTGGTTGAAGAACCAGTCCCCTATGCGCCAAGGATTCAACCTTTTTTGACGATTTTTCCTCATACTCCCTCGCAACCTCTTTAGTACCTCCATGTAGAACTGTCAATTAACTGTTTGGCCTGGAGGAACAATCTCTGTGTGCACAACATATCTGAAAAAAACCAATAAGCATTGTCTTAATGTTTGATTTCAACAGACTTTTTTTCTGAAGAGGAGAGAGAGAACTCTTCAATTGGCTTGACTGTTGCTTGGTTTCGGGATCGTATCCATAACACCATAACTCATCACTCAACTTCAATAATAATTGGGTCTTCTTTCAGCTGATTTTTCAATTCATAGCAGGCTTGAAGGCGAAAACTCTCTTTGATCCTCAGAGAGGAGATTTTTTCTTTTTCGCTGAAAAAAGAAATCTTGATTTACTTAAAATTAATCTTTGGACGAACATGTGGACCCACAGTGACGCGGCTTCGCACACTGACCGAGAAAGAGTTTCCGTACAATAGCCGACCAGACCAGTTCCTCCTCCACTTCTCCCCTCAACCGCCCGATTCTCATTACTCTTGGGTCCCCCTACGTATATATGGAGAGACTCCATCGAAGGCAGAGTCAAGTTAGCCTCTCAGAAGCTGGGCGTACTGTACAGGGCCCGCAGATACTGCAGATAGTATGCAACTGCTCACCCTGTATAAATCGCAAGTGCGCCCCATCTGTTGGATTTGGCAACATCTGGTCTGGGCCCCAAATACCTGAAAAAAACCCTTGACTCTGTGCAGAAACGGGCGGTCCGTTTGATAGATTCCCTTATCTTAACAAGCGGATTACAATCTTCAGAGCACAGGCGTCAAACATTTTGGTAGTATGTTACGATTTTCAATTTAAGAGGTGGGTGTGGGTACCGCCACCCCGGGAACCATTTATTGGATAACCAACACCTCTGCCATTGGTCACCTCAACTGGTTCGCTACGTTTGGTGACTTAGTAGGGGTGTCCGGGTTCATGGGGTGTGGTTTGTCCAGACCGGCGATGGATGCTTCGGCCCACTTACAGTATGGCAGGCTGGATCAAGAGGGATGCTTGAGAGAGACCATTTTGCCTTTCCTGCAGGATTCTCTAAAACACATCGCCTTGCACCGCAGAGGGAGGGATGGATTCATGCGTCCGTCACTCATGGACCCGCTGATCACCAGATTCCTACCCACACCTCAAACTTTTTCCTTCTCAGAACATCCTCTCCTTTCTTTTTTTAAAAAGACCCTCCACACAGCATCCCCAAAAATGATGTAGGCCTTTTAGGGAAATTGTTTTCCTCAGGGCCTCTTGTGTGGAGCTATTATAAAAAAAAGAAATTCTAACCCGAATATGTTGGTCTTTTTAAGAAATAAATCTACATAAATACAATAGTGACATTAGAAAACTTCACAATACGGTCTTGACGAGCCCCATATTGTAGGAGGGAGGAAGCATAGAGGCCGGCAAATCGTTCCGCCGCCGAGCTGTTGAATTCAAGAATGAGTCGTAGATACGACCCGTCTTCAGGTGACATGTTTTGGGCGCGCATTTGGCGACTGACTGAAATCATCAACGCAAGACTACTTTTCGACTTTTGCAGTGCGGCGACGGTCGGCAGCGCGTAACGAAAATCAACCATTGAAGGTCAATCACAAATTATTTCGACTCTAGCACGTACGTCTGTTCTGATAAACATTTTAAAATAAAATGGAACTTCAGCGCAATCTAAGTTGGCGGTGGCGTAAATATGAATTAACGCTAAATCTTTATATTTTGATCTGGCAACCAACCTGCTTTCATTATGCCATAGAAGACAGCACCCTCCATTTTCACCAACTTACATAACATATATGTGTAGACAATCAAAATGCAGTGACACGGCAGATATATTAGATAGTGCATAACTTGGGAGGCGGGAACTTTGGGAATTTTTTATTAATTACAAGCAAGTTCCCAGCAAGGGGGGTCGGTGGAGGCAGCCCGCCCCGGGTCCACCCGACACCCGACCGTGAAAAAAAATTATGAAGGTAGAATATTGTCAAAAAAATATTTTACACATGAGCACACTTATATTATTTATACTTTTGTAGTTCCAGGGATTCCCACAAAATTCTGTTGTTTTATTTTCGTTCCTAGCTCTAACTATTGCTCGGTTGGGGATTCCCCTGAAATATTCCTCGCTTGTCACCTGTGTCATTCTCATTTCTTTTGTACATTGTCATTGTCGTGAATTTGTGAAGGGAATTATTATTAGGGTGGACATGAATCAGTGAAAAAGTTTTTATTCTCTTAAGTGTTTTAAAAGTGTTGAAAGACATCTTTCAAAAAACAAGGTAGATTGGATAGTTAATTTTTTAGTTATTACAAAAGCGTATTTATTTATTATGAAATCGTATGTCATCAGCTTTCAAAAACTGCTTTTACTTTTCAGGTGCGTTCAGAAATATTCCATTTATTTGGATTTCGTCCCCCCGATGTTGGCGATCACTCTGGAGAATGTTTCTCTATCTTGCGCTGCCCGGAATAGCTCCTCCGCACTTCTAATGCATGTTTTGTAAGGTTCCATGCCAACTGAGAATAAAGTCAACTCAACACCTCCTTGAAAAGTCATTAAAAAGGCTGTGAAAAAAATAATTTTAAATTAGTCGATAACCCTAACCTAACGTAACCTATTTAACCGATTTTTTATATATATTTTTTATCACTCTAAATAAAAAATCTTTTTTTTTTTTAAAGAAAGACAAACATTCCCGGGTTACGAATAACCCAATAATGTTTGAAAATCTCCTACTACTACCACAGAAAGCCGAAAATGTTGCTTGTGTAGTGATGGAGGACTTAGCCAGCCGGGGAATCGAACACGGGACGCCCGGGTGGAACCCAAACGCGATGCCCACTCAACCACTGACCGGTCAAACGACAAAAATGACATGATGGTTCTGAGTTGGTTTCATTCCGAGTTGTCCGGTCACCGTTTTGTAAATGCGTAATTAATATAAATAATTTTGTTTTGTTTAAATGATTTCTTATCTTAAAGTTTTAATTTGATTTCTTACATTGAAATTCACTCAATGTCTTATCGATGTAATAACCAGCCATCTATAAATAACTCTATCACTTATCAGCATTGATAAGATAGGTTCTCATTTATCCACCATCAATTAGTCTCACAGAAGCAAGTAGTTTAAAACAATCCTTTAATTGTTCAGTTGAATCCATAGTTTTTATACTAATTTATATTGTTTTGTTCTTCACAAGTCACTTGTTATAATACTTGGCTGGTCAGTGATAGTGCCAATACTCTCTAGAAGACAAGTTACTTAAGGTAAGTTTTTTCTTGCTTTTAGCAGTCAGTGGTGATGAAGGAAAGAAGTGGCTGGTGTGTCATAGGGTGTGCCATAGAAAGATGGAAGTTCTTTATATTTAATTTTATGTTTAGACTAAATTACACATTTGCGAATCTGCAGTTTTTGACTAGAATCCCATTTGTCGTCAACCCTACTTGGTATCTATATTGTAAACAGTGCTGGGCAGTATTTGAATTACTTGTAATTGAAATACAAATACGTATTTTGTATTTGTATTTCAATTACTTCCTAAAAATGTATTTTGTAATTGGTATTTCAATTACCTGATTTGTATTTCAAATACTTATGGCTTCAAAATACATTTTCAAATACATCTAGCGATCTTAATAATGATAATGAAACATAAACTGACATAGATAATACATAGACTAAAAACGCTAGAAACCAGAGCAATATACGTTTATATTTAGAGTTGGAAACACTGTACATCAAAGCAAGTATCTTGTCTTTTGTCGTTTTCATCGTTTCGCGGTATTTATTCATGAAGACGTGAGTTAATTGATAATAGTCTCTCCCACATGTAGAGTTTGCAGTGGACGTGCCCCGCGCCACTTCAGGCCGCCGCACAAAAAAGTCTCACAGTGAACCGCGCGTGAACCGTTATCTTACTTTCAAAAAAGAAAAAAGAGAAATGGTATAAAGTGGTCATTAGTTAAGGGCACTTATGACAATTTATTGCAACCAAAGGTTCTACCAAAACTAAATGTACATATTTTGTATTTGAAATAAAAAATGGTTAAATTACTGTATTTTGTATTTTGTATTTCAAATACACGACTTGAAAGTATTTTGTACTTTGTATTTTAAATACATGCAAAAAAGTATTTTGTAATTTGTATTTTAATTGCAGCAAAGCGCGTATTTTGCCCAGCCCTGATTGTAAAACACATTTTATAATACAATAATGAGTAGAAAGAAGACATGAATTATTTTCATGCATTTTTTATTGACTAAGAAAAAGGTTTTGATAAAAAAATCTTACCTATACTTAACCCGTCAAGTCTATTTATTCGGTTTTCGGAACAACTCATACAGGTCTCATAGAAATCGTTGTATCTGCCTTACAACGTAATATACAACGCTTTATATTCAAATCTAAAAATTAATCGCAAAATAATCAAAATGTTCATCTTTATGAATCCAAAGTTTCCGACCGCAATCTAAAAATAATTATGAAACTTTGATAATTTTTTACTAATTGTTTTTACATGAAATGACAATAAATTGAGTTGACAATAATGTTTATAATATATTTGCCTAATAAATTATGTATTTTTATTTTGTTTCGTTGATAGTAATTTTAGTTAGAAAAAGCGTAAGCCATTTCCCAAACTTTTTTATATTTGCATGCAAAAAATTTATATTTCTGACAAAGTGGGCCCGAGGCACTTTGATTTGAACTTTGGCACCTCTGAACACCTACAGCCCTACTAATAATTCCACCATCAAGTAAATCACGTGTTTTTTAAATGCGTAATTAATACTAATTTTATTTTTTTTGTAAATGATTTCTTATCTTAAAGTTTTAATTTGATTTCTCGCATTGAAATTCACTCAATGTCTTATCAATGTAATAACCAGCTGTCTATAAATAACTCTATCACTTATTAGCATTGATAAGATAAATCCAGTTATCCACCATCAATTTTAGTCTCACAGAAGCAAGTAGTTTGCGAATCCTTTGATTGTTCAGTTGAATCCGTGGTCTTTATACTAATTTATATTGTTTTGTGCTTCACAAGTCACTTATGTTATAATACTTGGCTGGTCAGTGATAGTGCCAATACTTGCTGGAATACAAGTTACTTAAGGTAAGTTTTTTCTTGCTTCTAGCGGACTCTGTGGTGATGAAGGCAAGAAATGGCTGGCGTGTCGTATAATGAGTCATAGGGTGTGTCACAGAATGATGGAAGTTCTTTATATTTAATTTTATACATATTTGCAAATCACTTTTTGACTTGAATCCCATTTGTCGTCAACCCAACTTGGTACTGGGCGTACTGTACAGGGCCCGCAAATACTTTAATAGTACACAACTGCTTACCCTGTACAAATCTCAAGTGCGCCCCACGGTTGAATTTGGTAGCCATCTCTGGTCTAGAGCTTCAAAATACTTGAAAAATACCCTTGACTCTATGCAGAAACGGGCGGTCAGTTTGATGCCTCCCACCTTAACAAATGGATTGCAATCTTTAGAGCACAGGCGTCGGGTGGGAATGCTATCCATGTTCTACCGATATTTCAATGGAAGTTGCTCTGAGGAACTAGCGTCATTGATCCCTTCGGCACCGGTGCATAGCCGGGAGACATGCCAAAAGCGCGCCCAACATATGTACATGGTTGACATTTGTCACATGAGAACGGGTCGAGTTCAACAGCTCGGCTTTGGAACAATTTGCCGGCCTCTGTGTTTCCTACCTCCTAGAACATGGGTCTCTTCAAGACCGATGTTCATTCTTTCCTCTCCTCAAAAAGGCCCTCCACACAGCATCCCAGATGACAAAGGCCCTGAGGGAAATTATTTTCCTCGGGGCCTCCTGTGTGGAGTAAAAAATGTAAAAAAAAAAATTGTATTGTAAAACTCATTTCATAATACAATCATGAATGAAAAGGATAAGAATCACTTGCATGTATTTTTTATTGACTTAGAAAAAGGTTTTGATAAAAAAAACTTATCTATACTTAACTCATAACACGTCCCATAGAAATCGTTGTATCCCCCTTACTATCATGATTAGAAATTAAATTAAATCTACAACTTTTGTTGCACGTCAATGACCTTTTATTATGTGCACCAATTCAATGTTACGCGGATGACAGTACAGTCCATGATAGCTTTTTTTTACAAGCCCCAAAAGGGCTCGCAAACTCCAACGGCTCAGAGGGCTTCGAAGCAAAGAATGGACGGTTACCTCGGGAGTGTTTCCTCTTGGGGTAAAAATAATCTCGTTGAATTTAATGTTTCAAAGACCCAATCATGTCTGATTATGTCTAAAAAAGATCGAAATGAAAATCTAATCTCCTTCAACGGAAGTAATCTTCCGAACAGGCCCTCCATTGATACGCTTGGTGTAATTCTAAGTGACCAGCTCAGATATGGGGGCTCCATCAAAGCCTCTCAAAAACTGGACGTACTGTACAGGGCTGCAGATACTCTAATAGTACACAATTGCTAACCCTGTACAAATCACAAGTGTGCCCCATGATTGAATTTGGCAGCCACCCCTGGCTCCCCAAAACACCTAAAAAAAACCTTCGATTCTGTGCAGAAACGGGCGGTCCATTTGATAGATTCTCCTAACTTAACAAACGGATTGCAATCTTTAGAACACAGGTGTCAGGTGGGAATGCTATCCTTATTCTACCGGTATTTCAATAGAAGATGTTCCGAGGAACTAGTGTCATTGATCCCTTCGGCACCGGTGCATGGTCAGGAAACACGTCAAACGCATGTCCAACATTTGTACATGATTGACATTTGTCACATGAGAAGTTGTGGCTTCTTCGACTCGTTCTTGTGTTCAACAGCTCGGCTGTGGAACGATTTGCTGGCCTCTGTGTTTCCTCCTTCTTACAACATGGATCTCTTCAAGACCAATGTTGATTCCTTCCTCTCCTCAGAAAGACCCTTCACACAGCATCTCAGATGACATAGGCCTAAATTATTTTCCTCAGGGCCTCCTGTGTAGAATTAATGCAAAAAGAAAATCAAAGTGCAATTTACACGTGGTAGAAGTGAAACTAGAAAGTTGCCAGAAGTCGCTTTCTTTTCTTTTGCCTGTTTATTTTAAAGTGGTTTGAAGATTGGATATTGATTTCACAAATCGAACCTCCGTTCGCTGGATGTCTCTAGCTGCTGAGGTTTGTCACGCGCTTTATACCGCTACGCCATCGTAGGCTCGCGCGGAGGCGTGAATTTACCGCATTATATTAGAACAAACGACCTGTCAAATAATAAATTTTAGTGACGCACTTCCTTTTCGTCCGAATTTCAAATCACAATGAGGCTAAAGAAATTTCATTTAAAAAAAACGGTCTTAGAAAGAGAATAAACAACGCTTTATATTCAAGACTAAAAGTTAATGACAAAATAATTAAAATGTACACCTTTATGAATCCAAAGTTTCCGACCCCAATTTGAAAAAAATTATGACACTTTGAAAATTTTTTACTAATTATTTTTACATGAAACGACAAAAAGTGAGTTCACGGTAATGTTTTATAATACATTTGCCTATTTTGTAAATATTTTTTTTTTGCTGTCACTAATTTTAAATAGAAAAAGCGTAGGCCATTTTTTAACTTTTTTTATGTTTGCCTGCAAAATTTTTATATTTCATAAGTTATATGTTTATATCTAATTATAAAATTTGAAAGCATATTTCATCACCTTTCCAAAACAGTTTTTAGTTTTCATGTACATTCAGAAATATTGCATTTATTTGAATTTTATTGCAAAACGGAAATATTTCACTCTCTGATAAAATACGGTTCAGGCGGGCAAAAACGAAGAAACTGTTAGAGAAAAATTAGTTGTTTCTTGTAGTAATTGTGTTGAAACGTAGTAAAGTTAAAAAATAAATACAACTCAATCGACATTTATCGTCACCAATCTGTGTCTAAATTCAAACTCAGTATATTAGAATTTTTTTTTTTTTTTTTTTATTTAATATAGATATATAAGTTTACAGTGGGTTAATATAAATTACATATTGGTTCAGAAATTCTTTAAAATTGCAGTCTCACCAAAGAAGAAGCTAGTTCTTGTGCTTGATGAGCGAGTTACACTAATTATGACAGAAATAGAATGACATTATGCAATAGGTTAGTATATAAGGGAACAATTGAAACTTCTGGATTATCTATATGTGAAGATGTACATACAATGGGATATAGTTACATACTAAAATATTGTGCACTTTAGAGAAATTAGAAAAATCTAAATTAAATAGAAATAAATATAGATTGCCAATAAATAGAAAGAAAGAGAAAAACAGGTAATTATTTAATTAATTATTCCTGATGAAGTGTTGCTTCAGTTTGAGTTTCAGTTTATTGATGTCTTTGATTTTTTTTATTTCAATCGGAAGATTGTTGAAATACTTTATTCCTAAATAGATGTAATTGTTTTGCATTAGTTTGGTATTAAATTTTGGTATTTTGATGTTGTCTTGATATCTTTTTGATTGGTGGGTTTCAAATTTTTTGACGATATTATCTTTGTAAATTTGGATAATTGCATTTTTCTTGAAGATATTCTCTACTCGAGGCACCGTGAAATCTGCGAAAAGCGTTTCTGTTGGATATGTGGAGGGTTTCTTTAGGATTACTTTAATGATTAGCTTCTGGATCACTTTGATCGGGGTAAGAATATTGTTGTATGAACCCCCCCATCCAATAATTCCATATTGAATTAATGACTGGATTAGTGCATAGTATACTCTTTTTAGATTGTTGGGTTTTAAAATATTTCTTAATCTTATGAATACATATATACACTTTCTGATACGCTTAACCAATTCACAGATATGGCTCTTCCACTTCATATGTTGTTCTATTATCACTCCGAGATATTTAATTTCTGATACTGATTTCAACGTTGAACAGCCTTGGATACATGTGATTTTATTGCATTTGTTATTGTGGATAATTATTTTAGTGTTGGGGAGTGTTTTTAGTTTGTTAATTGAGAAGTGTATGTAGTATGTTTTGTTAGTGTTCAATGAAAGGAGATTTGTATCAAACCAATGTTTTAAGGTGTTCATGCTATTATTTGCTTGTTCGTTTACTAAATTCCAGTCGATCCCATTCACTATGATAGCTGTGTCGTCGGCATATGATATTATGTCTGCGTTAAGTGGTAGTTTGAAAATATCATTGACATAAATTATAAATAGTAGGGGACCTAGCACAGTGCCTTGAGGTATCCCGAAATTGCTTGTTAGTGGTAGACTTAGGGAGTTATTTATCTTGACTACTTGGTATCGTTCAAATAGATAGCTTTTTATCCATTTTAGAGCTTTATCGTTTATCCCAACACAGTTTAATTTTTCAATAAGTTTATCATGAGAAATACTATCGAAAGCTTTTTTAAGATCTATGAAGATTCCAAGGCATTTCAAAGATTTGTCTAATGTGTTCTGAATAATGTTCGATAATTTGGCAATCGCATCTTGGGTACTTCTATTTTTCATAAATCCATATTGGTTGTCGTGAATTATGTTATTTTTGTTAATAAATTCAGTCAATCTTTTTTTGATAATTTTTTCAAAGATTTTGGCAATGTTTGAAATCAGCGATATTGGACGATAATTTGTCACTTCTTCTGGGTTGCCAGATTTATGAATTGGAGTGATGATGGTTTGTTTATATATCGTTGGGAATATTCCGCTTTGAAGACTAATGTTGATTAAATGTGTCAATGGTTTTGAAATATGTTTTTTGATAGCTTTCAGTGTTTCGACAGTAACTCCATCGAAACCTGGTGCTGATCTTCCCTTCATGCTTGAAATGATTTGTTCGATTTCCTGGGCTGAAGTAAGGGAAAACATGTCAATTTTGTTTGAGATATTGACGTTAATGTTCTGTTCGTCATTGGACGGTAATTTTTCTATTTGATTTGCAAGGTTTTTGCCCACATTTGCAAAAAAGTTGTTAAATATATTAGCGGCAGCTGAAGGGTTTTCTTCGCATCGTATTTTGATATTGTTATGAGTAATACTATGTATTTCATTTTTTTTATGTTTTTTCTTATCTATGATTTCATTTATAACATGCCAGACTTTTTTTGCATCGTTCTCCGTTGCTTCTAGTTTTCGCCGAAAATAGTTTTCCTTTGTGTTTTTTATTAAATACGTAAGTTTGTTTTTGTATGCTTTTAGGTATTTTAAATATATGAATATTTAAAATAAAGCCATAAATATCAATCAATTGCACCTTTATCAAATTATTAATTATCGCAAAACATGAAATATGTGAATAATAAAGGTAGCCAAATAAGAACACAATTAACAACAATCCTCTCGTATTTATTGTTATAAATATAATAACTAACTCACATTGACTTATATTTCTATTTAAATCTTGGTGCCCTAGCAATAATAATATATTAATGATTAAATTAAAATCGATGGTCTCTTCATGTTCACAATAAAAACAAAATTTAATACTTGTGTATACAAAGATTACCTAAGTACTTACCTTTTTATCCTCTCTCTCTTTTGTATTAATATTATCTTGTACTTTTTGTACCATAATTTGTACTATTTTTTACTTTTTTACTATCACACTATACATTTGTTGAACTCATCTGTATAACTTTTCAAGATATTACAACTCATGTATTTCTTATTTATTTTTTTCTATGTGTAGGTACTATTTATCGCTCTGTTAATTTTGCTGAATTCTTGAAAAACTTGCTTTCGAACAATTTATTCATGATCAAGTTAATAATAAAATCAACATAGTAAATACCTACACGTTCCTCAATAACTACTTTTAAAGTATCTTAAGAACTTCTGTTTTACCATTATTACACTATGTAAACTTTTTAACTCCTTTGTACAATTTTAATGATAACGAAACTACATACCTATGTACATATTAAACCTGTTTGTATCCTTAAAGTACAGTTTATAATGTTATATACTTCAAGCTTACAATTATACTCCTGAATAACATGTGTAACTTTAATAATGTGATTCTGTAAAAGCCTTCAAGGCGTGTATGAATAAATAAAATAAAATAAAATCTGTATCTATTAAAAGTTCGGCGGCTTGCATACCTTAAAAAAAAAAATTGTGCACATTTAATAATAATAATACTTAATAGAACAATTAAAAAAAATTTTAAAAAAGTAAAAAAAGTTTAAATGCCTTTTTTTTTCACTCACTGTAAAAGTTTTGTCCAAAATTATTACCTACTTAGTAATAGGACTCCATAAACAGACAGCCATTGGGCCATTTAGTGATGTTTATGTTTTTTTTTTTACCCGAATACCGCACAAGAGTCCCAACTGCTCCCATCTGGAGCCAGTGAGACTATGGCATCCCCAATTGGGGTATATTATGAGGCTGAAGTGAAGTGGGAAGGGGATGGAGATGGGGAAGAGGAAGGTGGAAAGTACCTGGCTATTCAGATCTGGTCACCAAACACGGCTAAAGCCATTTCAAGCAATTTCAATTCTGAATGGTGGTCTTGCACCAGGGCGATACTGAGTGTATCTTCCAATCTGGAACGTGCCGCAAATATACTGTATATTATTTTAAATGAATAAATTGTGAAATAACACAAATTAATCCATGTCCTAACTCCATTGCAACATATTTTTAATTTATGCCTCAAAAATGGTCATTTTCCAGAGCAATTTAAAATCTCCACTATAATACCTATTCATAAATCTGGAGATATGAATAAATTAGACAATTATAGACCAATATCTCTTGTTTCAAACCTCTCGAAAATATTCGAAAAATGCATCAAGTTTAGAGTCATTGAACACTTAGAAAAATATAAAATTCTATCGAAAAACCAATACGGCTTTCGTAAAGACCTAAGCACCGAGGATGCGATTTATGAATTGACAAAAAAGATATACTCATCTATCGATAAAAAAAAGAAATGTCTTGCCATATTCCTAGATTTAAGAAAAGCTTTCGACACCTTAAATCATAATTTACTCATTACAAAAATAAATCAACTAGGCTTCAAAAAAGACACACTAAAACTACTCTCTAACTATCTTACAGACAGAACACAAAAAACAAAAATTGGGAATAACTATAGTTCTGAGTCAAAGATAAAAATTGGAAAGAAACTTTTTCGAAAGCAACTGATTGTATTTCACTGGTTTCAACATGGCTAAAAAACAACAAACTCGTTTTAAACTATAGCAAAACATTTTACTTACCTTTTTATAAAACCATTAAAAATAAACCTACAGACATCCTTAAAATTAGAATCCATAATACTAGTTGCAATCAAGAAATGTGCTTCATGTGCAACGAACTCACTAATGTCGAAAATATAAAATATTTAGGAGTATCAATAGATATAAATCTTAATTGGAAATCACTTCTAAATTAAGATATCTGACCTACATATTTTATAGACTTAAGGAAGTACTAAACATTGAAAAATTGAAAATGGTCTATTTTTCCCTGGTGCAATCATCAATCACTTATGGCATTATAGGATGGGTTGGTGCACTTGATACATTTATTAAGCCTCCACAAATAATTCAAAAACACATAATTAAAGTCATATATAACAAAAATAAAACATTCTCGACCAACTTATTATACAAAGAAACTAAAATATTTAATATACGTAAATTATTTATATTACAAACTTTGAAATATGTATTTAAAAACAAAAATAATTTCGAAATAAATGAAAACAGAATGAGCAAAAGAATAAATAATATATTTTACACCCCACAAACCAATACTAAATTATTGCAGACACATAGCAGCTTCATTGGTCCTCGTTCATTTAACCTTCTACCACTACAAACTCAAATGATAAATAAAATGATAAAATATGTAAAAGAGGTAAAATTATGGTTGAATAATGTAAACATTGAAACGCTTTTTCTATAAATTTATCCATCCTTCTACAACTCACTTTCTGTAACTTTCTAAACTTTAGTACAATGTGTTTTCTGTTTATTTTTTTATTTTTTTTAAATAACTAAAAAAAAAAAATTAAAAAAATTAAAAATCATTATGTTTTTTTCCATATTTTTATTTTATTTTTATAATAGCTGAAAAAAAAACCTTTTTCACTTATTCTACCAATGTATTACTAACTTTTTATACTAACTTTATATTTTTATGTTTTTTAAGTCTATTTTATACTTTGGGTACTTGGAAATATAGTATATTGTTTTAATATTACCCACACTCAGGCAGTGCCTTAGTGGGTTTTCATTTCTCGTTCATACTATTTGTTATTATATATTATGTTATTATATGTGCTTTTATACATTATATGTACAAAGAAATGAGAATAAATAAAGTTAAAAAAAAAATAAAAATAAATAAAATCAATTTAAATTCATTTGCCACGCCGGGATTCAATCCCGCGACCTTCGGAATGCAAGTCAAGAGCCTTACCGCTGGACTACGCCGGTCGTATAAAGTTTATTACATTACAAAAAAATTGGTTTTCATTATATATTTATTTACCTAACCCAACCTAACCTAACCCAACAATGTTTGAAACGAACACGTGACCTCTGAGTGGGACCCAAACGCGATGCCCACTCAGCCACTGACCAGGCTCCGGAGATTTTATTTTATATTTATGTTTTTTAGATATACATATAGGGAGCAATACATATTCGGGAGCCTTACAAAGAGATTGCTATACAATATTCATATAATATAGAGTTTTAATTCCTTTTAATAAATTGATAAATAAAACACTTGTGTTGATAAGTTGTGTAACGAAGAAACAACATTTATGTTTATTATATCACTTTCTTTTTATGGTTTCTTCTAACAAACTGACACTTTACAATAAAATCGTATAATAACAAAACAAGTGACAATTCTCATTTTAACCGACACCACAACAATATTTTTTCTTTACATTCATTTAAAAACATTAGACAGCAATGCCTTTCCAGACATTCAAGTAGGACCCGCTCAAAGTGTGTTAATAAGGGGTTAGGCCACCCAAGAGGCCGAAAAAATAGGCTATTTTAGGATTTTTTTTTTCAGAAATACTACCAAATAAATCGAGATTCCAATATAAAGTATTTATTATACATATCAGTGACTGTACAGAAAAAATTTTTTGAAGCGATTAATTTCAAAATGGCGGCTGTACAGCGTTTTTCCGATGACGTCTCCATTTTTTTAGGGTCCACGGCCGGACACACAACTCCTGTAATTTTTGAATTATAAAAATTATTTTTTTTATTTTAAATAGTAACTGCTATAGAAGAAGTACATAGGAGTTTTTCAATATATTAATTTTTGGCCAAATGGCGCACTTCCAAAGTGGAAAGTTAAAAATTTGTCTAAAAAATCATCAGGTAATTGTTAATAACAAATGAACTATGCAATATAAAAAAAATCCTACATACTTCTATAGACCATGTATTTTTGAACATATATTCAATATTTCAAGTAAATCGATTGAAAATTTTTGAGTTATGTTTCCGGCAAACTTAAAAAATGCTGTTTTGAGATACACGCGTTTGAAGTTTTGAGTAGTAGTAATAATTTAGCAATACCTTCAATCTGCGATGCCCGCACCATACAATTGGCTTTCTAGATTATCGTCCTGCTCTTGCTATTCTTTTTTGCTAGATATTAAAGCGATCCTTATGTCTTTTACCCGTTCAGACAGCGATCTCTCTGAATGCTTTATGCGCTGTTTGTCGATTACTTATGTACTAAGTACTACGTACTAAAATTCGAAAATCGAGTACTTAGAGATTTTTTCCGACCATAATCTTTTGGGACATCATTTTTGAGGTCTTGGGGACAATTTAAAAAAATAAAAATAAAAACGATTTTCCGAAAATCCTAGGGTGGCCTAAAGCCCTTAACACGACAACTCTGGGCAGGCTTTGCGATTGTAAACCTGAGAAAGATGAGACACAAAATATGTGACTGTTTCCTCCAAAGTACTACTTTTTTCCTTTGGAGGAAACAGATGTATCTTATTACGGCTCTACGAAATTGCGTTTCATCTTCTTTATACGTGTGAGGGAGATGTATGATAATGATTGTTTGTTTCCATTAGGAGTTTGCAGACATACGTTCATCGTTTGTCTCATTTTCGATGTATATATCAAATACCAAAATCTAAAAGGTAATTTTATCTATGTAAAAAATCTAGGTAAAAAATCACAAGACATTTAAAATACGTTGGAAAAATCCTAAAAATTGTTGAGAAATCATTAACAAAACAGTCGTATACATGAGATAAACGGTTCCATGCCAACTGAGAATAAAGTCAACTCAACACCTCCTTGAAAAGTCATTAAAAGCTATGAAAAAAATCATTTTAAATTATTTATTTATTTATTGTTGTTATACACCCATATGGGCTTTTACGTAGATTATACAATAATATTTAAGATATCGAGGATTATACATACATAGAATTTAAATCGAAAGTTATAAAAATGAAAACATTTAAAAAATATAAAGGTAGTTTTTGAAGATTATAGCGTAAAACCGTGAAATATTTGAAACAATATAACATTTGACAATAACATAGAATAAAATACAATATAAAACATTACAATAACACATCAAATCGTTAAATATATTACACCCACGTTACAATAATTTGTAGGATTCCACAAAGTGTTGGTTTAAAATGCATTTGAGATTATAAAGGGAATCAGCGAATATATCTACAATATCACCAAACTTGTTGCCTAAATCATGCATCCTATTGGTAAGTGAGTGTGATTGATAGTTGGTTGTGTATGTGTTGCAAAAGAATGTAATATTTTGTCTAGTATTCCTTGTCGGTACATGGAGTTTAATGGTACTAACAATGGCAGGGCTGTCAATTAGATTGTTCATGACTCTGTATAATAAAATTAAATCTGAAATGATTCTTCTGTCAGATAGCGTAATTAAATTAAGTCGATTCATCAAACTTATATAATTAATGTTTTCTATTGGGATTTTGAGCTTGAAATTTAAGTACCTAAGAAATTTGTGTTGAACCCGTTCTATTTTGTTAGAGTGTACTTTATAGAAAGGGGACCAAATAGGTTAATTATATTCCACTTGATTTCTAACTAATGAAATATAGAGTGTTTTCATGCAATCCAAGGACTTAAAATCAGTTAAGGTTCTACAAAGGAAGCCAAGCATCTTTAAAGCCTTATTAGTTATTTCATCTATATGTGCTGTGAAAGTTAAGTTTGAATCGAATATAACTCCCAAGTCGCGAATTTGTGTTACTGGTGTTAATTTAACATTATTTAAATTATATTCATGTAAGATTTGAGAATGAATTCTGGAAAATCGAATTACTTGACATTTCTCAATGTTCAAAAATAACATATTTTGTTTGCACCATTTAAAAAGTTCATCTAAATTAGCTTGTAAAATTAGGCAATCATGTATATTTCGTATTCTTTTAAACAATTTTAGATCATCTGCAAAAAGTAGGACTTGTACATCTTTAAATATATTTACAATGTCATTAATGAATATTAAGAAGAATATTGGGCCGAGGTGGGACCCTTGCGGGACACCACTTGTGGCCTCGAATACATAGGATTCTATAAAATTAATCCTGACACTAAGCACTCTATTACTGAGGTAACTGATAATCCATGTCAATAAACTACCTTTGATGCCCAACAGTCTGAGTTTAGATATAAGAATGTGATGTCGAACCTTATCAAATGCTTTACTGAAATCGGTGTAAATAGAATCCACTTGTTGTTTCAGACTAAGGGATTCGCATATGTAATTATTATAGATAGTTAAATTACTTAAGGTAGATCGACCTCTGATAAAGCCATGTTGGTTAGGAACAATAATATTGTTGATAGGTTTTACAATGGTATCTAATACTAATGACTCGAAAAGTTTGGGTAAAGCAGACATAATGCAAATAGGTCTATAGTTTGATATATCGCTTTTGTCACCTTTTTTATGAATAGGCGTTAAATAACTCTTTTTCCACAAAGCCGGAAAACAGCCAGAAGCTAAGGATTTGTTAAAAAGTTTATGTAAAGGATATATCAAACTATCAATGCAAGTTATTAAAAATATGGGAGGAATACCATCCGGTCCAGCAGATTTATTACTATCTAATGCTTTAATGCCCCTTTCTATGGATTCTAAATTTATGAAACATTGGCTTAGGTTTAATGACTCTTCTACTGACGTACTGGAGACTGCATTGACGGGAATATCTTTATCGTAAACACTTTTAAATGAGTCAGCAAAGAGATTTACTATACCCTCAATACTGTCAGCACATTTTTCTTTAAAGTACATGCTATTAGGATATCCACAGTTGTCTTTTCGTTGAGATTTAGTAAAATTCCAGAATTTTTTCACATTGTGATGATGTACCTCATTTTCTATTACATTAACATAGTCACTATAGCATTTTAATGATAATTCTTTACATTGTTTTCGTAGTTTAGAAAATGTTATATAATCGTTAGGATTTCTGGTATGTTTATATTTTCTATGGATACATTTTTTTTATTAATTAAACTAGTTAGTCTAAATTAGCCGATAACCCTAACCTAACTTAACCTATTTAACCAATTTTTTATTTATATTTGTTTATCACTCTAAATGACTTATTTGAGATGGTTCTGAGTTGGTTTCATTCCGAGTTGTCCAGTCACCGAGATAAACTACCCTCTCAGGCTGTGTAATCAATATATATTTCTTTCCATGAACAATTTTTTAATAATGTTTTCACATACACGCTCGTTTATCAATTGAATAAAATTTTCACAGGGTTTTTTAGTAAGGCTGTTATTGTTTAATTAAGAAAGAGTTGCAATTGTGATAAAGAACGTATGTTAATTGCCTTTTTACGCCATCACAGTACCGTAATTACTAAATCAAAGCTCTCATTGTGTTAATTGTCTTCACTGAAGTGGTTTTACAATTTAACGGCACATTGGATCATTTTTCTATGTTTTATCAATATTTTATGAGGAGCGCAATATCAGCCATCTTCGTAAAATTCTCCAAAAGCACACTTGGAGTGCACGGGCATACTTCACCTACCGTCTCTCAAATATCCATACTCTTAGGTCAAACTAAGGAATAGCGCTTCTATTTAGTCATAATACCAAGTCAAAAAATACATCAATGTGTGAAAATTATCTTGAAAATCTTTGTCTCGTGGGGGTGAGATGGCAGATCCGTTTTGACATTTTGAAGTTATCATTAATTATTGATTTTACTGATGTTTCAGGTGTCTACTCATCCCTGCTCTTCAATACTCAAATCTGAAAATCCATCGACCCAATCCTACGCGTTTGGTGCAAGTGCGAGTGCAGAGTTGTTCCGGAAAAGCTCTTCGGAAGAATAAGCATTTTAAGATGATTAAAGTCATTGATTTGAATTACACCCGTGAAGATTTTAAGGATATCTTGAAAAAAGTCACTCCCATCAAAGATGACGCAACTAAAATGGGTTTGGATCCTTTTCCAAGTAACGCAGACTTGGCGACCTTCGCAGACAGGGCGTATTGTGACTATGATGATGAACTCCGCAATGACTTGCCGGAAGGTTGGAAACTGTTGACCACAGCGCGTTATGGGTTGATGAAAGGATACTTTGGCTGCGTGTATTTGAACGAATCGCAGCAGCAAGTAGTGCTCGCCCACCGCGGAACCGATTTTTGGAATTTACAAGCTTGGGCTACAAACTTTAGGGGAATTTGGCTAAACAAGTACACAGATTTCATGTGTTCGGCTGTCACCTTGGGAGACGATATTAAGCGCGCAATCCTCGACCTGAACAAGCAGCACGGTATTCGTTTCACGCTGACCATCACGGGACATTCTCAAGGCGGGTGGCTTTCGCAGGTCACCGCTGTAACGCTGAAGCTCTTGAAGAGGCATGACGATAGGTTTGTTTCAGTTTCTAACGTCGACGAAGGCATCCATGCGCACACGGTCGTGTTTGACAGCCCAGGGGTGGAAGACATGGCAATAAAAATTCTGCGGGATTACAGAAGGTACAATTGTACCTGGTATTCTATGTTTTGTAGTTTGGACATTACAAACTTTTCCATGGCGGTCAACATAGTGAACGCCACCGGATTTCACATTAACACTATGTATCAGATTTCATCGAAACTAGTTTGTACGTCCGGCTACAAGCATTTTTTATCGAACTTGACCACCCACAGCATCAAACACTTTATTGAAGCCTTTAAAGTGGACAATGTGAAACTGTTGCAAGTCAAAGACTGGCCACAAGGATACGGGGAGCGCAAACTGGTGCACGATTTGGAAAAGGCCCAGGGGACCCATTACCCAGAGCCTGAAGCAGGCCAGTCTGGGCATTACAACATTGGAGAAGAAGACCCAGGAATGAGTGTTGGGTTGCACTGTTTCTCTGAAGTAGAGCTGAATTTTGTGAAATTCATAAACATTGTGAGACAAAACGAGATTAGCATAGGGGCCTTCTTTGGTCCTAAATCTTTCCAAGAGCTCTTTTCCAACTTTACGGTCAACAAAAAAGAGAAAACTGTCACCTTGAATAGTGAGCTAAATTCAAAAAACTTTGTTAAAAACATCAAGAATGCAGTGCGATGGTTTACTTGCGAGCTGCAGCATCTGATGGAGGAGAAAAAAATCACAGTACCGAGTTTCCTGTTGAAGATGTTAAGCCAGGAGTGCCTGGACTCCATAGCGGACCTGCCGGACTGTGAGGACACCCTCGGGCTATGTGAGTTCACCAAGAGCACCGCCAGAGTACTGTACGTTCAGGCGGCTGACTGCAGCCTGGAGATGGCCCGGATCTTCAACATTCTTCATCAAGGTTACCCGGACATAGATCAGTGCATATTTTTGAATTCGGAAAGCTTACGGAGGATAACCAAGAATCTTACGACCAAAGGTTTGCCTTTGACTAACGATAGTTTAAATTTGTTTGTTATTAATATCGGCCCCCCCACTGAAACTGAAATAGCACTAGTTCGAGATGTCTTAAAAAACGTATTTTCTAAATTTACTGAATATAGTAAAAAGAAAGCTGTAATCGTTTCCCAAAAAAACTCTGTCTCGTTTAATTTTGTTAAGTCTTTTGAGCCAGAGTTGGTCATCCGTTGCTTGCCTCTTTCGTCGCAAGAGTGCTTGGAATTCACATTCAAAGATCTGAAAGTTTCGTATAGGCAGGAGCTATTCTCTAAAGAGTTTATTATTTTCGGCCAACAGGCAATAAGTTTGAATGCATTACTAGGAGAGAATTGCCAGTCTGAAGACTCTATAGATGATGTGTTGAAACCTTTGCTGAAAGACGTGTTAATGGACGAAAGTTTTATTTTAAATATTCAGAACAATCTGCTGAAGTTTGATCAATTAGATGTAATGTTTTCAAAAATTAATAGGGAAGTTAATATGGCTATTTTGACCAAACTACTCCGGAAGGAGACGTGCTCTCTGTTTGTGAGCAGCGACGTCTGGCAACTGCTCAAACCTCAGCTGCAGGAAGTGCCGGAAGCGGCAGAAAGGGTGCTTGACATCTCCGGAAGTAGCGAGGAAGACTTCCGCCTCTTCTGCCTTGAGAACTCATCCATTAATGTTGCTTACTGGTTGGCAGGGACGGACGGTCGCTTATTTTTAAAGGAAATAAACAACCGTTCGTTTTATTTGCCCAGACAATTCCACAACCAATCAGTTATAGACCTTAAAAAGCTCGTACAAAAAAAAAATGATGTCGATCTGTTTATATTTATGGATGTTTCTGACAAAGCAACACTAATGGATTATTTAAATATCTCTCCAGAGGTTGAAAAGTTATTTTCTGCCAATATAAAGTATAAAATACATGACTCGACCACGGCCGAGAAAGCGGAAGGAATCAATAGATGTGTTAACAAACACACTTTACAGGTAGTGAAGGAAGGAGGGGGCTACCTGTTGGTGTGGCAGGACTCGCAGGGGGCACTCGATAGCTTGCTGCCGTATCTGAGTATAGACAACCGGCTGCTAAGTGAGGAAGACCTGTGTACTCGCAAAGCTATCATAATATCCGATCTGCCAGGAATGGGCAAATCGACAACCCTCACCAGCCTGTCCCGTCACTTGGTCAACTCCTGGCTGCTTAGGATAAATCTGAGAGACCACCTAGCTGACATCACGATCTTGCCGGCGCAAATGAGCGTAGAATCGGTCGCATACTTTCTGGCGGGCGCCAGTAGTGAACCAGCCACGCAAGGCTTATTGCAGTTCTGCCTGCAGAACCTAGGTTCCCGGCAGATTCACGTCTTGCTTGACGGGTTTGATGAAATTAGAGACGAAGACTCTATGGAGAAGATACTCAAACTCTGCCACTTTCTAAAAAATAAGACCACTGCCAAGATCATTGTAACCACGCGGGACAGCTACAAAGATGTTTTGGTAAACCGACTTTCTACCGTTGCTACTATATTTGAAGAGATTACCGACGAAGCACAATTGAGCTTCCTCGTGAACTTCTGGCATTCTCACACAGTGCTGGGACAGAAAGACGAGAGGCTGCGGCTGTTTGCCCAGCACCTGTACAAAGCCGCTCACAAGAAGCTTGGTGGTAACACCATCAGGCTGATTGGAATTCCTCTGCATCTGAGGATGTTGGCGGAAGCTTTCCTCCAACAAGCCGAGCAGTTCAGCAGGAGTGCGGAATCTATCCCGAGCATCATTGGAATGAACAATGTGTACAATTTGTTTAAAAAATTTACCAATGTGAAACGTGACATTTACTTTAAAGGCAAGATTTTAATGGGTTCTGATATGACAGGCTTCGACAATATGCTATATGATAAAATAACAGAGAGTCATTATCTCCTGGCATTTCAAATTCTCGATTCCGAGTTTGCAAAGAAATACTTGCAGGTGATTACGTCAGAAGACGAATTTAAGGAAATTAACAGGTTTGGACTGACTCAATGGAACCGTGAAACCCACTGTGACTTCATCCACCGCACCTTTGCGGAATACTTCTGTTCCCATCTCCTCGATCTCTGGCTGAGACAAGAAAACTTCCGCTACAAACATCTCCCTATAGAAGAATGGTTCCTGGGCAATCTACTGACCAATCGAGACTTTAAAGTTGTGAGGAAGTTTTTAGACGAACATCTAGCAGAAAACCCGCTAACCGCAGACTCTAAACTATTGTATAATTACATGAGCAATCGTTGGTCCGAGGATGTTAAAGCATTCTGTTACATGAACGATAAAACAGCATTACATTTTGCCGTTGAGGAAAACAATCCAAATCTAATTGACTTTTTACTCGGTGGCTTGGCGACGAAACAAACCCGAGAAACTTTCGAATCGTTTCTGCTCGCTCGGGACTGTGACGGATTTACGGCGTTGAAAAGAGGTTTACAAATTCTTTATCCAAGAAATTATGCATATATTCCTGAAAGCGAATTACCTTTTGTAGATAACAATGAAAATATCAGTAAAGAAGACACAGTGAAAAAAATTATGCAAAAAATCAGTCATCTGTCTTATGAATTCAAGTACAAGTTTCTATTATCCACGTTATTTGAACATTTCATGTATCCGAACACGGCGAAACTTCTGCTTGAGTGCGCGCTCAACAAAAAAGACCAGGAAGACATTCAGTCAGCTCTAGATCGCATTGAAGTTTTAGAAAATTACGTCAACTTTTATTTTATTGATCAGGTAATGGGTAATAAAACATTTTCCGTTAATGAGTTCTTTTTCAAGGAGCTGGAAAGCGACGTAGAGCGCGATTTCTTGCCGCTAGCACAAAAAGAAGGTAAATCAGCTGTCAATATAGCGTCTGCTAACGGCAACTTGGAATTGGTCAAGTTGTTCACGGGGGGACGCAGCCACGTTCTGAATTCGCGAGACAATTCGGGATCGACCCCTTTGCTGTGTGCAGTGAACGGCGGCCATTTTGACGTGGTGGACTACTTGCTGGATCAAGAAGCAAAGTTTGATGTTGTGGATTCGAAAGGAAAGACCGCCCTGTCCTGCGCCTCGGAGAGTGGTCAACTGCTCATTGTTAAACGTCTCCTCGATCAAGGAGCAAATCCCAACTATTCGGGTTCAGATGGAAGAACTGCATTGCACCTCGCCACCGCTAAGAATTATCTGATCATCGTTAAACATCTTCTCGCAAGGGGAGCTGAAGTTAATTGTCAGGATGTAAAGGGCAAGAGCGTCCTGTACTGCGCCACAGAGGACACATGTGACATTGCCATTATTAAACACCTTCTCATATGTGGAGCAGTTGTCGATTTAAAGGAAAATACTGGTAGAACCCCTCTCTCCTGTGCTGCAGAGGGGTCGCTAGAAATAGCGCAACATCTCGTCGAATTAGATCATGGAGCAGATGTTAATTCCCAGGATGATTACGACAGAACTCCCCTCATCTATGCCATACGAAATAAGTATATACCGTTAGTCCAAAATATGAATATGTTAGATTTCCTAGCCTCTAAAGCAGATGTCGCTTCGCAAGACAAATCCGGCAGGACCGCTCTCTCATTTGCTGTGGAGAGTGGATGGCTAGAAGCAGTAAAAAAAATTGTTATTTCTTACGGAGGGGATGTCAACAAGTCAGATTATCAAGGCAAGACTCCCCTGATCTACGCCGTTTTGGGAATTAGAAACGATAAAAAGCAAAAAAACGATGTGGTAAAATATCTTGTTGAATCCAAAGCAGAAGTAAATGCTTGTGATTTAGATGGCAAGACTCCCCTGTACTACGCCACAAAGAGAAAAGACAATGAAATTGTAGTAGAATATCTTCTCAAATCTGGAGCGGATGTGGGTTCGGATCAGCTATTTTCTGAAATATTTGGCGAGAACGGCTCGTACTGGAATTCCGATGCTTCCACCGATGTGAAAAAGAGAATAAAACAAATCATTGTCGACCTCTCTGGTCGAGGGCTAAGGTTCTTCGCTAGCAACCCAGAAATCGCTGATTCAAATCCCGGCGTGCAGGACCAAATTTAATTCTATTCATTGTTTTACAATTCGTTCATTTCACGTAGCATATATTCCAGATGACTTTAGCCAGCGTGTTTTGTGACCAGAAAGGCTATTCCCTAAAATTTGTGATAAGAGATTGTTCTCCCGCGAGAAGTGCTGTCAGAGTTGTGTGATTTTCTACAGCTGTTAAATGAATAAATAATCATGCATACTTGCAGGAATTCGTGTCTAAAACGACCCAAACTAAAATATGTGACAGCTCACAGCTAAAATTTTAACATCGGCTGATAGAAAAGCAAATAACAGCCGTAGAAAATCACACAAATCTGACAGCACTTCTCGCGGGAGAACGATCTCTTATCACAAATTTTAGGGAATAGCCTTTCAGATAATTCCCCCAACTTCTTATTTCCCAATATTTTATTGTTTTATGGGATATTCTCCAATTAAACGTAACATTATTATTTCACTGAGGTTCCTCTCTACAAAAGTACGGTGGCTCAGAGACATGCTCTTTCATGGCACCAAATATTTGTCTTTCGCTTTAAACCCTCAGGCTAATTTATTCTCTTTTCGGAACATATATAGGTCATCATATAGGTCTCTTAGAAATCGCTGTGCCTCCCTTACTATCATGGTTAGAAAAATAATCTAAATGGTGTTCGAAAGAGAAACGTCACGCTTCATATTCAAATTGAAAATTTAACTACAAAATAATTATAGTGTACACCTTTTTGAAACCAAAGTTTCCGATAACCATTTGAAAAAATGTATGAAACTTTGGGAATTTTTTAATAATTATTTTTACATGAGACAGAATTGTGAGTAAATGACAATGTATATAATAAAATTTATGCATTTTTTTTTCATTAGCAGTAATTATCGTTAGAAAAAATGTGAGTTGAGCCATTTTTAAAACTTAATGTTTGCATTCAAAATTTTTATATTTCAAATATTGTATGTTTATTTTGGAAAACCGTTTTTAGGATGCGTTCAGAAATATTTAATTTATTTGGAGTTTATTGCAAAGCGGAAATATTTTGACCTCAATAGAAAATAGTCCTGAGCTCAGCCAGTATCAGCTCATATCGACATGCAGTACTTACGTATAAAAATGTTAGGCTGCCTTTACACTTGTAAGTTTTTTCCCATAAGTCGCCCACGTAAGCAACTTATGGCCAAACTACCAATGTATACGATACCAAAACACACTTACCTTAATTTATAGCAAGTTACAGAAGTTGTTCTTATGTAAGTTTTCGACAGGTCTAATCGCATCCGCGCAAACTTCCAGCCTTCTCACAGATTATCAAATCAGTTTGATAAATTGATACTCTTTCTAAAAGAAATGGTACCAAAATGTGCCGAAGCAAGATGTCAATAATTAATAAACATTTGTTTTGGTAAGAATTTTTTCCTATAAAAACTAGTATTTTAATTATTTTAACTAAAATCTGATTAAGTTATGTGGATAATTAATCATCTCCCTTATTATCTCCTGAAAATAATACAAAAATAAACCAGGCAAAACTCAAATAAGCACTGATGGAAACTCTTCTGATTGATTCCAAAAACCGAAGAGATATCATTTATTTTTCAAAAAAGGAGGAAAAAAGCTTTCTGAAAATGAGCATCCTTCTATTGAATTATCAGTTCAATCCTTTCTAATATCAATGATTTTGATTATAACGTTACGTATTTGAATTCAAAGTCGGTTTTTTTTTTTTTTTTTTTTTTATATGAAATACCGCACAAGAGTCCCAACTGCTCCCGTCTGGAGCCAGTGAGACTATGGCATCCCCAATTGGGGTATGTTGTGAAGCTGAAGGTAGTGGGGAGGGGAAGGAGATAGGGAAGAGGAAGGTGGGGAAGTACCCGGCTATTCAGATCTGGTCACTAAACACGGCCAAAGCCATTTCAAGCAACGTTTCAATTCTGAATGGTGGTCTTACACCAGGGCGATACTGATAGTATCTTCCACTCTGGAATGTGCCGCAAATATACTATATATTATTTTAAATGAATAAATTGTGAAATAACACAAATTAATCAAATAAAATTTATTTGCGCACGCCGGGTTCGAACCCGCGACCTTCGGATTGTGAGTCGAGAGTCTTACCTCGGAACCACGGAGGACGTCAGGTTGCTGTCAAGGAGCTGTCATTCTTATAAAATTAAAGAACTTCATTAATTTCCGCGCTTAACGAAACAAAGGAGAATTGTTTATTTCAACCCAGCTTCTATATCAACTTTATTTGGGCCTTTTTGTCATTATTGACAAAATCACGTAAATTTGATAGCAGCAAATCGTTGTAGACAGGAAGCCAGTTCACGCCAAATGAAATTACATGTGTAGCGGTCCCCGTGAGAACTTCCGCAAGTCAAACTTCCGAATAACTTCCGTGAGCATTAATTACCATAAGTTGGATGCATATGGAAATGCTCCTGTGAGTAACTTATCAAAATCTTATGTGAGCCGTAAATTTTATTTTATTTATATTTTTTTTTTTACAATAATAATTACATTTATAATATTATTACCTAGGTGTACATAAGAATTAATTTTATGGTTCTACTACTCCATAAATTGAGCTCTAGGAGCTCGTGTTTATGGGAGGAGTATTTACATGCATAAAAAAACATAATGTTCTGAAAAGTGTTAATACAATGATCAAAGACTTAAATGTCTTGAATGAAATAGATATTCAAATACTTTTTGACATAGATATAAAAAAAAAAAAAAAAAAACAATAACAATAATACTTTTTTTTATTAGATGTTAATTAGTTAAGGGTACAATATATCATTATCCAATTTCAGGGACTTAATTTGATTTTTAAATTGTTCATATTTCATTGTTTCTGTTACATTTATTTTGTTTTTGGATAATAATTTATTGTACCATCTCACACCTAAATATAAATAGTGGTGTTGAGTCGTGGTCGTTCTAAGCATAGGAATGGCTATTAAGCCATTAGTTTTGAATCTATTGCTTATGCTATCTGAGGGATGAATTTTTTGGATGAAATATTCTTTGTAGATTTGATATAATGCTTACAAGTGTAGTTAAGCTAGCCTTACAAAAACTTGTATCACAAATTAGTATTTTCCTGCGACTAACTTGTAAACAAATTCTTAATCTTCAATTAGTTGTTTTATTGTATTCTAATTATTTTAATATGATATAATAATGGCTGTTTTTTCTACAAATATGATGATGTATGAATATTAAAATAAAACGCAATATTAATATTAAAAATACTCTTATGCGTACTGATTTTAACTGCATTTTAAAAAATCATACCTGTGTGTAACTTTTTATCACACATATCGATAGACCATTTGATTACTCAGACATCTCCGAAAAATCAAAATTTGAATTGAGTATGCAGTTATATATAAAAATGTATCTTCTATTTGGTACAATACTCAGATTACTCATAAACACCACCAAATCAATTATAATGCTTAAAAACTTGTAGTGAAAATGTTGATGTTTTCTGGGTCACTAGTAGCATATTTAAAAATGACATACTAATGTGTTGGACTGTTGTGCTTCCCGGTGTTATTTAATAGTATATTTCATATGTATAACACTGACACATGTACATAATATTTGATTTATGGTTAGCATTCAAGGATGGTTTTCCGCATTATCTCAAAACTTAGTACATATTTAGAGATGTCTACTGGACAATCGATATATACAGTGAACACAATTTGGGTGGCGGGTATGGGTACCGCCGCCACATTCATTAAATAATTAACACCTCTGAGATAGGGATTTTTCTTTGAACATAATTCACAACACAAACACGTTTATAAATTGTAAATAGAATCTAAACGTTGTTAAATAGAATCACTTTGAATATCGACATGTTTAGCATCAATGAAGCACAATTTAGACAGCAAGCTTTATTGCTGTTAGTCTGATTGTGCTTCATTGATGTTTAAATTGTTCATTGATGTTTATATTGTATAATTTGTTTAAATTGTTTATATTATTTAAATTGCTTAAATATGCTTTAATCTTAATATTTTCTCTATTCTAAAAACGATTTGAAAATTTCATTTTGTTATGTTTTTAAAGTGAATAAATTGAATTGAATTGAAAAAAAATAATATTAATCTATGGTGAACATTTGAATATTGCCTTCCCCACTATATCAAAACGTAGTATTTGGAGATGTCTGACTAATCGACTAGACGATTGATATGCGTGATGTAATATATTATTTTCACATTGAAGTTCACAAAAAAATGTATAATATCCTTTGTTTGCATGCTTTTAAATCCCAAATCAAACAATTACTGGACCGACCCAACACTAATTATGTTTTAGTTTCATAGAAAGGATTTTATATATCTTATGGTTGCATGGACTTACTAATAGAAATTTTAATAAATAAAAAATACCTATTTTTCTTGAACTCAAAAATGTTTGTATGCACTTATTGTCAGCTCTCCCATTTCAAAAATCAATGTAAACCAACTCTATGTACAACTTACCACCTACCTATTAAGTAAATGCAATAATATTATTGTTCCGATAGCTCTTTGAAATTACGGGGATTCTGGGCCGTGTGCACTTTGTTTGAATAACGCTGAGAGGAAATAGGGAACCGAAGATGAACTTGGAGAGGATGCCACCAGAACAACAAAAAATCCTATCTGTCGAATTGGTTTCCTCTCTGTTGTTCCCTCTGGGATTGCACATAACTCATAACGTAAGAACTCCTTTGCATGTTATAATTTAAGTAACTTATTTTATTCAAGTTTCATTATGTAGACTTGTTATCATGCTATATTTATTTCTTACTTCAAATAATATAATTTCTGTACCTATTTTATAATGCCACTACTCCCAAATTCAAACACGACAAATGTTTTTTTTATTGAGTTGGATAGTTTTGTTAACAAGAAATTAATTTATTGTAATTAGTTTTAAGAACCATAAGTGTTTTAAATAATAAAAAATGCTTTAATACTTATGTCAGGTGCTCTAGATTGATGAAATTGTGGCCTATTTAAAGTGTAAGTTAAAAGTTTGATCAAGCGTTTTTAAATCGATAAATTGATAAAAACGGTCTATGGATTATGGTCTATGAATTAAACAAAAAAAGATTTGTGTTTTTTTATTTCTACATTAAACGCATATTATTTTGCCTTATGAAAAACTTTTTAGATTTAAACATTTTACAAAATTTCAAGATTTATGGGTGTGCTCAGATGACAGGAAAAATCTCCATCACTTTTTTTGAAAATCTTGATATTTGTAGAACTCCAATAATTTTTTTTTATTCCAAAAAAAAGCAGTTAAAAAGAGTATTTTTGTTTATTCAATTAATTGTTTTTGAGTAAATTTTATTAGAACTTATAAATTTAATTTTATGTTTTAAAGTTTATTTTTGATATATCAACGTGTTTATTTATTTTTGAAAGTAAAGTGAAAATATTCATTAAAAATGAAAACATTTTAGTTACTTGTACCTAGTAAATATAATTAATTGATAGTATATTTAAATATATTTATACATGTTTGTTTTCTGTAAATATATTTCAATTTTTTAATTATTGCTTTTTTAAAGAAAGTATAAAATTAAAAAAAAAAAAAAAATTTGTAACTAAATAAACATGTTTTATGACAATTAATATGCCTGTTTTTATTTTCAACATTTGCTTCGATGTCTTTCCGATTCTTAAATCCAATATGACTCGTGCCTGGGAAGAAAATTGGGCAGTCTCCAAAATAAGAACTGGATCTTTCTATGCGGGAATTCAAAACCATATCCCTGCTAAGCCATGGTTTCACGGTAAAAAACTTTCAAAACGATTCATTTCATGTATCTCGAGAATGAGAATTGGCCACTGTTCAATTGCATCTCACTTGTCTAGAATTAGAGTTTTAGATGATCCGTTCTGCCAGTGCGGTGTGGAAGAGGAAACCCTCGACCACGTTTTCTTTAACTGTAAAAACCATTCATCTTTCAAGAACATATACCGCCTGCTTATTAAAATCACACACCAGTCCCCCCTTAACATTTCATACCTTTTATCTCTTAACAATTCTCGTGTTCATACAGCTTTATGTAAGTTTATTAACCTGAATGAATTCAATATTTAATTTGTTTTAGTGATCTAAATGAGTCCAATATTTAATTTGTTTTATTATTTTCCCATTAGATTAACCGAAATTTCTTATCCATTTTAAATATTACCGGCACAAAGCACTCTCTCCAGGGTGAATTGCCTAAAACAAAAAAAAAAAAAAACATTTGCTTGTTTATTTAATTTGTGATTATAAACCGTCAAGCAGTTTATGTGTTTGTCAAACCGTCAATCAGGCCTAGGTTCACGCGACCCCCGCAGGTCAGCAGAGTTACTCCCATACCTAATAGTCAATAATATATCCTTTATTCTAATGAAACGAATCATCACATTTAAATAAATTCTCAAAAATTTCAAGGAAAATGAAATAATGTTCCACAATTTCCTAAAGCATTTGTGGCGCATCCAGAACCTTCTAGACTCACTGACATACTCCGCCACGCCTCCAGAACTTTCCACAGTTTTATCAAACCTTCTAAACTTTTCCGAATATTCTAGACTCAACGACACACACCGCCACTTATTTATGAAAGCTTCTAGAACTTTCTCCTTTCAGGCTATAACACCAAAATAAGATGGAAAAACCCAAAAGCAATGATGCCTTCGAGCGGTTTGCTACATTTGGTGACTTAGCATGGGTGCCCGGGTTCACGCGGTGAGACTTGACAGGGTCTGGACGACGGATGCGTCTGTCCGCTTGCTGCGTGGCGGGCCGGATCGGAAGAGACTGGTTAAATTAAGGTTGACCCTTTGACCTCTCCAGTCGGACTCTCTCGACTCATTGCCTTGCACCGCAGTGGGAGAGATAGATCATACTTCCATCACTCATGGACGCACTGACCCTCAGATTCCTACACATCCCTTATGCCTTTTTGCTTACATTCCTTAAAAACACCCTCCATACAGGACAATTTAAGATGTGTTGGGTATCTAATAAACAAGTTCGAATGCTTACTAGTTTGTTTATTTGGTTATCGTGAATATTTACAATGAACATTAAACTGGACAACCTAATCCTGACTAGACTCTACTTAGATCTGTTGCTCCAGCGGGCTGACTGAGGAAGCCCGCCCACATGTCACTGGAGCATTCGGCCACCATTGTAGCTATTCATACCTAAGAACGACGATAGATGGTACTCTTCTAATAACTAACTCAGCTGCCATCTGTTGGGATATACCAGAACTTCATATTACAAACTAAGCCATCGACATCTATTGAAAGAAGCTGAAACTACATGTTAATCGGTAAACAGGTTTTAATTAGTAAGTTTAGTGGACAGACAGCATCTCAGCATAGGTTGTATGAATGGATTCAGAAATTAGTAAAATACTCGCATTGAATTTATTTATTTATTTCTTATTGTTTAATCAAACTTAAATAATTAAAATGAACAAGCTACTAAGCTTTGTACTGATAACATTTATACACAAGTAGAGTAGTTTCATCATTACAGGATCCTCACCTCGCTCACAAGTAAATTACTTTAATTAACCCCTCGGGTCAATTTCTTTGCTTTTCGGAACAACTCACATAGGTCTCATCATTATGTTTCCTTAACTATCATGGCTAGAAATGAAATCTAAATGGTATTAGAAAGAGAAAACATTATTATAAACAGCTTTGTATTCAAATATAAACGTTGGCCATACAATGATTAAAATGTTCACCTTTATAAAATCAAAGTTATCGACCGCAATATGAAAAAAAATATGAAACTTTGATAATTTTTTATTAATTATTTTTATACGAAATGGCAAAAAAGTGAGTTCACTTTAATCAAGTTCAATTTATAATACATTTGCCTAATAAATTAAGAGTTTTTATTTTTTTCATTATCAGTAATTTTAGTTAGAAAAAATGTAAAGAATTTTTAAAACTTTTTTTATATTTGCATGAACACCTCTGCCATAGGTCACCCCAAGTGGTTCGCTACGTTTGGTGATTTAGCAGGGGTGCCCGGGTTCATGGGGTGAGGTTTGTCTAGGCGGATGACCAGGACACACTGAATCCCAGATTCCTACCCACCCCTTAAACCCTTTTCCTTCCCAGAACTCTCTTCCCCTTCCTTTCACACAGCATCCCCAAAGATGACAAATATGAAGAAAATAATTTCCCTCAGGGCCTCCCGTGTGGAGCTCATGTAAAAAAAAATAAAAAAATACTACTTCTTATGTATGTATTACCACTTATGCGTGGGTTTAAGACACGGCCTCTGTAAAAGTGTTGGTAGAGGATCTTATAATGGTGAAACTGCTCTAGAAGATTTCTTTCAGCAAACATAATATAAATATGATCAAAAACTTAAGTAATATTCATAACATAAAAAATAAATATTTATGTATAGGTACATAATAAGTTAGTACATAATAACATTAAAAAAACAAAGTTTTGTATGTAAACATTTGTATAAAATCTAAAATAGTATAAAATGTATGATATAATAATCATTATGTTAATTCCTCCTCCAATCAAATCTTTTGACAAAATCCGCAAACAAACGACACATCCAAGCAATATCGTATTATAAAAACATCTAGTTTTAAAATTTGTGAATATTTTATATAAAAATACAGATTCTATAAAATGGAATAAAAAATGCTACGCCACTATCGACGACAAAGCAATACTTTAATAAAATATGTATTTTGGCACACAGTTGAAATAATTACAAATGGTCCGCCCTCAATTGAACTCAGATCAATGAGGCATATATAAATATATTTGAGCCATTGCACGGAAAAGGGTTGTATCCAACAACATGCTTCTTCCAAGAAAAATGGAAAAAACTGAACAACCCCATATGTTTCATAATAAAGGGTTTCCCAAAAAGTGGTGTTATTGGTGAATGGATTGCGCTATCGAGAGATGATTAATGATTTTTTATGGCCGGAATTGGATGGTATTGATCTGGACAACGTTTACTTTCAACAAGACGGCGCTATGTGCCACACAAGCAACGAAACCATTGATCTTTTACGGGAAAAGTTTCCGGACCGTGTTATCTCTCCAAGAGGTGATCACAATTGACCGCCGAGATCTTGTGATTTAATACCTTGCGACTTCTTCCTTTGGGGCACGTGAAAGAGAAGGTCTACGCCAACAGCCCAGCGTCGATTCAAGACCTCAAAGATGGAATTCGTGAGGCTATCGAGGACATAGGGCGGCCACTTTGCAATTTGGTTATGGAAAATTTCATGAAAAGGATATGGTCCTGTAAGCGTGGTCGTGGTGGTCATTTGCCTGATGTTATTTTCCACTATTAACGGCATACCTTCCTCTTTATAATGAATTAAACATCCGATCATTTATATTAAAAAATGGCATTTTTCTTTGAATATCAAAATAACACCTCTTATTGGAAAACCCTTTATTTAAAATACAATTCTTCAGACTTTTCTAATGAAAAGTTGTGAAGAAAGGCTATTATAATTAACTACCCGGCTTCGCTCAGGACAACATTCAAGAGTGTTCTGGAATGTTCCACAATGATGTTTCCGATTCCCTATTCCCGAACATTCCACGACATACTCCTCCACTCCTTCCAGAACTTTCTAGAGCTCTTATGGAACCTTCTAGAATTTTCCGGAAGACTGTTCTAGAAATTTTAAGGTCGAAACTTCCAGCCCTTATATGTTCAAAACCACGCCCTTTAGGTAAAAACGGGAACCGTAATCCTGGAGTGGGGATTGAGATCTACCACACCATATAACTCCCTTGATCGTACTGGGCCTCTTTTCTGAGTTTTTGCGAGCCGCACGTTTTTTTGGACTTTCTTTTATAATATATATTGATTACAAGAATTTATGCCGAATTAGTGGAAAAATGTTGTATATAAAAATTTCACAAACAACATTATTCCACAAAATGATTTTTTTTTACTCTTCGTACCTTACAGAAAGTAACATGCTTAATATAATTTACACAAGTCATTAATGTATTTAATTTTTTATATGAATTAATCAAACCATTTACATTTGAGATATTGCCATGAGATCAACTTGCAACATTTTTCCACAAACCTGTTGCAACGGCTAAAAAGCGGGCTTAATAATATTTTTTCTGGACAAATACTCGTTTCCTGCATCCTTCTCCTTCTTAGCTTTGAAATATTTCTAGTTAAAGCCATAATAATTTCATTTTCTCTCTTTGTTCCCACGTATTAAACCATACATTCCATCAATAACTCAACATTGATAGTTTTGTTGGATACAACATTATTCCGGACAAGGGCTCAATTTTTATGTAATCAACCCATTACGGAAAAAAGTATCAATAAATAGTTCAATTCGAAGCGGCTGTCTTATTAATATAACTTACAATATTGTATTAGTTTGAGCCTATATCAGATTCTTTTGCGCTTTCAGGAAAAATGTTACAAACTGTATTCTGAAGTTAGCTGCATTTTGTGTAATATTTTTAATCACATTCATAATAATTGAGCCCATCCATTATTGGCCTAAAATATTAGATAGCAGATATTTCGCACATCTCATAGAAAAGTGTTGTAAGTCAAAATTTTCTATTTTATCATTACGTGATTGCGATTATCCACGCCCCACAAAAACCGTATGTTAGATCATTCCATCTCCACAAGATGTCGCTAGTATTTTTTCGACGGGACCGCTTGTTCAATTCAATCATTTGTTTTCACTCTCCTGTAAAATTAAATTTTTTGACTTACGACACTTTTCTAGGATGTGCGATTTGTAGTTGTAATAATTAAGGAGCTGACTGTGATAACAACTCGTGATGAAAATTGTAATTTTGAGTAATACGCTTTCATTTTTTGAAAAGCATAGCATTAACTTGTAACTCGTGGTCGAGGAGTAAGACTCTCGACTAGCAATCCAAAGATCGCGGGTTTAAATCCTGGCGAGTGCCAGTAAATTTTATTTGATCGAATTGTGTTATTTCACCCCTTCCAGAGTGGAAGCTATTCTCAGTATCCTGGCGTAAGATCACTATTCAGAATTGAAACATTGCTTGAAATGGCTTAGTCGTGCTTAGTGACCAGATTTGAATAGCCAGGTACTTCTACACTTTCCTATTCCCCATCTCCTTCCCCTTGTTCCTTCATCCTTTTACACCATAATGGTTCCTGGACAACAACATATAACAATTCGTACTTTGTAGTTTTTAAATAAAATTAACGTGAATACGTTATGTGGTATGTGTGTATTGAACTTGTAATATTAAGTGCCTCCGTACATGGAGCTACTCACAAGCTACTCGAGCTTCATGCGCATAGCACGCGCACCGCTCATGAGTACCCGAATTTTGCTGTTGTTCGTACACGGCGCTGCGCGACAGCTGTCGGTTTGAGGTCAGTAACACGCTACCAACGGTGCTGGTAGCGCGCTACGCGTTGCAGCATTCATGTCTACTACTTTTGTTTGACGTTTGACACAAACGGCGTCTGAACATGAAAGTAATGTTAGATTTGTTCTGGAAGTGAAAAAAAATGCGTGTTTATATAACTATACATTACCAGAATACGTAAGGATTTAGTGGAGAACGCATGGATTGATGTTGGAAAAAAAGTCATTTGACATCCAACATCAACTCCACGGCTGCACGTGAAAAATGATCAAGTTCAGTATATTTCGGGTAGCGCCGTGTACGGAAACCAGCATTAAAGAGTAGTATATCTGCAGGGTACTTGTGATTGTGTCACAATCACATAGTTTGTAAGTATCTCCATGATCGGGGGCCTAAGGGTTTTCTTGCCTTTTGTGAGGTTAGAAAAAATTTGTAAAAATTATATGTGCCACAAATAAAAAATTGTTTTTACCACTGGCAAGTTTTATTCACCGATTGATGAATTTAAACTGAATTTCATCTGATTGAAGGCAGGAAGCCAACACTCCTGCCATAGATCACCCCGATCGGTTACTCCGATACAGTTTGAAACAGGGGTGCCTAGGTTCAAGGGGTGAGGTTTGTCTTGTTATTGGCGGCAGATCCGTTTGCCCGCCTGCTGCGTGGCAGGCCAGATCGGGAGAGACTGGTTGAGGGAGACCTAACCTAAATCTCTACAGCCAGACTCTGTCCACTCATCGCCTTGCACCACAGTGGGAGAATGGATTCATACGTCTGTCACTCTGACATCAAAGCATCATCGACATGAGTTATGTCGATAAAACAGTTTCCCGTAAATAGAAGATATTCAACATTAAATTACTGGCCAATATTTTAGTTCCATCGGAATGGATTGTAAACACTTAAAATAATATCTTATCTTTTTTGTTGTGACCAAGAATATAATTACTAAGGTAACTCTAACAATAGTGTGGCAGCCAATAAAAATCTTGTTTTCAGTTGGCCAAAATGTCTTTGGTATTGTTTTGAAATGCGCCACAAATTATAACAGAAAGAAAATAAAATAAAATTTTAATAAAATGAGAGATATTGCGACATTACATATTAAGTTGTTAATTAGCTCTTTTATTATTATTATCGAAAATAAAGACAACTGACCATAGATGACGAATTTAGTCAATATCGTATTGATACAGGGTTTTATCAATCAACCGTGTTAGACCTACACAGATTGATGAAGTCAATGACGATTGTTATTTCCTTCAAGTAAGATATATCAGTGAATAGGTGAGATGAAATATTTTCTCTTATTTGAAACATAGCATTAATATAAACATTAAAAAAGATTTATATTTGTGAAACTAACGGGCAAATTTAAAGTTTGATGACTCTATGATAAATGCATTTGTTCTGTGAAGTTGTCAATTTAAATTTCTAACAGTTTTTTTGGGTTACTTAGACGGACAATAGAGGTGCATTTGTCACATCTCTGTCTTAAATTAATCATTAAATTTAACTTGTGACGTGCCTCGGGGGGAAACTCGTAAATTTCGCAAAGTTTTCACTTTGACGTAATATTTTGTGGGTTTATTTTATGCTATCGTATATAATATTTACCGAAACACAATTTCCTTGAACAATAAACTATGCCTGAAAACAACATTACTTGCGTTTATTTGATGAATTTATATGTTTTACGATCTTTTTCACGAGAATGACGCTACCGAATTTGACAGCTCAAATGCCGCGAAATATCTCAGCCGGAGAGCTTAGAAATTATTCCGCTTCCCTAGGAATGCCCCAAGCGATTCTGACCTTGTCCTTCATACATTTTCTTTATACGTAAGGATTAAAATCGCATTCTAAAAAATTTTTTCGAAAGTTTTGTTTCGACAGCGCCGGCATGCCATCGGCATATACGAGTTAAAGAATGAATCCAGCGTGAACACTTATGAGCTAATTACAGTACAGATAAATAATACCTCATTATTTAGACAATGACACAAAATACGTAGACTGGCCCTCTAGCTTACATTAGAAAAGTTTCTCTGGTTTCTTACTAAAGTTTTGGGACAAATCCAAGTTTGCCAAATAATTTGGCTTATCTAGGTAATCAATATCAATGAATGCATTAGTTGTAGGTATCAGCTGTTAGTTTATCTTCTTGTTCTTCTTGCCCAGAATCTTCATGAGTCGCTTGGACATGAAATAAGGCCTCTCCGGAGATCCGTCGTTCCTCTCACAGTCTTCCACTGAAATATATAATTGTTTATTATTATTATCTGCGTATGTTATTAGAATGATTTGACAATGTTTATTTATCTATGGTAATAATATACCATAAACAATGACAATAAAAATAAAATAGGGCCTAAATGAGACCCTTGTGGTACACCACTGGTAGCTATAAAATGGGTTAGCAGACAACACAGAATCATGCAACTTTAAAACCTCCTTTGAAAAGTCATTAAAAGTGATGAAAAAAATACATAAAAAACTAGCTTTTACCAGCGACATCGCTCGCATGGTATAAGGGGGAAATTACTGTATAAAGAATTTTCCCATGTGAATGAATTTTTTTTTTTACGGGATAAAGCGTAGCCGATTTCATTTCCCAGTCCTCCTTCATGACGCCAGAGCTCGCTATTATATATATATATAAACCATCGCCGGCATGCAGACATCAAATCCCCAAAGTTCTTCGCAATCGGATGAACGGTTAGCAATGCATAATTTCATGATGCCAGAACTCACTGTTGTATATAGAAACCATCGCGGGCATGCGCACATTAAATCCCTAAGGTTTCATCACAATTAGATGAATGGTTTAGCAAAGCATAACATATATACAAACCCAGAAGCAAACATATTTTAATTCTTATATGTATAGATTTATTTATTTATTGTATCTTTACATTGCAGATAAAAATGTTTACAAAACAATTTGCAACCTCACTAGGACAAGCCTGTGTTGAGGTTAACAATTCTACAATTAACAAAATAACACAAAATTATACAGATATTGAAAGAACAATATTGTTGCATTTCTTACAGGTACATAGATTGGTTTAATAGGTTACGTTAGGTTAGATTATTGGCAATTTTTTTAATTTTTAATGAAAGCTTCTTAAGCACCAATGTGATTTGAAACTCGATGAAATGAAAAAGCGACACTAAAAAGAGACAAACACATACATCTATAAGATTTAGCCTGCGAGAGAATGAGATAGAATAATAATTATTAAGACCAATTATTGGTCTCCTCTTTGTGCAGTGCTTCTTAGCCTCCCCACTCTTGTCTACTTTAGTTTTCTGAAGGTTTCACTTCTACCGTGTGTGAACTACACACTTGTATTTTTTCTTTTCATAACTTTTCAAAGGGGTGCTAAAATTGCATGATTCTGAGTTTCCATGGAACCATTAATTGATTGGAAAGGAACAAATTAATTTTTACTATTAGAACTCTATCAGCTGGCAAACCAATCTAACGGTTTTCCATTTAATCCATGTAATAGTTTTCTAAAAGTTTTCCATATAATATGTATTAGGAATACTCACGGAAGCACAAGAAGAGAGTGTCCACAGCCATTGAATAGACGCCAAAGAACACGGACGCCACCAGATAGGCCCCCACGGCAACGATGAGCGCGGGTCCCAGGTCATAGTGCAGCTTGCCCGTGATGGTCCAGTCGTACAGCTTGGGTGCGGTCAGCGCGTAGTAGGCCGCTGCGCCACAACCCACTGACACCACCAGCTTGGAGAGGAAGAACAGGAAGTCTGTCACCTGCACCAGGGGAACATTCATTAATCTATTTGTAAAAATCAATAAATAACTAACATTGCCCCCTGCAAAATAAAATGTATAAAAAGCTGGTTCGGCACTTAGCTAAATCCCCTGGTATTGTTTTTATGAACTAATCATCTGTTGGTAATACAGATTTCTAACCTAGAAAGTTATGTTTTTATGATATACAAAGATTTATAAATACTATCGGATGCTTCAATCCAGTCTCTTTACCCTAATTCAGCCAGCAAACTAAGTGTCTTGGAAGGTCGTGGGTTTTGTTTCAGGTATTTTGGGGCTCCAGGATAGAGATGGCTGCTAAATTCAACCATGAGGCGCAATTGCGATTTGAACAGGGTCAGCAGTTGTGTACTATTAAATTATTTACGGGCCCTGTACACTATGCCCAGTTTCCAAGAGGATAACTTAATTTTTCTGACATCCTACTCAACTGCCATCTATTGGGATATAGCAGAACTTCACATTACAAACTAAGCTATTTAATAGTACACAACTGCTAACCCTGTACAAATCGCAAGTGCGCCCCACGGTTGAATTTGGCAGCCATCTCTGGTCTGGAGCCCCAAAATACCTGAAAAAACCCTCGACTCTTTGCAGAAACGGGCGGTCCGTTTGATAGACTCTCCTAACCTAACAAACGGATTGCAATCTTTAGAGCACAGGCGCCAGGTGGGAATGCTGTCCTTGTTCTACCGGTATTACAATGGAAGATGCTCCGAGGAACTAGCGTCATTGATCCCCTCGGCACCGGTGCGTAGTCGGGAAACACGCCAAACGCGCGCTCAACATTTGTACACAGTTGACATTAGTCACATGAGGACGGGTCGTTTCTACGACTCGTTCTTGAGTTCATCAGCTCGGCTGTGGAACAATTTGCCGGCCTCTGTGTTTCCTCCCTCCTACAACATGGATCTCTTCAAGGCCCATGTTCACTCCTTCCTCTCCTCAAAAACACCCTCCACACAGCATCTTCAAAGATGACATAGGCCCTGAGGGAAATTATTTTCCTCAGAGCCTCCTGTGTGGAGTTAATGTAAAAAAAAAAAAAGCTATCGACATCTATTGAAGGGAGCTGAATCGAGTTGAGATAATCAATGAATTCAGTCAAATACCTTGTCCAGAACAAATACCCTGACGATGTTCCTCATGAGCAGCGAGAAAGCGCTCTTGGCGCTGGAGATGAAGCCCTTGCCGTGGATGGCGCACATGATGTAGGCGTTCTTGTTGATGAACTTGAGGAAGCTCTCGAGACAGGCGAAGAAGCACTTGCAGCAGCAGAGGACGCACCGGGTGAGGGGGTTGTCGAATTGCTTGGTCTTGTGGTCGATATACTCCAGACAAACGCGGATCAGGCGGCAGATGGTGATGATGAGGGAGCCAAAAGCCACGGTACCCAGATTGTACCTGAAAATATAATACATAACATATAACTACAGAAGTTCTTTACAATTACAAATTGGAAGGCGGGAATGGGTACCGCCACCCCGGGAACCTTTATTGGATAACCAACATCTCTGCCATAGATCACCCCAAGTGGTTCGCTACGTTTGGTGATTTAGCAGGGGTGCCCGGGCTCATGGGGTGAGGTTTGTCTAGGTCTTGGAGGCGGATGGCCAGGACACACTGAACCCCAGATTCCTACTCACCCCTTAAGCTCTTTTCCTTCCCAGAACTCTCCTCTCCTCCCTTTCCTTAAAAAAACCCTCCACACAGCATCCCCAAAGATGATATATGCCCTGAGAGAAATTTATTTTCCTCAGGGCCTCCTGTGTGGAGCTCATGTAAAAAAAAAAGTTCTTGCTTCCAAAAATGTACATTTGTAAATTTATCTTACTTAATAAATCAAAACCAAAATTTCCTCCAAAATCATAACATTTATAAGTAGGAACTTAAATACATTGCATATGTCACGTCGTAGTCACATCGCCCTATCCCCAAAAATTTTAGATGGGATTAAAATAAACTAAAATATAAATTTTGAACTGGAGTGTGTTTTACTGAGGTGACCTTACAAATTAAAGAATACTTAAAACCTTTGAAATGAAATAAAATAAATAAGTAATACTGACGTGATAGTCCTGCCAACACTGTTGGTGAGCGTGAAGAAGGGGACATCCGACTTCTTGAAGGTCCAGTACCAGGAGGCAAAGGCTCCGGCCAGGATCATCTCCCCGACACCCTGAACAAAGAACTCGGCCCAGAAGAAGCCCGTAATGTTGATAGCTGCAAAATACCACATAAAGATTACTCCTCTCTTCAGGAAAACATGTTAAATTAAGGTCTTGGAATGCATTTATACAACAAAATAACTTTCACTGTTTTTCTCTTTACGACGGGTTTTTAGTAGAAAACGATTTTACAATAATTATCAAACCAATGTGGGAAATAACATAAGGATCCATCTAGAATTTAGGAGTTGTTGGTTGGGTCAGATATTTGCCAATTGTTCCCTAAAATAAGTGTAAAAAGTTTGGTTTCATAATAAGAATTGTCAAAGACTTTTGTAATATATTATCTGCTTTAAAATTTTCATCAATTAGTCTTCATTAGTCCGGAGCCAATTAGAGTATAACTCACCTATTTGGTCACCGCGTTAAAAGGTTCACTCAGATTCTATTGAGAAACAACAGCACAAATTTTTAACATGCATAAATTATCAAGTTAACCACTTGGACCCGTTAGCTTGTTTTCAAGCTACCTACAACATGGCCAGACATATGTAATGACGTATGAGGCATACCCGAGTTATTAACACTCCTATTTAAAATGTAAACTGTCTAATGAAAAACCTAAAATTAATAAAGCTGTCCGACAGAAGATTGGTATCTGAAGTCATTTTTCTTTTTAAAATCATTAATCCCAATATTGACAGCCCTGCATTATTGCAATTGAATTCATTTCATGTTCCTAATAGAATCAGACAAACTAAAAATACATTTCACTGCAACAATCATGTCAATACCAATTCTTTTATAAACTCCCTTATACCACTCATACACAGCTTAGGTAACCAATATGCAGAAGTAGCAGATATTTTCAATAGCACCGAAAGAACTTACAAAAAACTTATCACATATTTTTTGAAAACGGTTACTGAAGCGTTTTTTATGCAGTTTTGAATGTGTCGAAGGATCTTGAATGATGCATGTTTTTTTTTGTGTGAAATGTATGTGTAAGACCACTGCACAAGTAGATGATACGCACAAGGAAAGGAAGGACTTACTGCTTCTATCCTGGCTGGATTTATTGTGCACTTTTATGATTATATTTTTCGCAGTATGAGGTATGATGTATGCGGTATAGGGTGTTTAGGCGGCGCAGGTCGGTTAATTACTTGGGTAAAGCAAAATTGGCAGGAGTATAGGGATGGGTAGGAAGGAATATGTGACAATACTAACTACAAGTACAGGGTCATGATGTATAGATGTATGTATGTAGGTACGAGTAGCTGTGTATTGTGTAAAGCCCAACCAGTTACATATTATTTAAAATCTGTATTTTAAGGTATTTGTACCGTAAATAAAGAGTGCGTACCTTGCATCCAGTAGACGTACTGCGGATTGGTGATGCCCACAAAGTGGCAGATGGCGTCTTTGCATCCTTTGCAAGCATCCACAAAGGTGGCGGGCGTGCAAACATCTCCCTCCTGCCGGAGACAACAAAAGGCATTATTAACAGATAACATGTGAATTGTTGTTGCAACTATAGGCACCTCCCTCTAAAATATGTTCCCGTGTTCCTCCACCCAACCTGTAACTGTCCCTATCTGACAGTGTGTGGCCAATTTACCTATTTACAACAATACATAGCCTGTGCAATGACCAACTAATATAAGGATCTCTCAGTGCATTTAACATCGACTCTGTTAAGAAATCTAGGCAGGACCACATGGCAGAGGAAATTAATATTAACAGATGAAATGTGAGTTGTTGACTCAACTACAGGCATCTCCCTCTAATACGTGCTCCCACATTCCTCCACCCGACCTTCTAATCAAGTACCTATCCCTACCTGACAGTGTGTGGCCAATTTACCTATGTATGTGACATTTACATCAATACATTGTGCAATGACCAACTACTAAAGTGATCTCTTAGTGCATTTAACATTGACTGTGTTAAGAAATCTGAACAGTGACCATATGTTACTCTCTCGATGTGTATAATTTCGTCTTATGTGTGATTGTGCAAAATTAAAGTTTTTTTTTTATAAATTTAAATAACATAATTGAACAATGAAATAAATTGACCTAAATACTGGTGGCGGTCCGTGAGTTTTCAGTGTGCTAGAGCGCTTAGAATGAAAAATACGAAGTTATTGATGTTGTAGCTGAAATCGAATTTTTTTTTTCAAAATTTCAACTTTTTGTACGAAGATATAATGAAAATCTTCATACAAAGTATTGAAATCGGGAATCATTTATTGGATAACCAATGCCCCTACCTAGGTCACCCAAAGTGGTTCGCTACGTTGCCTTAGCAGGGGTACTCAGGTTCATGGGGTGATATTTGTCTAGGTCTTGGCGGCGGATGCGTTTGCCCACCTACTGCGTGGCGGGCCAGATCTGGAGATACTGGTTGAGGGAGATCTAACCTGGACCTTTCCAGCAAGACTCTCGACCCATTGCTTTGCACCACAGTAGGAGGGATGGATTCATATGTCCATCAATCCTGGACACATTGACCCCCAGATTCCTACCCATCCCTCACACATCCCCAAAGATGACATAGGCCCTGAGGGAGGCCTCAGTGTGGAACTAATGTAAAAAACAAACAAAAAAGACGCAACAGCAATTATTTTATTATTTATTATTTTAACTTTATGAGTAAAACCTCAAACTGTAATATTTAATTAACCCGTCTAATCACAGGACACCCAAGTTGTCCCAAAACATCATATGCCGTTATAATAACAGGAGACCCAGATTGTCCCAGAGCGACCGTGCATTATTAAAAGTTAGATATCTCTCTTCCTGTTGTTCAAACATTTGTAATTTCTTTTATGTTAGAAAGCGAAAGAAATGATGTTTCTTATTGCCATAGGAATATACGAGCTATGTTGGTTAGATATTTTACAAACCCGATCGTAAGTGACGATTTTATTTTGTGCCAATTTGTGACGTAGCAAACACTTAATTTTAAAATAAAATTGTATGAATGTCATAAAAAGTGAGGTGACAGTTTTATTACAAATTTTCTTAAAAAAATGAATCTATATTTAAAATTTACAGTTTATTTTATTTTACGTACTTTATTAAGGAATCCCCAGAAACGTATTTTTAAGCCAATTTACATTTTCAATATCAAAATTTTAATATTTAAAAACAAAAATGTTGATTTCTAATAAACACATCGGAAAGATTATTTTATCCAGATTTTAGAACAATTTTCGTTTTTGTAAAAAAATTAAAAAATAACCAATAAAAAGGAACATTTAAAATGCACGGGAAGAACCGGAAATTTTGCGCGCAAATCTTGACAGTCAAAAGTTCATAGATATTATTTTCTCATTATTCGAAGGGTTAAATGAAGACATTATGAGCGAAACTCAATCGAAAATCTGGAAACAGAAAAATCAGAAAAGGATATTGGCACCTCTGGGACTCGAACCCAGGACCTCCCTACTTTCCGGGTTGGGCGCTCTTATCCACTGAGCTATGAATCATTCATAAAGATGGCAGCCAATAAAAAATATGCGTTAAGAAAAATGAAGATAATATGGGTGGTTCTTAGTCGAAGTATGGTACAGTTAAAAGTGACCGAATTGGATATCGACACCTTAGCTCAGTGGATTAGAGCGCCCAACCCGGAAAGTAGGGAGGTCCTGGGTTCGAGTCCCAGAGGTGCCAATATCTTTTTCTGATTTTTCTGTTTCCAGATTTTCGATTGAGTTTCGCTCATAATGTCTTCATTTAATTAAATATTGCAATTATTTTTTTTTTTTTTTTTACATTGTTTTAGTAAAGAATGTGTCCTTACTGGGGTATCCCGTTCTAAGGTCACATTGTAATTGGTGATTGTACATACCGCATATGAGCAGGAGCAGTTTTTGACACCAGCCGCCTTGTAGTTATTGTCCCCGATGGAGGCCAGGTAGAGGCACACCGCCACGCCCAGCCCGAGCACGCACACCTCAAATGCCCACGGGAAAACGGGGAAGAACAGGGTGGACTTGATGCTTCCCACAGCCCTGGAATCAAACGTAATATCCCATTCAACAGACAGTCCCAACAAGTATTTCAAATAAAACTAAAATAAAATAAAATAAATACTAATTAATTATTTATTTTATTTATTATTTGTGAGTAAATGAAAATTATTTTAACTGGGCAATTATTTGTGGGTAAATGAAAAACAATAAACCAATAATTTTACTTTTTTATCATAAAAATGTAATGAAATATACAATAAAAAATAAAATTTTACCAAAAAAAATGTTTTTGGTAGGTGTAAATTTAAAATACAAATGACCTATTTACGGCGGAACAAAATTTTGTTGTATATATATTAAAATTACTACCCAACAAATTCATTTTTAGTAAAATTATTTTTTTTGTCTTTCATTTACTCACAAATAATAATTGTCAAAATTACCTCTAAAATCATGAATTAATCAATCTTATAATTTAAAGCAAAAATAAATAAAGTAGCTCACATCCGTACTAGACAGTTGATGTAGTTTTTGATAATAAAAATAATTTTTCAGTTTGATGGGGTATTTTAATCTTAACAAGTCGTGTGCCGTTCGCGCACATGTGCGCACTCTACAGCCGAATAATAAAATTAAAAGTAAAAATTTTGAGATGCGATTTTCACCCTTTATTATAAAGAAAACGTATGAAAGACAAGGTCAGAATCGCTTGCGCTATTCTCTTACTTCACGATGCCAGAACCTACAGTACGTCTAGTCCCTTCCAAATAATTGTTTTGAATTTTTCTATGGCTTCTTGAAGCGTCCTTTTCAACCGCCGACGATAAAGTGAATACAGTGCGCAACAGCTACAGAAAAAGCTCCGAAATTAATCAAATTCAACAAATAAACGTAAGTAAAGTTGTTTATACGTATAGTTTATTGTCTATAGAATGTGTTACAGTAAATATAAAATACGGTAAGTGAAAATATACCGACAATATATTACGTCAAAGTAAATGCCATTTTTTGTTCGACAAAGTTTTTAGTTTTGTCTTCAGTTTTGTGTGTGATATTTCGTATAGTTTGCAATGTTTTGTCTTTTATTTGGTAGAAAAATCAATTGAGATAATATATCAACGCCTTTGATCTGTTCATATTTAGTTTTTATTTTACGAAAAATGAAATTCCGGGCCACAGGCACTTCAAATACGGCTAAATAAAAATTTTTGACTTTGTAGGTTGATGTTTACGTGTAAATAGCGTAATGTTATAAAGATTTGTACATCATTATGTAGAGAAATCTATTTAGATTATGTATCAAAGCCTTTGTTTCATCAATATTTAGTAAAAATATTCTAAATAAATAAATGAACCACGCCGGCCGATCGCTCACGTGTATTGGTTGTTCTTTGAATGTATGCGTGAACGGACGATTCTTGGAATTATGAACACCTGTGCTGCCCTCTCGTGGTAATGTGTCGAATTTGAATTATTCATGAACGTTTTTACAAGATCATACTGGGTGGATACGATAATACGTTATAATTATAATAATTGTTTTTTATAATTAATTTTTCAATGTTTATAAATTTTTCAATTATTCATAAATAGTAATAAATATCACAAAATAATATCAGTTAGGTATGTTAAAATTTTTTTTTTGTTTATATTATATTATGAAGAAAAGAAAAATTACGAAGTTTTTCTTTCGAAGAACTTTCTTCAAAAATTGTAAAATATTTATAAATACAAGCGTATTGATGATTATATGATGTGATATACATGATTGTTTCTATTTTTATAGAATGGCAGACCGACGAATTGTCAAAAAAGGAAAGGTGACGGAAGGGTGTGGGGTCCTCGCTACGGTATGTTGTGTATTAGTAATAGTTCTATTAGGATGGTTGTACGCCGTTGAGAGAAAAATTGAGAGAAATTCCAAAATTGAGAGAAATTAGTGTAACAATTAATGTTTATAGTTTCAGCTTCCTGGGGGGAGGCGGGCGAGGACCATCCACGTGGATAATGCAGAGCCCGATCTGACACCCTCAACATCCTCCACGTATCTGGCTCCGACGACTCAGGTAATTATAATAACACTTGGCTAACTTCTACAGTGCCATTTTTGTCTTGCATTATCTCAAGGGCGCTTTACATAGCTATATAAATTTTTTATTTTCTTTCTGTCCATAGGCACCCGGCATCGAGTTCGAGTATATTGATTTTACTGAAGACGACTGGCTCGAAGGCGATGAGCTTCCACCGTTGGTGGAAGCAGGGGTACCTGAGGACGAGTTGGAGCCGTTGGAGGAGGAGGAAGAGGAAAACCCGGAGGAGCAGGTCTTCGCCTGGTCCGAAGATTTCTCCACATTATAATATAATACATATTATAATAATAAATTTATGTATGTGTAAAATGATTTTTTTCATAGTCCGGAGGCTTACTTTTTGTTATTTGTTGAATGGGTATTGCGTTCGTTACTTGGATTTTGTTATCTGTGATTGTAATTTGATACTGGTTGTTGTCATTTATGGTTTTTATTATTTATTGAATAAAAATGTTTACTGAAACAAGTGCATTGTGCATCTTTGAAGTTTCGTGTCCATTCATTGTATCTTCCACTTTTGTTGAGGACAGAAACAATGTCTAAAAATTTGAATATTATAATAATAAATTTATGTATGTGTAAAATGATTTTTCTCGTAGTCCGGAGCCTTACCTCTCGACCAAAGTTTGAAAAACGTGTTTCATGTATTATAAAACTGAAAACAGTATGATGAAAAAAATATCTTGAACTTTTATTTTTACTGAACCACACAGTATCTGAATTTAAAAAAATGTATTTCACGTATTTTCATTGTACATAAAATTAAAATAAATATAATTAAAAATATAAGCAAATTTTATTTATATTGTCATGATTGTGTCACCCTGTACTATGGACCTTATCTGTATAAGGCCACGGCGGCCATCTTGGATGAAGTCAGTTCATATCGATGCCACAAAGTGGCAGAATTTGGTAAGGTAAACTGTACATACTTTCATTGTTTTTTATATAAATTCATTATGGAAAGAATAGATTTGAGATATCATCAGAAAGATAGTTTTATTTACATCATTTTGATGTAATTTTTATAACATTTCACAAAAGAAAAGTTACTAAAGTTAGCTTCGTAAGATTGTCGTAGAAATGTCAAATTTTTTACGTCATAATGAACAATTATATTTTTAGCATTATCTATTTACGGGTTTCTATTACAAAATAATATTATTAAAAACAACAGTTGTATAAACTACCAAAATCTGAAAGAATTGTTATAATAAACTTATGAAATGCGTCACAAAAAAATTCTAAAGTGCACACTTGGCGTTTGAATTTTTTTTGATAAAATGAAAATATTTTACATTTTCAAAGAAGTATCAATGTCATTATATCTTCAAAAACACCTTCGGATTGTTTTTTTTCACGTAGGGTGTCTATTCAGGTTTGTGTAGAAATAAAATAATTAGTTCATTTTTGTATGGATATATTTTTTTTTTTTTGTAGGAAAATTTTTATACATTTTTTTTTAAAGTTAGATATTCTGGGAAAACTTGCAAAGAAATAATTATGTAATATATATGAATAATAAGAAACATTATCTGTCAAACAGAAAACAATCTAAAAAAAAACAATTTCTTTGTTTTTATACGGATATTTGAGCAAAAGTCAGGAAGGTAATTTCCGCGCAGTTTTTCGAAATATGTGAGGCATTTGACAGGTTAAATCCAAGTTTAAGATTTGTATGAAACTGGCTGAAATGGGCAGCGTATACGTTCCTCTTAATGAAGACAATATTAGCGATGCTGAATCGAAAATTTGAAACAGAAAAATCAGAAAAAAATACAGTCACATCTAGAAATCGAACCCAGGACCTTAGCCTTGCCGGGATGGTGCTGTACCACTGAGATAATGTGACCCTATCCCATTTTGTCATATTTAACTGTATCATACTTCGACTAAGTAAGTTATCTCCATTATCTTAACGCACATTATATTACATTTATATTTGTTTTATATGAATACCGCACAAGAGTCCCAACTGCTCCCGTCTGGAGCCAGTGAGACTATGGAATCCCCAATTGGGGTATGTTGTGAGGTTGCAGGTAGTGGGGAGGGGAAGGAGATGGGGAAGAGGAAGGTAGGGAAGTACCTGGCTATTCAGAACTGGTCACCAAACACGGCTAAAGCCATTTCAAGAAACATTTCAATTCTGAATGGTGGTCTTACACCAGGGTGATGCTGAGAGTATCTTCCACTCTGGAACGTACCGCAAATATACTATATTTTATTTTAAATGAATTAATTGTGAAATAACACAAAATAATCAAATAAAATTTATTTGCCATGTCGGGATTCGATCCCGCAACCTTTGGATTGTGAGTCAAGAGCCTTACCGCTAGACCATGCCGGCCATCTAATATGTATGATTGCAAGATTCATCTCGAACCAAATGCCACCTGGATAGTGTCTTGGATAAATTTATCCATTTTTATTTAATGTGCGACATCTATTGACTTTTCTGCAAGTCTAGGATGAATATTTATTTTTATTTTAACTTAAATGAGTAAAACCTTAAAGGTAAAAATCTTAAAAATTTCTTGTGAATTATTTCAATGCATAATGTACGGATGGATATCTAGTGTGTCTCGGAGCATACCCATGCAAGCAAGGACATAGCGGCCACCTCAAGACCGAGCGGCCCCTATCTAGTCTATATGGTACCTGCTGGCTTCCTTGATGAGTGCGATGGCAAGCACGATCCTCTTCCTCAGGAAGATGAGCATGAGCAGTACCACGGCCAGCGTGACGCACGTGGCGATCATGATCACCAGCCACGTCTCCTTCTTGGACGTGATGGACTTGGCGACGGCATTGATGTTGGTGGATTGTGATAGCACATCGGGGTTGTCTCGGAAATAGATGTACTGCGTGTAAGACAGGTAGACACCTGAAAGTTGCATAATAATTAATACTAGATGTTCAAAGTTGACAGTATCATGGTCACAATACGTGTCGCACATCCCGTAGAAAAGGGTCGTAAGTCAAAAAAGTTAATTTTACAGAAGAGCGAAAACAAATATGCAATGATTTATGAAACAAGCGGTCCTGTCGAAAAGAGACACCAGCGACATCTGGCGGAGATAGAATGATCTAACAAATGCGGTTTTCGTGGGGCATAGATTATCGCAATCACTTAACTATTCCGAGATAAAAATAAAAATTTATAATATAGAAAATTTTGACTTACAACCCTTTTCTAAGGGATTTGCAATATTTCTAAACTAAAACCTTCAGTGTGATACAAATCAGTAAAAAATTTAATATATAAACATAATAAATTAACACCCCTGCCATAGGTCACCCCAAGTGGTTCGTTAAGTTTGGTGACTTAGCGGTGACTTAGAGGTGTCCGGGTTTATGGGGTGAGGTTTGTCTAGATCTTGGCAGCACATGCGTTTTCCCACATTCTGCATGGCGGGCCAGATCGGGAGAAAGAAGATTGAGGGAGACCTTTTTATCTCTCCAGTAGGACTTGATTGATCCATCACCTTGCACCACAGTGGGAGGGATGGATTCATACGCCCGTCACTCCTGGACACATTGACTCCCAGACTCCTACCCACCCCTCATACCTTTTTCCTGCCCAGAACTTCCTCTTCTTTCGTTTTACTCTCCAGAACTTCCTCCCCTCTGAAAAGACCCCTCCACACAGCATCCCCAAAGAAGACATAGGCGACATAAGAAGACATATTATAATGTAAAAAAAAAGATAATAATACTATCAGATGTCAAAGTATCATTTATTAGAGTCGGGAATAAGCTACTCACAGTATGACAGTAGCGCCACGATGGCCAGAAGGGTGAACCACACCACGGGGCCGGCGATCCAGCGCATCAACGTGATGTAGATCAGGCAGACCAACATCACTACGACAAGAGCCAGCACTATCCACCATTTGGCATTCACAATGTCCTCAATAACCATGGCCCCCATCTACAGGAACGTAACAACACAATACATACATATTATAATACAATAATTCAAAGCAAAAGGAAGAAGGGATTGAGTCAAGAAATCGGCGAACTTCAAGTATACAGAGTCACCTTTTCATATCAAAATTTGGGAGGTGGGCATGGGTACCGCCGCCCCGGAAACTATTTATTGGATGACCAACACCTCTGCCGTAGGTCACCCCGAGAGGTTCGCTACGTTTGATGACTCAGCAAGGATTCATGGGGTGAGGTTTGTCCGGGTCTTAGCGGCGGTGGCGAACTAATTTTATTATGTTAAGTACTATGCATTTATTATACTACATCTCTACATGCAAAAACAGGCTTGAATAAATAAATACATGTTATTATACATTTCTTACAAGAAAAAAATATCAAATATGGAAAGGCCTCTGCAACCTTTTACTATCCGAACAAGTCCTCTACCAACGGAACTCGTTGGCCCAAGATTTTTAGACACACTTGCATTTAAAAATACTCTTAATATTTAGTATATTGATCAAGACAACGGGATTCGACACTTCCACATCCTCCCAGGGCGTCCCAAACTTGTAAGTCATGTATTTTCCTGACAATCCATTCTCTGTTCATCTCCTCTACATGTTTTACTGTTCTTCAATCCCAGTGACTGGGATTACTTGATACGTGTTCGGAAATCTTCAATAAGATTACAACTTTCTTTGTTTATGTAATTATTTGGTTTACAATGAATTAACTGGACCAGATGTCCGTTCTAATGGATGCTCTATATAATTCTGAAGCAACTCGACACTGGAGGTGCCCAGATGTCAATCGGATATCATCGACTATTTCAGGTATTAGATTAGTTACCACTCTACTAAAGTACTACTTAACTGACATCTGTTGATACACTTCAAAACTACATATAACTTACCCATACCAATGACATCTGTTGAAGAACCTTGAAACTACACAAATCAGGGTCTATTGCAAACTGATTCATTCGCCATTATCTTTATCATCCTTTTTTATCCACTGGAGCGCTTTTTGCCACAATATGGCACTATTTAAAATACCTCAGATTGCTTTGCTGCCAATTTTGGCAAATTTTCTCCTATTTGTAAGTAATTAAGTAGAAGTTAACGATTTTATAATATTTTTTTTAATATGTGATAATCGACAAAAGATAGGTGAATTCATTGGCTATACAAAACTATAATCAGTTTGTATGCCTCCATATTAAAATTCGGAATTATGATTAGTTTTAATTTGGGCGGAAAATATTAAAAATGATCACCAAAAAATGTCGAGCAATCGGAGAAAAAAAATTTCAATTTGCGCTGTCGCTCCAGTGGATTACATTTAGGTGGAATCATTCAAATAAATCAATACATTTAGATCATTGAAGAAGACAACACTAATAATCTAAACAAAAATATGAAAAAGAACAACATTCTAATAAAGATTAAATATTCATTTAAACTTTCACAAAAAGGTCAATAGGTGTTCCATATTAATAAAATCAGATACATTTATCCGAGACACTATCTAGGTTACAAACCACTTCAAACACTTGTTTCCAATGAAAAAGGAAGCTTACATGAGCTCTACACAGGAGGCCCTGAGAAAAATAATTTCCCTCAGGGCCTATGTCATCATTGGGGATGCTGTGTGGAGGGTTTTTTTGAAAAAGGAGGAGAGGAGAGTTCTGGGAAGGAAAAGGGTTTAAGGGGTGGGTAGGAATCTTGGGTTCAGTGGGTCCTGGTCATCCGCCTCCAAGACCTAGACAAACCTCACCCCACGAACCCGGGCACCCCTGCTAAATCACCAAACGTAGCGAACCACTTGGGGTGAGCTAACAAGCTGCCAATAACATGGAAAAAAATTAGTTGAAGATTGTTAATTCTGAAATCGGAAATAGGAGATTGACATAAATTACATTTAAATAAGAGGTCTTAGTAGCCGAATTGGTACAGACGTTTGTCACGGTAATATGAAAGGTTCTGGTTTCGAGTCCCAGTTGCGACCTTTATCTTTTTATTTTTCTGTGTCTCATTCTTTCTCCTTTTTCATTTAGATTATTCGTGTAATCTTCTTATTCAATAATATATTACATGGGAATAACCTTCAAAAGATATGAAAAGAGTTGTTTCAATAAAAATTTAATACGTACATATTTTTAGTTACAATGTTAGCATGCTTTTTTCGTGCTGTTAGTAAAAATAATAAAGAAATAATACACTATAATACAATATTATAATACATACTACAATACCGAAAATATGTTGTTTTATTGAATTAAGTTTTATTTAGCAAACACATCTTTTTTTAGACTTATCCGGTCGTTTGGTAGATGTCGTAAGTGTAAATGGATTTCATAGAATTGTTGAAATCAAACTTTCCTTTTAATTATGACTGGTTCAGAGATATCTAATTTGGAAGGCGGGTACGGGTACCGCCGCCCCGGGAACCATTTATTGGATAACCAACACCCCCTGCCGTAGGTCACCTCAAGTGATTTGCTACGTTTGGTGACTTAGCAAGGATGCCCGGGTTCATGGGGTGGGGTTGTCTAGGTCTTGGCGGCCTACGTGTTTGTCCGCCTACTGCATGGCGGGCCGGATCGGGAGAGATTGGTTGAGGGAGACCTAATCTAGACCTCTCAGGACGGTCTCTCTCGACCGGTCGCCTTGCACCGCAGCGGGAGGGATACGTCGGTCACTCCTAGACACATTGACCCCCAGATTCCCACCCCCCTCATACCTTTTTCCTTCCCAGAACTTCCTCTTCTTCCTTTCTCTAAAAAGACCCTCCACATAAAAATTGGAAATTTGGCCCTGAGGAATTTTTTTTTCTCAGGGCCTCTTTGTGGAGCTAATGTAAAAAAAAAAAAACGACCAATCGTGCAATTGATTAGTGAGACATCTCCGAAAGATTGAAATTTGAGTTGAATATGCAGTTATATGTAAAAGTGTACCCTGTATCTGGTACAACACTCAGATTACTCATAATACGTGTTGCACTTAGTGAATTAAAGAAAATGTTTTTTAGGTCACTAGTAGTAAGAAATTTCAAAGTGTCATACTAGTGTACCGACCGTAATGTCTCCCGGTATTATTTTATAGCACATCTTTATTTATAAAAATCTTGTGTCACAATTTTTGTTAGAGATAAACTCCGAAACTACTTAACCGGTTTTGTTGAAATTTAGCTTACTGTGTGTAATTTGGTCCAACTTAACCTGTCAAATGCCAGGGAGGAAACCCGCAAATTTCGTTTTGACTTTGACATAATATACTAAAAAAGTTTTGACTTTGACATAATATTTTGTGGGTTTATTTTATGCTACCGTATATTATATTTACCGAAACACATTCCTTGAACAATAAACTTTGCATAAAGACAACATTACTTGCGTTTAGTTGACAAAGTAATAGGTTTATCGATCTTTTTCATGACCTACATCGCTCGCAGTTTGACAGCTCAAATCGCGGGAAAAATGAAGGGTCGAAGTCATGGATAAATTTAATAAAATTTATTCCGAGTGGCTAGGTGTATTTAGGATACCTCTCATGTCAAGAACAAGAATGCCCCAAGCGATTCTGACCTTGTCCTTCATACATTTTCTTTATACATAAGGATTAAAATCGCATTGCATGTATTTGAAAATTCTGTGCGCGGTTGCGGTACAGGACTTGTTAAAAGATAGGACACTTTTTATATCGATTATTGACCTCAATATTTATTATTGCAAATTAAATATTCATTAAATGTTTATTACAGGACAACGCTTTATAATTATTTGTAAGTTCCAAAAGCTTTTAAAAGATGGCGGTGTGAGTTAATTTATCGACACAGCACTTGGTTATCTAGGTTGGGTAACCATACAGTAGATGGCGTTGTGTTTCGATTTCACATCACAGCGTGGCGTCATGCGTGGCCGGGTCAGCTAGTTTAATATATAAATCACAGACAAGTGTAAAGAAAATTTGATTTATGGTGGGCATTCTATATTACTTTGCTCATTATCTCAAAACTTATTTGGAGATATCTGATTAATTAACTGGAAGTTCGACATGGCCTCTTAAATGGGGCATTATTACTGGTCAATAAAGTTCAAATTCTTACCATCGGATATTAGAAGAAAAAAAAGCTAGGATTAACCGGTTGCTTGCCGATTACGCACCGGCGCGCGCCGAATGCGCGCCAAATTAAACTCTAAAAAATATTTTTTGAAATGCGATTTTAAACATTAATTATAAAGAAAACGTATGAAGGATAAGGTCAGAATCGCTTGGAGCATTCTTGTTCTTAAGGTATAGAATGCTTTGAACACATCTATGGAAGCCGAATAATTTCTATGAATTCTTTATGGATTTCTGGCAGAGTTTTTTTCTGAACATTTCAACTGTCAGTCCGATTGCATCATTCTCGTAAGAAAGATCGTAAACATATGAATTCGTCAGATAAACACAAGTAATGTTGTTTTTAGGCGTAGTTTATTGTTCAAGGAATGTGTTTCGGTAAATATTACATAAGATATAGTTTCGGTAAATATTACAAAATATTACGTCAAAGTCAAAATATTGCGAAATTTTCGAGTTTCCTCCAGTGGCACGGGATGGGTTAAATTACCTATTTCTACTTATATCTACTCTTACTAATACTCAACTTTTACAGTACTTTCAAACAGGATAATTGGTAGCTTAGAAAAACGCATCGAGTTGTTTTAAAAAAGTAACTCCATACCTGGTTCAATGTGGTGAGGAGGTTCATGTTAGTCTCCAGGTCTCGGATCTGTTTCTGCTGCACGTCCGCTCTAGTGAAGTTATAGTCGGGGAGGGTCGGTGTCAGTTCCGAGAAATCAGTGGGCAAGCACCTGAGCGAGACTGGGTATACATACACACTGAGTTATTTGTGATTGAAGTTTAAAACTTGTCTTCCAGTAAGCACATTTGGACTTATTTAATAGCATTACGTATATATTTTTAATTATTTTATATTGGACAAGAAGTTATTTGGTTTATTGAAATAGTTATGAATCATAGTGGCTTGTTGGATACTGCGTTCTGGTTTAATTTGACAGACAGAAAAGGGTGTTTGGTTGTTGGATACTACATACTGGTTTAATTTGACAGACAGAAATAGATGTTTGTTTTTTGGATGCTGCTTCCTGGTCTAATTTGACAGACAGAAATAGGTGTTTGGTTGTTGGATACTGTGTCCTGGTCTAATTTGATAGACAGAAATAGGTATTTGGTTGTTGGATGCTGTGTCCTGGTCTAATTTGATAGACAGAAACAGGTGTTTGGTTGATGTATACTGAGTCCTGGTCTGATTTGATAGGCAGAAATAGGTGTTTGGTTGTTGGATACTGTGTCCTGGTCTAATTTGATAGACAGAAACAGGTATTTGGTTGATGTATACTGAGTCCTGGTCTAATTTGATAGACAGAAATAGGTATTTGGTTGTTGGATACTGTGTCCTGGTCTAATTTGATAGACAGAAATAGGTATTTGGTTGTTGGATACTGTGTCTTGGTCTAATTTGACAGACAGGAACAGATATTTGGTTATTGGATATTGTGTCCTGGTCTAATTTGATAGACAGAAACAGGTGTTTGGTTGATGTATACTGAGTCCTGGTCTGATTTGATAGGCAGAAATAGGTGTTTGGTTGTTGGATACTGTGTCCTGGTCTAATTTGATAGACAGAAACAGGTATTTGGTTGATGTATACTGAGTCCTGGTCTAATTTGATAGACAGAAATAGGTATTTGGTTGTTGGATACTGTGTCCTGGTCTAATTTGATAGACAGAAATAGGTAATTGGTTGTTGGATCTGTGTCCTGGTTTAATTTGACAGACAAAAATGGGTGTTTGGTTGTTGCATACTGCGGCCTGGTATAATTTGATAGCCAGAAATAGGTGTTTGGTTGTTGGATACTGCGTCCTGGTCTAATTTGATAGTCAGAAACAGGAGTTTGGTTGTTGGAAACTGCGTTCTGGTCTAATTTGATAGACAGAAACAGGTATTTGGTTATTGGATACAGCGTCTAATCTGACAGACTGAAACGGGTATTGGTTGTTGGTTACAGGGTTCTAGTTTACTTTGATAGACAGAAAGAGGCATCGGTTGTTGGATGCGTTCTGGTCCAATTTGATAGGCAGAAACAGGTGTTTGGTTGATGTATACTGAGTCCTGGTCTATTTTGACAAACAGGAACAATAATACACAGTTGTGTGAAATATGATTTTAGATTGAAGTTGTGTGATTTAACTTGACTTCAATCAAGATAAGCACTTTGACAAAAAACAGTATAATTTTAACAGCCATTTCAAAGTGGGAATATTATTGGCAGTCGTTGAATAAAAATATTTAATTATTTTGGTGCAAAAAGTTTTAAAATAATTATTAGAGAATCGAGTTAGTCAAATACTTACACAAACAACAAATGAACCAAACACAAACGAGCATACAAACTCCAATAAACAAACGGAAAACAAACTCACAAAACACGACTGCATTAGCAAACAGAATGGAAGTCATTCAACAATATTACAACTGGAACTACAAGAAACTTTATGGTTATCATAATTGACCGTCTGGTGTTCCAGGCCGTACGTTTTTCAAGCCATTTCCCTTCAAGTATATTTATTTCTTTATTTATTCATATTCTCCGTAAAACGGTTACACGGCAATATATTACGAAGAAGATTACAAATTTGAGGTATTTGTTATCTATCTGAAAATGTGGATGGTCAAAGCAGAACTATTAATCAGTTGAGTTGCTCTGCGATTGGCATGTTCTGATGTGAAGAAATAGTGTAATATGTTTATACCCGCGGTCTCGGGTTTTTATCTGCTAGTGTATATATAATACTGTATAATTTATACTATTCATAAGTAAAAGCCTCTAAAAAGGGCGTTAATAAATAAATAAATAAATATTATACAAGGTTATAGGGTTATTTCAGGTGAAGTTCATAGTTAGTTATTTATTAGACTATTTACAGTCTTCAAACACAGTAAGTAAATGTTAGTCCATGCACCACGTGTCGCTAAATGCTTGTTAGTAAACCCCCCATGCTCTAACTCTAAAGCAAACCTTAAAAGTCGTTGTTCCCAATCAAACATAGCGGTGGTTGAGCTAAAAAGTTAAAAGTAGTCTAGTGAAACTAGCGTCTAGCGGCCCATAGGGTAACGTACGCCAGAGTTAGGGATTAGATTCAATTGCCGGGATTAGAGATTTTAGAGCAGGCATGCGGCCCAGTTGAAGATCTTTGGAGGCCCAAAATGAAGTTTTCAAATTTCTATGTTTGGATTTTGGTATTCATACAATAAAAGAAAAAAATCGTTGTCGTAAATTTATTGTATTTATATTATTTTTGTGAAATTAGAACTTTCTTGTTATTAGAGCTCGGACTCTCAATGGAGTTTTAATATTTTGTCAGGCGCATGGCCGCACTAGGAATTTATTTTTGCAATCAATTCTAACCAATATTTTTTCCGCACATTTCCTCGAAAATCGAATCCAGCTGACCTGATTTTAATAAGTGGAGGGTGAGTGCAAAGGACACACTCGTGCAGACTCGTGTATAGTCAGTTTATGCTTTCTAGCATGTAAGGTCGCATTTTCACGATAATAGCATTTTTGGGCACCGAATTACCGGAAATATCCCCCATTTACCTGTATTCATGAAGTTTTTAACGGTCAGCATAAGCAAATGCTGACTTATTCATTATCTCAAAACATAATATTTGGAGATGTCTGACTAATCAACTGGGTGATCGATATATATATCACTAATAAGTCTGTTATTGGATCAGTGGTGTCAGTGTGACCGAGTATTGTCTGATTGGATACGACGACCATAAGAGTTTCTCTTTGTGTTATTTAAACATTAGTTGTTAGTGTTAATGTCCACGGCGGAAAGCAAACCTTGAGCGAAGTGGTTTTATCTTGGATCATCCGAATGGCCACGTCGTCCCGTTTGCAGGCGCCCCCCACGGGCAGGTTGCCGGTGGGGCCCAGTACGGAGGATATGCCCCCGGATATAGCGTCGAGGAAGCCTTTCGGCTTACTACCGGGGCCCTTGGGCTCGGGGGCGGAAGATGAGCCGCTGCACGCAATGAGAATCAAGTCGCCGAGGCATCTGCCCAGAACTGACGAGAAAGACCACTTTACATGACAGAGCGTCAGCCGCCTTCTTAAACGTTACATGTATGTATGATAGTTGTGCATCATAATTATCGCCACGGATAAGTAATTTCTAATTGTGTGGTGGGCAAGTTGATGTCACTTAGTATAACTCTAAGTGACCAGCTCAGGCACGGGGACTCCAGGAACATTGAAGCCAGGGTCAATTTAATCTCTCAGAAACTGGGTGTACTGTAGTGCAGGGCCCGCAAATATTGCAGATAATACACAACTGCTGACCCTGTACCTTGTTGAATTTGGCAGCCACCTCTGGTCTTTTTTTACTGTGCAGAAACGTCTGGTCTATTTGATAGATTCCGCTGTCTTAACAAGCGGATTGCAATCTTTAGACACAGGCGTCAGGTATGCTGTCCTTGTTCTACTTGTGTGACAATGGAAGATGCTCCGAGGAATTAGCATCATTGATCCCTTTGGCAGCGGTGCACAGTCGGGAAACACGCCAAACACGCGCCCAACATATGCACACTTGTTCTTCCAGCTCGGCCTGTTTATAATCAGACAAAATGTCTCTGATATGCAAATTTCCTCCCTCCTAAAATGGGTCTCTTCAAGACCCATGTTCACTCCTTTCTCTCCTCAAAAAGACCCTCATCTCAAAGACAACATCTTCAAAGATAACATAGGCCCTGAGGGATATTATTTTCCTCAGAGCCTCCTGTGTGAAGTTAATGTATTAAAAAAAAAAAAAATTCAACCAATTTCATTTTAAGTGTAATATTTTTTTTAAGAATTTTCAAATGTATAAATATAATAAACACATTCCAATTGTTAATTAAACAATTTAGTTGTTATGGTTTACTACGCTGTTCAACAGAAAAATCTAGTTAAAAGAATTTCTAAAAAAACGGCACACAATCAGGAAATAATAAAAAGCAAAAAAACAACAAACAAACGCAAAAACAACAACAAACACACAACAATATACATTTACACAAGAATGTAAAAATATTCACAATTTTATAACAAACAATCTAATATGTCCCATTTTAATAACAAAACCACATTATCACATTACTATATGAAAAATATTTGATTATTCAGATCTTTTTTAATACTATTTTGAGTTTTCACAAACCAAAAAGTAATATCTTTACGGAATTTTGAACACTTTTTTTTTAAATCACTGAAGACAATATAAGTTAACTCTCTGTATTAAGTGTAAAAAATAAGCCAAATTTAAGTAAACAAAAGATTTTTAACATGTCTAAAAAAAATTCAGTTTCGGCCGAAACTGAACACCAAAGATTCAGTCTACTTTCACCCTTCCTCTGCCAGTTCCATGCCTCACTGCCATACATCAGGGTAGGTACCAGCACTCCATTGTGGACTGCCAGCTTCACTTCTTTGGACAGCTTTTTGTTAGCACCATCGCCATTCAGTCTTCCATTGATGAGGTTACCTGCATTTACCATTCTTTCAATATCTCTATCAGCCTTCCCATTTCTCGTAAACATACGTTAGACAGATACACAAATTCATCCGCCTGCTCCAAGTATTCATCATTCGGATCAACTATTATAAAGTATAACAGATTTGTAAAGGAAAAATTGCTTACTTGGTTTGCTCTTAAAAACATTTTCTGCACAATTTCCAGCGTCCATTTCTCTGAGAATATGTTCTTGGGTAGTGATGGCCTCTATGTCGACATTGGGCTTGCACGCCAGTTTCCCCTTTACTGAAGAAACGTCTAAATTTGGGGAAATTTGGATTTCGTACCGCATAAGGGTCTCGGGAGGGCATTTCTTGACGCAGGCCTGTAAAAATAATTACCACAATTTTAAAATGATTTGTTTCCCTGATCCTGTCTCATTGTGGATTTTGGTTTCGGTTTGAATCTTTGCTCACAAAAATATATTTGATTAGACCTCTCAATAAAAAGGCTGCAGAATCAACGAATCCGAAAAGTAGATTGCATTGATCGTTTCTCTTTACCGCATTAATCATTTAAATTACACAGCAAATTTTGGATATAAATGGTTAATCTATCCATACTAATATTATAAATGCGAAACTGCTCGAGTTTGTTTATGACCCCTTTATGGGGGGAAAGTAGGATAGGAGGGTTTGAGGGAGGGGTGACGAGGGAGAAGGAAAGGCGGGAAGGTGGAGGAGGAACGGAGGGGAAGGACATGCGGGAGGGGAAGGGGACGAATGAGAAAGAACACGCAGGGAGAAACAACTGCTTTATTAAAGTGGGATTTCAACGCGAGTCGCTATTAAATCCATACTAATATTATAAATGCGAAATTGCTCGAGTTTGTTTATGACCTTTTCACGCATAAGTAAAATTTACAAAATTTTAAGAAACCTGCGACACAAAAAAGGCTGATAACCTTGAAACGCCTGAACAGATTTTCATGAATTTTATCTAAGAACCATCTCTATTACATCAGCTTTCAAACAAAAAAAACTGCATCACAATCGGTCCATTCGTTTAGGAGCTACGATGCCACAGACAGACACACAGATACGTCAAACTTATAACACCGCTCCTTGTGTCGGGGGTTAATAAAAAAAAGCTACATATCGTATGGTTTATAATTATTAGCTAGGTATCTTAAATATTTACCAACTTAAAAATCTTAAAGCAGAGTGTAATCCATACTAATATTATAAATGCGAAACTGCTCGAGTTTGTTTATGACCTTTTCACGCATAACACAATATAAAGACTTTAATAATTCTTTCACCAATATAAAGCTAAATTATATGCGCAGACTACAGGTTGTATATGATGGTAAGCTCTGGCATTATGAAAATATAAATATTAATATATTACATTTGTTATACGTTTTCTGTCGCTAACAAAAGCGAATTTTTGCTAACGTCAGAAAAAAATCTTTTCCATGGAAACAATGTTGATATATTTTTGGGCTCTATGCTGGTAGGTACTCAGTCTACTGCAGAAAATTCAAATATTAGAATTCGTTTTTTTTTGGACAAGCTTGGAATAAATGTCAAATGAGAGTTCCTATATTAAAAATATAATTCGTAACGATTATAAAGACTGAATGATAAATAGAGTATTTTTTTATTATATTAACGAACTTCCAAATATTTAAATAAAAATAAACATCCGAAATGTTTGTAAGCGCTTAAATTCCGAACGAATGAACAAAATTGGATAAGTAATTCTTTTTTTCTTTGAGCTATAGCATTATGAAATTTAGGTGGTAGGCGAGATGTTTGAAAACTGAATGTAAGGGAATGAATATATGGAATGCGGGAGGGGATGGGGGTGGGGTGGGGGGGGAGATAATTGATAAGTGCAAGCGCTACAGTAATTTCCCGTAATACCATGCGAGCGAAGCCGCGGGGAAAAGCTAGTACATATATAAAAATGAAAATATGTTTGCTTCTGTCCAGGTATGTAGCACCCGGGGGATAACAATGGCACAACTCAAAAACCTACTTTTTTCAGGAGAGCAGTTTGAATATTTCGATTCAGTGTATTGAATCAGTTTTTTAACCAATAAAAATACATTATGTCACAAAAGTTGAAATACAGTATATTAAAATTTATCAGGTTTAATATTAAAATAGTGTTACAACGATCATTTAGCCACTATTTTTGCTTGAATTCGAGTAAAACATTTTTATATAACAACGTCATATTCGCCTTTAAGGCCACAATAACATTTTTCAAAATTGTGCCTTTTTTATCAAAGATAGAATAGATATCCTAGAACATTTCTGCCAACTCAACTCAAAAATGCATTTTTTTGACTTGTGCCGCTGTTATCCCTCAGGTGCGAGGTATGCTATGCGTTGCTAAACCATTCATCCGATTGCGATGAAACTTTGGGGATTTGATGTGCGCATGCCCGCGATTCTTACTATATACAATAGTGAGTTCTGGCATTATGCGTTGCTAAATAAATACATTTTCTGGTTATACAGTGCAATTTACAAAAACATCATTTTGCAAACAGCAAGCGGGATCGAATTCCGGAGTGGCAAATAAATTTTATTTGATTAATTTGTGTTATTTCACAATTTATTCATTTAAAATAAAATATTGTATATTTGCAGCACGTTTCAGAGTGGAAGATACTCCCAGTATCGCCCTGGTGTAAGACCATCATTCAGAATTGAAACGTTGCTTGAAAGGGCTCTAGCCGTGTTTGGTTACCAGATCTGAATAGCCAGGTACTTCCAACCTTCCTCTTCCCCACCTCCTTCCCCATCTCCTTCCCCATCTCCTTCCCCTCCCCACTATCTTCAGCCTCACAACATACCCCAATTGGGGATGCCATAGCCTCACTGGCTCCAGACGGGAGCAGTTGGGACTCTTGTACGGTATTCATGTAAAAATAAAAAAAAGTAAGTTAGTACGAAAATAGAATCAGCCGGCACACTGAGGGTTCGGTCTGCAAAAGTAAACTTTTCCTTTTCCGCGTTTTATATTGGTAATATTGGTACCTGCGTGGTGGGACAGCCGGTGATGGGAGTCTCGGGATTGAGGCACTGCGTCATGTCGAAGAAGACCAGGTAGGGGTAGTCCTCCAGGCCCGAGTCCAGGCCGCACTTCCTGCCCAGGGAGTCGGTGGGCACCAGCAGCTTGCGCACATCGCCGTGGTTGATGGCTGGAACCATACAACCTCGAATTGTTTACCGTACTGGCTAGATAACTGGGCGTACTGTACAGGGCCCGCAGATACTTTAACAGTACACAACTGCTAACCCTGTACTAATTGCAAGTGCGCCCCATGGTTGAATTTGGCAGCCACCTCTGGTCTGGAGCTCCAAAATACTTAAAAAATACCCTCGACTCTGCGCAGAAACGGGCGGTCCGTTTGATAGATTCTCCTAACTTAACAAACGGATTGCAATCTTTAGAGCACAGCGTCGGGTGGGAATGCTATCCTTGTTCCACCGGTATTTCAATGGAAGATGCTCCGAGGAACTAGCGTTATTGATCCCTTCGCACCGGTGCATAGTCGGGAAACACGCCAAACATATGTACACGGTTGACATTTGTCACATGAGAATGGGTCGCTTCTTCGACTCGTTCTTATGATTTGCCGGCCTCTGTGTTTCCTCATTCCTACAACATGGGTCTCTTCAAGACCAATGTTCTTTCCTTCCTATCCTCAAAAAGACCCTCCACACAGCATCCCAGATGACAAATTCTTATTTTAAGCTTTTGTAAAGGTCATGTATGAAAATTTCCAGTCCCAAAGAGCTCTAAATTCACTAGTCTTTCAAAATAAATACTAATTCAATTTTGGCATTAATCTTCTTGTAAATGTAAAATCAACAGTGATGAGGGTAGCAAAGGTAAAGTCATGCAATGTCCAGTGTTTTCAATATAATGTCCTCCACGTGCAAAGTCGTATCTTCCCCAAGCATAAACTTTCTAAAAAAGTGTGTTCATCGGAAGTGACCTGCCAGGTGAGTATGTTTCTGTATCTATTTGTAAATAATAAAATTAGGTAGATCCTAAGAATTCAAAATAAATTGTAAAGCGCCCTTGAGGTGATTTTTCACAAAAACGGCGCTCTACAAATTGTCCAATTATTATTATTATTATTATTGTAGGCCCTGAGCGAAATTATTTTCCTCCTCCTGTGTGGAGTTAATGTAAAAAAAGAAGGTAGACTGACTGGCTAATGTGTTTGTGATTGGAACTCACCGAATATGCCCACGGCCACCCAGAGGGCCATGAAGGCGATGAACAGGCCGAGGCAGATGATGTCCGTGCAGGAGCGCCGGTGGATGGGGCCATTGAAGCTGGGGTCGTATTTAATGGGAGGTCCTGTAAACAAAAAATCACACTCTTACTGAACTGGAATCTAACTTGGCTTTATTGCATACTTTGTAGCTCAACTAAATAATATAATTGTTGTTTTAACCCTTCGAATAATGAGAAAATAATATCTATGAACTTTTGCCTGTCAAAGTTTGCATGCAAAAATTCTCGGTTCTTCCCATGCATTTCAAATGTTCATTTTTATTGGTTATTTTTTTAAACTTTTTGAAAAAAAAATTGTTCTAAAATCTAGATAAAATAATCTTTCCGATGAGCTTATCAAAAATTAAGATTTTTGTTTTAAAATATTAAAATTTTTATATTGAAAATGTGAATTAGCTTAAAAATTACGTACCTGGGGTTTCCCCAAAAAATTACATAAAATAAAAGAAAATTAAAATTTTAAATACAGATTCCTTTTTTTAAGAAAATTTGTAATAAAACTGTCACTTCACTTTTTATCACATTCATACAATTTTATTTTTAAATTAATTGTTTATTAATTCACACATTGGCGCAAAATAAAATCGTCACTTATGATCGGGTTTGTAAAATATCTGATCAATATAGCTCGTTTATTCCTAAGACAATAAGAAGCAATATTTTTTTCGCTTTCAAATATAAAAGAAATCACAAATTTTTGCTTGACAGGAAGAGAGATATCTAACTTTTAATGACGCTCGGTCGTTCTGGGACAATCTGGGTCTCCTGATATTATAACGGCATATGATGTTTTGGGACAACTAGGGTCTCCTGAGATTAGACGGGTTAATAATTATAATGGTTCAATTTCGAGGAACACTTTTTTTACCCTTCTGAGAATGACTAAATGAAATGATAACTACGAGGGTGGATTAATAAGTTCCTGTGTTAGGAATGAAGCTGCAAATTTAAAAAAAAAATTCTCAACATTAACTTATTTTAGGTCGATACACTTTTGTGGAGATCTGCAAAAAATGCAAGGCTGATGTTAACGTAATGAGTAAGATTAATAAAGGGGCGCTCAGATGGTTTGGGCATGTAGAGCGAATGAATGAGGAAAGGAGTGTAAAAAAAATATAAGACGCAATGTGAATGGTAGATAAAGTCGGGGTCGCCCGAGGAAGACATGGCACGACCAAGTGAATCAGATACTTGAGTCGGGCGATGTCAAGAGTCAGAATAATAGAAGAGCATGTATGAGACGATGTATGAACGTGAACGAGGCAAGGAGTTGTGCCAAGATCGAGTTGTTTGGAGGTCTGTCCCCTCTAAAATCTTGAAAATCCGTTTCTGTTTCAGCGATAACCTCCTCGAAACTGAATTTTTTTCCCCTGAGCCATGTTTTCACGTTGGGGAGCCGACAGAGTTCACAGGCAGCCAGGTCAGCCAAGTACAGTGGATGCGGCAGCAATTCGTAGTGCAATTCATGCAATTTGGCCACCACAATTCTGGATGAATGCGCTGGTGCGTTATCAGCTCGTTGAGCAATTACGGCAACCATCGGGCCAACATCTTTCTCACACTTAACTTACAGGTAAAGCATTCACTGTAATTGCCTTTCCGTACGTCACGCCCACGGCCTCTAGAGATGGGTAAGTTCTGCATTTTGCCGGAGGCCTCCGAGACGTGCTTCCTTTTGAAAGTACTTGAATTCTTGCAGCAGGTCCCGGGAGCCTCTCCCGACTCGCGAATGGCTCGGACCGAGACGCATAAGTTCAACCGGAGCCGGACCTCGGTGCCGGAGCGTGCAAAAGAACTCGAACACGTGAACCGTTCCCGACTCGCGAGTAGCTCGGACTGAGACGCAGAGTTCTACCAGAGCCGGAGCCCGCAAAAGAACTCAAACACGCGACCTGCTCCCGACTGTGGCTTGATCCATGGCTTGACGCATGGGTTTGAGCGTAGCCGGTGAACCCAGGACTCGAGTGCGAGCGGATTGGGTCCGAGTACTGGAGCGGGTTCTCTGGAAGTAGTCGATTTGAAAAAGGAGTAGGAGAAGGATCTGGTTCCCTCGAAGAACCCGAGTTCAAGAGCCACTCCAGCTGGACCTACACATCGCCAATGGCCTCTGCTACTTTGCACACTTTAGTTCGGCGATTAGAAAGAATCATATCATGGACATTTTCAACGATTTCTAACCACGTCTGCCTGGTCGCTTCTCATCAAAAACAGATGTACGACCATGTTTAAATTCGTTAAACCAATATCTCACGGTGAATGGTAATTAATAAATGGTGAAGGGTCCCCATAGACAGAATCCAACTTTGTTTTTTTTGAATTACGGATCGATGTTACTCTTTTTCCATTTTATCGAAAACACGAAACACGCCTGATAAAACTGGCTGCCAAATAAAACTAACCTGTAAAACAGTCTGAAATTTAGTATAGTGTCGTTTCATGGCAGTACACGACGGTAACATCAACTGCCCATTAATCGACCTCCGTAAATGTATGCAAAATGAAAACCAATGTGAAATGTTTACCAAAATAAAGTACACACTTTTTTCACAATACGAATACATTATATCATAGGGAAGGTGCACTCCACTAAAAAAACGAATTATCTCTATGAGAAACACAAAGCAACTGATTCATGTTATCATATCAGTCTAATTAAAATAATTAAATAGATTGACTTCATTAATAGATAGTGTTTGTCGTCATTGATAAAATTTTGACAAAATGAGTTGTGTATGTTTTGGGCTACCTGTGATATTTTAAATCATTGAAAAAAGAAAGACTTAAAAGATTACAAAAATCCAACAAAACAGTTTTTCCAAAAATGTGTATTTTGCATAAAATGAAGAATTCTATGGCTATCATTAACATTATTGTTTTAAATTGAAAAAAAAAATCATCAGGAGCAAAATGACATCTGGGTTGTTCTTCTTTTTAACCTACAAGAGTTGTCTCCACCAGTTAGTGGAGAAAAAAAAATTCAACAGAATTACCAATATTATTATTTTATAATTACTTTAAAATCTACTGTACTAAAGACGTAACAACTGTTTGCGTTTTTAAAAAAAAAGTGTTTATATTTTTGCAGTAAAAATTACGTGACAGAATTGTAACTCCTCGTGATAAATGAATTTCATACAAATCACAGTTGCCTTCTGTTCTCGACTTGCGTGCATTCTATAATGTTACAAAAAAATTATATGATGACATGAAATACAAAACTATTTTAAAACTCCTAAAGGTATAACCTATCAAGTAACAGCGATTATTTTTTTTAATGATGTTTAATTAAATATTTTTAAAAATCTCAGAAACTTGTCTCCTACAATTTTTATGTCGCACAACAATTCTGTCATATGGGTTGTCGTTCAAAAAAGGTATACACACAGCTCGTGTTTTTCATCCCCAATAGGCATTTTAGGCCTCCTTCCCCCCTTGCTACAATTTTCCCTCTGAGATCCAGAGAGATTCATTTATAGTAAAAACAAAATGTGACAGAGGAAATGTGTCAGAGTGGTGGAAATGTGACAGAGTGGTAAATGTTATGTAGGTTAAAAAGAAGAACAGCCCATCTACATTTTTTACTATTAATGTTCAGGAATTGTTGATTAAAGTCTGTTGGTACGTCCTGATCCAACCTGTATACAGAATGTTAAGGGACGTACTTGACATATTTTAACCAGTGATTCCCGACATTGTATGGATTAGAAATTGTTAATGAAATTTTGGTCTCTGGTGACTTTTTTAGATACTTTTTTCTTTGAAACGAAACTCAAATCTCCCACTTGTCATCACTGGTCACTCAGCCGAGTAACCGCCCGATCCCTCACTCAAACCCTACCTTTCTAATATCCGCTGATTTTTCACGTTTTAAGTTGAAAAAAGAAACAAAAATGTCACCTGAGACCAAAATTTGCAAACATTTAGCAGAAAACTGGACAGCGTTTTGTCCATACAAAAATATTCCCCAATTTCCTTTCTGGATTTGACACAAATTTTTTTTTAATATAGATATCCTCCGTTCAGTATACAATGTACACAGCTTATTTAAAAAAAATCAAACCTCCCAGATATAGAATATTTTCTTTTAAAACACTTGGTATAGAAAACTTAACCACTCAGGTTATTTTGTTCGCTTTTGGGAATAACTCGTGTAGGTCTCATAGAAATGGTCTTATCTCCCTTATCATAGTGAGAAACATGATCTAAACCACAGTTTCTCAGCGTGGGCGATAACGCCCCCTTGTCGGCGTTTTAGACTTTCAGGGGGGGCGGTAGAAGGCCCAGAGAAAATTGGGAGGCGTTTCAGACTTTCAGGGGGGCGGTAGAAGGCCCAGAGAAAATTGGGGGGCGTTTCAGACTTTCAGGGAGGCGGTAGAAGGCCCAGAAAAAATTGGGAGGGGTTTCAGACTTTCAGGGGGGCGGTAGAAGGCCCAGAGAAAATTGGGAGGGGTTTCAGACTTTCAGGGGGGCAGTAGAAGGCCCAGAGAAAATTGGGAGGGGTTTCAGACTTTCAGGTGGGCGGTAGAAGGCCCAGAGAAAATCGGGAGGCGTTTCAGACTTTCAGGGAGGCGGTAGAAGGCCCAGAGAAAATTTCAGAGGGGCGGTAGAGGACCCAGTTAAAAAAAATCATGTGACATGTATTATTATTGAGAATTGAAATTATATCACGGATAAGCAAACCGGTAGCCCCCTGAATCTTTTATTAATTATTTTTACATGAAACTACAAAAAAGTTGATGATAACGTTTAGAATACATTTGTCTAATAAAATGTGGGTGTTTTTATTATTTTCCATTAGCAGTAAATTTAGTTAGAAAAAATGCGCGGTGAGTCATTTATAAAACTTTTTAAAGTTTGCATTAAAAAATTTTATATTTAAAAAATGACATGGTTATTTCTAATAATAAAATTTGAAATTTTCTCATCACCTTTTCAAAGCAGTATTTAGTTTTTGGAGACAATCACAAATATTCCATTTGTTTGGATTTTATTGCAGAGCGGAAATATTCTGACCTACTGACAATATGGTCAAGACTCGAGGGGTTAATAATCGGTTCAGTTTTGGGGGAGAAAAACGGAGAATACAAAACGTCAAATTTGGCGATTTTATTTAGGTATTATCAGCCCGAGATGTAGTTGCACCTTTCCCTCAGTATTCGGAGGTGGGAGGGTAACAGCGACCGTGACATCAACAGTTTGGTAAAATACCTATCCGCTCAAAAAGAAGAAGATGAAGAGATATGTTAATACGAATGTTACAGGGAGCGAGCTAACATTAAAAACGATAATATTTAAGCGAAAATTGAGAAAATGTTTAATGAAACACGACTCGTTTAAAATGGAGCAAAAATTTCGTGGAGATTGCCTAAAATAGCATTTAAATAAACACTGTGAATTTTTTCATACATGTGACTTGTAAAATAACTGGAAAAAACGTGTTTATAATCATTTTCGGAGCATACTTCGCGATTTTTTTCTATCGTGGCAATTTCATATATTTACCATTTCGGCGAGGGAAATGTACAGATATTGACTTCAAGAATAACATATTTTTAAGTGCTTTAAAACCTACAATATTTAAGGAAAATCTATACTAATATTATAAAGAGGAAAGATTTGATTGTTTGTTTGTTACGCTTTCACGCCTAAACCACTAAATCGATTTTAGAAATTCTTTCACCAATAGAAAGCTACATTATCAACGAGTAACATAGGCTCTATATAACGGTAAGTTCTGACGTAATGAAATTTGTATACATGAAAATGCGTATTTCATATATTTTTGCAGGAGGGAGGAAAGGTAGGGGGAAGGTGGAGTTCGTGGAGAGGGAAGAGACGAGGGAGGGGAAGGCGGGGAAAGTGGAAGGGAACGGGGATGCACGGGAAAGGATAAGAAGGGAGAGTCAATTTATTTATTTGAATGGCATAGCAACGCATAGGTACCAGCTAGTATGTAATAATACATTGGTAGAAATGCGGGATGCCGAATCTTAATCAAATTTCTCGGCGACCGTGTTTCCTCTTAAGTATTTTATTCAACCAAGTGGGGAAGTGGCTACATGAAAAGGCTAACGGGCCACGAGTTTCGCATCTCTGATAAGAGATATAAGAACATACAGTGTATAGTGAACTGAGTGCTGAGAGCTGCGAGCTATTCAAGGGACACTATAAATACTTAATCACTAAACTAACAAAACTTGTTATCAGTGGCACGCTCTCTAAGAAGGCTAACATTACTTATAAATAGAATTGTAGGTGAAAGTAAATATGATCTTATCAAACACATTCAACACCACCAGCGGTGTTCCTCAGGGCTCCCACTGGGTTCCCATACTATTACTGCTCTAACTTTAGACCTAGAGCTAGAGTAAATACCTAGTCAACTACTTCTGAAATTACATTTCTTGAATCTGCCTTTGCTTTTTACTTTAAATCAAGCAATCAATTACAAAACTCCATTACAAAATTGATAATCCGTAAATATACCAATACATACAGAAGTAACATTAAATTAATATATAAGTCTCTGTATTGTTGCCAGAAGCTAACACTCTCCAGTGTGTAACCCTCACTTTAATTTTCCGTGCGTATAAGACGTATGAAATATTTTGTTGCCAGAAGCTAACACTCTCCAGTGTGTAACCCTCACTTTAATATTCCGTGCGTACAGGCCTATGAAATGTTTTGTTGCCAGAAGCTAACACTCTCCAGTGTGGAATCCTCATTTTAATATTCCATGCGTACAGGCATATGAAATCTTTTGTTGCCATGAGCTAACAACACTCTCTAGTGTGGAACCCTCACTTTAATATTCCATGCGTACAGGCATATGAAATGTTTTGTTGCCAGAAGCTAACACTCTCCAGTGTGGAACCCTCACTTTAATTTTCCATGGGTAAGGTTCCATAACAACTCAGAATCGTGCAATATCAATACCCCTTTGAAAAGTCATTAAAAGTTACGGAAAAAAATTGAAAAATAGTCCCTAACCTAACCAGTTTAACCATGTTTTGTACATTTGCTTGGTTTGAACACCATCAGCAGACGTTCAGTATACAACTGAATGTATTTTTGATTAAACTAGACAAGGTATTTTTTAAAAAGCAAAACGTGTATTCTAGTACACTTGGTAAGAAAATCTTAAAAATCGGTCCAGTTTGGAGGAAAAACATTGTGAATACAAAATCACGATTTTGATGATTTTATTTAGGTATTATCAGCCTGAGGCGCAGTTGTCCCTTTTGCTCAGTATTCGAGGGAGTAAGAGCGGCAGTGACAGCAACAGTTTGGTAATAAAATACCTGTTGTTCAAATTTCTCGGCGGGAAAAGTGCGGAGATCGCAGGACAGATAATCTTTACAGATTCAAGGTTTCTGTAGTATATGTAATTATCCATGTATTGGATCATTCGGAAACGTTCGGGTTCCGACGAAGTTTGTCGAGCGGCCGCGGTGCCCTCTGTGCCGAGGCAGCCGTCGGCGCGGGCAGAACCATTTTAGTAGCCTTAGTAATCACTCGCTACGTTATAGACAATAAAACAGTACTATCGAATCCATTGTACATTACAATAAAACAAGAAAGAACTTACGTGTACATCTCATTACAGTTTATTTAATACCAATAGCAAGATACAATAAAATTACTGTCAATTAGATCCGACTAGCACCAGACAGACAAACACAATTGGGTGTGTTAAGTGTTAATGGGCGAGTGACGAGATGGAATTCACAAGTCTCGCTAGGCATAAATTATCTTCTTTATATATATATATAAATCAAAATATGTTTGGGGATTAGTGAGATGGCTATGTATTGCTATATACCTTCTTTAAACCCCCGCGAAGGTTTCTGGATTACTACAACCACATGACAATACATCTAAAAAGTTTTTCAATCATCACAAAAATTCTTGCAAACTGTCAAAAATTTGAGAATAATATTTCGCAAAACAATGATTGTTAATCAAAATTATTTTTCGAAAACTTTTTAAATTAATGAATTAATTGGAAGTACTTACACAATAATTTGAATAGAATCAAAAATTATAGATATTTTAAATAGGGGCCTGGGTTAAGTACCAAATTTGATTGATTGTTTTTATAATATACAAAAATGAATATTTGTAATACATGAAAAGTGAATATTTTAATTAAAAAATTGTAATAGGTGGCACGCTGTTTGAAAACTGAATGTACTGGGACTGAATATATGGAACGCGGGAGAGGGGTTGGCGGGACGGGGAAGCGGTAGAAGGGCGAGGGAAAGCGGGGAAGGTGGAAGGGGAACGCAGGAGCGGAGGGGGTCCGGGATGGGAAGGGGGAGGAAACAGGACGCGTGAGAAAGGACGCAAGGGAGTGGTGATGGGGGGGAACGATGGAGGGGCAGGGGGAGACATAGTAGCGGTAGGGGATAGAGGGGGTAAATTAGAAAATAACTACATTCTTCATTGACTACATTGAATTTGTTGACTTCATCGACTTGTACAACGTGAGCTTAGCACGGGGACACTTTTTGAATAATTAGTATATTAATAAGAATACGAACAGTTCTCAGTTGGAATAAATACCTTCCGATTCAGTCGTCACAGCGGGGAAGCACCAATCCAGACACATTTTACACTCAAACGTTTTATTGCTATCACATAACCAACACTTTCACTAATTTGCACTAATGTCTCTATAAAACAAAACAATACACCGACTTTATTAAATGGCAAATATTTTATAAAAATATGCCAGTTTCGAACACTAGTGCGACTTCATCAGGGCAGCACATCGAAAGCACGTCTGCATCCGAAACTATGCGGTTTCTCACTCAACTCAAATTAAACAATTATATTGGTTTTGGTAAATATTCCACTAACCGCCGCACTTCAATTAGGCACATATTTTGGAAATTAAACTACTTTTCAACTCTGTCATTTGCCGGAAGGACGAGAAAATATTTAGCTTTTTTTTTAAATTCGATTTTAACTCTTATGTATAAAGAAACTGTATGTAGGACAAAGGCAGAATGGCTTGCGCCAATATCATTCCGATGGTTTTATTAATCTAGCTTCTCTATAATATTTTTTTATGCATTTTCTATGACTTGGCGTGTCATTTTTTGCAATTGTCAAAGGCGAAAAGTCGAAGTTTTGCGTTTTCAAATGCGTATAAAGGTCCTATTTTATTTGCAAACTCCTTTGAATCGTGTTTTTTCATGTTGGATATGTATTCAAATTTGTGTAGAAATAATAAAATCAGTTTTTATTTTTGTGATTATATTTTTTGACAATTATTTCCAAAATGGGAGATTTTTTTTATTCTGGAAAAACCTTTTATGATATTATCACGTAATATACATGAATAATAAGATATATTATCTGGTAAATAGAAAACAATAGCGAAAAAATCAATTCCTTTGTTTTCATATGGATATTTGACCAGCAGCAAGGAAAGATCCACGCAATTTTTCGAAATAGGCACATAAACAAGTAAAAACATATTGCAACAAGTGGAGTTCCACAGGGTTCACACCTTGGCCCAATCTTATTTATCTTGTTTATAAATGATCTTACAAAAATATTTCATGATGTATCTATCTTACTTTTTGCTGATGACCTCAAAATTTTTAAAATTATTGAAAATATTTATCATTGCAACATTCTTCAAGATAATATCAACAAATTGTTAATTTGGTGTATGGAAAATAGACTTTATTTAAATATCTCAAAATGTCAAATTGTTAGATTTTCTAGAATAAAAAATCCAGTGATATTTAATTACAACATGATAACAATGCTCTTCAGACATTAATGCAAATTAAAGAAGTGGGCATCACTTTTCAATCAAATCTTTCATTTGTTAACCACATAACAGAAATCTGTAATAAGGGCTTAAAAATGTTGGGGTTTATAACTAGGCTAACTAGAAACTTTAACAATATAAAGTGTATTAAAATGTTATATTTTGCTTATGTTAGAAGCCAACTTGAGTACAATTCTCCTGTCTGGAATCCTCATTATAATATGCACGTACAAGCTGTTGAAAGAATACAAAACAAATTCTTACGTTTTCTAAATTTTAAAATGGGTATTTCAGCAAATATGTTAAACTACAACACACTTTTAAACGATATGAATATGCTTAAATTGTCAGACAGAAGAATTTTCACTGACTCGGTATTTTTATATAAAATTCTAAATGATTTAGTTGATAGTCCGGTATTACTTGAATTGATAAGCTTCCGAATTCCACTTCGTAATACTAGAAGTCAGGATTTATTTCAGTGCAGAAATTCTGGGACTAACTATCATATGTATTCCTCTTTGCCCAGAATACTAATGGAGGGAAACAATTATACCAAGTCAGTGGACATCTTCAATTTATCTTTGAATAAATTTAAAATATTGTTATTGAGGCAGTTCAGTTATGTACAATAAAATGTTTTTTCTATGCTATATATGTAAAAGCCCCGAAAAAGGGCGTTTATTTATAAATAAATAAATAAATAAAATCAAAATTCCACATATAAAAGATCCCTTTGCCGTCTTGTCGATTTTTTTTATGGAATTAACATTTGCAAAGTTTTATTTCAATTTAAATACACATGAATGACTTAGTTAACCCAAAATAAGATCGTACTAACCTATTTAACTAACTTACTAATCACCCATCACGCCGTTTCCCCGCAGGTGTAGGCATAGAGGACGGACCGCCAAACAACTCGGTCTTGGCACACACTCCTTGCCTCGTTCACATTCATACATCGTCTCATACATGCTCTTCTATTATTCTGACTCTTGACATCGCCCGACTCAAGTATCTGATTCACTTGGTCGTGCCATGTCTTCCTCGGGTGTCACCGACTTCGTCTACCATTCACATTGTCATAATTCTCCTTACACTCCTTTCCTCATTCATTCGATCTACACGCCCAAACCATCTGAGCGTCCCTTTCTTAATCTTACTCATTACGCTTACATCAGCCTTGCATTCTTTGCGGACCTCCACATTTCTCACACGATCTTAATCGATCAAAACATATGGTTTTACCATACATACGCCTCAGAGACCTCATTTCTACAGAATTCAGTCTACTTTCATCCTTGCTTCCATGCTTCACTGCCATACATCAGGGTAGGTACCAGCACTCCATTATGGACGGCTAACTTCGCTTCTTTTGACAGTTTTTTGTTGGCGTTCAGTCCTCCATTAATGGAGTTACCTGCATTTACCCTTCTTTCAATATTTCTATCAGTCTTCTCATCTCTCGTAAACATACTTCACAAATACACAAACTCTTCCATAACCTACTTTATGCATGTAAATAGTTGTTTCGTTATAATAATTATTGAAACAAAGCGTAATTTCCCTGATCTGTGCTTAAAAGTGCGGAAAAGTTGGGGAAATAATTACCTCGGTAATTAATATATTCTTTGAAATATTGAAGTAAAGATTGTCATATCATCAAATTAATGACATTAATGGACATAATAAAAACGCCTTCGTTCCAGTAATAACACATTAACGTCACGTATTTAATGTTGGCAGATATTTTCATAGCATACAACTAACTATACACAAAAGTAAAATACCTTTAGTCAGTCAACAGTTTGTTATACGTGAGTCACTTTCAGCAGATAAGAATCGAGTAAGGTCCATTTGCAACAGAACCAAGACATGTATATTTTCGATTTTTAGTTAACAAAAGAAGCTGTTCTTTTCCTTTTCACCTTATAAAAAGCGTCCTTGACTCTCCAGATTGCACTTTCTGTGGTCTAGAAGTGGGAACTTTAGATAACATATTTTTTTTTGTTTTTTTTTTTACATCAGCTCCACACAGGAGGCCCTGAGGAAAACAATTTCCCTGTAAAATAATATGTCATCTTTGGGGATGTTGTGTGGAGGGTTTTTTAAGAAAAGGAAAGGAAGGATTCTGGGAAGGAAAAGGGTTTAAGGGGTGGGTAGGTATCTGGGGTTCAGTGTGTCCCGGTCATCCGCCTCTAAGACCTAGACAAACCTCGCCCCATGAACCCGGGCACCTCTGCTAAATCACCAAACGTAGCGAACCACTCGGGGTGACCTACGTCAGAGGTGTTGGTTATCCAATAAAGGTTCCCGGGGCGGCGGTACCCATCCCCGCCTCCCAAATTGCAAAGGTTGCCCATCTCTAAACACATATCCTCTCTTCTATCAAGCCTTATCTAAAATTGGTAAACTTTCGGAATGAATGTGGGATAAAATTTCAAAAAAAAAACGCGCGAAATTTATGTTGATCAGTTCTGGTCGAATATCGTCATAAACACAAAGCAATTTTTGCGATTGTTGTCTGTGTACCAGATAATGTATCTTATTATATCTGAAGTTTTTCCAGAAAAGCTAACTAACATTAAAAAAAAATTAAAATATCTTACATTTTAAAAATAACTGTCAAAAAATATATTCATACAAATATAAACTGATTTAATTATTTCTACACAAACCTGAAAACAAACTCAACGTGAAAAAACACAATTCGAAGGAGTTTTCAAAGAAATGATGACATTTTTACTCATTTAAAAACTTAAAATAATGATATTTTCGCTATGGACAGCCGCAAAATTTCATAAAAAAATCTTTTAAAATAATTCAGAGTAGCTACAATAATCAAATAATACCTAGGCCATAGATTGATATTGGCGCAAGCGATTCTTACCTTGTCCTTCATACAGTTTCTTTATACATAAGGGTTAAAATCTCATTTAAAAAAAGCAAAGATGAGAGGTTAATATGAATATTTTTTAGAAAAAAACTGTTTGATTCACCTTTATTATTCTTAAAGACAACTACGTATTACATTCGAAATAATATATTGAAAAAACTGTATTAAAATTTTCAATTTCCTTTCGTTGTATGGGATGACAACTGACAACATTTACAATAATTTATGATGACCGTATTCTATGACATTTTGTATTGAAATTTTTAAAGCAGTGTTTTCCATTGCCACGAATGCAAATAACTCTATCTTTGAAAATTGACTGCACAATATTTTAAGAAGATAGAGGGCGTTTTATTTCTGATTAATATATTTTCTATTTTTTTTATTTATTTAATCCATACTAATATTATAAATGCGAAACTGCTCGAGTTTGTTTATGATCTTTTCACGCATAACACAATATAAAGACTTTAATAATTCTTTCACCAATATAAAGCTAAATTATATGCGCAGACTACAGGTTGTATATGATGGTAAGCTCTGGCGTTATGAAATTATAAATATTAATATATTATATTTGTTATACGTTTTCTGTCGCTAACAAAGGCGAGTTTTTGCTAACGTCAGAAAAAAATCTTTTCCATGGAAACAATGTTGATATATTTTTGGGCTCTATGCTGGTAGGTACTCAGTCTACTGGTCAGCTACTACTGCAGAAAATTCAAATATTAGAATTCGTTTTTTTTTTTTTTTGGACAAGCTTGGAATAAATGTCAGATGAGAGTTCCTATATTAAAAATATAATTCGTAACGATTATAAAGACTGAATGATAAATAGAGTATTTTTTTTATTATATTAACGAACTTCCAAATATTTAAATAAAAATAAACATCCGAAATGTTTATAAGCGCATAAATTCCGAACGAATGAACAAAATTGGATAGGTAATTCTTTTTTTCTTTGAGCTATAGCATTATGAAATTTAGGTGGTAGGCGAGATGTTTGAAAACTGAATGTAAGGGAATGAATATATGGAATGCGGGAGGGGCTGGGGTCGGGTGGGGGGGGAGATAATTGATAAGTGCAAGCGCTACAGTAATTTCCCGTAATACCATGCGAGCGAAGCCGCGGGGAAAAGCTAGTATTTTTATATTTTTACAATGAGTATACGTTTTTTGCGTATTATGTATACATTTTTGTAAAGAAATATAAAAATAGCCTCTCCTCACCATAAAGACGCAAGGTCTTGTGTTTGGTGAGGGAATTCATGCTCAATTAAATGAAATTATGAAAATGAGTAAATAATAAAATATTGCAAATAATTACAAAAAGATAAAAAAAACTCAAGAAATATCAATAAATAGATTTAAAGATTAAAAAGAAATAATAATAATAATAGATACGAACTCTTACAGAAGTTTCAGGTAATTTTTCAATTTAAAATGGAATTCATCGGGATTTGTTGAAATAAGTTATACCGAGATGCAGATAGGTATTTTGAATGTGCTTGGTATTAAATTTGTATTTAGATTCACCAAATAATAAGCTGAAATGTAGCTTTCAAAACTGCAGCACTTATTTTTCTGTAAAAACAGAACAGCAAAAAAAAATAGTGTGTTCGGCAACAATTCGAGTAGCACAATGCGTGTTATAAAATGACTTATTCACTTAAATAATAATTCAAGTCGTATAAATAAACGGTGCAAACGTGAAATGACTTGCCCAAGGTTAAACCGACACAACACAAGTTACAACAATGTACGAATAGATTGCAAAGCGACAAATTTGAAGTTTGTAAACTTGCACCGGTGTTATTGTTTTTTATCACAGGAAGGAGGAAATTAACACAAAGCTTAGCCTGCAGCCTGCACTAACACGTTGATTTACTGAACCATCTGTACATAAAACAAATCTCAGGCCTCGGGCATATGAAATCCACTTAAATGGAATATATGTGAAGGCATCCGAAAACTAAAAACTGTATTTGAAAGGTGATGCAATACGTTTTCAAATTTTATAATTCTTTTGCTTTTCGGAAAAACTAATAAAAACTCATGAAAATCATTGTGTCTCCCTTACTATCATGGTTAGAAATATGATCTATACAGTTTTGAAAAGAGAAAACATCACACTTATTATTCAAATCTAAAAGTAAACTGCAAAATAATTAAAATTGAATCCAAAGTTTCCGACCGCAATTTTGTAAATAAATGTCAATTTTTGTTCGTTTGTTCGTATGTCATGCGCTGCCATACCGTTCATCCGATTGCGATGAAACTTTGGTGATTTGTTGTGCGCACGCCCACGAAGGTTATAGGCTATAAATAATGGTAAGCTCTGGCGTCATGAAAATTGTACAAAATGAAAATGAGTGTATTTTATATATTTTAGCGGTAGGGAGGGAAGGCATAAGGGAAAGGGTAATGAAGAAGGTAGGATTAGCAGGAGAGGGAAGGGGAAGGGGAACGTGGGGGGAAGGGGATGCGGGAGGGGAATGGGGACGCATGGGAAACGAAATGCGGGGAGAAACAATTTATTTCTTTGCATTGCTACGCATGCCGGGTACCAGCTAGTTTGAAATAAAATTACGAAATTTTGGGAATATCTGATTAATTACGCAGGCCAACAGTGAAAAAACTTTTTTGACAATTTTTACTAATTCCTGCGTAATTTGGTGTCCTGATTACGAAAAAAATTATAAAAAAGTCGTGTCACCCACCAATTTTTCAAATTTAACTATTAAGTATGCCTGATGAGCCTTAAAGTCCACTTTTTGCACAACCATCTTGACTGTTTTCCTGAAAATTTAGGTGATGTGAGTGAAGAGCAAGGGGAACGGTTTCATCAGGACATAGAAGAGATGGAGAAACGATACCAGGGACGGTGGAATATCAAAATGATGAGTGATTACTGTTGGTCACTTCACAGAGAACAACAAAACGCAACACACCGGCGAAAAAGCTACGAAAGAAAGAGAATAAAATAAGCATCTAATATTCAAATTTAAGTAATTAAACATGATTGATTGTAGGCAAAATATAGCCAATTTTAAAAACTATGAATTTTTTAATTTTTGTAGTTCAAATTTTCCCTATTTTTTAAATATTAAATCGATATTGTGAAAGAATGTTGAAATATTAAATCGATATTGTGAAAGAATGGTGGGTGATAAAAAAAAAACTGCTATGAAATACGGTTTCAGCATTCAAAATTACATAAGATTTTGGTAAATTTGTTTAAAAAGTTTTCACAAACATTTTTTTTGTTGGCCTGTGTTATTTTTACATGAAACGATAAAAAAGTGAACTGACGATAACGTTTATAAAATGTATTTGCATAATAAAAGTACATGTTTCATTTTTTTCATTATCAATAATTACAGTTAATAAATAAGATTAGCCATATTTAAAACTATTTAACGTCCGCATTAAAAATCATATGTTTATTTCGTTTTATAAAATTTGCAAGCGTATTTTATCACCTTTCTAAAACAGTTTTTTTTAGTTTTCGGACGCGTTCCGAAATATTTCAAGTATTTAGATTTTATTGCACAGCCGAAATATTTTGAGCTTCCGACAAAAAAGGTCGAGGCCTTGAGGGTTTAATAAAAAAAATCTTCAAAATATTGCACATAACTTGTAAACTAGCCCTTGTAAGCACGATAGCAATTGCAACAGAGTATTATAAAACCTGTGTTGATTACGATAACAAATTTCGAGTACCACTTCACAACACAAATTGATGGGCATTCACTATAAAAATGTACGCAATCTTAAATATGTTTGACGGTCCAAGATATGAAAAACGATAAATGCACCAAAATGCACGAATTTAATTTCAAAACAAAGCGGTTTGAAAGAGATGCGACACTTGGCGGCTCGCGGCTTGCGGACTAAGAGCGGAGGAGCAACTGTACCGACCTCGACGGTATTCCAGTAGTACTAACACTAATCACTAATAATTACTGCGAATGATCATAAACCATCTAGCTCTGTATAACTCGCTCTTAGGTGGAAAACAGGGTTGGCAAAATTGAACATTTAAACTAGGTATAATTTTATGCTACAATACATCAATATAATAACTAGAGATATAAAAATTTTAACCTGGCCAAGGAGGAAACCACGTAAATTTCGCAAAGTTTTGACTTTGACGTAATATTTTGTAGGTTTATTTTATGCTATCGTATATTATATTTACCGAAACACATTTTTTGAACAATAAACTATGCCTAAAAACAACATTACTTGAGTTTATTTGATAAATTGATGGGTTTTTCGATCTTTTTCGCTGCCTACTATTTGACAGCTTAAATCGCGGGAAAAATGAAGGTCCGATGTCATAAATAAATTTAATAAAAATTATTCCGAGTGACTAGGCGTATTTCGGATACCTCTTACGTCAAGAACAAGAATGCCCCAAGCGATTCTGACCTTGTTCTTCACACGTTTTTTTATACATAAGGGTTAATAAAATCGCATTTAAAAATAAAAATAATTGAAAATTTTGGCGTGTGCGCCGGCGCACGCCCGGCCATTCCAAACTTCAAATAACAAAAACAAATTAAAATTAAGTACGGTATCGTATTTTGAGAAAAATGACATCAAGAACGCAGTAGAAATTAACATATAATTTTTTTTATAAAAATTTTAAATGTAAACAAAAAGTTTAAAAAATGGTTCCCATTACGTTTTTAAGGGGGTATTCTAGTCTAGAGGCATGAATTTTAGGTGTTTTTTCAGGTGCAACAAAAAAAACAATAATATTTTTACCAACTTATATTTTGTGAAATGTTTATAAGGCATTAAAGAATCCATTAAAAAGAGAGTCCAACTAAAACATTAAAAATTCAGAAAGTTACAGGGTGTTGAAGTGGGGGGTCTCAAAAAAATGGCGTGCCCTGGTTGACACGATTGCAACCCTCCCAGTAATCTAAAAAAAATAATAATTCTTAATTCAAAAAAATGCGGCTATGGCCCGAACTAAAAAATTTTCGCAAAATGGCGGCTGTCTGAAATAAAAAGACGTTTTTGTACCAGTTTTTTTGACTTTACAATTTTTTAAAAAATAGTAAATATTGAAATTTTGTTATAATTCTAGTTCCCGCCATAGAGGAATGTATAGAGAAGGCTCACACCAATTTTCAAGTAAATTGGTTTGGTAGAACTTGAGATATCGTGTCAACCGCCTCGGAAAAAGTGGTTTGGAGAAAAATGGGTTTAAAATTTTGTTCTACTCAGATTTTGGTTAGATTTCGTCTAAACCGCGATATTAAAATGGTTATAACTTTTAAAATAATGCAATTTCGAAACATCCTTTTAAGGAGATATTTTTGAATATTTAAACTGGAAATAAGAAGAAAAAAAAATTGATTTTTTTTTCTAGACTAGAATACCCCCTAGACTAGAATACCCACTGAAGTCTTACCGTTAAACTAAAATTACTGATAATGAAAAAAACACATATTTTATAATCGTTTTGCTCTTCCGGTTAGTTGGTATATTATAATAGTAGTTGTCATAATATTATAATAGTTTAATGAACCTTTGCGTCTAATCCTGCTCTACGAATTATTGGAAAGGTTCATCTTAATATATAAAAATGAATGTTTCTTTGTTTGTTCCTTATGCGGTACCTAAACCATTCATCCGATTGCGATGAAACTTTGGTGATTTGTTGTGCGCGTGGGAGCGATGATTTCTATATATAATGATAAGCTCTGGCGTTATGACACTATTTCCTATATCATTCATCCGATTGCGATGAGGGAGAGGGGTGACGGAGAGATAGGGGACGAATGATAGAGAGTGACTGCAGAGGTACATAGTGGCGGTAGGGGATAGCAGTGGGTAAATTGGGAAAATGCATGCTACTCGCACGGTCAGCTGTAAACCTTCTGATTTATTCGTATTCAGACAGAAAAACCAAAATTTTCCCGTGTAACCAAAACCACTTCAATAAAGAGAATTAAAACACAAACACTTTCTTTCTTTGAGTTGCATAGCAAACGCATGCCATTAGATAGTAATCTAATTAATAAATAAAATACTTTTCTTATCTTTATTGAAGTTACTTCGTTTATTGCTGTTATCATACTAAGCCAATTAACACCTTCAATAAATAATAACATTTTGTAAGTTCTAGTGACAAGTCGTAAAATGAAGTAAAGTTCTAGGCTATAATAATATATTAATGGATATTGCAAATACATTTTGTTAAACGTATTACGTCTGTTTTTGTTTTCCAGATTATTTTATCGATTTTTTTATTAAGCATATTTTATTATCCAAACAATACACAATCAATAAATTCACTAATATTATAAATGCGAAACTGCTCGCGTTTAAGATTATAAAATTTCTTTCACCAATAGTAAGCTACGTTATGTGCGAGTACTATAGACTGTGTATAATGGTAAGTTCTGGCGTTATGAAATTATAAATATTAATATATTAATTTAATGAAAACAAATAACTTTGTGTACACCACTATTTAATTAACAATATCAACATGTTTCGAAAACTATGTTTTCTAGTTATATTTATAATAATTTATTTTGTTATTTAGACTTCCTGTTTTGTTTTAAATTTTTTTTTATTATGTTAATGTAATTTTTTACCCATCCTAAAATAATTTTTATATTTTATTTTATATAATTGATTTTTATGATATTTTAAGTAATTAATCACCTCTCCTTTCTAATATTTTGTCTTGTCTTTGTATTGTCTTTCTTGTATTTTGTCTAATGTTCTAATTTGTCTATACATGTTTGTCTTTTGTTATTTTTTATTAACTTATTATCCTGATGAACAAAACATAGTTTTCGAAACATGTTGATATTGTTAATTAAATAGTGGTGTACACAAAGTTATTTGTTTTCATTAAATTAATAATGACTCCATAAAGTGAATAAGCGAATTTTGAAGAAATTAATATATTATATTTATTATACGTTTTCTGTCACACAAAAGCGAGTTATTGCTAACGTCAGAAAACCAATCGTTGCCGTGGAAACGATGTTCATATATTTGCGGGAAATTTTATTTAAGGCGACGCTTCCCCGCTCAAAAAGAAGATGAAGGAATATGTAATTACGAATGTTGGACAGAGCGCACTAATACTTTAAATGATAAAATTGAAGCAAAAATTGTGAAAATGCTTAATAAAACATGACTCGTTTAAAATAGAGCAAAAATCTCGTGGAAGTTATCTTAAGTATCATTTAAAGAAACATTGTGGGTGTTTTAACAAATATAACTTGTAAAATAATAGAAATAGACTTGTTTTAAATAATTTTGGGAGTATACTTCTATCGAGGGAATTTCATATAATTTGCGTTTCGGCGTGGAACGTATCTAGATATTATCTTCAAATATAACATGTATTTTTTTAAGAGCTCAAAAACTTCAAATGTTTAAGGGAGATATGTAAGAAATCGGTCGAAATTCGGGTAGCGGCGGCTTAAGGCGTCTTATTTAGTCGTCATATATTTTTTTAAGGCGTCGTAGTTAATATCTACCTATTTATATAAATAAAAATAAATCTCCAAATTGTTTGTACGCGCATAACTTCCGAACGGCTGCACCATATAGGATAATTCTTTATTTTTACAAATTTAGGAAATTTAGGTGGCACGCGAGCTGTATGAATACTGAATGTACCGGGAATGAATGTATGGAATGCTGGAGGGGGGAAGATGGGAGGGATGGTGGGGGGATGGGGGAAAGGGGGGGGAAGAGGGATAATTGATAAGTGCAACGCTACATTAATTTCCCCGTAATCCCATGCGAGGGAAGCCGCGGCTAAAAGCTAGTTATAATAAAAGAAAGCGTCCCGCTAAAACTCAGAAACGAGTCCCGGTACGATCAAGGGAGTTACGTGGTGTGGTAGCCCTCTATCCCCCAACCATGAAGAAGGTTCCCGTTTTTACTTGAAGGGCGTCCTTTTAAGGATTCGCCCTCTAGAAAATTTTAGAACAATCCAGAACATTCTAGAGTATTCGAGAGCAGTCCACAACATTCCAGTGTGTGATGTTCTGGAACATTGTGGACCATTCGAAGCCTTTTTTGCTCAGAAAATAAGATCCGTCGTGGGTTCGAACGTCAGTTCAGTCTCATATCAGGGGTCGTCCATTAATCACGTGATGTTTTTTAGCAACTTTTAACCCCCCCCCCCCCCCCCCCCCCCCCGGTGATATGTGGTGAGTTTTTAGACTACCTCCCCCCACATAAACAAAATCAGGTGTATTTTGTTAGTAAAAAGTATATTGAAATTTTCAGAATATTATCTTAAAATAAAGGTATAATTTGTTTTTTTTTTCCTTTTTATACTCTGCGAATAGGTCTTTATACAGATCTCCTAGTATAGAAATTATTCCATTGTTTTAAGGCAAAACATACGCGGCAACGATTTACACATGTATTCGGCATCAAAATCACAGACTTACTGGTGAGCCGAGCCGGTGACGACTGGTGAGCCGAGCGGTTGTCGCAACGCTCGGGGAAATCGTTGCCTGGCAACGGTGAGTCAAGGCCACACGCCGCTGTTTGGTTTAGAAATCGTGCATTCAACGAAAAATAGATATCTATATTCGTGTCTCATAATTTCGTGATTTTTTCCGAACCCCTCCCCCCCCTTTCGAGCCTCACGTGATTAACGGACGACCTCAGACTCCCTGGGTGAAGCCGGTAACCCAACTAGTATTTAAATATAAACTTTTTTTATTGCAAGCATAAAAAAAGTTCACCTTCGTTTTTTTTAACCAAGTGAAAAAAATAAAAACAAATACATATTTTATTAGACAAGTGTATTATGAACTTTATCGTCACCTCACTTTTTTATCGTTTTCTGTAAAAATAATTTGTAAAAAAAAAAACATACAATCTCATAATTTTTTTTCAAATTGTGGTCTAAAATTTGGTTTTCTTAAAGTTATAAATACATTTTCATTATTTTGTAGTTAACTTTTAGATTTGCGCATACAGCAAACATGGCCAAAGCTATTTCAAGTAACCAAAGTCACCATTTCAAAAGTCACCAAACATGGCTAAAGCCATTTCAAGCGACGTTTCAAATCCGAATGGTCGTCTAACACCAGGGCGATTCTGATAGTATCTTCCACTCCGGAACGTGGCGCAAATATACTATAAATTATTTTAAATGAATAAATTGTGAAACAACACAAATTAATCTCAATTTGGGAGGCGGGAATAGGTACCGCCGTCCCGGGAACCTTTATTGGATAACCAACACCTCTGCCATAGGTAAACCCAAGTGGTTCGCTACGTTTGGTGATTTAGCAGGGGTGCCAGGGTTCATGGGGTGAGGTTTGTCTAGGTCTTACAGGCGGATGACCAGGACACACTGAACCCCAGATTCCTACCCACCCCTTACACCCTTTTCATTCCCATTTGTGTTATTTCACAATGAACAAATTGTGAAATAACACAAATTAATCTCAATTTGAGAGGCGAGAATGGGTACCGCCGCCCCGGGAACCTTTATTGGACAACCAACACCTCTGCCATAGGTCACCCCAACAAGTCGTTGCTACGTCTGGTGATTTAGCAGGGGTGCCCGGGTTCGTGGGGTGAGGTTTGTCTAGGTCTTGAAGGCGGATGACCAGGACACCCTGAACCCCAGATTTCTACCCACCCCTTAAACCCTTTTTATTCCCGGAATTCTCCTCCGCTTCCTTTCCTTAAAAAAAAACCTCCACACAGCATCCCCGAAGATGACATAGGCCCTGAGGGAGATTATTTTCCTCGGGGCCTTACGTAAAAAAAAATCAAATAAAATTTATTTGCCACGCACCTTCGGATTTCGAGTCGATAGCCTTACCGTTAGACCACGCCAGCCGTCTGCATAAAACAAACATGGTAATACTCATATTATTTCGGCGGCCTTAGGGGCCATCCACCTCACAACTTAAGGGGGGGAGGGTGTAGATTCGTGTGACATTGTGTGACAAGGTGTATGGGGGGGTCATCAGCTCTGTGACGTCACATGTAAAATCTGAATTTTGATTATTTTTAGATGTAAAATTGCAAAATATGTAACGTCACACTAGGAGGGAGGGGATCTCACAAATGTGACGATGTATGACAGAGACGGGGGGGGGGTCAAAAAATCATGAAATTCGTGTGATAAATTCATGAAATTTATGGATGGCCCCTTATTTGTTCATGATTGCTGCGCGTAGAATTCAAAATTGGCTCGGTTTACAAAACAATATTCACATTACTATAATCAGTTATTCGAGTATTGATTGCATCACTTTACACGAGTCTCTGCGTTCCCTGAAAACAAAACACTGGTTTCCTGTTTAAGTCCGATGCGATGCAATGCCAATTTGTGTGAAGTAAATACTGGAACTAAATGCTACTAATTCGAGAAGGTGTCGATATTTTAGAAGTGATGTAAAGAGTTGGTTTTATGGAGAAGGATTTGGCAATCGATAATCGTTAAATTACGTTGACGTAACAGAATGAGATAACATTTTAAATAAACTGAAATTCGGGTTTATTTTTGTTACCTTTGACGACTACACTAATCTATACTAATATTATAAAAAGGAAAGATTTGATTGTTTGTTTGTTTGTTTGCATTGAATAGGCTCCGAAACTACTGAACCGATTGTAAAAATTCTTTCACCAATAGAAAGCTACATTATCAGCAAGTAACATAGGCTGTATATAATGGTTAGCTCTGGCGTTATGAAATTTGTATAAATGAAAATGTATGTATTTCATATATTTTTGCAGGAGAGAGGAAAAGTAGGGGGAAGGTTGGGTTCGTGGAGAGGGAAGAGATGAGGAAGGGGGAAGGCAGGGAAAGTGGAAGGGAACGGGGTAGCACGGGAAAGGATAAGAAGGAAGAGTCAATTTATTTCATTGAATGGCATAGCAACGCATGCCAGGAACCAGCTAGTGTTTCAATATATCATTAGTATAAAATGAAGTCACTCCCGCTATCTGTACGCTTAGATCTTTTAAACTACGTAACGGATTTTCATGCGGCTTTCACCAATAGATAGAGTGATGCAAGAGGAAGGTTTATATGCGTAATACTGATAAATATATTGACCCCCATGTTCTGTCAGTAGGTAGGAATATTTCTGCTGTGCAATAAAATCCAAATAGGATTGTTCGGGTGAGCAACGCGCAGCAGACGCTTTTTAAACGCTCCTGTTTGTTTTACCCTTTTAAATGGGTTTCCTTGCTATTAGATTGCTGAAAAGTGTTAATTACACGTGTTTCACATAGTGCGTACCTTCTCAACTCGCGAAATATAAGTAGTTTCTGTTATTTTACTGCAATTTGCAATTTTTGAAAGTTTTAAACCGATTAATAACTGGAGTGGTTTGTTCCTTGGTACACAAAGGATTTCATCACGTGAAGACATCAAACAGATAAGACTCACTCATATTATTCTTTGTTTATTTTTTGTTTATTCATTGTTTATTTTAACATGATTATATTCCAACTCTCGCGGTCGGGGACATCGAGGATAGACGTGGATCAAATTCATCGCCTTATTTAATGACTGTTTTTAGGCGCACACATCCATAGAATGATGATTAGTTCACACTGAGCCATATATCTGCGAGCGATCTGTTGATTCGCGAGCGCTTATCTTTTGTCCTTTCACACGAGACTATCAAATATTTCTTCCTGTGGTAGGAGAGGGGGGTCAGTCGAATTAGGGAGCGGCAACGGAACGCATATTTTTAGTACTGAAATCTGTCAACTTGACATCTGTCATCCACGGGTCTAGGCAGCTCCGTAATTACAATGACCCCCTCTCCTGTTTTAGTCGGAGAAGGGGAGAGTTATCTTCTGGGATATCGCGTCTGGAGCGGTTACGTCTGAGATGTGTATTGTCTATGATTGATCTGCGCTTAAAAACGCTTAGGTGTGAACGGTCTGAAGGGATTGTATGGAGAGCGTTATTTGGCGTGCTATGATCTTTTATATTTGATAGCTGAGTGTGAACCAGCTTTGAATGAAAATAAAAACAAATTATGTGGAACACAAGGATGGTAACACATAATCACGTATTTTTTATTAGAGAATTCGATTGTTATGAAAAACTCAAGTTGTGAATGCTTTTGTGTTTACGCTGCTCAAACTGCCCACTTCCCACGGACGTACAAAGGGACAAATTAATTAATTATGGTTGGTTGTTGTGTTTGGTTCGACGAATCCGTTTGATTTTAAGGGTTTAGCTTGGGTTGGGTTTGGCAGTGTTGTTATTGAATTCTGCAAGTATTTTTTACAGATTGAAAATGACCTTGAAAGTAAGCCGAAACAGCTGTCACAAAAAAACTAAGATATTTGCGGAGCTTAGTGTTAGCGTTGTTGAATTTAGTTTGGATTAATTTTTTTAAAGAATCAAAGGACTATCTTGACCAGTCATAGATGCAGCAATCGCATTTTAAGCTCTCCGGTGTGTTTTACCTTTTTAAGCAGAAGAAGAAGCAAGAAGAGAAGATCCCAAGAAGAGAAGAATAGCTAAGAGACGAAAAAAAAAACTAACAAGAAGCAAGAAGAGACAAGAAGAGTCAAAAAGAGACGAGAAGATCCAAGAAGTGGTGAGAATAGCCAAGAAAAGCCAGAAATAGACAAGAAGATCCAAAAAGAGCCGAGAAGAGGCAAGAAGAAGGAAGACATAAAGAAAGGATAAAAAAAATCATAATGCTCAATCCACTCCTTTATTCCTGCCCATTCTAAATTCCAATATTGGCTTATAAAGTTGCCATGTATACCGGTCGATTAAACTCCAACCTCCTTCCCATCCTCAGAGCACGTGTTCTAAGTCCTAACAAATCAGTGCCCCTCGGTGTACCGGTCTCACCGGGACAGGAGTGCTCCTGGCTGGGGGGTACAATCGTATCGTATCGTGTCGTATCGTGCAATAAAATCCAAATAAATGCAAAATTTGTAAACTTATCCGAAAACTAACAATTGTTTTAAAAAGGTGATGAATTGCGCTTTCAACTTTTATTATAAGAAATAAACATGTAATTTTAAAATATTAAAATGTCGAATGCAAACCTTAAAAACTTTTTAAAATGGCTGTTTTGGTTTTTATGTTTTTTCTAACTCAAAATGACCGATAACGTAACAAAATAAAAACACAAACGTTTTATTAGACAAATGTATTGTAAACGTTACTGTCACTTCACGTTTTTGTCATTCCATGTAAAAACAATTCATAAAAAAATCCTAAAGTTTCATTACTTTTTTTTTCAAATAGCGAACTTAAACTTTGGTTTTATAGAAGTCATATTTAAATTTGGTTAATTTCTAGATTTGAATATGAAGCGTAGAGTTTTCTCTTTCTAACACCGTTAAAATCATTTTTCTCACCATGACAGTAAAGGAGATACAACGATTTATATCAGAGGTTCGCAAACTTTTTTCCTCGTAGTTCACTTTCAAAATTTTACTGGTCACGGTGGATCCCTTGCTGGTACATTTCTACCGTATTCCCAAAACTCGACATACGTTGTACTGTATATTGAATGGCGAGGTGTGGTCCGGTCTGTCACAACGGAGCAGTACCGGATCTACGCCTTTTTTCAAACGGGGGCAAAATGGACCACTTTTCGAGATTATATTTGCCACGACGGAGGGGGTGTAATAGGATACGGGACGGGGCGTTTTAAGATCTCGTGCATAACCGGTACAACAACGTGCGCTGTATGCCAGTCGCTCTGTTATGGAGGGGGCGTAATGGGATATGAGACGGGGTTGGGATGGGATATGGATATGGGGCACGGGATGGGTCTCAATCGAAACCATTTTGTGGACCCCCACTTACAACTTGTGAACCCCATTTCTTTATTGCGCCTACGTGGACTCCCGTGAACCCGTACGGGTCCACCTGGACCACTTTGGAAATCACTGATTTATATCAACCAAAGATATTGAAATATAAGATGTGCTATCGGCAGTTTTTACTGGGTGGGACTGTGCTTCCTGGTGTCGCCGATATTTTTAACCAATACCAGTATATACCTTCAAAGAAGAAATTCTTTCAGTATTCAAACTATATTGTTAACCAATACACAGAAAAATCAACTAAATTCCGTATTCAAACTATTCCCATTAGGTAGTAATTCCGCCGTTAGTCAGGCGAACATCATAACTAAACTCCTTATATTTCTATAACTGAGACAAATACGGTCTCTAAAAGTTCTATGACAAAATCAATATGATTTCCGAAAAGAACTGTGTACCGAAGAAGGATACTACGCGTTGACCAAAAAATATATATACACATCTATGGATAACAAAGAAAAATATCTAGCAATATTTTTAGCAAGAAAAACTTTTGATACGTTAAATCACAATATACTCATTCAATCAAAATTCAACAACAAAAACTGGGAAAATGTAAATCAATGAAGCACGTAAAATGGAGTACCACAGGGTACGGTACTTGGCCCGATTCTATTTTTAATCTATTTAAATGATTTATACAGGTGTAACAGCACATATCCGAATGATTTTAACCAAGGACTCCTAAGCATATTTGGAGTAACAAATGCAGATGTCATTTTGCTTCACGTTGATATTTTTAAAAATTAAAAACAAAATATTTTTACATCATGCGTAGCCACAAACAGCCTTCTGTATATAAATGGAAGATATATAATATTTTTGTAATGTACATTTACGTGTGCACAGCGTGCGTGCAATAAAAACAAATAATATGAATGTTGGTCAAAATGCCAGCCCTGTTGCGGCCGGTGTCAGAGTTCAGAGACAACGACATCGTAATTAGGAGCTAGTCCCGGTCGGCGAATGACCAACAAAGATTCGACACTGCCCAGTCTGTGCACTGTGCGACTGGGTCGGCCCTGGGTCCTGTGCGGGCGCAACTGGATACAATCTACTCCAGGCGCCGACGAGCCAAGACTGATAATACCCAACACAGCGACCTTCAGATTTTTACTAGCGCCAGGCCGGCCCTGAGCCATACGAGATGAGCTGCGCGAGATAATAGATATAACAATTTTGTATTTATCTGCGCCTCCGCCCTACGTAAATAGTAGTCCGTTCCCGGTCCTGGGACGTTATAAGATTATAATGTTGATAGTATATCCTAGATGCGACCAGATAGTTTTGTTTCAAATTTTCTTTTGAGAGTCGCTCATATTGTCTTCAAAGAAGAGACTACTTGAGTACCTATCACCTAACCTAACTCACTAATCTTTTCTGATCTCCTTTTTTAAAATACTGTTATAATTATTAACCTCTCCGCGAGTGAGTTTTGGCGAACAAAACTGTACGTGAAGAGTGAGTTTTTTTAGTTCTTTTTTTTAACATTTTTTTTATAAATTATCATAGATTAACTAAAAATAATATTATATTTTGAATTAAAATGTCGTCGACATCAATCCACGAAAATAAACCAACATCGAAAAAAACATGTCCATAACAAAAAACTGCTTCCTTCCTCTGACGACCGCTAAATGACGCAAAACTAATGTTTAAACTGAAACTGTGAAGCTGTTATTGTAAGTATGTCTTCCAAAACTTCGATAAACTACGCGCAGATGTCAAAAGGAGCCACTGCAAGTCAAAGAGTTTCATTAAATATGACGGTATTTGAATAATAGCCGCGGACGAAACGTTATGTCCATACTCTTTCTGAGCTTTTTTCGCTTCGCCGAACCGTTTCGTCCATACACGTGGAGAGGTTAATTTTAATCCTACAGGCCTCGGGCCTATTTTGTCGGAAGGTCAAAACATTTCCTGTAACTCTAAGTGACCAGCACAGGCATGAGGGCTCCATCGAAGCCAGAGTCAAGTCAGCCTCTCAGAAATTGGGCGTACTGTATAGAGCCTGCAGATACTTTTATAGTATACAACTGCTCATTCTGAAGAAATCGCAAGTGCGCTCCACTGTTAAATTTGGCAGCCATCTCTGGTCTGGTCTGGAGCCCTGAAATACCTGAAAAACATTTGACTCTGTGCAAAACGGGCGGTCCCCTATCTTAACATGCGAATTTAAATTTTTAGAGCACAGGCATCAGGTAGGCTCTCCTTGTTCTACCGGTATTTCAAAGAAAGTTGCTACGAGGAACTGGCATCATTAAAAGTAAAATCTGCTTTTGAATTAATAGACCTTTTTACATGGGAGCGCGAATTGCTCGCCACGTTATGAACAAATTTGCGAAGTCCAAATACGGAAAAAGTAAAGTTCACCTGTTTTCAGAGTCGGATATTTTGTTGCCGTGTTTAGTTAAGACACTTTTACAAATTTTTCACAATTTACTTACCCAAGTAAACAACGACGAGCACACTTGAGAAATGCCTACATTATGGTGATAGATGTGTTACTAAAACTGATCATATTATATGATTTGAACAAGCTTAAAATAAAGTAAAATAATGCTTACCTATGGAATGTAATACGACAAATGGGTTAATTCTCTTTTTCACTTCCATTTTTACACGTTTTCATAGAACAAGCCACCATTTTTGCAGCGTTATTTCGTAAAATATTCCGATGAGAGCTCGACGCTGGGTCGCACAAGAATGATGACGTCATATTTTTTAGATTCCCTCGAGGTCATTCGCGAGCCCAGCCGGCTCCAAATGGAACCGGTATGGGGAAGGGGAAATAATACGCTTTTATAACTTAGGGCAGGTCAAGTAATAATATTCATTTGTCTTTGGCGAAAACAAATATGTGATAATTGATTAAACAAGCGGTCCCGCCGAAAAGAGATACTAGCGTCAATTTATGAAAAGATGTAAATGACTTACCATAGTCCTTCTCCGGCAAATCCGATCTCGACATCTTGTTGTTTGTATTTCTTTCTAACAATAACCAAGTTTAACACTCGTATTGTTGCAAATTGCATCAAGAGTCACGTTCATCAATTATTTGTTGAATAAATGGACTCCAGCAGTTGTCATTGTGCAGAACTGAAAGCAAAGATAAACATTGATAAGTAGATGTTCATCTATTCCAGGCATGCCTAACCTGCGGCCCACGGCCCAAAAGTGAAATTTTCAAATTTCTATATTTTGGAATTTCGAATTCATACAAAAAGAAAAATTGTTCTCGTAAATTTATCACATTTATATTACATTTTGTGAAATTATAACTTCTCGTTATTAGACCTCGGACTCTCGTTGGGGGTTTTGATTCAATTCGGGAGGCGGGAATGGGTACTATCGCCCCGGGAACCATTTATTGTATAACCAACACCTCTGCCATATGTCACCCCAAGTGGTTAGCTTTGGTGACTCGGCAGGGGTGCCCGGGTTCACGGGGTGAGGTCTGTCTGGATCTGGCGGCGGATGACCTGGACACACTACCCACCCCTCTTACCTTTTTCCTTCCCAGAACTTCCTCTCCTTCCTTTCCTTAAAAAGACCTTCCACACAGTATCCCCAAAGACGACATAGACCCTGAGTGAAATTATTTTTCTCAGGGCCTCCTGTGTGGAGCTAATGTAAAAAAATAATAATTACTTGAAAAGTGCCAGGCGCGTGGCCGCACTAGAAGTTTATTTCTGCAATCATTTCCAACCGATACATTTTTTCCGCACATTTCTCGGAAAATCAAATGCAACTCACCTGATTTAAATAAGTGGAGGGTGAGTGTAAAGGACGCACATTGACGTGTGCAGTCAGTTTTTATCTTATAGCATTGAAGATCGCGGTGTCATAATAGCATTTTTGAACACCGATAATACCGGTGCCATTTATCAATATTCATGGACGGATCTAAGGGGGCCATCCATAAATTACGTCACATCTTAAAGAGGGGGGGAGGGGTGCAGAGAAATATGACAAGACGTACGGGGCGGTCATCAGCTTCGTGACGTCACATGCAGTTAGGCTTACTAGATGACAGGAATTTTCCTGACATGTCCGTCTGATTGTACGAATTTTCAAAACGAACAAAACACCAGGCTGATACCACGCGGTATCCCATTTGGCCCCTCCCCATACGCAGTGAATTCACAAAAATATCTCCGTATCCCAAATAACCCCTCCCCGTAGAGATTGCATTCGACACAAAAATTATCCCATCTCGCCCCTCCGTTGTGGTAAATATGACCGCGACAAAAAACTTCAAAATACAACAAGCTATTATTAATTTTATACATACGCTAGGGGGAGGGGGTCTCACAAATGTCACAGCGTGTGACAGGGACGGGGGGGGGACAAAAAATCATGAGATTCGTTTGACGTAATTTTTGGATGGCCCCTAACTAATTCATTACCGTGGCCCGTGAATAAAATTTTCTAAGAATTCAAACTTATATAATAATTTTATTTTTATTTTATTTATTTATTTCTACACGCCTTGAAGGCTTTTACAGTATCTTATTATTAAAGATACACATGTTATTCAGGAGTATAATTGTAAGCATGAAGCATATAACATTATAAACTGTACATTAAGGATACAAGCAGGTTTAATATGTAGGTATGTAGTTTCGTTATCATGAAAATTGTACAAAGGAGTTAATAAGTTTACATAGTGTAATAATGGTAAAATAGAAGAGTGCTTAAGGTACTTTAAAAGTAGTTATTGAGGAACGTGTAGGTATTTACTATGTTGATTTTATTATTAACTTGATCATTAATAGTTTGTTCGAAATCAAGTTTTTAGAGAATTCAGCAAAATTAACAGAGCGATAAATAGTACCTACACTTAGAAAAAAAAAATAATAATATATGAGTTGCATTATCGTGAAAAGTTATACAAATGAGTTCAACAAGTTTATAATGTGATAGTAAAAAATAGTACAAATAATGGTACAAAAAGTACAAGATAATATTAGTACAAAAGAGAGAGAGTACAAAAAGTACAAGATAATATTAGTACAAAAGAGAGAGAGTACAAAAAGTACAAGATAATATTAGTACAAAAGAGAGAGAGGACAAAAAGTACAAGATAATATTAGTACAAAAGAGAGAGAGGACAAAAAGTACAAGATAATATTAGTACAAAAGAGAGAGAGTACAAAAAATCTTTGTAATTCATAAATAATTTGTATTTTGCCAAGTTGTTGTTTTATTCAGCATTTTTGTTATTTTTTCTAAAAAAAACATTAGAATCTATTCAAAATATGACAAAATAATATGTTTAATCAATTAGCTAAAATAATTACAGTTAAACATCAACGCGATTTAAAAAAGGGTGAATGAATATCAAACACAAGAAATTTATAAAAAGTGTCCACACTTAAGTCCACTAGTGTAAGTACTTAGGTAATCTTTGAATAATGAATAATTGGCGCTGTTATTGAAGTTAATTCTCAAGATACTCGTAGTATCAACACATTCCTTATTGTATTGTCAATACTTTCTCAATAGAGATAAGATTAAAAGTTGTAAAACGCAAAGTTTTTTGAAAAACCTTTATCAATTATACTGAAATACCAACATAACTGTAAAAAACTAAGTCAAGACGTCATTTTTGCGTGTTCGCTTTATTATTGTCAAACAAAAAAGGGAAGATATTCAGATTAACCTCTCAGGCTTCAAGCCTATTTTGTTGGTAGATAAAAATATTTACGCTTCGCAATCAAATCACAAACACTCTCAGATCGAAGAATTATATTCAACATTTTTATGTTCAAAATTGTAAATGGTAGAATAGACAGTCCCGATTTAACTAAGCTCATTGAATTTCATTTACCCACGAGAGCCACTCGTTCTAAAATCCTATTTTAATGCTACAATAACCGGACTGAGTATACCAAACACTCGCTTGTACCTAGATTACATGAAGTTACTAATAGATATGCTGATGTGGCAGATCTATTTAACTGCACGGAAGCTAGGTACAAGAAGGCTATACTATCAAATATTTTCAATCAGAATTAATTTTATTTGCACTATAGAATTTTATTGTATCTCTGGTGTCATTTCTTAATCAAAAGCCACAATTAACTGTTGTACTCTTTTATTATTATTTCTTATTTAACTATAATTTTGTGATAGGTAATCCGTGTTTGTGGTATATCTATAGCGTTTATATTAAATAAATAAAATCAAATAAATGGAATATTTCTGAATGCATCCGAAAACTAACTACTGTTTTTTGAAAGATTATGAAACACCCTTTCAATTTTTATAATTCGAAATAAATATATATTTTTTTTAAGTATAAAATTTTTTAATGCAAACATAACAAAGTTTTAAAAATGGCTCACATTACGTTTTTTCTAACTAAAATTACTGTTAACCACACGGGCGACAGCGCAATTTAAAACTTTTTCCTCCGATTGCTCGACATTTTTTGGTGATCATTTTGAATATTTTCCGCCCAAATAAAAAAAAATCATACCTCCGAATTTTAATATGGAGAAATACAAATCAATTGTAGATTTATGTAGCCAATGAATTCACCTATCTTTTGTCGATTATCAATTATCACATATTCGTAGGATTTATAAAAAAAAAACATTATACAAACGTAAACTTCTACTTAATTACTTACAAATAAGGGGAAATTTGCCAAAATTGGCAGCAAAGCAATCCGAGATATTTTAAATAGTGCCATATTGTGGCAAAAAGCGCTTCAGTTAACTTATAACACAAATAAATAAAAATACACACATTTTTTATTAGGCAAATGCATTATAAACGTTATGTCACCTAATTTGTTTGTCGTTTCTACAATAATTTTTACAGAAAATAATTAATAAAATTTTCCAAAGTTTCATAAATATCCATATCCAGTCTTCAAAACACTCCAAAATGAGCAGGCAAAAAACACAAAAGTAAGCGACTCCGAAGAAGAAAACACAAATACTAATAAAATGACCAAATGTATAGGAAAATTCGATGACTAAAAAATGGAAAAACATCATCCTTGATTGATAAAAAAATGCGTGGTAGTCTCCCCATTCTTGTCTACTTTTGTTTTCTGAAGGTTTCGCTTCTACCGCGTGTGAATTGCACAATCTGATTTTTTTAAATTAGTGTTTCATGTCAGCCTTCAATGATTCATATAAATTATTTAGATTTATCTGATGGTGTCAATATCTGATGTTAATACCAAGTACATGACTAATTGATGTTATCTTGTTATCGACTAGCACTTATTAGCGGGATTATCCCCCGGAATAGAGATAACATTATTATTGCGGTGATATAATCGCATCAGCTCTATTCCTAATAGATTTTTAGAAAATAAAATATACCTATGTAAATATATATATATTTTTTTTTTGTGAATTCTTGAAATATAGTATAAAAAATGTATGGCTAAAATATTATCGACTGTCAAAAAACGCCCGAAATATGGGCATCTAGACTAGAATACCTCCTCAAAAAACTCCATTGCAAAATTGTATGTCCATGAATACATATACCAATGCAATTTGGGAGGCGGGAATGGGTGCCTCCGCCCCGGGAACCTTTATTAGATAACCACTGGGGTGACCTTTATTGGATTACCAACACCAATTGTTGTCCAATAAAGATCAACCCATTGACCTAAAGATACTATTTATTGGATAACCGACACCAATTGGTGTTGGTTATCCAATAAAGGTCACCGCCGCCCCGGGAACCTTAATTGGATAACCAACACCTCTGCCGTAGGTCACCCCAAGTGGTTTGCCACGTTTGGTGATTTAGCAGGGGTGCCCGGGTTCATGGGGCGATATTTGTCTAGGTCTTGGAGGCGGATGACCAGGACACACTGAACCCCAGATTCCTACCCACCCCTTAAACCCTTTTCCTTCTCAGAACTCTCCGTCTCTTCCTTTCCTTAAAAAACCCTCCACACAGCATCCCCAAAGATGACATAGGCCCTGAGGGAAATTGTTTTCCTCATGGCCAAATTAATATACAAGTCTCTGAGTGTTTTACCTGTTAGAGGATTATTATTGTATAATATCGTTAGTCAACATTTTATATAAGTAAACGTAGGTTGTATCCTGTCGCCACTATTGTTTAATCTCTATTCCAACTATGTCTTTAAAAGAGCCCTAAGTTATACCGAGAAGGGTCTGAAGATCAACGAAGTTGTCATTAATAACATAAGATATGCGGATGATACTGTTTTATTAGCTGACCGTATCCATGACCTCTAAGATCTATTAAATCTAGTTAATAATTTTGGTGAGCAACTGGGCCTAACAATCAATGTCAATAAAACAAAATGGATGACATTTGGGCGACTGGATCACTCTGGATTAGTGATACAATTAAATGGTTGCAATGTCGAAAAGGTGGCAAGATTTAGATACCTCGGCAGCATTCTCACGAGACTCTTGACCCAGATGTAGAGGTCAAGTGCAGAATTGAGGCAGCAAGAACTGCATTCAGTAAAATGAAATCCCTCTTCTGCAATGACAACCCAATTTAAAATTAAGGCAAAGAATGTTAAAGTGTTATGTGTGGTCAGTCTTGCTGTATGGATGTGAGACATGGACCTTGAAAGTAAATACTATGAACAGGTTAGAGGCTTTTGAAATGTGGCTTCACCGGAGAATGGTCAAGGTTCCATGGACCGACATGATCACTAACATAGAAATTCTTAGGCGGGCTAGAGCAGATAGAGAACTGCTCACATCAATAAAAGTCAGGAAAATTTCATATCTGGGTCACGTACTTCGAGGGGAAAAGTATCACTTGCTCCAATTAATATTGAAAGGAAAAATAGAAGGTCGCCTTGGGCCTGGTAGGAGACAAATGTCTTGGCTACGAAATATACGAGAGTAGACCGGCATTAGAAGTGCGGAGGAGCTATTCCGGGCAGCACAATGTAGAGAGACATTTTCCAGAGTGATCGCCTACGTCGGGGGGACCCGATAGGGCACACGAAGAAGAAGAAACGTAAAACAAAATTCACGCAAAATGAAGGATTGGCGGCTCCGAAATGTACCAATAAACATGGTAAAAGAACCCTTAATTATATTGTACCCAAAATATTTAAGACATATAGAATGTAAGCAATCAATCGTAAGAGCAAGTTTTTTTTACTTACCTCCTAATAATTAATCAAAAAATAACCTGCATACATCTCACAAACCAACACAAAATATCACCACACAATAATATCATAACACAAGCGCGACTAAAAACTGACAAACATTAATTAGCGAAGAGATTGTAATAAGCAACTATTAGTGATAACAAATTATACTTATTTCCAACAAAGTCACGCGTAGGAAGTAAAATGAGTAATGCAGTCGACTGGACGTATAATTAACGGATATTTCACAGAAAATTCAATCTCTGATAGAGATTGTTCGATACCAAGAAGTATTAATGGGTTATTAAACAAACGACTGATAAGAGAGGCTCGATTCTCCAGTCGAGGCCGCCCGCAATCGCCGTCGAAATCTTATATATAAAAATCACTTTTTGTTTGTTCGTATGTTATGCGCTGCCATACCGTTCATCCGATTGCGATGAAACTTTGGTGATTTGTGTGCCCGCGAAGGTTATAGGCTATATATAATGGTAAAGAAATTTGTATAAATAAAAATGAGTGTTTCATCAATTTTTTTTTTTAATTGTTTAATTTATAATATTATTACAGTATTGAACATAATATTAGGCAAAACAAAATAGTGAAATACATATTTTAATGAATTTCTACGCCAATTAAGAGTGCTAGCTCTTGAGCTTGGCGTAGGAGTTATTTCATAATTATTTCATTATTATAACATAATTTTAGGTAGAGTGTACAATAGTTATAAACTTGAGCACTAGGTTGTTGTTTAATTTTTAATATGGCATGAAATGAAGTTATAACATTCTGATTGGTGAAGTTATGATTTTTAATTTTTTTTCTAAGATTAATTTTACCTTAATTTTGAATGATACGTGGTGTATTTTATATATTTTAGCGGCAGGGAGGGGAGGCATAAGAGGAAGGGTAATGAAGGAGGTGGGGCTAGCAGGAGAGATGACGAGGAAAGGGAAAGCGTTGAAGGCGGAAGGGAAACGCGGAGGGAAGGGGACGCGGGAGGGGAACGCATGGGAAAGGAAATGCGGGGAGAAACAATTTATTTCTTTGCATTGCAACGCATGCCGGGTACCAGCTAGTTATACAATAAATACATTGGTCGACTTTGTTACTGTCGAGTTTTGTCGGAAGTACATACTTAGACGCCAAAAGTCATTCCACTCGAACAACGAGAGGGACGAACAGGTCGACACCGACAAAACGGTCAAAATCTAGTACATTCTATCCTAATCTACAGCCTCGATGACATTGAGCGAGTTTACAAGCTACTTAGCTGGGAAATTCACTATCAGTAAACTCGATCAGTGTAATCGTATTACTAGCTAACTAGCAGATTGTGGACAATCTAAGAAAAAAGTAGAAAGGTGGTCAACTTTACTCGCTACTCGCTAGCGTTTGCCTAAAGATGGCGGCCCACCAACAGCTGAATTCGTAACTGTCAGAATTAGTTCCCACGGGAGTCGTTAATCTCGCTACTTTTTTCACAAGCTTTCTACAAAATGACGACAGAATCGCTTGGCGCGGGAGTCGTTATTTTAGCTGCTACTGTCGCTACTGAGCGAGTAGACAGTTTTGCGTGTCATCATGACAATCTCGCTCGCCGATTCATCCGCTTTTAAATTTACCGGCTAGTAGCTTGTAAACTCGCTTAATGTAATTGAGGCTTAAGATCGTTTACCGCGTGTACTTGAAGGACAGGCATTAGGCGCTTTTAATATTTTTACTTCAAAGATTAATCATTTGATTGCATCTCTCTCACTCATATTAAAGAAATGAGAAGCTGAGAGCCGCTTTCTTCGCCGTGCCGTTTCCGCGGGAATTTTAAAAGTAGCTTTTGTATACTTGTACGATTTGTAAATTTCCATATAGTGACTGAGATTCCTGCGATATTGGCTGCAACACGTAATGTAGAGCAAACTGAAGCAGATGTTGAGACCAACAAGAACGAGGATGGATAGTTTTCACGTGAAAATTAACTTCCTAATTAAGGCGGCACAATACCCTAATAATGGGGGTTTGCCCAAGGCTCATTTTAATTAATTCCGAAGAATTCGTAACTATAATAACTTTTTTTAAAACCGATCCCCGGGGACGCAACTTATTTATATTTAAGTTCAATAAAAACAGTACATTACCATTAATATATTTTACCTAAAACAGTAAGAAAATTTAATAACCCGTTTTTTTTTCAATTACGAATTTAGCGGTAAGCACCAGATATTATTTTTCTAGACGATGAATTAATAACTTTCGGAGGGATACATCTGAAACATTAGTAACACGTTCATGAGAATTAATTAATTAGAGGCGGAATGATCAAATTTCCAGGCCTGCTAGGGCAAATTCGACCGTAGGTCCGTCTAATACGCCGGGCCGCGCGCGTATATTAGTGTACACGCTTTCTTCACTTGCGTCGTTAAGATTCCCACATTATTTTATTTTGTTTGCTTGGGAAAAGTCGACAAGAGATCCTTCCAATGCGCCGGGGTCGCGCGTCGCGTATTTGTGTACACTCCTTTACTTACGTCGTTAAGATTCTGACTATATTTTAGTCGTCTTTATCTGTTGCAGTGTCGTTTTGCATATGTCAGCAGAATTAAATTTCTCATCCGCTGTTTTTGGTTTAAAGTAATATTCCCGCCAGTCATTTCGAAGACAAGCGATCGTAATTTCAAAAATCACACCATAGAAACGTAAAAGACAAATAAAAGAAACATAGACAATATTCACAGGGTTGCCAATATAATCATCTCTTCAACCCTTTGAGATTCAAGAATACATATTATAAATGAAAAATCCGACAAAGTTTGTCGAGGCGACGGCTAATTTTTAGTTCGCCGATGGCGCATAACGAATAACACTTGATTGCTATTGGAGAATCGAGCCCCAGATTACAATACCGTATATACGATAGAATCGATCAATCTACGATATTGTAATTGAATATAATAAGTGTGATGGTGACACATGAATGAAGCAAATGGAGATTAATGTGGCAAGTAGCTACAGACAACAGGCAGAGATAAGGCATATCACCATGTTTATCGTGAGTGGTTTGATCGAATCGCAATTTATTGACATTGTTTATAACTGTATGCATTTATAAACATTTCTTTTTTTGTTTTCATCGGAATGTTTGACGTTATCACGTTGTGTATGTCTTGTCATGTCGCATATTTGCCTGGTGAGCTGTCCTCGTCCCTGTGACGAACTATCTACGAGGGTGTCTGAAATAAGCCTATACTAATCAAATGATAAATGGCTAAAGCGCCATACAGCTACTAGAAATAAAAAAATGGCTTAAGAAAAAACTGGGCGGCGTTTTTTCCTAACAAACGAATTATTCAATTCCTCTGGATTCCTCAATTCCTCTCTGGATTTGAAGGGCAAATGTTTTTTTTATATAATATATGTGGCGTTCATACAATTATTTTTCCGCCACTCAAGAACACACGAGAAAGATCTACAAGCCGCTACGTATTTGTTTACGTTTTGCGCAGAGCCGGCTAAGTACCGTCTACCTACTTATGCACGCATCGGCGGCGACGTACTCGCTGGGACTGCCGTCTGATAAATAATAATTTCGCCACCTTCGCGAAAGGTCGAGACTCGAGCGTGCATCCACGAACACAGTGACGAGTACATTCTAGCACCTTCCAGCGCACATATTGCCAGCGAGCGGAAAGTTACTTGGCCGGTTGCTCCTATATAAGGCGGCGCACTTAACTTCAAACTAGTCAGTCTCTAGTCAGTCTCAATCCGACGGTCGCATTTACAATCGCCTCTCTACAGCGAACCAGTGTGTAACCGGTGCATCCGCTCTCTTCCAGGGCAGCTTCCTTCGTGGACATCACAAGGACTACCTGCCGGTGTCTCCACTCACCGAGTCACCGCCGTTCATCTCCGCAACGAGCGTCGAGCAGCGGCCTGGAAGACGAGGTCATCCTCCACCGCCACGGTGTCGATCATCACGCTGGTGGCTCCACTCACCGAGTCACCGCCGTTCATCTCCGCAACGAGCGTCGAGCAACGGCCTGGACGATCGGGTCATCTCCGCAACGAGCGTCGAGCAACACCCTGGTGACCTGCAGGCCCGTGGTCTGCTCCACCACAGCATCACCGATCTGCATCACTCATCATGACCGTGCACCCGCAACGCCTCACTCTACGGCACTTCGACATCTTCATGTTACATCGCACCGACCTCAGCTACGTAGCTTCAGCTTCAATAAACGACTGGACTCGCAACCAACTCGGATGCCTTTTATTTCTCCCTCCGTCTCTATCGACACCGGAGTCCGTTCCCTCATATAGATTTAGAGATGAAGCGAATATTCGGTAGATAACTGGTATCGATAGATATTCGGCCGTGTTTTAAATTTAGGCCGGATAGGCCGGCCTTGCATTTTATTCTGATACTCTGTTATTTAACAGGACGAACTGATAATTTGCTCTTGTGAAATCCTGTAAATACCTGTGAAAGTATTCGGAAAAGAACTGTAATACTATCTGGTATCTGGCCGGATACTCGTTTATTATCCGGTATCAGGCCGGATTTTAAATTATATATTAAATAGATATTTTTGTTCGGTAACTGAATCTCTTTGAATTTATAGAAATAAACACTATAAAATCATCTCAAACTCAAACTACAACAGAACGTTTTTTCGTAACCTCTAATTGTTGTGTCTGTAATCAATTCAATAGAACACTAGCTTCACTCTGAACGAAAGGGCCCGAACTCACCCGAGTCCACCCGATCGTTCGTGCGGTTCACTCGTGTAGTCGCCAATCGGCTATGTTCGGCCGAATATCCGGTTATCCGGCTTCAAGTTTGGCCGGATATTCGGTTTCCGGCAAACAATATATCCGTTTCATCTCTAATATAGATGTCGACCATTATAAGCATTTTGGTTTTTTAATAAGTTACTTCTTATAGGAGTTAGGTTAGAGTTAGGAGAAAAATGGGGAATGCAAAACCTCAATAGGGTACATGCAGTACATGTAATATAGTGTTTTCAATGCATTTTATATATGTAAAAAAAATAACTTAACTCGAATATCGTACTTAAAACCCCCAAAAAATGTATTAAATTAATTATTTCATTTTTAAAGCTGTATGAAAATTCGAATATCAAAAACAAGTCATGATTGACTAGTGAAATTGTGACGTCACAACGCACCCGCCGAGTCCCACGTCAAGTTGTTTTTGTTCCAGTTGCTGGTTTGAATTTGAATAAGTTTGATAGTCATAATCGTTTAGTTGCGCATCCCAAACCCATCCGTTTGTATAAAACATATATTTAAATACACACTTTAATGACGGACAGTGGTTTTCTACAAGAACAGTCGGATAATTTTTTAAAAATCGACGCGATTATGGTGGCAGTTTTTTAATGCACCTTTTCATCGCATGACACCGCTTTTTACACATTATAATTGGGACGTTTATAAATAGTTTGTTTGGTGTTGAAGATGTTGTATTTGTACGCTTTGGTACAATGCAGTATATATAAACGGTATTTACTGTCATTTTCTTCGTCAAACAAATGATAAACTAAAGACTGATTACTAATGGCAGCTGTCAAGAGGTGCGCAGTGACGTCACAAGCCAAAACCGCGCGAAGAAGGCGTTTTAGCCCTAATTTGAAATGTGAATATTCAAAACGTTGTTGAAGGACTATTCCTATCGTAAAAAAAAATGTTTGAATATTCCAGTTTGTAATTTTTTTCTTTAATTTTTGGTAAAAAAAAATAGTGATTGTACCCTATTATGACGATTTTTAGGTATTAGCGAGTTCCCGGCATGCGTTGCAATGCCACTTAAATAAATAAATTGTTTCTCTCTCCATGTCCTTTTCCATTCGTCCCTATTTCCGTTCCGCCTCCCCTTCTCCTCCCACGTACCTCTCCACCCCTCCCTCTTCCACTAGTCGCACATTTCCCCTCCCTCTTATACAAATTTCATAACGCCAGAGCTCATCAGTATATATAGAAACCTTTGTGAACGTGCGCACAACAACTCACCAAAGTTTAATCGCAATTGAATTAATAGTATAGTAAATAATTTCATTACGCCAGAGCTCACTATTATAACCATCACGGGCATGCGCACATCAAATCACCAAAGTTTCATCGCAATCGGATGAATGGTTTAGGAACGCGAAAGGGACAAACAAAGTCACTTTTTTTTTGCTATGTTACGCCGTGTTGCGCTACCCTTCTTTAGCCAACGTTTCGGACAGCATTGCAGTGTCATGATGAGCTCATCTGCCCTGATGATGGACACTTCAATGCTGCCCGAAACTGCAATGCTGTCCGATGAGCTCATCTGCCCTGATGATGGACACTGCAATGCTGTCCGAAACGTTGGCTAAAGAAGGAGGTAGCGCAACACGGCATAACACCCCAAAAATAAATAGCAAAAATGCTTTTGGCCGTGAAAACCTAAAATCATAACCAAACAAAGACACAATGATTTTCATATATGAGGCCCATTTCGGCCAATTTCAAACAAATCTTATATTTGAATTTGAGATCAAAATACCCAACCAAATTGAAAAATTATTTTTGTAATCAAAAGGTTTATCAAATATCTAATACGGATGAGAGCTACTTTATTTATTTTTGCCTTAAATTATAAGATATAGGCCATTAAAGATTTTATTTGTGAGTAAATGAGTAATTATTTGTGAGTAAATGAAAGCATTAAAAAATTTGGTTGTCCGTAAAGTCGGTTTACGGACGATAATTTTACGTGATAACGTCATAAGAAAACATTGATAAAAAATTACATTGATGCGTCATAATCCGAACGCTTAGGCCGATCGTGCCTCTCTATCGCTTGTTCCGCCCTCTCGCTTGCACGCTATGCTCAGGCGGAACGTGACAATGAGTCATGCTTTTTCGTGCATGCAGCCGGTGTTCACCGATTTATAAGACGTTATCACGTCAAAAATAATTTTACTATGGTTATTTTACAAATATAATGAAAAAAAAATTGGTTGTCTGTAAAGTCGGTTTACGGACGATAATTTTACGCGATAACGTCACGAGCCGAACGCTTAGGTCGATCGTGGCACTCTATCGCTTGTTCCGCGCTCTCGCTGAACGCTTAGGCCGAACACTTGTTCCACGCCCTCGCTTGTACGCCCGGCTCAGGCGGAACGTGACATCGTGACAGCGTGACAATGAGTCATGCTTTTTCGTGAATGCGGCCGGCGTTCATCGATTTATAAGACGTCATCACGTCAATAAAATAATACCTATTATTCAAATTCCTCGGCCAGGTTCAAGTTTCCCTATGTACGTCCGTCTACGCAATCAGTATACAGATCTGTTTGCTATGAAGAGAAAAACATTGATATGATTTAGCTATCTTTTAATCCAATAAATTCCCTTATCGGAATGTACGGCCTGTGATTGGCGACAATAAACAATAGTGACAAATTTGTTGACATTAGCTTTTGTAAAATGTCTAATCGCGAATGATGAATCAACACACAATAAGCGGATATTGTGTTTATGATAAAGATTACTGTTTTTTTTACATTAACTCCACACAGGAGGCCCTTAGGAAAACAATTTCCTTCAATGTTGTGTGGAGGGTCTTTTTGAGGAGAGGAAGTAATGAACATCGGTCTTGAAGAGACCCATGTTGTAGGAAGGAGGAAACACAGAGGCCGGCAAATCGCTCGCATCGAGAAACCGATGTACCAATTTCTATTTGGGAGGCGGTTATTATTGGATAACCAACACCCACCCCCGCCATAGGTCACCTTTTTTTACACCAACTTCACACGGGAGGCCCTGAGGAAAATAATTTCCCTCAGGGCCTTTGTCATCTGGGACATCCCAGATGACAAAGGCCCTGAGGCCCTCTTTTTGAGGAGAGGAAGGAATGAACATCGGTCTTGAAGAGTCCCATGAACAAATGTCAACCGTGTACAAATGTTGGGCGCGTGTTTGACTATGCACCGGTGCCGAAGGGATCAATGACGCTAGTTCCTCGGAGCATCTTCCATTGAAATACCGGTAGAACAAGGATAGCATTCTCACCCGACGCCTGTGCTCTAAATATTGCAATCCGTCTGTTAAGATGGGAGAATCTATCAAACGGACCGCCCGTTTTTGCACAGAGTCGTGGGTATTTATCAGGTATTTTGGAGCTCCAGACCAGAGGTGGCTGCCAAACTCAACCGTGGGGCGCACTTGTGATTTGTACAGGGTTCGCAATTGTGTACTAATAAAGTATCTGCGGGCCCTGTTGAGTGCGCCCAGTTTCTGAGAGGCTAACTTTACTCTGGCTTCGATGGAACCCCCATACTTGAGCTGATCATTTAGAGTTACCCTAAGCGTATCAATGAAAGCCCTGTTGAGAAGATTGCTTCCGTTGAATGAGACTACATGTTCATGTCGATGCCTTTTAGATGAAATCAGACATGATGAAGTCTTTGCAACATTAACTTCGGCGAGGTTATTCTTACCCCAACAGGAAACACACTCGAGGTAACCGTCCATTCTTTGCTTCAAAGCCCTCCGAGCCGTTGGAGTTTGTGTGCCCTTTGAGGGCCTGTCAAACAAAAAGACATCATGGACTGTATTATCATCCGCGTAACAATGAATTGGTGCACATGACAAAAGGTCGTGTGCACCAATCGTGTGCAACAAAAACAAAGTCGGAAACAGAAACGATCCCTTTAAGCATTTATTGCATGCGAGGAAGAGATAAAACCATCAGCAACCGTCTGAATCGACCTCTCCCTCAAAAAGTCGGCAATCCACGTACACAAGGATACGGGAGGTATGTGTAGAGTCTTGTCAAACAAAAAACTATCAAGAACTATATATTATTTTCTTCGGGGCTTTCTGTGTGGAGCAAATGTAAAAATATATATCACCACATCATCACTCTTGGCTCTACAACTCCTGGTGGGTCTTGGCCTCCTCAAGAGTCTTCCTCCACTCATCTCGGTTTTGGGCCAGTTCTCGCCAGTTTAGAAGCTCCAAGGTAGATAGATCTTTGGGGACGTTGTCGTGCCATCTTAGTCTTGGCCTTCCCAGGCTCCTTCGCCATATCGGTCTTGAGTTCAGCAGGGACTTTGGTGCTTGATGCTCGGTCATTCTCTCCAAATGACCCAGCAACCGAAGTTTTCCCAGTTTTATGAATTTTGTGACGTTTATCTCCTTAAACAGAGCATATAGCTCATTGTTGTAACGTCTGTGCCAAAATCCATTTTCTAGAAGCGATCTGAAGATGCGCCTCAAAATTTAAATATCGATATATAATAGTATCGATATTAAATAGTCGGAAGTTACACCTATCGATTCGATATTGTAAAGTTATCGATTTCTCTGATATTTCTCTGTTATCGATTTCTTGAACCCCTGCCTCTTGTCTGCTCTCAGTCATTGAAGCATTTTCTTTTCCCGAAAAAGAACAACAGTGTAGATATGCAATAAACACAGAATATGAAAACTTCGTCACTATAAAAATTCTAGTTAATTATTTGAATGCCTTTCTTTGTCTGTCCGACGCAGACGGCGCCGGTGACTAACGACTAGTTAGTAAACACGCACACAGACAAAAGACAAAGCACCGCACACTATTTATTTAGTGTTCTCGTCATATTATTTTGAAATAATACTTGCAATGACGATGATTCAATTTTCGGCGATTCCGATAACAGAAGTAGTCTCAGTCTGCCTTGTGGTTTTGCGGTCATAAAACCCATTGATGTATCAACAATAATTATGTTTAAATACAAATATGGTTTTGAAATTAATTAAATAAATGTTTTGATTACATGAATTTGTCATATTCCAAAATGTCAAAAAAAAATTGGTCGTCTGTAAAGTCGGTTTACGGACGATAATTTTACGTGATAACGTCATATAATAACGATGGCGTGGAAGAGAGATAGATGCGTCACAAGCCGAACACTTAGGCCGAACGCTTGTTCTCTCGCTTGCACGCTCGGCTCGTGCAGCCGGCGTTCATCGATTTATAAGACGATATCACGTCAAAAATACTTAAAAATATATATATAGTCGCTCACACCGCGTATATAAAAATTTTGACTTTTTTCCGAATTTCTTTTAAAACTACACATGCGCCATTTATACAAAATTTTGTAACAAAATAATGAGTTGCAAATAGAATAACTTCGTTTGAATACCACTTTATTATTTATTTTTTAACAAACCGGTTTCGGTTCGACCTGAACCTTCACCAGGGGTGAACCAAACATATTAAATAAATTACAGAGTTATAAAGGAAAAATAGAAGAGTGAGAGAGAACATCAACTTTGGTGGGAGGTGAGGGAGGATCTTTGCGGATATCCACATTTCTCACACGGTCATACTGGTTTTACCACGCGTGTGCCTCAGGAATCTCATTTCTACAGCATTTAATCTACTTTCAACCTTCCTCTGCCAGTTCCATGCCTCACTGCCATACATCAGGGTAGGTACCACGACTCCATTGTGGACCGCTAGCTTCGCTTGTTTGGACAGTTTTTTTGTTAGCGCCACCAGCATTCACGTCAATCCTCCAATAATGGAGTTAGCTTCATTTACCCATCTTTCAATATCTTTATCAACCTTCCCATCTCTCATAAACATACTTCCTAGATACACAAACTCATCCACCTGCTCCAAGTATTCATCATTCACAACTATGTTGCACATTGTTTTTGTACTCTCTCTTTCAAACACCATGACTTTAGACTTACTTACATTCATCATTAACTCATTCTTCATACATACTTGGTTCATCCTAGACACTAGAGACTGTAAATCTTCCATACTGTTAGAAATCAGCACCGCATCATCAGCATACAACATACTTTCAGATTACTCAATTTCGCGCCCAATCCCACCTCCTTCAAATCTTGTATACAATTATCCATGTATAGATCGAATAACCACGGTGACAATACGCAGCCTTGCTATACGTGAAATCCTATTTAGATACGATTTAGATTCATCTTTACGACGAATCGGTTTACAGTATGAACATCAAAAAATATGGTACGGATAAATTGATGCTTTTCTATGTACTGGAATTACAATAAAATTATTATTTACATACAAAAAATATTAGCGTAAACACAAAATAATTTTTTTTTTCAAGACTTAACTATGAAGTAATAATTTAAGAAACAATTTTAAAAAATACCCCTTTATGGCTATTTTTGAGGTTTTGTTTGTTCTAACTTTTTTTTCATTCTAATAAAATTATGCACAAAATAAATAAAAAAAAACTTTTTCGCTTACTTGCCTCGTGCAATTACGACGCGCGATTTTAAATTTTGTAGGCATGAGAACCGAAATATTTATAGCGTTTATATTTCTCTTAACACCTTTTGTTATGTCTAACATTCCCAGTTACCCAAACCCATCCACATGTTTGTAAACATCAAATTCTGAAAACGGGAACTTGAGTTGTACCTGTTTTGATTGCATTTAAATTTCCACCTGTTAGTGCCCCAATGATCAATGCATTGTACATCACCGTCGGTAAGGCTCTGCTTGGTCGATAGTGATAGTGATGGCGGCCATACTAATTACAAAGTGGTTACAAAGAAGAGGGTTTTGTTTGGATTCTTCTTTGTTGGAATTTAGGTACCATTACGTAATACACGGATAAGGTCGGAATACAAACAACCGATGCACTGACTGAAACAAGAGCAGGAGGGTTCATCAACACGAATATGTACCTAGGGGGTCGTCCATTAATCACGTGATGTTTTTAGCAACTTTTTAACCCCCCCCTGGTGATATGTGGTGAGGTTTTAGACTACTCCCCCATACCCAAAATCACGTGTATTTTTTGTACGTGTATTTTATACGCGGCAACGATTTACGCATGTATTCGGCGTCAAAATCACAGACTTACTGGCGACTGATGAGCCGAGCGGTTGTCGCAAAGCGCGGGGAAATCGTTGCCTGGCAACGGTAAATCAAGGCCACGCGCCGCTGTTTGGTTTATAAATGGTTCAACGAAAAATACATACACGTGATATGCCATGAATGTTGGTAAAATACACAGAATTCCATATATTCAGTCCTAGTACATTCAGTTTTCAAACAGCTCGCATGCCTCCTATTGCAATTTTTTATACAAATTTCATAATGCCAGAGTTCACTAGGATATATATAAATCTTCGCGGGCACAACAACTCCCACAACCTCACAACAACTCCCCAAATTTTCATCGCAATCGAATGAACGGTTAGCAATGCATAATTTCATTATGCCAGAACGCACTACTGTATATAGAAACCATCGCGGGCATGCGCACATCAAATCCCCAAAGTTTCATCGCAATCGGGTGAATGGTTTAGCAACGCATAGACTTCTCATATATACAAGCCCAGAAGCAAGCATATTTAGAAAGACACAACTTATCCAAAGCATATTTTTGTATTTATAATGTAAACCAATTCGTAGTAAAAATTAATAGAAAATAGTGATTTAGCAATAATCTCTGCTTTAAATCGTCATAAAACTCATGTTGAAATTAAACATCGGTTGCAGAACCGGTTATCAAAGTTAGGCCCTCCGTTCATGGAGATACTTACAAACTACGTGATTGTGACACAACCACAAGTACCCTGCAGATGTACTACTTTTTAAAGCTGGTTTCCGTACACGGCACTACCCGAATTATACTGAACTTGATCATTTTTCACGTGCAGCCGTGGAGTTAACACGATGTCGAACGATGTCAAATGACTTTTTTTCCAACATTAATCTATGCCTTCTTCACTAAATCCTTTCTTGCGTATTCTGGTAATGTAAAGTTATGTAAACACGCATTTTTATTCACTTCCAGAACAAATCTAACATTACTTTCATGTTCAGACGCCATTTCTGTCAAACGTCAAACGAAAGTAGCAGACACGAATGCTACAACGCCGCTACCAGCGCCGTCGTTAGCGCGCTACCGACTTCAACCTGACATCCGTCGCGCAGCGCCGTGTACGAACACCAGCAAAATTGTATGGCGGGTACCCACGAGCGGTGTGCGTGCTACGCGCATCAGGCTCGAATAGTTTGTAAGTAGCTCCATGTACGGAGGCGCTTAGACGTCAATCAGAGAACCGGTTGCAATACGGGGTGTTAAGGAACGTACTTGACTTACTTTACAGTGATTCCTGACATTATTTGGAGTAAATTATGGTAATTTTTATTCCCATCAATGTAATATATCATTGACGAAGATTATAACACCAATAATGTAATCCATAGGTTCTCAACCTTATTAAGCCCAACGCCCACATTGAGAATATTTTTTTCCTGTCAACTGGCCTCCACGATCGTGTGATCTCACACCATTAGATTACTTTCTTTGGGAGTGTGTGGAGTCACTAGTCTATGCTGATAAACCAGAGACGTTGAACCATTTGGTTAAATCAATATTTGCCGTGTTGTTGCCGATAAATGGCCCCAGTTCCTCGACAAAGTTGTCGAAAATTGGACTTCACGGTTGCGCTTCATTCGAGCTAGCCGTGGCGCTCATATGCCCAAAATCGTATTTAAACAATAATGGCATTAAATTATCTATTAAATAAAGCCAATATCATAGACATTGACATTATTTTAATGCGTCTTTTTTTCATTTTGAATTTATATACCTCTAAAAAAAACACCCTTTAGAAGTGTAATTTCAGGGGATAAACTACCAACCTCCTCCATTCTACTACAATGGTCAAAGGCACGCCACTATTTAATGGTAAGTTTTTTACAAATACAATGGTAATGATAGTGAGCTCTGGTATCTTTATAAAAATATTCCGAACTGATCCACTGGCACTGGCACTGCGGAGAAAACCTTGAAAATATTACTTCGATCTGTGAGTAAGCTCATATCACATGCGCATGCCAAATTATGGAGATTCACGGTCACTCTTGGCAAGTCTAGAGGCTTTGTTGTTTGTTGACGCACGCTTTCAGCACGAGCCTCTCAGGCATTTCATTCATCAACAATACAACTTTTGTATAACTTAACATTTATTAATTTATGCGCGGCCCATTTCGGCCAGTTTCATACAAATCTTAAATTTGGTTTTCAGATCAAATTATCCAACCAAACTGAAAAATTATTTTTATAATCAAAAGGTATATCAAATATCTAGTACGGATGTGAGCTAGTTTATTTTTTTTTATTTAAATTTTAAAATATAGGCCATTAAAGATTTTAGTGTTTCATGATTTTAGAGGCAACTTGGGCAAATATTTGCGAGTGAATGAAAAACATTAAAAAAATAACTTTAGTATGTTTATTTTACAAATACAATGAAAAATAAAATAAAAAATAAAATATTGTTAAAAATGCATTTTTTGGGTAGTAATTTTAATGTATAAACGACAAATTTTTGTTCCGCCATTAACAGGTAATTTGTATTTTAAATTTACACCTGTTTCTTAATTTTTATTTTATATTTTATAATATTTTTATGATAAATATAGTAAAATTCCTTTTTATTGCATTTCATTTACTCACAAATAATTGCCCAAATTGCATCTAAAATCATGAAATACTAAAATCTTGAATGGCCTGTATCTTATAATTAAAAGCAAAAATAAATAAAGTAGCTCACATCCGTACTAGATATTTGGTATATCTTTTGATTACAAAAATAATTTTTCAGTTTGGTTGGGTATTTTGATCTCAAATCCAGAATTAAGATTTGTATGAAACGAGCCGAAATGAGCCGCGCATTCGTTCCTCTAAAAGGTTCTTTACTTAGGTACCGTCATTTTCTCATTTATATTCTCAATAAAAAGCTTACGAAAAACATGGTTTTTATACTTGAAAACATGTAGAAAAAGGTTTTTTTCATCCCTAAATCGTGGTTTTTCATTTTTAGGACGAGGCTACACTGTTCATCGTTTTCATGCGATATTTGAGCAGATAACACGCCCTGAATTAAATTACTTCATGCTGTGTTATGAATTTGCATAATGTGTAGATATTTACAGCATAGCACAAAGGCGCCAATTTCGTAGCCACAAATTACCTAAATATGTGTTCAAACTTCAAAACAAAACGTGGCGCAATTTGAACTAGGTTTGTACATAAATATAACACATACAAATTTAATTAATCCATCGTCCTTCAAATAAGGGACCCAAATCACAATATCGATTTGTGTTTAACCTACATTAACCAAAACACCTTGTCCTCATTTATATTGTTAATTACATGTTATGAATGGTGACCGGACCTCTCGGAATGAAACCAACTCAGAACCATCTCAGATAAGTCATTTAGACTGATTAAAAAATGTATTAAAATGGTTAAATAGGTTAAGGCAGTATTCTAGTCTAGAAAAAAAAAATTCTTAATATTTCCAAAGTTTAAATATTTAAAAACATTTCCTAAAAAGGATTTTCCGAAATTGTAGCGGTTTAGACGGAATCTAACCAAAATCTAAATAGAACAAAATTTTAAACTCATTTTTCTCCAAACCACTTTTTTCGGGACAGTTGACACGTTATCTCAAGTTCTACTAAACCAATTTACTTGAAATTTGGTGTGAACCTTCTCTATAGATTCCTCTATGGCGGGAACTAGAACTTTAACAAAATTTAAATTTTTACTATTTTTAAAAAATTTGGAAAGTCAAAAAAGTGGTACAAAAACGTCTTTTTTTATTTCAGACAGCCGCCAATTTGCGAAATTTTTTTTTTTTTTACTTTTCCTTAGTTCAGGCCATAGCCGCATTTGTTTGGATTAAGAATTATTTTTTTTGATTACTGGGAGGGTTGCAATCGTGTCAACCAGGGTGTGCCATTTTTTTTGAAACCCCCCCACTTCAACACCCTGTAACTTTTTGAATATTTAATTTTTTCGTTCGACTCTTTTTTTAATGGATTCTTTAATGTTTAATTAATATTCGATAAAATATAGTTGGTAAAAATATTTTTTTTTGTTGCACCTGAAAAAACACCTACAAATCATGCTTCTAGACTAGAATACCCCCTTATGTTAGGTTAGGATTATCGGCTAATTTAAAATGATTTTTTTCATAGCTTTTAATGACTTTTCAAGGAGGTGTTGAGTTGACTTTATTCTCAGTTGGCATGGAACCGTTATGAATATTGTTTACTGAACTTATAAGTCAACCCTAATATTCATATCAGATTATATAGTCGCATGTTTCTTACAGCTACTGTACTTACAATGTGGGGTAGATGTATCTAATAGATATGATTTTAGATTTTCAGGGCCAAAAGTATTATCGTTATTTATTTTTGGGGTTATGCCGTGTTGCGCTACTTCCTTCTTATTTGGTCAACGTTTCGGACAGCGTTACAGAGTCCGTCATCAGGGCAGATGTGTGTCACACATGCGTGCGCACAACAAATCATTGAATTTTCATCTCAATCGGATGAATTGTGCCGGAAATAATTTCATAACGCCAGAGCTCACCGTTATATATGGAAACCTTTGCGGGCATGCGCACAACAAATCACCAAAGTTTCATCGCAATAGGATAAACGGCACGGGAACACATACAAGACAAACAGAGAAACATTCATTCTTACATATAAAGAAGATGATAATGTCACATCACAGATAATCCGCTTCCTACGAAAACATATTTACGAGGAATTGCTTGGAGATTAGGACTTGAAAGAGGTGAGTATTCGTATGATGAAATTGAACAAGCTTTAAACATTCCTTCTTTAGAAAAACGTAGAAAAGACACTGATCTAATTTGCATATTCAAAATTATCAACAGTATTACTGACACACCTGCTTTGTTACAACTCATCCAGTTTAACATCCCTTCCCGTAGACTCCGAAATAATGAATTGCTGTTCCTCAATAAACATTCTACTAATTATGGATATCATTCTCCTTTATCCAGAATGTCAATGCAAGTCAAAGCGTTGAATTTTTTGGTGTTAGCCTAAATGACTTTCGGCAGTCGATACGAAATGTGTAATTTTTAAAGTCTTATAAATCCATCTTCAAGCTTTGACTTGTAGTCTTCTATATGTTCTTTATATTATAATTCGTCAATGCTCTTCATTTATATGTACTTTCCTTTCATTGTCATCTCTTTTTTTTATTCGTGTTATTGTTATGTTATGAATGGACTATTTGTCCGTAAATTAATAAATAAAATAAAATAAAATTTCCACTTGGGAATATTTCACAATACGTATATTTAAGTTTAGGCAGGCTTTAGGAAGGCTATCAGTGATCGCTGATCAGTTATCGACTACAATCTTAATCCACTGATGAATGTACGGAACATGTCCTCACTGATTATCAGCGATATTACCCAATTAAGAGATTATCTGATGTTATTACTTTTAAATACGACAAACTTCTTCTATAATTTTTTTTTCTCGTAGACCACTTTCAAAATTTTACTGGTCACGGTGGACCCCCTGCTGGCACATTTCTACCATGCCAGGGGTCGCCCAGTGGTCGAAATTCGACCATAATTGTAGTGTTTTTTTATTGATTTAATGTATTTTTTACGCATAATTAAAAAAAATATAAGCATTCTGCACTCCTTCTCTATATAAACTAAAAGTGTGCGAAATTTCATACTCCTCTGTCCGCGCAATTTTCGTAAAAAGGGGTACAAAGTTTTTGCTTCACGTATTAATATACTGAATGAATGAATGAATATTAAAAAAAAAACTCAAAACTCGACACGCGTTGTACTGAATATTGAATGGCGAGGTGTGATCTGTCACAACGGAGCAGTACTTTTTCTGGGACTTTTTCAAACGGGGGCAAAATGGACCAGTATTCGAGATTATGTTTGCCACGACGGAGGGTAAAATGGGATGTGGTACAGGGGGGGGGTATGTTCCCATCCCAGTACAGTACACCCATATCCCATTGCACCCCCCCCCCTCTCCCTTGCCTAGCTGGGCGATTTAAGATCTCATGCATAACCGGTGCAACAACGTTCGCTGTATGCCAGTCGCTCTGTTATGGAGGGGGGCGTAATGGGATATGAGACGGGGGATGGGATGGGATATGGATAATATGGGGCACGGGATGGGTCTCAATCGAAACCAGTTCGTGGACCCCCACTTACAACTTGTGAACCCCCATTTCTTTATCGCGCCTATGTAGACCCCCGTCGGATCTCCCGTGGACCCCTAAGGGTCCACCTGGACCACTTTGGGAATCACTGGATTAAATTGACTGTTATTGATTTGATAAATATTGTGAAGAAAATTTCAATTATTTTGCTTTTTGAATGCTGATCTTTGATGGATGATCATGTTGCGAAGGAAAGACGGAAGGGGCAAGATGGGAAGTACGTTTGGTGACAGCAGAAATGCCCGATTTCATGGAGTGAGGTTTGTCCGGGTCTTGACAGCTATTGCGCCTGCCCACCAGCTGCGTGGCGGGTGCGATCGGTATAGTCCGGTTGAAGGAGACTTTTTGACTTCTTTAGCAGAACTCTCGAAAGTCGCCTTGCACCGCAGTGGGAGGGTTGGATTCACACGTCTATCACTCCTGGACACACCGATCTACAGATTCCTAACCACCCCTCTACCTTTTACCCTCCACATAGCATCTTCAAAGATGCCATAGCCCCTGAGGGCAATTATTTTCCTCCTGCGTGGATAAAATGTAAAAAAAGGCTATTTTGAAACATTTCAATTATTCTGAATGGACGTCTCTTACCAGGGCTATGAAAAGAATATCATGTACTTTTAGTAGTTGTTAACAATAACAACAGCAGCGACGCTTCCGACTGTAAGGCTCAAATAATAACAAAAAAATACTAACACGAGGCTACTAGGCCAAACAAATATAGTATTTTATTTGCTTGTAACACTCTACACGCACCACGCAGAGTGCAGAGCAGACTGTGAACACTGGTGGCACTGACCCAAAAACTCGAACCTATTAATTTATAAGTACCCCAATCACATTTACTCGATATAAATCAGAAAATATGAATACCACACGAGAGTCCCATCTGCCCGGAGCCAGTGGGAATATGTTGTCATCCCCAATTGTGTTCCAAAATTGTTTGGAAAGTACCTGGCTATTCACATCCTGTCACCAAACACAGATTTTTTTCAAGCAACGTTTCGAATTAATGGAATTGTCAGAATATATTATTATTGACAAATTAATTTTATACAGAACTAGCTGGTACCCGGCATGCGTTGCATTTCCCTTCCTATGCGTCCCCTTCCCCCCGCGTTCCCCTTCCGCCTTTTACGCCTTCCCCTCCCCTCCCGCTAACCTCACCTCCTTCATTACCCTTCTCCTCTTGTCTTCCCTTCCTGCCGCTAAAATATATAAAATACACTCATTTTCATTTAAACAAATTTCAAAACGCCAGAGCTTACCATGTTATATAGCCTATAACCTTAGCGGGCATGCGCACAAAAAATCACCTAAGTCTCATCGCAATCGGATGAACGGTATGGCAGCGCATAACATGCGAACAAACAAACAAACAAACAAAAATTGATTTTTATATATGTATAAGAAGAAGATAAAGAAATAAGTGTATTAATACTTGAAGCAAAAACTTTGTACCCCTTTTAACGAAAATTGCGCGGACGGAGGAGTATGAAATTTCGCACACTTATAGTTTATATAGAGGAGTGCATAATGCTAATATTTTTTTCAAATTATGCATAAAAAGTACATTTTAAAAAAACAACAATTATGGTCGAATTTCGACCACTGGGCGTCCACGAGAATAAATAATTTTTTCAAACAATTTTCTGATTAATTTTTCCCTTTCCAAGATTTTTTGGAAAAAAAATCCGATAACAAAAATTTTACAATACGAAACTTTTCCAAACTTCACAAAACAAAATCAAAAAGATAAACATTTTTATAAAAATTTCCAGACCCATTTTCAGAACAAAAATTTTCAGATTTTTCCCGAAAGGATTTTTCCAGTAAAAATTAAAATTTCCTGACTTTCTTGCGACAATTTTTACAATTTCCCCAGAAGAACTTGTTTCAGAAAGATTAAATTTGCCAGAATCAAAAATTTACCCTTTACTTGATAAATTTACAAACTTCAAATTTCAAAATTAAAAGGATGAATGTCGTAAAAAGAGTAATAAAACATTGGGGCGTTTAGAATTAAAACATTTTTCGGCCTCAATTCATCCTGCCACTGTATAATGGGGTGACCGTACAACTCGGAATGAAAACAACTCAGAACCATCTCAGATAATTCATTTAGAGTGATAAAAGAAAATATATATAAAAAAATTGGTTAAATAGGTTACGTTAGGTTAGGGTTATCGGCTAATTTTAAATTATTTTTTCATAGCTTTTAATGACTTTTCAAGGAGGTGTTGAGTTGACTTTATTCTCAGTTGGCATGGAACCGTTTAATGTTATTAGAGCGCGTGTTTATTTCGGAGGTTCGTTACACGAAGCACCTTGGTTCGACCTCGGGGGCTGGGGGGCTGGGGGGCTGGGGGGCTCGGGCGCCTCGAGGATTAGAATCAGATGTGATGGGGGGGTGAAGGTGGGGGGTGGAGGTAGGTAGTCTGCCCCCCTAAACTGTTGTATTTTGGGGTGGACAACCAGCCATTTACCTTTTTTTGCATTAGCTCCAGGAGGTCCTGAGCAAAAAAAATCCCTACGTGAAAGGCGTACGCGATCTTTGGGGATGCTGTGTAGAGGAAGAAGGGTGAAGGTAGGTAGTCTGGCCCCCTAAACTATTGTATTTTGGGGTTGACAATCCCTCAAGGCGTTCGTGATCTTTGGGGATGCTGTGTGGAGGGTCTTTTAAGGAAGTTCTGGGAGGGAAAAAGGTATGAGGGGTGATTAGGTATCTGGGGGTCAATGTATTCTAGTCAAGTCTAGAGTGACGGACGTATCCATCCCTCACACTGCGGTGCAAGTCAATCGAGAGTTATGCTGGAAAGGTCTTCAGTCACTCCGAATCCGGCCCGCCACACAGTAGGCGGGCAAACTCATTCGCCGCCAAGACCTAGACAAATCTTACCCCGTGTACCATGAACCCGGGCATCCCTTCTAGGTCACCAAATTTAGCGAACCATTTGAGGTGACCTAGGGCGGGGGTGTCGGTTATCCAATAATAACCGCGTCCCAATTAGAAATTGGTACATCGGTTTTTTGGGACAGCCGGGTATTTAGGTACCGAGCACTTGGCCGAGAGCACTTGCCCATCTACTCGGTGCGTGTGATCCAGGCTTAAATTGCGCACGCCGGAACTTTGAGAGGAACTTTAAGAGGAACGTATGCGCGGCCCATTTCATACAAATCTTAATTCTGGATTTGAGATCAAAATACCCAACCAAACTGATTTTTTTTGTAATCAAAAGGTATATCAAATATCTAGTACGGATGTGAGCTACTTTATTTATTTTTGCTTTAAATCATTAGATATAGGCCGTTAAAGATTTGAATATTTCATGATGTTAGAGGCAATTATTTGTGAGTAAATAAAAAACATTAAAAAAATTATTTTACCATTTGTATCAGAAAAATATGATGAAATATAAAATAAAAAATTAAAATTTAAAAAACATCATTTTGATGGGTGTAAATTTAAAATACAAATTACCTTTTAACGGCGGAAGAAAAATTTGTCGTTTATATATGTAAATTACTACCCAAAAATGCATTTTAAACGGTGTTTTATTTTTTATTTTATTTTTAAAAAAGAATAATTATTTTTTATTGTCTTTCATTTACTCACAAATAATTGCCCAAGTTGCCTTTAAAATCATGAAACACTAAAATCTTTAATGGCTCATATATTTTAATTTAAACCAAAAAATAAATAAAGTAGCTCTCATCCGTACTAGATATTTCATACACCTTTTGATTACAAAAATAATTTTTCAGTTTGGTTGGATAATTTGATCTCAAATCCAAATATAAGATTTGCATGAAACTGGCCGAAATGGGCCGCACATACGTTCCTCTTAAGGGTCTCTTTAAAATGATTTACATGAACTTCCAAGCCTCCTCAGGATTAAGTTTGTTAGAGAAAATATGGCAGATTGTACAGATTGTAATATGATTAGTAGGTGGGGAGGAGGGGGGCAGGACGACGACTTCAGCTCTCGCCTCCCGCAACCCGACCGAGGACGTCTGCCTGGCGCCGTCGCGACGCGTCCCTGCCGGGCGTCCCTCCTCCCTCTGTCCCCAGAACGTGCCCCTGCAGAAGCTGCCTGCTGCTCACCACCTACCGAATCCCCAGGACCTCCCAGAGATTTGCGTTGTGGGTGCGGATCGAACATATCGATTAGTCAAATATCTAGATAAGTGTGACATGGTGTGACAAGGGTATGGGGGGTCATCAGCTCTGTGACGTGACATGTAAAAATCTAAATTATTAAAACGCGAAACTAAAAAAATAAAAAACAAAAATTTTAACTACTGTTTTGATTATTTTTAGATGTAAAATGCAAAACATGTGACGTCACACTAGGGGGGAGGGAGTCTCACAAATGTGATGATGTGTGACAGGGACGGGGGGGGTCAAAAAATCATGAAATTCGTATGACGTAATTTATGGATGGCCCCTTATAAATTATAATATAATTTTTTTAATGAACAAAATTTTAAATATAACGCTATATATAATAAAAATTATTAAACAAATAAAAACATAAGTCCACATTTTTTTAAATAGTTTATTTGATTATCTCCTAATGTTTTAAAATCAACACAGGATATTTTATTTAGTGCGTGCAACGACGATTAAGTTCCCACGTTTTCAAGGCCGCGGCCGACGTGAATATTTCGTGTAGCATTGTTTCAGAGCGTTGATATTATTTAATGTATAGTTAGGCGTATCGTGTTGTTAGTTTGCTGATATTCCTAATCTCCCGGCTTTGTGCGGAGGTTTGATTTGGGTAAAAATGCTGCAATACACCACAAAAATTATTTCTGACACTGCTGGGAATTAAACGCTTTAGTCGCTTGTAAAACGTTGTCCCCTTCAAATAATTTCAATTTTGAAATCGACAATAAATTATTAAAATTGTTTAAATATTATATTACAGGTAGGTACTTTATCGCTTGTCCGAATTCTTGACATAATCAATTCCAATTTTGAAAACGACACTTAAATCCAAAGCAAATTTGAACCACCAAATTGCACGCAGGACTAAGCACAGACAACCAAAATTATTAGTATTTTTTATGGTGTAATGTCGGGTACTTAAGGCGGCACTATCCGAATTTCTACCGATTTCTTGCATATTTCCCACGAGCATTTGAAGATTTTAAGCTCTTAAAAAATATATGTTATTTTTGAAGATAATATCTAGATACGTTCCACGCCGAAACGCAAATTATATGAAATTCCCTCGATAGAAAAAAATCGCAAAGTTTGTTCCGAAAATTATTTAAAACAAGTTTATTTCTATTATTTTACAAGTTATATTTGTGAAAAAATTCACAATGTTTTTTAAATGATACCTTCCACGAGATTTTTGCTCTATTTTAAACGAGTCGTGTTTTATAAACCTTTTTCACAATTTTCGCTTCACTTTTATCGTTTGAAATATCAGCGCGCTCTCTCCAACATTCGTAATTACATATTTTCCATTTTCTTCTTTTCGTGCCCGGGTACGGGGCCTTAAATTCAAAGCAAATTTGAACCAAAGAAGAATCCTGACGCCGCGCCTTACGCCAAACCATTTCATACGTGAAGTGTGTTAAAAAGTTTATCGCCTGCTAGTTATCGATCGAACAGTATTAATAGGGTAGCGTCTGCGTGGTGGCTTGAATTTCAGAACCGGGCTTCGAGTGCATGTCTGCCGCCGCGCCCTACGCGCCGCGGCACATAAACATCTATACAAAATTTTAAACAAAATTACCATTGTAATTCGGCTTCGAATTCAAGAGTCAAAAGATGTCGCCACTTCCGTCAACAGGCCGCATCGGGACCACCCTAGGTATAAGTTCTACCAATTTGTGAATTTGTAGTATCTCTCCGGATATGGAAAGATTGACGGTAATACTCGGTTATATCAAGCGACTATATATTACATATGACGTCATTGCCTGTCCAGGTTACTTTATCACTTTTAACCAGTTCCTATCGGATTTATAACATGGTCACCAACACTAACTGGGCAAAGCCGAACCAAAAGCCGCTCGCAGGGCCTAGCAGCAAAAACCTGCGGAGCGGGTTTTTAACTGCTAGTTTTATATCACTAGCTGGAGTACCTACCCGGCTTCGCTCAGGGAGTTGATTAGAGATTAGAATTATTGACGTTCAAACCCACGACGGATCTTGCTTTATACACCCCCTACCAATGGGTAGCCCCACCAATACAAAAAAGACTTCGAATGGTCCACAATGTTCCACAACATTCAAGAGTGTTCTGGAATGTTCCACAATGAACTGGGATGTTCCGAGATGTTCCCGAACGTTCCAAACTATTCCCAAATATTTCACAACATTCCAGAATGTTCCGGGATGTTCTGGAATGTTGTGGAATGCTCTCGAATACTCTCGAATGTTCTGGACTGTTCTGCAAATTTCTAGAGGGCAAAACTTCCAGCCCTTATATCTTAAAAAGCACGCCCTTCAGGTAAAAACGGGAACCTTCTTCATGAATGGGGGATAGAGGGCTACCACACTAACCCCTTTGACCGTTCCGGGACTCATTTCTGAATTTTAGAAAAAGTGTACAAAACACACACTTTTGTACACTTTCTTTTATAATATACTAGCTGGTACCCGGCATGTGTTGCAATGCAAAGAAATAAATTGTTTCTCCCCACATTTCCTATTCTATGTGTCCCGGTTCCCTTCCCGCGTCTCTATCCCCCCGCGTTCCCCTTCCGCCTTCCACGCCATCCCCTCCCTTGTTATCCCTCCCTCTAACCCCATCTCCTTCATTACCCTTCTCCTCATGCCTTCCCTCCCTGCCGCTAAAATATATAAAATACACCCATTTTCATTTATGCAAATTTCATAACGCCGTAGCTTACCATTATATATAGCCTATAACCTTCGCGGGCGTGCGCACAACAAATCACCAAAGTTTCAACGCAATTGGATGAATGGTTTGGCAGCGCGTAACATACGAACAAACAAACAAACAAAAATTGATTTTTATATATAAGATATTGATTATATACGTCATCAGTCAGATAATGTACTATTTGTTATTGAACACAAACTGGTATTAATAAAACTGAGGTAGGTACCTAGGTACCTTATGTCTTTCACCGGTTTGTATTTGCAAAACTAATTTTCCAATATAACCCGCGATACGCGATAGAGCAATCTGTTATTGCATTTATAATTCGAAACTTGTTGCCGGTCTCAAACAATTTGTATGGAAAACAAAAACATTGAGGATGATCCGGTCCATTATCCACAAAATGTTTGTGGAAACGGTCGCAAGGTGTCCGGCGTTTATGTCAACAAGTGCATCTACATAAAAAACAAACTAACAAAACATAACTAGAATAAAATATACACAAGTATGCAGTTCATAGGCGGTAGAAGTATAACCTTCAGAAAACCAAAATAGACGAGAGTGGGAAGGCTACGAAGCACCGCACAAAGAAGAGACCGATTATTCTATTTCATTCTCTCGCAGGTTAAATCCTTTAGATGTATGTGTTTGCTATTATTAGTGTCGCTTTTTCGTTTTATCGAATTTCAAATTATAACGGTGCTAAAGAAGTTTTCACTTCAATAATCCTAAATAAAACTACTCTAGGTACCTAGGAGCTACGAGTGACATTCCTGTCCGTTTAATAATTATTTTCATTCATGCAAAATAAACATAAATAACTTTTAACAACTTCTGAAAAACTCGTAAATAATTAGTCTGAAACACCAATAGTGTGTTGCAACACTCTTACTATTTGCAAACATGATTAATTTGCGTAAAACAATAAACTTAGGTACCTATAAATACATGAGGAAATGTCAGACAAGAAATTATTGTAAATAATAACAAAAGAATACTCACCGAATAATGACAGAAAGTGGTTTTAGAGATGTCCAAATAACTTTCCGTGTCACCTTTGATTATTTTCGCTTCATAAAACTAAAATTCCTTCGTAATTCGTAATAAAATTGACAGTTTCGAAAGAGCACGGGACAACACGCAACGCGAAAATTTGTCACAAACTAAAAATAAGAAAAGTAACTTTTCGTAGATCGTTCGTTCAGCGACAGCTGGGAAGTACAACCGGCAGGGTTGCCAGTGCATATATTCTAAAAACCCACAATAGACCTTCAAATTCCCCACAAGTTTCTTTTCCGTCCAAAATTATGGAAAAAATCTATTGAAATAAACATTTATTTTTAAATCGTTGAGTCATTTTCCTATTTCCTCTTTCGTTTAGGCTTTAAAACAGAAACTTTTGCCAGTTTGCTGTGAAAGAAAACGAAATCATAGCACATTCAAATAATTATTGTAAATAATATTTTTCAATTTGGTTGGATAATCAAGAAGTGGCCAGAATCTCCCTTTTTCTCCGCAAAAAGGATCTCCCCGCTATTCTTGAAAATTCTTACAAATTCCCCGCAATTTCGGGGATTCTCCACGAATTGGCAACCCTGACAACCAGTGATGCCATGTCCCAAAAAGTAAAAAACCATGTTTCAGGGGTTTTGCCATGTTTTGGTGGATAAAAAAACATGTTTTTCGTAAGCTTTCATTGAGAATATAAAAGAATTTTTTTTAAAAGTTCATTAATTTTTTTAGTATTTAATTGGTGGACCTTCAATTTAAACTAAATAGTTATATTAAAAAAAGAAAAGTGAAAAGAAATTCTCCCACAATTCTAATAATATTTTTCTACATTTTACAGTAGTAACTGGTGAGTGAAGGTCTATATTGAGACGTCGTCACATCCGCAAAAAGTCACTGTTTGGTGTGCTTTACGAGCTGGTAGAATCATTGGTTCAATACGTTTGGTGACTCAGCAGGGTGCCCGGTTTTATGGGGTGAGATTCTTCCGGGTCTTGCTGGCGGATGCGTCTGCCCACCTGCTGCGTGGCGGACCGGATCGGGAGACTTGTTGAGGGAGACCTTTTAATCTCTCCATCTAGACTCTCGACCCATCCTAGCACCGCAGTTAGAGGGATGGATACCTCAGATTCCTATCCACCCCTCGTACTTTTTCCTTCCCAGAACTTCCTTTCCTTAAAATGACCGTCAACACAACAGGAAATATTCAATCAGATGACAGACAATGGATACAAATTGGACTCCAAGATCGTGTTATTTAATTTATTTTGATTATTTTCAGAGGGGATAGATAAGTCGCTAGTCTACGCCGAATAACCAGACGACGGACGACTTGGAAGCCAATATTCGCCCGCCGTTATTATTGATGCAGCCGTAGCTGCTCGAAAAAGAAATTGAAATTTAGACTTCCAGATTGCGATTTATTCGAGCCTGCGGCGCGCATATATGCTTCACGTCGTATTTGAGATCTGGTAGTAAGCGCTCAAAAAGAAGAAGGGGAGATATGTAAATAGGAATGTTAGAGGGAGCGCGTTTATTTTAAAAACAATAATAATTAAGCGAAAATTGTGAAAATGTTTGATGAATCATGATTTGTTTAAAATAGAGCAAAAATCTCGTGGGAAATGCCGTAAATACCATTTAAAGACACACTGAATTTTTTCATAAAACATTACTTTAGCCGTGGAAGAGCCTCACAACATACCCCAAATGGGGATGCCATAGTCTCACTGGCTCCAGATGGGAGCAGCTGAGACTCTTGTGAGGTATTCACGTAATAAAAAAATGAAAATAAAATTAAAAAAACGTGTTTATAATATTTTTCGAAAAAAACAAAGCGATTTTTTTCTATCGAGGGAATTTCATATATTTACCGTTTCTGCGTGACAAATGTCAAATGACAAATAGATACTAGTTTACAAAATAACATATATTTTTTTATAAACAAAAAATTCAAGTGTTCAAAATTAATGGTAGAAATTCGAAATGCGGGGGCTTAATTAATTGCATAAAATTATCCATCCAATAAAGCTAATACCATGGCCATTACCATGTTTTTTTGTGTTTGATTTCATAGCAGTGCTATTTTTATTAAAACGTGCGTAATAATAATGCATTAAAGAGGAAGTATTTTGTTCGTGCGGCAGGTACTGACGCGAGCTGTAATTTACTCGCTGGCCATAAAGCTGTCGGGCGATCAACGAACGGAACTGTCAGTTATTTTGCAGCTGTCACTTTATTCTTTTCCGTGGCGTTTACGAACATTTCTATATTTTCGCGTCGTTCTGTCAAATTCAATTTTTGTGTAGCGTTCGGCGAATTTGTTTACTGTTTACATCCGACAATGGACGACGGCTTGATCATCGTGCTAGACTACGACAAGATTTGTCGACTGTGCCTGCAGGCGAAGGGAGTCATGTCGGACATATTCGCCAAAGACGACGAGGTTCCTCTTACAATGCAGATTAAACTAGTCACGTCTGTTGAAGTTCGTATAATCTATCTCGTCGTATAATAATTGTTTTATAGATAGTTCATGCTTTCACACAGCGTGAAAAACCCGCCTTACAATGCAAGCCTTCTCTGATAGACTGACAACCTTTAGAGTGGTCAGCTATCTCGCCTATCGTATGTATTATCCACTTTTTAAAGACTTTCATCTTGGGGTATTGACCTGGTTTAGTCTCCAGGTTTCCATGTCGTACATAAGAATAGAGAAAACCATCTGACTCTTAATCTTTGTTTAATTATTCCACTAACCGCTGCACTTTTAGGCACATTTTATGGAAATTACACTCCATTTCAACAAGAAACAACTATTTACGTGCAACAAAATGGGTTATTAGGTTCTTAATTTGGGTAAACCAAGTAATCCATGCGTATTTAGATTGAAACAAAACTTTGCAAATGTCAAATCCATGCAAATCAAAGACACATGTGTTGTTTTGCAGATATGTGTGACAGACAGCTTGCCAGGCAAAATCTGTCACAAATGCCGTTATGTGGTGGAACTCAGCTACGAACTGCGAAGCACTGTGCTCAAGTCCAACCAGCTGCTCAGTGACTCCAGCCATATGGATGTGGACACCATCAGCCAGGCACTGGGAGGGTACAGCAAACAAGAGGACGAGGAACAGCTGTAAGTAATTCCGTCGCCGCAGCCCTGCAACCTAACACTCTTGGATCACACAAGCACACAAATCATTTCTTTCTTCAATGTACTACGACTGTTAAAATAAACACACGCCTGTAAATGACACTTTGTGCCGTAATAAATAAATAAATGGCTTTTTAGCTCTTGGATCTGGTCCGGTTATGAGTACCTTGGACTGCCTCATTCCGGGTGTATCTTACCTAACCACTGTTGTGATTTCAGAGGCCTGGAGGATTGGCAGCCGGGCGAGGGCGAGGTAGAGGGCGAGGGAGAAGGGGAGGGAGAGGGAGAAGGAGAGGGGGGTGAGGGAGACGAAGAACTGTCGGATGGAGAGGAAGAGGACAACAATTGGAGGGCCGTACTGAGGAAGAAGAGATCTAGGGGTCTGTTGTTATATTATCATTTTTAAATGTATACATGACACTGAATAACACTAGAAAAAAATGATACAAACACCTAAAATTCAGTAATATTTCCTCATTATTATTAATATCATCATCATCATCAATCATCATCAATATATTAATTCGTGAAGCCAAAACTTTGTACCCCTTTTTACGAAAATTGCGCGGACGGAGGAGCATGAAATTTCGCACACTTATAGTTTATATAGAGGAGGAGTGCAGAATGCTAATATTTTTTTAAAATTATGTGTAAAAATAGATTAAATCAATAACAAAAACATTACACACACTGCCATGTATTTGACACACACACTCGCGGCTTTACTCTATTGTTTATTGTTAAAGTCTATGGTCAAATTGAGAATAGATTAATAATGTTTGTCTTTAATATTATTTGTCTATGGTCTTACTGAATGTCAAACATAAAAAAAAAACATTACAATTATGGTCGAATTTCGACCATTGGGCGACCACTAGTTAATAACTAATTGACCCAATGTATCTTAATATACCCTGTTCTCCGACCAAGTATATCTAGACAAGGCATGTGTGTCTTAAAAATGACAACACCAGAACCAAAAATATTGGTTTATGAAAACATTCATCAAAAAGAAAGTGCATTATCTCCCAGTCAAAAGATTGCAAGAAGCAAAGCTTTTTACCTTTTTTTGGTCTGCATTGAGTTAATTTGTTTTCCAGCAAGTTTGCGGCAATGGAATCACTAGCTTTGTGAAAATCATTTTTAAAACACAAAATTGAGGCAGTTAGAAATATTTTAGGTACTTACACGAACTTTATTATTAACAATCTAATCAGTTGTATGAAAACTTAAAAAAATATATACGCAATACATAGATTAAAATATATATATATATATACTAGCTTTTCGTAGCGGCTTCGCTCGCATGGTATTACGGGAAATTACTGTAGCGCTTGCACTTATCAATTATCTCCCCCCCACCCCACCCCCATCCCCTCCCGCATTCCATACATTCATTCCCTTACATTCAGTTTTCAAACATCTTGCCTACCACCTAAATTTCATAATGCAGCTCAAAGAAAAAAAGAATTACTTATCCAATTTTGTTCATTCGTTCGGAATTTATGCGCTTAAAAACATTTCGGATGTTTATTTTTATTTAAATATTTGGAAGCTCATTAATATAATAAAAAATACTCTATTTATCATTCAGTCTTTATAATCGTTACGAATTATATTTTTAATATAGGAACTCAAATCTGACATTTATTCCAAGCTTATCCAAAAAAAAAAACGAATTCTAATATTGAATTTTCTGCAGTAGTAGCTGACCAGTAGACTGAGTACCTACCAGCATAGAGCCCAAAAATATATCAACATTGTTTCCATGGAAAAGATTTTTTTCTGACGTTAGCAAAAACTCGCTTTTGTTAGCGACAGAAAACGTATAACAAATATAATATATTAATATTTATAATTTCATAACGCCAGAGTATACAACCTGTAGTCTGCGCATATAATTTAGCTTTATATTGGTGAAAGAGTTATTAAAGTCTTTATATTGTGTTATGCGTGAAAAGGTCATAAACAAACTCAAGCAGTTTCGCATTTATAATATTAGTATGGATATATATCGCAAGAAAGCAATAATGGTATAACAGCTAAAAACCAAATTGTTCAATTGTTGATTTTGAGGTGTGTACATTAGTTACAAAACATATTATTGACAAAACGGCTAGTTTTTCCAACGTTGTACAGTTCTTATTTATCGTTGTAGAGTCACGGGACCCAGATAGATCGACGCAGAAAAAAGAACTCTGCAAAATGGTGTATAAAAAGTATTTTTATTGGTAGTGGTGGTTACAGCAGTATTGCTTTCCTGCGACCTATGTAACACATAGATTCGAGGCAGCCAATCAAGAAAAGTAAAACTTGATAAAAATGTTAAAAATTTCTTCCTAGCAAAACAACTAGGTCAAGCAAGAGAAGCAACAGAATTCGATGGGTAGTTAGTTGTAGTATGAAATTACTTGTAGGTGGTGTTAGTTTTGGATTGAAATTAGGTATGGAGGGCCTATCATCAATGAGTCTATTGCATCTTCTGTTTATTGATTGATTGCAGATTATGAATTTGATGAGCTGACTTGCCAGCTGTGTCTGGAGGTGCTCCACGGCATCACGGCACATCTGCAGCATGTGGAACAACACTACAGGTTGGTTTACCCACATTGACTAGGGGCCATCCATTAATTACGTCACACGAATTTCATGACTTTTTGACCCCCTCCCCCCTGTCACATTTGTGAGACCCTCTCCCTCCTAGAATTTCATGATTTTTTGACCCCCCCCCATACCCCTTGTCACACTTCTCTACTCCCCCCCCCCCCTTAAGGTGTGACGTAATTTATGGATGGCCCCTTACATAAGCACACACTTCACCACTATCAATTACGTATCTGCCCTGATGGATGTTATCTTCTTAGAAGCCTTGGAAATCAAAAAATCCCTTAAAAATAATGAGTCCATTATCAATAAACAAAAAATATTATCTTATAGCCCAATCTTAGATATGTTCCCATTCAATGTCTGTTCCTTTTCCCCCACCCCTACCACACCACTTAGTAATAATACATTGTACCCACCCACTGTTTTGTAATTTTCAAGTCATTATATGTTTGCCCTGAGGAAGGAACGGTCGTTCTGAAACCAGTTGGCGTAACTAAAATATGTAGGTGGTTCTAACAAAGTTATATTGTTTCATTTATTTGTAATGGATAACCACAAAGTTATAGCTACATTCAAAAGTTTAACTTTAGATAAGATCCGCCACTTTGGCGAGCCACAAATAAAATCTTGCACTGAAGATTCCGGAATATCTACGTCTGCCGCCATCTTGAGATTTTCCCCTACGTTTCCCCTCCATTCCCGCCAACGATAACCAGTAGTCCTTACCATTGACAAGACTCCGGTACTTGTCCTTATGTTAATTATGTTACACCCCGCTGTTTACTGTACCGCAAGTACTGAACCCTCTGTCTCCTGTTCCAGCGGCCAACCCGCGCTCGTGCCCTTCCACCGCTGCTGCAAACCCTTCACCTGCGCCCTGTGCCCCCACCTGACCTTCAGCTTCCGTAAGGACCTCATCATACACCATCGCGGCCACCTCGACATCCAGCCCTACTTCTGCCAGGTGCCGGCTTGCGGCTGCTGCTTCAAGAGCAAGGTACTCCCAGGCACCACCTGTCGCACAACGCATGTTTTATTTATTTATTATTTAACAGCGAATTCCCGGCAAGCGTTGCACGCCACTTAAATAAATAAAGAAATTGTTTCTTCCTGCGTGTCCATTCCCATTCCGCCTCCCCATTCCCCTCCCGAGTCCCCTTCTTCCCTGCGTCCCCTTCCCCTCCCGCGATCCTTCCCCACCTTCCCTTTTTCCTTGTCCACCAAACCCTCCCCTCCTTCGTTCCCCTCCTCCTCTTCCGGATTCCCCTTTCCCTCCCATCTTCCCTCCCTGCCGCTAAACTACATGAAATAAACCCATTTTTTTCAAACAACCTGCTTGCCACCGTTGTAATTTTTTCAAACAAATTTTATAATGCCAGAGCTCATCATTAAATATAGAAACCATCTGAACATCTGATTGTGGCCTGTTCATGCTTTGGAAAACCTTTTGATTTATTTATATTATTATACACCAGATGAAAAAATGAATTAAAAAAACACTTTCTTTGAGTGGCATTGAACGCAACGGGTACTCGCTAGTTCTTTATAAATTTACATACATTTACAATTATGTGATAGATGGTACATGGTTATGTGTGCATATTGACCTGACTGTGTATATGTTTGCTACAGGAGGCGCTGCGACATCACATGTACTCGCATGCAGACAAGAAATTCGTGTGCGAAAAGTGCGGCGCAGCCTTTCGCCGAAAGTTTGAGCTCGGCCAGCACCGTGTGCGCCACCTAGACGAGGGCTCGCGCTACACGTGCGCGCAGTGCCGCGTGGTCTGCAAGAACCGCCTGAGTTTTAAAGCACACGTGCGTCATCACGAAACGGGACGCCGTTTCAAATGCCCGCGCTCCGGCTGCCCTAAAGCGTTCTTCTCCAACACGGATCTCAGCATCCACGAGCGCGCACACTCTAATGACAAGTGCTTCAAATGCCCGCTGTGTGTGTGCGCGTATATCTCCCAGTCGCAGCTCAACAGGCATCTGCGCCAGCATGAGAAGCGGCGCGTCAACAAGTGCGATAAGTGTTCGCAGAGCTTCAGCGATTATACTGAGTTTTGCAATCACCGCATCAAGACGCATGGCGAGTGGCATCCACATAAGTGCCCCGCGTGCAATCAGGGCTACCAGGGTGCTCGGCAGCTAGAGCGCCACGTGGCCCGCTGCCGGCTGCTGCTGGCCGCCCAGGCCGACACCTTCAAGACTGACCTGGACAGCCTTCAGGAAGTGGTTCTGCCCTCCGGGGAGCTGCAAGCAGGTATGTTGTCCCTTCATACGGTTTCTGTACTACTATAATTTGGGTATGGGTACGTGCCCTAATCCATTATCATACATCTCCCTCAAATGTATAAAGAAAATGAGACAAACAGTGAAGGTATGTCTGCACCCCTCCAAAGGAATCATTCAATCATTATCATACATCTCCCCCAAATGTATAAAGAAAATGAGACAAACAGTGAAGGTATGTCTGCACCCCTCCAAATGAAACATTCAATCATTATCATACATCTCCCTCAAATGTATAAAGAAAATGAATAGCAATTCCTGTGGCCGTAGCTGAACCGTAATAAGAATGTACATATGTTTTCTCGAAAAGAAAAAAGTGCCATTTGGAAAAGATAGAGGGTGCACTTTTACAAATAACTGCATACTCAACTAACGATTTTTCAAAAATGTCGGGCTAATCAAGTAACTGGGCGATCGATATATTACACAATTTTTAGAATTCACTAGACATGAGTAGTTGAAAATCAAAAGGTACTTAATCACCATTTTGACTTTTTTTGAGATTTCAATGCCAACACGTTCTCTGGATCATAGCTATGTTTGAAATATTATTTCAGAGCCAAAACATAGTTAAATCCTTACTTATAGCTTGTTAAAAATCGTCTTCAATTTCAAAACGTACTTAAATCCAAAATCATTTGTTTTCAAAATGTACTCAACTCCAACAACCAATAAGAGCCATGGAATTGACAGCCATATTGGTTTTTTAACCAATCAATGAGCAGCTTTCTGTGCAATGGACACCATTACAAGAAACACATGTTTTGTGAGTCGTTTTGAAGGTGATGTGATCATGATTTTTGTGAGATATATAAATGATGTAATTTCTTCACTACACCCCTGGCAGAGAAGTATTATCAAACACAGTTTATGTGTTCAAAATGTGACTAAATCCAAAGACTTCACTTTCAAAATGTATCTAAATCCATGGTTCAATATCAAAATGTGTCTAAGTCCATTTTTAAATATTAAATAACTAATGATTTATCTATCAAATTTATATTTCAAATATTATTTGTACAAAACATTTAATTTTACTTTATTATACTTAAATGCTATGAAACAGTTTTCTTGCTTTTGCCAAAAATTTGGTTCGTGGAGATAAGTACGTTTTGATATTCAACTACTCACATGTAAAAATTTTAAAGCTAAATAAAAAGATGTGACCACATTGTTTGTTTGTTTGTTTGTTACAGAGGCAGGCACGTTTCTTTATATGGAGGCAGCGGACCTGCTGGGGGAGGCGGTGGGGGAGGGAGGCGCGCAGTTCATGGTCATCAAGGGGGGCGCTTCGGGGCAGGAGCACTTCTTCAGCCAAGTGGTGAGTCTTCCGCCTGCTGCAATCTCCTCAAGCTTTAACCCGCTACACACTACACTAACCATCAAATCACTGTTTGATAAACGTTTGGGGAAGGGAGATCGAGTGCTGTGGTGGGAATAGTTTAACTGTTGCTAAAGTATTAACTAACTAACCATCACGCTGTTCCCTGCAGGGGTAGGCAGAGAGGATGGACCGCCAAACAACTTGACTAGCATTCCGAAGGTCGCGGGTTCGAATCCCGGCGTGGCAAATAAATTTTATTTGATTAATTTGTGTTTGTGAAATAACATTATTTTGTTTATTCATTTAAATAATATATAGTATAATGTTTATTCATTTAAATAATATATAGTATATTTGCGGCATGTTCCAGAGTGGAAGATACTCTCAGTATCACCCTGGTGTAAGACCACCATTCAGAATTGAAACGTTGCTTGAAATGGCTTTGGCCGTGTTTGGTGACCAGATCTGAATAGCCAGGTACTTCCCACCTTCCTCTTTCCCATCTCCTTCCCCTCCCCACTACGTTCAGCCTCACAACATACCCTAACTGGGAATGCCATAGTCTCACTGGCTCCAGACGGGAGCAGTTGGGACTCTTTTGCGGTATTCATATAAAAAAAAATACATTGTCTCATACATACTCTTCTATTATTCTGTCTCTCGACATGGCCTGACTCAAGTATCTGATTCACTGATGGCGCCATGTCTTCCTCGGGCGCCCCCGACTTCTTCTACCATTCACATTTATGTCATATTCTCCTTATCTCCTACACTGATACAAAACTACATGTACAATGCGTTTGAGCAATGACTGCGATGCTGCATAATTAAAATTGTACATATATTGTTTTGTTTACACTCTGTACATTAAAATTGTACATATTTATATTGTTTTGTTTACACTCAGTACAGGTCATACAGGTCTCATAGAAATCGTATCTCCCTTCTATCATGGTTAGAAAAATGATGTAAATGGTGTTAAAAAGAGAAAATACCACACTTTATATTCAAATCTAAAAATTAACTACAAAATTATTAAAATGTACACCTTTCTGAAACCAAAGTTTCCAACTGCGATTTTAAAATAATTATTGATTTATTTATTTATTTGTAAGAGACAAACAGCTCATAGGTAAATAAAAATATAGAGATACATAATATGCAAGTTAGATAAAGTCAAGCCAAAAAGGTCTCCTATGTTAGAGTTACGTGGATATGGAGTTTTATTATAACTTAAAATTAATTTTAGGCGAGGAGGAGGAGGAAAATAGGATAAGGATAGGAGATGCTCCCTGTACATTCCACACTCTTGTATTAATTTTCGATCGTACGCGTTACTTCTATTAAAAAAAAAAATCAACTTCCGACTCGATTTACTCGAAAACGGAAGCTCAAATCAAAAAAGTTATACTACAAAATCAACTCCAAATGTGATGTAGATTCCCCAGTTTTCCACTTTTACCACGAATTCCGGACACCGTGTATTTTAATATGAAATAATATGTATGTTCTTAAATGAGCGTGTTTGGGAAAGCAAAAGCAAAATTTTATTTAAACCTATTTCTTTCGTTGTTTATTTTCAGGAAGATGCATCAATCAAGGAGGAGAGACTGTGAGACTGCACAACCTGAGCACCTCTGCCAACCTGTAACCCTGCTCATTCCTTATATTGTTATTATTCAATTATTTATGAATTTTGTTAATTAATAAAAATAAATATATATATTTTGGGCTTTTAACATAGATTATAAGAACAGAATATACTTAACCTATTTGAGACGAGCGTCATGTATACATGCCAACCGATCGCGTGCCTAAAAGAGGAGCGTCATCTATACCCAACCCGATTACATTATTATAATTGTTTAGATAACGAAATGTTAGCCGATCGCGTGCCTAAAAGACGAGCATCATCTATACATGACGCAACATGACTTAGAATATTTTTTAAGTGACACTATATGCAATTAAAATGAGATTTACAAATTGCGAAAAATCTGCCTGTCCACGGGTATTGCAAATTCTTTAACGATATCGTCGTAAAAAGTTTAATGAGCTATAAAAAATTATTCAAAAAGTTTTTAAAGCATGAAGTAATTTCTCAGTTTGGGAGGCGGGTATGGGTACCGCCGCCTCGGGAACCATTCATTGGATAACCGACACCCCTGTCATACCTCACCCCGAGTGATTCGCCGTGTTTGGTGATTTAACAGGGGTGACCGGGATCAAGGGGTGAGGCTTGTCTAGGTCTTGCGGCGGTCGCATGCGTTTGTCCACCCGCGTGGCAGGCTGTAGCGGGAGAGTGGTTGAGGGAGCCTTTTCCCCGCTCCAGCCAGACTCGTCGACCTATCCCCTTGCATCGCAGTGGGAGGGATGAATTCATACATCCGTCACTCCTGGGCACGTTGACACCAGATTCCTGCTCACCCCTCAAACCTTTTTCCTTTCAACTTCCTCTCCTACCTTTTCCTAAAAAGACCATCCACACAGATGACGCAGTCTCCGAGGAATATTGACTTCCTCTCCTACCTTTTCCTAAAAAGATCATCCACACAGATGACGCAGTCTCCGAGGGAAATTGTTTTCGGTAGGGCCTCCTGTATGGAGCTAATGTAAAAAAAAAAATTTGTAAAACTGATAAAAATAATAATATGCTGCTTTTATTCCCCGAGTAAGTATTATCATGTAATGTTTCGTAATGCTAAATTGAATCTCAATAGGTTTGTTCTGTTTCACTTGGCAAAGGCCAGAATTCAAACCTATTGGTGAAATTCGCACGGGGTACCTACTAACTGCCCGCTGACAGCCGTCGTCAAGGAGACGTAAAGTGTTGATTTGGAGTCTTCCTATCGTAACGCTACTGTCAACTCATACCGTTTTTATCGTGACACAAATCGAGACTCGCAAAGTGAAAATACCGCCGTTATTCACCTGAATCGTAACAAAACCGACCGTGACTACCTGTGGTTCATCCAGACTCAGAATAGCTAAATACTGACCACGAGGGTTCCGGGCAAGATCGTTCCGGGCAAGATCGCCAATCTATCGTAAGTACCCTTGTGATTTACCTTTGCTATTTTGATTCAGAAGACATACCATATCGAGATCCACAGGCATAGCTCTTGCATAGAGTGAACATCCAGCTTCACTCTAACCCTTATAAGGTGGTGCCATCATCGCGCCTGCCTTATTCATGTTATGTTATAAATCAATGAACAGACACCTAGTTCAACGGTGTCACCCTTTTTAAAACAAATTATCTTACTTTCAAATGTAAGACGATAATATCGGCATTCGAAATTCAAAAAATACAGTCTTTTAAATCAACAAAACTAAATAAAATAAGCCAACGAACGATTCTCAATTTTTAGCAGATCCGACATTGTTACACAGAACTTGAACAGTTCATCAATTTTAATTTTCAAGCTGTTATTATTTCATTGTGGATTAGTTGTAACACTTCCTTCCTTGGCATTTCAATACCCCTTGAATTATTATTATTTCTTTAAAAAAAAAAAAAACAATCATTCCCAGGTTATGAATGACAATAAATGAAAATCTCCTACTACCACCACAGTAAGCAGAATAATAGATGTACGGGATCAGGCACTGTAGTCGCCAGCCGCACAGACGATGAAGTGGGAGGGGGCCGGCTGGCCGCTTCGACGCCTAGGGAGGAATGGGGAAAATGAGGGGAAATGTGGGGAAAAGGGAGAAATGGGGTAAACGAGGGAAAAGTAGGAAAAAAATGTGGGTTAAGGGAAAAATAGGGAATAAGGTCTAGGAAGGGTTGTAGGCAAGGGGAGGAAGGGAGGTAGAGGGGACACCTGCGCCTTGAAAAAGCCGATCGAAAATTGTGATTTGCTTCTTCAGTTGAGCAGGTCGGCCAGAGGAAAGAAGAAGAAGTCCAAGTGCAGTTGTAGATCGGAGAAGGCAGAGAGAAGAGCAAGCGGAGATGATGGTTTCTGGATATCTGCTTAAAACAGGATTTGGGTCTCTATTTAAAGGATCCAGTGGCCGGCTAGAGCCGTTGGCTGTCCTTTGACTCAGTCCAATTCTGAGGATTCGGATGAAATTCTCAGAACTGGACCGAACTGTGGAGGCTGGGAACGCTCCGGCGGAATGTTGCGCCGGGCATTACCGCCATATGGGATCATCCCTACCTGGGTCTCCGCGCTTCTCCAATATTTTTATTTGTCATTTGTAAGTTTTTGCCAGTTTGGGACATATGAGAATAGTTCACAAAGAAATGTTTGTACTACTTTGCACAAATTCCATTTTGTGTAAAGGAGACGAAAGGTAATAGGGGTGTGTAGGTATGTACACAGATTATGGTTCATACTACTTTGCACAAATTCCATTTTATGCAAAGTAGACGAAGTAAAAAAAGGGTGTAACTAGCGGGGTGGGGTCAACCTTGTTTTTTGTCTATATTGACTGCTTGACCCCGTGAATTACTTTATTTTCATTTTAAATTACATGATTGTTCTTAAATAAACACAAAACGTCCGATACAATAGAACTTGAATAAAACTTTCACAGAAGGCGATCCAGTGGCAGTAAAACCACCGACAGGATATCATCGTACATGAAGTTGGGTTCATAAGCTAGATTTTTATCTTTTCAATTTATATTTTTTACTTTGGAAAATGTTTGGTTAGACCTTGATTTTGTAATTTGTAGTTTATTCTAGTTGGAAAATTTTGGATGCTGTAAAATTTTATTTTTCTGAAAAAAATTCTTTTGGGAAAATCTGAAAATAGTTCCGGATTTGACTGAAAATGCGTCAGAATATTTTCGTAAAATCTTTTTGATTTTTTTATGTAAGGTTTGATCTTGAAAATTTTTTTTCGAAAAATTTCTTCTGGAAAAATTGGAAAAAGGGAAAAATTGCCTGCATAAATTAACGGAAATGGGTCGGGAAATTGTACAAAAGTTTTTTAAACTGAGAAATTCCTAGTTTTGTTAATTTTCTTTTTAACCCCCGACGCAAGGAGCGGTGTTATAATAAGTTTGACGTGTCTGTGTGTCTGTCTGTGGCATCGTAGCTCCTAAACGAATGACCGATTGTGATGCAGTTTTTTTTTTGTTTGAAAGCTGACGTAATAGAGATGGTTCTTAGCTACAATTCATGAAAATCTGTTCAGGCGTATTAAAGTTATCAGCCTTTTTATGTGTCGGGGGTTTCTTAAAATTTTGTAAATTTTACTTATTGATATATTCTCTCGTTGGGATGGCGTTCGAAACTTCAATGGTTCTTTTTGAAAATAACAGAGGGCGCTACCTGCGTTACGCACGACTACGCTTACACTCCCCCTAAATTCTTCTACAATTCTTTCCCCCCCCCTCTGGTAAACTTCAGCTTACTGGAGGGAGGGAGAGGAATATCGGGAAGGTGGAAGGGGAACAAGGGAGAGGGGGTCTGCGGGAAAGTGAGGGAAGGCGGTGAAGCTGGACAGGGAGCGCGAAAAGGAAAGGAGAAAGGGGTCGGGAACAGCGATGCTTGTGAAAGGACAGTGACGGATGGGTGGGGGACGAAGGAGGGGCAGAAGGAGGGATTTCAAAGGGCTCGTCGTAACCAAAGGGGATAGTCGGGGGTCAATTTAAAAAATTCACGTTTTTCACATGGACAGCTGTTGCGTAGTGTGTGTATTTCATATAGTTTAGCAGCAGGTAGGGAAATGGAGGGGAACGAAGGAGGAGGGTTCAAGGGAGCGGTAGGGGGAATAGCAGGGGTAAATTTGGAAAATCCATGCTTCTTACACGGACAGCTGTTTGTGACATGCTCATGCATTGAATAAAAAAAAATATTATGTATCCGCAGAATTAAAACTAAAACACTTTCTTTTTTGAGTGGCATTGCAACGCAAGCCGGGTACTCGTTAGTATTAAATAAAATTTTGTTTTAACAGACGAACTTTAATGATTTCTGACATTATTTGCAGTAAAAAATGTATTAGGTTAAATGTATTTAGTCTCCGGTAATATTTTGGTGTTTGTTTTTTATCAACTAAATGCGAAAAAAAAATCAGTAGGTGTTGGACAGGTAGGGTCGGGTGAGAGGTGAAAGTCACACGACAGAAAAAAAAACTAAATAAAATAAACAGAAAAAAATTAAGTAGGTACCTAATGATTATTATGTTTTTTGGTGATTAGTTTATTTATGATCTATGGGTGATAGGTTTATTTATGGTCCCTAGTTTGTTTGTATTTTTGACGTTTGTTGAACTAGTTGTGAATATTTGATTTTATTCTGTTTTGAATTTTCGAAGTAAAACCAAACAATCGGATCGAGTCTTATTAATAAAATGACCTCTCCAGAGATGAATGATGAACTCGAAATTCTGCTGAAAAATTCTCACAAGTTAAACTCCCTGTGCCGAATATGTCTCGCAGAAAATACGGCGCAATCCACTCGCTTATCTGAGATACACGATTCGGTATCTATTTCTGAGAGAGTGATGCTGTGCACGAGCGTCGAGATGTCGGAGGGAGATGAGGCAGGACTGCCGAGAGCCATTTGCTCGCCGTGTGCCGGAGAACTACGCGCTGCAGATGGATTCCGTCTCAAGTGCCAGCATTCTGACCGTCTCCTCAGGAAGTTCTTCCTCCGGCGCTTGCTAAACGGCGGGGATCTCTTCGTCGAATCTTCCTCCGTGAAGAAAGAAGAAACCACGCAACTACTGCAACATGCTGAAATGGATAAATCTCTCGCTGAAAGTGTTAGTAAAGTAGAGGAAAACAACAAGGACGAAATTGCGGATCTTGAAACGGGTCCCGACGTTATCAAAGTGAAGACTGAAGATATAGACAGTGATTTTGGAGATGTCGTAAATAATGCTAGTGACAGTTTCGATAATGAAGATTTAGAAATTAAAAAAGTAACAAAACGTAAATACAATAAAAACGTTTATAAAGAGACCGAAGGAGATGATATTGTTGGAGGAAAGAAGTTTAAATGTCATCTGTGCGGCAAGCCACTCAGTTCCAAATATTCCATAGAGAAGCACATTGTGCGCATGCACGGCAAGCGAGGGAATTCTACAGGATGGGGCGCGGGGCGGCGCTTCCAGTGCTCGGAGTGCGCGTATAGCACACCACACAGTCAGAGCCTGCGCTACCACGTGCGCACTCACTCAGGCGAGCGGCCGCACAGCTGCCCGACCTGCGCGCGCTGCTTCTCCCAACCCGCCAGTCTGGCATGCCATCTCAAGACGCACAGCGATCGTACATACTTCACGTGCGCACTGTGCGGCAAGCAGTTCAAGTATAAAGAGACCTACGAGACGCACAAGAACGTACACTCAGAAGAGCGTCGCTTTGTCTGCAATATCTGCAATAAGGGACTCAAGTCGCGCACCGCTCTGGAAGGACACATGAATCGGCACTATAACATACGCAATTACAGCTGCGAGACTTGCGGCTCAACGTTTGTTACGCGCGTGGAACTGTTGAACCATTCTAAGCGACACAGCGCTGAAAAGAAGTTCCAGTGCAATTATTGCGATTTTCGTGCGTACGTGAAGAAGAGCCTAGACACGCACTTGCTGAGGCATAGCGGGGAGCGCAACTTCAAATGTGATGAGTGCGGTGCAGCGTGCTATACGCGTGGGGAGCTCAAGTGCCATGCGCGCACGCACTCTAAGGAGAAGAACTACTCGTGCCCCGTATGCGCCGTTCAGTTCATCCATAGCTCCAGTGTCAACAAGCACATGTTCAAGACGCACGGCATCAAGTACCGCCGAAACGACACTCTAGACCGCAGAATTATCAAATAGGCCTCACTGTCCTGCCGCCTTCTTTGCGCACTTATCTGAGACAAGTGTTAGATTGTTTGGGATTTGAGCAGGAAGGGCAAGTTCTGCGAGGCGTGCAGTGGTCTGAGCGGCGAGAGAGCGAGCACTGTGTGGCCTCCGTAGCCAGACAGCGCTCGAGTGAGACAGGAGTTAACCATGGCTTCCTATGACAAAGTTGACATTTATGTAGAAGAAAATTCTTTGTTAAAATTTCATTTACTAACACAACACATGCAGCAGGTTTTTTTAATCAATCTCTTCTAAAAAGCGGCTGATTTTTTCAGAATTGCGTGCAAAATTACGTCTCACGTAAAATCTTAAACTTTGAAGTATGGATCATATTTAAATAAAATTTTCAGTCTCTTACGTCAAGTGAAATCTTTTAATTTGTCTTATTACAAATTTTTATATTTTTGTTTGCAAAATTATGAAATTATATACATAAGAACGCAAACATGCACGCTCTCTCCATCACTGTAGCTTGTCGCCAGTCAGGACATGCCGGTGCATGAACACGTGTTTGAGACGAATGCCGCACGCCCCGCCTTGTGAAACGTTCGACCAGAGCGTACTTAAGCCTTACACTAATGCACTTGTTGAACAAAGGAGTCGTGTGGGTGACAAAACTGAGAGATGTTTTTTTTTCTGGCTTTCACCGTTCAAGGGTGTTCTAGGCCATCATTTCATATTTTGAAGATGTTGATGACTGAAGAAGTCTGCGTAGAAAGTAGAAACTTTTATTTTTTTGCCCTTTTATGTGTGTTTGTATAATATATTACTTTCAATATTCCCCTAGCAACTTTCATTGAATACCTTACCGTAATATCAATATCCAATTGATTAGTCAGACATCTCCAAAAAATCGAAATTTGATATAAGTATTATGCAGTTATATGTGTACATAATGCAGAAAAACTTGTAGTGAATTCAACAAAATGTCGATCACTCCCATTGTTAGCATATTTGACATGTAAAACGCACAAACGTGTAAATAATATTTGATTTATGGCGCGCATTCGAAATATTGCTGTCTCATTATCTCAAAACATGGTATTTTGAAATGTCTGACTAATCAACTGGAAAATCGATAAATATATAGCACTGTATTACAGCAAAGTGAACCAACCTTACTTATTACTTCAACGGCCGGCGTAGTCCAGCGGTAAGGCTCTTGACTCGCATTCCGAAGATCGCGGGATTGAATCCCGGCGTGGCAAATAAATTTTATTTGATTGATTTGTGTTATTTCACAATTTATTCATTTAAAAATAATATATAGTATATTTGCGGCACGTTCCAGAGTGGAAGATACTCTCAGTATCGCCCTGGTGTAAGACCACCGTTCAGAATTGAAACGTTGCTTGAAATGGCTTTAGCCGTGTTTGGTGACCAGATCTGAATAGCCAGGTACTTCCCACCTTCCTCTTTTCCATCTCCTTCCCCTCCCCACTACCTTCAGCCTCACGACATACCCCCAATTGGGGATGCCGTAGTCTCACTGGCTCTAGATGGGAGCAGTTGGGACTCTTGTGCGGTATTCACATTAAAAAAAAAATACTACTGTTCAGAACTCTACAGAGACTTTATTAGTTTTTTATGTGAATCCAGCACAAGAGTTTTTCTTTTGGTAGTACATACGCTTCTTTGCAAATACGTACGCTGTGTACTTTCGAACGGAAATATCTTTAAATTTTATAACAGTAACCATTTTGTGTCATCGATTTTTCCTGCATCTCGACGGGCCTTTTGTGTGGAAGCCATTGTTGCCCAGACGACGCAATCTCACCATATGAGGTTCTTTTTGAAATCTACCCAGAGGAGTTTTCTGCAAGTCAAGAGATCTAGGTTCCTCAACCAGCCTCTCCAAATCTAGTTCGCCACGCAATAGGTGCTAATGCATTCACCGCCAAGACCTAGACCAACTCCACACCATGAACCTGGGCGCCCCTCTTAATTCACCAAACGTAGCGAACCACTTGGAGTGACCTATGGCAGGGATGCAGATTATCCAATAAATGGTTCCCAGAGAGGCGGCACCCATTTCCGTACTGTACAGGGCCCGCAGCCTGTTGAATTTGGCAGCCACCTCCGGTCTGGAGCTTGAGTTCAACAGTTTGGCTGTGGAACGATTTGCCGGCCTCTGTGTTTCCTCCCTCCTACAACACGGGTCTCTTCAAGACCCATGTTCACTCCTTCCTCTCCTCAAAAACACCCTCCACACAGCATCTTCAAAGATGACATAGGCCCTCATTATTTTCCTCAGGGCCTCCTGTGCGGAGTTAATGTAAAAAAGAAAAAAAGTAGTCCGACAAAATTTTAACAGAAATTGCAAAAAGAGTAGAAACAGTAAAAAGTCTACGTGAAAATTTCACCTTCCTTTTGGTGGCCACGCGTTTTTGAATACGTCGACTGTAGATCTGCAGAAAAGGAGCCAATCTAGTTCGAAATAATTAGTTAATCAATGGAGCGAATCAATGGTTCGAAATAAATAATTAATCAATGGAGCCAATCTAGTTCGAAAGTATTCAAAAGATTTGTGACCCCCACCCCCCCCTCCCAAAGGGTGCCAAATGGGGTTTCTGCCCCGATTCGAAAAAGTCGTAGATCCGGGGCTGAGGCTTGCCCTAGAGAGGTTAAAAATTGAAATGTAAGCAATAATACAGTGTAAAGAAACATTTTTTTTTTTGAAATGTCTAACTTCATTTTTTACTAAACATTTCTAACAGTCCCTGTAATTAAAAGAAATATTAAGTTGAATGCAATATTTTATTAAATTCACAAACCTTAAAAATAATTACAATCAAATATGTATTGTTAGGTTCATGTCATATTTACAAGTTTTATAAAGAACTATTTCGTTAAACCAAATTCACCAAACAATATACTATGTTCTTTATTGGAACAGCGTGAGTGACGTGACACTATGTGGCGCGACACTGTGCAACAAATGGCATAAAATTATAAAATAAACATCAAAAGACGATAGACTTCAAAACTGACTTATATAAGACCTTTTGAAACCCCCCAAGACTTCTGTAGAGGCCAATAAAATTGATCATCTCTGTTCTATAAAGAATTTCTTTATCGCACAACCCGTGGAAAAGTGTCGTAAGTAAAAAGAGTTAATTTTACAAGAGAGCAAAAACAAGCGGTTGAAAAGAATACTAGCAACATCTTGCGGAGATGGAGTGGTGATCTAACTTAAAAACGGTTTTCATGGGGCATAGATAATAATCATAATCACTTTACTTTTCATAGAAAAAATGTAAAATAGAAAATTTTTACTTACAACACTTTTCTATGGAATGTGTGATATATTTCAGAAATAAAATGGAAACTTGGGACAATGAGTGAGAATGACTCTTTATGTGAACTAGATTAAGTTTCACAAGCAAGCCATTTTGTTTTGAAGACTTTCATTTCACATGTACATTTGTTACTTAATTAAGCACCCTGTAAGTCACCTTTATTGACAATGTTTTCTTGTTGTTTACCCCTCTCACTGTTCTCCCCTTCCCCCAAAATCACCCCTCCAAGCACCCTCTCCTAATAATATATAATCATTTCTGTACTTGTATAAATTTGTGCTGCGCTGGGGCTAAATGGAGTGCTGGTACCTACTCTGATGTATGGCAGAGAGGCAGGGAACTGGCAGAGGAAAAATGAATGCTGTAGAATTGAGATCCCTGAGGCGTGTGTGTGGTAAAACCACCGTACGATCGTGTGAGAAACGTGGAGATCCGCAAAGAATGAGGAAGATTAAGAAAGGGACACTAAGATGATTTGGGTATGCAGAGCGAATGAACGAGGAAAGGAGTGTAATGAGAATATATGACGCAAATGTGAATGGTAGAAGAAGTCAGGGAATCCCAAGGAAGACATTGCCCAACCAAATGTATCAGATACTTGAGAAGAGTCAGAATAATATAAGAGCATTTATGAGACGATGTATGAATGTGAACAAGGCAAGGAGTGTGTGCCAAGACCGATGTTTGGCGGTCCGTCCTCTCTGCCGACTCTAGAAGATTTTTAAGTTAGATTTAAGATTGGTAGTGAATGACACGGATGTTTCGAAACCGGTAGCAGATAAATAAAAATTAAGTAACAAATGTACATGTGAAATAAAACTCTTAGAAACAAAGTGTATAGAGATTGTTACATAGTTAATGCCCAAGAAATACAAAAAAAAAGTATAGACCCAATCAGCGAGACTAACCCTCGCAGCATTTGAATGCACTGTACACTGTGGCAACATCCATTTGCATAAAAATATTCACTAATTTCACACAATAAACAATACTATGAGAGACTTTTAGACAATTTTAATTCAAATTAACATTGCATTTTGTAACACCTAGGCCAAAATAAACTCCGAAAGGCGATTGTGTTATGTTACTTAAGGAAAAAGAATCGTCCTTAACCACTTTTCCACTTTGCAATAAAATCCAATATTTCTAAATGTATCCAAAAACTAAAAACTGTTTAATTCATGTTGTTATTAGAAACAAAGATTTAATTGTAAAAATAATAAAATTTTGAATGCAAACATAAAGAAGTTTTCAAAATGGCGAATCTTATGTTCTTTCTAACTAAAATTACTGATAACGAAAAGAAAAGAAAATCACACACATATTTTATTAGACAAATGTATTATAAACATAATTGTTACCTTATTTTTTTGTCGTTTTATAAAAAAAATTTACAAAATTTCTCAAATTGCGATCAGAAACTTTGGTTTCAAGTGAAGTGAACATTCAAATTTTTCTGTGGTTTACTTTTAGATTTGAATATAAAGCGTGGTGTTTTCTCTTTCTAACACTGTGGAGACCACATCTCTCGCCATGACAGTAAGGGCGATACAACCATTTCCATGAGACCTATATGAGCTGTTCCCGAAAGTGAACAAATTAGCCTGAGGGGTTTATATTAACTACTTTTTGCTATCATTCGAAGAGTCGTTAATTTTAAGGTTAAGGACAATTCCTTACGCATAAGGACAACCGGAATCACCTCTCTGCTTTCAAATAGTTAAGAACTTATATTTAAAAGAGATTTTCACTGTAAATAAAATTTGTACTTAAAATTAAAGGACATTTAGCTTTAAATTGTGAAATATTTATTAATTAATTTAATATAAGTAGGTTTTGAAATAAAAGTGGATTCAGTCCTCCTCATAATCGTCATCTTCGGAGACATACTTCTTGGCTGCCTTCTTCCTGCGGCCCGGCGTACCCTTGCCGCGCCCTTTCAGCTTTATCTTCATCTTCACGGAGCGACTTGATTCGCCGTCAGACTCCTCTTCCTCCTCCTCGCTCGCCTCGTTGGATGGCTCGGCCAGCACACGCGCGCGCGCCACCTCGAACACGCCGCGCAGCGCTACGCTGTCCTCGTAGATCAGGGACGCCTCTTCGTTGTAGGTTTGCGCGTTTTGGCACAGCTGATTGAAGTCCTTCTCCAGGTCGTTCATGTCCGCGTACTACCCACCAACAACAGACACACATTATACATCTCTCAGGGATATGAATTGAATAAAAACAGCCTTACATATAAAAACATTCCCCAACTGCTCAATGGTGTTTTTTAAATAAGCTCCATACAGAATGTACGACAAACAAATGATTGTTTAACAAACTTTTCTTGTATTGGAATTATTTTCCTAGCCACTGGAGTGATTATGGTCGAAAAATGGGCCACTTTTATTTTTCTGCATTGATAGCAGTCCAAAATTGAACCACATTTTCCTACCATTTGTAAAACATTTATTGTAATTATTTTTAACATTTCCATGGCCAGCCATTTATTTTAAAACGAAGCTATTGAAATGCTTTATCTATTACGACCATAGATGTCGCAAATCCGAACTTCGTAGACTATTTTAGAATGATTTCTGATCAGCTGTTTACGGTTAAAATGCAGTCCTTTATCCTTAGATATGCACCTTTCATTATCAAGTATACCATAGACAACATACAGAAATCGAAAATATTCTATGTTGACTCGAATAAGTACCTCTCATGAAATTTCAAAGTAAAACAAACACGCAGGATTCTCACGGTTATAAACTTTACAATTTTTTAATATATTTTTTATAAATCCTACAAATATGAAATAAACGGTAAAGTACAGGTTAATTCATTGTTTATATAGCACTATAATAAGTTTTATGTCTCCATGTTAAAATTTGAAGGTATGATTTTTTTAATGTTGGCGAAAAATAATTTTAAAAATGGTCTTCTGGAAATCTCGAACAATCGGGGCAAAATTTATTTCGCATGGTCGCTCCAGTGGCTAGGGCGATTTTTAAACTGACAGCCGTTCAAATTTTATGTGATTTGACAAAAGCATGTGAATGATGAAACATTTATAAAAAGGTTAAATTAAATACTTTTTCATAATAATATGTTCTGCAAATAAGTCATGCTTTTTTACCGAGTTGATTGTTTTACTTAATAGCTAACTCCCCACAAATTTTTTTCTTCGAGCCTATTCCCTCAGGGCCTATGTCAACTTTGGAGAAACTGCGTGGAGGGTGTTTTTAGGGAAACGAAGGAGGGGAAGTTCTGAGAAGGAAAAAGGTATGAAGAAAAAAAAAGGTAAGTGTTGTGTTTTAACCTTTCCATCATCGATGCGCGTCATTATCTTCTTGATGTCCATGGGCCTCTTGATGACATCATAGTAGTCGGGAAGTTCTCGCCGGGAAGGCAGCTTCATGAAGGGCTCCGACAGGGGCCGCCCGTCGTTCCTGGAAGCACCCCTTCGTACATTCTAACTACATTCTGCCCCAAAACACAACTACAACATACGCACAACATGGTTGCTAAATTATACTATGCTTCATCAAATAGGAGATGATAAATCAACCAAATATAATTATTTCTTGAATCACACCTCACATTTTAAAATTTTACACTCTGTGCTATGCCTTTTTATATACAGGGCGTGCGTGGAAAAAATTTCGGATTTTTTATTTTTAAATGCGATTTTAACCCTTATATACTAAGAAACTGTATGAAGGACAAGATCAGAATCGTTTGGGCCATTCTCGTTATTGGCATAGCCAAAGGTTTCATTCATCTAGCAACACTAGAATATTTTAAAATTAATTATCTATGATTTGGTAGGTCGGATTTTGCAATTATCAATGTCGAAAATTCTCAATGTTACGTTTTCAAATGCTTATAAATGTCTTTATTTATTTGCAACTCCTTTGAATTGTATTTTTTCATGTTGGGTGTGTATTCAGGTTTATGTAGAAATAATAAAATCAGTTCATTTTTGTTTGAATATATTTTTTTGACATTTGTTTGCCGGATGGGAAAATTTTTATTTTTGTTAAAGTTAGCTATTCTGGGATACGTAAAATTTACAAAATTTTAAGAAACCCCCGACACAAAAAAAGGCTGATAACCTTGAAACGCCTGAACAGATTTTCATGAATTGTAGCTAAGAACCATCTTTATTACGTCAGCTTTCAAACAAAAAAAACTGCATCACAATCGGTCCATTCGTTTAGGAGCTACGATGCCACAGACAGACACACAGACAGGTCAAACTTATAACACCGCTCCTTGCGTCGAGGTTTAAAAACTTGTAACAATATTATCATGTATTATATATGAATAATAAGATACATTATCTGATAAACAGAAAACAATTGCAAAAAGAATAATTCTTTGGTTTTTACATGGATATTTGACCAGAAAGCAACGAGGTAAAACAAAATACGCCCGGCATTTGACAGGTTGAGAAACACTCACCACAATTGATTCTATCAGTAACTCAATGGCGCATCTCCCCAAGTACTATGGATAGTATTCGGGGAGATGCATCTTGGTGGTTGGGAGCAGATGGGACTGTTGTGCGGTATTCACATAATTTTTTTTTTTTAAATCCCATTGTAATCATTTACATTTTTTACTCCAAATATGCTCAGGAATCGCTGTTTAAAATCATTAAGGTACGTATCGTTATTTATTTTTGGAGTGTTATGCCGTGTTGCGCTAACTCCTTTAGCCAACGTTTCGGACAGAGTTACAGTGTCTATCATCAGGACAGATGTACGATGCCTGATGATGGATACTGTAACGCTGTCCAGAATGTTGGCTTAAGAAGGAGGTAGCGCAACACAGCATAACACCCCAAAAATAAATAATGATAATACTTTTGACCATGAAAATCTAAAATCAAACCATTTAGGTACATCCTGAATATATATGGAAACAGGAAACACTGTAACAAAAATATTGGGTCCTTATCTTGAAATTATTTAATTGGACATTATTATTTTTTCATCTTTATCCAATTCTAGTTTTATGCTGATGACAATAAATTGAAAATTACATGCATCGGTGGCGACTCTTGACTTTGGAGTGTAAAACTTAAGTACAAATTTAAAAAATGGCACATGTTTAACTGGCTTGCTCGCTGTCTCGCTCTCCACTACATGTGTGTCCTTTGCACACACTCTCCACTTATTAAAATCAGGTCAGTTGCATTCGATCTTCGGCAAATGTCAACGGCACTCTAAGGTCATAGTTACACCTAGCCACAGCTACATTATGAATTGAGATATTAAGGAACTACACTCACGGGTCCTGATACTCCACCACCTGCTTTAGTACTCTCCGCATCTGCCGTTTGAGCTGACGCGCATCCGGGCCGGCGGGAGGCGCCGGAGTGCCGGGGCTGGAGCCCGACCCCGTGCCGCGCCTTGCCTTCTTGCTGGTCCCGCCGCTCGTGGAGCATGACGCCATCACGCTGTCGTCGTCCGATTCGTCTTGCCGTCTACAACAGAGGAAATCATTATACACGGGCATTATTCGGATCTCCACATCGTCAACACGGTCACACATACTCCTAACTTTACCACACACAAGTAGGTAATTATTCCACGGACCTTGCACTTTTAGGCAAATTTTTTTTATACGAATTACCGCACAAGAGTCCCAACTGCGCCCGCCTGGAGCCAGTGAGACTATGGCATTTCCAATTGGGGTATGTTGTGAGGCTGATGGTAGTGGGGAGGGGAAGGAGATAGGGAAGAGGAAGGTGGGGGAAGTACCCGGCTATTTAGATCTGGTCACTAAACACGGCTAAAGCCATTTACACCAGGGCGATACTGATAGTATCTTCCACTCTGGAACGTGCCGCAAATATACTATATATTATTTTAAATGAATAAATTGTGAAATAACACAAATTAATCAAATAAAATTTATTTGCGCACGCCGGGTTTGAACCCGCAACCTTCGGATTGTGAGTCGAGAGTCTTACCTCGGGACCACCGAGGCCGTCAAATTATACCTTGTTTTAACAATTACTACAAGAAATAACTATTTACATGCAAAAATAGGTTTTTAGGTTCTTAGTTTGGGTAAACTAAGCAATCCATGCATATCTAGATTGAAACAAGTGTCAATGCGCCCAAAAAAAAAAAAAATGGCGGCAAAGGAATCGTTTTATGTAGGAAATTTTGATGATTGATGGAATTTGAATGCATATTTTACCATCTATTCAAACCCATCAGATATTTTAATTTACGTGTTTCCCTATAGGTATCAACATGTATCCTTGTTTGAAGCAGGTATAAAGAAACACAAAAGCAGTACCTCCTCTTGCGTCCCTTACGCTTCTTCTTGACGGATCCTGTGCTGCCGGCGTCGTCATCATCGTCCTGTTCATCCTCCCCAAACTCCTCGTCGATGGCCTTCAGCCACTCCTTCTCCGTCAGCGAGTCCGTGTAGTCCACCTCTTTGCGCTGCCTCGAGCCCCGTCCCAGCAGGCTCTCGTCCTCCTCGTAAGTCCACTTCTGCACTTGCTGCAAGAGATACAAGGAATTATAATTCGTCACCTCATTTGGATAGGGATCTCACCAAAGATATTGACATATAAGGAGATGGGCTATCGTCACTTTTTACCGGGTGGGACTGTGCTTCCTGGTGTCGCCGATATTTTTAACTAATATTATTGCACACGTTCCAAAATCAACTAAATGAACGAATTCTTTCCGTATTCAAACTATATTGTTAACCAATACTACTGCACAATTTTGAAAAATCAACTAAATTCCGTATCCAAACTATTCCCATTAGGTAGTAGTTCTGGCGACAGTCGGGCGGACATCATAGCATATCTCCATATATTTCAATATCTTCGGTTATAACTGACACTTTTTCAACAATGACCTTTGAATGTATTTCTTTTGCTTATTTCTATACCCATAATAATTTCCAGAACAATCTGTGTTGTATTTTTGTAGATAAATGTATGACAAAGTTCTAATATCAAGCATTTTAAATAATCATTTATTTTACAAGGTTCTAAAAAGGTTCTATCACACACTCTCTATTTTGTTAGTATCTGTTGATCGTTATTACTAGTAGGCGGATGGCGGAGGCAAAAACTTGAGAATGTATGGCGAGCGATATGCTGAAATAGGCCAAAACCAAATGATCTTTTATAGCTAAGTCTGTTGGCCCTATAAAACAAATCAGACCGGTCAAATAACAAAAATTTAATTGCCTAAATCAGACCTGTCAAATAACAAAAGTTTAATTGCCTAAATCAGACCGGTCAAATGACAAAAGTTTAATTGCCTAAATCAGACCTGTCAAATAACAAAAGTTTAATTGCCTAAATCAGACCGGTCAAATGACAAAAGTTTAATTGCCTAAATCAGACCGGTCAAATAACAAAAGTTTAATTGCCTAAATCAGACCTGTCAAATAACAAAAGTTTAATTGCCTAAATCAGACCGGTCAAATGACAAAAGTTTAATTGCCTAAATCAGACCTGTCAAATAACAAAAGTTTAATTGCCTAAATCAGACCGGTCAAATGACAAAAGTTTAATTGCCTAAATCAGACCGGTCAAATAACAAAAGTTTAATTGCCTTTAACCGGTTGAATGCCTCGGTTTTTACGGATGAAACTCGAAAATTTCGCGATGTTTTGACTTTTGACGTAAATTTTGTTGGTTAATTTTATACTATGGTATATAATATTTACCGAAATACGTTCCTTGAACAACAAACTACGCCTACAAACAACTTTACTTGCGTTTGTTTGACAAATTGATAGGTTATCGATCTTTTCATGACCCGCCGGCGCTAACAGTTTGACAGTTCAAATCGCGGGAGAATGTCGTTTCGAAAGTCATAGATATGTGCAAAGATGATTATTTGAGAGGCTAGGTGTGTTCCTTATATCTGTTACGTCAAGAACAAGAATGCCCCAAGCGATTCTGACCTTGTTCTTCATACATTTTCTTTATACTAAGGTTTAAAATTGCACATCAAAAAGTTTTTTTTTTTATTCGGCTATAGGGCGCCCACCGGCGCGCAATCGGCACGCGACCTGTTAATAATTAGCGGTTGTGGAATTTTCGTTTTGCCTCCGCATTCCGCCTCCTAGTTATTACAAAGTTCGTCACTTTGATTGGATAGGGTTCTACTTTGCCTTACCGTGTATTACGGTTTCAAAATTTCCAAAGACAAATTTTCGTAATCTATTTAACAATTTTAGTTTATCATATTTTAATGGAAAATATTTAAATAGGACGTGGCCCTAGCTTGGAATTGCATCAGGGAAATGTAATTAGAACCTTATGCAATGAATTATTATGCCCTAGCTTGTTGCATATGGTTCTATCTGCATGTTTAGGTGTGTTAGTAAGTTTACGTCCGATTTAAATACTTTCTTTTAAAATATGTTTAATTAAAATACTTTACACAAGATTCAATCTCAAAATCGGAAATTGGTAAATAGATAATGAGTGCATGTCTTTGAAAACTTTGACACCTCATCTCTCAGAACAAGGTGAAGTGAAGTTAGAACCCTATCCAAATGAAGTGTTTACTTAATATTTCTATTTTTGATATTGACGATTTGCGGTGGAATTTCATTATAATAATGTAATAAAACTTATTTCCACTTAATTTATTTTTTATCTTAACCGGTTTCAGCCTGTTAAAGCCATCTTCAGACTGGTACAAATAATTCTTAACCAACCCTGTGCCGCAATAGCGCCAAATAAAATTTTAAAAAAAATTTTTAAGGTGATCCCATAGTCCTTGAAAAATTCGAAATCATCTGTTTTGCGAGGGATTACAAAATACTTGAGAAAGCTTGACAACCAATAATAGACAAGGGGCGTCAGGCTCATAAATCCCGAGTTCCGCCCTCCAATACACTGTGGTAAAATTTGTGAAAAATATGAACATTATAATTATATTGAATACTTATTTATGATTATCAAAATACACGGTAAAATTAACAAATCATGGGCCTAATTTGTAGAACAAGTAACTTTCATTTATCAAATTTTACAGGAGGCAGAAAAGACTGTTTTTTAAACCCATGAACCAAGATGAACCGCTCTCCTTCGCACGGAATAGACTAGGTTTATAAAACATTTGAACGTACTTAAGATTTGTATAGTTTATTAATCAAAAATGTTTAATAATTTTGAATTTTTAAATTTTTTTTTTAAATATAATTTTTTAGGTAGTTATTAATATGCAATTTACAGTTATTTTAATTAATAAATATGTGTAGGTGTGTGCAACTTTATATGTATGTATGTCTATAAATATAAACATGTGCATAAATGTGTATATATGGATTTCTATTTTATACATATTTTTTCATTCTAAATAATCAGTGTATGCGATAATAAAATGTATAAAAAAAAATAATAATAATTAAATAACTAATTTTCTACAACACACATAAATACTTGTCCCACTTAATCATAAGCACGTCAACACCTCAGCACAGGTTCTCCTAGTGAGGTGTTCACGAAACATACAATATTACCCACACAAAGTTTTACCTTCTCAAACCTACCTTACACCCAACATAATACTTAAAAAAAAAAAAAAATCTTTTTGCTTACTGCTACTGAAAATTAACGTTTTTTTGTACTCCTTTGTAAACCTCTGTAATCAATTGTAAAATTGTGTATTCAAGAATAGACATAAATAAATAAATAAGAAAATAAAAATAAAAGACTCCACCTTCCAATAATATTAAAAACGCAATAATTAACATACAAGAAACATTTCACTTAGAGGAGTAGATCGCCAGCGGTCGCAGGTATTTACTGTCTGTTACTGACGACCTATAAAGTTCGCAATAGGTGACAAAAAACGCACACAAACAAAAGGTCATTTTCAACTGTCAAACAAACAAATAATAATCTCAAAAAGGTATATCCCAAGGGCTCGAACAAGATAAAATCGTGCGAACGCATAACTGACCCTTTGACTAATGGTTGCGTTTTAGAAGAGAAATATTATTACTTAATATTATCTTGTTCAAACCCTACTTTCGCTAGAACCAAAGTTTCGGAATATTTCCGAAGAATCCCGAAGATCTTCGGGTGGCCGTGCGGCGCGCGGTTAGTCGTTTTTTAGATACGTTTAGTACAGAGATGGGCAAACTTTTTAACGAAATGGCCAAAAATTATCTAGGCGGGCCGGAAAACAATTTAATAAAATAATTTTTTAAAAGTGATATACTTTATTTTTTAATTTTTACATCAAACATAATATTAAGTATGTTATATGCTACAAAGGCAAAAAGTAACAAAAATTAATTATTCTTTAGAAGAGTATGAAGGCGTATGTGACAGATGAAACTGTGACTGAGCTTCTAAAAGTTTTTCATAATCTGGTAGAAACTGGGATGAGCTGATTCGCAGTGGTGGTCAGTCAATCGGTTTCTAACGCTGTTTTTGCGAAGCTTCATAGTAAGAAACACCTGTTCACAGATGTAGGAAGATGCAAACATCGCAATTATCTTCTGAGCGTGAAATTTCAGGTTTGGGAAACTTGATTTTGACAGGGCCTTGTAGAACTCAATTTTGGATACGTTGAGAAACAGTTGCTTCAATTCAGTGTTACATTGCAACTCAATCAGTTCGAGCTGCAATTCTGGTTTGACTGATTCACAATCTATATTAAATGGCGTGCTAAAAATGTCCAGGTCCTGTTCTATAACTTTGAAGTCTTGGAATCTTCGTTCAAATTCTTCTTGAAGACATTTCACGCTTTTCTCATAGTTCTTAAGTTGGTCCTCCCTAACTGCAATAGTTTTTAGTCTTGGAAAATGAGTAAAGTCTTTCTTGACTAGTTGTTTGGAAAATAGATTCAATTGCATTTTGAAATACCTGATATGATCCCAAATATCACTGATTAATTGATTTCTTCCTTGGAGTTTAAGTTTAAATTTATTGATGTATCTGAGATCTGTAAAAATGCAAAGTCTGAAAGCCATACAATATCTTCCATATGTTCACATTCGTCCATTCCTTTTTCTTCCATGAAAGAGTCGTCTTTTAAATCCCAAACTCGTCCGAAAACTCGTCAATTGGTAAATTGTGGTAGGGTTATTCAAAACAATGTCGCGGGCTGGATTGACTAGCCTGAAGGGCCGGACTTGGCCCGCGGGCCGTACTTTGCCCATGACTGGTTTAGTATGACATATTTCGACGTTTTGACGTATTATATAAATAAAGTAAATTATATGGCCGAAAAACATTGTAATTAATTGTGATTATATTTAAAGATTGTGCTCAATTTTATAATTAAACACATTACATAGAAATACAAAGAGCCGAAATAAGGTAAATTGTTGTTCAATTTTGTTGGCGGTTCAGCGCACCATTGAACGTTTGCGCCAGCCGCGCCTGCACAAGAGTCTCAACTTCTGCTATTTGGAGTCGGTGAGACTATGGCATCCCCAATTGGGCTATGTTGTGAGGCTGAAGGTAGCGAGGAAGAGAAAGAGATTGGGAAGAGGAAGGTGGGGAAGTACCTCACTATTCAGATCTGGTCACTAAGCAACGTATCAATTTCGAATGTTGGTCTTACACCAGGGCGATACTGAGAGTATCTTCCATTCCGGAACATGCCATAAATATACCATAATATATTATATTTAATTATTTGAACCCGCAACCATCGGATCGCTAGACGAGAGCCTTTCCCCTCAAACACGGAGGCCGTCAAATACATTTGACCAGGAGGCCTACAATTATATTTGAACTGCTAATAAATTGGATTGTTTAAAATTCTTCTGAACAATTTGCATTTATTTAAAAATAAAAATATTGGAAATAACAATTTTCAACAAAAATATTCACCAACAGCTTGGCGGTTAACAACTGAACGGGAAAGCTTCGGACTGTAATTTAGGTATTAATAAACAAAAAAATATATTTAGTCATTCCCCGAAAGTAAGAACTTGGCAATAAAAGTTAATTAATTAAAGTTAATACGTTTCTCTTCTACGGAGATTTGATGTGCATAGTTAGATTTATGCCAGTGTTAACAACGTAAAAATAATTAAGTTCATTAATGTTACGGCGGAATTTTAAAAATCGTGTTTTTTAAAAAATAATATAACTTATTCAAAATGTGAATCGAGTACTTCAAGGAAGTCGTTTTATACGGAAAATGAAACGAATTTATTAATATTAAATTGTTAACCATGTATTGAAATTTGCTCACTGTGCGGTACTGTTGTCACTGTTTAATACTCAAAAGCGCGCCAGATTTAAAATTGTAAATGTCAAATCATAGGCAAAGTTATTGCCTACTTCCAACGACATTTGGCAACAGAATTATATATATTTTTTTCAAATACGAGTATTATTATATAAATAAAGTAAATTATAAAGTGGTTAACCGGTTCATTCAAACATCTACATATATAATTAGGAAATTTAAAAATCGATAGTACGTAAACTCGAATAACATTTTACGGCGCAGAGAGTCACTGAGTCGAAGACAGGTCTGTCCACCACAACGGTTGGGTGGAGAATGCGACAAAAAGGCGGTGACGATTGTGTGGTCCTTATGTCCATGGCATAAGGTTCACTTTGAAATAACATTTTTGTCGAATGCCGGCGGTCTTGATTGACGTCAAAAATAACAACGCGAAAATGCACATTTTATTTTATTTCGTGAAGTTCATGCATAAATATCAACTTTTTTCGCGATTATCATAAAAGAAACTAAATTTGCCACATTATGCAATAAAACTAAATCCGAAAAAGGGTTTATAAGTAGGAGAGTTTGCACTTGAAAGTGTTTTTTTATAGACCTAATACTTTATTTTTTTCTAAGCTTATCAAAAGACTTATAAAAAAAATGACCGATATTTTTAAGGGCCAAGATACGTTCTACACGCAGTATTTAATTGAAGCATATATAATACTTCCAAGCGATTAAATTTTCAAAACAAAAATACACGATTTTGTATGATTTTGCAATACGTCGCATGGCTTCATCTTAAACTGCGATTTTAATCCTTATGTATAAAGAAAATGTATGAAGGACAAGGTCAGAATCGCTTGGAGCATTCTTGTTCTTGACGTAACAGATATCAGAAACACACCTAGTCACTCGGAATAAATATTATTAAATTTATCTATGGCTTCGGCCTTCATTTTTGCCGAGATTCGAGCTGTCAAACTGTGAGCGTCGTGGGTCATGAAAAGATCGATAAAACCTATCAATTTGTCAAATAAACGCAGGTCATGATGTTTTTAATCTAAGTTTATATACGTAACATATGGGAGTGAGGGTTGGGAGATGTCTACGAGGATTTAATTTAATTTATATGGTTTTTCCATATTTGTTGCCATGTTGTCTTTGACGATTGGATTTTTAGTTATTTGGCTATTAGCAGTAGACATTATCTCTGATTTTGACTTATTTTGTGCCAATATCGGTTTGGCTATCGACAGCGCAACCGTGCTCGGGATATTCATATAAAATTGTAAGAAGTTATCCGATATTGTCAAGTTATCGATTAGAGCCTCTGTAGAGCTAGCTTCCAAATACGCTACAATAGTACAAGCGGTACTTACTGCTTCATCCACCTTGACCAGCCAGTCAGGTAGCTCGCACTCCTGGATGAGACGCGTTTTGGTCTCCGTGGCTTTGCGCTCCGCATCCATCTGCCGGAACTGTTCCGTCTCTTCCTCGGAGCGCGAAATCATCAGGTTGATCATCTCGTCGTCAGGGACCTCGTTCTCCTCCTGAAAGTTCAGATACACCACATAATTATTTAACGATTAATTAATAACTTATTCAAAATACTTAACTCTAAATTCGACTGTTGTGAACTCCTGCAACTCATTAACTTATGAACACTCGCAGTAACAACACGACAAAATACAATATTCTACAGCAGCACTCATAAGCATAACTACATTTCCCACTCTCCGATACAACGACTTCACACCATAGGAAATCAGTACTTGGGTGATGTTGACATATTCAATATCAGCTTGGCGAGTTTTGTGGATCATCTAAAACATTTGTTTCAACACTATTACTAAACACATCTTGTAAACCTATGAAATAGCTGTGTTTTTCTTTCTGTATTTGTATGACTTGTTATATGACTTTTATCTAATGTAATTCTATTTTTATTATTTCTTGAGTTTCAAAGAATCTGTCAAATTAAAATTATGCTACAAATCATGTAAAAGCCCTCTGGGAGTTAAATAAATAAATAAAAATAATAATTACATATTAAACTTGACTACCATGGAGAGCTGTGGCAGCCCAGCAATGCGCAATAACTAACGAATATTCGAGAAGCTAGGAGAGTATCAAGTTACGCTGATAAGACACTTCTACACGCGCAGCGATAAGTGCTGACAATAGAATATTGACAAGAACAGTCTCGAAGATTCTCCATCGTGGGAAGCACTTATATAATCAGTGCATCAGCCGCCTACCAGTTAGTTCTGTACTCACCGCGATACAAATCGCAGGCCCTACAATGGCCTAGTCAGTCGTCGTTTAATCATCATGTAACAGTTATACATTCAAGTGCCGAGTGCATCTCGCTTCCAGAAGATACGGTCATTCTCCACTACCCATGGTGTCGAGCAACATGCTGGCGTTCGCGAAGACTCATCGACTTCACCGCCATAGCATCTTACTGACCTTCAGCAGCAACATCATCTCCGTGCACCAACAACACTTCATCATGGCACTTCTGTCTACATCTCTGTTACCTCTTTATTAACCTTCGCTACGTAGCCAAATAAACGATTCGACTCACTACATCGACTGACTGCCTTTTCATTTATCTCCCGTCTCTGCCGAACCGGAGTCCTCTCCCTCAGAGCATTAGATTCTATGTTCCTGGTGGTTATCTTCGTTTTTATCTCTTGGCTTGCAGAACTAACTTGCCAATGGTCATGCCAGTAGGGAGAGCTATCTTGTTGTTAAATAGAATCGCTTCGAATATTGATATGTTTTACAACAATGAAGCAGAATTTAGATGCTGTTTACGAGAAACCCTGAAACTTTTGGATCAATAGGTACTTATCGTATTTTTAATACAAGTTTTTTCAAACCAACGTCAAGAATGACTCGATTAATAATAATAATAATTGGACAATTTGTAGAGCGCCGTTTTTGTGAAAAATCACCTCAAGGGCGCTTAATATAATAAATACTGCGAACATGAAGACTTGGATATATTTTTCAATTCAATTCATTCACTACCTTCAGAAGGAACTTGTACTTGCATATACCTGACGATCTCCTCACTAAGAGCCACTTTTTAATTACTACCTCATTCACCTACTTATGCATTGGCTTAAAAATATGTATGCATATATGTATACATATGTATACACTTATATAAAAATAAATATGTATGTATTTACTGACTTGTAATTTAATTTAAAAAGTTGAGATGAAAGTGTGCTCACCTATAATTAGAATCATCATTATAACTGTATTGAAAATAAATAAATAAAAAAAGTATCTAGGATGGACAATTTACCTCCTCCTCGTCTCCATCCTGATGCAGGATGCTGTGCAGAAATTGCTGGCGCTCCGTGCCCGTGGACTTCTGGTCAAACATGCCGGCCTGGATGACCTTCTCGTCCATGTTGAGCTTGTAGCGCGCGGCCGCCAGGATGCGCTCCTCCACGGAGTTGACGGTCATAAGGCGCAGCACGCGCACCTCGTTGCGCTGGCCGATACGATGAGCACGGTCCTGTGCCTGCAGATCCTGATGTGGATTCCAATCCGAGTCGAAGATGACTACAGTATCGGCGCTCTGCAGATTGAGACCCAGTCCACCGGCGCGCGTCGACAGCAAGAAGATGAAATACTCAGACTTGGGATCGTTAAATTTCTTCAGCAGGTCTCCGCGGTCTTCGGCCTTGGTCATGCCGTCCAACCGCAGGTAAAGGAAATGCCGCCAGCCCAGATAATCCTCGATGATGGTCATGCATTGCGTCATCTGGCAGAAGAGCAGCACTCGATGGCCCGAGGCTTTGAGCTTGGGCAGGATGCGATCGAGCATCTCGAACTTGCCCGAGGCGCGGTACAGGTCGGGGCCTTGCACGACGCCGCTGGTACCGATGTGATCGCAATACTTCTCCTCGATGTGTTGGAACATGAAGGGATGGTTGCAGAGCTTGCGCAGCTGGACGATGGTGTTCATGAGGGCCTTGGAGCCGCCCTTACCCTTGGATCCGCGCTCTGAGCCGTCTGTCAGTAGCACGCCCTTGCTCTGCATGTGCTTGTAGAGAACGCGCTGCAAGCCGGACATGTCGCACTTGACGATGTATTCCACCTTGTCGGGCAGCTGCGACTCCACCTCTTTCTTGAGACGGCGCAGCAGGAAGGGGCGCAGCACCTTGTGAAGGCGCCGGATGATAAGGATCGTCTCCTCCTCATTAAGCTCTACCTTCTCACCAGTGGTGGCAAAGGGAGCATTAAACCACTGCTCAAACGTGGACACGCTCTTGAAGATGGAAGGCAGCAGGAAGTTCAGCAACGCCCACAGCTCCGGCAGTTTGTTCTGTAACGGCGTGCCGGTGAGCAGCAGGCGGTGAGGCGCGATGTAGTGCGTGTTGAGCACCTGCGTCAGCTTGCAGTGGTGGTTCTTCATGCGATGGCCCTCGTCGATGATCATGTACTTCCACTGGATCTTGGCCAGCACGCCCTTGTCCTTGATGACGTACTCGTAGGTGGTGAGCAGCACGTTGAACTTGGTGACGCGCATCTGGTTCTGCAGCAAGCGGCGGCCCTGCGGGGAACCCTTGTAGGACACCACCACAACAGAGGGGGCCCACTTCTCAAACTCCATCACCCAGTTGGAGAGAGTGCTGTAAACAATAGTAAATTTTTTTTAGCTTTACTTATATAAAATGGTGATTTTGTTACACTTTGCAAATAAACTGTACATTTTCTTTTTCGGATAATTACTAATAAAAAACGTCATCATTATATAGGCAACTTCAGTTGAACTTCGGTAGATAGGAGCATGTGCAAATCCACAATGTTTTTTTTCACGCGCGGCAAAATTACAGTTTTGATCAAGCCACTCAGTGAGGCCAACATTATTTAATCATACTGAATCAAAATAAAAATAAAATACATTATTTTTTATTTGAAAAATGTCAGATTTTTTCTGTTACTCTCGGGGTAACTTATTATATTTTTTTATAATTTTTAATTGTACGAACGGATTAAAAAGTAATGTATATATCTTTCCATTAATTATTTTTTGTCAGTTTTTAATTAGTTAGGTTTTCAAATACACAGTCGTTTTTTAGTAAGGCTGTTAACCTGCCCCTTGCCGTTCGTCCGCCGGCGTATCGGCGCAAGCCAAAATAATCACTAAAAAATAATTTTGTTATGCGATTTTAACCCTTATGTATAAAGAAAACGTGTGAAGAAGAAGGTCAAATCGCTTGGGGCATTTTTGTTCATAAGGTATAAGATACCGTGAACCCACCTAGAGCAGCGATATATTTTCTTTAAAATTGTTTATGACACGGCCTGGAACTTTTTCCCGCCGCTCGGCTGTCAAAATGGCGGCTGTCAAGTCTCGCTTCGCGGTCGATGAAATGATAGTAAAACGTATAAATTCATTGAATAAACGCAAGTAATATTGTTCTTATGTATAGTTTAGTATTTAAGGAATGTGTTTCAGTAAAAATTACATAAGATAGCATAAAATTAACCTGCAAAATATTACGTTAAAGTTGACGTTTTTTCCTGGCATTTGAGGGGTTAAAAGTCTAATTATTAAGTGTATAGTAGGTGATGTATGAATATACCTGAGCGGGACAATAATGAGGAAGGGTCCGTTGTTCCTCTTCTTCTCCATGAGCGTGGTGATGAGTGCGATGGTCTGGATGGTCTTGCCCAGCCCCATCTCGTCGGCCAGAATCCCGTTGAGGTTGTTGTTGTACAGCGACACCATCCACTCCAATCCCTGCAACCAACACAACACTTTACTCCACTGAAGCTGTCTAAAACGGTGACCGGACCACTCAGAATCATGCAACTTCAAAACATCCTTTGAAAGGTCATTAATTAGAAAGGTCATTCAATTAGCAACTAGTATAGACAGGCTGTGTGACTTGCGGCATTTTTATTGTAAATATGCAAACTCATAATAGTTTTTTATCAAGAACCTAAAGTTATTCAAAAGTCCCCCACAGAACTAAGAGTGTTGAATGTAAATAATACCCGACATTACTAACTAACTAACTAACCCACAGGTTAAACAATGCTGGAGTGGGCTGCCACATCAGAGGAGAATTTATTTATTTATTTCTATTCTTGTACATACACTTTACAAATAATTACATAGTTTACAGAGATAATAGGTTAGTAATAAGAAAAAAAACATGTTAAAGATCCGTAACTGTATGTAAATAGGTTAGTCGTAGTGTTTTGTGAACACCTCACTAGGCGAACCTGTGCTGAGGTGTTCCCATGTTTGGGATTAAGTGCTATTCTGTCGACCTAAGTAGAAACACTGTATCCTCCTTGATATGTCAAGAAGGGCACTGTGGGTCGACCCATGGCAGCAGTATCCTACACATAAATTAAAAGATTAGTTTCGGTGGGGATCTATATATACAGTTGTTCTTAGAATCTAGATTATGAGTAAGATAAATAATTGTCTTGAAAAACGGTAGATATATTTTTCTATGGACCACGCGCCAATGGTATAATCACGGATATTGTGGTAATATTTTCTGTCTCGAAACAAAGTTTATTTAATTATATTTTTTTATATTTGGGATGGGTTATGTTTGGTTAGGTGCTATAATTTTAAATGTATCAACAATATGAGCTACGCAGACGATATGGTTTTGATGGCACCGTCAATAAGGGGATTATGAATCGTCCTGAAGATCTGTGAAGAATTCGCACACAAAACCAACATGATTTCTAATGCGAAAAAAACAGCACTGTTGGTCATGAAACACGGGAAAGGCCCAAAAAATATTCCACCCGCCTTTTTGAACGGTGAGCTTCTGACAATAGTAGAATTGACAAAGTACCTAGGACATGTCATCAATAATAAATTAACGGATGATGAAGACATCGACAGGCAGAGGAGAGTACTCGGCATAAAATGCAACATGCTCAGTAGAAGATTTCGGCTTTGTAGCCCACGGGTAAAAAGGACGCTCTTCCTAGCCTTTTGTACCACCCTGTACACGTGCGAACTCTGGGCAAATTTCAAAAAAAGGACCGTGGAAAGGCTTCGGGTGCAATATAATAATGCATACCGTCTAATGTTCGGACTTCCCAGGTACTGTAGTGCCTCTTAAATGTTCACAGAAGGGAGAGTTCCAGGATTCGAAGCTTTATTAAGAACAAGGATTGCAGGACTGAGGGGAAGGATAAATCACTCCAGAAATATCCTCATCATGGAAGCCCGTCTGATTCCAGGATCGAGCATAGATGAATATTGGAGAAATACACTGGCTCCTACAATCTGAGATCCGATGGAACAACAAGAACCCGGTTAAAGACTTTACTATATTTTATATGAATACCTAGTATCTAATGATGCTTCTTTTTTTTTTATTTTATTTATTTAATCATAATAACATATTATGAAATTATACTCTCTATGGGATGTGTGGGATTGCACTCCCCTCCCCACATCCTGGAATAAAGACCATTATTATTATTATTATTATTATTACTGTAAGTTAGGTCTTACCTTGACTTGGTATTCCTTGAGTTTTCCGTTGACCATGATGGACGCTTGCTCTGACACTATCTCGTGCACCGTGTGGGCAATACTGGAAAAAAACAACAATCAATTATTACACTGGACATATAGAAATACTACCCAGGCAGAGGTCGTACGCATGTCATCATGAAGCATTCAAAAGAAACCTACCTACCTACCTCGTAACTTGCTTCTTACAATATTAATGGGTGACAGTTACCAATAATGAACCCCTAGGATCTATTCTGTTGGAAGGTCAAAATATTTCCGCTTTGCAGTAAGATCAAAATAAATTAAATATTTCTGAAGGCATCCGAAAACTTAAAAAACAGTTTTTTAAAGGTGACGAAATATGCTTTCAAATTTTACAATTCGAAATAAACATAATCAACAACTTCACAAGAGCGCGCAGACACAGAACTTTTGTTGTTCCGAGATGCAGAACTAACTTACCATTAGTAATGCCGCTCGGAAAAATGATTCTATTACTTAATTCCCTGTCCCCTGAAATCGATATTTTTCAACTAAATATTAAAAAATTGCAAAATGCCATTATTACTTTATAATAAAATGTATGTTTGTAATTGGTTTTGAACTGTAAATGTACATTTAAAATAAAATAAATAAATAATTTTTCAAAAATAAAAGTTTTAAAAATGGCTCACCTCACGTTTTTTGTAACTAAAATTACTGAAAACTTTAAAAAATAAAAACATACACCTATTTTATTAGACAAATGTATTATAAAAGTTACTGTCAACTCACTTTTTTGTCGTTTCATGAAAAAATAATTAATAAAAAATCTCAAAGTTTCATTCATTTCTTTCAAATTGCAGAAACTTTGTTTTCATAAAAGTGTAAACATTTTAATAATTTTGTAATTAACTCTTAGATTCAAATATAAGGCTGGCTTTACATTCGTAAGTTTTTTCCCGTAATTCGCTCGTGTAAGCGAATTATGGCCAAATTACCAATGTAAACGACACCAAAAGTCACATAACATAATTTAAAGCATGTTACAGAACTTCTTCTTCCGGAAGTTTTTTGACAGGTCTAATCGCGTCCGCGCGAAATTACAGCCTTCTCACAGCTTATAAAATCAGTTTGATAAGCTGAGGGACTTTTTGTAAGAAATAGTACCAAAATGCGTCGTTGCGAAATGTCAAAAATCAAAAGACATTTGTTTTTATTGGATTTTTTTCCTATAAAACTAGTATTTATTTCCACTTATTTGAGTTTTCTGAAAATGAGCATCCTTCTATTCAATTATCGGTCCAAACCTTTATAATCTCAATGTTTCTGTTTTTATAATTACGTATTTGAATACGTCGGTTGCTGTTGGCAGCTGTCAGGTAGCTGTCATTCGAATAAAATGAAAGAAATCCATTAATTTTCGCCTTTGACGGCAAAAAAGTGCGTGGAGAATTGTTTAATTAAAGCCAAATTCTATTTCAGCACTTTATTTGGTCCTTTTCGACTTTATTGACAAAATCGCGTAAATTTGACAGTAGCAGGTCGTTGTTGAAAGGAAGCCATCTTACCGCAAATAAATTTACAGATGTAAACGGTCGCATGAGCAGTTACACAGGTCGAACTTCCGAAAAACTTCCGTGATCATTAATTACCACAAGCCAGATGCATATGTAAACGCTCCTGGGAGTAACCTGTCAAAATCTTACGTAATCCGTAATTTTTAATTACGAGTGTAAAGCTAGCCTAAAGCTATGTCTTTCTAACTAGAGATGGGTAAGTTCTGTATTTTGCCGAAGGCCTATGAGACATGCTTTCTTTTAAAAGTACTGAGTTCTAGAAGCAGGTTCCGGGTCCGAGTTCTTGGATGAACACGTCACATGTCACACATGTGTTTTACTTTTGTTTTGCTTTCGGTCATTGCAAAGTCATTTACCTGCGCGAGAATGGACCATGTCAAGTTCAGGTCAGCATTAAAGTTTGGCGCCTACTATATCTTCTGTGTCGTTTTCATTTTCATAAAAGATGTGAGAGAAGGAAGATTTTTATGAATAGCTTTAAGGACGATCATGGATGACGTGCGTAAGTACAGTAAGGATATATAATGTTACCTGTAGTAAGTCTGCTCTTCCGTCTTGTACTCGTCATCCTCCACCTTCACCTTCCTGTCTTTGTCCTTGGTCTTCTCTTCCTCTGACTTGGTCCGCTTCTTCCCTGCACACAACACATACACACACACCATTACTATTAGATGTATTGATTATCCACGTAGTTTCAGTTTCTTTCAATAGATGTCCATAGGTTAGTTTACAATACGAACTTCTGCCATATCCCAACAGATGGCAGATGAGTTAATTATCAGAAGAGTACCATCTATTGCCGTTTGTCACTTAGGCACAAAAGGTTACGATGATGGCCGAAAGCTTCAGTGAATTAGGAGCGACAGAACTACTTAGAATCTAGCCTAGTAAGGATGTCCGTCCAGTCTAATATTAATTGAAAATATTCACTAACTAACCATCACGCCGTTTCCGCAGGGGTAGGCAGAAAGGACACCAAACAACTTGGTCTTGGCATACACTCCTGTCATACATACTCTTCTATTATTTTCTTGACTCTTAACATGGCCCGACTCAACTGATCGTGCCATGACTTCCTCGGGAATCTCCAACTTCTTCTATCATTCACATTTGCTTCGTACATTCTCATTACACTCCTTTCTTTCATTCGCTCTACATGCCCAAACTATTTAAGCATCCCTTTTTAATCTCACTCATTACGCATTCATCAGCCTCGCATTCTTTGCAAATCTCAATATTTCTCACACAATCATACATGGTTTTACCCCACATACGCCTAAGGGATCTCATTTCTACAGCATTAAGTCTATTTTCATCCTTCCTTTGCCAGTTCCATGCTTCACTGCCATAACCGTACATCAGGGTAGGTCAGCACTCCATTGTGGAGTGCCAGCTTCGCTTTTTCGGGCAGTTTTTTGTTAGAGCCAACTGCGTTCAGTCCTCCATTAATGGAGTTACCTGTAATTTACTCTTCTTTCATTTATCCTTTTTTAAATATTCACAATAACCAAATAAACACACTAATAATTATTCAAACCTTAAACTTATTTGAAGATACCCAACACATCTTAAATTGTCTACTTTTGGAAGTTAAGAAATATAACAGGAATTATTCATAGGGAATATACCGAGGACGGGGGAGTACCTTCGTGGGCCTGATCCTCGTCGGGACTGTCTTCATCTTCCTCGGAGTCGGAGAGCACCTCCCAGCCCGGCCGGCTCTCCAGCCACTGCTTGACCTGTGACAGAAGCGGTGCATCCTCTCCCTTGAGGATCTCTCCCGTCTTGGGGTCGGTGACGGTGACTCTGGAGTCGGAAGTCTGCGAGCTGTCGTCTCCAGCTTCCAGCTCCCCTCCCTCCAGCACCTTGCGCTTTCTCGTTTTCTGCAACAAATAAACCATCTGCATCAGCAATATCCAATCTATCGAACGTTGACATTTATTTATTAACTAGCTGGGTTACCCGGCTTCGCTCAGGACAACATTCGAGAGTGCTCTGGAATGTTCCACAATTTATTTTATTTATTTATAGCGGACCCGACAGACGTTGTCCTGTACACAACTGTCGGGACAAACTAAAATTAAAATAGAATAATATTGAATATTCGATACTGCGATGGTAGCGCAGTCTGCTGGATCCAATGTAAAACATTCCAAAATCAACAACTCCTTAGAAATAAAAAATTAATTAAAAGAACATTTTCCAGTGGACGAAATTGTGAATCTAAACCATTCTCGAATCCCCTTGAACCCACACAAAAAATTTCATCAAAATCGGTCCAGCCGTTTAGGAGGAGTTCAGTGACATACACACGGACAGAAGAAATATATATATTAAGATGTTACACTACACTGACAACTGCAGGGACTTATTAGCTCAGTGGTACAGCTCCGCCCTGACAAGGCTAAGGTCCTGGGTTCAATTCCTATACGATCTTTTTCTAATTTTTCTATCCCAGATTTTCAATTGGGAGTGGCATTGTCTTCAGTAACCTCTCGTCTGTGGTCCGCCCGCCGGAAGGCACAAAAAAATCTTCGTTTTTTTTTTTAAATGCGATTTTAACCCTTATGTATAAAGAAACTGTATGAAGCACAAGGTCAGAATCGCTCGCGCCAATATCAATCTGGGACCTATGTTCTATTTGATTATTGTAGCAACTCTTGAGTGATTTCAAACGAATTTTTTATGAAATTTGCGGGTGACTTTCGGCAGTTGTCAATGGCGGAGATATCGATCTTTACTTTTTCAAATGAGTATAAAGGACATTATTTCTATGAGAACTCCTTTGAATTGTGTTTTTTCATGTTGGGTATGTACTCAGGTTTGTGTAGAAATAATAAAATCAGTTTATATAATAAACAGAAAACAATTGCAAAAAAAATTGCTTTGTTTTTATATCGATATTTGACCAGAACTCATCAAGGTAATTTTCGCACGGTTTTCGAAATACCATCCCACGTTCAACAGGTTAAGTGAAGAATTGCACTTACTCTCTTCCTCTTCTCCTCCTCCACTTGCTTCTTCTTCTGCTCGAACTTGTGCTGCTTCACCATCTCCGTCAGGTTGCTGATGTACTCGTCCGTCTGTGTGAGCAGGAAGGCGAGGCGCTTGTCTTTCTTCTGGTCGATCAGCTTCCTGTAGCCCTCCTCGTCCTCGGCCATCAGGCGCCGCATCCTCTCTTTCTCCTTGCGCTCCTGCTCCTTCTTCTCCTCGCGCTCTGCGTTGGCGTGGTAGTTCATGACGGCCTTGTTGAGGCGGCCCAGCTTGGCCACGTTGTTGCGATGGTGCTCCTTGAAGTCCTTGGCTGCAACACACACACACACACACACCAATCAGATGACATTATTTTTTTGTTGTTGTATTTCTTGGACATTAACTATGTAACAATTTCTAGACATTTTGTTTCAAAGAGTTTTATTTCACATGTACATTTGTTACTTAATTTTTATTTATCAACTACCGGTTTCGAAACATCCGTATCATTCACTACCAATTCAATTCAATTCATTTTATTCTTTTAAAAACATTACAAAATTTTACATTTTAATTCGTTTTTAAAATACATTTGTAACAGTGGTAGATATGTGGCGTTCATACAACTATTTTTCGCCACTCAAAGAAATCGCGAGAAAGAACTACAGCCGCCAGTACTTGCAATTCACACTACGTGCAGTACATACTTATTTACCTACGCCGGTATGCCGCTATCAGTACGAGGTACCAACTCGGATGCCTTTCATTTCTCCCTCCGTCTCCGTCGACACGCGGAGTCCGTTCCCTCAGATACAAACTATACAAGCATTAACAAGTCGTGTGCCGTTCGCGCACATGTGCGCACTCTACAGCCGAATAATAAAATTAAAAGTAAAAATTTTGAGATGCGATTTTCACCCTTTATTATAAAGAAAACGTATGAAAGACAAGGTCAGAATCGCTTGCGCTATTCTCTTACTTCACGATGCCAGAACCTACAGTACGTCTAGTCCCTTCCAAATAATTGTTTTGAATTTTTCTATGGCTTCTTGAAGCGTCCTTTTCAACCGCCGACGATAAAGTGAATACAGTGCGCAACAGCTACAGAAAAAGCTCCGAAATTAATCAAATTCAACAAATAAACGTAAGTAAAGTTGTTTATACGTATAGTTTATTGTCTATAGAATGTGTTACAGTAAATATAAAATACGGTAAGTGAAAATATACCGACAATATATTACGTCAAAGTAAATGCCATTTTTTGTTCGACAAAGTTTTTAGTTTTGTCTTCAGTTTTGTGTGTGATATTTCGTATAGTTTGCAATGTTTTGTCTTTCATTTGGTAGAAAAATCAATTGAGATAATATATCAACGCCTTTGATCTGTTCATATTTAGTTTTTATTTTACGAAAAATGAAATTCCGGGCCACAGGCACTTCAAATACGGCTAAATAAAAATTTTTGACTTTGTAGGTTGATGTTTACGTGTAAATAGCGTAATGTTATAAAGATTTGTACATCATTATGTAGAGAAATCTATTTAGATTATGTATCAAAGCCTTTGTTTCATCAATATTTAGTAAAAATATTCTAAATAAATAAATGAACCACGCCGGCCGATCGCTCACGTGTATTGGTTGTTCTTTGAATGTATGCGTGAACGGACGATTCTTGGAATTATGAACACCTGTGCTGCCCTCTCGTGGTAATGTGTCGAATTTGAATTATTCATGAACGTTTTTACAAGATCATACTGGGTGGATACGATAATACGTTATAATTATAATAATTGTTTTTTATAATTAATTTTTCAATGTTTATGAATTTTTCAATTATTCATAAATAGTAATAAATATCACAAAATAATATCAGTTAGGTATGCTAAAATTTTTTTTTTGTTTATATTATATTATGAAGAAAAGAAAAATTACGAAGTTTTTCTTTCGAAGAACTTTCTTCAAAAATTGTAAAATATTTATAAATACAAGCGTATTGATGATTATATGATGTGATATACATGATTGTTTCTATTGTTATAGAATGGCAGACCGACGAATTGTCAAAAAACGAAAGGTGACGGAAGGGTGTGGGGTCCTCGCTACGGTATGTTGTGTATTAGTAATAGTTCTATTAGGATGGTTGTACGCCGTCCTTTCCAAAATTGAGAGAAATTAGTGTAACAATTAATGTTTATAGTTTCAGCTTCCTGGGGGGAGGCGGGCGAGGACCATCCACGTGGATAATGCAGAGCCCGATCTGACACCCTCAACATCCTCCACGTATCTGGCTCCGACGACTCAGGTAATTATAATAACACTTGGCTAACTTCTACAGTGCCATTTTTGTCTTGCATTATCTCAAGGGCGCTTTACATAGCTATATAAATTTTTTATTTTCTTTCTGTCTATAGGCACCCGGCATCGAGTTCGAGTATATTGATTTTACTGAAGACGACTGGCTCGAAGGCGATGAGCTTCCACCGTTGGTGGAAGCAGGGGTACCTGAGGACGAGTTGGAGCCGTTGGAGGAGGAGGAAGAGGAAAACCCGGAGGAGCAGGTCTTCGCCTGGTCCGAAGATTTCTCCACATTCCCGGGCCAGCGTGAGCATTTTGCCGTCCTTCAGCCTGGCCCATCAGCAGAGGTGTTCCCTCCGTCAGTCGCTACATCTCCATATGATGTCTTCTCCAAAATATGGGACATGGAAACCATGACCTATATCGTGGAGCAGACGAATAAGTATGCATGGAGCGCACTGGACGAAGTGAATACCGAGGATGGTCTTTTGAATCTGTCCACCCACTCCAGGTTGAAGGGGTGGCAGGATGTTACGGTCCCTGAACTGTACGTAGTTTTCGCTTTGTTTATGTACATGTCCATATGTTACAGAGCCTGCTTATCAGAATACTGGACAACAGACATTTTAGAGATGCCTAAATTCAGATCTATAATGTCTCGTAATAGGTTTCTTCTGATAATTCGGTTCCTACACTTTGTTGATAGTGATAAAATTTCTAGAGTCGGTTACCAAAACAAGCTTGCAAAAGTTAAACCACTATTGGATATGATGAATGAAAAGTTTTCCAGTCTGTATACTCCCCATGAAGACATTAGCATAGACGAGTCCCTGTTGCTCTGGAAGGGTCGCCTAGGGTTCAAGCAGTGCATCCGAACTAAGGCGGCTCGGTTCGGCATTAAGACCTACGAGCTGTGCGAATCGGCAACAGGGTATTTGTACCGCTTTATAATGTATGCAGGGAAGAATACAGAAGTCGAAGAGAACCATCTTGGGTTTTCTAGTAAAACTTCTAAAGTTGTACTCAAACTCATGGAGGGGCTCTTTGACAAAGGGTACTGCCTCTACATGGACAATTTTTATAATAGCATGCCATTGACTAGGTACCTGAAACAGAGGAATACCGATCTTATCGGTACCCTCAATCGCAACCGAAAGATGGTACCTGATATTGTTAAGGACATGAAGAAGAGAGTGCCACGGCATACCATTATTGGCAGACACTGTGGTGACATGTCAGTCGTTGCTTGGAATGACATTAAAATTGTCACCATGGTGTCTACCTACCACAACACCGACACGGTCGAAGGTCAAAGAGGGTTAGAGAAATACCAAATGCCTCTATCTGTGGTCCAATACAATCGCTTCATGGGGGGAGTGGATAACAAAGATTCGCTGTTATCCTCTTACCGCATGGAGAGGACGCGGGGTAACAAATGGTACATTAAGGTATTTCGTCGCCTGCTCAATGTCAGCGTCTTGAATAGCATGGTGATTTTTAGGCACCTTCACCAAGAAGACCCAGGTAAGCCAATTCTTCATCGTGTATTCAGGAAGCAATTGGCATCTGAGATTTTAGCGCGTCACTATCCCTCTTTGACTGTACCCAGACCGTGGACTTACTCTGCCGAACACGCTCTTCCCGTGGATCCAAGATTAAATCATGCACTTGACCATTATCCAAAAGAATCCATTGACATGAACAGTGGGAATCGACGCATTCGCAAAAGGTGCGTACTGTGCACAATACGTAAAAAACGAAAGGATGTTAGTACGGTGTGCTACCAGTGCAAAGTTTTCCTTTGCATTGGGTGTTTTATGGATTACCACAAATTAGAACATTTATAATTTTTTTTCCATTTTTTTTTTATTTTCAAATCGTTTTTTTTACAATTTAGATTACCTTTTTTTATTTTTTGTTACAAAACCTAAAAAATTGCCATGAAGAGGAAATTCATTATACCTAATAGTGGCAGTCCCACAATTACAGTTCAGGGAGCGTGCCGCTATTTGTTGGATCGGTGTTTTTTTATGTTGTTCGTTATCATGTTATTTTGGGTTTTATGGTTTTATGGGTTTTGTTATTTATGGTTTTTGTTATTTGTTGAATGGGTGCTGCATTCGTTACTTGGATTTTGTTATTTGTGATTGTAATTTGATACTGGTTGTTGTCATTTATGGTTTTTATTATTTATTGCATGGGTATTTGTGCATCATTTGAATACAAATGTTTACTGAAACAAGTGCGTCTTTGCATCGGTTGAAGTTTCGTGTCCATTCATTTTATCTTCCACTTTTGTGGAGGACAGAAACAATATCTAAAAATTTGAATACATATTATAATAATAAATTTATGTATGTGTAAAATGATTTTTTTCATAGTCCGGAGGCTTACTTTTTGTTATTTGTTGAATGGGTATTGCGTTCGTTACTTGGATTTTGTTATCTGTGATTGTAATTTGATACTGGTTGTTGTCATTTATGGTTTTTATTATTTATTGAATAAAAATGTTTACTGAAACAAGTGCATTGTGCATCTTTGAAGTTTCGTGTCCATTCATTGTATCTTCCACTTTTGTTGAGGACAGAAACAATGTCTAAAAATTTGAATATTATAATAATAAATTTATGTATGTGTAAAATGATTTTTCTCGTAGTCCGGAGCCTTACCTCTCGACCAAAGTTTGAAAAACGTGTTTCATGTATTATAAAACTGAAAACAGTATGATGAAAAAAATATCTTGAACTTTTATTTTTACTGAACCACACAGTATCTGAATTTAAAAAAATGTATTTCACGTATTTTCATTGTACATAAAATTAAAATAAATATAATTAAAAATATAAGCAAATTTTATTTATATTGTCATGATTGTGTCACCCTGTACTATGGACCTTATCTGTATAAGGCCACGGCGGCCATCTTGGATGAAGTCAGTTCATATCGATACCACAAAGTGGCAGAATTTGGTAAGGTAAACTGTACATACTTTCATTGTTTTTTATATAAATTCATTATGGAAAGAATAGATTTGAGATATCATCAGAAAGATAGTTTTATTTACATCATTTTGATGTAATTTTTATAACATTTCACAAAAGAAAAGTTACTAAAGTTAGCTTCGTAAGATTGTCGTAGAAATGTCAAATTTTTTACGTCATAATGAACAATTATATTTTTAGCATTATCTATTTACGGGTTTCTATTACAAAATAATATTATTAAAAACAACAGTTGTATAAACTACCAAAATCTGAAAGAATTGTTATAATAAACTTATGAAATGCGTCACAAAAAAATTCTAAAGTGCACACTTGGCGTTTGAATTTTTTTTGATAAAATGAAAATATTTTACATTTTCAAAGAAGTATCAATGTCATTATATCTTCAAAAACACCTTCGGATTGTTTTTTTTCACGTAGGGTGTCTATTCAGGTTTGTGTAGAAATAAAATAATTAGTTCATTTTTGTATGGATATATTTTTTTTTTTTTGTAGGAAAATTTTTATACATTTTTTTTTAAAGTTAGATATTCTGGGAAAACTTGCAAAGAAATAATTATGTAATATATATGAATAATAAGAAACATTATCTGTCAAACAGAAAACAATCTAAAAAAAAACAATTTCTTTGTTTTTATACGGATATTTGAGCAAAAGTCAGGAAGGTAATTTCCGCGCAGTTTTTCGAAATATGCGAGGCATTTGACAGGTTAATAGAGCTTGCCTTTTAAAGGCAGCTTCACTAACGCTAAATATGTCGATATCCGAATTAATTCTGTTTAACAGCAAAATTGCCCTCCCGACAGGCATGACCATTGGCAAGTTCATCCTGCAAGCCGGAAGACAGAACAGTCTATGCTGCCGGTGGCGAAGATATCCATCGGGAACATAGAAATGAATGCTCTCCATGATAGCTGGGTTTTCAAACCATCCGCAGATCAATCTGAAGAAATGCGTAGCAATGTGTACATCCCTTCTGACCCGCAGATGGTTCATTCCGAGCATACCCAAAAGAAAATCGGTAGGATAGAGCCACGGATAATAGCCATACTCCTTCATGTATAGAAATCTTAGAAATTTCTTCTGTCTAAATCCAATCTTCAAACTAACTTAAAATTTATGCAAGTACAGAAAAGATCAGATTTTGTTAGGTGAGGAGGGTAGTGAGGGGTGATTTTGGGGAAGGGGGAGAACAATGGGAGGAGTCAACACAACAGGGGAACATTGTCAATAATGGTGATTTACAGGATGCTATTATTTTGTTGTAGTAAATCACCATTGTTGACAATGTTCCCCTGTTGTGTTGATATATATGGGTTAAACTTAATATGAAATCGTTTTTGAGGGCGTCAGCAGAAAGCTTCTTGGTTATTAAATAATATGAATACGCACCATGCTGGAGCACGCTCTGCAAGAACTCTTGATGCTTCTGACGCCGCTTTCGCTCCGCCTCCAGCTTCTGTTGTTTCTCCAGCTTCTCGGTGGCGCGAGCCTCGCGCAAGCCCTGCCGCTTGGTGCGTTTGTACGCCTTTATGTTCACCGCTGTCTCCAGCGTAGTGTCGCGCCTCGTGGCCGCAACTATCTGCAGACAAATATCAATAATTTCATTAACAGGACTACGATCATACACGAGCTATGTAAACAATGCAATGCAAATTTTTACACCACACAGAATGCCCTGAAGAAAAAAAAAAATTTCCTCATGACCTGTCATCTTTGGAGATGCTGTGCGGAGGGACTTTTTAGAGAAACTAAGGAGGGGAAATTCTGAGAAGGAAAAGGGTATGGGTGTTGGGTAGGAATCTAGGGGTTATTGTGTCCACAAGTGACAGACATGATTCGTCCCTACCACTGCGGTGCAAAGCAATGGGTTTAGAAAGTCCTGTTAGGAACTTTCTTAGAGAGGTTGAGGAAATTAGGAAGCGTAACTCACTGTACTGTTAATGTAGCAGGTTGGGTTGATGTCCACATAAGAATTCACATTCCACATAAAATGTCAAGAGTCAGAATAACAGAAGAGCATGTATGAGACGATGTATGAATGTGAACGAAGCAAGGAGTGTGTGCCAAGATCGAGTTGTTTGGCGGTCCGTCCTCTCTGCCTACCCCTGCGGGGAAACGGCGTGATGGTTAGTTAGTTAGTTTTTAGTTATAAAATGTTCCAAACTGTGCACAACTTGTATGATCACCATAAGTTATAATTTGAAGTCTTTGCATAAACAGGTAATTTGCACTTGCAACATAATAGAACTTCATAATAATACACTGCCTGCTGTTCGAAGGTTGTCACTGCACTGATTTGCATGTGTAGGTAGAGGGAGATAGGTAGGAATTTTGGGAAAGGACAATTATATTCCAGACAAGTCCAGTTGGAGAGATTTAGGTTGGGTCCCACTCAACTAGTCCCTTCCGATCTGGCCCGCCACGCAATAGACGGGCAAACGTTTCGCCGTCCAGAACTAGACAAACCTCAACCTGTGAACCCGGGCACCCCGGCTCAAACGTAATGAACCACTTGGGGTGACTTATGGCGGGGGTGTTAATAAATGGTTCCTGGGGCGGCGTTACCCATAACCCGCTTTTCAAACCTAATATTTATTATAGAAAAAAACAGTACATTAGCTACAGTGGTGAAAACAATTGACAAATATTAAGTATATTTCATGATGGGTACCTATAACATGTTTCTTTGAAGTATCTATGTATAAATATATATGTAATTACGGGGTGATGTGCGTAGTGGTAGGTGTGTGTGTGTGTGTGTGTGTGTGTGTGTATGTGTGTGTATGTATGTGTGAGTATGTATGTATGTATTAGTACTTATGTATGTATGTATGTATGCGAATTGAACAATTCACATCATTGACATGATGCTCTTTTTAAATTTGGGCAGTGAATCGAAGAAAATGTCGATGTTGGAATTTAGACAAATAGTATTGAAAGTATGAAGAGCACGATTGATTGGCGAATTAGTTGCAATATAGCAATAAAACAAAGAAAGATTGTGCAGTACCTCTCCGCGTAACTGCCTCTGGAAATTGAGGACTCGCAGAGCTCTGAGCTCTATCTGTGCCTGCAAGCGCAGGTCCTCGGGCATGGTGGTGGGCAGGCTGCTCAGGATCTCCATGCGCTGGGCGATGCGAGCCGCAACCCTGTAACAACACAACACACTCTAACTTCTTCCTGTGACTACTGAAGCTGGAATCCATACAATATAATACATCCAATGTATACACACAAATAGTAAAGAAAAATAGAATATCTTGGAATAATTTTTGATAATAACATCAAACACAAAAGTCAAATAAACTTCACAGTAGACAGAATGAGAAATCTGATTTATGTATTTTTTAGCCAAATGAAAATTTATGAAAATGTGTACTCCAGAAAATTTTAATTTTTGACAGTGAACCCTCAGATCAGCGGCGTCATCAGCTATCGGGAGGTTGAAGGAACCAAAGCGCATACCGGATACTAAGTCCAGTGAGCATACTTTCCAAGTGTCAGGTCCTAAAGCCAAAGTCCAGGAATGGACTGCCGCATGATTTAAGAATGATCACAGACTCGGCAAAATTTAGAGTTAAACTTAAAACTCGCCTTTTCAGACAGTCGCATCCATAGTCAAAAACATTTCACCATCACCTTCACAGCCCGCGACATTGTACATAACTTTACTTTTGCCACTAATCTTCTTATAAATGTAATATCAACAGTGATGGGGGGGATAGCAAATGTAAAATCATGCAATGTCCAGTGTTTTAAATATAGTGCAAAGTCGTATCTTCTCCAAGCATAAACTTCCTCATTAAAGTGTGTTTATCGGAAGTGACCGGCCAGGTTAATATGTTTTCTGTATCGGTTTGTGGAGAATAAGATTAGATAGAGCCTGAGAAATCTTAATAAATTAATAACAGCTCCGCTAATCTAAATAGATCTTAATAACAGCTCCCTTAGTTAAAAACCCAGGTTTTTACTGCTAGCTAGGTTCCAAAATTAGCCTGTTCCTCGGATCCACTGTCATCCAGTGAAAGCTGGTCACCGGGACAGGCAATGACAGGTCATAAGTAATATATAGCCGCTTGATACAACCGAGTATTCCGTCAATTTGTCTGTATCCGGAGGGATACTGCAGATTCACAAATTCGTTGAACTTATACCTAGGAGGGGCTTGCATTGCTTTGCACAATTCCTATGCATTCTGCTGACGGAAGTGGCAAAATCTTGTGACGAATTCTTAAATTCAAATCCGAATTACATCGGTAGCTTTGTTTGAAATTCTACATACACAGATGTTATTTGTGGCGTGGCATGTACGGTGTGGCGTCAGACAAGCACTCGAAGCAGGGTTCTGAAATTCAATCACGCAGAAGCTTACGAATTAATGCTATCCGATTTCCCTGCTCTCTTCTGCTGGTGACCACTACCCCTCTTTGCTGGAAACATGTTTTCATCTCATCCACAGGGTCTTAGGAGATCTTCTTCCCAGTTCTTCTTCTTCTCGAGCCCTATCAGGTCCCCCCGACGTGATCACTCTGGAAAATGTCTCTCTACATTGTGCTGCCCAGAATAGCTCCTCCGTACTTCTAATGCCGGTCCACTCTCGTATATTTCGTAGCCAAGACATTTGTCTCCTACCAGGCCCTCGGCGACCTTCTATTTTTCCTTTCAACTATTCTTCCCAGTTACATTTCTTAAAGAGTAGTGTTCTTTGATCCCAATGATTAAGATTACTTGAATTGTGTTTGAAAACTTTCAAATAAGATGGAGGTACGTTGAGATTTCAAATTGCTTTATTTACGTTTATCGTAATGTTTACAATGAAGATGTAACTGGACCAGACGTCCTTTCTATGGGAGGCTCTAAGTTATTCTGCGGCTGGACCCGCAAACACGGACCCGCAACAAGTCCAGCCGTCTACCATATGCCTTCGACTATGTATTACCGTAACCGTTCATACATTAGACACGAATAACGATAGATGATACTCTTCTTCTAAGATACTACTTAACTGACATCTGTTGAGACAATACAAAACTATGTATAACTAGCCATACTAATGACATCTGTTGAAGGATGTCGAAACTACATGACTAATCTTGAACACCACAAAGGGTATTTATTTAAGCTCTATGCTGGACAAATAAATGTCTCTTTGTTTCTTATTTTTAGTTGATTTAGGCAAAACTTAGATAGGACAACAAATGGAGGTGCTGAGAAGGGCAGCGGATACTAACCAAAATGGAATACAATTATCAGGGACAAGAGGTAAACAACTTGCATACCTGTTTTCTCTCTCGTTCAGCACCTGTATGGGATCAATGCCCACGGGGCGGGGCAGGGTGGTGAGCTTGTTCTGCTTGGGCTGGGGCACCTGGGGCGCTCCGGGGGGCGGGCGGGGCGCCTGGGGAACCCCGGGAGTGGGCGGCGGGGGAGCCTGGCCGCCCAGAGGCGCGGGGCCCCGCGGACTCGGGGGGTAGCCTGCCACTGGACCTGGCGGCTGCAACATACATTGAATTCCGACTTTAGCAAATTCAGAAAAAATCCTCAGATGCATGCGGATATACGGAACTTATCCGAGGTTCATGCGCTATACGGAATATAGTGCATAACTCAATTGATAATCCATTTCTCTTGGAATACTCTGGCTTATATGTGCCTAAAAGCTTCAGCCGTTGTCGTCGTTACGACTTGTTCCAGATACCACACAGCAGAACAGATGTTCTAGCACAGCGTAGCATGACAAGAGGAATGGCACTATTGAATAAAATAAAATAAAATTCATAGTTTAGTAAAATTTAAATATTTTTGATTAAAGTATGAAATAACTTTAAAATTATTTTACTCCGCTTCTTAGTTAATACAGAATATTTTGACGTACTTTGACGTTTTTGGACTATGAAGGAGTTTTTTTTGAGAAGATTTTGAAATCCGTATTGATCGGAATATGAGTTATTAATTTTATTTTGACCGACAAGGGAATTTTTTTTTTTTTTACATTAACTCCACACAGGAGGGCCTGAGGAAAATAATTTCCCTCAGGGCCTATGTCATCCAAGGGGATGCTGTGTGGAGGGTCTTTTTGAGGAGAGGAAGGAATGAACATTTGTCTTAAAGAGACCCATGTTGTAGGAAGGAGGAAGCACAGAGGCAGGCAAATTGTTCCGCAGCCGAGCTGTTGAACACAAGAATGAGTCGAAGAAGCGACCCATTCTTATGTGACAAATGTCAAGCGTGTAATATGTTGGGCACGCATTTGGCGTGTTTCCCGACTATGCACCGGTGCCGAAGGATCAATGACGCTAGTTCCTCGGAGCATCTTCCATTAAAATACCGGTAGAATAAGGATAGCATTCCCACCCGACGCCTGTGCTCTAAAGATTGCAATCCGTTTGTTAAGTTAGGAGAATCTATCAAACGGACCGCCCGTTTTTGCACAGAGTCGAGGGTTTTTTCAGGTATTTTGGAGCTGCAGACCAGAGGTGGCTGCCAAATTCAATTGTGGGGCGCACTTGCGATTTGTACAGGGTTAGCAGTTGTGTACTGTTAAAATATCTGCGGGCCCAGTTTTTGAGAGGCTAACTTAACTCTGGCTTCAATGGAGCCCCCATACCTGAGCTGGTCACTTATAGTTATTTATTAACAATTTTGGTACAGTTGGTAACATTTTGTGATACAAACTTTTTATATAAACAGTTTTAAAAAAGTAGAGAATAACATAAATAGATTAGATTAACCAAAAAAATCCCACATAGGCATCGCCAGTTCGTGGGTATACTTGAGTGATTTTAAGACAGATAATTACTCATAAACATACAATATATTGTAGAAGTTTAAAAAAAAAAAAATTAAATTAAATACATAAAGAATAGATTTAGTGTTTACTGAAATACATTCAAAAGACGTTTATAAAGAATAATAAAAATTTGGTTAAGTTACAGCATAGGTCAGATGTTACAGCAAGTAAATGTTTGTGTCGACGGTATTTATCCAAGACTTTAATACATTTTTATACTTGCTGTAGGTGGATATATTTTTACAATCAATTTCTGTAGCCTTATAGAAAGCATTATATATTTTTGGTATAATAAAATATGCATGTCTTTGCGCAAGCCTAGTGTTACACAGTGGAACTTCAAATACATTATTTAACCTATTACTAAAACGCCAGTTTAGTAATAGGTTAAATAATGTATCCCAACTATTAGTTACACCAAGCATATCAATGGAGGGCCTGTTCGGAAGATTGCTTCCGTTGAAGGAGACTAGATAGAGAATGAATTGAGTTGTATTGTTAATCTCGGGATTTAGAGTCGGTGTATCGTCGGAGAGTTTCAAATGTCAAAGAAACATGCGTGAAGATTTTGAAGAAGTTTTAATGAATTCTGCTTTGATGAAAAATCTTAGAAAGGAAGGGGGAAAGTGATGCATGCTGTGGCGATCAATAATTGTGGCGCTGTTGATTTGGACAATGCGAACAAGGCGAAAGGCCCCGCAACTCACTTCATGAAGTGAGTTGCGGGGCCTGATTTTGAGGCGAAGATTGGAATTGTTACAGATGAAGGAATTGTTGGCGCATTTTTTACAGTGTAATAAGTAGCAAGTATTGTGGAGAAGAAGGGGTGGAGTTACCGGTGTGGCCAGTGGCGGAGTGGGATGCGTGGGGGGCGCCATCTGGCCCGCCATGGGCAGCGGGACGGTGGGCTGACCGCCCCCTCCGCGGCCCGACCCCTCCACAGGAGACATCTTACCCGGAGCTGGAACCCAACACATTTTATTTTATTTATTACACAATAAAAAAACAACAAAGAATATATCCCAACTGTCCAATAATGGTTTATAACAATACATACATAAGAATGAAACAATAAGCATGTAAACCAAAAACAACAACGAATACCAAAAGACAATAAAGTTTGGGTCAAGTGAAATCAAGTGAAAACAAGAGATTTGAAAATTTTAAATAAGTTTTTGGGGATATTGTTGATTTATCAACAATAAAAAATAACAATGGAAAATAAATCTGTTTATAAACTAATGGAAATATTGAACATTTCCCAATAATGTAAAAAATAAATCACTATTTTGCAGAAATATTGAAATTTCAGGATAGATCCTCCGGCACAGATCAACTGATCTGTATAACTTTGCTTTAACCCTTTGAGGAGTATCGCCGCACGTATGCGGCGGCACTCTGACGATCTAGATAGAGTATCGCCGCATACGTGCGGCCGTACGACTTTATTGAAATAAAATTATTTGTAAAATGTTGAGAACCACTGAATTTGTCCAACTATAATTTATAATGCAATAAGAAAAGGTTATAGTAATAAAAAATGCTCCAAAATTAACTTGTGTAGTAAAAAAAGGTAAGAAGATAATAAATTAAATCAACTGCAAAATTAAGAAGAACTTGAAAAATAACTCAATCCCACGATGTAAACGGCAAAAAAATAACTCACTAATTAAAGGGTTAATGTTAGGTACAATAATACGAACTCAGTAGAATTGCTGTGGTAATAGATAAAGCGGGAAGCAACGGTGGAGTATCAATATTAATAAATATATTTAATTGTTAAAAAAAAAAAAAAAAAATGGATTTTTTTTATTAAATCTCTTGATTGGTTCATCAGCTTCCAGCTTGTATTATGAGTTTCCGGACACTGTGTACTGTACGATATGTGAAATATTGAAAAACCACTTAAATCGATACATCTGTGCTTCTGTTTCTGAGCTAAAACGTAGAGATTCCTGAATCACAAAGCACACTGTAAAAAGAGATCTGTTCAAAAACCAACATCACAATATGAACATAGAATTACACGAACATGTTTGTGTAGTAAATAAAGACTCACGGTGCTGCTGGTGAGGGGGCGGTGTGGGGGGAGTGGGTGGCTGGGGGGGCGGCGCGTCGAGGGAGCGGCCCTTGCCCTGCGCCGCCAGCGCCGTCTGCGACGACAGCGGCTGGTTGCGCGCTAACTGTCGGTACGCCATTATCTGTGCCCTGCAACCAACACACACATGAGTACATACATCGTAGGCACAATCGCTAAATAGTGCATACATCTCAGGCACAATCACTAAACAATGCATACATCACAGGCACAATCACTAAACATACATACATCACAGGCACAATCACTAAACATACATACATCTCAGGCACAATCACTAAACAGTACATACATCACAGGCACAATCACTAAACAGTGCATACATCACAGGCACAATCACTAAACAGTACATACATCACAGGCACAATCACTGAACAGTACATACATCACAGGCACAATCACTAAACATACATACATACTTTGACTTTTGACTTTTGAAATACTGGCATACAGAGCTCCGGGCCAAAAAAGGCCCCTTTCTCTTTCATCATGAGTTTATAATTTAAAAAATTATTTTTGTAGAAAAAATGAATTTATTGGTGTTTTTTAATTGTTATTTGCAAGGGGGGTACATGGCTGCAATATGGGGGGAGGGATTTTTCGGAGGATTTGTTTGGGTTTCTTATGTTTTGTTTTTTCGCTAATGTCGTACTGGGTGAGACAGTTTATGGACGCGTTGTCGTGGGTGGGGATTCCCGCATAGAATGTTTCCGCGAGGCTTACGATGTGGTTTTTCAATAATGGGACTTCTGAGTCGTTGTGGAGTTGGGAAACCCTCAACCACTTGGGATACATACATACATCACAGGCACAATCACTAAATAGTACATACATCACAGGCACAATCACTAAACATACATACATACATCACAGGCACAATCACTAAATAGTACATAAATCAGAGGCATAATCACTAAACAAAAGGATTATTTTAGATGTCTACCTGAGCTGCTGCAGCTGCAGGTTGTTAAAGTTGACACTGGTGGGGCCTTGCTTGGCGGGGTCTTGCGTGGCGGAGCGTGCCCGCAAAGCCATCAGCTGCGCATAGCGAGGGTCCTCCTGCAAGCCACGCTCCTCCATGGAGTCGATGGCTCTTTGCAGTGCATTCAGGTTGTCCTGTCCCCCTTGGCCCTGGCCTAGCGCCGCCGGGGGGCCTCCACCCTGTCCCTGCATGGGGCCGCCCTGTCCCTGTCCTTGCATGGGGCCGCCCTGTCCTTGTCCTTGCATGGGGCCACCCTGTCCTTGTCCTTGCATGGGGCCCGGGCCACCCTGTCCTTGCATCGGACCACCCTGCCCTTGCATGGGGCCGCCTTGTCCTTGCATGGGGCCACCCTGTCCTTGCATCGGGCCTCCCTGTCCCTGAACTGGAGGGCCCTGTCCTTGCATCTGGGGGCCCGGTCCTTGGCCTTGCATCGGGCCTTGTCCTTGCATCGGTGGTCCTTGCCCCTGGCCCTGCATCGGTGGGCCCTGACCCTGCATAGGTGGTCCTTGTCCTTGCATCATGATGCCCTGGCCTTGCATAGGGGAGCCATGACCTTGCATAGGCCCTTGTCCTTGTCCTTGCATAGGCCCTTGTCCTTGTCCTTGCATGGGACCTTGTCCTTGCCCCTGGCCCTGCATCTGAGGCCCTTGGCCTTGCATCGGAGGCCCTTGGCCTTGCATTGGGGGGCCTTGCCCCTGCATCGGAGGTCCCTGTCCTTGCATCGGAGGCCCCTGCCCTTGCATAGGGCCCTGCCCTTGCATCGGGGGTCCTTGTCCCTGTCCTTGCATCGGAGGCCCCTGTCCCTGGCCCTGTCCTTGCATGGGAGGTCCCTGGCCTTGCATAGGAGGACCTTGACCCTGCATCTGTTGACCCTGCATGTTGGGTCCCTGACCCTGTAGATTAGGCCCTTGTCCTTGCATGGGAGGCCCCTGCCCCTGCATAGGGGGGCCCTGAGCGTGCATCGGAGGCCCTTGGCCATGCATGGGGGGCCCCTGACCATGGTTGGGCATTCCGGGATGACCGTGGAGAGGCCCGTGACCGTGGCCCATGGGCCCCTGCGGGTGCCCGGGATGGGGCCCCTGTGGGTGTCCGGGATGGGGTCCCTGAGGGTGTCCCGGAGGGCCTTGGCCCTGCATCATGGGAGGAGGACCACCCTGAATGCATAAAACACAAATTTTATTTAATAATCCAACAGATTTGAGACCAAGATATGTGCCTGTATTTTGATAGAAAAACTGCCTTAATAGAATGATAATAAAACAATACAAAAGAATGAGAAACTGAACTGATGAAGAGGAAAATTGGATGAAAATCATTTGGAATAGATGTTAATCAATCATCATTAGCAACTCAGTTCTCATTGTTGTTTGTGGAAACTGTGTATGGTACACTCCAAACTTCAATGCCGCCACGAACTTGATACGATCCAGCGCAGGTATATATATATTTTTTTTTTAAGTTTTCTTTATTCATTGAATTGTTTGTTAGATAAATTTTAGAATTTTTCAACCACCATGCTAGGCACATGCCCGTGTTGTGGTGGTCGATATATATACTTTACAATGACCATAAGCGAAAGATACGTAAAACATATGTGCAACAGAGAAAGGCGTCGGCGGGGAGACATGCCGCTTTTCTGACCTTAAGATTGCGACAATTTCTGTATCAACGTTAGGTCGGTTTTAAAGTTTGGCGTATACTATAACTCAGTGGTCCCCAATCTTTTTGTCGCCGCGGCCCGGTCAACGTTTGATAATTTCACCGCGGCCCACTGTTGGGGTTACATTGGGGGGGTGGGGTCACATTGGGGGGGGGGGGGTCACATTGAATGTAGATTTTTAAAAAATTTTATTATTAAATAAGGAAATATTATTTTACAGAGAAATATAAAAATTAAAAATAAACAGTAAAGAAAAATGTATTTAAAATAAACAATAAAAAATAATAAATTGTGGTTTCTCACCATAAAGAACAAGGTTCTTGTGTTTGGGGAGGGAAAATTCGTTAAAAATATTTATTCATAATAAAATATAATATAATTTATTTTAAAAGAATGAATAAAAAATTACAATTGTAGTACATAAGTTATAGTGACGAATAAAAGTAGTGAAGAGAACAGAAAATACAAGGTTTGTGGGGAAAATTAAGAAAAAATATATAGATAATAACAATGAAGGATTATTCCAGACGTTTCAGATAATTTATTTTGGATTCATGGGTATTTTATTTATTTTTAAGGCTCAACGGGAAGGTTGAAAGTATGTTTTTCCAAGAAAGAGAAAATAATTTCGAGAACGCTTAGGGTTTAATATCAGGATTTTAATGTCATTCTGAACTTGCATATATATTAAATTGTAAGTTATTAATTTTAAACAGTTTAAACTATTTAGGCCTAAATATCATTTTAGATACAATTTTTAATATTTAAGAAATTAAAAATATAACAACAAAAAAAGTTTTTATTTTCGCTCTGCCAGACTCCAGGGTAAAATATCATTTATTATTTTTATACAAATCGAAATGGAAAAGTCAAGTCCCGTACCTATAAGGAAGCTTCCAACAGTTAAGTACCTACACGGGGTGTTAATGGGCGTACTTGACTTATTTTAACTAGTGACTCCTGAGGACATTCGGAGCAAAAAATTTTAATGAAATTTTTTTTTGCGGCGTTTTTTCACTCTCAGTTTCAAACTCATAGAAAATACTATCATTTGTATGGAGGAATTGAAAGAAAATGTCGCCGTAATAACTTCAGGAATCACTGGTTAAATTAACTCAAATACTTTCATTAACACGCTGTATACTCCGATTTTCAATTTTGAAGTATATATATATATATATCTATCTCGAATATATACATCTCGAATCTCGATCGATAGACGTATCGACTCCGATCTACGATCGATAGAGGACGACTTTTCACGTCGATGACGTGTTTAAATACGATTTGCCTTATTAAAGTTACCAGTTTGAGCGACCAGTTTGACAAAAAACGACTCCGCATTCGGCATGAATATTATGGCAGTGTTGTTTTACTTCGAAGGTATTATTTAGTTGGTAACTTAGCGTGAAGGGGTTTTTAACGGAATAATTATTTTAAGCTATATATAATTGACGATTTTTTCATAAAATTATTTTGACTTTTAAGCAGGCGGCGCGGCCCAGTACCATTTGGTCCACGGCCCGGTATTGGGCCGCGGCCCATGGATTGGGGATCACTGCTATAACTGAACAGATAAAAATAATAGAAAACTCAATAATTTTAAGTACACCATCAATTGACCGTCTTTTGGATGAGAAATTCAATTTTCCCTTTTACTTAAAGTGTTACAATCTGCTGCGAGTATTTCAAATGAATACATTAGTGTTGAAAAGAATTCTACAGCACCTAATACCCAAATCTTTAAACCGAATTTCAATGTCAAGCAGTGGTGGTCTTTTCCTCAGGTCAAATCAATGATGACAATAAAACATAATATTGTCAAATATTATACAAAACAACTATTATTTTAATTTATTTGAAAATGCAACGGCAAGTTGCGGCGGGCAGCGGCAAGTAGTGACATCTAACATCTCAAATGGAAGCAACCTTTCCCACGCACATTACTGATTGTGATTGGATGGTTCAATTTATAAAATGTCCCAATGTCATATCTTCCATCTCTTTACGCGCCATACAATAAACGAGACAGCACTATGTCGCCTAGTAAAAAATGCTTTTGCATGCTGAAGACAACTTGGACAGCATGATGAATATTATGCATTTGAAAGAGATGGTTTGATAAACCTAGGTTGGTTTTGCAAACGCTTGTCGCATGAAATAATTTAGTATGTGCTTGCACTAATTTGATTATTGTTGCATTGTTGTATTTTAGCAATTATCGACTGCATGCCCTCCAGTTCAATATTCAGTTGAATTCATTGACACAACCGTCAAACACATTAAAAACCGCACCGCTAAAATATCGCTATAATTACCATTCCGCGTACACCGTTTGCACTACCATAACCACTGGAGCGATTTTTGTCATATATTGGCGCCATTTTAAATGTCTCTGATTGCTTTTCGGATAAAAATGGCAAGTATCTCCTTGATTTGGCAAATTTTTTTTTTAAAATATTTGTAGCTCCCACGTTTGTTATTTTGGACAACGAAGCCATTGAAATGCTTTATCTATTATGACCATAGAGGTCGCAAATCCAAACTTCGTAGACTATTTTATAACGTTGTTTAAAATAAATTTTTAAAATATTTTTTTCACGCAGAATTTCTGATCAGCTGTTTGCTGATGAATGAAAGGTGCATAGATATGCACCTTTCATTATCAAGTATACTACAGACAATATACAGAAATCAAAAATATTCTATGTTATATACGTACCTCTCACAGCAGTTTCAAAGTAAAAAAAACACACAGGATTCGCGCGGTTATAAACTTAACGATTTCTTATATATTTTTTTTATAAATCCTACAAATATGAGATAAACGGTAAAATACAGGTTAGTTCATTAGCTATATAGCACTATATTAAGTTTTTATGTATCCATGTTAAAATTCGAATGAATGATTTTTTTAATGTTGGCGAAAAATTTAAAAAATGATCTTGTGAAAATCTCGAGCAAACGGAGAAAAAAGTTTTAAAATGCACTATCGCTCCAGTGGTTACAGCAAATTTCATCACGCCCCCTTTCATCCCTCATTTCCTTTTTCAAACTAATAATTACCTTCCACAGCAGTTTTTGGAGAAATAGGCAAGTCGCTTCCAATTCCATGTTAAAATATAATCGCAATTCAATTACAATTGAACACCGCAGCAGTATGTTAAATATAATTTATTTGTTTCTCAAATTCATGAAGTAATTACCAATGAATATTGATAATATAAAAATAAAATATAATTTTCAAAATAAATAAATATCAAATAAATATTAGTTGCACAATTTTTCTAAATTGACTTTACTATGAACAAGCCACGAACTACAACTAATCAAACACAGAGATGAAATGTTGATATTGCAAGTCCATCTCATTTTAAATTCAAATAAAGAATTTAAATATTTGGTTTTTGTTTTTCAAATAAAGAATTTAAACATTTAGTGGGGCCCGCGAGCCTTTTCGTAGGAACCACCTGATTAAATAAAATAAACAAATTCTTATTTCTGTTCTGTTTTGTAAAAGGGATTACTACAAACTTTAGTCTTTCTTCAGACTAAAAAGCTATTAACACAAAAAAGACAGAATTTTGCGTTTCGACAAATTATAGAAAATCTTTTAACTTTTGCAGTAAATTGCTTTTTTTATTGAGATCTGTATTTGATGCGTTTTAAAGTTTTTTTTTATATAAAATACCAAAAGTTGGTAAGCTTCTGAAATTGGGCGCAGTAAAATATTGCATTTCAAATTTAAATTCACGCTAATGGCCGCAAACTCATTCGACGAAAGCTAATTTTCATTTTACGTAATTGAAATTTTGAATGCAGTATTTTGCATCACCCCGAAGGCAAATAGTTTTCTTTTACAGAAATTAAGGTGTATCAAAAGGTTTTTTCTAAAAAATATTTGTATAAAGCGTGTCCAGTGATTTCGAAAGTTTACCCAAAAATGCTACGTTTCCTTTTGATATAATTTTGCTTCCATAAAAGACAAGGGATAAGAAGATTACCCCATCTTTTATCATATATACATAGATATTTATTTTATTTATGTGTTTTATACATATAAATGGGACCCTCTTACAAAGAAATTGGAGTACAATTGTACGGGACGGGCGCTGTAACCGCCGGCCGCACAGACGATGTAGTGGGGAATTGGACCGGCTGGCCGCTTCGACGCCTTGGAGGGAGAAAGTAGGGTTGAATGTGGGGAGTGGGAAAGATAGGGAATAATGTGGGATAAGTAGGGTTGTAGGCAAGGGTAGGAAGGGAGGTAGAGGAGATACCTGCGCCTTGAGTTCGAGAATTGTAATATGTGCCTTCAGGGCAAGGGGAGGAAGGGAGGTAGAGGGGAAACCTGCGCCTTGAGAAAGGCGATCGAGCAATTGTGATTTGTTTGTGAAAGAAGAAGTCCAAGTTGCAGTTCGATCGGAGAGGCCGAGCAGGGCAGGCGATATGATGTTGTGAAGGTGGATGCTGGCACTCTACCGGTCCAGAGCATTTAGGGCTCTATTTAAAGGGAGAAACTTGACCTAGCCTAGCCTTTTGTCTCCCCGTAATTCCAAGAACTGAGATCGGATTCTATTCGGACCGGGCAGGGTTTAGGAACGCTGCGGCGTATTACACCGAGCGTGTCGTCACACAATATCATCTTCGCCTGACACTTGCCGTCCTCCGTTATTTTATTTAAAATAATTATGGGTTTGCATAATTTTGGTACATATTGAAACAGCTTTGCACAAAATTCGAATTTGCGCAAAGATAAGGCGCCCGTACGAATGGACTACTTTGCACAAATTCAAACTTTATGCAAAGGGAAAAAAGGTGTGTAGGTATGTACACATTCGAGGTGGGAGAGAGGGGGGGGGGGTCAAGCTTAGTTTTTTGTCCCATAGGAACTGCTTGACCCGTAATTCGATTTAAGAAATATAAAATTGTTTTAAAATTAAAATTATTTCTAAACGCACGTCCGATACAACAATATTCATTTGAAAAAAAATTGACAGCGATGTCTTCCCAGACATCAGACATTCAAGGTATTTTAACCCAAAAGGTTCCTGCCAAAAGTGTGTTAACATATTATGTATGGATACAGAACACATTTTGGAGTTCCATGGTGATCTTCTCTCCCATTACAACAGATCTATTAGTGGTACGTCTTTATTCTATAGGATCTGTCAATAGACCTGACTATACAAGTTTTTACCTGTCCGGGTGACATGTGCCCCATTTGGTGCTGAGGGTATCCGTGCGGGGGACCCTGGCCTTGATGTGGGGGGCCCTGTCCGTGAGGGGGGCCCTGTCCTTGATGCAGGGGCCCTTGGCCTTGATGCGCGGGGCCCTGTCCTTGGTGCGGAGGCCCCTGACCTTGGTGTTGAGGCCCCTGGCCGTGCGGGGGACCCTGAGGCATGCCCGGGTGCTGCGAGGGACCTTGGTGGCCCTGGTGCCCCATCATCTGGTGCGGCGGGGGGCCGTTCATGTGTTGGCTGTAGGGGCTGTGCGGTGACTGCGGAGGCGCCGGGCTCTGCGCAGGGGGCACCATGGGGCTCGGAGCCTGCGGCGGAGGCATCGGGCTGCTCTGGGGAGACGGGCTGGCCATCGTTCACCGCACTTCACTCACTATTTGTATCAGTCAAACGGATGTCGGCTTGTGACAGTTCAGAGGAAAATGGCGTTCACTCCGCGACTGCAAACTATTCATCCGCACTTTATCACATTTTGCTAATAATTTAATAGTATTGCTAACGTATTTAAGGTAGGTAATTAATTTCAGAATAGTTTTACACCTACATGTCCGTATTTTCAACAAAATGCGCTAAATGCCGCGACGCGTCGTAAACCGACATGACATTAGCGACAAGGAATCGAATTTTCTTCCTTTACTCTATGCCGTATTGAGTCATACTCTCTATGGTGATGTTCTATTAGTACCCTTTACACAGAGTTCGGAGCGGAACGTGCCCCGCGCCATGCCCGCGCCACTTCAGGCCGCCGCGCAAAAAAGTAAAGACCGAAAGCAAGATAACGGTTTGCAACGCAGTGCTCTGTAAGACTTTTCTGCGCGGCGGCCTGAAGTGGCGCGGGGCACGTCCCGCTCCGAACTCTGTGTGTAAAGGGTACTATATTGTTGGGATTCGTTCATTTATGTATATTACGACAAAGTTAATTAAATTATTCCTTCGATATTTTTAAATAATTTAGATTCTCTTCGGTATCTTCTAATATTCTAATGCCATCTCTCTCAAAATACTATTAGATAACATACAATAATACGTAACTCAATTCTTCTTTTTTTTACATGAGCTCCACACAGGAGGCCCTGAGGAAAATCATTTCTCTCAGGGCCTTTGTCATCTTTGGTGATGCTGTGTGGAGGGTTTTTTTTTTTTAGGAAAAGGAGGAGGGGAAAGTTCTGGAAAGGAAAAAGGTTTAAAGGGTGGGTAGGAATCTGGGGTTTAGTGTGTCCTGGTCATCCGCCTCCAAGACCTAGACAAACCTCACCCCATGAACCCGGGCACCCCTGCCAAATCACCAAACGTAGCGAACCACTTGGGGTGATCTATGGCAGAGGTGTTGGTTATCCAATAAAGGTTCCCGGGGCGGCGGTACCCATTCCCGCCTCCCAAATTGAGAACTTAGAACCTATTTCTATTGTTTTTGTGCCTTCTCAACAATATATTCTCAAGTTCTTTCAAAATGTCAGAAATTATTGAGATACATGCACTTATAATTCCAGTTGACGCCATCTTGATTAACAACAGTTCGTTTACGTTGAAAAGTGTTGACGATAACTTGTTTAATTTTTGTCGTTCAATAAAAGCTGATCAACCAAAACAATCTGAAAGAAGCATATGCGTGTCTGGGGTCTAGGTCAAGATCTATAAGTGGTTTATTTAGACATGTGTCACACGTAGCTATAAAAGATCATTTGGCTTGGCCTATTTCGGCATATCGTTCGCCATATATTCCCTTTGGAAGTGTACGGCGGGCGATATACCGAAATATGCCAAGCCGAATGATTTTTTATTTTTATAACTACGTGTGACCCGACTCTTATGATATGCTCTACTTTGCTAAAACACTACTGAATAGCCATAATATTTGGATGAAGTGATGTCGCAGACGAGCGGAAAACTGCTTTATCAATTGGTTCACTTGGCGGGCTTTTTTGCCCGACGTCAAACCACGTAAAACTGTCAAACGAAACAACAGTTTCGATTTGTTATTTTGTAACTTCTGCTCTTTGCCTTGCTGCCGAGATGAAGCCGAAGAACATAGAAATACATCTACTCGTCGGAAGTAAAGACGCCAGAGCGGAGTTTGCCTTTAGACATGCGCTCACAAACGCCTCCCGCGGATTCGTTATCTTCATGTCCAAAACGCTGATGGGACCGATACCGGACACTTTGGATTCTTCCATTCCGAAAGACAAACAAATCTTACGCAGAATAACATTCGCATATCCTCTGAACTGGCCCCAGATCTTAAGCAAGTGTTGTTTATTGCATACTTGGAGAAAGACCGCTCAAACTGTCATCGTGCACGGTTTAGAAGCTTACTTTTATAATATGAGTTCTGAAAGTCACATTTCTAAACCAGCCCTTCTCTGTGCCGCTCTTCTTGATGCCGCCGGGTCCTGTGCCCGCGTTACCGGAGAGGTGTGCGTGCTCGCGGTGGACATCGATAGAGAATACTACGACCGACACGAATCCGTTGTTTCAACTTTGATCAAAACATATTTTAATGGAAAATTTGAGATACGTCCATAAAGGTGAGCCAATAGTTGGTGCAACTCACTGCTTCTCAAGTTGGCTCCTCATTGAGGAGTATCGTGACCCTACTCCAATTTTCATTGTGGACAAGGCTCCTCCACACCTCACGGTCCTGCGCTGCGTGGAGAGCTGTGGACCGATGTACCAGACACCAGTGATACTTGGTCACTCCACGCATTAGTACCTTCCATTATTTCTTTCCATTAGTGCCTTCCACTTTGCTAGTGACTATGAATTTCTCCAAGTCAGAGTCCTCAGTTAGACGAGCAACGCATCCAAAGTATCTTCAGATACGTTGTGGGGCGTTGAAAGGCTTTTGTGAATGCCTAGCTCTTCCAGGATGGGCACATTTGTACATGTGACTGTCCACGGAATCCTGAGCATTTTTAGCAATGCTCTAATTCAATTCAATTTATTCATTTTAAAAACATAATAAAATTAAAATTTCAAATCATTTTTAAAGTAGAGAAAATACTAAGATTAAAGCATATTTAAGCAATTTAAATAGTTTAAACATCAATGAACAATTTAAACATCAATGAAGCACAATCAGACTAACAGCAATAAAGCTTGCTGTCTAAATTTTGCTTCATTGATGTTAAACATTTCAACATTCAAAGTGATTCTATTTAACAACTAGACTGCTCTCCCGACTGGCATAACCATTGGCAAGTTAGTTCTGCAAGCCGGGAGATAAAACAGTCTATGCTGTCAGTGACGGAGATAACGATAACCATCGGGAACATAGAAACTAATGCTCTCCATGATAGCCGAGTTTTCGAACCTTCCACGAATCAGTCTGAAGAAATGTGTTATAATGAGGCTAATAGGCTTGGTTCCATGCCAACTGAGAATAAAGCCAAGTCAACACCTCCTTGAAAAGTCATTAAAAGCTATGATAAAAATAATTTTAAGTTAGCTGATAACCCAACCTAACGTAACCTATTTAACCATTTTTTTAAATATATTTTTTATCACTCTAAATGACTTATCTGAGATGGTTCTGAGTTGGTTTCATTCCGAGTTGTCCGGTCACCAATAGGCTTGTATAGGTCGGTATGTATATATCGACTGACCAGGTTTATCTTATGGAAGTAGACATAACAGATCATGCATCAAAGCTAATCGACACAACTAAATCCCTCTGGTAACTAAGGATCAGGTCATGTGCAGGCGCAATTGGAGCAGTCCACACCGGCTGTTGACTTGCCAAAGAGCCGAGGCGCTTATATTGCCTAATACAGCGCCCTTGAGGCTTTTACTTGTGTTAGGCGCCGTTTGGCTCAGGGACGAATTTAACACTGCTTTTCTACTTAAATTTGTAGTTTTTATTTATTTATTTTTTTAACTTAATGAGCGAAACCTCAAATTGTAATATTTAATTAAATGAAGACAATATTAGACGAAAAGTGAAAGGTCCTGGGTTCGAGTCCCAGAGCAAATATCTTTTTCTGATTTTTCTGTTTCCAGATTTTTGATTTGAGTTGCTAATATTATCTACATTTCATTAATTATATTTTGTAACTCAAAACTCTGTAATTTTATGATTAGAAGGCAGAATGCGGAGGCAAAACGAAAATTCCAGAGCCGCTAATTATTAAAGGCAAAACAATTAAACTATAGTTATTTGACCGGTCTAATTTGTTTTATGGCTGGATTTATTGACTGGACACCCAGGTGGAAAGAGAAAAGTGGGAAGACCCAGACTGAGGTGGGAAGACGAGATAAGAGGGGATGCAGCACAGCTTCTCCAGATAACAAACTGGAAGTCAGCCGCTGAGGACAGGAGAAGTTGAAGGCGAATGTTGCGGGAGGCCAAGGCTCGATATGGGCTGTAGCACCGTCGGAGAAAATTTGTTTTATGGGGCCAACAGACTAAGCTATAAAAGATAAAATATCATTTGGTTTTGGCCAATTTCAGCATATTGCTCGCCATACATTCCCAATGTTTTTGCCTCCGCCAGCCGCCTACTAGTTATGATAAACAGTAAAATAATTTAATACTAATTTTATAAAATATAATTATGGTTGTAAATGATCTCTCGTTTTTTATTTGATTCACATTGTTTTGTATAAATAGGTAAAGGTAGATTCTGCTAATAATACATATATTATTATGTATTTATATTATCGACTAATGTTACTCTTCTGTGCCGAGCACCTGAGTTACCATCAAAAAGCAAATTTGCACGAATATTGTACATTAACTTTTACAGCAAATTTTGAATAACCATATATATAACCAACACCTTCAATTTCGGAGGCGGGAATGGGTACCGCCGCCCCGGGAACCTTTATTGGATAACCAACACCTTTGCCATAGGTCACCCCAAGTGGTTCGCTACGTTTGGTGATTTAGCAGGGGTGCCCGGGTTCATGGGGTGAAGTTTGTCTAGGTCTTGGAGGCGGATGACCAGGACATACTGAACCCCAGATTCCTACCCACCCCTTAAACCCTTTTCCTTCCCAGAACTCTCCTTCCCTTCATTTCCTTTAAAAAACCCTCCACACAGCATCCCCAAAGATGACATAGGCCCTGAGGAAAATAATTTTCCTCAGTGCCTCCTGTGTGGAGCTCATGTAAAAAAAAAATGTGCTAAAGAAGGTATCAAAAAAAGCAAATTTTCTTAGAAGATTAAGAAAATTAAATGGAAACACCACAGAGCTCATTTTTTAAACTGTGGTTGCTCCACATTTAGATTACTGTTCTTAGATGTTATATTTAGCCAATAAAGGAAACTTAAACAAGCTAGAAGACATATGGAAAAGCCATGGCATGTATGTTGGGGAAAGGCAAGTATGCAAGGGTTAATCAAATGAGGGAGGAGCTAAATTGAATTCCAATAATGGTGAACGTCGACTTACTTGTCCACACCGGCCGCAAAGCACGCACTTCAATATTATTAATTTTACATTACATTTGCAGTGTTAATTTTTCATGTTAGGAAATTTTTGATCTGAAAAAAATTCTTCTGGGAAAATTGGTCGTAAAATAAGTTGTGAAATTTTTTCTTTTTGACATGTGAAGTTTTGAAATTTTCCTTGGTATGAAATTTTATTTTTCTGAAAAAAATCTACCGGCAAAAATGGAAAATTTTTATAAAAACGCTTTTTGTTTTTGATATGCAAAGTTTGGAATTTTATATTTTAGAAAATTTTTGATTCTGGAAATTTTTGTTCCGAAAAATTTCTCGAGTTGGGAAATCATATAACACATTCACGCGACATATTTTCTAAAACATTCACTGGATGCTGCAAAATACACCTAATTTAAATACAGAGTAAAACTGATACAAATGAATTTTTTCCAAAATATACTTACAATTTCCGATTCAATTATTTAAAAAAATAACAGATGGCGCCACTTCCGTTTACAACAATCCAAACTGTACAGTGATAAGATCTTAGATATGAATGTAGCATAAACTAACTCAATAATTTTTTTTTTTTTACCTGAGCTCCACATAGGAGGCCCCGAGGAAAACAATTTCCCTTAGGGCATATGTCATCTTTGGGGATGCTGTGTAGTGGATTTTTTTAAGGAAAAGGAGGAGAGGAGAGTTCTGGGAAGGAAAAGGGTTTAAGGGGTGGGTAGGAATCTGGGGTTCAGTGTGTCCTGGTCATCCGCCTCCAAGACCTAGACTGACCTCACCCCATGAACCCGGGCACCCCTGCTAAATCACCAAACGTAGCGAACCACTTGGGGTGGCCTATGGCAGAGGTGTTGGTTATTTAGACCATTATAGTCACAATTCATTGCTTACTTATTATTTGTTTGCTAATTGGGAGCTGAATATGAAAACAGTATTAATTCCTTATTGTATTTATTTTCATAAGAATAATATTACAAACTAGCTGAAGTCCCGGGCGTTGCAGGGATTTACACAAGAGAAATGTTTTGAAGGACAAATGTGCAAAATTTCATCAATTTCGGAATAAAGCTGTAGGTTTGTACACAAGTCAAATCCACGCTGCCTGTCTAATGTCCGCCACAGACACTATTCTTCTGTATATAAATAGATAGGTGCTAAATCGTTAAATAGAGTCGAGATTAAAACATAATATGCAGTCCGAGGATGACAGGACCCAACATGAACTAATTAATAACATATTATATAACTTATCTCAAATAATATACAATCAAAAGATTAACTGATTTAAAAAATGTAATATAACTTATCTCAAATAATATACAGTCAGAAGAAGTCATCTTCCCATGGCCTCATGGCCTAATATCAAATGATTTATAAAATGTTAATTTAACTTAACTCAAATAATATACAGTCAGAAGATGATGGGCCAAACACAAACTGATTTATAAAATGTAACATAACTTATCTCAATAATATACAGTCAGAAGAAGTCATCTTCCTGTGGCCTCACGGCCTAATAGCAACTGATTTATAAAATGTAATTTAACTTATCTCAATATACAGTCAGAAAATGATGGGCCGTACATAAACTGATTTATAAAATGTAATGTAACTTATCTACGTACAGTCAGAAGATGACGGGCCGAACATAAACTGATTTATAAAATGTAATATAACTTATCTCAAATAATATACAGTCAGAAGAAGACATCTTCCCATGGCCTCAAGGCCTAATATCAAATGATTTATAAAATGTAATTTAACTTATCTCAAATAATATACAGTCAGAAGATGATGGGCCGTACATAAACTGATTTATAAAATGTAATTTAACTTATCTCAAATAATATACAGTCAGAAGATGATGGGCCGTACATAAACTGATTTATAAAATGTAATTTAACTTATCTCAAATAATATACAGTCAGAAGATGATGGGCCGTACATAAACTGATTTATAAAATGTAATTTAACTTATCTCAAATAATATACAGTCAGAAGATGATGGCGCTTAAACATAAACTGTTTTATAAAATGTAATAAAAGCAAAAGTATTGATAATGTTATATATTAACAATAAAATGTAAATAAAACAACTTTATTTGGCCTTCCATTAAGTACCCACATAAAATTGACAAATTTGCCAATTAAAATTAAAAAAACATATTTAAAATCAATCTATAAGTTAAATTGTAAAATATCACAAAATTAATACAAAGACAAATTATTAATTGTAAAATCATTATTTAAAAAAAAAATACAGATATTATATAGAGGAATGGCAAATAATACAATGTTTGAAAGTAGACTGAATGCTGTACAAATGAGATCCCTGAGGCGTATGTGTGGTAAAACCTTACACGTGTGAGAAATGTGGAGATCCGCAAAGAATGCATGGCTGATGTAAATGTAATGAGTAAGATTAAGAAAGGGACGCTCCGATGGTTTGGGCATGTAGAGTGAATGAACGAGAAAAGGAGGGCAAGGAGAATATTTGATGCAAATGTGAATGGTAGAAGTCGGAGACAACCGAGAAAGATATGGCATGACCAAGTGAATCAGATACTTGAGTCAGGCCATGTCAAGAGTCAGAATAATAGAAGAGCAAGTATGAGACAAGTGCCATTAGAAATTCTTCCTATTCGAAGAGATGAATAATATTGACCAATGAGATAATACATACTATAAAAAATATAAAGTAACAACTTATTGCTTTGTATTAGTGGAGGTGTCAGCTTCATTGCGCAATATCCACCAAGCTTCACTTCTGTACATGGATGGCTGTTTGTTCAATTAATATTTGGATCGTCTTAAACCATAGTGAACTAACTCACTTTTTGCAGTTTATGAGTTAGAGCTTGAAATGAGGGCTCCAAATCATAATCTAGCTCTGCCAGAAAGAAGAACCTATCAGAGAAAAACTGTCTATGATTGGTCAAGACAGTATTTCTCTGATTGGTTCTCTCTGGCAGAGCTAAATTAAGATTTGGAGCCCTCATTTCAAGCTATAACTCATAAACTGCAAAAAGTGAGTTAGTTCACCATGATTTAAGACGATCCATTTCTATAAACGGTGCTCGACGGTGCACAGCCTGAACCCCTTAGATTAATTTGTTCAGTTTTCGGAATAACTCATATAGGTCTCATAGAAATCATGTGTCCCTTACTATCAAGGTCAGAAATATGATCTAAATGGTGTTACAAAGAGAAAACACAACGATTCATATTCAAATCTAAAAGTTTACCACAAATAAATTAAAAAGTACACCTTTATGAAACCAAAGTTACCGACCTGTTTGCATTCATAATGTTTATATTTTACAAATTATATGTTTATTTCGAATAAAAAAAAATTGAAATGGTATTTCATCATTTTTCAAAGACAGTTTTGAGTTTTCAGATGTGTTCAGAAATATTCCATTTATTTGGATTTTATTGCGAATAGGCCAAGGCCTGAGGGGTTAAATGAGAAAGATTTGCAGGCTTTTGAGTTTCCTCCCTCGTACAACACGGTTTGCTCCATCATTGACAAATTTCAAGTAATGAAATTGATTTATTGAGAACTGGTTTTTAGATAATTTACTTGACTATATTACTTGTCTCGTAATAATTAATAATAAATACTTATCATTATATTGATTTAAATTAATACTGACTAATATGTACATATAAAATCGGTGACCGGATAACTCAGAATCATAGAACTTCAACTCTCCTTTGAAGTCATTAAAAGTGATGAAAAAAAAATTGCAAATAGGTTACATTAGGTAAGTTTTTAGATTTTCACGGCCAAAAGTATTTTCGTTATTTGTTTTTGGGGTGTTATGCCGTGTTGCGCTACCTCCTTCTTTAGCCAACGTTTCGGACAGCGTTAGTGTCCATCATCAGGGCAGATGTGTAATTGTCCACACGGTGTCCATCATCAGGGCAGATGTGTAATTGTGTTGTGTAATTGTCAACACAATTACACATCTGCCCTGATGATGGACACTGTAACGCTGTCTGAAACGTTGGCTAAAGAAGGAGGTAGCGCAACACGGCATAACACCCCAAAAACAAATAACCAAAAAAAAGGTTACATTAGGTTAGGTTATGAATATTTTTTTTTCATAACTTTTAATGACTTTTCAAAGGGGTATTGAAATTGAATGACTTTGAGTTGTCATGGAACCATAAAATCATTGGCTTATAAAATATAAAATAAATTAGCTGCTTTAAAAGTAGATAAGATTGGCTGTTTTCACGTATTGAGTATTGTGCCGAGAATGAGCAACTTATTTCTATAAAAACCATATCAAAAGTAGGTATTTAAATCGATGTCTAATAATTTTTGATTTGATTGAGATGCCGTAGAAAGAATAGAAAATATTCACAGATATGTAGATTCAAATAACAACATACATTAAATAGGTGATTGCGGCCACAACGTGGCTGGCGAAACCCAACTCCGCCCACTTATTCATTGTGTGCACGTACGAGTACCCCGTCTCCTGCGTGGCCAGGGAAGCCTCAAACATCACGCCCAGGTACGCCAAGTGCACCATCGCCAGCAGCGAGAATGCACCGTTGATGCACATCACAAACAGGCGGCCACTCTTGTAAACGTGTGCGCAAGATCTGTTGCAGGGGTTGACCAGGCAGCACGCACTCAGGATGCTGCTGATCTTAGCGCGCATCTTGTATTCCACGTAGGAAAACATTCCGATGCTCAAAAGTGCTGCTGACAGTTGGAAGTTTAACCCATGCAGCAAAGAAGACACTGTGTACGTAGCGAAGATGGCCAGAAACTTGCCGTAAGGCTGACACACCTTGAAGACGTAGGTCTTCAGCCACTGGTGCATGGGCATGTTCCAGTAGATGACCACTTGAACTAGAGAGCGTGGCGCCTCGATGTGCAGCGGGCGCGTGACCGGATAGCCCCACGAGCCTCCTTCCTTCTCTCCTGAACCCCCGGCCACCATTGTCGCAGAGGATAAAGTGGACACAAAGTAATGCGACATCCGGAAGCTCTGCGCGTCGCGATAGGCCACAAGCCACTTGAGGCTGTCATCGGGGATATACCAATGGGTGAAACAGTTGGACAGGAACAATGCAAACACAGAAAGAAGCGTGTTCACCAACACGCTGTTCAGCCACTGCCTGTTGAGGTATTTACGCTCCAGGGATTCGTTGTATTTGTGGAAAGACACCCAGGGGCCCAGCACGCAACTGGCGGGGCTCATAATGTAGCCGGCGTACGCCGCAGGGCTCGGAGCCTCCAGAGTGAAGCCCTTATCGAGATCTATCGCCACCGAGATCACCTTCATGGCCGCGATCATTTGGATGCCGCGGATCTGGTGCCACATCTTGGAGTCGACGACCAGGAACTCCGATTCGAGCAGGAAGCACATCACCAGCGCCGAGGTGATGATTCCGCGGTGTTTCTTGATGACCAGAGTCAGTATCATGAGGAGGAAGTAGGAGCCGACGGTGAGACCGGCAGTCCACAGGAAGGCGAACCCCACGGTGTTGTAGAGCAGAAAGGAGCCCAGCAGCAGTGCCAGGATATGTTTCACAAAGTTCGGCATCGATATGAACTGTATTAAAAAGCGCAAAAACACATTGACTATGATCAAATCCTTCGCGAATCGGAGTCCTTCGATTATAGTCGGCTCGGCGCACAGCGTCAAATAAGACGACTCGCTTTCCGTGTAATACTCGTGGTCCTCCATAACGCCGGGCAGACTATCCGGTTGTATTCAAAACAAACTGACATCTGACGTTTAGCCGGGGCGCCATATTTCAAAAGCAGATGGGAATGTATTTATAATAATAATAATGCACCAGTACCGGTAGTACCTAGCTACCTTCAGTGCAAGCCAGTGTTGTCATGTCCCAAAAATGAAAAGCCATGTTTTACCGTAGTAATAGTTGGATAATTTGTAGAGCGCCGTTTATGTGAAAAATCACCTCAAGGGCGCTGTACTATTTATTATGAATTCTTGGGCTCTATTTTACTTTATTGTTTACAAAGAAAAATAGAAACATACTTAACTGGCAGTTAATACCGATAAACATACTTTATTAGAAAGTTTATGCTTGGAGAAGATACTACTTTTCAAGTGGAGGGCATTATATATAAAACACTGGACACAGCATGATTTTACATTTGCTATCTCTATCACAGTTTGTATAACATTTGTTAAGAAGATTAATGCCAAAGTTGAGTTAATATTTATTTTGAAAGGCTGAATGTAAGACTCTTTCTCTGCAGTATTTCCATGAAATGACCTTTACAAAAGCTTAAAAATAAGAAGCGCTTATATTTTTTACACAGCACAGTGAAGAAGAAGGTGAAATTTTTTTTTAACTTTTGGATACGACTTCTGAAAAGGTGAGTTTTAAGTTTAGCTCTACATTCCGCCGAGTCTGTGATCATTTTTTAATCATGTGGCAGTCCATCCCAGGTCCTGAAAGCAAGCTCACCGAACTTAGGATCTGGTGTGCACTTTGGTTCCTTCATGTTTTGAGAATAAAAAAAAGTATAATAAACCAAGCTTTGTATTAAGACTATAAATAAGAAAATAACGGTACCGTAGTAAAAAATTTATATTGTTTTATTAGAATCAATAATTTTACTATGAATAAAAGGAGAAAAAAAAATAATGTTTTGAAAAAAAATTCATCTAAGTAATTTTTTTTTCGTGAAAGCGTCTCTATTTTAAAAAAGAGTTTTTTAATCGTTTTCAAATTAAATTTGTTTTACCTACCTTATTAGTAAGTAAATAACCTTTTTTATAAGCAAGTTTTTCATGTTGATGGGGTGAGAAAAAAAACCCCACAACTTCCCAGAGTTACCAATGCGACCTATGCTAAAAAACGTATCCAATATAATAAAAAAGGAGACACTTTTTTTGACCGGTGAAACACCATGTTTTGTTCGACATGGTTTTTAGAAAATTTCTTGGAGGTAGAAATGACCCAAAATCATAAAAGTATGGTAAAAACTATGTAAATGGCAGCATTGCTAACTACTGTGTTAAAGCCATAAAGAAAATAAGAACTATGGTCAAAAGCAGACCAGTACATGAATGTGAATGGTTTATTTATGACCAGTACCTACATTCGATCTGGCTAAGCTGGGAATGGTTTGTGTGTTAAATACAATAATATTATGTAGCCGTAAAGTAAATAAGAACTGTGCTCTTTTTGACAGCTCTTGCATCTAGAAGGCTGTGCATGAATAAAATTGTTTGACATTTGAACACCCTTATTATACATTGTAAAGGCCGTCAAATAGTGATTTTTACGAGAGATGTAAACCTGGTGAATTATCCCACAACATCTGGTAGGATATTCCTTTTGCTACATTCTGTCATTAAAACGATTCATATAATTAAGTTATGGCAATTAGGTTTAAATGTTTAATGAGTGGCTACGCCGATGGGCCGATCGGGCCTGGCGCTCCCAAATTAACGAATGTTATGAATACGTTACGAATATATTACATATTCATAACACAAGAATGATCGACAAGTTTGTTTTTAATATAAATGCAGCAAAATTACATGTCGATATCATTATTTTGAACGTTTATTATAACCCTAAACAACATCGCACTACGAAAAATAATATACCTTTATTTATAATTAGCAATGTTGCTAAATCATTAGTATTGTTGAAATTAAATTTAAGCCATAAATTGGTTCGAAAGTAACCCCTTTCAAAATATTCCTTTATTTAATAAGTTTTTCCAATCATCCTTTGATAAATTAATTATAAAATATTGAAATCTATTTAAATTCGTGCAACTTCACCTTGGCGAAGCTTTGAAAAATCCCTACTTTCTATGAATCTTTACTACGAATCGGTTTACATTACGAATACCAAAAAATATGATTTAGTTATAAGTCTGTCAAATAAGAATAGAAAATATTAAAAATCGAACTACAAAATTTGTAGGCTGGCAACACCAATTTAACTGTCAAATATTATTTTAAAGTGCAATGACACTGAATGTAAAGAACACAGTAAACCACATTTAAAAAAATATTTTTGTTTGTAAAGAAAAAAAAAATAAAATCAAAGAAGCGCTGTTTTTAAGGTACCTACTTAAAAACATAAATTTGATTTAATTTAACATAAATTTGAATTTAACAGCAGATAGAAAGGAAGAATCACTAATGGTGAGTTTAGTTACACTACTATTAGATCTGAATGAGTTAAATATATTCAGATCTGAAATTAGAGACATGATCTAAAGCCCAGGCAACGCTAGGTACTTAAGCTAGTATTAAATAAATGTGAGCAATTTCTAAAGTGTACTTTATGTTTTATTCCAATATCGTTATTCTTCATTATGTTAACACAAAATTGCATAGGTATAATATTAAAATACCCATATGAAACTCTAATTTTGAGATCAGCAATGAAAATTTTTTTTTTCACTTTTATGCCTTTTTATTTTATTTTTTTTAATGTAGGTTACACAGCTTTACTTTAACACCATGAGTTATATGTTTAGTATTGCCATTTGAACAACAGTGGCGCCCTCCTATGTTTTCTACTCTTATTTGACAAAATGTACATTGAAGTTTTGCTTATCGTTTCCCTTGAGTAGAATTAAAATAAAATTGTTAAAAGAAATGTATGCGCGGCCCATTTCAGCCAGTTTCGCACAAATACTTGTCAAAATTGTTTCTAAAATCATGAAACACCAAAATCTTTAATGGCCTGTGTCTTATAATTTAAAGCAAAAATAAATAAAGTAGCTCACGTCCGTACTAGATATTTAATATACCTTCTGATCACCAAAATTATTTTTCAGTTTGGTTGGGTATTTTGATTTTAAATCCAAATTTAAGATTTGTATGAAACTGACCGAAACGGGCCTCGCATACGCTCCTCTTAATTACTTTATAAAAAAATATTAGCTTACATTACTTTAAAAAAATCATTAGAAATGTATGAATGCGTGTAAAAAACAACTTTAAAAAAATACAAACTTACTTTGTTGCCATTGCTGGTTTGATTGTCTAATTTATATTGAAAATAATTTGTGTTCTGTCTAATGGCCAGTAGAAGTGCATTGTATAGCTTTGTTGCAAAGTATCTAAATTGTTTTTGGACAAAAGTTGTTAAGAGGAATATAAACGCTAGAAATATTTCGATTCTCGTGCCTACAAAATTTAAAATCTAGCGTCGTATTTGCACGAGGCAAGAAAGCGAAAAAGTGGTTTTTATTTATTTTGTGCATAATTTTATAAGAATGAAAAAAAGTTAGAACATTCAAAACCTCAAAAATACTCTTAGCCATAAAGGGGTATTTTTTTAAAATTGTTTCTTATATTACTTCATAGTTAAGTCATGCAAAAACATTTTTTTTTGTGATTTACGCTTATATTTTTTGTTATGTAATTAATAATTTTATTGTAATTCCAATACATAGAAAAGCTAGTAAAAGCTTCAATTTATCCGTAGCATATTTTTTGATGTTCATAATGTGAACCGATTCGTCGTAAAGATGAATCTAAATAGGATTTCATGTATAACATAATCTTAAGAGAAAGGTAAGATAGGTCTAGATAAGTGAGAGATTAGTTTGGACATTGTCAAAAACAGTTCTGTGTTTGAAGAAGTATGTTAGTATATTTTTGGCGTAAAATTGCCTAATGTTCAAAACACATAGTAAATCTTTTTTATCTAGTAGAATTGCCAATTCCAGTCTGTAAAATCTCTGGAAGTGATTGCTTAATGTGTCTTGTTTCAGATGTCCACCTCATCAGAGGAGGAATGGGGCGGAGGGTCAGTGTGGGCCTCACGCGCCCCGCTGCAGGCACTGCGCAAGCCCTGGCTGGCGTCCCAGTGGGGCGCACAGCTGCTGGCCGCCCTGCAGCCCGCCGCAACCAACCCCGCCGGGGTGCTGGCCAGGCGGGGGCCCAACGGGAACTACTACTGCGGCCTCAAGGTGACCACCTCGCTTTAACAGCCTACTTGCCACCCTGGCTGTCCACAATTCAAGTTAACCATTCATTTTAAAAACATTGCAAAATAATATTTCAAATCGTTTTTAAAAGTTAGATAAACAAAACAAGTACGGACAAATGCGCTTCAAACCCTATACAATTGACAAGCAACCATTAAGCGCCCATCAATTGTGCAAAATCCAAAACACTCCCATCAGCGAGGAATAAACATACATAAGTGTACATAAGAAGATTTATACTAATGCAACAATTGTGCTTCATATCAATATTCAAAGTGATTCTATTCAACAGCAAGCTGTCCCCGCTGGCATGACCATTGGCAAGTTAGTTCTGCAAGCCGGGAAATAAAACAGTCTATGCTGTCGGTGACAGTGATAACCATCGGGAACACAGAAACTAATGCTCTCCATGATAGTGGAGTTTTTGAACCATCCACGAATCAGTCTGAAGAAATGTGGTACGATGAGCACATCCCTTCTAACCTGTAGATGGTTAATACTGAGCATGCCCAAGAGAAAGTCAGTAGGGTAGAGCCACGTGTAGTACCCATACTCCCTCAGGTAGAGAAATCTCAGAAATTTCCTGGTTCCCTGGCCCCCATGCAGTAACCGTGCGTCTTCTGTTACAGGTCCTGACTTGCTCCTGCTGCCCCGGAGGCACGTGCGGGCCGGTGTCGGGCTGTGCGTGCGTGCACTGTGCAAGAGTCACGGCAATGCGCCCTACACCCAAACCTCAGCCGCGGCCCCCCTCCGTCAGGCGCCTGCTGCATGCCTCCCACTGGGGGCCCCTCGCAGGTATTTGGAAAAAATAATTCTAAATATTTTGCAAGCCATAAATGAGGCGCTCAGCGGAAGAATGGTCCAACCCACATCAGCGAAAACATCATTTCGTCATATATTTTTGCCTGTTGTTCTAAAAATTGAATATCCATTTAGACCAGAGGTTCCCAAACTTTTTTTTCTCGTGGACCACTTTCAAAATTTTACTGGTTTCGGTGGACCCCCTGCTGCAACATTTCTACCATATTCCCAACTCGACACGCGTTGTACTGAATATTGAATATAACGCTGGAGTTGTGGTCTGCCGCAACGTGGGGGGGGGGGGGGGGGGTAGTAATGTGATATGAGACAGGGGGCGGGATGGGATATATGGGCACGGGATGGGTCTCAATATGACAGTTTTTCACCATCACAGGATTGTATGAGAACCTTATCACCTAAAAAAATTTAACCAGAAATCTGAAAATTAGAATCTTAAAGCTTCAAAATGCTTTTTTTAAAGACTCAATACGACCATTTTTAACCAAAATACAGCCTGTCAAAAATCACCAAAAAATTTGGAACTGTTTTTGCTCCCTTAATTTTTTTTTAGTAGTGTATTATCTGCCTTTATTGATAGGTAAAGCTAAGCCAACATTTTTGTCCTTTACTATCGAAACCAGATTTTTTTTCGTGGACCCCCACTTACAACTTGTGGACCCCCATTTTTTTCTCATGCCTTCGTGGACCCCCGTGGAGTCTCCCGTGTACCCCTGGGGGTCCACCTGAACCACTTTGGGAATCACTGATTTAGACTTTTACAAAAAGGTCAATAGGTGTTGCATATAAATATAATTGGATATATTTATCCGTGACACTATTTACAAACCACTTCTTCGAACACTTGTTTCCAATGAAAAGGGTAGCTGCCAATAATATGGAAATAAAATCATCATAATCATCTTCATCCCCTTATCCTGTTCGGGTCGGGGACCCATTGCATCGACAAGGTTCCTCCATACGTCCTGTCTTGTGCTGACTGTTCGGCCTCCGTCCATGGCAGTCCCATCCTCTCCTCACACAGTTTCTGGAGGTGCCTCGACCAGCTGTGTCTGGGGCGGCCCACTGGACGTCTACCCTCTGGAATCGCTTAGTATCTTCCTCGGAATTCGGTCATCAGGCATTCTTAGTACATGCCCAAGCCTCTATGAAGAGTAGCAGTGGTTCAATGTTTAGATCGTGTCAGATCGTCGAGTTTCTTATATGATCCCTTTTCGTAACCCCTGCCACTCCTCTCAAGTACTTCATTTCGGCAGCTTGGACTCTAGAGCGCGTTCGTTCGCTTAGCATCCATATCTGGTGGCCGTAAGTGAGCGTCGGGCGATATACCGTTTTGATACTGCCATCTTTGTCTTGATACTGAGCTCGGCTTTCCTTATCATTGAGCTGTAGAGAGGACACAACACACTGCTTGCCGCACTAATTCTTCGATTAATTTCTCCGTCTTGCTGTTCATCGTTGGAGAATTCAACCCCAAGGTACTTGAATCTGAAAATAAAATAATATTGCTAATTCTGAAATTCAAAATATGAGATTGACAAAAATGACATTTATTTATTTCAAATAAGACGTCTAAACTGAAACTAAATCTAAACCGAATTAGTTCCCAGTTGCGACTGTTATCTTTTTATTTTTCTGCGTCTTTTTCATATTTTTCATTTAGATTTATTTATTTATTTATTTAAGGAACATTAACAGTCTTAGTAATACAATAAACATAAGAGGATGATAAAAAAACAGACCAATTATTAATGTTCACAGATAGGTATTTAGAAACAAAACTAACTGAATATAAACTAGAATATTTAAAAAAATAATAAGAGTACAAATGTGAATTCAACAAATGGTAAACTAATACACAACATTAAAATAAGTTTATAAAATAAGTTTAAGATTATAACTGAAATAGACTGCAAAATAGGGATTTGGGTTGGGAAGGGTAAGGGGAGGAGAGGGATAAGGGAAAGTTGCCAAGTAATATAAAAATATTAGATACAATTAATTCATGTGTTATTCGCACCTAAAATGTTATACAGTGAAGTTCTGTAGCGACAGTAACTAGCAGTAAATACGTCAGCACGTGTGTCTATATTAGCAAATTTGTTGTTATGGTCCATGTCCTTTGTATAAATTCATTTTGATTGGAATTAATGTTGCATCTATCAATATAGAAAAGGGTATTTTGTCTACTATATCGAATGGACGTGTGGAAATTTATTTTGTTTAGCAAATCCGGGCAGTCAACTTTTGAGTTAATAATTTTGTAAAGGAGCATCTGATCAGCGACAAGCCTCCTGTTGAATAGTTTTGTGATTCGAAAATGTTTCTCGATTTCGTCGTAAGAGTTGTATATGTTGAATGATTTAAAATTGAGGAATTTGAGAAATCGCTCCTGAACTCTTTCTAACCTGTTAACATAAACAATATAGCGCGGGTTCCAAACCTGTGAACAGTATTCCAGGTGAGGACGAACATGTGAATTGTAGAGAATCAGATAAGTCTTAGTGTTTTTGAAAAATTTGCATGTTCTCAGTACGAAACCCAAACTTTTTGTTGCTTTAGTGACAATGTTATCAAAGTGCTTTTCAAATGTAAGTTTAGAGTCCAAAATAACACCGAGGTCACGTATATAATCTTTATTTGTTAGCTGCGATCCAGAAATGGTGTAATCGTGCAGTATTTTCACACGGTTACGTGTGAATGTAACTTTGCAACATTTAGAAATATTAATAAAAAGTTTATTTCTAAGACAGTAATCCGTCAGTCGGTCAACTAAGATTATTATTCTCTTCTTCTTCAATTATGTGTTTTGTTGAACCCGGAGTTTTTATTTAAAGAGAGTTTGTGAGACAATCCCAGAGTTACAACAGAAATCATAATATGTTTAGTTTTTACCTTCATAGCATTTTTCCACAGTACCTACCTTCCTATCTCTCAGTACTTGGTTTGTAACTATTTGAAAAATGGAACAGAACAGAAAGTAAAAAATAGAGTTCTCTTGTTTTGAGTTTTGAGCGGGAAACATGAAAATAATTATCATTGAAACTGGTTGGTCTAGTTTGTTGTGAAATATAATTTTTTCATATTCTTATTTGTCATTTCGTGGTAAGCACCTTAAGGTACTGCGCTTTCGTTAAAAACATCAAACTTGAAAAAATTGTAATTGCGTTATGTGCATGAATTCAATTTGGGAGAGGGGTGTGGGTATCGCCGCCTCGGGAACCATTTATTGGATAAACAACACCTCTCCCGTAGGTCACCCCTACATTTGGAGACTTAGCAGGGATGCCCGGGATCATGGGGTGAGTTTTATCCAGGTCTTGGCGGCCTATGCGTCTGCCCACCGGCTGTTTCGAAAGAAACTGGCTGAGGGAGGCTTTTATCCTCTCCAGTCGGAATCTCTCGACCAATTGCCTTGCACCGTGGTTTGAAGGATGGATTCATCATACGTCCGTCACTCCTGAACACACTGACCCCCAGAATTCTACTACCCCTCACACCTATTTCCTTCTCAGAACTTCCTCTCCTTCCTTTTCTTAAAAAACCCTTCACCCTAAGATGACATAGGCTCTGAAGGAAGTTATTTTCCTCAGGACCTCCTGTGTGAAGCTGATATAATAAAAAAAAAAGGTCCATGTTCCCCTTCCGCATCCCCTTCCCTTCCCGCCTCCCTAAACTACATGAAATACACTTATTTCACAATGCCAGAGCTGACCAGTTAGCTTATATATAGAAACCAATATACATATAGAAACTTTTGCGGGCGTGCACACAACAACTTACCAAAGTTTCATTGCAATCGGATGAATGGTTTAGTAACACAAAAGGGACAAACAAAGAAACATTCGTTTTTATAAATATTAAGATTTAATATGTAAAACATAGACACACATGTAAATAATATTTGATAAATGGTGAGCATTTGAATATTGCTTTCATCATTATCTCAGAACTTAGTGTTTGGTGATGTCTGACTAATTAAATGGACTAGCTGTTACTTGATTGTTTGTTTTATATTCGCAGACGTGGCCATGGTGGAACAGCTGATGGAGCGACTGGGCGAGGAGATGGTGGACAAGGCGGTGGAGGTGTCGGGCAGCGCTGCCCCGGCGGTGGCCCTCAACACCTACTGCTCCATCATGGGCCGCCACCTCGTGGAGCTGTCCAAGTACGCTATCCCTTTCTATCATGACTAGCGATGTACACACAAGAATATTCCTAGATCTGATATAAATTCCTCAAAGTCAGAATTAAAATTTTTTTGTCAAGGTTATTTTGAATTCAATTTTATTTTTGTGCTATGCACCAGTAATTGTGTGTACTTTGAGATCACACGCTCATCGGCCGGCCTAAAATATCAATGACATTCTTTAGTACTATGAGGGACGATGAGTGGATAGATTGCGTATAAATCAAATAAGCATCTAACGCCGTACTTACAAGTTTATTATAACAATTTACATCCAAACCATAATTCAATATTTGTTAACTCGTCCCCTGCCTCTGTAGGAAACTTGAAAATTTTGCGATGTTTTGACTTTGACGTAATATTTTGTGGGTTTATTTTATGCTATCTTAAGTAATATTTACCGAAACACATTCCTTGAACAATAAACTATGCATAATAACAACATTACTTGCGTTTATCTGACGAATTCATATGTTTACGATCTTTCTTATGAGAATGATGCAATCCAACTGACAGTTGAAATGCTGAGAAAAAACTTTGCCAGAGATCCATAAAGAATTCATAGAAATTATTCGGGTTCTATAGATGTGTTCAAAGCATTCTATCCCTTAAGAACAAGAATGCCCCAAGCGATTCTGACCTTATCCTTCATACGTTTTCTTTATAATTAAGGTTTAAAATCGCATTTCAAAAAATATTTTTTACAGTTTAATTTGGCTCGCATCTGGCGCGTGCGGGCACGTAATCGGCAAGCAACCGGTTAAGTGGGAGTGAACAAGTAGCGATTTACAAAGCTGTTATGTCTTTGGCAATCTGGAACAGAATGGTTCCTATTAATTTAAAAGTGGGAGTGAACAAGTAGCGATTTACAAAGCTGTTATGTCTTTGGCAATCTTGAACAGAATGGTTCCTATTTTTCCTTGGGGAAAATAATTCTCCTCAGGGCTCATATCATCTTTGAGGATGCTGTGTGGAGGATCTTTTTACGAAAGAAGGAGAGGAAATTCGGAGAAAGAAAAGGGTTTTTTTTTTACAATATCTCCACAAAATAATTCCCCTCAAGGCTTTTGTCATCTTTGGGGATGCCGTGTGGAGGGTCATTTAAAGGAAAGGAAGGAGAAGATGTTCTGGAAAGAAAAAGGTGTGAGGTCTGGGTAGGAATCTGGTGATCAGTGGGTCCTGGAGTGACTGACGTATGAATCTATCCCTCCCACGGCGATGGGTTGAGAGAATCCTGCAGGAGAGGCCAAATGATATCCCTCAAGCAATACCTCTTGATCCTGCCCGCCACGCAGTAAGTGGGCAGACGCATCCGACGCTAAGACAAACCTCGACCAAAACCAAACTTGAACCACTTGGGGTGGTGGGCACTATGGCAGGGGTGTTAGTTATCCAATAAATAGTTCCTGGGGCGGCGGTAACAAATCCGCCTCCTATATTGAATTCACTAATCATGGGCCTCCACAGCCTATTTCCATCTACTGTTAGATCAAGCACAATCACAATTTGATAATGAGGTGTAACGGGCCCGGAATCGGCATTTATTGTTAATTGGTAATTGAACATAGTGGGCGTGATTGATTCCAGGGTATACGATGCGGCGGAGAGACAGGCGCTGGTGGCAGCGAGCGCCCGCCAAGGTTGGGGGCCCCCGCAGACGGGCGACTTGGAGAAGGACAAGGGAGAACCGGAACCAGCTAAGTGAGTCCAATCAGGCTACTTTCAGTACATTGTTAGCTAACATCGGCGCTTCTAACAACATTTTTCCCTGATATAGACATAGCTGACATATTTTCTACAGTCTTACAGGAAATATCTATCCTATGTAGTTTTCTCACGATAACTATTTATTTTTATTTAATATAGATATATAAGTGTACAGTGGTGTTATATAAATTACACATCGGTACAGAAATTATTTAAAATTGCAATCTCACCGAAGAAGAAGCTAGTTCTTGTGCTTGATGAGTGAGTTACACTAATTATAACAGAAATAGAATAACATTATGCAGTAGGTAAGTATATAATAGGAACAATTGAAACTTCTGGATCATCTATATGTGAAGGTGTACATACATAGGATACGGTTACATACTAAAATATTGTGCACTTTAGAGAAATTGGAAAAATCTAAATAAAATAGAGATGAATATAGATTGATAATAAATAGAAAGAAAGGGAAAACAGGTAATTATTTAGTTAATATTATATTCAGAGAAATGTGTATTTTCTTTGTAATGTTATAAAAAGGTACAATTGAAGAAATAAGAAAATAAGTTTTTTTTAAGAGATTTAATATTCAAGTATTTTCCAGCCAAATAAGCTTTCTTCGTAATAAAAATGAGTCATAGGAGGCTTTCCTATAAATAAATACATTTCTATGACTTTTGAAAATCTGAATTCTGACGTTTGACATGGAATTTTGCTATGTGCTTTTCACAGATAAAATAAACATATTTGCTAGTGACGAAACAACAAGCTAAAATAATATCAAGATACATTATTTCCTTGCCAAAATAATAAAATGTATTTTAGTGTGCTAGGAGCATTTTTTGAGGTTGAAAATACCATAAAATCGAAGCAAGTGCGGTGAGCTACTAGGAAATCCACGGTGGATTTCTTGACACCCTAGAGGTTAAAAGAATCTTAGTAATGTAGTTGCCTGTTCCAGCTGCCGCCTAGTGCTGGCCCGTGTGGGTGCCCGTGCCGCCCTCCGCCTGGCCCTTGGAGTGGCGCGGCGTGCGTGGCGAGGGGGAGATGCGCGAGAGGAGTGCGCGGCCCTGCTGCGTGACGCACTTGCGGCCGTGCGCGCCCTGCCCCCCCGCGCACTCTACCCGCTCCAACCTGCGTCGCACCAATCCCCGCAGGACCTGTGGCCGGAGCTTATGGATACGGCCGTGGACTTCTTGCACCAGATCGTCACCGGGTGAGTCCAATCAACAATCAACTTATTATTGATGTTAGGTAGGGTTAGAGTGGGAACTAAATGTCGCTCTATGCAAGCAGTGCCTATGGATGTCGATGTGGTGTGTGCATATATATGAAGCACTTGTCCGCAGCATCCTGGAATATAGCTCCACTATTTGGGCCCCTTCTGAACAAAACTATATCCTAGAAATAGAAAAAGTATAAAAAAGGTTTATGCGTTACATAACTACCCGGGAATATACATACTACCCGTTCCAGTATCCATCGTTGTTCTTAACAGGAATGCTCGATCTTAATATCTTAGAAGCCCGCTGAAAAATATTTTTAGGTAAACATTTTTTTAAGCTAATCTTCGGTACTATACTAAATCCACCTGTGTTGAAAGATATTAACTTATATGTCCCTAACGCTTATACTCGGGGGAGATCCCACGAAATTTTTTATGCTCCGAAAGCGAGAACTTCTGCATATCAGAATGCGACATTAAGCAGAGCAACTCAACTGCTTAATGATTCTGCAATGAGCATCGACATCTTCAATGTCATCTACAGAGGGTTTAGTAACTATCTTTTGACAGAGAGTTCAGTAACTATCTTAATAAGCGAATTGCAATATTTAGAGTATGGGCGTCAGGTAGGCATGCTGTCCTTGTTCTACCGGTATTACAATGGAAGATGCTCCGAAGAACTAGCATCATTGATCCCTTCGGCACCGGTGCACAATTGGGAAATACACCAAACACGTGCCCAACATATGTACACGGTTGACATTTGTCACATGAGAACGGGTCGCTTCTACGACTCGTTCCTGAGTTTAACAGCTTGGCTGCGGAACGATTGTCCAGCCTCTGTCTTTCCTACTTCCTACTCTCTTCAAAACCCATGTTCACTCCTTCCTCTCCTCAAGAAGAAATTATTTTCCTCAGGGCCTCCTGTGGAGTCAATGTAAAAAAAATATCAACTTGTCTGTATAATTGAGGTTTTCTAGGCATTTCTTATGATCCGGTATTGATTGTTAATGTCCATTTGTTTGATGACAGAGAGGCGGGCTGCGCCATTGGCTCCGAGGACTGGCAAGTGGCTCTGTGTCTGGCGCTGGAGCTGTGTGTGTGTCAGGCAGAACTGCCTCGCATCCTGAAGGCCACGGCTCTCCTGCTGCAGCTCCCCACGCACGACAACAGGTGACTATACTGTGCTGCAGAGCCTGATCTGACTTTGTACCTGAACCGTATTAACTTTGTTGTTTGTCCAGATTGTGTCCTGAGGCGTGTGTGGCTCCGCTGGGACCCTTCCTTCGACGCCTTGGGGCGCTGCAGCCCCCCGCACCGGGCCCGGACCAACCCGATGGCCCTGCAGTGGATTGCTCTCCCACACAGAACTTCCTCAGGTAACTAAGTACTTCTTTATCGCTTACCTAATATGAGTACATTTACAGTAATGAACACTTACTGGGAGTGGTAACTTGAATGATGCTTATGGTAATTCAGGAACCTGGAGCTGCCTGCAGAAGGGGAGAACGGGGATGTTGGAGTGAGGACAGTGGGAGTGGCCCTACTCTGTCACCTGGAGCGACTGGCAGCCCCCCTGCTGACGCCCATTCAGGGAATGACTACTGTGAGTATTGATGTCCATGTACACTCACAGTCGATTCTGCTTAATTAGTACATCGGTTTAACGTGACAGCCAGTTATTTGGTAAAAAAAAACCCAAGGAACAGAAACTAATACTAATTTACTTTTTTAATCTGGGTCACTATTCTGTTAAATTGGGTCAAATTCCCGTCTGAAGTTGATGCATAATGAATTTTATCTAAGTAGGACGGATGCGCGCTGCGCTACGTGTGTTCCGAATTCATTCGGCAGTAATTCGGTAGATTTCGTCCATGCCGGCTGTTCACCGTCTGCCGACATTCGTCAATGTTGAGTTGTTCAGTTTGTAAGTTGTTCAGTTTGCTACGTATGAAGGAAATCATTTTTTGGGTTACTGTTATTATGTATTGTAATGCTGGATATTTCTTTATACTCAAACACTTAAGTTCCGTGGGGGACTTCTCAATAAAACATTCTCATCTGGTTTATTAGAGGTTACATATTTACAATAATAAGGCTGTAAGCTGAACTATCTACACGAGAGGTAAAAGGGATCTGGTCGCTCACTCATCGGAGCTTGTCCGGCTGGTCCCCGTCTACACGGGTACCCCTACCGGCGAACGGGAGAAGTACTTCCCTGCTGACATCTAGCGAAATCACTTGAAAGCTTTTTCAATACCTTACATGTATAATAAATAACTCTCTTAAGAAGTTTTTCGAGGGACCGGAAAAAAACTTCTTAAGCGGGAAAACCTTATATGTGGGATAAATTGGGCCATTCAGTCTTCAAGGAACCGAAAAACCCAAACTTCTTAACCTGTTATTTGTCGGGAGTCGGGTTCGGAAATTTTTTTAGTTTTTTTTTTTAATGCGATTTTAACCCTTATGTATAAAGAAACTGTAAGGCTAGCTTTACACTCGTAATTAAAAATTACGGATTACGTAAGATTTTGACAGGTTACTCCCAGGAGCGTTTACATATGCATCTGACTTGTGGTAATTAATGATCACGGAAGTTTTTCGGAAGTTCGACCTGTGTAACTGCTCATGCGACCGTTTACATTTGTAAATTTATTTGCGGTAAGATGGCTTCCTTTCAACAACGACCTGCTACTGTCAAATTTACGTGACTTTGTCAATAAAGACGAAAAGGACCAAATAAAGTGCTGAAATAGATTTTGGCTTTATTTTACAATTTTCCACGCACTTTTGTGCCGTTAAAGGCGAAAATTAATGGATTTCTTTCATTTTATTCGAATGACAGCTACCTGACAGCTGCCGACAGCAACCGACTTTGTATTCAAATACGTAATTTTAAAAACAGAAACATTGAGATTAGAAAGGTTTGGAACAATAATTGAATAGAAGGATGCCCATTTTCAGAAAACTCAAATAAGTGGAAATAAATACTAGTTTTATAGGAAAAAATCCAATAAAAACAAATGTCTTTTGACTTTTGACATTTCGCAATGGCGCATTTTGGTACTATTTCTTACAAAAAGTCCCTCAGCTTATCAAATTGATTTTATAAGCTGTAAGAAGGTTGGAATTTCGCGCGGACGCGAACTTCTGAAAGAAGAAGTTCTGTAACATGCTTTAAATTACGTTAAGTAACTTTTGGTGTCGTTTACATTGGTAATTTGGCCATAAATCGCTTACACGAGCGAATTACGGGAAAAAACTTATGAGTGTAAACCTAGCCTATGAAGGACAAGGTCAGAATCGCTTGCGCCAAAATCATTCTTGACGTAACCGTTAATTTCATTGATCTAGCTACTCTAGAATATTTTTAAATGAATTATCTATGACTTTGCGGGTAATTTTTTGCCGCAACTCCTTTGAATTGTGTTTTTTCATGTTGGGTATGTATCCAGATTTGTGTAGAAATAATAAAATCAGTTTATGTTTGTGTGATTATATTATTTGACAATTATTTAAAAAATGGGAGATTTTTAATCTTTTTTTTTTTTGTTAGATAGCTATTCTGGAAAATCCTCCTAGGATATTATCATGTAATATACATGAATAATAAGATATTTTATCTGGTAAACAGAAAAAAATCGCATAACAAAACAATTCCTTTGTTTTTATGTAGATATTTGACCAGAAAGCAACAAGGTAATTTCCGCGCGGTTTTTCAAAATACCACCCGACATTCAACAGGTTAAGCATGAAAACTTTAAGAGGGAACTTCAATATGGTTTCACTTATGTATAAGTGATTGTCATGTGTGTATATGCGTAATGAGTACATAATTATTTTTCTGCAATTAAAATAAAAATTTGCTTATTTGGGACAAAATGTTTGATCCTGATGTGTCCCGGCGGATGTGATGTGGAGCATATATACTTCAGATCTGTAATAATCCAATGAAATAACATGTTTAATATAGAAGGAACAGCCGCCCGCCCAGAAAGTCATATCTCTCTACAACGGCAACATCCTGCCGGTGGCGCTGGGAGAGGTGCGAGTGAGGCAGGCAGCCTGCGCCGAGCTGCTGGCCCTGCTGCTGGCAGAGGACGGAGCTCTGTACTCGGTTCCCTACGACACTCTGCAACTTCAACCCATCCTAGGTATTTACTTGCTTTTGCATTTATTAGTAATAATAATAACAAAAAACGTTTGTTTGTCAATAGATTTTTAAAAATTTCTGCTTCTAGTTTATATTGACGGCCTCCGTGGTCCCGAGGCAAGACTCTCGACTCACAATCCGAAGGTCGCGGGTTCGAACCCGGCGTGCGCAAATAAATTTTATTTGATTAATTTGTGTTATTTCACAATTTATTCATTTAAAATAATATATACTATATTTGCGGCACGTTCCAGAGTGGAAGATACTATCAGTATCGCCCTGGTGTAAGACCACCATTCAGAATTGAAACGTTGCTTGAAATGGCTTTAGCCGTGTTTAGTGACCAGATCTGAATAGCCAGGTACTTCCCCACCTTCCTCTTCCCTATCTCCTTCCCCTCTCTACTACCTTCAGCCTCACAACATACCCCGATTGGGGATGCCATAGTCTCACTGGCTCCAGACGGGAGCAGTTGGGACTCTTGTGCGGTATTAACTGTAAAAAAAAAAATTTAACCCTGGCTGGTACCCGACATGCGTCGCAATGCCATTCAAAAAAATAAATTGGTTATCCCTGCATGTCCTTTCTCCGTGTGTCCCCGTTCACCTCCAGAGACCCCTTCCCCTCCGCATTCCCCTTCCACCTTCCCCACTTTCTCCCTCCCTTGTCAGCCTTCCCGCGAGCCCCGCCTCCCCCGTTCCCCTCCCCCTCCTGCCTTTCCTTCCTGCTGCTAAAATATATGAAATACACATTTTTTCATGTATACCAGTGGTTCCCAAAGTGATCCCCAGGATCATTCAGAGGGTCCGTGGAAAATTAAAATTGAGTTGGGGGTCAAAAGATTTTGGGAAAGGGGTCCCTGTACCAAAAGAGTTTGGGAACCACTGATCTATACCAATTTCATAAACCAGAGCTTACCATTTTATATAGCCTATAACCTTCGCGGGCGTGCACACAGCGAACCACCAAAGTTTCATCGCAATCGGATGAACGGTTTGGCAGCGCATAAAATACAAACAAACAAAAATTGATTTTTATACATACGATTGATTCTATTGACAAATAGGCGCTTTTAATATTCACATGTGTACAGAATGGCGACAGTACAAAAAGGTAATAAACGCTCCTTATCACAGTAATGCTGCAGCTCTTTCGTACACATTAAACAATGTGGACGATGCCAAACGAAATTTAAAACCCAAATTACCTATTTACGGCGGAACAAAAATTTGTTGTTTATACATAAAATTACTACCCAAAAAAATGCATTTTTAATGTTTTATTTTATTTTTCATTGTATTTGTAAAATAAGCATAGTTGAACTATTTTATCAATGTTTTTCATTTACTCACAAATAATTGCTTAAGTTGCCTCTAAAATCATGAAGCACAAAAATTTTTAATGGTCTTCATCTTATAATTTAACTCGTGACGTGCCACGAAGGAAACGGGTAAATTTCGCGATGTTTTGACTTTTACGTAATATTTTGTGGGTTTATTTTATGCTATCTTATGTAATATTTACCGAAACACATTTCTTGAATAATAAACTGTGCCTAAAAACAACATTACTTGCGTTTATTTGATGAATTCATATGTTTTACAATATTTTTCACAACAACGATGCAACCGAACTTTGACAGCTCAAAAGCTCCGTAAAAACGCGGCCAGTGATCATAGATAATTCCAGAGAAATTATTCCGGTTCCATAGATGTGTTCAAAGCATTCTATACCTTAAGAACTAGAATGCCCCAAGCGATTCTGACCTTATCCTTCATACGTTTTCTTTATAATTAAGGGTATATTACCGCGAACGCAGCATAATTGCGGTTTTTGATGCAGTTTTTAGAAAATTTCTATATTGTTTATTAGAAAATAAAATTATGTTTAGAACAAATAAATTATTCTTCTAAATGAAGATAAAATAAAACGTGTTAAAATCTTTAAAACAAATGCGTAAAAAAATATTGACAGAACCTCTAAAAATAGCTTAAAGTTCGATTATATCTTTAATTCTAAATACAAGAGAATTATAAAAAATATACATCATCACCACATCAATGTTTTCTAAATGACTGTAGTATAAAATTATTTTAAAAAGCATTAAAACAATACATAAATAAATAAAAACAGTTTTTTCAATATAACGATGTTGTTTCTCGCATCACGTTGTTATATAAACCACGACGCTAGCTTTTTGCCGTCAGTACGCGAGATGGTTTCGAAGCGGGCGGGCATCAAATTTTACAAATGGCACATCAGAAAAGAGGTCAAACTAAAGGAACGTCGTTATGTTATTATGTATTGTTTCAGAACCAAGTTGACTTTTTTACTAATAGCGGCGGCTGTCTAGTCTAGAACCAGCGCCAGCGGCATATAATGTTTTAGAGTGCCCCTTCAGCAGAATTGTAGTATTATTCGAAGTATTTATTTAGCCCTACTGGGCTTTTACTTAAATTTCTAATTATACAGTTACGTTAGTTGTAACAATGATATACCTTATAAATTATGTTAAGATAAAATGAGTTACAAAGTTATAAAAAGTAACAAAATTGTAAAATAGGTTGCAAACAAACAAAAAGAAATCGATCGACATACTCCTAAAAATTAAATTATTGGATTAACGAGAAAAATTGTTGAAATCTATTTAATATAAAAAATAAATAAAAAAGTGTGTGCGTGGAGTCCGCGACAGAAGTCAAACTTCTTGTTTATTGGGTCCATACCCAATATACTATAAAGAGATAAAAATTAAGAAAAAACACGAAACGATCCTCACCATAAATCTCCCGGCATGAATCTAGCGAACCTTGCAAGCAATAATTAAAACTACCAAATTTAATGTGAATAACCAACAAATTGTGCTATTTCATATTGAAACATGTTAGTTCACATTGCTGCCGCAGGTTTTTAATGTAAACTAAAGAACGTATGAAATATTTTTGTAGTTTCCTAGGCCATAATATCAAGGGCATATGTTGGGATGTAACTATTTTTTAATATTCGCCTCGGAAATCAGAATTTTCGTGACACTCCAAAATCACTCAGACCCCCTCAGCAAAGAAGTTGTTCAAAAATACAGATCAAATTAAGGAAAAACATATTATTTACTAAGGAGTGGTATTCTCTTATATTTCAAGAAGTGTTTGTGAAGGATTGCTGGTGACGAGGGAGGGGAAGGCGGTGAAGGTAGAAGGGGAACGCGGGAGGGGAATGGGGACGCATGGGAAAGGTCATTTATTTTATTTATTTATTTATTTAACGCCCAGATCGGAATTATTCCGGTAGTCCCAATTTTTTTATATGTTTTATACACTCATCTCCCGATGAAAAATCTGAGTTTTCGACCTTGGCGCACTTGAGCTTTTGCCGCCATCTTGAAAAAAACTAACCGAAATCGCACCAAAATCTAGTTTTTCTCAAAAATCTCATTTTCAATAAAAATTTTGGCTAAAGTAGACTTGCAAGTTTAGTAGAACATAAAATTACCTATAATTTTTATGTTAAAATTATTCTTCTATCTCTAATAAATATCGAGATACGCAGTCGTAAAAATGTCTATAAGTTTATGAAAACAGGTAAATTGCTCGACTCGGTTTGGTTTTTGGTGCGTATCTCTTTTCCAATACAATTTTATAAAAAAATTAATGCAATAAATTTTGTAGAGAAGAAAATTTGATAAAAGACGTAGATATATGTTTAATGTTTTTATCTCAATTAGATATCGAGGTTCTAATGCAAAAAATTACACTAAAATTAGGTCAAAAGTGTTTGAATCTTGATTATTCTTTTTTTAACAATTGTCATTGAAATAACACGTTAAATACCCCTTATTTCAATGACAATTGTTAACAGAAACATTAACCATCAATGTTATCACAACAAATAAATAAAATTATTAATAAAGGTACATAGATGTGATAAAAAAGAATAAAAAAATATATTTTCTTAAGATTTGTGACTATTGACTATAGTTTCTTACTACCACTTTCGGGCCCCGAACAGCTTCAATTTAGTCATCATCATGAACGAAGGCTTCCACAACATTCTCGCACGAGCTGCCATTACAGTGAATTTAGGGTATGGAGCATTTCAAACCCGACTTTCTACATTTGCACTTTCCAGCGCAACCTTTTTTGCGTTGGCATGATATAAAATTCAGCAACGATCACTTTTACTTTACCAACTTTTTGGTAATATACGTTTGAGGGTGAGAGGACTGTGAAGAGTACTAACAGGTCGATATCCTGACCAATGATTATGACTGCATCATGTTGAGATGACAACAAATTTTCTGTGGTTATTATGAGAACGTCAGCATCCTATTCAGCTTGTACTGTCGTTATTTGCGATCGTTCAAATGAGGCTTCGAGTAATGAAATTAAACGAGAATGGTTCTTTCTGCACTCCATGAAAAGATTTCAATTTAACGGAACCCAATTTTCCCACTAGTTCCCTTGATAATAAACGCTGTTTACGCTGAATGTTTTGATCTGGCCCTACAGATGTATTAAGGGTCACAGCTACAATCCCTCCCATTGCATGAAATGTTTTACGTCCATCCAAAGAGTCTATATTAAAATCTACATTATGAAATACAAATTGCATAAAAGCATTATCTTAATTTGGAATTTCCGGATGAAGAATGGCAAACTGTTCAAGTCGAGTTGCCTGTTTGTAAGAACATGAAAATCCGAGGGCTGAGGTAGCAACAATAAGCTTTTTTGAGAAAAAAATTCTGTCTCGTCGTATAAGCACCTACGATAGCAGTGATAAATGAAAGATGATGCTGATATCAGTGCATGCATTAAGCCAACACATTTCCTTTTCCATTCTGCTGTCTCGCCATGTTTGCTTTTGCCTATCACTCTCTCATAAAACCCTGTACGTGGAATCATGGAGTTAACACCTCGAAGAAAGTCATCTGATGGACTAATTTTTCAATGTGTACACTTTGGATCGAATATCTTCTCTAATAATATATGTAGCAGCTTACAATCCCAAAACTTCCCTCCAGGGGGTTGGAGCTCCTATCTTTATACCACTGGTTAGTAATTATTTTACAGCCTGTAATTTTGAAGCACACTACTACTTTTCTCTAACAAAGAGCAGTTGTGCCTTTAAAGTCTCGCTCTGACAGTTTTTATGTTAGGCCGAAAGACTCCTTTTAAGACTCCATTAACTGTTCCTGTGAAAACTGACAATCTAACAATGACAATGAGGGGGAGGGGGGAGTGACCCCCTCTCTTGTAAATATTTATTTACAAAATGTAAAAATGTAATGTAAACAAAATTCGAATAACGTGGTAATTAATCGTGATAAAACTTCTGTTTTCACTTACCGATATTTGTTTATACTTTATATCAGTAAAAAAAATACAAAACCTTTTTTTTTAGAAATTTTATTCTTAAGTCTTTTTTTTTAGAAATTTTATTCTCTACAAAATTGATTTCAAAAATGTTTTCATAAAATTGTACTGCAAACGAGGTACGTACAAAAACCAAATCTAGTCGTGCGATTTACCTGTTTTTATAAACTTATACGCATTTTTACGACTGTATATCTCAATACTTATTAGAGATAGAAGAAAATTATCTATATAAAAATTGTAGGTAATTTTATGTTTTACTAAATTTGTCAAACTACTTTAGCCAAAATTTTCATTGGGAACGAGATATTTGAGAAAAACTAGATTTTGGCGCGATTTCGGCTGGCTTTTTTCAAGATGGCGGCGAAAGCTCAAGTGCGCCAAGGTCAAAAACTCAGATTTTTTATCAGGAGATGTGTGTTAAGAATATTTCTCAATTGCATTGAATTCTGTAGATCGATTTTTATTGGTCTAGGCTTGCTACTTGATAATTTTCCAATTCTGTAAAATTTTGAAATATTTTCATTTGCTGATTTGTCGATTTCACTGATTAAACTGGTGACAGCTGCCTGGTCATCCAAAATCCTGCCGGCTTCTGTCCATCCAATATGTTAATACTTTCAGGCACATTGCAAATAATATTATTTTTAGATCGCACTTGTTCATTCATTACCGAAATCGACTCGCAAATACTAAAGTTATTTTGAGAAGAATTTGCTCTAATATCCTTGTAATGGCATTGCAACAATATTAATAAAAATTGAAAATTACCGATATTTTATTTATCTTGCCAATATATTCAGATATAATAATGATCACGTATTATGAAAATGATGCGTAATTGAATACCGTATTGTTTTGACAACTGTCAATGAAGAACATATCGGTTACGAGTCATAAGCTACTGCCTACCGTCTAGCAGTGTAGTTGATTGTATCGAATAATTTATCAAACAAGTTTCATCGAAATCTGATAAGAATCATAAAATCATGAACTTTGCCAAGAAATTTACCTAAAACATGCACATTCAACTAAATAAACATAATTTGAAAGACGCCCATTATTAAGCGTTTCATGTTCAAACCTTACTCAAGGGTACCATCTAGTCTAATGGATTTGTTCGCTGCTTTGACTTCGTAGTGTTATCACCAAGCGCGTAGCAGGTTCCCCGGTTCAAATTACTTCATTCCTCTACCCCGAAATATTATTTCGGTTTTCGTTAATTCCCCCTTAAGGTTTAAAATCGCATTTCAAAAAATATTTTTAGAGTTTAATTTGGCTCGCACTTAGCGCGCGCCGGCGCGTAAACGGCAAGCAACCGGTTAAAGCAAAATAAATAAAGTAGCTCACATCCGTACTAGATATTAGATATACCTTTTGATTACAAAAATAATTTTTCAGTTTGGTGGGGTATTTTGATTTCAAATCCAAATTTAAGATTTGTATGAAACTGGCCGAAATGGGCCGCGCATACGTTCCTCTTAAGTCTGGGAAGAACGAGCAAATGGTCTCTTTGGCATGTACTGTGTTCATGAGAGTCATGGGACCACTGCAGTCTGTCAAACAGAGAGGCGGGAACCTTCCAATTCATCAAATTGTATTTTCTCATATCTGTATGCTTAAAATCTTATAGTGCACAATGTAACATGTCTGATGAATGTTTTCCAGGGGTGGAGGGTGAGCGCGTGCTGCAGATCGCCTGCCACCCCGGGGGGCGCCACTACCTGGCGGCTGGGGCCCGCGGGAGCGCCTGGAGCTGGGGCTGCGGCCGACGGGGGCAGTTGGGGCTCGGGGCGGACGGACGCCAGGCCCGGGACCGCCCCGCTCGTATTCCTGGCCTTCGAGGCCGCCGTATTACCTGCGTAGCGTGCGGCCCTTCATCCAGGTAATTGTGGGGACTTCTGGTGACTCTGTGCATGTTGACGCAACTGCGTTATCTATCAATCCTATCTACTTTTTACACCTTGTCTGACAACAATACATTAGAAGCCCGCCGAAAAATATTTTTGGACAAACACTTTTTTAAGCTAATCTCCGGCATTATACTGAATCCGCTCATGTTGAAGGAGATTAACTTATATGTACCTGACGCGTACAGTCGTGGAAGATTCCACGCACTTTTTTATGCTCCGAAAGCGAGAACTTCTTCCTATCAAAATGTGCCATTAAACAGAGCAATTCAACTGCTGAATGAATCTGTATTGAGCATCGACATCTTCAATGTCACCTACAGAGTTCTGTAACTATCTTCTGACATACGTCATAAGATAGTGAAACTGCCCCCATACACTTTTTTCTCTAAATTTTGTAATCTTCTCCATAATATTCTGGTGTATAACTGTTTTATGGAGAACCTGATAAAATAAATAAATAAATATGTGCCAATATTACCTATGTAATGATTTCTATCTACCTGCGACATTGCGGAACAATAACTCCCAAGGAGCAATCAGTTTGTTAGAGGAACCAGTGTAATGATCAACTCATATAGTAGTTGATCTCTCAGTTCTTTAATATTGACTGCTGTGCAGTGGCGGTTCTTCTCAGGGGGACAGTGGGGACAGTCCCCACCAGCTATACCCTGAACCTAATAAAGGAAATAACAGCTGATGCTTTGTCTTCACCAAAATAAATGAATTCTTTAAACATAAAAGTAATTAACATTTGCAGAAATAAATGACAAAAAATTATTCCGGATCATTTTAATGCGACACGGCAATCACCCAGGCCGACCAGCGAGAGCGGAATGATAGCTGACCAAGCTGGCTAGCGCACGAACTATCGCGATTCCATATCTCAGTGCGCAGAATCTACTGGCACTTGGGGGACGATCCGAGCTATCCCCTAAGACGTTTTGGTTCATTCCTACGTTTCTTTCGCGATCGTATGCAATCTGCGAGTACCGCGCATGTGAATTTCACATACCGTGGGGATCATCCAAAAAATCTCGACGCCAAACTACTTAACTATTTGTTTGCGTAATTTCGAGCGGGAATCGCTTGCGTTCAAATTAAGTTCGATAATAATCTTGCAAGATAAAGCATTATTTTTGTTATGCTATATTGTAAATTGGTATACATCTATAGACATTTTATATTATTTTGTGTTTAGATGTCCGATTAGCATGATTATGTAGACCATGGGTCGGCAACCTTTTCTCGTAAAAGGGCCAAATTTTTGTCTGGGGATTAGTGCGGGCCGCACTTGGGCCACATGTCATTAAGTATACGTGATATTTGGTGACATAGTAGGGGTGCCCGGGTTCATTGGATGAGGTATGTCCAGGTCTTGGTGGCGGGTGCATCTGCCCATCTGCTGCGTGGCGGGCCGGATCTAGAGACTGGTTGAGGGAGGCCTTTGACCTTTCCAGCCGGACTCTCTCGACTCATCGCCTCGCACTGCAGTTGGAAAGATTGATTCATATTCACTCCTGGACACTCTGACACCCAGATTCCTACCCACTTTTTCCTTCCCAGAACTTCCAATCCTTTCTTTCCTTAAAATGACCCTCCACACGGCACCCCCTAAGATGACATAGGCTCTGAGAAAATTATTTTCCTCATTTCCTCAACAAAATTTACTGTAGTTAATAAAATCAATGAGATTTTGGTGGTTGTTTTTGACTTGCAAGTTTTCTTATATTAGCTTGCATTGTTGAAGTAGAGTCGGTAGTTTTGCGTCTAAATGTAAACCCGATAACCGAGATGCATATCATTTGTTTTCTCGATAATTCAGAATTGAAAAAGCTTGCTCACAAATTTATGTACTTCCAACAAAGTAATTATTTGCTCAGCAAACCATTTTAACTCCTTGTAGTCTTCATAAAACAAACCCCCATAGTAATCCACCAAGTAAGTTTTCCTTTAAAAGCCATTTTAAGTGTGGTATCACTTTGCAAAACTATCACATTGATTTGCTAATCACTCCGTTGTGTATGATATCATCCGTTACGTGCGTTGCGGCGAGAATCTTGCGGGCCGCACCCAGACGCCTCGCGGGCCGCAGGTTGCCGACCCATGATGTAGACCATAACAATTTTTTTTTGAGAAATTTTATATTATATTCTACGGCTGGTGAGATTACGGTATAGTAGTACGTAAAAATGTCGATCCCCACCATCAAAGAAGTGCCCGAGCCACCACTGGTGCCGTGATCACCAATCTACTGGTCTCTCAGTGTGTTTGATTGGAGTCTGCGCAATTATCACCTCCCATAATACCTCGGTTCTTTAATATCGACTTGTGCGGAGACTTGTGCATGTGCTCAGCCAAGTGATTTATCAGTGTTATCATAACAAGAACTTGCTGTCGGAAATTAAGCTGAGTCAGATTCCCTTCCGGTATCCACTTTCCACGTTTCCCATAGTTGTGTCATATTGAAACGCCGTATATATATATATATATATTTTTAATGCATTCTAAATTATTGATTTCAGTCCAATTGATTCGCAATCTAAGTGCACAGTAGAATATTGCCGTCATTGGTCTCTTGTCACACTGCTACGCTGACGATCAGCAAGTTTATTTTTACTGCACTCCAAACGAAGTCAGCAGTCTCAAAATTCGTGTAGCTGAATGCCTAGAAGCAATAACTCGTTGGATGTCTTCAAACAAGCTAAAGCTGAACCCATCTAAGACTGAGTTTCTCTGGGCGGCCACAAACAAACGCCAACATTTCATAGACGATTCGCCTATTTCCATTTCCGGCAGCGATATTATTCCCAAGACAACCGTCAAACTTCTTGGCGTTAATCTAGATTCAGACTTTTCGTTTAAAAGTCAAATAAATAGGACTGTAAGCACCGGTTTTTTTCACTTAAGACAACTCAAGTCCGTCCGAAGAAATCTTCCTACAGAGGCGACAAAACTACTAATCAACTCTTACGTAGTCTCGCGACTCGATTATTGTAACGGTATCTATGCTAGCCTTCCAAAATATCAAACTGACAAACTTCAATCCGTTTTTAACGCAGCGGCACGGCTCATAACCGGAGTCTCTAAATATTCACACATTTCAGAACACCTTCGTAACCTTCATTGGCTCAAGTGCCCTGAAAGAATCCAGTACAAATTGTGCTGGATGGTGTTTAAATCAATCAATGAAATGGCCCCACCTTATATCTCTGAACTATGTGTCCCGGAAAATACTGGTCCGAGGCAGTCAACCCTTAGATCAGCAACATCATCAGCTATAGGCAGACTAATGGAACCTAAACGCAAGCCAAATACAAAGTTTGGAGATCGCGCTTTTGGAGTATCTGGGCCTAAGGCTTGGAATAAACTCCCTCCGGAACTAAGATGCATAACAAGCCCAACAGAATTTAGGTCCAAATTAAAAACCTACCTTTTTGGGCTCTCATATCCTTAATTTAAATAAACCTATCTGAGAGTATCATACTTTTATTTTCTATGATATGTCTTAATTACACTTTTCTAATTAATTTTCTAATTACTTGAATCTTTGCACATCAATCTGTCTCGTTACGAATCACATTTAGGAAGATCAAATCCTTGTACTACTGTACCGCCCACTATAAAATGTTGCTTTTGATTTCCAAAATACACTCATCAAAGAATGTATTTTATACTAATATTAAAATATATTTCAGGATTAAAAACATATAACAAGTGTACACAATAATGTCCTCTGCGTGCGAACTATATCTAAATTTCTTAATAGACAATAAGTGTTAATTTCAAGCGACCTCCCAGGTAAGTATGGACCTGTATACATTTTTAAGAAGCATCGCGTTCATTGGTCGAGACATTGTACATATATTTTCTTATGAACCTGTGGATGCAATTTTTAGCCATTAGTTGTTTTAATTGTTTGTCTAGTTTGTAGTTTTTCTAGATTTTAGAAATGTATTGTAAGCTTGTGCAGCGCCCTTGAGGTGATTTTTCACAAAAACGGCGCTATATAAATCATCCAATTATTATTATTATTATTATTTAACTGGTTTGTTTGTTGCAGCGCTGCCTTGTCGGTGCGAGGAGTGCTGTACTTGTGGGGCGAGGGTGGTTGGGGCACCCAGCTGCTGACCCCTGTGGCCATTCAGCTGCCACTCGGAGAGAAAGTTCTACACATGGCGCTTGGTGAACTTATTTGCTTACTGACTGATAATAATGTTATATCCAATCAATAATAATGTTATCTTCACACATTTATTAAAACTAGTGGTTGCCCAATGGTCGAAATTAATTTAATGTGTAATGTTTTTTTTATTGATTTAATGTATTTTTTATGCATAATTTAAAAAAAAAAAAGCATTTTGCACTCCTTCTCTATATAAACTATAACTGTGCGAAATTTCTTACTCCTTCGTCTGCGCAATTTTCGTAAAAAGGGGTACAAAGTTTTTGCTTCATGTATTAATATACTGATGATTCACGCTATATCTCACTGTTGGTTGTTAGGTTGGAATGATGAGCACCTGTTGCTGTGCAGCAGCGGGGGCACTGTGTACCTGTGGCGCGAGTGGGGCTCCAATTCCCCCCCGGCCCCCGAGCTCACCCCCCTGCCTGGGCTGGCGGGCCTGCGCATCCATCGCGTTTACTGCGGCCCGCACTTCTGCGTCACGCTGGACGAGAGGTCAGTCTTGCTGTCACTGTCACTCGCCTACTAATACCGTTCTTGGATTTTATATCACTATACCAAGTGCGGTTTCACTGTTGAACCAATATTGACAGGGAATAAATAAGAAATCGATAATTGAAGCATTTATTTTTTACTTTTAATTGAAGTACTAACCTAAATAAGCTTTGACAGTCATTTACTGGCATTTACTTTTTAACACTAAACGGGAGTTAATTAGTTAATGAGGTCTTTTGATATATTTCAACCATTTTCGTTTCTCAAAGATCGAATGGAATAAATGGATTGCGGAATAGATGCATTATTCAAGTCTATGGATGGAATATATAACTTCTTTCAATTCTAAGAGCTTCCTCAGTTCAACCCTTTCATTAAACAGGCCAGAATGTTTTGCATAAAGAATGACATTATTCAAAAATTTGTGTATATTGACAGTTAACCGAAACTTATTTGATACTATGGAGGTGTGCTAAAATTTATCACATTGCGTCTTTGTGTGTTCAGGGGACGGGTGTACACGTGGGACGAGGAGAACTACTTCATGCTGAGGTTCTACAGCCCCGAGGAGGTGATCGCCGCCACCCTGGTGCAGGGGATGCAGGGTAACTTCTTATCTTACCTCTGAACTCCTTCTGTTTTATTATGCAAAGTCGTGGCACATCTTGTATATTATGGTTTATATAGGATCAATCATTGATGGAGACTGAATGCCGTCGTTAACCGCGCAAATGCCCTCATGACCGGCACGCGGTGCGTCAATGCGTTATCAAGAAATAACTATAATAAGGAACTCCAGTCCAATTTTTTAAATTTTTTTAAATGAATAATGACCTTCTAACTTAAATAACTGCATATTTGTAGTTTTTATTTTTATTTTTATAGTTAGTTTTAATAGTAACCAAAGTATAACCAAAAGCTTTGGTTATTTTCAACAGATTTTGTCATTTTGTATGGAAGAAGCTATGAAACTATTCAATGAGTAAAACGTTATTTCGGTGGAATTATTTATTTATTATATTATATTTTTCAATATTATTAAGGGAGAGTGGTATAAAAATTGTTTGAAATTATTATTTTTTTAGCTTTACGAATCGAAATCAATATTATGGAAATCGAAGCATGAATTTTGTAGGCAACTGGAATCAGCTGTTCATCGCCGGCCATTTTGAATTGGAGCGTTTTAACAGACATTACTGGGCATTACGATCGTTTTTTGTACAGTTAAAGTTTTTGAATATTTTAAATAATATAGATAAACTAATAGAGATACTTTATTTTTGATACTGAATTATTTAGGCCTAAATAATGTTTCAATAAAAACAATAACTAATATATGTCCAAATCTCTATAAACCAATAATACGGAATGTTGGATGGCTTGCCATATCTTCAATACAAATATGACGGTTGCTGGAGAATTATGGATGCGGTGAGGTCACGCCTCACAAATTCAATAACTCCAACTTGACAGGGTGTTTTAATGAACTGTTTTAAAATAGACTTTTTAATATTTTTTTAAAAACTCTACGTTAAATAATATTTAATAAAGCTTATATATTCAGAATCAGCGTTTATTGGTCTATACGAACATATTTTTTTAAAGCCATAATATTTTTCACTGGAGTTCCTTATTATATACTGTGTAAGTGCATAGAGATAACAATTATTTTGGACTCATGAAATTTATCAGAAGTATACATTTTATTAGGAAAATCGAAAAAACAAAAGTTTCGCATTATTTTTTGTAAAAAATATTTTTTTTTGGAAAAGTACATGGATGCTGATCTTTTTCCATGTTGAAAGTTTTTTTTATATATTTTTTGATTTAATTGATTTTTCTTTATAGTTTGAACTGTTTTTTTTCTTTTCTGTTTTTTTCTCCTCGGCTCTTCGCCGAGACGAGTCCGTTTCACTGAAATCAGTTGAAAACATTGATATATTAAAAACACGACATACAAACTTAAGATGGAAGGTAAACACTGATCAGACAGAACTAATCCGTAAAACTTATAAAGGTTTTCATTCTGAACTGTTTTTACATGTGATCACTAGTCGACTTGACTATTTTCTCGATTCTCGTGAAAGTCCACTATTGTGAAGCAGGACAATTGAGTGGTTAGGCAAGTTAGTTGTTAATGTGTGTGAGTTGCAGATAAAGCGGTGGTGTCCCTGTCGCTGGGGGCCCAGGGGGCTGCAGCCGTGACGTCGGGCGGGGAGCTGTGGGGCTGGGGAGGCGCACGGCCCCTGCAGCTGCTGCACCGCGCGCAGGACAACCTGGCCGTGGTGGGGGTGGCATGTGGACCCAACCAGATGCTGGTGTGGAGCGAGGGCCGTGCCTGGAGCCTGCCCGCCGCTCTGCCCTACATCCTGGACCTCACCGAGCCTACCTTCAAGTGAGTCTAGTACCAAACTTATATATCTGTATTACGTATCCTGTAGCTGTTGTGATTTGTTTGCTCGCTTGCTTGCAGACAACTGGAGAGGCTTCTGTGGCTGTCGCAGGGCCCTGGAGCGCCGGGGGCTCCCGCCTCCTCGCCCCCCAGCCGCCTCAGCGTGCAGGAGAGCGAGTGCGTCGCCGTGGCAACCCTCAACCTTCTCCGTCTGCAGGTAATAAATACTACATTCGTCAACGAACGATATCGTGGCACGAGAGAGGATGGACTATAAACCTTTATTTTTGTGATGCAAGACGTTTGAAGATAATTGATGGCGTTTTTTTAAAATCAAGTCACAGGATTTGGCAATTTGAAAGGAGAAAGTGTTAGGAACTTTCTTAGTAGGTGGGAAAATAGGAATGGCGTAAAAACTCACTGTAGTTAATGTAGCGGGCTGGGTTGATGTCCACATAGGAATTCACATAAAATGTTCCAAACTGTACAGATTGTATGATCACCTTAAGTTATTTGAAGTCTTTGCATATACAGTAATTTGCACTTCGAAAATATGAACATAATAATACACTGCCTGCTGTTCGAAGGTTGCCACTGCACTTGTTTGCACTGTAGGTAGTGGGAGGTAGGTAGGAATATTGGGAAAGGACAATTATATTCCAGATGGAAAGCTCTACCTTTGCTGTGGTTATATGCTCCAATATTGATAGTGGCTGGTCTTCCTCGATGATGGCACAAAGATGGTTACACTTTACCGTCACTTTTTGTATATTAATTAGTATTTTTACGACTTTTAAGCGAGAATTTCAAGATTGAGATGTGATCAGTTTTACAACGAGTTTCGACTGAAATTAATGTGGGTAATTTTCGTTTTTATGCTATATTGTATATGTGTGTCAAGTAGGTAGACATCATCTTCCTCTTCTTCTAGTAGAAAAGTAGGGCCCTTAACTCGTACCGTGCCTCTGGAGGAAACTCGAAAATTTGGCGATGTTTTGACTTTGACGTAATATTTTGTGGGTTTATTTTATGCTATCGTAATATTTACCGAAACACATTCCTTGAACAATAAACTATGCCTAATAACAACATTACTTGCGTTTATCTGACGAATTCATATGTTTACGATCTTTCTTACAAGAATGATGCAATCGAACTGACAGTTGAAATGCTCAGAAAAAAACTTTGCTAGAGATCCATAAAGAATTCATAGAAATTATTCGGGTTCCATAGATGTGTTCAAAGCATTCTATACCTTAAGAACCAGAATGCCCCAAGCGATTCTGACCTTATCCTTCACACGTTTTCTTTATAATTAAGGTTTAAAATCGCATTTCAAAAAATATTTTTTAGAGTTTAATTTGGCGTGCGCAATCGGCAAGCAACCGGTTAAAGGAAGGAAAAGGAAAAAGGGAGGAAATAACAAAGCAAGGAGTTTGGGAAAATGGGTTTCAGTTCATAAGCTCTTTCAGAACTAAACATCATTAGTTGCCACAATCATAGGGTGTCCGTGACCATACTTCCTCCACCCAACCTACTACCCATGTACTTATCCCTATCTGATAGTGTGTGGCCAATATTATCTACATGTGACATTTGGAACAATAACTCAAGGAATTATTATTTTTAGATTGACCGAAATTTAGGGAGTGCATAGCTCCAACGCTCCTTAGCGCTAGCCGCCACTGCTGAGGGATGATGGATTTATATATATGTATACATATTTTTTTTTTATATGAAATATTTTATTATATGAAATACCGCACAAGAGTCCCAACTGCTCTCGTCTGGAGCCACTGAGACTAGGCATCCCCAATTGGAGTATTTTGTGAGGCTGAAGGTAGTGGGGAGGGGAAGGAGATAGGGAAGAAGAAGGTGGGGAAGTACCTGGCTATTCAGATTTGGTCACCAAACACGGCTAAAGCCATTTCAAGCAACGTTTCAATTCTGAATGGCGGTCTTACACCAGAGCGATACTGATAGTATCTTCCACTCTGGAACGTTCCCCAAATATACTATATATTATTTTAAATTAATAAATTGTGAAATAACACAAATTAATCAAATAAAATTTATTTGCGCACGCCGGGTTCGAACCCGCGACCTTCGGATTGTGAGTCGAGAGTCTTACCTCCGGACCTCGAAGGCCGTCATATGTAGATGTATGTGTATATTATGTATGTAGATGTATGTTATATGATAGATTTATGAATGTATATGTTTCCAGTTAGAAGGCGTGATGGCGGGCAGCTGCCCCTCGGAAGGGCGCGACTGGGTGTGCGGGGTGCGCGCGGCTGTGTGTGCTGCGGCCGGGGGCGGTCAGGGACTGACCAGGGCTGCGGCCCAGCAGACCCTGCGCCGTGCCTGGCCTGTTCTGCTGCCCACCTCGGCGGAGCGCGCCCGTCTGCTGTCCTCGCTGCTGCCCAAGGGTAACAAATAATGAAATTGAAAATGTCTCATTTTCTCATCTTCTTTGTGGTCCTGTTAGCGCCAGTCGGTTGAACAGTTCAGAAAGCAAGCACTTTTAAACGCATTACGTTATGATACCAACATTAGAAAAAATTTCTCACATATGTGCACATTATAACATAAGGCTTCACAATATAGACATTTTTAGCAAAACCCTTTAAAAGAATCAAATAAAGTAACGCGTACAATCGAAAAAATTAATACAATAGTACGGGATGTATGGACAGAAGAAGAGATGCTCGAAGAGTGGAGACTAGGAATGTTCTCTATACAAGAAGGGCGACCAACTCGCGCGCTGTAATATGCTTTAAGAATATGCCTTATATTCTTAAAGGATTATATACTTTCGAAATATTGAAATTTTTTTTTTTTTTTAAATTCTAGACCACCAGGTCCCCTTAACTTAATACATATATTTATCTCTTTATTTTATGTACATAAAGAGATAAATATATAATGAGTGACACATAAATAAATGATGAGTGACACTTTGAACCATGAACTGTTTTTTCAGCTTTCACACTGAAACACGCTCAATATTTATAAAGTTCACTCAAACTGTATCGCAATGGAGACTAACACTGCTTTAATGACCTTTAAACTTTGAACCACTTGAAATGTTGCGACGCACCTGTGTTTTGGTCAAACTGATTAACTGACTGCTTGACTTGAACCTGACCTAATTGACTGTGATGGTTTGTTTGGTGTTAGGAGGGGAGGCGGACAATGTGTCTCCAGGGAGGCGCTTCATGCGGGAGTTGCTGGTGGCAGCCCTGCTGGCCGGAGGGGGGCTTCGTTCCACGCTGAGGAAGCACCTGAGGGCACCAAACCATGTGTGAGTCTACATCCTGTCTTATTCTCTTTAAAAACGTCCTAATATGCTTTAACCATACTAAAGTATGCACTAACCATACCGAAATATGCACTAACCATACCACAATATGCACTAACCATACCAAAATATGCACTAGCCAGTAGCCACACCAAAATATGAACAAACTGAAATATGTACTAATCATACCAAAATATGCACTAACTTCAATGAAATATACATGTATTCCTGGTTTAGGGACGAAGACGAACTGGAGCTGGAGACGGGAGGGGACGAGAGTTGGGCGGAGCCGTCCTGCCAAGACGACATGTCCGACGCTTCTCCAGGTAAAGCAAACAGATTGTTAGATTTGGTTAACCCCAGAGTTTTCTGACTTTTAGTCAGAAAACTTAAATGACTCAAATTCACAATAAAAATATTCTCAGTTGAGATTAATTTTCCAATAGATGCGCTGTTTTTTAACATATCCCAAAATGAAATACTGTCTTTGTTTCGTGACGCTGTGGGTACCGGTGCGTATGTTTGTTTTATTTGACCAGGTAAACAGCAGAAATTCTAGTGTAGAGAATTTCGCACAATCTGAGTACCCACACGGGCGGAGCGTGGACAATAATCCCCAGTCGATTTGAAAGAGCGGACCCATCGTGACAACTCAAGGAGTGTCAATTTATCGTAAATCGATCGTAATTCGCGCACTGAACAAAATTATCGTCTGCCTATCGTTGCTCCCTGTTTTTCATCGATCAATTAACAATATAGGGTGCCTGCAGATTTTAAAATCAGACGAATATTATCGTATCGCATCCGCAGGTGCTGTATCGCACAGAGTGGCCCTACCAAGGCATTCTGACCCCGTGCAGTCTAGCACGATTCAGTCTTTGAAAGTAGATGAAAGACTCTTTCAGATCTTAACAGAACAAGACGACTCTTGTAATCAAAAATATTAGAAATTTGAATTAAAAAATTGAGAAATTTTAATAATTATTTTGTCGCTTGCAGATTGTTTGTTTCTTGTATGAAAATACAACTTTAAAATGTATGTAAAGAAAAAGTATTGTTGTGGTGTCGGTTAGAATGAGAATTGTCACTTGTTTTGTTATTCTATGATTTCATTTATAAAGTGTCAGTTTGTTAGAAGAAACCATATAAAAAAAGTGATATAATAAACATAAATGTCGTTTCTTCGTTACACAACTTAGCAACACAAGTGTTTTATTTATCAGTTAAATTAAGGAATTAAACCTCTATATTATATGTATTTAAAAAAGTGTTTAATCCCTCAGGCCTCGGCAATATTTTGTCAGAAGGTGAAAATATTTCCGCTTTGCAATAAACTTTTTTCATAATTCGAAAAAGTAAATGTGCAGTCTTTATTCAATATGTAACAAAAACACCGTTTAACCTCTTAAATGCCAGGGAAGAAACTCGAAAATTTTGCGATGTTTTGACTTTGACGTAATATTTTGCGGATTTATTTTATGCTATTGTATATAATATTTACCGAAACACGTTCCCTGAACAATAAACTATGCTTACAAATAATATTACTTGCGTTTATTTGACAAATTGATAGTTTTATCGATCTTTTCATGACATGCGACGCTCAAATCGCGGCAGAAATGTCACTTCGAAAGTCATAGATATGTGCAAAGATGATTATTTGAGAGGTTAGGTGTGTTCCTTAGATCTGTTACGTCAAGAACAAGAATGCCCCAAGCGATTCTGACCTTGTCCCTCATACATTTTCTTTATACATAAGGTTTAAAATCGCATCTTAAAATATATATTTTTTTTATGGCGCGTCCTGGGCGCGCAATCGGCAAACCAGAGGTTAACCGCTGTGAAGTGTTGTTTTACAAGTAAGGCTGTAAATATTTAGATGGAGATGCAGATTCGGATGAGCCGGAAGAGGAGTTTACAGACAACGAGAAGATGGACGCACTTCCTTTACTACAATTAGTAAGTTCTATGATTATTATACATTGTTATCAAGATTTTTGCCTTCTGCTGCCGTTATCAAATGTTTCGCCTTCTGAAGGCATTATCTAATTGTGGTTAGGTCACTTACAGAAGATGTATATATAATATTTAGATATTTATGATGAAAAATGTATTGCTTTAATTTTATTACTTAAGCCCTTATTGATTTCTGAGTAAAATGGCGGAAATTATTAATAGTTATTACCCTTTTAACGTTTCCCCAATTACTGGATTGTTTAAATTTGACTGATAGTCCTTAGTTGTTAAGTGAGTTATTCCCAAATAATGACTCGGGGGTTTCTTTTTCTAGCATAATTAAATATTTTTATGGTCTCTAATATTTGAAATTGGCTTAACATATCTAAGATTGGTGAGTGAATTATATTTTTTTGTTCATTTATCGTTTATCAAAATAGCTTTTGGAATATTAAAATTTTTGTTAATTTTTAACTGCTCTAAAAGACTTGAGTTAATGGTCTATTGAGGGCAACGAGCGGGCTGACGAACTAGCAAGGAAAAGGGCGAAAGCACCACGTGGGATCTGAGCCGGCCGTATGAGTAGCAGCTTGCCACACAAAACTACATATTGATAGGTGGGTCGAATCCCAGCACTGCAAAGAATGTTAGAGGGCACCTGGAATGAGACAATCTAAAGTACTCATAAAAGGACCAGACCCTAGACGAACCAGGAAACTACTCAATATTGACAGAATCTCGCTGAGGGAACTGGTAGGACTACTAACGGGACACTGCCATCTCAGGAGACACTTGCAGATATTGGAAGTGGAAAACACCAATAGATGCAGGAAATGTGAAGAGGATGAAGAGACTCCAATTCACCTATGGTGTCAATGTCCTGCCCTGGTGGGAACTAGGCTCAGATACCTGGGGAGACATACAGTAGAACCAGAAGACATAACAATATATCCAGTGACAACCCTGATGAATTTTATTAAAAGGACTGGGTTGTTATTAAAGGATTGAGGTAAAATGGGAGATAGCACAGTGGGCCTACGGCCTAAGTGCTCACGGGAACTACTTGTAAACTGTCTCCACCTTTAAAAAAAACAAAAATAATGGCCTTTATTTTGTATGTGTAACGAAGTTGGCTTATGCTTATTAGTTTAGTGTGTTTCTATCGTGTTGTATAGTACTTACTAATGACCTCTGGTGATCTATTGATTATTCATACAGGTGAAGCAGCTGGTGCGCAGTATCTCTGCCGGCAGCCAGGCGGCACTGGGCGCACTGGAGGGGGGAGGCAAGCCAGCGGGTGAGGGGCCCCCGGGAGACGGAGAGAAGGCGCGCGACGAGGAGGCTCAGGACCCGGCCGATAATGAAATCAGCCCCACCGTGGACCTGCTACTGCAATTTCAGAGGTGATTCTGCTAACCTAACCTGACCTAACCATAATGCATTCTCACAAATCACATCGTGACGTCTCCGTAGACCCCTACTATATACTAGCCGTGACGATAATTTTGAAAGTATGGAATGTAATTACAGAGATAATGTTGAAGTGTGAGTGAATTCCAAAAATTCAAAAATGTCAAATGTCAATGCACTGATGATTTTGCTTTTGTTCTTAAACATATAATGCTACAGTTCTTTCTTGCACACTAAATAACAACAGTCGAAAATGAGACAAATTGTGAACGATGTCTGCACCCCTGAAAGGAAACAAACAATCATTGTCATACATCTCCCTCACACGTATAAAGAAAATGAAATGCAATTCCCAAAAAGTAGTACTTTGGAGGAAACAGTCACACGTATTTTGTGTGTCTCACCATAATTTAAAGTGTAAGAAAGAGCTGCAGCATTATAGCAATAAGAAGCGTATGTTTATTGCCTTTTTTTGCCGTCACGGTACCTTAGTCGTGAATCGACACAATAATTATAAAAGTGCACGATAGGCGTGGATCGATTTCGTTATGTCCGTCTAAATTTTTTAACAAGTTTCTCTATAAACAAACAGACTGCTGTTTCTGGAGCTACGGTCGCGTGACTCAGGCGTGCGGCGCTCAGCACGCTTCTTACTGGCTCGCCACTCCGCCCTCATAGCCCGCAACTGTACCATCACCCTGCGGCGCGCAACCCTGGCCATACAGACACACGCCCTGCTGCCCGCCGTGTGGCCTATCCTCAACCAGGACATTGTGGGTAAGTACCAACCTACCCTACTCTCAGTGAGTGCAAAACAGTTTGAACAACAAACCCCGTTTATCTATGAAGAAACACGTATAGCGCGGGCTGGTATACTTGCAGCCACGTGTGAGCCGCGGACAATTAAAACTAACCATAGCTACAAGATTTCAGTTCCACAACAACGGGACAGTGAAGCGGGCTGTTTGTAATATGCAGTTTGCAAAAGCATTTGTAACAAGGTGTGTGCACCATTTTATACACACTCAGCCTTACTAAAAAAAAACCCGTAAAAATTTTATTCAATTGATAAACGAGCGTTTATGTGAAAACATTACTAATCAAAAATTGTTCGTGGAAAGAAATATACATTGCTTACACAGCCTGAGAGGATAGTGTATCTCATGTATACAACTGTTTTCTGAACAAATTTTGGAATTTTTCCAACATATTTTAAATGTCTTGTATATTTCTTATTTTTGAAGATGTCGTAAAAACAAGTACCATTTTAGAAACTAGATAAAATTACCTTTTAGATTTTTATATCTGAAATGTACGATCGTGTTTGAAAATTGCAGTATTTTAAGCTTCAACATGAAAAAGGTTGAAAAAAACAACTGACCGTAAACGTATTCTATTAATAACAAGGTTATGTCGTTTATTTTTCGTCTGTTTTCTAAAGTTGGAATATTCAAGATATTCATTAACAGTGGGTAATTTATATGCTCTAAAGCAGGGGTCCTCAGGATCATTCAGAGTTAAATTAAAATTGAGTTGGGGTCCCTGAACAACAAAAGGGGGTCTGCGCAAGTGCATATAACAAATTTACCTAGTCTTGAACGAAAAGAAATATAATTTTTTGTATTGTTATATTATTGCTGCATGAATAATAATATATATTAAACTGTAATATCTGCGTTTGTTGCAAAACTTTTGCTGTACAAACAAAACTTGGGAAGGGAAGAATGTTCTCCAAGTTTCCAAATCTTTAAAAATTGCAAAATAGAGATGAAAATTTGTTTGTTTATTGTCAACACTTAACGGCGCTTCATTCAAGGGGAGGGGGAAGGGGTTCGTGGGCCAAAAGAGTTTGGGAATCACTGCTCTAAAGGGATATTATGTTTAAAATTTACGAAACGTTGAAATTTTCTTGAAATTTTCTTTAATGAATTACCTAGAACAAAACAAAATTCTGTCCCAAAATCAATATGGCTTCAGAAGTAAACTAAGCACTGAAGATGCAATATTCGATCTGACAAAAAAATTATACACATCTGTTGATCAAAATAAAAAAAGTTTAGCTATATTTTTAGACTTGAGAAAAGCTTTTGACACGGTAAATCACAATCTACTTATAAAAAAAATTAATCAAATAGGTTTCAAAAAGGATACACTAAAAATTCTAACTAACTACCTTAAAGACAGAAAACAAAAAACAAAAATAGGGAATTTTTATAGTACAGAAACAAGGATAAAAAACGGAGTACCACAGGGAACTGTTCTCGGCCCAATTCTGTTTCTAATATATATAAATGATTTATGTAATGTTGTAATCCCTGGTGAAATTGTGTCTTACGCTGATGATACAGCAATAATAGTAAATGGAAAATCCTGGCTTGAAACTTTTTTGAATGCAACAAAATGTATTGCATATGTATCATCATGGCTAAAAAGTAATAGACTCTTCTTAAATTACAGCAAAACTTTTTACCTAACTTTTTATAAAAACAGTAAAAACAAACCCCCCAATAACCTAAAAATTAGAATACACAATGCTAACTCTAATCAAGTAACATGCTCTTCTTGCTTTGAACTTGGAAAAGTTGAAAAAATCAAATATTTGGGTATTTATATTGATACAAATTTAAATTGGCAATCACAAATTAATAATACCGTTTCTAAATTAAGATACCTTACTTACTTATTTTACAGACTTAAAGAAGTACTTAACCCGTCAGGCCAGAGCTTAATGACTTTTATCGCTAATAAAAATGCCGTAAAATGGCGGGGAATTCTTGAAAAGTTCCGCTTTACAATAAAATCAAAATAATTTGAATATTTCTGGACGTATCCAAAAACTAAAACTGTGTTTTGAAAGGCGATTGATTACGCTTTCAAATTGTGTTATTAGAAGTAAACATGTTATTTTTGAAATATAAATATTTTTAATGCAAACAGTAAAAAGTTTTAAAAATGGCTCACCTTGCGTTCTTTCCTTTGAAAACTGAACTATAATAACTGATCACGAAAAAAGAAACTCGTTTTTTAATAGTCGAATGTATTTTTAACAGTATAGTCGACTCACTTTTGTTTCATTTTAAACAAAAATAATTAATAAAAAATTCACAAAGTTTCAAAAGTTTTTCACGTACGCGAGATTTCAACAAAACTGATAAAGATATTATTTTGAATTATTATATTACGTTTATTAAGTGGGAATTGGCATAAATAGATCCATTAGGGTTTTATGCGATAAAAACACTAAATTTATATAACAATTTACAAAAAAAAACACGTTTTTTCGATTTAAACAGCAAACATAACCAAAAATTACGTTTTACGATGTAACATAAAACACAAACAAATCTACATCAAATCACAATATTATGTAAATAAAACTTGAGTAAACAGATAAAGCTATAAAAACACGTTCAAAACCCGGCACTTATGCATAAATTAACAGTGACAAATAACTTCAATTACGATCGTAATTTCACTCGACTCGCGTTGAATTTGGAACTATAAGACTGAACTATTATGTGAAAGAGGACTTCCCCCGAATGACGTTTGCTTCCATTAGTGATGGGAACAAACGCAGAGATATTTCGATTATAAAAAGGAGTTATTACTTCGATATTTCTCGCAAATAATTGAATTCTCATTTCAAATAATTGAAATATGTATAAACTATTACGTATTTATAATATAACTATATTTCAATCGTATTTATTTACCTTTTATAATAAATATTCGATATTTTTCGTAAAGTATTCAGAGTTATTTCCATATTTTTCGTAAAAACAAATATAAATCTACGAAATATTATCTATTTCTAATAGCATTGATTTACATATAATAATTTATCGAATGTGCACAATAATAAAACTCCAAGATATTTATTATTTATTTATTATAAAAAAATAGAAGTACCAAAAATAAATAACTAATAAGTAACAATTTTTTTTTATTTGCCGGCAACCCGGGCGTTTATTGAAATAACATTATTATACAAAAAAAAAGTATGTATCCCGCCTCACTAGACGATGTCTGTTCTGAGAGGGGTAAATAAATATGCGTACGTACATACGTACGTATGTACGCATAAATACATGCTTACGCCTTGATCGTTTTAACCAAATTCGACTGTACATACAAAAAACACGCACACAAAAAAAAACACACACACAAAAAAAACACAAAAAATATCCCCCGTGACATCCTGTGCGGAGGACCACAGAGTATGAGGATAGGTATGATGTTTTCGAGCCATGCGAAAAGATAGTGAATAGATTTTACTGTAATAGATCAAAATGTATGCAGGGAGTCTAATTTTGGTTATCACCTAAGCCACGTAAATGGTCACGGAAGTCATAAGACTTCATTTTATTAGCATTTTGTGATACATACGACATTATGCAGTCGACCAAAGGCATGTTAAAAAACCAATTGTTTGTAAAGACCTGTTGCATTAGAGAAAATATTTGACCATTACAAACTTTCCATGAAAAAACTTCGCTACCTTCACCGTAGCTACCGTCGGAATCAGTGCTTTCGTCAATTTGAGGAATGGAGTCTTTCGAGTTTTGTCCTTGCATAAGATAAATCATTAATAAAAGTCTTACCAAATGTGTACAACTTCATTACATAAAAAAATCTCGAATTAGTGTCTTTCGATTTTCGGAAGACCCCATCACTAATGTGTTTACAAACTGTCAAGAGGTTTATTTATTACGTGATAAGTGCGAGCTTATAAAACGTTTGATTTATATCTTTTTCTGAATGCAACTGATGATTTTTTTACAAAATCTGGGGACTAAAATGAATAATAATATGATTTGTTATTATAAGAGGTTGAAATTACACACTTTTATGATTCAAAAACGTCTTCGTAAATTGAAAATGGCGCACAGTAGCAGCTTTCTATTTACGAAATCCAATATTTTCGAAAGAAAAATTATATAAACAAAGAAAAAATATCATAAAAGCAGTAGCCAACACATTTAATTAAATAAATATAATAAAAACTTTTGCATTTTCTTTGAAATAATTCACAAAACTATATATTTTTTGGGAGACTGTCTGCACACATTACCGCTTGAAAACTAACAATGGCCGGCGGAAGTTTGATGTCGTAAAGCCGAATAATAATTTTTTTTTGCGGAAAACTTTGAAACACAAATCGTAGCGTGGTGTTTTCTCTTTCTAACACCGTTTAGATCACATTTTTCTTCGTGATATTAAGGGAGATATAACGATTTGTATGAGACCATATGAGCTGACCCCTAAAAGGGTCAAATAGACTCTACCGCTGTTTCGTTGTTTGACCCCTAAAGGGGTCTATTTAACCCAACCGGTTAATATTGAAAAATTAAAAATGATTTATTTTTCTCTGGTGCAATCTTCACTCATATACGGAATAATAGGATGGGGTGGTGCGCTTGATGTATTTATAAAACCTTTACAAATAACTCAAAATTATATTATCAAAGTTATGTACAATAGAAACACAACATTTTCGACAGATGCACTTTACAAAGAAGCTAAACTATTCAGTCTCCGCAAACTATTTATACTGCAAACTATGAAATATATCTTTAAAAACCAAAACAAATTCGAAAAAAATGAAAATAGAATCAACATTAGAAATAATAATGCTTTTTATACCCCCCAAACGAATACCAAACAAATGCAAACTCACAGCAGTTTCATTGGACCTCGTACTTTCAATCTTTTACCGAAAAATATTCAAGTGACAACTAAACTTCTGCAATACATAAAAGAGTTGAAGTCGTGGCTTGACAATGTAAATATTGAAACATTGTTTGCTTAATTTGTATCACTTTTTTTCACAAACAGTACACTTATTATTACATTATGCACTTATTGTTACACTATACCATTATTGTTATATTATGCACTTATTTGTTACATTATACCATTATTGTTACACTACTTCACTTAATGTACAATTAGTATTACACTTAATATTACACTATACACTTACTGTTGCACTGATGTATGCTCATTTTGTGCAAAGCTGTTTAGACAAATTTTAATCATGTTTTTGCTTTATATGCCCATTGTTTGTTCTTTCTAGGTACAATAATAAAATATATTCAACTATATTACCCACGCACAGGCTGCGCCTTAGTGGGTTCCCATTATTCTTTTTATTTTATAATATTGTATGCATCAAATGTAAATTTTGGGAAAAATAAAGGAAAAAAAAAAAAAAAAAAAAAAAAAAAAAAAAAAATTCTTTCAACATTATGAATATGAATTTTGTAGAAAGGTGACCAGACTATGGAATTACGTTCCATTAGGCTTCTAACAAGGGATATGTACATAAAACAGTTTAATTATTTGTAACGATTCAAAGTTTTTAATTGTTCTTAATACAAATCCTAATGTTTTCACACCCTTATTTATATTTTGTTGAATGTGGACCGTGAAGTCTAGTTTCTCAACCATTATTAATGTCAAACTACTCTACAATTACTACTCTACTCCATCCCTCATAGCCACCGTGAATAGCCGCACAGCTTTAATGAAATGAAACATGCAGGTACGGTGCTCTGTGAGCTGTGCGTACTGCTGTGCCTGATGGCGCGCCGCTCCTCCAGCCCGGGCCCCGCTGCTCCCCTCCTGCAGCTGCTGTGCGCACTGGACCGCCTGAGGGCCTGTGCGCCGCCTGCGCCCCGTCTGGACCGCACCGACCTGGCCTGGCCAGACCAGCCCCTCATGTGCGACCCGCCCCTCATCAGAAGGTCATATCTCTTGTTCTTCACAACATACACACATTATACAAAACCCACTTGCAACATATACAAGATAATGTAATGTCTGCTCTATTCACATTTAGACATCTAGTGAAAGGTTGGATTTCTTCCAATAAATATTAGGTTCTTTGGTTACTAGTTGTGTATTAATTATCGTGAATATTTACAATACTGGACACTGGAGTGCTTTAAAAACATGAAAAAAAAATTTCGAATTTTCACCCCAAACATTCTTATTACACATGTTAAATGAAATAAAAAAACAAACTCAAAACACAATCACGCTGGACCGGCCGGTGAACTCAGCTGATGATGGCGGGTGACACACGAGCCACAAACTCACCCGAAATCAGCCGAATGCTGCGCAATAATTCGAGTTTCGGTGCGGCCGAAGGTTCGGCAGATTTTCTGTCGAAACTGGAACTGATGCCGAAACTTGCTGAAACCGAAACTGAACCTTAGGTAGGTCACTAATAATAATATCATTTTTATTTCAGGTGTGACATAGAAAACGAAATCCGAGATGGCAACTTGTGGGTTATCGTCAATGGAAGGGTTTACGATGCTCAACACGTGGAGTAAGTACTGCGCAATATATGTTCTAGTCTGATGCAGTCCTAGTCCACCAATCTGAGCATTGGGTGTGTTTGTTGCAGGACACCCGATGGTGGACTGGAGGATCTCTTGCGCCGACACGCGGGGCGCGATGCCACGGCCACTCTGTGCGCCGCGCAACCCGCGCACTCGCGCCACCTACACCGCCTCTTTGCGCACTGCCGGGGCCTTGCGGAGCCACCCAGCTACACTGATGCCGTGAGTATCTGCTCCGCATATGACATCTTTTTATAAAAGCCTCTTATTTAAATGTCATTTTTGCCAATCTCACACTTCTAATTTCAAAATTAACAATATTGTCTCCGAATAATTTTTTTTACATATTATTGGCAGTTACCTTTTTCATTAGAAACAAGTGTTTGAAGAACTGGTTTGTAATCTAGATAGTGTCTCGGTTAAATACATCCGATTTTATTTATATGGAATACGTATTGACTTATTTATAAAAGTCTAAATAAATATTCAATTTGAAATACAAGATTGACAAAAATGACATTTACATAAGAGGTCACAGTAGCCAATTGGCATTTGTCCCGGTAAGACGAGAGGTTCTGGAAGTCCCAGTTGTGACAGTTATCTTTTTATTTTTCGTTTAGTTTATTAGTGTTATCTTCTTCTTCTTCAAAGATACATCTTCTATTCATGTTCCACTACCCTGAAACTGACAGCCTCCGTGGTTGAGGGGCAAGGCTCTTGACTGCAATTCGAAGGTCGCGGGATCGAATCCCTGCATCTGCAAATAAATTTTATTTGATTAATATGTGTTATTTCACATACTTGCGGCACGTTCCAGAGTGAAAGACACTTTCAGCATCACCCTGGTGTAAGACCACCATTTAGAATTGAAAAGTTGCTTGGAATGGCTTTAACTGTGTTTAGTGACCAAATCTGAATAGCCAGGTACTTCCCCACTTTTCTCTCCCCCATCTCCTTCCCGTCCTCACTGTCTTCAGTCTCACAACGTACCCCAATCCGGGATGCCATAGTCTTACTGGCTCCAGACAGGAGCAACTGGGACTCTTGTGAGGTATTCACATAAAAATGCAGTTAATCTCTGTATGTCCATGTTTTAGGAGATGAATGCTGGTACACGGATGCATCACGTGCTTGGCGCTGCGGCCTCGCATCTTGCGCTGGCTCTGGGACTGCTGAGCTCTAGTCTCTCTCGCTCCCTGCCCCCGCAGCCCTCGGAGCTGCAGTGCCCCGCGCTGCTGGGGCACCCTGCCCTCACGGGGGGTCTGCAGGTGCTGCAGCCGCCCAACCCCTTTGAGGAGGACAAAGGCGAGGCACGGAGTCCTGGGAGCACGGCAGGCAGCACTCCATCGGGCCCCGCGCCTCCCCAGCAGCCTTCACAGCCCCCCTCACTCACAGCCGCGCTAGCCGACGCCAAACTCAACGTAACTAACTATTCAATGTTTTTTTTGTTTATTCTTTAACGCGCCCTCTGGGCTTTATACTGATTATATAATATTACCTTTTTTTTACGCAGCGACTAGTATAAACAATAGGTTAAAAAAATTATATCTTATATTACAGTAGTTTACAGTTTGATAAAATAAAAAATGAAAATAATAATTATAAAAATAAACTGAAATCTTAAATTATCTTTTACAAAAGGGTCAATAGATGTTCCATATAAATAAAATCGGATATGTTTATCCGAGGCACTCTCTAGGTTACAAACCAGTTCTTCGAACACTTGTTTCCATTGAAAAAGGAAGCTGCCAATAATAAGGAAAAAAAATAGTCTAAGATAATATTATTAATTCTGAAATTTGAGATTGACAAAAATGACATTTAAATAAGAGGTCTCAGTGGTCGAATTGGTAAGGCGTTTGTCCCGGTAAGACGAGAAGTTCTGTGTTCGAGACCCAGTTGCAACCGTTATATTTTTAATTTTCTATGTCTTGTTCTCTTTCATATTTTTGTTTGGATTATTAGTGTTATCATTAGTGGCTCTTGGGGTCCAGAAGTGGAAGGTCATTTAAAAAAAAAAATTGATGTGTAAATTATTTTAAGCAACAAGCATACAATATGCAAAATCAACCTACATTTATCAAATCATCTCTTTCAGACGCATAACATTCATCATGCTCTCTCCCTGACGGCAATGACCCAAACTGTCTTAAGAATCCGAAAGCATTTTTACTAGGCGACATAGTTCCATCTCGTTTATTGTATGGCACGTAAAGAGACAGAAGACATTTGAAAGAGAGAAAGCTTCCATTTAAGATGTTAGATGTCACTACTTACCATCTCGCGGTGCATTTCGAATACATAAGAATAATTCCAGTTATTTTGATTTGCTTAATATTATGTTTTAATGTTATCTTATAATTTTGGGAGGTCTTTGACCGACTGACCTGAGGGAAGGACCCCCACTGAGTGTTATCTTCTTCAATGAAATTTATTTATCTATATAAAGTACGTTTACATTGAGTTTTTCGATGCCTGTCTCACTAGGATATACCTGTTTCGAGACAGACTTAGAGGTACATAATTGAACATATAGGAACATATTTGGTAGTTACAAGAATATTTAAGGTTAAATACATATTAATTTGAATACAATAAAAATAGAAAGGTGATTGGAAGTGTGGGTAAATACTTTAAAGAGAGTTATCATAGAAATGTAGCCAGAGTTAAGTTAGCTTCTCAAAAACTGGGTGTACTGTATAGGGCCCGCAGATACTTTAATAGTACACAACTGCTAACCCTGTACAAATCGCAATTGCGCCCCATGGTTGAATTTGGCAGCCACCTCTGGTCTGGAGCTCCAAAATACTTGAAAAATACCCTCGACTCTGTACAGAAACGGGCGGTTCGTTTGATAGATTCTCCCATCTTAACAAACGGATTGCAATCTTTAGAGCACAGGCGTCGGGTGGGAATGCTATCCATGTTCTACCGGTATTTCAATGGAAGATGCTCTGAGGAACTAGCGTCATTGATCCCTTCGGCACCGGTGCATAGTCGGGAGACACGCCAAACGCGCGCCCAACATATGTACACGGTTGACATTTGTCACATGAGAACGGGTCGTTTTTTCAACTCGTTCTTGAGTTTAACAGCTCGGCTATGGAACGATTTGCCGGCATCTGTGTTTCCTCCCTCCTACAACATGGGTCCCTTCAAGACCAATGTTCATTCCTTCCTCTCCTCAAAAAGACCCTCCACACAGCATCTCAGATGACATAGGCCCTGATGGAAATTATTTTCCTCAGGGCCTCCTGTGTGGAGTTAATGTAAAAATAAAAAAAGAGGTGAAAGTAGTAAATCCAGAATTTACGGAATTAAATTTGACATGATTCTATTTTTTATGGATTAGGTCGTATGTAAATTGAATGATTTCATTTTAATGGATTACATCGTTTGTAAATTGTTGTTTCTGTCATACGTTGACATAAAACTAGCAAGGATCTCTTGCTACAAAGACTCTCCATTTTCTGATCATATTACAGTCTTTATAAGTTTTATATAGTCTAAATATTATGTTTTAAACATAAAAATTGTTACATCAAAAATGTCCATATCATTTGTACATTTATTTGCTAAAGGTTAGAATTGGCGATATAATGTTATAACAATATAAAATAGTTTTATTGTACCGTCAGAAGGGATGGAATTCAAGTTAATGGTGTGCGTTGATTGCAGGCAGAGTCCCCGGCCGGCTGGTTATGGGTGGCTCTCTCCCGGTGTGGGAGGGGCCGCGGGGGCCCGGGGGGCGCGACGCAGCCCCCTGAGCACCCCGCAGAGGAGCTGGCACGCGCCCTGGCCGCCGCACTCATTCACCACCTGGCGCTGCATGCACCTGCTCTCCGGGCCGCAACTCTGGGTAAGTAACAAGCTCCGTTGACTCCGTTGAGAGGGCTTTGAAGCTAAGAATGGACACTTACCTTGAGAGTTTTTTCTCTTGGGGTAAGAATAACTTTGTTGAATTTAATATTTCATAATCATGTCTGATTACGTCTCAAAGGGATCGAAATGAAAATTTAGTCTTCTTCAGCGTAAGCAATCTTCTGAACAGGCCCTCCATTGATATGCTTGGTATAACTTGAAGCGACCAGCTCAGGTATGGGGGCTCCATCGAAGCCAGAGTCAAGTTAGCCTCTCAGAAGCTTGGCGTACTGTACAGGGCCCGCAGATTAGATACTGCAAATAGTACACAATTGCTGACATGGTTGAATTTGGCAGCCATCTTTAGTTTGGAGCTCCAAAATACCTGAATAAAACCCTTGACTCTGTGCAGAAACGTGTGGACCGTTTGATAGATTCTCCTATCTTAACAAACGGATTGCAATCTTTAGAGCACAGGCGTCAGGTGGAAATCTGTCCTTGTTCTACCGGTATTTCAATAGAAGATGCTCCGAGGAACTAGCGTCATTGAACTCCTCGGCACCGGTGCATAGTCGGGAAACACGCTAAACACATTTATCACATGAGAACGGATCATTTTTACGACTTGTTCTTGAGTTCAACAGCTCGGCTGTGGAACATGGGTCTCTCCAAGATCCATGTTCACCACTCCTTACTTTCCTCAAAAAGACCATCCACACGGCATACACAAAGATGACATAGGCCGTGAGGGAAATTATTTTCCCCAGAGCCTCCTGTGTGGAGCTAATATTACAATAATAAATTATTTTTTTTAATTTCTTCAAAATAGGCATATTTACTTTGGGGTGTCATCATTAATTTTATGAAAAACAAATACCTTTGTATAACACCACTATTTTATTAACAATATCAACATGTTTCGAAAACTATGTTTTCTTCGTCAGGATAATAAGTCAATAATAAATAACAAAAGACAAACAAGTATAGACTAATTAGAACATAGACAAAATATTAGAAAGGAGAGGTGATTAATTACCTAAAATATATCATAAAAAACAATTATATAAAATAAAATATAAAAATTATTTTAGAATGGGTAAAAAATTACATTAACATAATAAAAAATCTTTTAAAAGGAAAACAAGAAGTCTAAATAACAAAATAAATTATTATAAGTATAAGTATTAATACGAAAATAAATTTAAAAGATGGCTATTTTTAAAAAACGTTTGGTTATTTATAATATTTAATTTACTATTAACACTTTTTCTAATTTCTAAAATTTCTAAATTATCTAATTGTATACCCGTTGTGTTAGTGTGTAAAATTTTTAAACCTTTATTAATATCAAAAGAATGACCTGTTTCCAAAATGTGGTTTGCAAATTCTGAATAATTATTATTATTTAAACATCTTAGATGTTCCTTAACTCTAATGTTAAAATTTCTAGAAGTCTTCCCAATATAAAAAAGTTACAATCATTACAAATTAATTTATAAACCCCAGATTTGTTCAAAAACACACCTTTGTCCTTGTTATTTAATATATAATTTTTTAATTTGTTATTGGCGTAAAAAGCTGGTTGGATATTATCTGGCGTGTTTTTAATTATCAAATTTGAAGTGTTATTATTTAAAAATACAATTTCTCTCCAATTATTATTCTTGTCAACTACGTGTGGATAAACAAAAGATCTAAAAAACTTTTTCTTATATTTTTTGTTTAACATATTATCTATTAATTGTGTAGAATAACCGTTATTTATTGCAATTTGTTTAATTGTATTTAATTCTGTTTTAAAATTTCTTAAAGATAGGGGAACATTAATTAGTCTACTTAGTAAGGTATGAAACGCTGCTAATTTTTGTGAAAATGGATGATTAGAAGTTTCATGTATAATGATATCTGTATATGTGTCTTTACGAAAAATGTTAAATTCAAATTTATTTTTGACAATAGAAATACTTAAATCCAAAAAATTTAAACTGCAATTTTTTCCAATTTCTAGGGTAAATTTAATTTTTTTGTGGAGTTTATTAATGAAATTTAAGAAAATATTTAATTGCCTATTAGTTCCAGTCCATATACAAAAAACGTCATCTACATATCTTTTCCAAAAATAAACATATTTTTTATAATAAAGCACGACTATTAAAAATTTTTTCTTCAAAATTGTTTAAAAATATATCTGCGACTAGGGGGCTAGTACTTGAACCCATTGCTAAACCATCTTTTTGTTTGTAAATAATATTATCAAATTGAAAATAATTTTGTTTAAGAATAACATTAAAAATTTTATATAAATCCTGAGACAAGTTTTTGGAAATGTTTGAAAAATCTAACAATTCTTTAATAATAGATTTAGTTTCTAAAAGAGGAACACTTGGAAATAAGTTTACAACATCAAATGATATTAACATTGCATTTTTAGGTATATCCAAAGTTTTCGAAACATGTTGATATTGTTAATAAAATAGTGGTGTTATACAAAGGTATTTGTTTTTCATAATATTTTTTTTAAGTTTAAATTTAAAGGGTTGGGTGCCAGTCAGGGTGCAAAGTCATGTAGACTACTAACCGAGGGTTGTTTGTCTTCCCAGAGGCGCGAGGGTTGTCTCCGCGCCTGGACGCCGGGCTGGCGGAAGTGGCGGAGGCCGTATGGAAGAATAAATGGCGGCTGGCCCGAATGCGGCAACAGATGGCCAGAGGCTACAAAGAGGTGAGTCCTCTCTCTCTCTCTCTCTCTCTCTCTCTCTCTCTCTCTCCCTCATCACAACCTTCTCCCATCCAGGAGAAACTGCACTCTATCATGAGCACCTCATTTCCCTTAAAACCATTCGTTATCATTTTTAAACCAGGTCTAATTTGTACTTCCGGATAGATTTTTGTTTATTTTAGCCATATTTTGTCAGAGGGTCAAAATATTTCCACCTTACAATAAAATCCACATAAGTGGAATATTTCTGAATGTATCCGGAAAGTAAAAACTGTTTCTGAAAGTTGATGAAATATGCTTTCAAATTTTATAAACGGAAATAAACATAATTTTAAAAGTATAAAAATTTTGCACCCAAACATTAAAAAGGTTTTAAAATTAGCTCACCTTATATTTTTTCTAACTAAAATTACTGATAATGAAAAAAAAAATCGAGTGCAGTTCACATGCTGTAGAAGTGAAACGTTCCCACAAAACAAACCCACACAATCTCAACCAAGAGGAGCCTTGATGAAAACGGAGCTCATAATAAAAGCGGTCAATGCGGTAAGGTTTCATTCTTCCACAGGCTAAATCCTGTAGATGTATGTGTTTGTCTTTTTTCAGTGTCATTTCCGTTTCATCGAGTTTCAAATCACAACCGTGCTAAAGAAATTTCACTTCAAAAATAAAAACACACTAGCTGGGTTACCCGGCTTCGCTCAGGACAACATTCGAGAGTGTTCTGGAATGTTCCACAATTTATTTTATTTATTTATAGCGGACCCGACAGACGTTGTCCTGTACACAACTGTCGGGACAAACTAAAATTAAAATAGAATAATATTGAATATTCGATACTGCGATGGTAGCGCAGTCTGCTGGATCCAATGTAAAACATTCCAAAATCAACAACTCCTTAGAAATAAAAAAAATAATTAAAAGAACATTTTCCAGTGGACCAAATTGTGAATCTAAACCATTCTCGAATCCCCTTGAACCCACACAAAAAATTTCATCAAAATCGGTCCAGCCGTTTAGGAGGAGTTCAGTGACATACACACGGACAGATGAAATATATATATTAAGACATATTTTCTCTTTCTAACACCGTTTATATCATAATCCTCAATATGATGATAGTAAGGGAGACACAACGATATCTATGAGACCTATTAGAGTTGTTCCGAAAAGCGAACAAATTAGCCTGAGGAGTTAATAATGCACATAAAAATAGATTGATTATTAAGCATTTTTTTGCAATATTATATCAGTATTAATTCAATAAAAAACACACGCAAGATTCTTGCTTTGTCAGCATTTTGTTGAAACGCATTGTCGCGCCACAAACAATTGTGACAAAAAGATGCAACCTTTCAAAAATATTGAAGAGTTTGTCTTCCGCATTATGTGACAAGGCTCTAGTCGGTGACATTGGGTTGGTGTATAAATTGGGCGAATCCATTGTATAGATGTCATTTGATATTAGTTTTCTAGAAGAAACCATGTCTGTTTTAAAATGGGTGCCTGTTGTGGTGTTTATATCAGTTTTGATGATAAATAACACAGCAGCAAATTGTCACAAAACCCTTTCCAAGTTGGGCTATTTTATCTCTGGACGCAGTTTAGTATTCTCATCGGAAAATGAGAAGGAAATATACAAGGAGACAGGCCGTTTCATTCCCAAAAATGTGGTAGCCACCAGAATGCAGTTCTTCAAGCACAAGCTGATAGTTGCTCTTCCCAGATATAGATCCGGGGTTCCGGCCACCTTGGCCATCGCCCATCCCCTGACCAAAGATTCGCAGCTCACGCTTCGCCCGTTCCCCAATTGGAAGATGCAGAAAATCGGCGACTGCAATGCTCTGCAATCTGTCGTGGACATCTTCCTAGACGACAATGGAATACTTTGGATTCTAGATACAGGAACTATTGATATTTTAGAAGGTGCACAGATCAAATGCCCGCCTAAAGTTGTGGCCTATTGCATGAATCAACAGCGAGTCATAACGACGCTGGACTTGAGAGAATTGGTAGTGCCGACGTCTTCACTTCAATATCTGGTGGTGGATAACGCGGCCGGTGGAGTTGATTATATTTACGTTTCCGACGGTGGAGGGAACGCCATCCTGGTTTTGAACAGCGCCGGCAGACCGGGGAGAAGATTAGATCTCCCGAGCATCGTTAGTGCTGGTGGCTCGTGTGTTGATGCATTGTACCTTGTGAAGTTATTGGAGGGAGGATCTCCGCATTTGTATTTGTCTTACCTGGACTGCGAAGGCATCTTCAGTATCAAGACCTCGTCCCTGCGCGAAACGGAGGCACATATGTTGATCCGCCTGGTGGGAGTCAAGAATGAGCCGCTGGTGTGGGCGGGAAGTGACAATGACAGGACGCTGTTCTACCGAGTGAAGGATGGAGAAGAGCTGTATAGCTGGAAGGCGGGGACTCGCTTCTCGGCTCTGGACAAGGTGTCGGTGAGGAGGCCGGAGGGCGGCCGCGCGGCCACGCATGTGACGGCGGGACCCCTGAGACACTCCTGGGTGATGGAGACGAACATGGCGGATTTCCTCACTAATGCTACGGGCTGCTTTGGGGGATCCACTATGATTAGTCCTCTGATTTTGCCATCAAATTAATTTCACTTCACATAAATAATACATCGAGCTTTCCTTGTATTATTCAATGATTTTTTTAATTCTAATATACTGTTTTATATTTTGACTATGTTCATTTTTTAATCATGTGACAGTACAGGTATGTTAATTAAATGTGTACAGGTGTTATTACGTCTCGTCAGGTAGATGTTAGTTCCTAGTTTAGGCAGGTTGCCTGTTCTAAGGAACCAAATGAAATGTGAAATGCCAAATAAATTATGCTGTTAAAAAATATTGTTTTATTATTAAAATTATCTACTAAGTTTTTAATAAGTGTGTCATTTAGATAACTATGTATAATTTCAAGTAACACAATTTAACAGTTTTTCAGACTCCCTTCTACCCAGGGCAATAAACCATTTAGTTATTATGATGAAAAGTTAACATTTACTCTGCACATAAATGAAATAACAAAGAAAGCTTTAAAAATGCTTGGTTTCATATGCAGAACAGCAAGTGATTTCAAGTCTCTAGAATGTTTGAAAACATTGTACACTTCTTTAGTAAGAAGCCAGGTAGAGTATAATTCGCCTATTTGGTCCCCATTGTATAAAGTACATTTCGACAATATAGAAAGGGGCAGCACAAATTTCTAAGATTTATCAACTTTAAACTGAATATTCCAATTCGGAAAATAAACCACGTCTTTTTGATGAAACAATTGAACTTAATGCTGTCAAACAGGCGGATCATCTCTGACCTGGTACTATTAAATAAAATTATCATTAATTGCATTGACAACCCTGAAATTCTCGCCAAATAAAACTTTATGTACTGACCAGAAACACGAGGCAAAGTGCTACCTTTTTCTGTGAAAATTTTAAAACTAACTCTGAAGCTCATACACCTATAAACAGACTATGTCATTTTGGCAATAAATTTGGAAATATTGTAGACGTGTTTAAAGATTCCGTGTTAATTTTAAAACAAAGTCTTTATTAATCACTTTACCGAGATGTATGATTTAACGACTCCTTAGTGAATACACTTTTTTTTTATTTTTATATTTCTATGTTTCTTTGTACATATTTGCTTTCTTTACTACATACTATTAGTTTTAATTTGCCTTAATTTAAACATAAATAATTATATATTGTATACTATGTACCTAACACAACTGTATTGCTTGTTTACTTGTAAAAGCCCGGGCTGTAGGGCGTAAATAAATAAATTATTGGACTGATTAATGTAAGACATTTTGCGTGTTTTAATATTTATAGGGGAAATTCGATAAGACTCTACAGACAAATTTGTCTATTTAGGCATATAATAAAGCTAAACAATATTTATAGAGGATTAAATTTTTTTGCATTAGCTGAACACAGGAGGCCCCCAGGAAAATTATTTCCTTCGGGGTCCATTAATGAAAGAGAGGAGGTTCTGGGAAGGAAAATGTACAACAGGTGTGTAGGAATTTGGGAATCAATGCGACTTATGCATCCATCCCTCCCAATGCGGTGCAAGGTGATGGTTTGAGGGAGTCCGGCTGGAGAGGTCAAAGGGTCTCCCTCATTCAGTCTCTTCCGATCCGACCCTCCTCGCAGCCGGTAGTCAGACGCATCCGCCTTCAAGACCTGGACAAACATTTTGAAGAATAGAAATATAATACATACAATTAAGTATGAAAGAAGTGCTGTTTATTTCAATTCTAATGTTTTTTTACGCGTCAGGTTTGTGCCCCGCTAGTGGAGCGTGCCCGTTTTCTGGTGCTGGAGGTGCGAGCGGCGGCCAGTCCTGCGGCCGCGGCGCTCCCCCGTCTGCGCGCTCCGCCCCTGCCCTTCCACCGCGCAGCCCTCAAACTGCTGAGGAACAGGTAAGTTCTATAGATCTGTACCCCGCTAGTGAGTGTGCTTGAATGCGGATTTAATAAATGATTGAAGGTCTTTGGATAAATTAAATAAATAAATTTCAGAAGCAGTTCTGCCGACAATGATAAAGCGCTCATCAAGAGCTCTCAGGACTTGGACACCTTTTCCAACGACTCTTCCAAACCACAGCAACTACCTACCATAGACAACTCTATCATCATCATGGAGTGCAATTCCAAGATGGCCGACCAGGGAAATGCCACTACGGTGACCAGAGACAAGGATAAAGACAAGCTCACCATAGACAATGGCAAGGCAGTCAAGAGGGAGAAATCCGTAGAGAAGGACAATAGTGAAACGGACAACGACAAGATGGCCCTGACAAGTAATTATGATATTCTTAACCCTACACTACTACTCATATTGCGGCATACAAAGAAACTACTCATACGCATGTGAGGTGCATCATATTGACTAATGATTTTATTCAAAAACTCTTAGTATGATTGATATGTTTTGACTATTTCTATAATTTTATATATTACTGAAAAAAAGAATACAATTTTGTATTATATTTATATATTTTTTATTATAAAATCTTTATATTAAAATGTATATAAATTTATGAAACTTAGGCAATTAAAAAGTCTTCTCTTTAAAAAATAAACCACTTAAAGTATACATTTAAAAAAACTTCTACTACTACTACACTACAAAAAAATAGTCAATTATGAAGTAATTAACAAAAAAATATTTTGCTTAGTAATTTGATTAAGAGCGCAAAACTTACATACAAGCTACTCATACGTCTTTGGAGCGCCATTTGGCTCTTTGGAGGGCCATATCAAAAAAACTAGCAAACTTACCGTAACGCAACAACCGTCCTGCAACACGTGCTGCCGATGACTGAGATGTCCTTGAATTTCAATACGATACGCGCAAAGGATAAAAAGAGAGAGCAATATACAAAAAACGCGGGCGCCTCTGCGACGTAGAGTAGTAATCTAGGTGTCACGGCCGATACCGCAACACGAGAGTGTGTAAACTGTAAATCCTTTTGATGACGAATAGACCATGGATTGTGTTCTGAAGTATGATCGAAGGAGAATAGGTTATGAGAGGAAGTCTCTTACCTTTTGACGGCTTCTTATGGCGATTTAGGATCGATCCTGGCTTCCCAAATATATTGGCACAACACCAGGTTTTAAGCAACGACACTTTGAGTTAATAAAAAATGAAATTTTCTATTATTTGCGATATTTCGAAAGAGCGAGTTGTGAGCCATGTCACTATCAAATTGCAACTGTACAAGTAGGTAATGTAAACTTGGGTGGCAATATTGTTCAAATTTTCCACATGTAGGTAGGAACATCTTCTTCTTTTCTTGGTAGAGACTTTGAGGAAAGGAGGAAGAGAAAGGAATACATGATTGAAGGACTTGGGGAATATGGAATAAGTTTTTTTTTTTTTTTCAACTGTTTCAGAACCAAACACTAGGGTTAATCTTGCCAATAAATTGTTGTCAATTTACCCTCTATAATTTATAGGGGTAAATTTATTTATATATATATAATTTATTGAATTAATGTATATTGTGTATATTGTTTGGTAGGTAAACTGATTGACAAATCGACCATAGAAGCAGAAGAGTCGGAAGACAAGACACCCACCAACGAGATATCTATCAGCTCCATCAACGAGATGACGGACAACTCCATGCTGAAGGACTCTCTGGAGGGGTCGGCGCGCCTGCTTCTGGATCCCGAGGATGTGAAGATGGACATGGTGGAAGACTTGGAGCAGGAAAAGGAACTCAGCAGTGCCAAGGATGAGAAGGACGTGGACCAGTCCGAGAGGGACAACTCCGTGTCGCTCGGCGCCTGGCTGGCCAAGGATGCAGGTAATTATCCTGGGCTTTTCATTGTTCACTGTTCAGCGCTCTCAAGGATAAGAACTTAGTCATTATATTTCTGTCCAGGCCATTGCCCCGCCTGGGAGACCTACTGGGAACCGGCCGAGTCCTCGGTGGACCATCAGCAGAGGACGCGCATGATCGCCGCCATCATTGACTTTGTCATGGCCGAAGATGGCTGCGATATAGATGTTCTCAGGAAGGCCATGTACTGCCAGGTATGAGAACCATTTGTCTTTCCTCAATTCAATACAATGAAGTATATATTATTAGCTTGGGTGACACGGTGGGTCTGAACTGTTTGTCATGTCCCACTATCCCATCACGTCAGTGTATTTCTTCAATTGTGTCATTCTTCACGATCATGTCGGGTTCACCACTGTAACTAAGAGTCAGACCGTGATCTGTGGTAGAACAAAAAATTGAAGAATTCATTGATGCAGCAACATCTGACTGGATGTCACCATTCACCTCGGCATTTCCAGTAAAATGACAACATGTCGAGTGTATAATTTGTATAACATATAATATTCTTGTCAAAATTATTGGAGTTATGGAGTTCCCCATGGCTCTAATTTAGGACCACTACTCTTTTCTATTTTTTTAATGATAGAACAGAAAAGCATGAACGCACTTCCCACATGGAGGAAATCTCTGTACAATCTGTAAATAACCAATATGTTTACATGAAATAATTTTTTTAAATGTACAGTTCAATTGCTAACTTATAAAACAAACCTTTAAAAAATCTGTTTTACTAAAATAACTTTTGAAACCCGTCAATGTATTATATCATTGAAAGAGAAGACGATACTAATAAATCTAAACTAACATGAAACAGAATAAGACACTAACTAACCATCACGCCTGTATCGAACGTGTCAAAGAAATCAATACATATAAAAAAGTATTTCTCTGATGTTTCATGAATGTGTTATGTGAATATGTTTCTATCGTTTATACTTATAATTCTGTAATGATTGTGTATCAAACGTGTCCACAAAAGCAAATGAGACAACTGAAAAGGTCGATATTGGAATTTACGTCCCCACACAGTACCATGCCGCCAGCCCACATAATTACACAGTACCGTGCCGCCAGCTCACACATTTGCGTTTCTTCAATTATCTTTATCAATTGGAAATATATGCGCAATTGATAATAGATGTTACATACAGCATCAAAACGGGTCCCAAACCCCTTCTAAACAACCGCTTAAACTCATCACCCGGAGCCTGCAGCCGATGAAATGACTACAGCTGAGTAAAAATCTCACTATTTACGTTGCCCCCACTTTGCCAGCCGCCGAGCTACTATTGGTCAACGCTGACAAAAGAAGTTCCCAAATCGGGAATAATTACGTAACCAAATTCTCTTTCTCGAAAACGAGGAGCGAAATTACGATAAATTGGTCACATTTACGACCAGTAAATAAATATCAGCGCCAAAAAATAAGTATGTGCTTAAATAATAACCTGAAAACTGACATCTATCTATGTTTTTCGCACTTTGAAAAATATTTATTCCAACAAAATTGTGATTTGGTTCTAATTTGTAAACATTGTACATTTTCTTATAAATACAATAAAAATAATGGAAGACGATGGTTTGTAGGAGCTGATCTGACTTGGTGAGAACTATTGCATACAATTTTTGCAAAATCTAATCGCCAAACACAGCGTTCAGGAAAAATGCCTAAACTCACATATCCTACCAAGAATAGGAAGTTTCTGGCAACAAAAGTTCAACCTAGGTCGGTCCTATAAATAGAGACCTCTCTCCTTTCCCAGGAGTTCCAAAATCTACCACCAACGAAGTAACAGTCTCCTACAACCAAAGTCTACCAGTTCAAATCTATTTTCAAGTGTCTTAATTCAGTACTAAATTCGTATTCGTTCCCATATTGAGATGAAATCATTTTCGCGCAGTAATAAACTGATCGTTGCGAAACTCTGTGAGAGGCTTTTGGCGTGAAAAATGTGTACGGCACCTTTCAGAAATACAGTATTGTACAAACGCCCCAATAGTCTCGTACAACGCCATTTCCGCAAGGGTAGGCAGAGAGGACGGACCGCCAAACGACTCAGCTTAGCACACACTCTTTGCCTCATTCAAATTCATACATCGTATCATACATACTCTTCCATGATCTGACTCGTGACATGGCCCGACTCAAATATCTGATTCACTTGATCGTGCCATATCTACCTCGGGTGTCCCCGACTTCTTCTACCATTCATATTTGCATCATGTATTCTCCTTACACTTTTTTCTTTGTTCATTCGCTCTACACGTCCAAACCATTTGAGGGTTCCTTTCTTAATCTTACTCATTACACTTACATCAGCCTTGCATTCTTTGTGAATCTCCACATTTCTCACACATACATGGTTTTACCACACATACGCCTCACGGATCTCATATCTACAACCTTCAGTCCGACTCAAGTATCTGATTCACTTGATTGTGCCATGTCTTTCTCAAGCGTCAATTCAATCAATTTGGGAGGCGGGAATGGGTACCGCCGCCCCGGAACCTTTATTGGATAACCAACACCTCTGCCATAGGTCACCCCAAGTGGTTTGCTACGTTTGGTGATTTAACAGGGGTGCCCGGGTTCATGGGGTGAGGTTTGTTTAGGTCTTGAAGGTGGATGACCAGGACACACTGAACCCCAGATTCCTACCCACCCTTTATAACCTTTTCCTTCCCAGAACTCTCCTCTCCTTCCTTTCCTGAAAAAACCCTCCACACAGCATCCCCAAAGATGACATAGGCCCTGAGAGAAATTATTTTCCTCAGGGCCACCTGTGTGGAGCTCATGTAAAAAAAAAAAAAAATTTGAGGGTTCCTTTCTTAATCTTACTCATTTCACTTGCATCATTGCGAATCTTCACATTTCTCACACATGCATAGTTTTACCACACATACGCCTCACGGATCTCATATCTACAACCTTCAGTCCGACTCAAGTATCTGATTCACTTGATTGTGCCATGTCTTTCTCGAGCGTCCCCTACTTCTTCTACCATTCACATTTGCGTCATATATTCTCCTTACACTTCTTTCATCGTTCATTCACTCTACACGCCCAAACCATTTGAGGTTCCCTTTCTTAATCATACTCATTACGCTTACATTCTTTGCGGATCTCCACATTTCTCACACGTACATGGTTTTACCACATACTCGTCAGAGATCTCACTTCTACAGCATTTAGTCTACTTTCATCCTTCCTCAATAACCACCTCCTCAACAAGATACAGAAAAATACATAAAATGATCTCTGTCCCTGTAAGATAGAGATCCTGGGTTCGTTTCTCAGTTGAGTTTTCTCAGTCTTGTTTTGGTTCATGTTTCGTTTAGATTTATTAGTATGATCTTCTCCTTCAATGACTTTAAAAATCAATTGAAAAATAAACATGGTACCGTGTAGGTACCCTGTGGAACTCCGGTCATGACCATTATTTGACCTTTAATATGTGTTGTGAATGGTTTTTAGATTCGCCGCGCCGACATCCGGCTGATGGGTTACTCGGGCGCGCTGGAGCTGCTCGGCGCCACCCGCGCCATGTCGCCGCCCGTGCACTACATGGCCGTGGCGGGCGTGCTGGGCGCGTACCCCAACTTGCTAAACAAAGACAAAGGTGCGTCAATTTTTGTTTCTGCAGCTCCCAACTAACAAATCATTGCATAACTTATAACTTATAACTTGCCTACTTAAGAATATATTCCTTCGGCACCGGTGCACAGATACTGCAGATAGTTCACAACTGCTAACCCTGTACAAATCGTAAGACTGCCTCATGGTTGAATTTGACAGCCATCTCTGGTCTGCAGTCCCAAAATAGTTGAAAAAACCCTTGACTCTTGTAGATTAACGGATTGTAACTTTTAGGGTGGGTTTTTTCATTTACCGAGAATGCTAATTGCAATGCTAATTGTAAAAGTATACGGTAAAAGTCATAGAAATGAGTTTTTTCATTTGACATTTACCGTTTACTTTTACCTACAATCTTACAGCCCACATTCGGAGCTGTAAATGCTAAAGTAAAGGTAATCAAGATGGCGGCCGTTGTCTAAATGTCACTTTAGTGACAGTTCAGATTCAGTTTACTTTCGCAGTTGGCGTCGTGAAAAAACCCATTTTGCCGTAAATGTCAAATGCACTGCGAAAGTAACTGTAAACTGCACAGCTAAAGTACAGGGTAAATGAAAAAACCCACCCTTAGAGTACGAAGAAAGCGTCAGAATGCTGTCCTTGTTATTGTTCATTATTTTTCTTAGAGCCTCCTATGTGAAGTTGTAAAAAAAAATATATATATTTATATATATACTAGCTTTTCCCCGCGGCTTCGCTCGCATGGTATTACGGGAAATTACTGTAGCGGTTGAACTTATCAATTATCCCCCCTCCTCCCCACCCCCACCCCCTCCCGCATTCCATACATTCATTCCCTTACATTCAGTTTTCAAACATCTCGCCTTCCACCTAAATTTCACAAAGCTATAGCTCAAAGAAAAAAAGAATTATCCAATTTTGTTCATTCGTTCGGAATTTATGCGCTTACAAACATTTCGGATATTTATTTTTAATTAAATATTTGGAATATTTAATTAAATGAAGACATTATCAGCGAAACTCAATCGAAAATCTGGAAACAGAAAAATCAGAAAAAGATGTTTACACCTCTAGGACCTCAAAATGTCTTCATTTAATTAAATATTACAGTTTGAGGTTTTACTCATAAAAGTTAAAATAAAAAATAAAAATATTTGGAAGTTTGTTAATATAATAAAAAATTACACTATTTATTATTCAGTCTTTATAATCGTTACGAATTATATTTTTTAATGTAGGAACTCTTGACTGACTTTTATTCCAAAACAGAAGCTTGTCCAAAAAAAAACAAAACATATTCTAATATTTGAATTTTCTGAAGCATTAGCTGACCAGGGGGCTGAGTACCTACCAGCTTAGAGCCCACAAATATATCAACATTGTTTCCATGGAAACAATTTTTTTCTGACGTTAGCAAAAACTCGCTTTTGTTAGCGACAGAAATATAATATATTAATATTTATAATTTCATAACGCCAGAGCTTGCCATCATATACAGACTATAGTCTTCGCATATAATTTAGCTTTCTTTTGGTGAATGAACTTTTAAAGTCTTTTTATTGGTTAATGCGTGAAAGCGTCATAAACAAACTCAAGCAGTTTCGCATTTATAATATTAGTATGGATATATGCGGTACTTGTATCATAAATAAATAAATAATTTCATATTGAAGGTTGCTATCACACTATCACAGCCTAAGCAATAAGAAGCAAGTAGGAAAAAGACAAAGCTTTCTAAAGTAAGAATAGGGAAGAAGATGCGTTAAAAGAAAGCTGATTAAACATATATCCATAGCCGCTCACAATTCGGGTATGGGTACCGCCGCCCCGGAGACCATTTATTGGATAACCAACAATTCTGCCACAGGTCATCCCAAGTGGTCCGCTACGTGCCCGGGTTTATCGGGAGAGACTGGCCGAGGGAGACCTATTGATCTCTCCTGAGAGTCCTTCTCAGAACATTGCCCTGCACTGCAGTGGGAGGGTTGGATTCATCGTTTGTCACTCCTGGACACACTAACCCCCAGATTCCTCTACCCACCCCTCATACCTTTTTCCCTCCCAGAACTTCCTCTCCTACCATTTCTAAAAAAACCTCCGCCGAGCATCCTCAAAGATAACATAGGCTGTGAGGGGAGTTATTTTCCTCAGGGCCTCCTGTGTTAAAAAAAACTCATATTCTGGGACAGGAGTGCTCCTGGCTGGTTTCATATCAATAGTGCCTGTTTCCAGATGCCCCCGCTCCTGTGAGGCAGCTGACACAGCCCCTGGCTCTAGTGCCGCTGGCCCCGGTCCCGCGCCGCGCCGCGCTGCAGCTGGGACACGCACGCCTTGCACACTGGGCGGCGCGGCAACTGCGCGCACACGCCACTCGCCCCGCCCCCCACAACACGCAGCACGAACTCAGCCACGACAACCCGGGTAGGGCCAGGTAACCACAAAGAGAAGATAACACTAATAACAATGTTATTAAAAAACATCACTTTCATGGAATTTTTATTGAATTCAAGCTGTAAAAGCCATTTAAAAATAATGGTTCAGATATAACCAATTTTTTTCTGTTAACAAAATTAAATTAACAACTTGACATTATAAAGCATCAATGCTGATGAAAAATAACACAAATGATAGTAATTATTCTAATATAATAGTAAATTGGTCACTGGAATAGAAATTATGTTCAAAATCGTTACACGAAAGACGCGTCAAAAATCACATGTCAAAACTGTAATTTTGCCGCGTGTGAAAAAAAAACATGGCGGATGGCCTATCTACTGAAGTTCAATGTTGCCAACATAATAATGAAATTTTTTTATTAGTAACTAGCTGGTACCCGGCTTGCGTTGCTATGCCATTTAAAAAAAATTGTTTCTCCCTGCGTATCCTTTCCCATTCGTCCGGTTCCCCTTCCGCCTCCCCTTCCTCTCCCGCGTCCCCTTCCCCTCTCGCGTTCCCACTCCGTCTTCTCCACCTTCCCTCTCCCCACTCCACTCCCCCCCTTCCCCTGTCCCACAAACCCCCCTCCCGAGTTCCCCACCCCCACCCAAATTTTCCACCCTCCCGCGAGCCCCTACCCGAGTTCCTCACCCCTCACGCATTCCATGCATTCAACCCCGATAAATTCAGTTTTTAAACTAATATTGGAAAAATTGTTGTTTTTACTAAGTTCCTCGCAATTTTTCCATATTTTCTCACCGTTTAAACCTTCTCTGGACTACGACAAACATTTCAAAACCAAAATCAGCTAAATCGGCCCAGCCGTTTTCTAGTTTTAGCGAGACAAACGAACAGCAATTGATTTTTATATCAGTAATAATCCGAAAAAGAAAATGTAAAGTCCTATTTGTAACAAAAACACAGTTTAACGTTAACCTCTTAAATGCCACGGGAGGAAACTCGAAAATTTCGCGATGTTTTGACTTTGACGTAATATTTTGCGGATTTATTTTATGCTATTGTATATAATATTTACCGCAACACTTTCCCTGAACAATAAACTATGCTTACAAATAATATTACTTGCGTTTATTTGACAAATTGATAGTTTTATCGATCTTTTCATGACATGCGACGCTCAAAGTTTGTCAGCTCAAATCGCGGCAGAAATGTCATTTCGAAAGTCATAGATATGTGCAAAGATTATTTGAGAGGCTAGGTGTGTTCCTTATATCTGTTACGTCAAGAACAAGAATGCCCCAAGCTATTCTGACCTTGTCCTTCATACATTTTCTTTATACATAAGGTTTAAAATCGCATCTCAAAAATTTTTTTTTTTTGGCGCGTCCTGGGCGCACAATCGGCAAACCAGGGGTTAATCGTGAAGTGTTTTTTTTATAAGTAAGACTATTAAATGAATGTCATACACAGTTTTCCTCTCACATTTCAGCATCAGCAATGGGTGAAATTGAATCAGGACTTTTTACACTTAGACTGGAATCCACAATTTTAATGAATATAATGGAAATATAATAACATTTTGTTGATCCATCCAATTCAATAGAAGTAGATTGTTGCCCTTGTTGGTTATTTATTGATCCAAACCCTTGCTCACAAATTGTTTGTATTTTTTTTTTTTTTTATTATTTATTAACACTTAAAACCTGCTAAACTACTTATGTGGTTTGTCAGCAGGTACATAGTGACAACATTTTATGCAATAACATGTTGATTTTAAAATGGTATACATGTATGATGTTGATGAATAAATTAACAATTGTATAAATTGGTTAGATTACAAATAGTATAGGTAAATATAAATATGTTAGCAGTATAAGCCTTAATAATAAAAAATACAATTCAATTTAATATGAACAAAAAATGAATACAATCGACAAGTACATAGTTTCAAATATACGAGGTATTACAAAATTACATATAATGACTTTCTATTTCCTTAGGCTGGCTTTACATTCGTAAGTTTTTTCCGTAATTCGCTCGTGTAAGCGAATTATGGCCAAATTACCAATGTAAACGACACCAAAAGTCACAACGTAATTTAAAGCATGTTACAGAACTTCTTCTTCCGGAAGTTTTTTGACAGGTCTAATCGCGTCCGTGCGAAATTACAGCCTTCTCACAGCTTATAAAATCAGTTTGATAAGCTGAGGGACTTTTTGTAAGAAATAGTACCAAAATGCGCCGTTGCGAAATGTCAAAAATCAAAAGACATTTGTTTTTATTGGATTTTTTTCCTATAAAACTAGTATTTATTTCTACTTATTTGAGTTTTCTGAAAATGAGCATCCTTCTATTCAATTATCGGTCCAAACCTTTATAATCTCAATATTTCTGTTTTTAAAATTACGTATTTGAATACGAAGTCGGTTGCTGTCGGCAGCTGTCAGGTAGCTGTCATTCGAATAAAATGAAATCCATTAATTTTCGCCTTTGACGGCAAAAAAGTGCGTGGAGAATTGTTTAATTAAAGCCAAATTCTATTTCAGCACTTTATTTGGTCCTTTTCGACTTTATTGACAAAATCGCGTAAATTTGACAGTAGCAGGTCGTTGTTGAAAGGAAGCCATCTTACCGCAAATAAATTTACAGATGTAAACGGTCGCATGAGCAGTTACACAGGTCGAACTTCCGAAACACTTCCGTGATCATTAATTACCACAAGTCAGATGCATATGTAAACGCTCCTGGGAGTAACCTGTCAAAATCTTACGTAATCCGTAATTTTTAATTACGAGTGTAAAGCTAGCCTTAGAATGTGGATTCCAGTTAGAAATACAAGGGTTACGGTAGGACATCAATATAGATCATCAGTATCTAATAGCCATTTCCTTAGATTATATTTGACTTTAGCAGTAAAAACGTTACTATTTTTAATTGTCATTGGTAGTTTATTAATATTTTAGGTACAATATAGTTTAGGGTTCTTTCACCATTTTTATTGGTACATTTCGGCACCACCAATCCTTCATTTTGAGTGAACTTGTATTATGTTTATGATAAACTCTTTCAATATTCAAGGAATCAGACAATATAACATGTTGACTAACAATATTATAAAATAAAATAAAGGTATATTATGTAGCCTGAACCGTCATTTAAAACCTTTATTGAGAGAAGCATTCTCTAATTCCCTTTCGCGTGGCCTTCCCCGATCTTTTTTAGTACCTTGTGGCTGTCAAGTGGTCACCAGATGCTACACAAAAGTATATATCTACACCTAACTTTTGTTTATGGCATTTTTTCTCATTAGCGTTTTAAATTCCGTCGCTGGCATTTTCGTTTCGTATTAGCTCCGAATTTATAACGATTTTTCCCCAAAAAAGCAATAATTATTTCAAAATAATACTTTATATTATAACAGCGAGGCTGTTCGAAGTATTTTAAAATTAAAAAAACAGAGTTTAAGACCGATAAACAACAAAAAAGTTTGTTTGCGTTTTAGGTCCTTTGTTTCTCTGTTCTTTTCTTTGTGTGTATCTTGTGTTGTGAGTGATTTGTGTTGTGTTTGATTAACGATGAACGGGTCTGAGATGTCCTCATCCGATTCGGTAGAGGAGATAAATAAAGTGATTTTACCACTGCCAAAAGAGCCGATGCGAAAATTGCCGAAATTCACGAAAAAAGATCGCATCGATAAACTTTCGTCAAAAGTGGAGCGTGTGAGCTCATATATTCAAAACTTTATGACATCAAAAACATGGAGGATAAAAATTTGGAATCCGAGGTTGACAGATCTTCGGAAGATCGTGAGATACACGAGGAGAGGAGTGCATCAACTTCACTAGAGATTGGTCTCGTTAATCCTATCCAGGAAAAGCGGGAATTTAAACCGATCGATGGCGGAAGTGACCTGTAAGGAGCCAACAGTTCCTACAGCTGTTGTAAGCCGCGTGAAAAAGATCGAGGATTTACAGCACTTCGGTTCGCCGGAGTGGAACGAAGTGAGGTATGGGGATGTGGTAAGGAGATACCTTGCCAATCCCATGTTCAACCAGTTGGAGGTGAATGGAGGAGTTTCTCCATATTATTGCAGGTTTTTAGATAAATTCTGTGGGGCATGAGCCATGCCCTCATGCAGCAGAATGAGTGCCTCAGAAAATCTGTGCAGGAACTAGTAAACTGGAGTGCAGAGAGAGGAAAGGAGTCAACAGCAGGTTCCCTGTTTAAGAAAGTGGAATCAGGCAGAGTATTAGGCAGTGACAAAAGATGTTCTGCGGAAGGAGAGCAAACGCGATCCAGCATCGCAGGGACGCAATCCTCAATGAAGTGAAGAGTCGGTATGTACGGGAAGAGGTAAAAAATATTCCCCAGCAGCAGGTAACCTTTTTTACCCAAGCAAATTGGAATCCCAGATTCAGCGAATGGGAGGGCTGGATAAATGCCTCCCACAGTCGAGCTTCGACCCTCAGCCATCAACCAGCATGCAGATGCCCAAGTATAAAGGGCTAGTGAAGATACCTTTTCACGAGAGCAGGTCTTTTCGGGAAGGCAGGACGTTTCGGGACAGCAAGCCCTTTCGCAATAGCAAAGCCTTCCGTGGTGGACGAACCAACCAACTGGAGTCCAGAGGTGCTGACAAGAGTGAATCTACCAGGCTAAGAAGGAATTTTGCCAACAAGGATAGACTATGACTATCCAGAGAGGGCGTTTCAGGGTGATCAGTTAGGACAGTTCCTAAGCAATTGGGAAGAATTAGGAGCACCACCGACACTGTTAACGATGTTGCGAGGGTACAAGCTACCCTTCCGGCAGAAAACCCCAGCTAAGTATAGTGGCAGACACGGTAAGTTCCACTTATAAAACTCATATCACAGAAAAAATGATGCGACAAATAGACAAAATGAAAAATGAAAAGATATTGGAAATGGCTTCAATATCTCCTTCATTTCTGTCTGGGATGTTTCTCATACCGAAGCAAGACGGGTCATTTAGACCGGTTATCAACCTTCGTCGCTTGAACAATTTTTTTACTATAAGTAAAATAAGACTTATTAATGTTAATAACGTTGCAGCATTTATTCAACCGGGGGACTGGATATGTCTCTAGCCTATTTTCATCTGCCAATTCACAAGAATCATCACCGTTTCTTGAGACTTAATTTTAATGGAGAACTGCTTCAAATGATATGTTTGCCTTTTGGACTAGCATATGCTCCAAAGGTTTTTGCTTCTCTAACCAATTGGATAGTGCAAGAATTAAGAGACAGGCTCGGAATAATTGTCTACTTAGTGATTTTTTTTTTTATAGTACATCTGAATGAAAATATATTGAAAACACATACATTTGAAACTATTTCAATGTTACACTGCAAAATAAGAGTGAAAATAACAAGGTTGCTGAATCAATATATTAATCTAGGAAGATAGTCACTTGAGCAGGCCCAGAGCCTCTTAAAATAGGGTACCCTCAATTTTGCTAGTTTCGCCTTTCATAGAGGCAGGCTTAACCTTTGCATGTTACAGTGTACCAGTCGCAAGCTACCTGCATTCAAACAAGTCCCTACAGACATGGTCACCAATGCATCAGGCAGCAATTCGTCACACCCTCACGACCGACTGGGGGTGAGGCGCGCAGCTAGACGACCAGGTTGAATGGAGCTTGGTCCCAAACACAACAACCACTCCACAGCAATGTCAAGGAAATGCTCGCCGTGCTGGCAGCACTTACTCCTCACGGGCCAGAGCTGTCAGACTCGGGTCTTTTATCCAGTCAGACAACAAATCAACTGAGGTGGTAGAGCAAGTCCCTGCGGACGTAGTCACCAATGCATCAAGCAGCAACTCGTCACACCCTCACGACCGATGCCTTGGACTGGGGGTGGGGCGCGCAGCTAGACGACCTCAGATTGAATGGAGCTTGGTCCCAAATTCAACAACCACTCCACACAGCAATGTCAAGGAAATGCTCGCCGTGCTGGCAGCACTTACTCCTCACGGGCCAGAGCTGTCAGACTCGGGTCTTCTTATCCAGTCAGACGACAAATCAGTGGTCGCATACCTTCACAATGAAGGCGGCACATGATCCAAGACATTGCTCAAAGCGACTTGTCAAGTCCTTCAGATGGCAGACACGTATTGCATTTCACTGTCTGCCCACTACTTACCAGGAAGGTTCAATGAGGTAGCAGATCAACTATTCAGAAAATGCAAACCTCCGCATTCGACAAACGGGCAAATTTCGACAATGCTTGAACTTAAGAGTGGGACTTTCCTCTAGCTTGGGTGTTCCCCCCGCCGTGTCTTATGCCGAGAGTTCTAGCACACCTGAACCGGGCCTATACTTGATTGTAGCCCCGAGATGGAAGAAGGTATTCTGGAGACCAGACTTAAAGAATCGAGCGACAAGTCCTCCGTTCACCATACTGAACCTAACAGAAGTGCTGATAGACACGAGAACCTTGAAACTCCCACAACAAGTAGAGGATTTCATTTTAGAGGTTCGGAAGTGCCGGGGTGGAGTCAGTCATTAACAGATTGGTGGGACAAACAGAAAGATTTTTAAAATCGGGTTGGAGAGAATCCACACTTAAAACCTACAAACCGGCATGGCTTAGGTGGCAAAGGTGGGAATTAAATCATGGGGTAAAACCGAATGTCCCTACAGGAAGCAACCTAGCACTATTTTTAACAGATCTTAGTCTGGAAGACAGTCTCTCTCCCAGCACAGTTCGACTCCGTAAATCGGTAGTAACAACTTTCAGTAGCCCTGAAGAAGGAAACCTAATTTCACATCCTCTAGTCAGACAAGTACTCAAAGCCGCAGCATTAAGACATCCTAAAGGACCAAACCTCCTAACTGGGATCCTTGAGCGGTGTTGACCTGGTTAAAGCTAACCCACACAAAAAGTTGAATCTTTTTGAAATATCAAGAAGGGCAGCAACTTTACTTTTATTAGCTTCGGGACGAAGAGTGAGTGACCTGACCTTGTTAAAGTGTTCACCAGACAAATTATCCATAAATGAGGAATGGGTCTCATTAAGGCCAGTTTTCGGATCCAAAACAGACTCCGCTACGTACCAACGGTCAGTAGGTTGGATGCTGATAAACGACAATCAGCCAAATAAAGACCCAACACACTGGATTAAAAAATTGATTGAAATCTCCAAAGAAGGAGAGAAACAAAGCAGAATTTAACAGAACTCTTCATCCCTACATCAGAAGCAGTTAAGGCAGCTTTAAGAACAAACGTTGGTTCACAACGATTCTAAAAGAAGCTAAGATCACAGCTGCCCCGGGAGTATACGGGCAGCAGTGGCATCACTTAACTGGCTTGATAATTTTAGACTGGATGACATCCTGGCTCGAGGGAACTGGAAGAGCCGGGACACCTTTGCCAAATTCTACAGAAGAGAAGTTAACACTTCTCTGGAGGTAAACAGGGCATTGTCTCTGACTTCCCTATTCCACCCACGGTAACACATGAGTAGGTATTCCAGTGTTTTAACATATTTTAATATCATCACATTAGCGTTAGTGGTCACCAGTCGATAACAAACAGATCTCAATAAAGGTTTTAAATGACGGTTCAGGCTACATAATAAAATAGTTTTACCTACCAATAAAACTTATATTATGTACCTAACCTCATTTAAAACCTAGGCAATCACTGCCTGGTGAGAACCAATGAGAAAAAATGCCATAAACAAAAGTTAGGTGTAGATATATACTTTTGTGTAGCATCTGGTGACCACTTGACAGCCACAAGGTACTAAAAAAGATCGGGGAAGGCCACGCGAAAGGGAATTAGAGAATGCTTCTCTCAATAAAGGTTTTAAATGAGGTTAGGTACATAATATAAGTTTTATTGGTAGGTAAAACTATTTTATTATTGTACATTGTCAGGTTGATGCTATCTCTGATGGCGCTGTGCGGAAGTACTGTATCAGGAGGCCCGCTATCATCAGGAGCGCTGTGGTCCGGCGGAGCGTGCAGTGCACTGCTCAGCGTCTTGGCGCGCCTACCCCCCGCGCCCCCTGCGCTGCTGGGCGGGGCGGGCGGCGGGGGCGCGCGGGCCCCGCGAGCGCTGACGGAGGCGGGCGCTGCAGCGGCCAGGAGCAGCGGGGGGGGAGAGGCTCCGCCCCCGGGACCCCGACTGGCTGCGCTCATGAAGATCGGCACCCGGGTCGTGAGAGGCAAGGACTGGAAATGGGGAGATCAGGTAACACGATGATCCTATTATCACTTCTATCATATTACCCATACATTCTTGGCTTCATTCCCCGTAATGGCAGTCTTTAAACCTTCATTCCTCAATCATATTCTGTTAGTAGGTCAGAATATTTCCGCTTTGCATTAAAATCCAAATAAACGGAATATTTGTGAATGTCTCCGATAACTAAAAACTGTTTTTGATAGGTGATGAAATACGCTATCAAATTTTATTTTTTTAAATTAACATAATTTTTTTAAATTAAACAATTTTGATTGCAAACTCAAAAAAGTTTTAAAAATGGCTCACCTTACGTTTTTCTAACTAAAATTACTGATAACGAAAAGAAATAAAAACACATAAATATTTTATTAGACAAATGCTAAAATAATCATTAAAAAATTCACAAAGTTTCTTAATTTTTTTTTCAAATTGCGTTTGGAAACTTTGTTTCATAAAGGTTTAATGATTTTGCAGTTAACTTTTAGATTTGAATACATAGCATGGTTTTTTTTCTTTTTCTAATACCGTTTAGATTATAATTCTCACTACAATTGTAAGGGAGTCACAACGATTTCTATGAGACCTGTTTAATTAAGAACTAGCGTCATTGATCCCCTCGGCACCGGTGCATAGTCGGGAAACACGCCAAACACGCGCCCAACATTTGTACACGGTTGACATTAGTCACATGAGAACGGGTTGTTTCTACGACTCGTTCTTGAGCTCAACAGCTTGGCTGTGGAACGATTTGCCGGCCTCTGTGTTTCCTCCCTCCTACAACATGGGTCTCTTCAAGACCCATGTTCACTCCTTCCTCTCCTCCAAAACACCCTCCACTCAGCATCTTCAAAGATGACATAGGCCCTGAGGAAAATAATTTCCCTGTGTGGAGTTAATGTAAAAAAAAAAAAATTTTGTTAAACAGAAGTGTTTCCTGGGATTGGATTCAAAAGGTGTTATATTATAACTGCTTGTTCCACAGGACGGGCCAGCACCTTCGGAGGGTCGTGTGGTGGGCGAGCTGGGAGAGGATGGGTGGGTGCGCGTAGAGTGGGACACGGGAGCCACCAACTCCTACCGCATGGGCAAGGAGGACCGCTACGATCTAAAACTGGCGCGCGCCCCCAGCCCGGTGCCCAGCGCGCCCCTCACCCCCGATCAAGAAGTCCAATCCTCTCTGCCGTGCCTGGAGTGGGGCGGGGGCTCCCTGGTGCGGGGTCAGGCCCTGTGGCTGCTGCTGGCTCTGATGGGTGCTGCGGGGACGGGTTCCGGAGCGCCGGCAGCGCGCCTGGTCGCCGGCCTGCTGCAGAGACTGCTGGCGCCGCCGCAGCCCCGACACAGGGACATGCAGCTCGTCAGGGGGGTGCTCAACGACTGGGCTGCTGTAGCACTCATTAAAAGTATACATCTTTTTTTATTATTATTTAAGGAGCAGGCTGTGCGCAAATTTTTATTAGTATTAACACAGTATTTAACCTCTCCACGAGTATGGACAAAACGGTTCCGCGAAGCGAAAAAATGCCCAGAAGAGTATGGACGAAACGTTTCGTCCGCGGCTATTATTCAAATACCGTCACATTTAATGAAACTATTTGACTTGTAGTGGCTTCTGTTGACATCTGTAGTTTGTTGAAGTTTTGGAAGACATACCTACAATACCAACTTCACAGTTTTAGTTTAAAAATTCTTTTTGCGTCATTTAGCGGCCGTCAGAGGAAGGAAGCAGTTTTTTGTATGGACATGTTTTTTTTGATGTTGGTTTATTTTCGTGGATTGATGTCGACGTTGTAATTCAAAATGTAATATTATTTTTAGTTAATCTATGATAATTTATAAATAAATATTAAAAAATTGAACTAACACTCACTCTTTTGAAAAAAACGCACTCCTCACATACAGTTTTGTTCGCCAAAACGCAGAACATTGATTCATCATCCACTTGTTACGAATATAATTTGAGCACGTTTATGTGTGTTTTTGTCCAGACATGGCCGTTTGTGATGACATGCGCTCCGCCCTGTGCTCGCCCTCCTGGATGAAGCTGTCCCTCTCCATGCTGGAGGCCACAGACGAGACCCTCACGCAGGACTCTCTCTACATGCAGGTCAGTCCGACGTCGCATACTCCACTCAACCAGTCAACTGCTTTATATCACATATCTCTTATGTTCTCTCCAGAGAAATTCACTAGGTATATCTAAGTAAGTACTGGGACCAGTATTCTCCAGAACTACATGATGCTTATTGAAAGACTTAGGTTCATTAGATCACAGTTTATTGACATATTGTAATTTATAATTGTACTTCGGAGAACAAACGTCCTTCCTGGCTGAAGTGAACATGTTGACGCAACTATGTATACATACCTTCCTTCATCCTACCTATTTTCCAAACCTATCCTGTCTGACAATCTCTCTCTCCGATGGCGCTACAGCCCATATCGAGTCTTGGCCTCCCGCAACATTCGCCTCCAACTCCTCCTGTCCTCAGCTGCTGACTTCCAGTTTGTTATCTGGAGAAGCTGTGCTGCATCCCCTCTTATCTCGTCTTCCCACCTCAGTCTGGGTCTTCCCACTTTTCTCTTTCCACCTGGGTGTCCAGTCAGAATTCTCTTTTTTTTTTTTATTAGTATCTATAGCAAAATTTGTACATAATGTATTTATAAATTGTATTATATTAAGGTATTATAAAGTTTTTTTTTTTCACAGTCCTCCTCACTAGGGTTTCCTGTTCTGAGGCGGCCTGTAGTTTTTCCACATTTGTATTTAGTATCCAGTTGTCTTTACATGGTCTTCAGTATGTTTGATAGTTCATTTTCACTTTTTTCTCTCAACCATATTTTTACTTTTGTTTTAAATTTATTTATTTCTGTTATTTTTTTTGTTTGAGTTGGTAGAGCGTTGTATAGTTTTTGGGACGTCTTTGGGACGCGTGTATCCGGCATTCTCTGTACATGTCCAGCCCATCTCAACCTGAGGAGTCTCATGTGGGCTGAGATGTTAGGGGCCTGATATATGTCGTACAGTTCTTTGTTGTGCCGGATGCGCCATTGTTCCCCCTCTTTCACGGGTCCACATATTCTTCTCAGCACTTTTCTTTCAAAAGTATCTAGCATTTCAGCCATCTTTACCGTCAGTGTCAGCGCCTCACATCCATATGCCAGTACAGTTCTAACAATGGTCTTATATAGGGTTATTTTGGTTTTTCTGTGGACGCTACGTGACTTAAACACTGGGAGCAAAGAGAAGTATGTTTGTTGGCTGCTGTGATTCTCCTTCTTATTTCCGCTGGATCCTCATTGTTTTCTGTTAGACTGGAGCCCAGGTAGGTAAATTGATCTCCTGTCTGACAATATGTGCCAAAATTATCTACCTGTTACATTGTGGAACAATAACTCCCAGGGAGCAATCAGTCTGTTGTTTGGTTTTGAAATGATGATATGTATAGTTCCTACCGGGAACGAGGGTAGGTACTGGAAAAATGACATTTCCAGTACCTTTCCTTGCTGGAAAAGCATTTTGTATTTGGAACAATAACAATGACTATGCCAGGAAATTGGTGAAGTCATCGCGTCCGCGATGGATGGCTTCATCCATTCCACTGTTAAAGAAACTGGTGTGGGCTCAAAGCCGTGGTTCAGTTGACAATGCTCTGAAGCAGTGCGACGAAAAAACGCGGCTTATCGAGCCTACAACACATCTCGAACGTCCGAAAACAGAATAGTTTATAACAAAATGTCAAAGGAAAGCAAGAGAATCATAAATAGGTCGAAATTTGAGCACGACCTGCAGATCAGCAGAAAGCTGGCTGCATGCCCGCATGGCAGCAGAGCGTTCTGGTCGCTTGCGGGCTCAATAGGTCGCAATTTCTGCAAATCCAGTCTGCCACCTCTTACCAGAACTGACGGCTCTCTAGCTAATACCGCCGCCGAAAAGGCTAACTTATTAGGCAAAATGTTCGCGGAAAACTCGACCCTCGATGATCAAGGTGCTATCCCGCCGTCGGTTCCTCACTGCGGTTTTCATATGAAAAAGCTGAGGATCCGGCATCGGGATGTACTCCAAGTCTTACGAGGGCTCGATGTTAATAAAGCTAGTGGGCCTGACGGAATACCTGCCCTGGTATTGCAGAGGTGCGCTGCAGAAATAGCTCCAATTTTGACGAAGCTTTTCAAAATGTCCCTGAAGTTTGGGACTGTGCCCTCCGGTTGGAAAAAAGCGATCATTCACCCTATTCCAAAGAAAGGTGACCGCTCCAACCCGGCCAACTACCGCCCCATAGCGATCACATCTGTTCTGTCAAAAGTGATGGAACGTGTGATCAACGACAAATTGCTCACATACCTCGAGAAGAACAAAATTATTAACGACCGTCAATACGGATTCCGGCGGAACCGCTCGTGCGGTGATCTTCTCGCGTATGTGACGCATGTTTGGGGGCGGTGCCTGGAACGTTTTGGTGAAACCCAAACGGTTTCACTGGATATTTCCAAGGCCTTTGACCGGGTTTGGCACCGAGGGCTTGTCAACAAACTGCCTTCTTACGGACTTCCCGCATCCTTGTGTATGTGGATTGCCGACTTTTTGAGGGAGAGGTCGATTCAGGCGGTTGCTGATGGTTTCACCTCTTCCTCGCATTCGATAAATGCTGGCGTCCCACAGGGATCGGTTCTGTCTCCGACTTTGTTTTTGTTGCACATCAATGACCTCTTGACGTGTGCACCGATTCATTGCTACGCGGACGACAGTACAGTCCATGATAGCTTTTTGTTTGACAAACCTCCAAAGGGCTCACAAACCCCAATGGCTCGGAGGGCTTTGAAACAAAGAATGGACGGTTACCTCGAGAGTGTTTCCTCTTGGGGTAAGAATAACCTCGTCGAATTTAATGTTTCAAAGACCCAATCATGTCTGATCACGTCTAAAAGGGATCGAAATGATAATCTAGTCTCCTTCAACGGAAGCATTCTCCCGAACAGGCCTTCCATTGATATGCTTGGTGTAACTCTAAGTGACCAGCTCAGGTACGGGGGCTCCATCGAGGCCAGAGTTAAGTTAGCCTCTCAGAAACTGGGCATACTGTACAGGGCACGCAGATACTTTAATAGTACACAACTGCTAGCCCTGTACAAATCGCAAGTGCGCCCCACGGTTGAATTTGGCAGCCACCTCTGGTCTGGAGCCCCAAAATACCTGAAAAAAACCCTTGACTCTGTGCAGAAACGGGCGGTCCGTTTGATAGATTCTCCTAATTTAACTAACGGATTGCAATCTTTAGAGCACAGGCGCCAGGTGGGAATGCTGTCCTTGTTCTACCGGTATTACAATGGAAGATGCTCCGAGGAACTAGCGTCATTGATCCCCTCGGCACCGGTGCATAGTCGGGAAACACGCCAAACGCGCGCTCAACATTTGTACACGGTTGACATTAGTCACATGAGAACGGGTCGTTTCTACGACTCGTTCTTGAGTTCAACAGCTCGGCTGTGGAACGATTTGCCAGCCTCTGTGTTTCCTCCCTCCTACAATATGGGTCTCTTCAAGACCCATGTTCACTCCTTCCTCTCCTCAAAAACACCCTCCACACAGCATCCTCAAAGATGACATAGGCCCTGAGGGAAATTATTTTTTCCTCAGGGCCTCCTGTGTGGAGTTAATGTAAAAAAAAAAAAAAAAAATGACAAAAGTGAAATCGAATGCATTTTGTTTCTGAAAAACAGAAAAAGAATTGGTTCTACATTGGAAGCAAATTTTTGGTGTTGTTTGTGTTCATAACGTTTATGAACTAAAAGAAGGTTTTTAACCTTATCATGATCATTTTATACTTATTTGTGTTGTTGTGGCGATAGTTACCTCGAGGTACCGCTGTGGAACTAAATAAACCATATTTATAATTGTGTTGTGTGTGCCTTTGCAGAGGTAAGTGATTGTTTGTCCTTCTTCCATGTATCCATTATTTTTCCCTGCACATATTATCACCCAATTCCAGCAAAAACCATTTCGTTTCATCTCATTCTTTAGTATTTACAGTCCATTTCCAAGTGCGTCTGAAGCTGTTATTTGAAAGCAGTTTCGGATGCTTCACTAAGTAACTGGTGCAATGATCATCTCCTTATTGATCTCTTGGTTCTTTGTCCATTGACCCAAAGAACCCGTAGACTAACATGACACATTAATTATATTAAATGGCTCTATCGACAGGTCCAAGTGTGTCAACTGCTGCAGCGAGTGCTGCCTTCGCACGCCGCCCCCGACCAGAAGGAGTTGTTGGCACGCCTTGTGTCCCTGGTGGGGCGGCGCCTATTGGCCCCCGTGCCCCCCGAGGCAGACCCCCTCGCCCCTCTCACTGGTAGGGGATTTACTTACTTTCAAATACTTAATTGAGCCCTTTGCTGATATATTCCCAAATGACATCTACCTGAAGATATATTGTTAATGGCTGATTATTTCAACTTACCTATGCTACAGTGGTTTTAACGGCCTCCATGGTCGAGGGGTAAGGCTCTGGACTGGCAATTGTGGGTTCAAATCCTGATATTTCATAATTTAATATATAATATATTATTGTATTTTTGAGACACGTTCCAGGGTGGAAGATACTCTCAGTACCAACCTGGTATAAGATCATCATTCAGAATTGAAACGTTGGTCGAAACCCCACCTTTTTATCTTCCCCACCTCCTTCCCTTTCTCACTACCTTAAGCCTCACGACGAACCCCAATTGGGGATGACATAGTCTCAAAGGCTCCAGATGGTTGGGAGCGAGAAAGTGATTACACTACATGACTGACACCAAAGAAAGCGATCGCATTTGGCAGGCACGACTAGAAGCACTGTTGTTTGATTGCAGTAGGTGAAATGGTGGACTGCAGCGGCGGTGTGGATCTGCGGCCGCTAGCTCTGCTGACGGCGCCGGGCTCGGGGGGCGTGGCGGCGGCCGTGGTTCGCCTGCTGCGGGCGCTGCTCGCATCCCCGCTCTGGGCGCCCCCGCTCGCTGCCTTGCTGGAGGACTGCCTGCACTTGGCTGCCAAACAGGTCATTGACTTACTCCTCCCAATGAACGATTATTCCTTCCCATCATACTTGGCGCACCATCGGTCATAATAATTTTTTTTTCATGTCTAGTTTTTAAGAACGAGCAAAGTGGGATCAATAACTATATACAACCTACTAACTGGTTGGTCGTGATATCTCAAAACATGTAAATAAATTTTACTAGTCCACAATGGAGTCCTGGTACCTACCCTGATTTATGGCAGTGAGGCATGGAACTGGCAGAGGAAGGATGAAAGTAAACTGAATGCTGCTGAAATGAGATCCCTGAGGCGTATGTGTGGTAAAACTATGTATGATCGTGTGAGAAATGTGGAGATCCGCAAAGAATGTCAGGCTGATGTAAGCATAATGAGTAAGATTAAGAAAGGGACCCTCAGATGATTTGGGCACGTAGAGCGAATGAACGAAGAAAGTAGTGTAAGAAGAATATATGACGCATATGTGAGTGGTAGAAGAAGTCGGGGACGCCCGAGGAAGACATGGCACAATCAAGTGAATCAGATACTTGAGTCGGACCATATCAAAAATCAGAATAATAGAAGAGTATGTATGAGACGATGTATGAATGAGAGTGAAGCAAAGAATGTGTGCCAGGACCGAGTTGTTTGGCGGTCCATCCTCTCTGCCTACCCCTGCGGGAAAGGGCGTGATGGTTAGTTAGTTAGTTAGTTAAATTTTACTACTTAAAAAAAAATTTCCACTTCTGTGCTATTGTACTTAAATGTATGTGCAAATAATCCCAGAATGTTGGAAATCTACCCACTTCCATCATTATAAGTGGAAAATGTGGCTCCTGCAATGATGGAAGACTAACTATATAAATATATCTTCTACTAAATAGTAGAGGATTGAACCAGCAACGCCCGAGTGGGAACCAATAAGTACCATGTTACCAACCGGTCGATTGCGATATTTCAAAACATATATTTTTCGCCTGCGCCGCTTTTTCCTTGTTTTCTGTTTTACTTCTTTTATGTAGAGGGGTGGGGGGAGCGTTGAAGAAAAACCTCTGCGCTAGCTGCTGGCAGCTAGGCACGAAATGAAGAACGATGGCGACAGGCTATCAAACAAGCGCACTCATTCGAACTTTCAGATTTTCTGCCATCAAAAAACACTCAGTCATTTAACAGTTGTATGTATCGACACTTCCAGCTAACCTCGTCTGAGTGGAAGTCATACGCCCAGTGCGTAGGAGGAGGTGGGGGCGGCCCCTCTGTGCTGAGTCCCCCCGGCTCCCCCGGGCCCCCCGCCGCGCCCCGTGCGCCCCCCGCCTCCCTGCAGCCCGATGCCCCCACTGACGAACTCTGCTTGATTGGTAAGTGAGTTAGATATACTTACATCAAGCACCAGTGTGTGCAATGGGAAGTTCTTCATACTGTACAGGATTCCCGGCAAACTGCCCGAGACAACTCTGAAGCTGAAAGACATCAGGGCAGTTTATTTTAGCAGAGGGGAGGAAGAAAGCTATTCAAATCTTGTTGGTAAATTTAGCTAAAGACACTTCTGTTTTGTTTATTTATGCAGGGGGAGCTTTGGCTGTAATTGGAGGAGCAGAGCACCGGCCCCACACGGGGCAGCAGGTGACGGAGGGAGGGCGCAGCGCCACGGTGCTGCGGGTGGCGGCCCCCCGACTGCTGGTGCAGCACCACGGAGCAGATACTCCTGTCAAGGTGACCTCATCATAACAACTTCAATTTGGGAGGCGGGAACCATTTATTGGATAACCAACACCTCTGCTGCAAGTCACCCCAAGTAGTTTGCTATTTTTGCTGACTTAGCGGGCTGAGATTTTGGCTGAGATTGGCTGGGTCTTGGAGGCTGATGCGTCTGCCCACCAACTTTGTGGCAAGCCGGATCGGAAGAGATTGCTTGATCTCTCCAGCAGGACTCTCTCGGAACATCTTGCCTCGCAAATGGAGGCTTGGATTCATGCGTCGGTTACTCCTGAACACTGACCCCCGGATTCCTACCCTCCCTCACACCTTTTTCCTTCCCAGTACTTCCTCTCCTTCCTTTTCTAAAATGAATCTTCCTACAGCAATCTCCAAAGATAACATAGGTCCTGAGGGGAGGTTTTTTCCTCAGGACCTCTCAGCTAATAGGCGCTTTTAGTATTCTCATGTTTACGGAATAGCGACAATACAAAAAATGCAATAAACATACGTTCCTTACCACAGTGCTGCAGCTCTTTCTTACGCATTAAATAAATGATGAGACAAACAGTATTTGTACGTATATCTGTTTCCTCCAAAGTACTACTTTTTTCCTTTGAAGGAAACAGACATACTTATATTGTGTGTCTCATATTTTGTCTCACCATTATTTAATGTGTAAGAAAGAGCTGCAGCATTATTAAGATAAGGAACAGTATGTTTATTGCCTTTTTGTACAGTCGCCGTTCTGTAAATGTGGCAATATTAAAAGCAACTATGTATTGTAAAAAAAAAAATTAGCCTGGATACATTTTTTTTTTTAAATTCAAAAGAAAGACAAACATTCCCAGGTTACAAATAACCCAACAATGTTTGAAAATCTCCTACTACCACCACAGTAAGCCGAAAATGTTGCTTGTGTCGTGATGGAGGACTTAGCCAGCCGAGGAATCAAACACGCGACGCCCGGATGGGACCCAAATGTGATGCCCACTCAGCCACTGATCGGTTGATATCAGCAATGATATCCCGGCTATATTATATCTGTGTTTTGTTGTGTGTGCTGCAGGTGGAAATAGACAATGTGGTGCCTGTAGAGGAGCATCTGGAGGTGTGGCAGCTGGGAGGAGGCCCCCAGGAGTTGCGCGGCTGGGCCACGCTGCTCACGGCCGGTGCTAGGGCTCCACCGTTGCCCCCCACACAGCTTCAAGGTACATTATCAATACATTTAATCACCTTCATATATGCTTCTCTCCAAAATTGCTGTATTTTGTGAGTGTTATTTTGCTGTCGATATTGGATATACTAGAGTCAGTCGAAAAGTAATGCCTCCCATTTTTTTTTTAATTAAATAAAGTTAGTTGAATGAAAAAATAGAATTTGGTGCTTTTTCTCAAACCTTCATCTACAATCTACTGGAATAGTAACTTTCTGCATCAACAGGTGGCAACATTGCAGTCGTTTTGCAAAATGGCTGATATCAATGTTCATATTAGTCAGCGTTCTATAATTGAATTCTTGAATGCAGAAGGTTAAACACCTATTAGCATTCATGAAAGACTAAAAAATGTGTATGGTGATGCAACTGCACAAAACTTGTGACCGGAGACGAAAAATGGATTTCATGGAACCTGAATCAAAGAGGCAGTCAATGGAATGGCATCACACAAACTCACCGAGGACGAAAAAGCACAACACAAACATTTTGTCCAATACGTCACAACCCTTAAAAAGCTTAAAGCACGTCTTTCGCCCAACAAAAGCTACGGCGGATGGCCTTAGGAAGCAGGACCGCGCTTTTTACCACTCCGGGTACATGCCCTTGTTAAAAGATGGACCAAAACTGTAAATGGACAGAGATTATATTGAAAAGTGACAAATTAATCGTCAATAGTATGGTTTTCGAAGTAATTGCAATTTTTATTTCTAAAATTTCTTAAATTGGAGGCACTACTTCTTGACTGACCCTCGTATTATACGGAAAAACAATATATTACATTTCAAGGTAGCGTGCTATGTCTCAATACAAAGGACTATCCCATCAAAACTGTGGTTTCCACAACTCCCCCCATTTTTCCAAAAAAGAAATTTCTTCACTTATTCGAATGAGAATTGAACATTGTTCCTTCTCACCTTTTAAAAATTCACTTCCTTGACTCCCCAGATTGTACATTCTGTGGTCTAGAAGAGGGAACTCTATATCACATATTTTTTGGTTGTCCCTCTCTTCGTCTTATCTAAAATTGTCTCCCATATATTCAACATCTCACCTCTTCTAAGTCTGAACTCGACTCCAACTAACTTTGAAATTTGCCTGTTTAAATAAAATTAATATATAAATTCACCTAACACATAATTTGAAATGATGGCGTTGAACATTCTTGAAGGGTGTAAGTATATTTATAATTATATATATGTAGAATAATTTTATAGGTTTACCCGCGTAACATAGTCCTTAAAAGGACTTTTTAACTCGTGACGTTTCAGACAGATCTCACTGTCCAACTTTAGAGGCCTTATGTCTTGAGTTTTGTCTCAAACTGATCGCTTTCGCATATCTGTTCGGTCCAGAAATCAAGACTTAAGTGAGTGCTTATCGAGAAAATTATTCTACATCTTACACCCGTGAAAACCTTAACCATAACAAATTATACATTTAATTATATTTGTTTATTTGCAGATTGCTCTGTACCGCACCTGCGCTGCCAACAGCTGGAGCTGTTGACTGTACGTGCCACCGCAGCGCTACTAGGCGGACAGGAGCGTCTGCGTTCTGTGCTGTCCTTGCCCCAAGCCAAGCGTACTGGTAAACATGCGCACATAATAACAAAAGTTTCAGAATGACATTTTTGCCTCTACTAAAATCATAGACAAGACTATACAATGATATTCATTTCTTTCTTTCCTCCATACCATTTTATCAGAGTGTTGCGAGATTGTTTGTTGATTTGCTTGGTTGCAGGTACGTCAGAAGGCAGTGAACTGGTAGTGAGTCGACTACTGTGGCTGGCCACCCGCCCCTCCCCCCTGCGCAGTGCGCACCCCTTGCCCGACCTGCGTCACGCCCTGCATTCTCTCACCGAGCATTTGGCCATGCAGACGGGTAACATACATACTCCTTCCTACTGCTTCCCTAAACCTGTCACCACTTTACCACAAACACACTGTTTAATTTACAAGGTCACATCAGTAAAACACACTCCGGTTCAAAATGATTATTCGAGAATCACTTCCTGTTTTACATCACTTTTTGAATTCTATTCAGTTGGAGACCAGCAATGTCCCAGTTCTTAGGTTGTGAAGGAACTGTTCGGCTCACTTGCTGATTAGAAAAGGAGAAAGGATTAACCTGTCAGGTCTATTTGTTCGGTTTTCGGAACTACTCGTATAGGTCTCATAGATATTGTTGTATCTCCCTTACTATCAGGGTTAGAAATATGATCTAAATGGTGTTAGAAAGAGAAAATACCAAGCTTTATACTCAGATCTAAAAAATAACCACCAAAAAAGTAAAATGTACACCTTTGTGAAAGTTTTGAATCGCAATTTGAAAAAAAAATTATGAAACTTTGAGAATTTTTAATTAATTATTTTTATATGAAATAAAAAAAATTAAGTTGATGATAAAGTTTATAATATATTTGCCTAATACCTAAACGATGTATGTGTATTTTTTTTTGTTATCTTTAATTTTAGTTAGAAAAAAACATAAAGTTAGCCATTTTTAAAACTTTTTTATGTTTCAAAAATTATATTTTTATTTCGAATTATAAAATTTGAAAGCATATTTTATCACCTTTCCAGTACAGTTTTTAGTTTTCAGAAAGATTCCATTTATTTGGATTTTATTGCAAAATGGAAATATTTTGATCCTTTGAAAAAATATGGTCGAGGCCTGAGGGGTTAAAGAATCCAATTGTGTTTATAAAAATGGTAGAACTAACACGATGAAAACAAAACATACAACGGTCATATCAAATGACATTCCAGGCTCTGCCAGGAAGAAATCTGTTAGACCATAGTTCACAATAACAAATCTAGGTTTTTTAGCTAAGTAATGAACCAAAGTATTCAGTTTTTATTCCACAGAGGGCAATGATTTAAGCTGGTTAATGATTTTAACACACAATGCCTTAATCTCCATTTGTTGCAGAACTCATAGACCAAGAGCAGGCTCAGGACATGACCTCTGATATAATGGAGGTCATAGAAGCGGCTACTCCCACAGGCGATGTGCCCGCTGCCACCATCCAAGGTAAATGTATTGATTGCACGGTAGAACAAGGACAGCATTTCCACCCGCCGTCTGTGCTCTAAAGATTGCCATCTGTTTTTTTTTTTACATTTTTTTTATGTTAACTCCACTCAGGAGGCCCTGAGGATAATAATTTATAGCTGTGTGGAGGGTCTTTTTGAAGAAAGGAAGGAGTCTTCTTCTTCTTTCGTATGGTGGGGGGCAGAAGGGGACATCTAGGCCTGCGAGCTAGTCTAGGGCCTCAGGCATTGCCCTGTGGACCTCATCAATCCCGCCGGGGAATGGAGCGGGCATTCGTTGACCACATGTTCGGTGGTCTGCACCGCACCGCACCCAAAGGAAGGAGTGAACATGGGTCTTGAAGAGACCGGGAGGAGGGAAGAGAGACAGCGGCCGGCAAATCATTCCAAATCATTCATTCATCACAGCCGAGCTGTTGAACTCAAGAACGAGTCTTAGAAACAACCCTTTCTCATGTGACAAATGTCAACCGTGTACTTATGTTGGAGGTGTGTTTGACGTATTTTCCGACTATGCACCGGTGCCGAAGGGATCAATAACGTTAGTTCCTCGGAGCATCTACCAAAGTAATACCGGTAGAACAAGGACAGCCTGATGCCTCCTTCATACTCTAAAGATTAAAATCCATTAATCTACAAGAGTCAAGGGTTATTTAAACTATTTTGGGACTGCAGACCGCAGAGGTGGCTGCTAAATTCGACGGTATGGACCACTTGCGATTTGTACAGGATTGGCAGTTTTACTTATTCAATTTGGGAGGCGGGTGTGGGTCCCATCACCCCGGGAACCATTTATTGGATAACAAACAGACCTCTCCGTGAGAGAGGTACCAACCTCTCACATCTTTTCCTTCCCAGAAATTCCTCTCCTTCCTTTCTCCAAAGATGACATATGCCCTGAGAGATTTTTTTATACCTCAGGGCCTCCTGGTGGAGCTAATGTAAAAAAAAAAACACTTGCGATTTGTATTAGGGTATTATTTGTATTATTACTAAACACAGGGTTAGCAGTTGTGTACTATTAAAGTATCCACGGGCCCTGTACTATATGCCCAGCTTCCGAGAGGCTAACTTGACTCTGGCTTCGATGGAGCCCCCGCGCCTGAGCTGGTCACTTAGAGTTACACCAAGCATATCAATGGAAGACATGTTGGGAAGGGAGTCCGTCTAACGCCCTTTGTTGATTGCAGCCATACTGGACGCAGAGGATGACGGTGAACCCCTACCTGCCCCTCTGGTGCGCCTGCTCATAGAGATGGGCTTCCCCCGCAAAGACGTCGAGTCGGGAATCAAGGCCTTGGGTATGTCCAGCTCTTTAACCTCCGGGAATGAAATACATAACATTAACTTCTGTTGTAAAACCCTGTGATGTTTGTAGACTGTGACCCGCACTCGCAGACGGACCACACTACCATTGTGCGCGTGGTGAGCTGGCTGCTGGAGCATCCCTGCCAGGACCTGCTCAGCGATAATGACTCCAACCAGCCCCAAGTCACGCAGGTCGGTTCACAATGCATACACGCACACACACCAGTATGGCATAGTCAGCTGTTTGTCCTTTTCAAATGTCAAATTTTTTTATTTTATTTTTCACACCCAACTGGATTTTTACATGGTTTGCTGTGTTTTTATATTTAAATAAAGAACATCTAAATGTCCAAAACAAAGTAAAATCACCTCACAATTCAAAATGGAAAAATAGTAGATAATAAAATAATTTTTACATTAACTTGTCATATGCCACGGGACGAAACCCGAAAATTTTGCAAAATTTTGACTTTGACGTAATATTTTGTGGGTTTAATTTATACTATTATATATTATATTTACCGAAACACATTCCTTGAACAATAAAACTATGCATAAAAACAACATTATTTGCAGGTATGATTTTAGGTTTTCACGGCCAAAAGTATTTTTGTTATTTATTTTTGGGGTGTTATGCCGTATTGCGCTACCTCCTTCTTTAGCCAACGTTTCGGACAGCGTTACAGTGTCCATCATCGCTCATCTGCCCTGATGCTGGACACTGTAACGCTGTCCAAAACGTTGGCTAAAGAAGGAGGTAGCGCAACACGGCATAACACCCCAAAAATAAATAACAAAAAAAAATTACTTGCGTTTATTTGACAAATTGATAGGTTTATCGATCTTTTCGTGACCTTCGATGCTCACAGTTTGACAGCTCGAATCGCGGGAAAAATGAAGCCTGGAAGTCATGGATAAATTTAATAAAATTTATTCCAAGTGGCTAGTTGTGATTTGAATATCTGTTACGTCAAGAACAAGAATGCCCCAAGCCATTCTGACCTTGTTCTTCATACATTTTCTTAATACATAAGGATTAAAATCGCATTCTAAAAATTTTTTTTTTAAATTTTGTTCTGCGCGTTCCGGCGTGGCTGCGGCACAGGATGAGTTAATCTCCTCAGGCTAATTTTGTTCGCTTTTCGGAACAACTTATATAGGTCTAATAGAAATCGTTGTGTCTCCCTTACTATCATAGTGAGAAATATGATATACACGGTGTTAGAAAGTGAAAACACCATGCTTTATATTAAAATCTAAAAGGTAACCACTAAATAATTGAAATTTACACCTTTATGAAACCAAAAGTTTCCACCTGCAATTTAAAAAAAAAATTATGAAACTAAAAAAATTTTGGTAACAATAACGTTTATAACACATTGGTCTGGTAAAATACGTGTGTGTTTTTCTTTTTTTTTCATTATCAGTAATTTTAGTTAAAAAAAAACGTTAGGTGAGCCATTTTTAAAACTTTTTATTTATTTATTTTTTTACATTAACTTCACACAGGAAGCCCTGAGGAAAATAATTTCCCTCAGGGCCTATGTCATCTTAGAAGATGCTGTTTGGAGGGTTTATGTTTGCATCTAATTTATTTCAAAAACTGTTTATTTCTAAAAATAAAATTTGAAAGCATATTTCATCACCTTCAGAGCCAGTTTTTAGTTTTCGGATTCATTCAGAAATACTCCATTTATTTGAATTGACCTTCCGATAAAAAGAGGGACTATATCAATAGTTGGGGGGGGATATGTTTCAAACTTTAGTAGTATTTATTATTTGTATCGGCTTCAGATCGTGACGCAGTTCAAACGCCGTCCCGACTTCCCGAGTGACGATGAATACGCACGCTACGTATCGGAGAAGGCGCGTCCTGGTCAGCCGGTGCGCTGCTGCAAGGCTTACGAGGAGGTAGGACAACCTTTATACCTATATCTGCACCTTGGCTCATTTGAAGATAACCCATCATTCACTGTTATTCAATTCAACAGGTGCGGCTGGGAGATTTGGGACGGATAGTTCGAGTGGACCGCGAAGGACTGCACGACCTCAACCTTCAGGTATGTCATTTAGTCAAAACTTATCGTTTTTGAAAGGGTCCTAATGAAAAATCAATGAATTCGGGAATATACTAAAGAGTTAAGGGAATATACTGAAAAGTTAAGAGAATATACTAAAAAGTTAAGAGAATATACTGAAAAGTTAAGAAAATATACTGAAAAGTTAAGAGAATATACTGAAAAGTTAAGAGAATATTCTGAAAAGTTAAGAGAATGTACTAAAAAGTTTGGAGAATGAATATACTAAAAAGTTAAGAGAATATACTAAAAAGTTAAGAGAATACACTAAAAAAGGAGTTAAAATTTGGGAGGCGGGTATGGGTACTGCCGCCCCGGGAACCATTTATTGGATAACCAACACCTCTGCCATAGTTCACCCCGAGTGGTTCGCTATGTTTGATGACGTAGCAGGGGTGCCCGGGTTCATGGGGTGAGGTTAGTCTAGGTCTTTGCTAGGATGCATTTGCCCACGTACTGCATAGCAGGCCGGTTTGAGAGAGACTGGTTGAGGGAGACCTTTTGACCTCTCCAGCAGGACTCTCTCGGAACATCGCCTTGCACCGCAGTGGTAGGGTAGATTCACACGTCCGTCACTCCTGGAGACACTGACCTCCAGATTCCTACCTACCCCTCTTACCTTTTTCCTTCTCAGAACTTCAGCAGCATCCCCAAAGATGACATACAGGCCTTGAGGGAAATTATTTTCCTCAGGGTCTCCTGAAAAAAAAGTACAAAAACTGTGTGCTTTAAACAATTAATGCATGTATTTTTGCGAGTTTTGCATGAAATTAATTTGTGGAATTAATTAATGGAAGAAAAAACACAAATATGGGGAAATGCTCGAGGAACAATTAATTGAGATTTTACTGTAGGTGGAATGGTACCAGCGTGGCTCCATGTACTGGGTGCGCTTTGTGCACGTGGAGCTGCTGGGGCACCCGCCCCTGGCGCCCCCCGCCTCCCCCTGCCCCCCCGCGGGCCCTCCTCTGGGCCCCCCCGCCGGCCCGCCGGTGCCTGGGGACCTGGTGCGCGTGCGGGCCAGCGTGGAACAGCCGCGCTACAAGTGGGGCTTCATTGACCACAGCAGTACGGGGATCATCACCAGTGAGCAACCTATCAATATACATATACTAGCCTTGCAGCACTAACTGACTTTTGGGCGTTACCCTTCTCAAATACCCTAGAATATTAATAATACGCCCAACCCCAGTTAAATATAGGCCGGCAACAAATTTTTATATTAACCCTCAGACTAATTTGTGCTTTTCGGAACTACTCATATGGTCTCATAGAAATCGTTAAGTCTCCCTATGATCAGAAAGAAAAATGATCTAAACAGTGTTAGAAAGAGAAAACATCTTTTCTCATCTTAAGGGTCTACTATTCGTGAACACAGCGCTGAAAAAGAAGAAGATGGAGAGATATGTAATTACGGGTGTTGGACAGAGCGCGCTAATATGGTTAGTCGTAGAATAGCAGCGAAAATTGCGAAAAAGCTTAATAAAACATGACTCGTTTAAAATAGAGCAAAAATCTCGTGGAACGTATCTTAAGTATCGTTCAAAGAAACATTGTGAATTTTTTCACAAATATAACTTGTAAAATAAAAGAAATAGACTTGTTTAAAATAATTTTCGGAGCATACTTTGCGATTTTTTTCTATCGAGGGAATTTCATATAATTTGCGTTTCGGCGTGGAACATATCTAGATATTATCTTCAAAAATAACATATATTTTTTAATAGCTTAAAAACTTCAAATGTTTAAGGGAGATATGTAAGAAATCGGTCGAAATACGAATAGTAGACCCTTAAAAAGTATGATTTTTTTATTAATTACTAGCTGGTACCCGGCATGCGTTGCAATTCCATTCAAAGAAATAAATTGATTCTCCCCGCATGTCCTTTTCCGTGCTTCCCCGTTCACCTCCCGCGTTCCCCTTCCACCCTCCCTGCCTTCCTTTTCCTTCGTCACCCCTCCCACGAACCCCTGCTTCCCCCGTTCCTCTCCCCCTCCTGCCTTTCCTCTATCTACCATTATATATAGCCTACAACCTTCGCAGGCGTGCGCACAACAAATCACCAAATTTTCATTGCAATCGGATGAACGGTATGGCAGTGTATAAAATACAAAAAAACAAATATTGATTTTTATATATAAAAAGTTAAGATTTTTACATGAAACAACCAAAAAGTCAGTCGACGATAACGTTTATAATACATTTGCATAATAAAATATGTGTGTTTTTATTTTTTTTATTGTCGGTAGCTTTAGTTAGAAAAAACTTGAGATGAGCCATTTTTTAAATTTTTTGTTTCATAATTTTTATGTTTTAAAAATTATATACTTAGTTATAAAATTTGAAAGCGTATTTCATCATATTTCAAAAACAGTTTTTAGTTTTAAATACCTTCTAAAATATTCCATTTATTTGGATTTTGTTGCACCCTCTGACAGAATATGCTCGAAGCCTGAGGGGTTTAAATGTATGAAAGAAAAGCAACCAACAGAACTGAGGTCACTAGGAGGCGCTAGCGTAGCATACTGCCGTCGGAATATATGGGAAATGTCAGAAGTTGGAGGTATTATAATTATTCTACAATACTTGTGTACATGCTTTCTGTTTGCAGGTATTGCCAGCAACGGACGAGACGTGACGGTGGACTTTCCCCAGCAGCCGGGATGGACGGGGCAGCTGGCCGAGATGGAGAGAGCCACCACGGCTAAGGGTACAAACATCCGTTGTTCTTACTTGTAACACAAACACATAGCTGGGTTGTTTCCTTAACATAAGTGCAGCATCAATTTTTACGATTTATTAACTTCAAATTATGCATACTTATTTAACCGGTTGAACGCCTCGGTGTTTACGGATGAAACTCGAAAATTTCGCGATGTTTTGACTTTTGACGTAAATTTTGTGGGTTAATTTTATGCTCTGGTATGGAATATTTACTGAAATACGTTCCTTGAACAACAAACTACACCTACAAACAACTTTACTTGCATTTATTTTGACAAATTGATAGGTTTATCGATCTTTTTATTACCCGCAGGGCACCCGGTTTGACAGTTGAAAATCGCGGAGAACTGACATTTAGAAAGTCAGAGAAACCAATATAAATAATAATTCGAGAGGCTAAATGTGTTTCTTATATCTGTTCCGTCAAGAACAGGGATGCCCCAAACGATTCTGACCTTGTTCTTCATACATTTTCTTTATACATAAGGTTTAAAATCGCATATCAAAAAGTTATTTATTTATTTTTTTATTCGGCTGTAGGGCGCGCACCGGCGCGCCAACGGCATGCGACCTGTTAACAGATAAACTATGCATTCTTACTAAAAACGCTTAACCCTTTTAGTACTGTTGTTTTTTACTCATATATATATACATACTTAGAAATGCCAAAGAAATCTTTAGTTTTTTTGTCATTTACCCTTGTCTCGAAAAAAAAAAACTGTATCTCTTCCAAAAATTATCCAATTTTAATAATTTTTTCAGTGTTTTCTTAATAAAAACTTGTACAAGGATAATAAAATACAAAGAAAATTATGGAAATAAATATTGTGAACAAAAATTATAATCTACGTTTTGGTCCTGGTAGTTCGCAAAATACGTGCGGAATTTGTTTATTGTATTGCATATCTGGTGGTAGGCATGTGAATTGGGTCAAGGTCACATCGTCATTTTCACGTACCTCTGCTAGTACCTCCGTATCAGCAAAATAATTGTTATTGTCACTATTATCACTATCACTCAAAATTTTGTATTACGCGGTGTGAGCGCACCACAATGTCACTCCAACTATCACTTTCTTCACAACTTGAAGAACGTTCATTTTCACTGGAACTATTTTTGTATTCCGACATTTTGGGTTAAAAATTTTCTTTTCGTAAATCCTTTTCATATTGTAATTACTAATAATATTATAATTTGAACTTTATACTACTGATTTCGCAAGCGCTATCGCGCTCTTGGCAAATTTAGTTACTACGCGCGCGCACGATAGTGCTCGTCTGCACTCTAACGGCTAAAATGCATTCTCTAGAAAATAGAAGAAAAAAAATCCTTTTCTGGACATTTTGTTTTGAAGAGTTTTTTTTCACATGTGCATTTTTTAGTCATTTTTATTTATCTGCTACCTGTTTCGACACATCCATGGCATTCACAAGTAATCTTAAAACCAACTTAACATTTATACAAGTAAACACTGTGTCTCTGTACAACCTGAGAGATACAACTTTAAAACGACAGCTTGAAAACGACAGCAAGACATTGCAATAGCCGGATGTCTCTGTGTGCTGGCGCTTATTATTTACAGTTTTTTTGCAGGCCTAGAGGTCTCGTACAAATTGATACACACATGAGAGACACTAATCATGTAAAAGCCCATCAGGGCGTCGAAAATTAAAAATAAACATACCAGCATAACCGTACTACCCTTTGAATGCAGAACTGTACCATGTGTTTATTTACGTGTTGCTTAGAGGCCCCCTCTTCTGCGAGGCAAGTGCTGGGGTGGCGGAGCTGCCTGCGCTGGCTGCGCGTGTCCTCGGGCGCCCCGCTGGCCTCCCACCTACTGGACGCGCGCCCCCACACCTTCTGGCAGAGCGACTCGGGACGTGGCAGGGTCAGTACTAATCATATCTCATTACATAATCATCTGAGATACAATTCCTATCAGATAACTGTCATGCGTTACGGCTTCCAATTGACTTTCTTTTATAAATACTGCTTTTTAAGCATATAAACCACAAATGACAATTTAACGTCAGCATCAACTTAACCCCTTGGGCTAATTTGTGATTTTCAGAATAACTTATACAGGTCTCATAGAAATCAATGTATCTTCCTTACTTGCAGTTAAAAATATGATCTAAACGGTGTTAGAAAAAGAAAACATAACGCTTTATATTCAAATCTTAAAGTTAACTGCAAAATAATAAAAATATATGCCTTTATGAAACCAAAATTTCAGACTACAATTTGAAAAAAAATTTTTTTTCATTATTTTTACATTAAACAACTAAAAAATTAGTTGACGATAACTTTTATAATACATTTCCCTGATAAAATATGTATGTGTTTTTATTTTTTTTGTTCAGTATTTTTATTTATAAAAACGTGAGGGGAGCCATTTTTAAAACTTTTTATGTTTGCATTAAAAAATTTTATATTTAAAAAAATTATATGCTTATTTCAAATTCTAAAATTTTAAAGCGTATTACATCAACTTTCAAAAACAGTTTAGTTTTCGAATGCGTTCAAAAGTATTCCATTGATTTGGATTTTATTGCAAAGCGGAAATATTTTGACCTTCCAACAAAATAGGCCCAAGGCCTGAAGGGCTGTTAACTGCCTTCCTTTTTATTGGCTAAACATGAATTGTTATACATATACACATACATATTTCTACACATACACATATATTTGTACATATACATATATAGAGGGCTGCGAGTCTTAAAGCTGTGACCTGGTCTAATGAAGTAATATTCCTTAGCACTGGATCCGCATTGAGATGCAGTCAGGCGTGCTGGTGAGGCGACTGGCGCTCCGCCTGCAGCCGGACTGCGGCTCCTACTGCCCCTCTGCGCTGGGGGTGCGCGGCTGGGAGGGGGGAGCGGAAGGGGGGGAGGGCCGAGAGCTGCGCACGGCACACCCACCGCCCCCCTCTCGGCAGGGCCCCCTGCTGCTGGAGCTGCTCAAAGACGTCCCCGAGGTAATTGCATGTTACTTTCATCATTATATTTATACAGGGTATTAACTCGTCGTATGCCAAGGCAGGAAACCCGTAAATTTCGCAAAGTTTTGACTTTGACGTAATATTTTGTGGGTTTATTTTATGCTATTGTATATTATATTTACCGAAACACATTCCTTGAACAATAAACTATGCATAAAAACAATATTACTTGCATTTATTTGACAAATTGATAGGTTTATCGATCTATTCATGACTCATGACGCTCACAGTTTGACAGCTCGAATCGCGGGAAAAGTGAAGGTCCGAAGTCATGGATAAATTTAATAAAATTTATTCCGAGTGGCTAGGTGTGTTTAGAATATCTGTTACGTCAAGAACAAGAATGCCCCAAGCCATTCTGACCTTGTTCTTCATACATTTTCTTTATACATAATGATTAAAATCGCATTCTAAAAAAAAAAAATTTTAATTTTGTTCCGCGGGCGCCGGCACGTCTACAGCACAGCATTGGTTAAGGAACGTACTTGGCTCCTTTAAACAGTGATTCCTGACATTATTTGTAGTAAGAAATAGGAACTTTTTGATGGCTAGGAAAGATGAATGACGCTGCTGAAGTGATTTTCTTTTAGATTTCTCATCCCCCGTCACGATAGAGTCCAGAAAAGCTTTTCCCTCCTGGGCAAAACCATCCAAAAGTTCACGCGGACGGGAGGTGGCGGGAGCGTACGACGACCCGCCAGGTGCGCCAACTTCGAAACAAAAAATTTCCCCCGGCCTCAGGACCCGTTGTAACCTTACTTTCTAGATGACCTCGTATTTAATTTTTTTTTTACATTATTTTTGTTTTTAAATACATACAAGGTGGTGCAAAAGTTGTCACCCGGTGTTCAATTTTGGCTGTAATTTTTTTATGAATGAAAAATTTTGGTTCAACTTTTGAATTGTGTTTATTTGAAGTCTTAATTTTTTTTCCATTAAGTCGAGAAAATGATATCGGCCAAGTGGCCGCCGCCAGAATTGATGACCATATGGGCCCGATTTATGGCATCTTCCATCACTCTTTCCAGAACTTCCGGCGATAAGTTCTCGCATTCTTGATGGATATTCTTTTTGATTGCTTCAAACGTCTGAGGCTTGTTGACATAGATTCCTGCCTTTCTTTAGCTTCTTCCTGTGTCTTTCCTTAGTCGGGAGATTCTGTAATCTTCGGCCCTTCTTCTGATAAAAAATCAGGACATTACCTTTTCATGTATATTTATTTAGGATATTTTTTCGACATTTTAAAAGTTTTATCTTTAGGTGCTAGCTTTATGTCAATAACATATAGAATTGCTAAATGTTACTGACGTATATTTAAAGTTCTTAATAAAATTTTTGTTTTGTTTTAAAGTTCTTAAGAAATTCCACAAAAAGAAGTCTGGAACGGTTAAATTGGGCGATCTTGCCGGCCAGTGCAAATCACCAAAACGAGAGTTTTAGTGATTTGCAATGGCCGGTGTCGATCAAAAAACGATTTTTCCACATTCTTGAGAAGTATAGTGATTCATGTCTTGTTGACGTGTACTTTGGATCTGTTTACTTCACAGACCTCAACCTCTCCATGTAAAAATTCGAAGGTATGATTTTTTTAATGTTGGCGAATAATTTAAATAATGATCTTTCAGAAATCTCGAGCGATCGAGACAAATTTATTCATTTCGCGTGGTCGCTCCAGTGGCTAAGTAAAAATCTTCGTAAATGTCAAAGCAGAACTGACATTTGCCGCCATTAATTTGCAATAGTATGAAAAATTTACTGATATAAAATCTTTAAGTTTCTTTGTGTAATAATATGGACGATTTACCTTCACTAGTCTCAACTAATATAATGTTGTATTATTCATTTTAAATGTTTATTAGATTTTTTTTAATTTAATGAAAACAAATAGCTTTGTGTACACCACTATTTAATTAACAATATCAACATGTTTCGAAAACTATGTTTTCTTCGTCAGGATAATAAGTTAACTTATTATCTTAGCTTATTATCCTGACGAAGAAAACATAATTTTCGAAACATGTTGATATTGTTAATTAAATAGTGGTGTACACAAAGTTATTTGTTTTCATTAAATTAATAATGATGCCACAAAGTGAATTTGCAAATTTTGAAAAAAAAAAAAAAGTTTATTAGATCCTCTGTTTTTCATAAAATATATTTTCCCCAGTATTATCGGACAATTGAGATAGTCATCAAACAGTGCTGGAACGGAGGCATCGACTGCCGAGTGCACGGACTCATCATCAACGGGGTGCGCTCTGCTGAATCTCACAGCGAGACTCTCAAGGTTCGTCTTGTTCCTTGTTTTGTTCTGTTCTGGTGATCTTCATTATATATATATATATAATACTAGCTGGGGTACCGGCTTCGCTCAGGGAATTGATATGAGATTGAACTGATGTTCGACCCCACGACGGATCTTGCTTTATATACCCCTGCCAATGGGTAGCCTCACCCATACAAAAAGACTTCGAATGGTCCACGATGTTCCAGAACATTCCACAACAATCCAGAATATCCCGGAACATTCTGGAATGTTGTGGAATGTTCCCAAATATTCCAGACTATTCCCGAACATTCCACAACATTCCAAAATATTCCGGGATGTTCTGGATTGTTGTGGAATGCTCTCGAATACTCTCGAATGTTCTTGACTGTTCTAGAAATTTCCAAAAGACGAAACTTCCAGCTCTTATATCTTCAAAAGCACGCCCTTCAGGTAAAAATGGGAACCTTCTTCATGGATGGGGGATAGAGGACTAGCATACCATATAACTCCCTTGATTGTACCGGGATTCGTCTCTGAGTTTTAGCGGCATGCACCCTGTACACTTTCTTTTATAATATATATTGATTATCCTTCAATTCATTTCATTTGATTGATTAATAAAACCCTTGTATTGTTCTGTAAAAACAAAAAAAAAGACATAAGTTTGTCAATTTTTTTTATGATTTATTCAAACACTATATTATTTTGGTTATGTAAAAATTTGACACAATATCGCCATCTTAGTTTTTCTGTTTTATTTTCCACATTGTAATTATCTGTAAGTTTTGACATTTACATTCTGTGAAGCACTACTTTATCGAACGCATTGTAGAAACAATATCACTTGCATTTTATTCTGTGAAGCACTCCACTGTGGAACGCTGCAAAATTCTAAATTTAAGGGAATACGTTTCCTTTACATATTCTACTAATGAATGTGTTTATTTCCCTCAGGCCATGAGTTTCCTGACCGAGGAGTGGCTTGACGGAGACGCCACCAGCGGCCCGGAGGCGCCTCTCTCCGTACCGGACGACTGTCCCAAGGTGAGATGCTCACACACTGTATTAGTAACAATAACTTGTCACTAGATATATGTAAAAGTGTACCCTCTATCTGGTACAATACTCAGATTACTCAAAAAAACCACCAAATCAATTATAATGCACAAAAATTTGTGGTGAAATAAACGAAGTGTTGATGTTTTCTGTGTTACTAGTAGGATATTTCAAAATGTCTTACTAATGTACCAGACTGTTATGTTTCCCGGTGATATTTTATAGCAATACTGTTAAAAATTGACATACTACCGGCATCTATGGGTTGCTTGAGCAAACACCTATGGTTTTTATACCTCAACAAATGGTGCGAACCTTGGCTAGTGACTGGGGTCGGTAGATCAGGTAGCAAACTGTTTTAACCACGTCACACTTACAAACGTCAGATACTGTAGTTGTTTATATTTATTATCTATAAATGTGTGCATTTTTTTATTCTATAAAAAGGCTAGTATTTGAGTATTACTGTTTCTTTTCTACGCAAAGTTCAGTTAGTAAACAACTGCCAGTGTTGGCCCGGTGTATTCAGTATTATCACCGTTATTTTTATACATTTAAAACATGTTACTCTGTGATTAAAATATAAGTGGAATTTCTCGCAAAGGAGTTATTTATTAAAAGGATCCTAACAATTTTAACAAATACGTAAAACACAGAAACTTGTAAATAATATTTGATGTGTGGCGAGCAATCAATTAGTGCTTTCCTCATTATCTCAAAACTCTTTTTGGAGATGTCTGATTAATCAACTGGACGATCGGTATATATCCCACTTCATACCGCTTTGTTATAAATCCTGCCTAGGTGTACGTGTGGGGACTGAACGACCGAGGGCAGTTGGGAGGGGTGCCAGGCTCCAAGGTGAAGGTGCCCTCGCTGCAGGCCTCCCTCAGCATGCTGCGCCCCGTGCACATCGCTGGGGGCTCCAAGACTCTCTTCATCGTGTCTCACGACGGAAAGGTAAGAATGAACACAATTATTACGGTAATCGGAAGTCTCGTAATCGGGAACTCTTGGATGATACGGTGTCAGATGGCTCCATGACAGTTGGTACTTATACAATGTGCATTTGGTTTACTGAAAATACGGTATACCTAATTACACTAAATAAAACTAAGTGACCTGAAGAGATGTACCACCGAATGACAAAAGTATAAAACATATTTTCATTCAGATACATCAAGGAAAAATCTGCTTCTCTATATACTGTGTATATCAAAGCATAAGTACAAAAAAATCGACACTGTGTATAAATTCGTTTGATCTTCATACCAACTTATTATTAAGGGTATTTTCAAAGTCGATTTTACGTTTGAAATTGGTAAATAATGCACAAAAAATTATAATTTTACAGTAAATATCATTTTGGGGGCCAACTGTCGGCTCACCATGTCAGATCCTTTTCAATGAATGTTGTATTTCAGCTGTACGCGTGTGGAGAAGGCACAGGTGGCCGCCTGGGGCTCGGCCACACGAGCAACGTGGCTGTGCCGCGCGCCAACCCCTTCCTGGCTCAGCACATTGTGCGTCACGTCGCTGTACACTCGGGCGGCAAGCACACCTTGTGTCTGACCTCTGACGGGAAGGTAAGCAATACATACCAGTGTTATGTTGTATTTAAGCTATTGAAACAATACAATATAAATTCTATGTGTATTCCAGTAATTATGTTCAACTACAACATTCTTTTAAATGATATGAATATTCTTAACCCCTGATTCTGTCAGAAGGTAAGAAAATTTTCACTTTGCAATAAAATTCAAATAAATGGAATATTTCTGAAGGCATCCGAAAACAAAAAACTGTTTTTGAAAGGTGATGAAATATGCTTTTAAATTTTAGTTTTAAAAATGACTCACCTTGCGTGTTTTCTTACTAAAATTACTGATAATGAAAAAAATATAAACATGCACATATTTTATTACACAAATGTTTTATAAACATTATCGTCACCTCACTTTTTTGTCATTTCATGTAAAAATAATTCTAAAAGAAATCTCAAAGTTTTATAAATTCTTTTCAAATTGCGATCAGAAACGTTGGTTTCATAAAGATGTACATTTTAATTATTTTGTAATTAATTTTTAGATTTGTATATAAAGCGTGGTGTTTTCTCCTTCTAGCACAATTTAGTTCGTATTTCTAACCCTGATAGTAAGGGAGACACAATGATTTTTATGAAACCTACATGAGTTGTTCCGAAAACCGAACAAATCAGCCTGCGGCGTTATATGTGCTGGAATACCCATTTTAAAATTTTGAAAACGTAAGACTTCATTCTGTATTCTTTCAATAGCTTGTACATGAATATTATAATGTGGGTTCCAAACAGAAGAATTGTACTCAAGTTGACTTCTAACAAGAGTGACTTCTAAAGTTAAACTTATTACTATTCGCTTGCAAAAGCCTCTAATAAAGGCGTTAATAAATAAATATTTCAACTGTACAACCTAGAATGCAATGTTAAGTTTGTTTGTTATTTGCAGGTACTCTCGTGGGGGGAGGGTGAGGATGGGCGACTCGGGCACGGCGACCTGCGCTCACTGTGGCGGCCGCGTCTGATCACCGCACTGTCCGCCATGCGCGTGGTGCAGCTGGCGGCCGGCTCGGCGCACAGCGCAGCCGTCTGCAGCCGCGGCCGCCTCTACACCTGGGGCCTGGGCGAGTACGGCCGCCTGGGCCACGGAGACCACCTCACCAGGACTGTGCCCACACAGGTCGGCACTTAGTGGTCACTGTTGAGACTATTTTGAAAAGGGGAGGGTCTTTTTGAGGAGAGGAAAGAGCGAACATGGGCTTGTGTTGAAGGAGGGAAGAAACACAGAGACCGTCAAATAATTTGACGATTCAAGAACGAGTCGTAGAAGCGATGTGACAAATGTCGACCGTATACATAGGTTTTCCGATTATGCACCGGTGCCTAGGGGATCAATAACTCTAGTTCCTCGGAGCATTTTTCATTGAAATACCGGTAGAACAAGAACAGCATTACCACCCGGTGCCTGTGCTCAAAAGCTTAAGAGTATCGCTTCTGCACAGAGTTGAGGGTTTTTCGGATATTTTGGGGCTCCACACCAGATAGGTGCCAAATTCAATATAAAATATTGTGTGTTTGTTTGCAGGTGGAAGCTCTGTCAGGTCAGCGGGTGATCCAAGTGGCCTGTGGCTCTCGAGATGCGCAGACCCTGGCGTTGACGGACCAGGGGAAAGTATACTCCTGGGGCGACGGTGACTTTGGCAAGCTAGGTTTGCAAACACTTTTTATTATGAAACTTAAAATAGTTCCATTTCATTTGGTCCAATATGAACATTATGATGCTTCGAAAACATATGAAAAACATTTATGTTTCATATGTTTTCTACAGGGTACGGTACCCTTTCTTACAAAGTTATTTTTTCAGATTTTTTTTAACTGACTACTACTGGCTGACTTCTCCAACAGAACCAGTCTAGTACAGTTTGTTGTTTATTTATTTAATATCAACGGTATAAATATACCATAAGCACACATGTCACAAAATCATAGGAAACATATTAGAAACAGTAAATAAAGAGTATAACAGATAATTCTGGCGTTTGAAAGAGAAATGACACCAGAGATACAATTACATACAAAAATCTATAAAATTAATATTGATTGAAAAGATTTGATAGTATAGCCCTCTTGTACCCATCTTCCATGCAGTTAAATAGATCTGCCACATCTGCATATCTATTAGTAACTTTATGTAATCTATGTACAAGCGAGTGTTTTGTATATTTAGTCCGGTTATTGTAGCATTTAAACCAGATTTTAGAACAAGTGGCTCTCGTGGGTACATGAAATTCAATGAGCTTAGTTAAATCAGGGCACTCTATTCTACCATTTACAATTTTGAGCATAAATATTAAGTCTGTAGGTACTCGTAGTAGGCTGGTTTAAGTAAGAACACAAGGTTGCGTGATAAATAATTCTTTAATGAGTTCCAAACAGTTAAAAAACACGCGAACACAGTCTAGGAATAAAATAATTACTTCGTTGTAAAACTGGGTCAAGGTGAATTGCAGATAGGCGAGGCGAATGCTTCGGTGAGTTGTAAGGACACTCTGCTCTGTCGAGATGCGTCCGCTTTTATAGCATGGGCGACGAAACCAGCAATGTTTCTGGAATACCGTGAAATCGGGGCCCGGCTCCAAACGGGAAGACTCCCGAACGTTCTCGTCGCCATGTTCCAAAGTGCGCGAGTAATGCAGGAACTTTCGCGGAGGTGGCAGGTGATATTACTTGACAGTGGGTAGGTTCGCGGTTCTGTTCCGCTGGGCTAGGTACTACCGCTCAGTTACTTGCCGACCGCGCTAGAAGGCCGACGGCGGCTCCAGCAGCTTCGATTGCGTAAACTTCAACACGGGCGCTGCGTCTGGATTCATCGACACACCTCTGGTGACCTGCAGGCCCGTGGCCTGCTCCACCACAGCATCTCCGACCTGCATCACTCATCATGACCGTGCACCCGCAACGCCTCACTCTACGACACTTCGACATCTTCATGTTACATCGACCGACCTCAGCTACGTAGCTCATGATACAATAAACGACTGGACTCGCAACCAACTCGGATGCCTTTCATTTCTCTCACCGTCTCCGTCGACACCCGGAGTCCGTTCCCTCAAGTCAGATAAAATTCTTCGATCTGTCTTAATAAATTTAATTCTTTTATCAAGTAATTGTAGTTTATGTTTTCAATGGGAATACCGAGTTTAAAATTAATATTGTGTTGCAGGACGCGGCGGGTCAGAAGGCTGCTCTGTGCCGCAGAATGTAGAGCGCCTCAACGGGCTGGGCGTGGTGCAGGTGGCGTGCGGCGCGCAGTTCAGCGTGGCTCTGACGGCGCTGGGCGAGGTGTGGACCTGGGGCAAGGGGGACTACTTCCGGCTGGGCCACGGGAGTGACGGACACGTGCGGCGCCCTGTGCTAGTGGAGGGGCTGCGTGGCCGTCGCGTAGTGCACGTGGCAGTGGGAGCACTGCACTGCCTCGCCGCCACTGCTGACGGACAGGTACCAACTAAACATATTCCTATATACTTAAACCCCATTTACCTAAACCAGGAATGGAGAACCTTTTACTGCCAAAGGCCATTTAGATATTTTTGCAACGTTTTTCGATTACAAACACAGTGTCGGAAAACTGATGGTACAATCTGGAAACTGGTGATTATAATTTTATAAAATTCCTTTTTTTTTTAGCTTTCGTTTTCGAGTAAATCGAGTTCAAAGTTGGAATTCTTTCGGTCAAATTTGAAAAAATCGGTTTCCAATATCAGCTGTTTAATGAAGCGGGTTCCATCTCCAAAAGTTTTTTTTAACTCTTTTTTAGTTGCTGAACAAAACGAAAAAAAGTTTTAACCGCTCCCTTGCCGTTCGTCCGCCGGCGTACCATCGGCGCAGGCCAAAATAATCACTAAAAAATAATTTTGTTATGCGATTTTAACCCTTATGTATAAAGAAAACGTGTGAAGAAGAAGGTCAGAATCGCTTGGGGCATTCTTGTTCATAAGGTATAAGATACCGTGAACCCACCTAGAGCAGCGATATATTTTCTTTGAAATTGTTTATGACACGGCCTGGAACTTTTTCCCGCCGCTCGGCTATCAAGATGGCGGCTGTCAAGTCTCGCGTCGCGGTCGATGAAATGATCGTAAAACGTATAAATTCATCAAATAAACGCAAGTAATGTTATATTTATGTATAGTTTAGAATTCAAGGAATGTGTTCCAGTAAAAATCACATAAGATAGCATAAAATTAACCTGCAAAATATTAAGTTAAAGTTGACATTTTTTCGTTTTTTTCTGGCATTTTGAGGGGTTAAAAGCTAAGATTTTTTTTTGTTGTAATTTTAAAAAATATGGGTTACATTTTTGTATATATATATTTTACAAAATATTATGTTTGAGGTCATCTTATAGACATCTGCAGGCTGTATACATGAATTTACAATAGTGGTAACATTGGATTAATGCTTCTCAGTCCTCTATTTCAACTCTTTGGTACTGAGGGTGTAGCTTTCCTAATAAAAAATTTTGCATTGAACCACTTTTCACGTTGTAATTTGAGAATTTGTACTGCGTTTCATTAGTTTCTTGTGTAGATCCATTTCTAGTGTAGATTCAATTGTAGATTGTAATTTCTCCAACTTGTGCCGTATTTGAATGCCTTACGGAAAGAAACCGTTCTCATGTTCCGTATTCAATGTTCTTGAAATTTGGATCTCTTCATTAATAATGACACATGACCAACCATAGGTTTACGCATGGGGGGACAACGATCACGGCCAGCAGGGCAACGGCTCCACGGCGGTCAACAAGCGCCCCGGGCCCGTGGTGGGGCTGGGCGCCTACCCCTCCCCTACGGCCAGCACTGCCGGGGGCACCCCGCCCCCCGCCGCGCCCGCCGCCTCTGCGGGGCTGCTGAGGGTGGCGGCGGGGTCTTCACACAGCGTGGCCTGGGTGGCCCCACGGATACTGAACTTCAGCGACAGACCGGCCACTCCGCTGCCCTTTGGACTGCAGAGAGATCCGCTGGGAGCACAGACTTTAGGTAATCATTTAACCAATCAGTATGCAATTTATGATTAGTATAATAATGGTGATTTTTATGAACAGTCATGTTTATACAATTGAACGGTTGAATTTGGCAGCCACCTCTGGTCTGGAGCCCCAAAGTACCTGAAAAAACCCTTGACTCTGCAGAAACGGGCGGTCCGTTTGATAGACTCTCCTAACCTAACAAACGGATTGCAATCTTTAGAGCACAGGCGCCAGGTGGGAATGCTGTCCTTGTTCTACCGGTATTACAATGGAAGATGCTCCGAGGAAGTAGCGTCATTGATCCCCTCGGCACCGGTGCGTAGTCGGGAAACACGCCAAACGCGCGCTCAACATTTGTACACGGTTGACATTAGTCACATGAGAACGGGTCGTTTCTACGACTCGTTCCTGAGTTCAACAGCTCGGCTGTGGAACGATTTGCCGGCCTCTATGTTTCCTCCCTCCTACAACCTTCACTCCTTCCTTTCCTCAAAAACACCCTCCACACACCATCTCCAAAGATGACATAGGCCCTGAGGGAAATTATTTTCCTCAGGGCCTCCTGTGTGGAGTTAATGTAAAAAAAATAAATAAATAAAAATCAACCTCAATCTCACATGTAACCTTACATCCCAAACGAGAATAAAAGTGTGTATATAACGTCGTCACTTTCCCAAAGACAATTCTTTTTTTTTGTTAGATACCATAATATTGAAAAAATGCTAAAAAAAAAGTCCAAATCTATTCCCTTTATATAAACGGTTTTTATACATTTAGGTATCTATGACAACGAAGAGCCGAAGGCGGCCAAGGACTCTCCCGGCACCAACAAACAAAGCCCGCTGCCCTCCCTGGCGCAGCAGGTGTTGTCTCTGGAGCCGCTGGGCTGCCGCCAGTACGCACTCTCGCTGCTGCTCAATGCCGCACACATCTTACAGGTAACCAACACAACAAACACAACCCTAATGGATAACCTACATACTTATGTACATCCCATCGCTTCGGGAGTGGAAACACAACCTGCAATAGCCATCCCAAACCAAGGTATGGGTGCCATACTCAGGCTGAACGTGTCACAAACGCTGCTTCCGAGATATGGGGTCGCACCTTGGAGTATTTAGATCTTACCCCAAAACTCGGGGCTCTGCTGGATCGGACATTCTATTTCCCTAGATACTCGTGGGACCAAAACATTAAAATTTTAACGAAATAACTATTTATCTCCCATATGCCAAGGAGGAAACAACGTAAATTTCACAATGTTTTGACTTTGACGTAATATTTTGTGGGTTTATTTTGTGCATATTTGATAAATTTATAGATTTTTAGATCTTTATCACAACCTACGACGCTTGTAGGTTGTCAGCTCAAAACGCGCCTAAAATGAAGGGTTGATGTCATAGATAAATTTTATAAAAATTATTCCGAGTGGCTAGGTGTATTTAGGATACCTCATACGTCAAGAATAAGAATAACCCAAGCGATTCTGACCTTGTCCTTCGTACGTTTTCTTTATACATAAGGGTTAAAATCGCATTTAAAAATAAAAAAAATTAAAATTTTGGCGCGTGCGCCGGCGCACATCCGCCAATATACAGGTTAACCACTCAAACAAAAAACTAGAGCCTGTGGGGAACCTAAGGGAAGCGGGGAGGAGAACTCAGGGGACTCTTCCCTTGTGGGGCCTTCAGGGAATCCAAACAAAGGGGGCCTTTTGATGTGGAAAACCCAGGGAATACAGGACCCTTAAGAGGATCCATATGCGGGAGAAACAGACTCAAACACAAATGTGTTGTGAAATGGGAGCTAGCACAAATAGGCCTTTATGGAAACTATCCGTATACCGTCTACGCTTCAATAAGTAAAGTTCTTCTTCTGGTTTTAGGCCCGCTCCCTGATAATAGAAGCCCTGCGGCCGCACTGCGCTCTACAAGGGGACCCCCCACTGCCCATCCCCTCGGACTGTGCTGGACTGGGCCCCTCCGTGACCACCATCCTGGGCACCTCGGGGCCCGCCGCGTCGGGCATTCCCGGGCCCCTTCCCCCCGTCACCGGAACCATGGTGGGGAGCGCTACCGCTATGGCCGCCAGTGGTGAGCAAACTCCTTACAACACTTTTATTACATCCTCTCCATGGCCACCATACATTATTTGAATACTTATTGTTGCATCTGAAACTGCTTACGAATGCACTTGAAAATTAACTGTAAATACTAAAGAATGAAACGAGATGAAATGGTATTTGCTGGAATTGGGTGATTGATAATGTGTAGGAAAAACAAGGATGGCATTAACAATATCTTTCATGAACAACAAGCATACCCAACCTGCGGCTCAATTGAAGATTTTTTGCAGCCCAAAATGAAGTTTTCAGCTTTCTATGTTTTGGATTTTGGTATTTATACAAAAAAGAAAAATCGTTTTTGTAAATTTATCACATTTATATTGTACTAGCTGACCCGACCACGCATTGCTGTGGAACACAACGCCATCTGTTAATTTGCATGCAAATCCAAACTGCCCGCTTGCCAGCCCGCTCACAGACATTCCTATGTATTTCAACCAATTTTCGCAAAACCTTGACAAATTATGTACCTAAACCTTCCTCACAAATCACTCTATCTATGAAAATCAGTTCATTAGTGCTTGAGTTTATTGGGAACAGACAGTCAGACAGACAAACAGACAGACGGGCCGGAGGACTTTAATTTATAATATGTAGAGATTTAGTAAAATTAGAACTTTCTTGTTATTAGACCTCAGTCTCGATGGGGGTTCTTTATTTATAGCTTGAAAAGTGCCACTAATTGCACCAAGTGCACTAGGAATTTATTTTCGTAATCAATTCCAACCAGTATGCGTTTTTTTGTATTTCTCGGAAGATCGAATCCAACTGGCCTGATTTTAATAAGTGGAGGGTGAGTGCAAAGGACACGCGCAGGTGCGTGTAGTAAGTTTGTGCCTTTTAGCATTAAAGGTCGCAGTTTCACAATATGTAATAGTATTTTTCCATTTAATTTTGGAATTACTTGCATTTCAGGATTGAATGGTTTGCATTTCAGCAATCCATGTTGAAGGGGTGAGATGGTTCGATTAATTCTCTGTTAATTAATTTTTGACAGGATTGGCCCTAAGCAGCGCTGGAATGGTCGCTAGCGGTACCATGATGGCCGCCAGTGGCAACCTGATGGCCGCCAGTGGCAACCTGATGGCCGCCAGTAGCGCCACAATGGCCAGGAGCGGCTCCATGGCCGCCAGTGCGGTGGGCACCAGTGCAGATATCGAGGAAGAGGAGGCGGCAAGGGAGGGCGGAGGGGAAGCACCAGCAGATCTACATAACCTCGTCACTGTAATTATATATTCATCCCTCATCATTTAATTCAATCTGATGGCCTCCATGGTCGAGGAATAGGGTCCTTGAATGTAGTCAAGGACCTTACCCTTCGGATGTCATGGGTTAGGTTAGGTTTCAGAGTGGTTGCTATGGCCTGGTGAAAGACCCCTCTTCAGAATCAAAACATTACTTAAATTGGCTAAAGCTGTGTTTGGTTATCAGATCTGAAAAGCCAGGTACTTTCCCACCTTTCTCTTTTTTTTTTTTTTAAAGAAAGACGAACATTCCCGGGTTACGAATAACCCAACAATGTTTGAAAATCTCCTACCACCACAGAAAGCTGAAAATGTTGCTTGTATGGTGATGGAGGACTTAACTTAGCCAGCCGAGGAATCGAATACGGGACGCCCGGGTGGGACCCAAACGCGATGCCCACTCAACCACTGACCAGTTTTCCTCATCTCCTTCTCCCCATACCCTTCAGTTTCACAACATTCCCATTTGGGGATGCCACAGTCTCACTGCGTTAGCAGAGCGCTTTTTTTTTTAAATTCCTCATAGTTTAGTAATTCATGATAATGCCATTTGTGATTGCAGAGTTCGGTGAGCAGTCCGCTGAGCGCGTCCATGAGCTCGCGACACTCGGCGCGCATGTCTGCCAGCGCCGTGTCCGTGGCGGCCGCCACCATGCCATGCCCGCCACACGATGCGCCGCTGGTCAGTCTGGATGAGTTCACGTCGCTGCTGGGCGAGCGTGAAGCACGCGCACTGCTGGACCTGCTGCGCCTGGCCGTGGCGGGCCGTGTCGAGGCCCCCAACGCCGCCAATGTGCTCACCAACGTGCTGCAAGGTAACACAACAACTTCTCCAGTTGTACCCAGATGCTTGCGGTCAGAGGTGGCTGCCCCTCAGGTCAAAAGGACATTGACCCTCAAAATTATATAGCTGAGGTCCTTGGCGTTACCTGAGCTTCACATAATTTAATTTTCCTCTTATTTTGAAGAGCACTTATTCAAAATTTCATCAAGAAGTATTAAAATTCTGCTTTGAGGGTTAATAAAAAAAGTGGCAGTTTTTCGAAATTTCTTATTGTTAACCTCTTAAATGCCACGGGAGGAAACTCGAAAATTTCGCGATGTTTTGACTTTGACGTAATATTTTGCGGATTTATTTTATGCTATCATGTATAATATTTACCGAAACACGTTCCCTGAACAATAAACTATGCTTACAAACAATATTACTTGCGTTTATTTGACAAATTGATAGTTTTATCGATTTTTTCATGACATGCGACGCTCAAAGTTTGACAGCTCAAATCGCGGCAGAAATGTCATTTCGAAAGTCATAGATATGTGCAAAGATGATTATTTGAGAGGCTAGGTGTGTTCCTTATATCCGTTACGTCAAGAACAAGAATGCCCCAAGCGATTCTGACCTTGTCCTGCATACATTTTCTTTATACATAAGGTTTAAAATCGCATCTCAAAATTTTTTTTTTATTTTTTTTTTATGGCGCGTCCCGGGCGTGCAATCGGCAAACCAGAGGTTAAGTGTGCAAAATTTGATAAATCTCAGATTAAAACTGTAATTTGTTTAAAAAACATATAAATATAAAACCCACCCCAGAACACTCTTCTTTGTGTATAAGAACGGTCAGTGGCTGAGTTGGCATCGCGTTTGGGTCCCACCCAGGCGTCTCGTCTTGGATTCCTTGGCTGACTAAGTTCTCCATCACGACATAAGCAAAATTTTTCGCTTACTCTGGTGATTTTAAAATATTGTTAGAATATTCGTAACCTGGGAATGTTTGTCGTTCTTAAAAAAAAAAAAATGTTTTGAAATAGACCATAACCTATTTAACTGAATTCTTTTTTTTTTGTTTGTTTTCATAATTTTTAATCACTTTTCAAAGGAGTGCTACATTATTGAGTTGTATATTTTAGAGTTGTCCAGTCACCATGAAACATGGATAAAATAAGAACATTCATATAAAAAATGATAGAAATCAAAGAAAATTCGAATTCTTGGTCATTAAGTAAATAATGTTTTGTGTTGCAGCCATGTCGGCAGGCAGCGAGGTGGTGCAGGACGCGGTGCGCGAGGCGTGCGTGCTAGAGCTGGAGCAAGCTGGTGCCGCGCCGCCCGCCCCGCCACCCGTCACGCAGGACTCACCGCACCCCTACCCAGACGACTGCTGCCTCACCGGTGAGATACCGACCAAGTCTGGCAATTATTATTTTTCAATCGATTGATTATTAGTTTTAAAAACATTGCACATACTTTACATGTCAGTAAAGAAAACAAATATATATAAAATCAGGTTTTATACAAGCCGCAATAAGCTGTTGCTGCCAAATTCTACAGTGTGGCCCACTTGCGATTTGTACATGGTCAGCAGTTGTGTACTATTAAAACTATTAACTTAAGGTTAGAAACACAGAAAGGTATCAGGCACTTGCGTTTTAGTGGTGCAACTGAAAGACTGAAACTGTACGATAATGTACATGGGCCAGTTTGGCACTTGAATGGCCACTCTGTACGATAAAACGCTTATGGGTATCGATGCGAATTTGTCCGCTCTAACCAAATGGGACACGGTATTTCACAAGAGGGTACTCACCGCAGGTGCTGCATCTTCCATTGAAATTCTATCTTAAATTTTCTCTTTTTCTTTTGGTGTAGACACTCGCAAAGTTTATGTTATAACTTTATAATTCTAAAGTAAGTATACTTCTATAATTCTAAAGTAAGTGTACTATAAGTTTATAATTCTTTTATCCAGTAAAACATGTGTGTTTTTTTTTTCATTATCAGTATTTCAGTTAGAAAAAACGTTAGGTCAGCCATTTTTAAAACTTAAAAAATTTTATATTTCAAAAATTATGTTTTTTTTTCGAATTATAAAATTTTAAAATATGTTTCATCACCTTTTAAAAACACTTTTTAGTTTTCGGATAAGTTCAGAAATTTCCCATTTTGTTTGAATAAATTCAAAATGGAAATATTTTGATCTGACAAAATATGCCATAATATATATATGCGGGTTAAAAGAGAGCATGTCGTTCTTATGAATGTAACTTAGAACTATGTATTAATTTATTTTTTTTGCGAAGTCAAATCAAAATTCAAAAATAGTTGTTTTCTGGTCTCCTGAACGTTTGCCTTTTGTAGACACATGTTTGTTGTTTGTTCACCTGTCGACTTGATAGACATCATAAGATTCTTGCATGTAGAAATGATATCCCGACAAGATCTGAACAACCAGGATGATACATCCCTCCCTGCGCTCTTAATTCTCCCGACAAATGACGTTAATTGGGATGCCTTGGTCCCACCAGTTCCAATATTTTTTAATTCTGTCCTCAGGTGAGGTTCGCATCCCGGGTGCGGTAACTCTGCGCGTGGAATTTGACCGGCTGTGCAGCACGGAACGGCGCCACGACCCACTCACGCTGTCGGACGGACATGGGCACGTGCTGGCCACGCGTTCAGGCCGAGACCCGCCCGACTGGGCACCAGATGTCATCATACCTGGTACTTACATCACACTTTGACGATAATTTGTAGAAGGTAACAAAGCGGAACTTATTGAAATTTACTATGGCAACAGATCAATTTGGTAGGTCGGTATGGGTACCGCCACCCCGTGAACCATCTATTGGACAACCAACACCCCTTCCATAGATCACTCCAAGTGGTTCACTACGTTTGGTAACGTGGTGGTGTGTGGCGGGCCGATTCAAGAGAGACTGGTTGAGGAAGACCTTTTGACCTCTCCAGGCGGACTCTCTCAACCAATCGCATTGCACCACAGTTGGAGGGATGAATTTATACCTCCGTCACTCCTAGACATACTGACCCCCCGATGGAACCCACCCCTCAAACTTTTTTCCTTCCCAAAACTTCAATTTGGGAGGCGGGAATGGGTACCGCCGTCCCGGGAACCTTTATTGTATAACCAATACCTCTGCCATAGGTCACCCCGAGTGGTTCGCTACATTTGGTGATTTAACCGGGGTGCCCGGATTCATGGGGTGAGGTTTTTTTAGGTCTTGGAGGCGGATGACCAGGACACACTGAACTCCAGATTCCTACCCACCCCTTAAACCCTTTTCCTTCCCAGAATTCTCCTCTCCTCCTTTTCCCTCCTTCCACACAGCATCCCCAAAGCCCTCTACATAGCATCCCCAAAGATGACACAGGCACTCATGGTGGAACTCGTAAAAAAAAAAAAACTTCCTCTCCTTCTGCTCCTTAGAAAGACCCTACACACAGCATCCCCTAAGATGACATCGGTCCTGAAGGAAATTATTTTCTTCAGGGCCTCCTGTGCGGAGCGAATGTAAAAAAAAAATCAAATTATAATTGTTTTGTTATTTTTCCAGGCGATACCTTAAAATGGCACTTTTCAAGTGATGGGTCAGTCAACGGATGGGGCTGGCGCTTCATCGTGCATCCCGTGATGGCTTTCCACAATCCCAACGTAAGACTTGTTTACCCCCAACTAAACTACATTGCATGCAGAAGGCCTTTTCTGACTATATTTTTATTTGAAGATCAAAACCAATGACATTGTATATAATATACAGATGCGTGGTAGAAATCTCAAAGTGGTAAGCCAAAAACAAGGCAATTGCATTGTACTCAATTTTGTAGTTTTACTACCAAATCTGCCACACATCAAGTAAGGTTGTGTCCTACCAGTAAGTAAATTGTATTAAAAAAGCACAAAAATGCACTTGTGTGTGATGAGAAAATGTTTCCATTACGCGGCCAACACTAGTAAAAGCCATGAAATAACATTTCATTCGTAAATACACACAAATTATTTATTATTATAAAAAACACAATTGTTTCCGGAAGATTTTTAGCGCCATTAGAGAAAGTGAGATGACAAAATTCGCCTTCGTGTAAACGAGTAAGCGTATCTTGGCATTTCAGTCACACCCATGACTTCATACTTCTGTCACTCCTGATCAAATTGACTTCCAGATTCCTACCCATCCCTTATACCTTTTTCCTTCCCAAAACTTACTTTCCCTTAAAAGACCCTCCACACAGTATCGCCAGAGATGACATGGGCCCTGAGGGATTTTTTTTCCTCAGGACTGTATAGAGCTAATTATACCAACATATTCAAGATAATATCAACAAATTGTTAATTTGGTGTATGGAAAATAGACTTTATTTAAATATCTCAAAATGTCAAATTGTTAGATTTTCTAGAATAAAAAATCCAGTGATATTTAATTACAACATTGATAACAATGCTCTTCAGACATTAATGCAAATTAAAGACTTGGGCATCACTTTTCAATCAAATCTTTCATTTGTTAACCACATAACAGAAATCTGTAATAAGGGCTTAAAAATGTTGGGGTTTATAACTAGGCTAACTAGAAACTTTAACAATATAAAGTGTATTAAAATGTTATATTTTGCTTATGTTAGAAGCCAACTTGAGTACAATTCTCCTGTCTGGAATCCTCATTATAATATGCACGTACAAGCTGTTGAAAGAATACAAAACAAATTCTTACGTTTTCTAAATTTTAAAATGGGTATTTCAGCAAATATGTTAAACTACAACACACTTTTAAACGATATGAATATGCTTAAATTGTCAGACAGAAGAATTTTCACTGACTTGGTATTTTTATATAAAATTCTAAATGATTTAGTTGATAGTCCGGTATTACTTGAATTGATAAGCTTCCGAATTCCACTTCGTAATACTAGAAGTCAGGATTTATTTCAGTGCAGAAATTCTGGGACTAACTATCATATGTATTCCTCTTTGCCCAGAATACTAATGGAGGGAAACAATTATACCAAGTCAGTGGACATCTTCAATTTATCTTTGAATAAATTTAAAATATTGTTATTGAGGCAGTTCAGTTATGTACAATAAAATGTTTTTTCTATGCTATATATGTAAAAGCCCCGAAAAAGGGCGTTTATTTATAAATAAATAAATATATATGACCAACCACCAGAGAATTTTTAATTAAAGAAGACATTATTAGTGACACTGATATCAAACAGCGCCCTTGAGGTGATTTTTCACAAAAACGGCGCTGTATAAATCATCCAAATATTATTATTATTACATCACAGAAAATCTGAAACAGATACGGTCCTATCTGGGAATTGAACCCAGGAATCAGAACCTTAGCCTTGCCGGAGCAGAGCTCTACCACTGAGCCAATGTGACCCTATCCAATTCGGTCATATTTAACTGCATTATACTTCGACTAATTATCCTATTTATTCCTTATGTGTGTAGGATGTTGGATCTGACCGCGGGGTGCTGTCTCGAGCATGCGTGGAGATGGCTATTAGGCTGCTGATCGCCCCGCTGCCAGCGTTGCACCCCCTCACCCCCCGACTGACAGCCGCATTGCTGCACTGCCTGCTGCTACCTCGCCTCAGCGGGTCGCAGAACGCATGGGCGGCTCGCAAACTGCGTGCGCAGGTGTCGGCTGGCTCCGCAGCCCCTGAGAGCGCGGCGCGACTGCTGCCCGCAGCGCTACTCGTGCAACATGACTACGAGGAGCCGCTCGTCCGCCAGGGCAGTCAGCTCATGCACTCGCATTACTTCAGGGTGAGATGCTGACGCAACTGTTGTATTTATAAAGTATACGAACAGTTCATGTGAGCACTCATTGGTACATTGTGCTATCTCCCATTGGGCCTATTGTGCTGTCTCCCATTTCACTTCATTTCTTTGTGTTTGTTCCAAGTTCCAAGAGGGTTTTCTTACATATGTATCCCTTGGAGGATCCTGTAACGTCTGAAGCCCCTCTTTGTTTGAGTTCCCTGAGGACCCCAAAAGGGAAGAGTCCACCGAGGGGGCTTCAGCTCTCCTCTCCACTCTCCTTAGGTTCTCCAAAGAAAGGGCTCTAGTTTTTGAAGTGAAAACTTCTTTAGCACTGTTGTGATTTGAAACTCAATGAAATGAAGAAGAGACAAACACATACATCTATAGGATTTAGCCTGCAAGAGAATGAGATTGAATAATCGATCTCCTCTTTGTGCGGTGCTTCGTAGCCTCCCCACTCTTGTCTACTTTGGTTTTCTGAAGGTTTCATTTATAGCGCACATGAACTGCACACCTGTATATTTGTATTTATTTTTGGGGTGTTACAACATGTTGCGCTACCTCCTTCTTTAGCCAACGTTTCGGACAGCGTTACAGTGTCCATCATCACTCATCTGCCCTGATGATGGACATTGTAACGCTGTCCGAAACGTTGGCTAAAGAAGGAGGTAGCGCAACACAGCATAACACCCCAAAAACAAATAATACTTTTTGCTGCGAAAACCTAAAATCATACCTGCACACTTGTATGTTTTTTACTTTGAATTGTCCATTTTTGATCCCAATAGTGTTAATTAAGAAATAGAAGGCCCACCCCAGCAGAGCCCCAAGTGCTGGGGTAAGGTCTAAATAGTCCAAGATGCGAACCTGTATCTCGGAGGCACTGTTCATCACTGTTTCCTAGTGTCATTCTTCCTGAAGATAGCTCAGCCAGTTCCTGTGGTGGATTTGCCACACTCCACAGCTTTATTTAATCTTTCTTTCTTTATTCTTTAAGTTTTTGTACCGTATTATTTATTTTTATTTTTACCTTTATTAGAGATATTGTTTTCAAATTCATTTAAGTCAAATATGCAACATCGATATTAGAGGTGTTCCTGAATCAAGCAATGAAAATAATGTAGAGGTACTCAAAAAAATCTCTAAAATTATCAACTATGAAGATACCGCAGTTCCCTTGCAGTCTGTAATATCTAAAATCTACAGACTGGGGACGAAAATCTCTGACAAACACCCAAGATCCATAAGAGCCACGTTCAACAACATAAATTCTCGCGATGACTTCCTATTCAAAATAAAATCTTTGTGTTAACGCATTGCATTCCCCAGGAGCTAGCGGCGCTGGCATGCACCCTGAAGCTGGACAAGGCTCTGTGCATGGGCCCCGAGGCCCCGCGCTGGGGCTGGCTGCGCAGATACTGCCTCGCCATGCGCACCGCCGAAGCCCTCATCAACAGGTGAATCATCTCCTCAATAATAGCTTGTACATCATTATATTACACTAGCTGGGGTACCCGGCTTTGCTCAGGGTGTTGAACTGACGTTCAAACCCAAGACGGATCTTGCTTCATATACCCCTACCAATGATTATATACCCACCGATACAAAAAAGGCTTTGCATGGTCCATTCCAACATTCCACAACATTCGAGAGTGTTCTAGAATGTTTCACAATGTTCGAGACTATTTCCGAACATTTCAGAATGTTCCGGAATGTTGTGGAATGTTCTGGACTGTTCTAGAAATTTCTAGAGGGCGAAACTTACAGCCCTTATATCTTCAAAAGCACGCCCTTCAGGTAAAAATGGAAACCTTCATGGATGGGGGATAGAGAGCTACCACACCATATAAATCCTTTGATCGTACCGGGACTCGTATCTGAGTTTTAGCGGCTCGCACATTGTACACTTTCTTTTATAACATACATTGTTTGCGCCAATCAATGTTCTTTTTTGTTTGATTTAGTACTGAAAAACTGCTTATTCCTTTGCCCAATTCCTTTACCCAAGTACCTGCCCAGTTCCTTTATCCAAGTACCTACCCATCCCACGCCAAGACAAAACGAAATAAAACGTTCGATTTCCGCATTCACTTGTTTTTTATTTGACTTGTTGAAAACGCACCCGTTTTGAGTTCGGAGAAAATTTGTGCATTCTTACAATTGAAAGTAACGCCATAAGTTCAATTTGGGAACTTATTGGATCTCCGCCGCGGCTGCAGGTAACCGTGTTTACCTATAAGTGAACTATTATAAGACAAAGGGAGAATTGTTAAAAGGACCAAAGAACCAGCGGCAAATGTCTAGTGAACTCGGTAAGTCTTGGCTATATCCTTCATAACCTTTCCTTCATAACCTTTCCTTTGAGTAGTTTTTCAGTAATTGTTGTTTTAGATTCACACCGCACCCACCTGCGAACGAATTGATTTGCGCAACCATACATATTGACCTGTAAATATACATATTAATATACTCACTAGAAACTCATAGATCTTTTGCATTATTAAAATGTTTTTTCAAGTTAATCGATGGCCACTTATGAGATTCGTGACCAATACCCGAATTCCCCCTTGAGAAGAGCGACTTCTACCTGAACACGGTGGAGGTGAAATTCAATGTATTCTTGGAAACCTACCATGAGTTTGTAATAAACACTGTTGTATCAACCATACCTTTGCAATGTATTAGATAAAATGTCTGTAATGTTGTAATTGACCAGTCAGTGGTTGAGTAGGCATCGCGTTTGGGTCCCACCCGGGCGTCCCGTGTTCGATTCCTCGGCTGGCTAAGTCCTCCATCACAACACAAGCAACAATTTCGGCTTTCTGTGGTGGTAGTAGGAGATTTTCAAACATTGTTGGGTTATTCGTAACCCGGGAATGTTTGTCTTTCTTTTAAAAAAAAAAAAAAAAATTATGGTTCCTTGACAATTCAGAATCATGCAATTTCATTGCAGGACTCCTCTGCCGCCTTCATTCTGCACCGATGTTCGGAAGCGCATCGCGGAGCTGGGGGCTGACGGCCCTGACCCGGAGGGCCCCGCGCCCTGGGAGGACCATTCCATCCTCACCAAGCAGCACGATGAGCAGCTGCTGCAGTGGCTCAACAAGTCAGTCTAGTTCTCTGTCCTTGATATAAACATGAGTCCATGTCATCTAATAGTACTTCTTTTTTTTTACATTAACTCCACATGGTCATTTTTGAAGATGCTGTGTGGAATGTCTTTTTGAGAAGGAGAAGGAGTGGACATGCGTCTTGAAGAGACCCCTGTTGTAGGTGGGAGGAAACACAGAGGACGGCAAATCATTCCACAGTCGAGCTGTTGAAAAAGAACGGGTCGTAGAAGCGCCCCGTTCTCATGTAACAAATATCAACCGTATATATATATATATGCTTGGCATGTTTCCCGACTATGTACCAGTGCCGATGCGATCCACTTCCTCGGAGCATCTTACATTGTAATACCGATAGAACAATGATAGCGTACCTACCTGACACCTATGCTTTAAAAATTGCAATCCTCTTGTTGATAGGGGAATCTATGAAATAGACCGCCTGTTTCTGCAAAGAATCGAGGGTTTTTTTTCACTTATTTTGCGCTCTTGCGATTTGTACGGGATTGGCAGTTGTGTATTATTATAGTATATGCAGGCCCTGTACAGTATACCTAGCTTCTGGGAGACTAACTTGACTCTTACTGCAATGGAGCCCCTGTACTTAAGCTAGTCACTTATAGTTACAACAAGCATATCAATGGGAGGCATCTTTGGAAGATTGTTTTCGTAGATTTTCATTTCAATCCCTTTTAGTCGCAATCGGTCATGATTGGGTCTATGAAACATTAAATTGGGTTATTCTTACCCCAAGGAAACTGATGTATGTGTGTCTGTGTGTATTGCAGGAGACCTCAGGACTGGTCCCTGTGGTGGGGAGGGGGTGGCGGCGTGGTGTACGGCTGGGGACACAACCATCGAGGGCAGCTGGGCGGTGTGGAGGGCGCCAAGGTGAAGCTGCCCGCCGCCTGCGAAGCGCTTTCCGCCCTGCGCCCGGCCCAGCTGGTGGGTGGCGAGCAGACCCTGCTGGCCGTCACACATGATGGGAAGCTCTACGCTACAGGTATCTAGCCTAACCTAACTTCACTTTCATCAATCTAACATACATATTAACCTCACAAGGACTACACTAGCAGAATGGACATTTCTCATTGAAACACTAGATGTCGTTACTGCCGCTACCCGCTTTTTGGCCGTGAATTTGTGTTGTTTTATGTAATATTCTACATTATTAACATTTGTCTTCTTGTAATACTAGGGGGTCAGGTGCGAATAGGTCAGTAGGTAGAACTGTACTGGCAAATGGATGTGAGGCGCTGACACTGACGGTAAAGATGACTGAAATGCTAGATACTTTTAAAATAAAAGTGCTGAAAAGAATATGTCGACTTGTGAAAGAGGGGGAACAAGGGCGCATCCGGCACAACAAAGAATTGTACGATATATATCAGGCCCCTAGCATCTCAGCCCACGTGAGACTCTTCAGGTTGAGATGGGCTGGTCAAGTACAGAGAAAGCTGGATACACGCCTCCCAAAAAGAATTTTGATTGGACACCCAGGTGGAAAGAGAAAAGTGGAAAGACCCAGATTGAGGTAGGAAGACGAAGTAAGAGGGGGTGCAGCACAGCTTCTCCAGGTAACAAACTGGAAGTCAGCCGCTGAGGCTGACTTCCAAGGCTCGATTTGGGTTGTAGCGCCATCGGAGAGAGAGAGTGCAAATAGGTCAATGGGATAGCCCCCATGCGTACAGCCCACACTAACTCAACATGTTTCTATTTTAGGTTATGGCGCAGGAGGAAGACTGGGAATCGGTGGAATAGATTCTGTATTGGTTCCCACGCTCCTGGAGTCAATCCAACATGTGTACATTACAAAGGTTAGTTACTTTAAATAAAGTCTTTTGATTTTAATTAGAATAATAACTAATATATATATAATAATAATAACTCTTTTTATAACTTTTGTAGTTTATTCTCATATTTCTGTTTAGATTATTAGTGTTATTTTCTTCTTCAATGATATATTACATTGATGGGAATAACCTTCAAAAGTTATAAAAAGAGAGTTGTTGCAATAAAAATTGAACATTCATTTAGACTTTTACAAAAAGGTCAATAGGTGTTCCATATAAATAAAATCGGATATATTTATCCGAGACACTATCTACGTTACAAACCACTTCTTCAAACGATTGTTTCCAATGAAAAAGGTAGTTGCCTATAATATGAAAAAATATGAAGATCATATTGTTAATTCTGAAATTTTAAATATGAGATTGACAAATGATGGGGGCTCCATCGAAGCCTTAGAAAAGCTAACCTCTCAAAAACTGAGCGTACTGTACAGGGCCCGCAGATACTTGATTAGTACACAACTGCTAACCCTGTACAAATCGCAAGTGTGCCTCACGTTTGAATTTGGCAGCCACCTCTGGAGCTCCAAAATACTTGAAAAATACCCTCGACTCTGTGCAGAAACGGGCGGTCCGTTTGATAGATTCTCCCACCTTAACGAATGAATTGCAATCTTTAGAGCACAGGCGTCGGGTGGGAATGCTATCCATGTTCTACCGGTATTTCAATGGAAGATGCTATGAGGAATTAGCATATACTACATTGATCCCTTCAGCACCGGTGCATAGTCGGGAGACACGCCAAACACGCGCCCAACATATGTACACGGTTGACATTTGTCACTTGAGAACGGGTCGTTTTTTCGAATCGATCTTGAGTTCAACAGCTCGGCTATGGAACGATTTGCCGGCCTCTGTGTTTCCTCCTTCCTACAACATGGGTCTCTTCAAGACCAATGTTCATTCCTTCCTCTCCTCAAAAAGACCCTCCACACAGCATCCCAGATGAATGAGGGAAATTATTTTTCTCAGGGTCTCCTGTGTGGAGTTAATGTAAAAAAAAATATATGATATTTAAATAAAATGTGGCTGTTACCCAATTGGATAAGGCATTCGTCCCGGTAAGACGAGAGGTTCTGGGTCCCAGTTGCGACCAATATCTTTTTATTTTTCTGTATCTTGTTCTCTTTCAGATTATTAGTGTTATTTTCTTCTTTATTATTATTTGATTTAGTGATTTAGCCCACGTTGGGCGCCACTCTCTACTAATTTAATTCTATTTGTGTGTTGTGTGCGCAGGTGGCCTGCAACTCGGGAGGAAAGCACTGCCTGGCCATGACCGCAGAGGGCGCCGTCTACAGCTGGGGAGAAGGGGAAGACGGGAAGCTGGGACATGGAAATAGGGTGTAAGTTATTCAATAAACTACCTCTTAGACTAATTTGTTCGCTTTTGGGAACAGCTCATATAGTTCTCATAGAAATCGTTGTGTCTCCCTTACTATCATAGTGAGAAGTATGATCTAAACGGTCTTAGAAAGAGAAAACACCATGCTATATATTTAAATCTAAGAGTTAACCACAGATAAATTAAAATGTATACATTTATGAAACCAAAGTTTCTGTATGCAATTTCAGAAAAAAATTGTGGAACTTTGAAAATTTATTAATAATGATAAAAAGATGAGGTGATATTATCATTTATTTGTCTAATAAAATATGTGCGTGTTTTTGTTTTCAGTAATTTTTGTAAGACAAAACGTGAGGTGACCCATTTTTAAAACTTTTGTATGTTTGCTTTCAAAATTTTGATAGTTCTAAAAGTATTTGTCTATTTCTAATGATATTTCATCACCTTTTAAAAATAGTTTTTAGTTTTTGGATACATTCACAAATATTCCATTTACATATTTGGATTTTATTGAAAATACTGTGACCTTCCGTCAAAATATTCTCGAGGCTAGAGGGATTAAATACAGTTTTATCTTATGTCAATGTTAAAGTGAATGTGTTCCTTGTATTGTATTACAGACAGTACGACAGGCCCAAGCTGATCAATGCGCTGGTGGGCATCGAGGTGACGCACGTAGCGTGCGGGGGAGCGCACTCGGCTTGCATCACGGCGGCCGGACAGCTGTACACGTGGGGCAAGGGGCGCTACGGCCGCCTGGGTCACGGAGACTCGGAGGACCAGCTGGTGCCCAAACTGGTGAGTCTGCAATCTTTACCAGGTGTTGTTTACCCAGATGTGTACAGCTGAATGAACCGATTCTCGTGTGTTTGCAGGTGGAGGCACTGTTTGGATACCGCGTGGTAGACGTTGCGTGCGGCTCAGGCGATGCGCAAACGCTGTGCGTCACTGACGATGACAATGTCTGGTCATGGGGAGATGGAGATTACGGCAAGCTGGGTGAGTCATTTATCCACTAATTCATTTTTGTATTGAATTTTTTTATGTGAATACCACACATCAGTCCCAACTTCTCCCAACTGGAACCAGTGAGGCTCTGGCATCCCCAATTGGGATATGTTGTGAGGCCGAAGTGGAAGTAGGGGAAGGGAAGGAGATGGGGGAAGAGGAATGTGGGGTAGTAGCTGGCTAAAGCCATTTTGAGCAACATTTCAATTCTGAATAGTGATCTTGCATCAGGGCGAAACTGAGAGTATCTTCCACCCTGGAACGTACCGCAAATATACCATATATTATTTTAAATGATTTAATTATTAAATCACACAAATTAATCAAATAAAATTGATTTAATTGTGAAATAAAGAGATTTGAACCCGCGACCTTCGGATTGCTAGTCGTGAATCTTAGACCTCGACTATGGAGGCCCTATTATTTTATTTTATAAAAAAATCGATGAAATTTTTTATATTAATTTAATTTATGTTGTACAAATTGTTGACTGCTTGTGTGTCCCAGGGCGCGGGGGATCTGACAACTGCAAGGTCCCGCTGCGGATAGAGTCCCTGGCGGGGCTGGGGGTGGCGAGAGTGGAGTGTGGGTCCCAGTTCTCCGTGGCGCTGACCAGATCCGGCAGTGTCTACACTTGGTAAGTTGTGTTGTTTCCTCAGTGCATTTAACACTGTATATTATTTTATTAGAGGCTAGTTAGAGAATGGCTGTTACTGGAAGATTAGGTGGCAACAATATATATTTTTGAAATACTATACTATGATGTGGCATGCCTTTTAAAACCTTCTACCCAAAATGAGCAATGAAAACTCTGTTTATGGCCAATTTCATTTTGGGAGGTGATACCGCCGCTCCGCGATTTATTGGATTACCAACACCTCTGCCATAGGTCACCTCAAGTGGTTTGCTACATTTAGTGGCTTAGCAGGGGTGCCCGGGTTCATAGGATGAGGTTTGTCAAGGCCTTGGCAGCCGATGTGTCTGCCCACCTGTTGCGTGGCGGGCCGGATCGAGAGAGACTGGTCGAGGAAGTCTTTTGACCTCCAGCCGGAATCCCTCGACCCATCGTCTTTGCACCGCAGTTAAAAGGGATGGATTCATACGTTGGACACACTGACCCCCAGATTCCTACCCACACCTCATAACCTTTATTCTTCCCAGAACTTCCTCTCCTTCCTTTCTCTTAAGAAACCACCACACAGCATTCCCAAAGATGACGTAGGCCCTGAGGGAAATTATTTTCTTCAGGGCCTCCTGTGTAGAGCTAATGTAAAAAAAAAATGAATCTGTAATTAAGGATTAGGTTTTATTCAAAATTAAAAAAAAGGTATTTGAAATACAAAATTTATATTAGCACTCAAAATAATATCTGCTAAAGCTGTCTAGCAAAGGGCTTGCTTATAAAATATGCTGATGGTGTGATACTGTTTTGAAGTTGCAGCGTAGTTGGAGATTGAATGGCGTGACTTGCAGAAAACTCCTCGGATAGCTTCCAAAAAAAGATCGTCAGATTGTGATATTGGTTCGTCTGGACAACAAAGGCTCCCAGCCAAAAGTCGATGAAGTCCTCCAAGAATGACCTGTTAGGAACTTTCTAGAAGGGGGGAATTAGGAAGCGTAAAACTCACTGTACTGTTAATGTAGCAGGCTGGATTGATGGTATCCACATAAGAATTCATATTCCACATAAAATGTTCCAAACTGTACACCGACTGTATGATCACCATAAGTTATAATTTGTAGTCTTTATGTAAACAGATAATTTGCACTTGCAACATAATAGAACTTCATAATAATACACTGCTTGCTTGTTGAAGGTTGGCACTGCACTGGTTTGCAATTTCACCAAGGAGGTAGAAGGAAGTATGTAGGTAGGTAGGTGGGTATGTAGGAAGTTGTAGGAAAAGGAAAAGATATATTCCAAACATGACCTCCAGTCCATTCTAATATGGGCGAGTGAATAAATATCTTGGGAATCTTGGTCAGTCAGTTGCTGCGTGCAGATTTGGCAACAATTCAGTTCCAAAAAATTCCAGGGCTGGCAATCTGACCGATGCACAACAGACAATCCACAAATAGGGAATATGCCATACACCGAGACCATAAATATGGTGCGTAAAAGTGTGCACAAAATGCTTTATGTAACATGGCTAATGAGAGTATATTGTTTGGTTTGTAGGGGGAAGGGGGACTACCATCGGCTGGGACACGGGAGCGCCGACCATGTGAGGAGGCCCAGGAAGGTGCATGCTCTGCAAGGGTACAAGATTATATCCATTGCCACAGGTGATAACAAGCAACACTAAATTCACGCCGATTCTACGGAACAATTAGCAAATATCTGACATGTTGCATAAAGGTTAATTAATCTCAGGCAATGATATTTTGACTGATTTCTTTTATGTATTCTAAGATACTTGCACCGTAAATCAATAAATAAATATAATTTCTAATTTATTAGAATAACTTTTAAAGGTTACCTATCAAATAATAATTTTAATACATCTAATCTGAAAAAGAACAAGACATTGAAAATAAAAAGGTAACAGTAGCAACTGGGATTTGAACCCTGAATCTCTGTCTTACCGGGACAATGCCTCTAACCACTCGGCCGTTTAAACCTGATTATTTTATGTCAATAGCAATATCGATGTATATATCTCAATCCTAGAATTACCAATATTACCCTCAGCTGATTCCCATATTTTTTGGCTGCTATCTTTGAGTTCTTTGAACGATTCTGTTTTAAGTTTCATTCAGATTTATTAATATTATCTTCTTCTGCAATGGTTAAATATAATTTCCCTTGTTTTATAATAAACATGAGAGAGAAGTGAAATTGTTTCTCTCTCAGTATTAATGGTTCTCATATGTAGCAGATAAACAAAAATTAAGCAACAAATGTACATGTGAAATAAAACTCTTCAAAATGATTCTCGCCTAGCGCTTAAAAGCCTACAAAATACAACCGGTTAACCGTTTAGTTAGTTGAATTTGAATGAATGTATCTTGTCTTGAAGGATCCCTCCACTGCGTTGCGTGCAGCGATGCCGGGGAGGTGTTCACCTGGGGAGACAATGACGAGGGCCAGCTGGGAGACGGGACTACCGCTGCTGCTCAGAGGCCCCGACCCGTCCTAGCTCTGCAGGTTGTATCTTGTCTTAACACACTTCAGGCAGGCAAAAACAAGGAACCCATGGAACGAATGGAACTTGTTTTAAATCAATATAATTCGAATTAAATATTCATTTGAATTAAATTCTCAATTTGGGAGGCGGGAATGGGTACCGCCGCCCCGGGAACTTTTATTGGATAACCGACACCTCTGCCATATGTCACCCCAAGTGGTTCGCCACGTTTGGTGATTTAGCAGGGGTGCCCGGGTTCATGGGGTGATGTCTAGGTCTTGGAAGCGGATGGCCAGGACACACTGAACCCCAGTTTCCTACACACCCCTTAACCTCTGGTTTGCCGATTGCGCGCCCGGGACGCGCCATAAAAAAAAAAAAAAAATTTGAGATGCGATTTTAAACCTTATGTATAAAGAAAATGTATGAAGGACAAGGTCAGAATCGCTTGGGGCATTCTTGTTCTTGACGTAACAAATATAAGGAACACACCTAGCCTCTCAAATAATCATCTTTGCACATATCTATGACTTTCGAAATGACATTTCTGCCGCGATTTGAGCTGTCAAACTTTGAGCGTCGCATGTCATGAAAAGATCGATAAAACTATCAATTTGTCAAATTAACGCAAGTAATATTGTTTGTAAGCATAGTTTATTGTTCAGGGAACGTGTTTCGGTAAATATTATACATGATAGCATAAAATAAATCCGCAAAATATTACGTCAAAGTCAAAACATCGCGAAATTTTCGAGTTTCCTCCCGTGGCATTTAAGAGGTTAAACCCGTTTCCTTCCCAGAACTCTCTTTCCCTTCCTTTCCTTTAAAAACCCTCCACACAGCATCCCCAAAGATGACATAGGCCCTGAGGGAAATCATTTTCCTCAGGGCCTCCTGTGTGGAGCTCATGTAAAAAAAAAAAGGTCACTAGTAGAATATTTCAAAAGGTCATTCTAATGTACCGGACCATTGTGCCTCCTGTTGTTATTTTATAGCGTATTTAATATGTACAACACAGGCACGTGTAAATAATATTTGATTTATAGTGAGCATTCGAATATTGCTTTCCTCATTATCTCAGAATATAGTATTTGGAGATGTCTGACTAATCAACTGGACGATAAAAGGTAAAACTACCCTTCCCGCCTGAAGTGTGTTGTGGTTATTGCAATAGGTTTTGTGTTGACAGTAATGATAACAAGTGTTTTCTGTTTCCAGTCCAAGAAGATCAGCATGGTGGCATGCGGCTCCGCCCACACGGTGGCCCTCTGCCGGGAGACGCCCCGAGTGCCTCGGACCCCCTGCCTACCCCCTCTGGAACTCCACCTCCTGCACTCACTGCCCGCCCCTGCGCTGCTCAACAGACTGGTGAGCTGAACATCCGTCTACGGGCTTTAAGGTGTAATATTAGGAGTGCCGTTATCTGACTGTGTACTCTCCTCTCAGGTACTGCTGCATCAGGCCGCAGAGATGATCATACCCGTCATCTCCATGTTGACCACCAAGACCATAGAGAGACTGCGCTCGCTGCTGCCTTACCATGCCAAGGAAGCTGCCTTCAGGAAGGTTTGTCTCATTTACTCTGTATCCATCCATATATAATAACAGGTGACCGGACAACTCAGAATGAAACCAACTCAGATAAGCCATTTACAGTGATAAAAAAATATATATAAAAAATTGGTTAAATAGGTTACGTTAATTTAGGGTCATCGGCTAATTTAAAATTATTTTTTTCATAACTTTTAATGACTTTTCAAGGAGGTGTTAAGTTGATTTTATTCTCAGTTGACACGGAACCATAATAACAATAGATTAAATTAAGATTAATATCTAATTCAAACTAAAATTAACTCCACCTAAGAGTAATTTCTTTATATAACTCTCCATCTTGATGTAAACTTGTTCTAAACACATATGTGATAATAGCGATGATCGTTCAATTTGTGGCAAAAGTGTTGTCGTAATTTGTTAGAAAGAAATATGTATACCTGTAAGGTAAATATATTTTTTAATATTCATGTACAGCTCGCACCAAACTTAAATGCCGACCTGAACTTATTGCGATCCATTCTCGCGCAGGTACAGTCACTTTACTGACTTTACAACGATCGAAAGTGAAAGAGAAATATGCATAAAACATATGTGCGACAGAGAAAGCGTGGGCTGGAAGGCATGCCATTTTTCGGACCTTAAACACGCCTATTACGACGATTTCTGTATCAAAGTTAGGTTGGTATTAAAGTTTAGCGTGTACTTTATATAGCTGATTGTCAATGATAAAGTAAATTAAATAATAAACCCAAGAGGGCCCCTACCTAAAATATTTTTGACTGGCTCTATTTCGTGTTTGAAAAATGATCTTTTTTAATCCAATGAGCGTTGGAAAGAACTTGCTGGAAGATAAATTTGCTCCTTGCAGACCAATCTTTCTACCGCGAGCTAATGCACTTTCTTTTTGATACATGTTTTCTTAAACCAATATGTAATGTAACGTCTCTTTCTTTGTAGTCCTTTACTGAGATATTGTCTTCATTATTAGTACTGGACCATATCTCAGTGCTATGTTGTTTGATTAAAATACTTTGGTTCTTTGAAATCAAGTGAAGTCAAAGTTTATTTTTATCACACACAATACTGTTTATTTTTTATTTAACGCCCAGAGGGCTTTTACACGATTTGTAGTATAATTTTAATTTGACAGATACACTTAAGAAATAATAAAAATAAAATCACATTAGATAAAAGTCATACAACAAGTCTTACAAGCACAGAAACGAAAACAGAAAAATACAGCTATTTTATAGGTTTACAAGATGTGTTTAGTAATAGTGTTGAAAAACAAATGTTTTAGATGATCCACTAGTTGATATTGAATATGTCAACATCACCCAAGTACTGATTTCCCATGGTGTGAAGTCATTGTATCGGAGAGTGGTGGGCAATGTAGTTATGCTTATGAGTGCTGCTGTAGAATTTTGTATTTTGTCGTGTTGTTACTGAGGGTGTTCGTAAGTTAATGAATTGCGTATTAAGTATTTTGAATAAAAATGAAATCATTTATTTTACATCTGTCTTCTAATGTATGTATTTTTAGAGTATTTAATAAGAAATCGTATTTTAAGTCTTCTACTGGGATATTTAATTTAAAATTTATAAAATGCAGAAATTTTTTTTGTATTCGCTCAATGTTGTTAATGTGAATTTTGTAAGATGGGGACCAAACACTGATTTGTATTCGATTAGGCTTCTAACTAAAGATACGTATAATAGTTTAATGGCTTGTAAGGAATTAAAGTTTAAGAGGACACGTGTCCTTATAACTCGCTAGCTAGATTTTGTCTGGCAAGCTCTCGCAAAAGGAATGACTTGCTTCTCCTTGATTAGCTTTGTTCGGCACACATCGTAACCGACACCATGTGACTCGAGCATAGCATAAACAACATGATAGAACTGAAAACTAATATTCCGATGTATTACAGTTTCGGTGTTAATATGAAGGTTCACTCGCCCTGTCTAGATAATGCTTGGTCAACAAGAGATAAATAGTTCCTTGATGTGCTCCCAGGTGGTGATGAGTACGATGGTGCGCGACCGGCAGCACGGGCCCGTGGTGGAGCTGCGGCGGCTGGCCCGTCGCGCACGAGTTGGCCCGCAGACCTCGCGCTCCGTCTTCGCGCAGATGGTGCAGCGCCTGCCGCTGCTCACGCACGAAGCGCTGGCCCTGCCGCACCGTGTCTGGAAGGTCAAGTTCGTGGGTGAGTCATTGTTCTTTTTTTACATAAACAAAACCTTCAAGGAAGGTTGAGTTTTTGATATTTAAATAGTTTCTGTTAAACGCCTGTTCTCGGCCCATTTCAGTTTTTGATCAAATTATGTCGACAAGCATAACGATGGTCATCAACCGTAGTCAACCAAAAAAAATGAAGTATGATTTAGAAACTCTGTAGAAAATTAGATGTGTATGGCTGGAATCCTTTGTCCTCTGTAGAAAAATGAGGAAAAAAATTCCCTCAGGGCCTGTGTCATCTTTGGGGATGCTGGGTGAAGGGTATTTTTAGGGAAAGAAAGGAGATGAAGTTCTGGAAAGGAAAAAGGTAAGAGAGATGGGTAGGAAAATGGAGGTCCAGGAGTGACAGACGCGAGTCCGGCTGGAGAGATCTATGTTAGATCTCCCCCGACTAGTCCCTCCCGATCCGGACCGCCACAGTAGGTGGGCAAAAGCATTCGCCACCAAGACCTAGACAAACCTCACTCCATGAACCCGGGCACACCTGCCAAGTCACCAAACGTAGAGAACCACTTGGCAACCTACGGCAAGGGTGTTGGTTATCCAATAAATGGTTCCCGGGGTAGTGGTAACCTAACCCGTCTCCCAAATTAACTGTTTTGTTAACACTACTACAATTGTTCATAAGTTTGTTCGTATTGGGAAAAATATTTAGCGAATCAAAAATATGTAGCAAGTAAATTTGGGAGGCGGGAATGGGTACCGCCGCCCCGGGAACCTTTATTGGATAACCAACACCTCTGCCATAGGTCACCCCAAGTGGTTCGCTACGTTTGGTGATTTAGCAGGGGGTGAAGTTTGTCTAGGTCTTGGAGGCGGATGACCAGGACACACTGAACCCCAGATTCCTACCCACCCCTTAAACCTTTTTCCTTCCCAGAACTCTCCTTCCCTTCCTTTCCTTAAAAAAACCCTCCACACAGCATCCCCAAAGATGACATAGGCCCTGAGGGAAATTATTTTCCTCATGGCCTCCTGTGTGGAGCTCATGTAAAAAAAAAAAAAAGTAATTATGGGAACACATTCAGACAGATGCATTGCATTGGTTAAATAACTAACACTACATCACTAACCATCATGCCGTTTCTCTGCAGGGGTAGGCAGAGAGTACGGATCACCAAAGAACTTGATCTTTGCCTCGTTTACATTCATATATGCTCTTCTATTATTCTGACTCTTGACATGGCCCGACTCAAGTATCTGTTTCACTTGGTCTTTCCATTTTTCCACGGGCATTCCTGACGTTTTCTGCCATTAACATTTGCATCACTATATGATCTGTCTTATTCGGATTGGGGACTACTTCAGGAGAGGCTACTTCAGCCGCCTCCGTCCATTACAGGCACTGACTCTGGAGTTGTTTTCTCGAGCCTTGTCTGGGCGGCCAACTGTAAGTGTGGTTGTGTTGCAGGCGAGAGTGTGGACGACTGCGGAGGCGGCTACAGCGAATCCATTGCGGAGATGTGCGAGGAACTGCAGAGCGGAGCCGCTCCGCTGCTCATGAGGACACCCAACGGCCGTGCAGACCAGGGAGCCTCGCGCGACTGTCTGCTGCTGGACCCCAGCGCCTGCACCGTGCTCAACCTCAACATGTACCGCTTCCTAGGTAACAAACACACATCTACATTACCTCATTCTACTGATCGTACTAAAATAAGGATCCGATCAGTTCCTTAGGCATTATCCTGGAGTGCCTGGAAAAATGCCCATCTCGTACAAAACCCCACCGAGAGACAGCCTGGGTTCTCATTACCTCGCAAACTCTGGTCCGCCATCAGTAGGATAAGGTGCTCCCATAGCCATATGTCTTTATGGGGCCTTAAAGAGTCGGAGGTGTGTGAATGCGGCGAGGTGCGGACCACCGAAAATGGTCAACAAATGCCCGCTCCATTCATTCCCCGGCGGATTGATGAGGTCCACAGGGCAACGCCTGAGGCCCTAGACTGGCTCGCAGACCTAGATGTCCCCCTCTGACCCCCCCACCATACGAAAGAAAAAGCAGTTCAGTCAATTATCTTCTAATTTTAAGTGTATTAATTTTGAAGTATTCAAGTAGCACGTTGTATGATCTAAGATGTTTTTGTATGTAATATAGTACACCATTATTGGACGATTGGTATTTATTGTTTGTAATTTTGATGTTAACTCCCTGTCTGTTGTGTACAACATAAAAATAGAATATACTAATATGTAATTTGATGGCAGGGGTGCTGATGGGCATAGCGATCAGGACGGGGTCCCCATTGGGTCTGCACCTGGCGGAGGGAGTGTGGCGCCAGCTGGGCGGGCAGGCGCTGCGCCCCCGGGACCTGGCTGAGGTGGACGCTGGCTTCCTGCCCGCGCTGCTTTGTATACGCGACATGGCCCCCGACCACAATGTGAGACACTGTTACATTACTGTCATACTTTGAGCTGTAAAACATAGATGGTGTTTGATTTTGAAATGATGATATGCATAGTTCCTACTGGGATGTCGTTTATCCAGTACCTACCTTCCCTAACCAAATCACTTTGCTGGAAAGGCGTTTGAAAATGGAACAATGACAAGAGTGAATTGAAGTGCTTTTGTTTCTGAAAAAAACAGAAGATTTTGGACTACATTGGAAGCATTTTGTTTGTTGTTCATATTCATAATATCGTTTATGAACTAAAGGAAGGTTTTTAACCTTATCGAGATCGTTTTATACTTATTTGTGTTGTGGCGATAATTACCTCGAGATACCGCTGTGGAACTAAATAAACTATATTTGTAATTGTGTTGTGTGCGCCTTCGCAGAGGTAACTTCGCAGTGGTTAGTTGTCCATCTTTCTTGAATCCATTATTTTTCCCTACACCCACCCACTTTTAAACTTTTAAAAAATATTGGTTAAGGGAATTCGGTTTACCTGGGTAACAGAAAGGTTGGACGCTCCTTTTTTTGCAAGTTCAACATTATATATATTTTATAAAATGTAAAAAGATTAACACTAATATTGTTTCGTTGTACGATATTGTTGGAAACAGTTCCCTTTACGTAACGGTACATCTATGAAGAAATGTAAAGATAAAAACAAAATGTTACCGTCGTTTCAAGTGCAGTTCAGATACAGCACAAGAGTCCCAACTGCTCCCGTCTGGAGCCAGTGAGACTATGGCATCCCCAATTGGGGTATGTTATGGGGCTGAAGATAGTGGGGATGTCAAGGACTTGGGGAAGAGGAAGGTGGGGAAGCACCTGGCTATTCAGATCTGGTAACCAAACATGGCTAAAGCCATTTCAGCAACGTTTCAATTCTGAATGGTGGTCTTACACCAATGCGATACTGAGAGTATCTTCCACTCTGGAACGTGCCGCAAATATACTCTAAATTATTTAAAATGAATTAATTGTGAAATAACGCAAATTAATCAAATAAAATTTATTTGCCACACCGGGACTCGATCCCGCGACCTTTGGATTGCGAGTCAAGAGCCTTGCCGCTAGACCACGCCAGCAGTCTGTCACCTGGCAACAATTCCTACTTGTCTCACCAGAGTTCGCGCCTAATTTTTACTTCACCGAATAACAACATGTCTTTGCGTTACCCCCCGTATACCAATAGTACGTAAATACAATAAATACTTTTAGACATCTCCCGCTCTTTACGAACAGTATGAAAAATACATGTTTAAGCGTCTCCCACAAACAATGTGTCAAGCTGCAAATAGAGTATCTGCAGTATAGAATAATGGCTTCTTGGCAAGACAAGTTCTTATGAGTTTTCAATCTCGTACTATTTGAGGTCTTCACAATTACCAATTCTAATCAAAGTAATGCACCAGAGCCCCTCTAAAATTAATATATTTGCAGGAGTTCCAGCAGTTGGAGTTGCCATTCTCAACTCCTTCAGCATCGGGAAGAGAAATCCCCCTATCGCGGAGATATCGTCGCATCACCCCGGAGAATCGCCACGAATATGTCTCCCTCGCTCTCAACTACCGGTGAGTTCAACATCAAACACTATTATTGAACTGTACATCTGTTTAATAAACACTGACCCAATGTGGTTGGTTGGTTTCAGATTGCACGAGTTTGATGCGCAGGCTATGGCGGTGCGCGACGGGGCATCGCGCGTGGTGCCGGGTCCGCTGCTTTCGCTGTTCAGCGCCGCCGAGCTGGAGGCGCTCGTGTGCGGCTCACCCGACATCCCCCTCAACGCACTCAGATCGCTGGCCACTTACAAAGGTACATACATGGGGTTCTATCTAGGAAAAACAAAACATTTCAACCCCGTGTTCTGAGGGAACTGGTAGGACTACTAACGGGACACTGCCATCTCAGGAGACACATGCAGATATTGGGAGTGGAAAACACCAATAGATGCAGGAAATGTGAAGAGGACGAAGAGACTCCAATTCACTTATGGTGCCAATGTCCTGCCCTGGTGGGAACTAGGCTCAGATACCTGGGGAGACACACAGTAGAACCAAAAGACATAGCCACATATCCGGTGACAACCCTGGTGAACTTTATTAAAGGAACTGGGTTGTTACTAAATGATTGAGGTAAAATGGGAGATAGCACAATGGGCCTATGGCCTAAGTGCTCACGGAAACTATGTACTTGTAAACCGTCTCCGCCTTTTATAAAAAAAAACAAAAAAAACCCCGTGTTAATAATATGGTTATTTGGGACGATCCCAAATTTTTTGTGCGGCATCACATGTCGAAAGATGTCGCAAAATTTGTGACACATCAAATTCAAGGATATATTACAACTACTGGAATGTAATTTTTTTTTTTTTCATGTAATATCATATATATTATAATAGGTCCTCATTTATTGTTAAATACTCGAGTATATATTTTTATAGGAACGAAGCTGTCAGAACCTACGACGCAAAACAAAATATAGTTGAATGTATTTGCAAAATATTGTTGTTCTGATTTTCAAATTTAATTTACGGTGTGTCCTCAAAAAAAATTATGCGTTTATTTATAATGCACTTTTTCACATAATTTCGAGGAATATTCTGCTTTTTAGACTGGCCACACTTATCATCAGTATATTAGAAGCAAAAACTTTGTACCCCTTTTTACGAAAATTGCGCAGACCGAGGAGTATGAAATTTCGCACAATTATAGTTTATATAGAGAAGGAGTGCAGAATGCTAATATATTTTTTTTAATTATGCATAAAAAATACATTAAATCAATTAAAAAAAACATTGCAATTATGGTCGAATTTCGACCATTGGGCGACCACTAGTATTAATAATTTAGCAAAAGTAGGTACAATTGAAAGAGCGCGCAGTCCTTTTTAACATATTCGTGTTACTTTCTGTTGGCTAAAATTTAAATTTAGCTCACGATTTTGCTTTCTGTTGAAACAAATGGCCCAAAACCTAAAGTCATGGTATTTAATAATGTGTGGGTGTTTGGAAGTATGTTGAATAGAAGATGATGATATGCAGTAAAGGATGAAAATTAAATACTGATGATGAGAGTGTGTGTCGCAGGAGTGGAGGCCGGGGCCCCGCTGGTGCAGTGGTTCTGGGAGGTGATGGAGGAGCTGAGCCCCACAGAGCGCGCGCTGTTCCTGCGCTTCGTGTGGGGGCGCACCCGCCTGCCGCGCTCGCAGGCCGACTTCCGCGGCCGAGACTTTGTGCTGCAGGTGCTGGATAAGTACCAGCCCGCCGACCACTTCCTGCCCGAGAGCTACACCTGCTTCTTCCTGCTCAAGATGCCGCGCTACTCCTGCAAGGCTGTGCTCAGGGAGAAACTCAGGTGACTCTCAATTTTTGTTTTTGTTTTTGTATAACCAACATCCCTGCCATAGATTACCCCAAGTGGTTCGCTATGTTTGATGTCCTAGAGTGCCCGGGTTCACGGAGTGAGGTTTGTTTAGGTCTTGACCGTGAATACATATGCCTACTACTGCGTGAACGGCCAGATCGAGTGATGTCCTCTGAGAGAAACCTTTTGATTTCTCTAGTTGGACTCTCGACTGGAAAGGTATGGGTACTGCCTCTGCGGGAACCATTTATTGAATAATCAACACCTCTGCCATATGACGGCTGGCGTGATCTAGCGGTAAGGCTCTTGACTCACAATCCGAAGGTCGCGGGATCAAATCCCAGAGTGACCAATAAATTTTATTTTATTAATTTGTGTTATTTCACAATTAAATCATTTGAAATAATATATAGTATATTAGCGGCACGTTCCAGAGTGGAAGATACTTTCAGTATCGCCCTGGTGTAAGACCACCATTCAGAATTGAAACGTTGCTTGAAATGGCTTTAGCCGTGTTTGGTGACCAGATCTGAATAGCCAGGTACTTCCCAACCTTCCTCTTTCCCATCTCCTTCCCCTCCCCACTACCTTCAGCCTCACAACATACCCCAGTTGGGGATACTATAGTCTCACTGGCTCCAGACGGGAGCAGTTGGGACTCTTGTGCGATATTCATGTAAAAAAAAAAAGTCACCCCATGTGGTGCACTACGCAAGGGTGCAAGGATTCACGGGGTGAGGTTTGTCCGGGTCTTGGCGGCGGATGCGTCTGCCCACCTGCTGCACGGCAGACCATATCGGGAGTGAATGATTGAGGAAGTCCCTTTGACCTCTCCATCCGGACTCTCGGAACATTGCCTTGCACCGTGTTGGAAGGAATGGATTCATATGTCTATTACTCCTGGACACATGTCTATCACAGCATTATTTGTGGAGCTAATGTCCCCGTCTCAGAACAGAAATCGTCTAGTGAGACGGGTTACATACTTTTTTTGTATAATATTGTACTTTAATAAACGCCCGTTACAGGCTGCTGAACACAAAACTAAACATCTCTGTTTTTAGGTATGCCATTCACTTCTGCAAGAGCATAGACACGGACGAGTACGCCAGAGTGGCCTTGTCAGCCGCAGACCGAGCTTCTTCCGAGGAGAGCGGCAACGAGGAAGACCGCCACTAGACAATCACCTCTTATCTATGGACTCCACCACCAAAGACAACAGTGCTTTACGAATCAGCCCAGACAATGGATTGGACAAAAAATTTCTTTTAAGTGTATGCTAAGTCTTGGAGAGAAAAGTATTGGTGCTTCATTTGGGAAATTACTTTTATTGTATGTTTTTTTAACTATCACCGCTTACAGCATTAAAATATGCACAAATAATGTTTACTTCGTGCATAATTTTATAATATGTAATTCTTTTTATTTTAAAATTATTAAGTCAAATATTCTCGTGCTTGAGTTATTCTAAAGTGAAAACTATATAAATATTTCCTTATTGTTTGATATGCCAAAGAGTGTTTACATGAGTATCTTTTTAATGAATATCATTCAATTATACTGCTGCCTCTATTTAAGTCAGGCATATACGAGAGATGCTCTATGGTTTAGTATAGACAAGAAGTGTCTTTGCTGACTTAACACACTTTAGGCGGGAAAGTCCTACTTGAATACCCGGAAAGGCAATGGCTCTCAAATATTTTTATATGAATATTGTACACCAATCTCTTTGTGAGGGTTCCAACTATAAATATATGTATAAAATATCTCCATGTATATGTGACAGGAGATTAAGATATCTTCTTATCTCCTTGTCTTTTGTGTGGAATATTTTATCAAAATGAAACTTACACTTTGGCACTGGAGATGCGCAAATTTTTCTTTTTTTTGTAATGATTTGTACCAAAGTGAAAACCAATTTTTTTGTAAAGTAACACAATAAAAATATTTTTTACACATCACTAAATGGCCCAACACTGAGTTTAACTTCTTTTTATGGAGTCCTATTACAAAGAAGGCTATAATTTTGAACATTGCTTTTAGGCTAGGTTTACACTCATAAGTAAAATTTACGACTTAAAGGAAGTTTTTGACAAGTTACTCACAGCTTATGGAAGTTGTTCAGAAGTTCGACCTGTGTAAATGCTCATGCGGCCATTTACATCTGTAAATTTATTTACAGTAAGATGGCTTCCTGTCAACAACGATCTGCTGCTGCCAAATTTACGCAATGTTTTCAATAAAGACAAAAAGGCTCAAATAAAGTGTTGAAATAGAATTTGGCTTTAATTAAACAATTATTCACGTGCTTTTGTGCCGTCAGAGGCAGAAATTAATGGAGTTCTTTCATTTTATCCGAATGACAGCTACCCGACAGCAATCTAAATCGAATTCAAACACGTAATGTTAAAAACATTGAGAATAGAAAGGGTTCGACTGATAATTGAATAGAAGGATGCCCATTTTCAGAAAACTTAAATAAGTGTAAATAAATACTAGTTTTATTTAAAAAAATCCTACGAAAACAACTGTCTTTTAATTTTTGACATCTATCGAACGGCGCATTTTGGTACCATTTCTTGCGGAAAGTCTCTCAGCTTATTAAACTGATTTTAAAAGCTGTAAGAAGGCTGAAAGTTCGCGCGGACGCGATTAGACCTGAAAAAACTCGCGAAAGAAGAGCTTCTGTAACTTGCTACAAATTACGTCAAGTGACTTTTGATGTCGTTTACATTGATAATTTGGCCGTAAAGCTTACACAAAAGAATTACGAGAAAAAACTGACGAATGTAAAGCCAGCCTTATAGTTTGGGGTGTGGTGAGTACTACAGGAAAAAATTCGTTCAAATGCACATTATTTTCAATTAAGATATATCAATTTAAAACAAATTCCATTTTCTACAATACAATACAACTTGTGTTCGCCCGCCTGAAGTGTGTTAATTTTCAGAAAGATAAACCTTACAGATTAAAGAAAAAAGATAGATTATGACTTTGAAGTCAAAACTCTTTGAACAAAAACTTTTCCAAAATGGTGTTAAATAAAATTTTTTACTTCATTTAGTTTTAGGCAGATATATGAAAATTATCATTGATGATGGTACTAATTTGGCTAATATGTTTTTAAGGGTTTGTTATTGTTTTATTTTTACTGTCTGTGAATATCCTGGCCTTATTAATATGATTCAAAATTTGGAGGACCAAATAATAATCTCTAATTTTGAAAATCTATTTTACAATCACACATTCGAAATTTACTGATATTTTAAAATTGATCTCAAAATTCTTGACTGCTTAAGTTATCAAATTGCGTATTTCGTATTTTTAATTTAGTTTTAAGATAAATTGTATTACCAAAATTGAAAACGTCTATGGAATATATTTTTTGTAACCGCAACATAATTTATTCAAAGAAGTATATTATTATCATTAGTGAAATATTAAGCTACGTTACGCTGCTGTTGCTAATCATTAGCTAAAACTCATTGAGCTATTTTTTTTATTATATAAGGTGTAATACAAACCTATTTTGTTATGGCTGTTGCATGATTTTTCTTCTATCGTATGGTGTTACTAGTTTCACATCAATATTTTTCTCAATTGAATATTTGCAGCTAGTAATGTGTAATGTGGCACACCGGTTGTCAGAAATAATATAATTGCTTGTTTATTTAGATTAAATTAGTTAGGTTAGTTTGTTCTGTAAGGATAAATTCACAAATTCTATTTGAAACTAGCCTCCACATAAGTTCTAGTGTAAAGAGAGGGGCAGGGCCTCTTATGCAAATGATTTTATCTCTGTAAAGCCTGGTCTCTTGCGACCAAAAACACAAACAATACATCAAACATTACCTTCAACATTGTTGAAATATTGGGGCGCGGTGGGCGTGGCCACACACATTTTGTTAAATGGTCTATGGCGAAGATATATCTGCGCACCGCACACTTGATGTTTGACGTCTACATGATTAATTAGTTAGATGTCCAAAATGGCTAGATGAGTTCAAGAGGAGAGATGTATCAGGTAGAAAACAGATTTCAAGTTGGATCATATTACCTCAAAATTTTAATAGGTATTTATTTATCAAGAAAGATTTCTGGCTAATATCGATTAATACACGGCCTAAAACCTAATCTAAAATAACAATTGTTATCATAAATTTTTATACAGGTTTATTGGTTTGGAACAATAAATTAATACTAACAGTTAAAAACCCGCTCCACAGGTTTTTGCTGCTAGGCCCTGCAGGCGGCTTTTCGTTCTTTGGCTTTGCCCAGTTTGAGAGTTGGTGACCATTTTATAAATCCAATAGAAACCGGTTCTAACAATAGCCCGTTCCTCGGATCCACTGTGATCCAGCGACAGCTAGTAACCGGGACAAAGTAACGACGACAGGCCATGACGTCATATTATGTAATATATAGCCAGGTGATACTGTTATTCACAACTCTAAGTATTACCGTCAATCTTTCCGTATCTTGAGAGATTTTCAAATTTGCAAATCCGTAGTACTTATACTTACCAGGGGCACATCCTCATGCAATCTGCTAACGTAAGTGGCGCCATCCTTTGACGAATTCTTTAATTCGAAACTGAATTACAATTGTAGGTTTGTTTGAAACTTCACGTATGTGGCGCGGCGCGTATAGCGCGGCGTCAGACATGCACTCGAAGCCGGGTTCTCAAATTTCAACCGCGCAGACACAAGGCTATTAATACTGTTTGATAATGCAAGGACTTTATTTAAAGATGAGTTCACAATACAAACAGTCATCCATTACAACATTATTTATTAAACTCATAATTACGCACGTAACCTCAAAAACTAATGCCATTTATTCTCCATGACTGACCGCATCACGCGGCTGTTGTCAAAAAATTAAATAATTCCCTCGCCTGCCCTCCCTGTTTCACCCAGGAGGAGAATGTTTTCCATTGGCCACAGAGAGGACAAACTTGGTGTCTACAAACAAAATTGTGCAAGGCCGTACCCCCATTTTGAATGTTTGAACCAATGTTTATGATAATGTTTGAAGTATTGTTTGTGTTCACGGCCGGAAGAGACCCGGCTTTTGAGGAACAGATTGTCACAATGATTTATGTAACATTTTGAGCAGTTCCAAAGATTCATTTACTGTTTTTGCCTGTAAGATTTATTTATTAATTTATTTATTGAATGGTGCTAACAAACTACTGATTTAGTATGCATAATGGAATGTAAGAAATGAAAAACAATTACGTAATATGGCACTATGTGATGATGAACAAATTAACTTGGATTATAAATAATATTTACTATGTATGATGTATGTATGTTGCTTTACTTTTATTGTATTTAGCTTCCTCCTACAGCAGGAGGTTCCACAACACATCTGCCCCGATGATGGGCCTTGTAGTACGGAGGAAGAGTAACACAGTTTATTCGATAAATTGTAAAAATCTTTTTTCGTTTTTTTTACAAAACGTTAAAAATTATGTGCGCAATGTGAAAGGTATGCATTTGGCCGAAGTGCTTTTTTAACCCCTCAGGTCCCGGGCCTATTTTGTCAGAAGGCCAAAATATTTCCGCTTTGCAATGAAATCCATCTAAATGGAATATTTCTAAACGCATACGAAAACTATAAACTGTTTTTGAAAGGTGATAAAATACGCCTTCAAATTTTACAACTCTAAACAAACATAATTTTTGAAATATAAAATTTTTTAATGTGAACCTAAAAGAGTTTTAAAATTGACAACGACAAATTACTGACGATGAAAAAAATTAAAAAAAAGCACACATATTTGATAAATGTTATTGTCACTACTTTTTTGTCGTTTCATGTAAAAATAATTAATAAAATATTCCCAAAATTTCATAAATTTTTTTCAAACTGTGATTGGAGACTGGTTTCATAAAGGTGTACATTTTAATTATTTTGTGGTTGAATTTTAGATCTGAATACTGTTTTCCTGGTGTTTTCTCTTTCGTTTAACACCGTTTAGATTATATATCTCACTGTGATAGTAAGGGAGACAAGTGAACAATTTAGCCTGAGGGGTTAAGTTGATTTAAATTGGTTTTTGCCCAAAAACGGGCACTTGAAAAGTGCTAATAGACTCATTCACAGTAACTCAAAATGTCGGGTGGAAAATATCAAATCTATACATTTGTTTGTGCTTGTTTACAGTCATCTGTCAATGCACGCTATCGTCTAAAACTCCTACTTACTAAATAAGCAAATGACAATGTGATTTATTTGAGTGTGCTCTTTATTCTGGTAGCCAACATTCAGTTAAAGATATCTATTTATAAAAAGTCAATAATATTTATATAATGCACCATTTGCAAGGCCCCATGTTTGTGGAATGTCACTTGGGGGGTGATTAATGAAGCTACAGTGCTATTACTCTTACAAGTTGGCGAAAAAGGATGGCACCGACGTCTATGACACAACGATAGTAATTATAGTTGCCAGATTAAAATATAAAGATATGGCGTTAGTTCGTGTTTACGCCACCGCCAACTTATTTGTAGAATCTTATTAAAAATTATAACTACCTAAAAATTACCACACTTTACTTAGATTTTTATAGGCCTTATAAAACGTTCTATTAAACAAAATAGTGTTAAAGTTAGTGTAGGTGTTTGAATGTACATAAGGTATCCGGGGGTAAAGAGCGGTAAGTCCATTCGCTCGTGGGGCAACTGAAAAAAAATAGTTGGGGCAACTCAATCGTTATCCGTAGGAAAGCAACTTGCAAAAGCAAATTTCTTTGGCAGCCCGCACAAGGCAACTTCTCAAAGACCAGTTGTCAAGGGCAATGCAACCAGTCACTTGCAACTCGCAGTGCTAGTTGCCGCGGCCAGCGAGTTTCAGTTGCCAGGTTAACAGGTTGCCGTGGTCGCGTCTCACACCCTGTCAAATTTTCTAGTAATTTGCGATATGTCAGAGCAGGAAAATATAAACTTTGTTCAGGAGATTGATAAATTATTAATAAATCATATACTTTTTAAACAAGTTGATATAATTACTGAAATCGTAAAGTTGAGTTGCGCCATGAATTGAGTTGCCCTAACTTAGGGAGACGATATTTGATATTGACCCCTCAGGCATTGAGCATATTTTGTCAGAAAGTCACATTATTTCCGCTTTGCGATAAAATCCAGATCAATATAGTATTTCTGAATACACTCGAAAACTAAAAATTGTTTTTGAAAGATGAAGACATAAACTTTCAAATTTTATTATTAGAAATATACAAATAATTTTTAAAATATAAAAATTTTCGATGCATGCACAAAGAAGTTTAGAAAAGGCTCACCTTACGTTTTTTCTTACTAAAATTACGGATAACAAAAAAAAAACTTAATTACACACATATTTTATTAGACATGTATTGTAAACATTATTGTCACCTCACGTTTTTATCATTTCATGTAAAAATAATTTTAAAAAAATTCACAAAGCTTCATCAAATTGCATTCGGAAACTTTGGTTTCATACGTGTTACCTTTTAATTCTTCTTGGTTAACTTTTAGATTTGTATATAAAGCGTGCTATTTTCTCATTCTAACGCCATTTAGATCATATTTCTCACCGTGATAGTAAGGAAGAAGCAATGATTTCTATGAGACCTATATGACTGTTCCCAAAAGTGAACAAATTAGTCTGAGGGATTAAAATAGTTTTTTTTTTATGTATTGTAACAATTTTTTTTTTAATACGAAAAATTAGACATTTTTCCCTGAAAAGTACCTACCTACCTTAAAACATGAAATTTCAAACAAAGCTTTTTATCTTTTTTACTAATACTTCACATAGAATCAAAATTACTCCACTTTACCCATGGACACCTTATATATAATTTTTTTAATGATTTGAAAAGCACACATTAACATTTTGTATTATGTGAGAAGATTTGAAAGTTTTGTATTTGAGTTCACCGACTGCTGGTGACGGTGGGGCGCAGTGTCATGGATCTGGTTATGGCTATTGCCGGCTGAGCAATTTATGTTTCTCTTTACATGTTATTTAAATATTAAGCAATGATTTTACAATCAATTTTCTATACCTATTCATTTTATTTCAGTTTGTCTAGGTTAAAAACTAATCAACGATGAAACATATGTATTTATTTTCAAATCGAGATTATTTTATGATAAATAAAAATTTTGAAGAATAGATATCATATTATTACAGTACATATTTAAATTTCATTTCTAGTCCTTGTGTCCTATTTTTCATAGTTTTTTTAATTATTTTTTTTATGATTGTGGAAAATAGGAGACTGACAGGCCCTCCGTTCATGGAGATACCAATAAACTACGTGATTGCGACACAACCACAAGTACCCTGCAGATACACTACTTTTTAAAGCTGGTTTCCGTACACGGCGCTACCCGAATTATACTGAACTTGATCATTTTTCACGTGCAGCCGTGGAGTTAACACCATGTCAAACTATGTCAAATGACTTTTTCTCCAACATTAATCTATGCCTTCTCCACTAAATCCTTTCTTGCGTATTCTGGTAATGTAAAGTTATACAAACACGCATTTTTTCCACTTCCAGAACAAATCTAACGTTATTTTCTTGTTCAGACGCCATTTTTATCAAACGTCAAACGAAAAGTAGCAGACAGGAATGCTGCGATGCGTAGCGCGCGATCAGCACCGTCAATATCGCGCAACTGACTTTGAACCGACAGTCGCCCCGTAGCGTCGTGTACGAACTCTAGCAAAATCATATGGGGGGTACTCTCGAGTGGCGCGGATGCTACGCACATGAGGCTAGAATAGATTGTAAGTAGCGTCATGTACGGAGGCGCTTAGTATTCTCATAATACTTGTTTTGACAGTATTTATCTTTTTAATTTGTGTTTGATTATTGTTACATTTAAATAGTGCTTACTAATGTAGCCATTTACCTAAGATGTTTGGGAGACACGTTTTTTATTTATCATGCCACAAAGCTTTGATTAGCTAGGAAGCTAGGTAGCTACCTTGTGCTCTACTGTAAAGAAAAAATAAACTAATTTGAATAAAGAATGTAAAAATAAACTGCATGTACCATTTGTTTTGTTTTCTCAACCTCATTTGTTTTCTCAACAACAAATTCCCAACTGTCAAACTAGAGCCTGTTGTTTTTCTTTGTTCCCTTTTTTGTAAATTAAATACAATGTATTAATTGGTTTGGAAGACTGATCAGAGTCTTGGACCATCATGGAGGCAGGGTGAACAGTAAAATGGTGTTATGAGGAAGATCTGAAGACGAATCTTTGATGCCTCACAAGAAAATAATGTCTGGCAAAATTGTTTGGAGAGCATTTATTCAACTAGCAGCAGGACATGTGGCTAGTTGGAAGATGGCTGACCACCAAAGAGGCCTCCCTGTAGGAAGAAGGGGTGTAGAAACTGGACGGGAACAGCAGGAGAGACCCGCAGAATCAGAGGTGTTGTTTTCTAGAGTATCTAAGATGACTAGAAGCAGAATTAAAAGCATTGGCTAAGTATTTAAATGGCTTACCAATACTGGATTTGTATCCAGTACTGGTTGAATTACTCAGCTTATTAGCTTTCTGCTAAGCGATTCCACGTGGTAAGAATGACCTGTGAACCATGAATTCAAATTTAAATTGTAGTGTTTAAATATTTTTTATAATATATTTGTACACGGACAGTAAATCAAGAAATCTATTGTCCCTAACAGGGGTGGGAAACCTCCTTCCCACGAGACCAAAAAAAACCTAGGATTCAAAATTCATTTAATTACATATTGGACAATAATGTTTTTATCAGAGATTTTTCGTTTTCAGTTTAGATTTCGATAACGGGAAGGCAGAAGGATACAATAATATTTCAAATTACGCGCATATTTCTGCAAGTTGGTAGCCATGGACTGCTGAGTAATGCGGCCATCCTCAAAAATGATTTCATATTACGCGCGTATTTGCTCAAGTTGGTAGTTTTGAACGGCCGAGTTCACGCCGCAGAAGAGATTGAAACAATTTCCTTAAGTTTGTAGCCGTGGACTGCGGAGTTCAGCCAATCCAACGAAGTTATATAATATTCTGCTACCATTTTGGATTCCATAACTTGACAGGTAAAGTTTGACTACTTAACTTTTTATAGTAACTTACGTCGCTATTGCCAAGGAATTGCCGACAATTTATTTAATATACTTTATCTTTTAAATAATTTCACAGAAAATGGCTGAAGGAGACGAATTAAGAGGTCTGTCGAAGATGTTCAATTCTGTCACCGACAAGGGCAGAGCAAACGTAAGTTTTTATGAAATTTAATACTAAGAACATCGTATTATCAGTGTTTTTTCTTTTATGATACATGGATTCTTTAATTTCTAGTATTTTAATGTTAAAAATAGTCAATATTTTGAGAAAATTTGAGGTATTTATGTAAGTTTTTGTACATAACCTTTAAATTTTTCGATGGTCAGTTTAATTTTGAATTTATTTGCAAATTTGAGAACTGTTCTTATAATTACGAATCTGAATCAATTTTGAAAGGCTGCGTTACAAATAGTATTTGCTCATCTATAAAATTAATACGACAAACTTTTGACAGGCGAAGAACACCTGATCCCAACCGATCCGTCAAATAAACTTAGAGCAAATTTAAATTTGATCACGTGTGAGTTCGCAGCCCACGATTTATTATTATTGTAAAGCGTATCCAATGATTTCAAAAGTTTACCCAAACTTTTGTGACATAATAACAAAATGGTATTTTTACAACTCTGCCGAAAAAGTAAACTATGAAACTATTAATCTAATCAGGTATATTGTGCGAATATTTGGGTAAGTATTCCCCTAACCGCTGTGCTTTTATTAGGCATAGATTTTGGAAATTACACTTAATTATTACAAGAAACAACTAATCGCGTTTGGATAAATGGTGAAAGATGCATTAAAATTTCATTTTTATTCAAAATTTCCCATATAAAATGGTTCCTTTGCTGCCATTGTCTTACATTTGTTTGAGTTTTGACCAATCTAAATAAACATGAATTACTTAGTGTATCATGCTAGACTGCACGGGGTCAGATTGACTATGTAGAGCCACTCTAAACGATACAGCGATACCGTGGATAACGATTCGATAGTTTGTCTGATTCCACCAAATAAACACAGTACAACACAACTAAGTAGGTACTTACTGAAGGTGTGCTTCTTCCTTGGTATTGCTCGTTCTTTGGGATATACCACTACACTGCGATATTCACAGATATAATCCAATATTGTTAGTTAATTCACTCACTAACGGCGATTAATTACTGATGCATTGAATTGATGAAAGAACATGGAGCAACGATAAAGAAAGAATGGTTTTGCTCCACGTCGCGAATTATGATAATCTTTTATATAAAAATCAATGTTTGTTTGTTTGTTCGTATGTTATGCGCTGCCATATCGTTCATCCGATTGCAATGAAACTTTGGTGATTTGTTGTGCACACGCCCGCGAAGGTTATAGGCGATATACTGTTAAGCTCTGGCGTTATAAAATTTGTATAAATGAAAAAGAGTAGATTTAGTATATTTTAGCGGCAGGGAGGGAAGGCAGAAGGGGAAGGGTAATGAAGGAAGTGAGGTTAGTGGGAGGGATGACGAGGGAGGGGGAAGGGGACGCGGCAGGGGAACGGGGACGCATGGGAAAGGAAATGCAGGGAGAAACAATTTATTTATTTGCATTGCAACGCATGCCGGGTACCAACTAGTTTACAATAAAATTAACACTGCCACGATGTGCGAGATGTCACGATAGGTTCGCTCTTCTATCGACTCCCGATTATTGTCATCGGCGCTCCGCCCGTTTAGGTACTCAAAATGTGCGAAATTCTTTATGGTAGAATCTCTATTGGCTATCTGGCCAAAACAGAACAAGCATACGTCAAGGCACCAATGGCGTCATGAAACACTTAGTTAACCCTAAACTAAGAACCTATTTTGTGCATGTAAATAAATGTTTTTGTAGTAATTGTTAAAATGAAGTGTAATTTTCAAAATCTGTGCCAAATAATTACCGTTAATTGTCGCCATACTGCCTGTAAACTTGTCTGATATTCCTGTTTTGTGGCTATGAAATTCTCCAGTCACAGCATTCTTACATTCTTATTATCATTACGTATTGTATCATTTAGGCATTTGTTTGCAGGTTGCCAAGGCAACGTATGCCGCCGCTGGACTCCTCATCCTTTACTTCACCCTCAAGCCAAAGGCGAAGAAGTAGAAACCTCCCGCCCCGCGCCCACGCCTCTGTTCTCTGCTGCACACCACATCATGTAGATAACTCCGCTCCTGTTTATGTTATTATAGCCAAGAGTACCGTCATTAAATATTTATGAGTTAACAAGTTCAGAGTTATTATTTGTTGCGCTGTGTTTATGTCTAGTGCAATGGAGAAATTTGTGACGGCCACATTAAACGGCGTACTCTGCGAAATGTAACCGTTACTAAAAATCAGTGTATGTGCGCCGAGGCGATGGCTGTCGGTTTTTTCCGCAAATCAAAGGGGTGATCGGAAGGACCGTGGCGTGCAGCAGGGCTGCGCATATTTTCCGTCTTTGATTTTGTGTGCAAAACTAATGTACGACAAGACCCAAAATGACGGAAGAATATCGATTGTTCAGTTGATTAAACATTAAAAATTGGTGTGCAGTTATAGGTAAAAATGTACCCTCTATCTGGTACAATACTCAGATTACTCATAAACACCACCAAATCAATTATAATGCACAAAAACTTGTAAAGAATTAAACAAATTGTTGATGTTGAAAATAGGACATTTCAAAATGTCATACTGACCGTTGTTGCCAACCTGTGTTATTTTTTATAGCATATTTAATATGTAAAACACAACACATATAAATAATATTTGATTTATTATGAACATTCGAATATGGCTTTCTGCATTATCTCAAAATTTAGTACTTGAAGATGTCTGACTAATCAACTGGATGATCGATATGTATGAGAATACATTTCAATGAATGAAGTGGCTTTTTTTATAATAACCACTAATTTCGATTGTCGAAGTAAATCATTTCTTTTCCGATACATTCTAAGACTCCATCACCGTCATCGAGGCTGGTTTATCATTTTCAAGCAGTGTCTATGAAAATGTACACCGCACAAGCTGGAGATACCTCAGTCGATATGCTGAAGCCAGAAACAAGTGCTGCGGATATGCCGCCTCGCTGTTACGATTACAGCGGTTTGGAGTTCGCTTACCGGAGCCTGGTTACTGTTTCTGGAACGATTACAGTCTAAGTGACTAGCTGACATGGTACACAACTCTTCATCTCTTTAATTAGTTTCTGCACCCGAGAGGCAAAGTACTTATGTATAGCTTAAAGTAACCAAGCCAAACCACTTGCCCTTTACTTCTCTTCCTCTCCCCACTCCCTTCAGCCTCGCAACTCGTCCCTGGGATCATGCAGTATTACAAGATGTACCGACACACCAGTTTGTTATTGATTCGTCTTCAGACTGTTGAATCTTTTTCAATTATGTTACTTATCTGCTTTATTTTATCATTGTTTTAATGTCAGTAAGCAGTGCTATTTTGAATTTGCCTGTGCCTTTATTAAAAGTGTGATCTGACGATCATCTAATTTCCACATATCACACTTTTAATAAGGACACGGGGGTTAAAATTCTTCACCGTAACCATAAAAGCAAAAAATTAGATAACTTAGAAGCACTTGAAATTAGAAAATCCCTGAATAATAATTCTAGTATTCTGAATAGCCAAATTAATTTATCTTTTAGTCCCATTCTAACATTTTTTCAATAAACCACTCGTTCTTTCCGGAAATCCCGCAATTACCCCTACCCCTTTGCTAACCTCCCACTCAAGCACTAAAATTTGTATCTCTGTCAATATTCTGTGTCATAGGTTAGTTATAATATTCTCCTGACGAAGGAAGGGTGCTTCCGAAACTGGTAGAGTGTTAATAAAATAAAAGTGGTCTAAGACAAAGTTAATGCTTTTTACAAATATTTTTTTTTTTATAAACGTCTTCAGAGGTTTTTAAACTGTGATTTTGATTCCTATTGCACCCTGTAATCTTTCTATCTAATAAGGTAAATCTTCCTCAAGTACTCTATTTTCACATTAAATTACGTAGTTAAAAATCTGTTCCGTATGTAGTTGTTACTGAAAACTTCTAATTAACAATGAACAAAGTTACTCGGGTTTATCAAAAAAAAAATCATCTGATACCAATGACAAATCATGTTATATTGTTGTAAACTAAGTACACAAAATCTGAGTAAAAAGAATATATATTATGCAACTTCAAACAATAATATGTACATACGTCATTTAAAAAAAACACAGTATGTTCCCAATTCTTTCAGGATCAAAACATCTATCAAAATTATCCAACAGAGTTCTTTCTAAATCTTGTGTATTGTATTTAATTACAATATTGTATTATTTTATACAATGCTTGAAGCCATATCAAACTTTACAGTTATTCTAATATATAATACATTTCACTTTCCAATATGTAAAACAGAATTAAACTTTTTCAGTTGCAGATTTTATTTTTAACAAGGTCTTCTACAACTTTGTTTAAATAAATCGAACGTCCAGTTGACTAATCAGACATCTGCGAAAAATCGTAATTTCATTCGAGTATGCATACATAAAAGTGTACCCTCTATCTGGTACAATACTCAGATTACTCATAAACACCACCACATCAATTATAATGCACAAAAACTTGTAGTGAAATAAACAAAAAATTGGTGTTTTCTGGGTTATCAGTAGGAAATTTCAAAGGTCATTCTAATGTACCAGACTGTTGTGCCTCCCATTGTTATTTTATAGCATATTTAAAATGGAAAACACAGACACATGTATAAATAATATTTGATTTATGGCGAGCATTCAAATATCACTTTCCTAATTATCTCAAAACTTAGTATTTGTAGATGTCTGACTATCAATTGGACGATCGAAACCTAAAAGTGTACTAAATATGTTGTTAATTCACTCATTCTCTCCTCCCATAAATCCATCCATTAATTATTTTAAAAATAATTACAATTGTACCGATAAACATCAAAATAAATGCTAATTTTAAAACTCATTCATTTACCACTTAACCTTTTTACTACGATGTTGTAAAAGAATTTGCAATACCCGTGGACGGGCAGATTTTTCGTGATTTATAAATCTCATTTTAATTGAATGTAGTCTCACTTAAAAAATATTCAAAGACGTAGATGTAATCTAAACAGTTCAAAGATAACAAATAAAATCCAACAATCAAACATTTCGTTATGTAAACAATTATAATAAAGTAATACAGATGACGCTCGTCCGTTAGGCGTGTGATCGGTTGGCATGTATACATGACGCTCGTCTCAAATAGATTAAGGGGTGATAATAGTTAGTTGATCAAAGTATAAAATGTTAGTGACTTTAATTAGGTGAAAGGATTGATTGAACCCACCCCCCTTCCGACTATCAAATCTGTAACAAGTTTCGGTAATATCCATCTTCTACGGCAGAATAACAAATAACTGGACAAAGGGAGGACAGTTTATTGCTTGGTAACAGTTTTATTTACCTAGGAAGTTTTAAAAATAAATTTTGGCTAGAATTAGAAATTAAAAGTATTTTATATAAAAAGTCATATAATCCCAACACAATACTTATTTTGTTTTCTTACAATAATATTCTTATCACAGGCTATCCATAAAATACAATTTTACATTGGAATCCAAAAGCTTCTCCAAATTTAGAAAATAAATTGTGAATTTTATACCAGCGGTAAAAGAATGTTCATAAAACGATGGGCCCATTAAAGCAGCTGTGAAACTACGTTACTTGCATCGGTTTCAGCAAGATCACTTTCCAATGAAAATACATTCATGTTTTATTAGCATTGATGCTATAACAGTTGCGCCTGTCCGTTTTAAAGTTTAAACCACGAGACAGTAATCAAGTGCCTGCTTACAGTTATAAGGCTGGGAATATGCTGAGACGTAGGCCACGTAGAATGTGCAGAGCAGAAATGTCACCACAGGACAGATGTCGCAGAAATAGGTGTCCAGCCTATGCTGCGGCGCAGCTTAGTTCAGCTTGTAGCTGCTTGGGCAATGGTGTTTGTGAGAGCGTCGAGTTCCGAGCCCAATTCTGACTTTGAAATTAACAATTTAGTATTGATTTATGAGACAACATTATTTCCATGTAATGTTGCCTCTTCCCACCTTTCTTCTCCTCCCCCAAAATCACCCCTCCCATTACCCCCACCTAATTAAATCTAATCATTTTTGTACTCGCGTAGAATTTTTAAGTTAGTTTTAAGTTTGCTAGTGAATGACACGGATGTGTCGAAACCGATAGCAGAAAATTTAAAGTAACAAATGTACATTGAAAATTAAAACAAAAATTTAAAGTAACAAGTGTACTTGAAATAAAAACAAAATGTCTAGAAATTGTTACAAAGTTAATGCCCAAGAAATGCAAAAAATTGATTTAGTCTTTCAAACTGCAAATACCTGAAAAAGCGGGATTCCCATAGGAAATACTACCGCCTGTGCATGTGTCTTGTAGAATCTGCACCGTGGCCACAATTCGACGCAAAGCAGACGCATTTCTGCGTGGCACGTGCCAGCCTCGCAGCGTGTATCGTTTCATACACGTATTACAAAATTACAAAATCTGCGCATTCTGCGCGGCCTGCATCTCAGCATACACGCCCAACCTCATAAATGCAGTCAGAAACATCTAAGAAAAGGCTCGAGCTTCCTTCAATAATAACCTTATTCCAGAGCTCATTATGGAGGAATTTAGTGAAATGGCAAGCAATCAATGGAGATGACATTGCACGGAGCACGAAAACATCAAGTAATAATAATGGTGAGTTTTATAGGTCATAGAGAGTATGAAGCGAGTGTTGCAGTGGTGGGGAGGAACGCTAGAGGAAGTAGGGCGTAGTGAACTTGTTGGGAATAACTCTGTCGCAGTCAGGCACGGCGCGGAACAGCTTGGGCTCTCGGCGCTCCGGCGAGGTGATCTCCAAAATGGACGCCACGTTGCCGCAGCGGTAGCAGTAGTTGGGCGCTGACCACACCGTCACCAGGCGGTCCCCAAACATATATTTGTAGCCTTCATCCACCAGCTGATGCGCTCTGCAAATCAGGTTCAGGCTGTTGATCTCCAGGAACTCCTTGGTCACTTGCTCCCCAAACAGGTAGCCTGCTCCTCGGGGGCTCACCATCCTAGACACGAGGTAACAGTTAGGTTAGCAAACACAAGCTCCAGCCTATCAGGGAAAGGGAAATAAACCAAGTTACAAAGAGCTTTCTGTGATTTGTCAATAAATTAATCTGACGTAATACAGGCAACTCACATTGTAATATTACTATTTGGTCCTCCAAAATAAAATTAAAATTAATTACAAATTTAAAGATATTTTTTATTGTTTTGTTATTAAACGTAAAAATTTGGGATAAACGGTGAAATCTAGGTGGATTCATTGGCTCTAAACTGCATTAAGCGTTTCATAATATGTTTCCATATTAATATTTGGAGGAATGATATTTATTAAATCAAATTGTCGAATTGAATATTGTGGTATAACTTACCCACCTCACTCATTATTGTGTTTTTACGCAACCTGATTTGTAGGTTTGGTTAAAAACTAACAGGCAAAAAAGGGTCAGATTTTTCAATGTGCACTCTTCGGCGGTCTTTACGACTGAGGTTGTAGTTTTCAAAACAAGAACTCACCATCGCTCTACCTCCTCAGGGTCAGACCACACCAAGTCGCAGAAGGCGCCCTTGTGTGGGATCTCGCGGTCTCGGTGGATGCAGCGGATCTGATCCAGCGTCTTCAGGTCGGGGCTGAGGCCCCCGTGCACACAGAGAACTTTGTCGTCGATCAACTGCTCAACACACACCAGAAAAACATTAGATACAACCAGAGGTTCAAACAGGCCATAGGTTCATTTATCAGAGAGGGGGAGTAGGAACTCACGGCGGCGATGGTGAGCAGGTCGAAAACTCGGCAGCAGTCCATCCAGGCGTTGGCGTTGCCGTACTTGGTGAGGCACTCATCATAGAAGCCGTACACCTGTGTTATCTGCCGCGTCTCGTGGTTGCCACGCAGCAGCGTTATCCTGCAAAGGTTCATTACATTAGTAGTAATCGTCGAGTGTTATGTCATCCTATTTTGAAATATTTAACAGAATGAAACAATTTCTTTGTTTAAAACTACTTTATTTAAATTTATATTCGTCGACCGGTTTCGGTCGAACTTGACCTTCTTCAGGACAATAAACATATAAACTAAATTACAGTACAGAGTTAAGATAATGAGGTGAACACAAAAGAAAGGGAGAGCATACAAGAGAGGGAGAGAACATCAGATAATGGTTGGGGGAGGGATGGGAGAAGGGGTCAAGGGGATTAGAGAGGGAGAAAAGGAATAACTTTAAAATGGGGCTGTTGGTTAATTCTAATTGTTGGTTTAAAATTTGGCAATTAGTTTTCATTGATTTTAATATTTCTAAAGTGGTTAAAAAGAAATTGTTTCATTCTGTAAAATGTCAAGCCACAAAGTGTTTGCTTTGATAATGAAATATTTAACTTCATTTTCTTCCAGTCATTTTATATTTAAATTCAATTCCTTCTATGGACTCTTTACTTTGAATTTAATATCAATTTGTCTTTGTATCATTTGTTTGTGCTTTTACTAGAAGCGAAGCTATTGTCAATTATTCCTAACGAAATCTCGATCATTCCTTTTCTAAAAGCCTCAATCAAGATCAAAATCATTTCACATTATTACAAATTTATCTGAATTTTTACATGCAATCAACCAATACATGTACCAGTAATTCAACACAAGTGTTTTATTCAGAGTATAATCTCAAAATTAGAGTGCGATCGACCCCTCTTGTTTTGGATAACAAAAGAAGTCCTACAAGGAGCTCGCTTTACGACCGACTCCAGGCCTCCAGAGATAAACAAGGGACCACGCAGTAATGAAACACCATGTAGAGATATGGGAAGATGTAGTGAAGATAGTGTACCTGTCTGGGAAACGAGCCTTGAGGGTCATGAGGCGTGTGAGGGTCTCCAGGCTGTAGTAGCCCCGGTCCACAAAGTCTCCCATGAAGATGTACTTGGTGTCGGGGACCTGTCCCCCTATCCGGAACAACTCCTCCAGATCGTAGAACTGGAACAAATAACAATCATTAGATTCTCCATTCCGTTTTTGCCGTGCTCTCATCTTGTTTGTGTAAATGTAAAGATCTTTGTGTTTACCTTAATAGCAAACTTATATTTAACTAGCTGGGTTACCCGGCTTCGCTCCGGACAAAATTCGAGAGTGTTCTGGAATGTTCCACAATTTATTTTATTTATTTATAGCGGACCCGACAGACGTTGTCCTGTACACAACTGTCGGGACAAACTAAAATTAAAATAGAATAATATTGAATATTCGATACTGCAATGGTAGCGCAGTCTGCCGGATCCAATGTAAAACATTCCAAAATCAACAACTCCTTAGAAATGAAAAATTAATTAAAAGAACATTTTCCAGTGGACCAAATTGTGAATCTAAACCATTCTTGAATCCCCTTGAACCCACACAAAAAATTTCATCAAAATCGGTCCAGCCGTTTAGGAGGAGTTCAGTGACATACACACGGACAGAAGAAATACATATATTAAGATAAGCACATTGACTCAATCGTTAACAGGTCAAATAAAATGCTTGGTTTTGCTCTTAGTTTAAGTAAAGTATTCAGTAACCTGCGTACAGTAGTAATGTTATATTTTGCATTAGTCAGAAGTACACTGGAATATGCCTCGCCAATTTGGAACCCGCAGTACAAAGTATATATAGATAGCATTGAACATATTTAAACAAATTTATAAAATATCTTACCTTCAAATTCAAGAACAACTTTGAATTTTCAAACTTTGTAACAGAGGCTACCACACTTCTTTCCATAATTAATTTTAATGTATCCTTAAGACGTACACGTCATACAAACTAAATAGCACTATTCTACACGCTTAATACAAAACAAATGCAGCAACTAATTCGCCAATTAACCGTGCTCTTCATACATTCAATAATATTTGCCAAAACTCTAACATCGACATTTTCTCCATTTCACTGCCCAAATTTAAAAAGAGCATCATGCCAATAATATAAACTGTTTAATGCACATCCATATCCCTTCACACATCACCACTTCTCACATCTACAAACATCCTCACACACACACACCTACCCATTACGCACATCAGCCAGTAATTACTAAATATGCATACCATAAATAAGACACTAAAAAGAAACATATCATAGGTGCCCACCTTGAAATATTAGTAAATATCTGTAAATTGTCTCATCATTGTAACCAATGTACTGTTTGTTTCTGTATATATAAATAAAAAAAAGAAATAAAAATATTGCCCACCTGGCCGTGTATGTCTCCGCACACGGTGACCGGCGTTTGCACGGGATGGATGTTGGACTCCTCGGTGAGCAAGTCGCAGACCAGCCCGCACAGCTCGCGCAGGTCATCCTCGGGCAGGTACTTGCACTGCTTGGCCAGCTCCACCCACTTGTCTAGCGAGGACATGCTGACTCCGCTACCAACCAACCTGCACTGCAATCAATGTACACTGACAATCCTGTAACAATCAAATCATACCAATGTTACGTATCTGTCTGTTATGTAGTTTCAGCATCCTTCAATAGATGTCATCTTTGGGGATGCTGTTTGGATGATCTTTTTAGGGAAAGAAAGGAGATGAAGTTCTGGGAAGGAAAAAAAATGAGGGATGAGTAGGAATCTGGGAGTCAATATGCCTAGGAGTGATGGATGTATGAATCCATCACCCCACTGCGATGCAAGGCGATGGGTCGAGAGAGTCTGGCTGGAGAATTAGATCTCCCTCAACCAATCTCTCCCGGTCTGGCCCGCCACGCATTGGGTGGGCAAACACATTGGCCGCCAAGACCTAGACAAACCTGCATCTAACTGGCACCCCTGCTAAGTCACCAAACGTCGCAAACCACTCGGGGTGACCTATGGCAAGAGTGTTGGTTACCCAATAAATGGTTCCCGGGTCAGCAGTACCCATTCCCGCCACCGTGATTGAAAGCAAGTATAGTTAGTAATATGAAGTTTTGCTATATCCCAATAGATGGCAGTCAAGTTTGATATCAAAAGAGTACCATCTATAGTCGTTTGTGTGAACGATTACGATGGTTATTGAAGGCATCTGAGAGTTGAGAGAGGGCCTTCTCAAGTAAGTACTTCGAGTCCAGTTTAATATTCACTGTCATCTTTACGGAAGCTTAATAAAACAATCCCATTAAACTTATTTGGAAGTTACCCAACACTAAAGTTGTATTGATCATCGGAAACTAACAGATACAACAATGTCAAATCAACTTCACACGTGACAAACACACAGACAGGCCGAACAAGTGGTCAACTATCTGGGCGGGAAAGAAAGATCAGAGCCAATGAAGAAGAAGAAATTCTGACTACTCCAATGCAAACATGTGGTTGCAGTGCAGTTCAAACTAAATAATAATTTATTAAAAAAAAATCATTTCTTTTACCACAAACTAGACATTGATTTTGGACAGAACAGATGATTTTACAACAATTTTAGTAAAATTTGTTAAAACTTATAAATTGATTTGTTTCGCCAACTTCTTTTTGGGGAAATTACAAACAAGTAAATAACCCTTTAACTTTCTTCGATGGAAGCACAGTGTTCGCTGTGTAATTGGCACAATATAGTGCAACAAAAAGGAATAAGCAATCATATTCATTCTAGATAATTTAAATTAAATTTCGTACTTCGCAAAGAATGCGAAAACGTCAACGTTGAATGACTCGCACTAAAACGCGAGGCAGTTGATAAGTAATAAGAATAGAAGGAAAACTTACTCGGAAGCGTTTATATAAGAATTTGATTGATTTAGTACTATAAAATCATCGTTCTTCATGTAATTAGCTACAAACTACAACAACACATCGAAATCGGCAATAAGTTGAAGTTTGCTGTCATATTTATGCGTTTTTTTTTTTAAATCGCTACTCGATATGGGGAAAAATGAAATTAAAGTACCTACCTAAATGCAAGTAAGTAAGTATAAATATTTAATGTATGTGAACCAAATTAATTATAAATAAGTATATTGGTGCCCAAATAAAATAACAAAACCACAGTCCCACTGGGATAAATATATATTCAGTTTTGGTTAGTTTACAAAGAACGTACAAATACGATGTCATTTTCTCACGACCTAGCAACTCTTTCTACTACTTACTACTTACCTACATCTATCTACAAAAGTTCGTTCCTGTGAGTGGCATATCCGATGTTGCCATGTGCATGGTTTTTACCATGTTTTCATGGTTTTTAGGTCATTTCTACTTACATTGTATTGTACCGACCAACAAGTGTACTTTTGTGAGGGATACGTTTTTTAGAGTGGGTCGCGTGGGGAAATCCTGAAATCAGGATTCAGGAAATGGTTCTTGAACTTACTTTTTTCAGAGTGTCTCTTTATCTAATTTAACTTTGTCAATAAGAAATATTAATACATTAATAAAAAGTAAATAATTTGCATACATCATGCAGCGTGCATCTAACTTAATTACACTAGCTACTGTAAAATGTTGAAAAAATAAATTATTGGAGTTGTAGGAGAATTTTTTCCCGCTTGTCTTATCGATATGAAAAAACTTATTTATTTAAAAAGTTATTTTTATTATAATAAGTAGGCATTAGTAAAAATTATACTTGATAAGGTTAAAAAAACACTTTTTGAGTAAAATCTCTTCCATTAAATTAACTATTCTCATTTGTATGGTGTCGTTTTTTAAAAACATTTTTTTTTTACTGAATAATATTCAAAGGAAAATTATGAAATTATTGTTTTTAATAAAGCATTAAAGATTCTTTATTTTATACCGTTATTTTTACTTATATTCTCCAAAAAAGCTAACGAATAACATTTTTTTATTCTTCTAAGCTTGGTTTCTTTATCCCTGAAACATGGTTTTTCATTTTTGGGACATGGCAACACTGGTCATGTCTATGGTTCCTGCGTTCCTGCCCCTGCCATTATTGATTCCATAGAATTAGCACAAAATAGAACTAGCGATTTGCTTTGCGGGATTGCGGGCTGAAAAAGAACTAACAATAAATAGTTACCAATATAAATAGTGATTCCAATTTTATTGACATTTCCTTTTACTCGGCGGGCGTTTTCCACTTTGGCAGTTCAATAATTCGATATCATATCCTACAATGTAGTCAGCTCCTCCCTCGGGAACATAATATTATAGTCTATTATTACTAATCATTATCTCAACTAGGCGGAGGACATTGAAGATCAGGTATTTATTCTGAAAAACAAGGTCGATAGTATGAATCAATTTGTTATTGCGACCCTTGTGTTTGCTCGGCCAAATACCAAACTGCTAAATCATACGCTTATTACTACACCGGAGTCCTAAATTGGAGGGGAAAGGAGATGCAGAAACGGCGAGTATATATGACCACTAAACGTTACGATTTTGAATGGTGATCTCTGTGCAGGACGATATTGAAAGTATCCACCACTGAGGTGATTGTGAAATGTCAGCAGCCTTTGAGCAGTGGGCTGCGGTCATAATCATCGCTGCAATGTTTGAAGCCAGGGTTTGTTGAGGGACTATGCTAGTGAAGATTGTTTTGTATTCTCACTAGCTTGTCTTTCATGAGGCCCTCGCTACACTCTTCATGAACTTCTTTACGCTTCTTCATCGCTCCGGATGCCCGCCAGTCTCCTTCAGTTCAACGCACCGGTGATCATACTCTGCTTCTCCAGGTTCCGATTCAAGAGAACACTAGTGTAACAGATATTTTCTCAACCTCTACGTTTCTCACACGATCGTACATGGTCTTATCACACATATGCCTCAGGGATCCCATTTCTACAGCATTCAGTCTCATCCTTCCTCTGCCATTCTATGCCTCACTGCCATACATCAGGTAGGTTCCAGCACTCCATTATGGACGGCTAGCTTCGCTTCTTTTGGCAGTTTTTTGTTGGCGCCAATGGCATTCAGTCCTCCATTAATGGAGTTACCGGCATTTACCCCTCTTTCAATATCTCTATCAGTCTTCCTATCTCTCGTAAACATACTTCCCAAATACACAAACTCATCCACCTGCTCCAAGATTCATCATTCACAACTATGTTGCACATTGCTTTCGTACTCTTTCTTTCAAATACCATTACTTTAGACTTACTTACATTCATCATTAACTCATTCTTCATATATATATGGTTCATCCTAGACCCGAGTCACTGTAGATCTTCCTTACTGTTAGAAATCAGCACCGCATCATCAGCATACAACAGACAACATACTTCCAGATCACTGAATTTCGCACCCAATCCCATCTCTTTCAATTCTTGCATACAATTATCCATGTATAGATTGAATAACCACAGTAATATTACGCAGCCTTGCTCCTTGAAAATGGTTTTCACCATGATTTGTACCATTTTTTTTGTTGTATTGTACTAAAATTCATACACTTTTCACACACAAAACATCACTAAATGGCCCAACACTGACTTTTGACTTCTGTTTATGTGATCTTATTACAAAGGAGGCTATAATTTTGGACAATACTTGTATAGTTAGGGTGTGGCGAGTACCATATAAAAAATTCATTCATTATTTTTTTCGAAGATATATTGATATAAAAAATTCGATTTTATCCAACGGGTTCCTTGTTTTAGTCTGCCTGAAGTATGTTGATACCAGACCACTTGTGCTGTATTAGCTATAAATCCCCATTGAACATTAAAAATAATATCTATGAAAAAAAAAATATCCTTACATTAATTTATGGCCTAGTGTTTTTGATTGAAAACATCACATCCAGCCATGATTGCCAAAAGACCATAACCAATAGTTTTTTCTCATGATGTTTTTTTTAATCATTAGCGCCCTAAATGGCCAGACAAACAACCTCAACATTTGAGAATACCAAATTATCATGCCCAAAACCGATTCTTTGCCCTTTATCATATAAATTGCCACTTTTTTTATGCTCCGAAAGCAAGAATTTCTGCGTATCAGAATGCACCATTAAACAGAGCAACTCAACTGCTTAACGATTCTGCATTGAGCATCGACATCTTCAATGTTACCTACAGAGAGTTCAGTAACTATCTTTTGACTTAACCATATTTGTGACAACTATTCGTAAAACTGCCCCCATCTTTTCTTTTTTTTTTTTTAATTTGTAATCTTCTCCATAATATTTTAATGTATAACTATTTTGTGGAGAACCTGAAAAAAAATAGTGGTTTAAGATTTAATTTAAGCAAAACACTGTATGGATCACTAGAATTTTTGTAAATGATTATTGTGTCGCTTATGATACACAGTAAAACAACTGCCTCGAGCTTTTAATTCAGCCAGTGGATCTGCCGTGACTGCTTAGCAAAAGCCATTAAAAACAACTTTAGTTTTTGAATTTACACGGAAATAAATATACTTTATAGCGAGTTTATTTTATTAATATGAAAATCAGTAAATTTGTGCTGATTTGGGGATAATTGGCTGTTAGATTATTATTTTGCCTGGCCATTTAGCAATACATTTGTTAATATTTGTCACCTACGATGTAAAACCGCACAAGAGTCTCAATTCCTCACAACCGCCCAGAGCCAATCAGGTTATGTCATCTCAGTAGCTGAGTGTAGCGGGGAGGGGAAAGGAGTTGAGAAGAGGAGATGGAAAATTACCTGACTGTTCAGATCTGGTCACCAAACACGGCTTTAGCCATCAAGCACGTTTCTATTTTAAATGCTGGCCTTTAACCAGGGCCGGTTACCTTTCAATCTTCATCAGTTGATATCTTTTTTGATTACATCTTTGTGCAAATTGCCACTCTTCATCAGTTGATATCATTTTTGATTACATCTTTGTGCAAATTGCCACTTTTCATCTCCATTGATATCGCTTTTGATTAAATCTTTGTGCAAATTGCCACTCTTCATCTCCATTGATATTGTTTTTGATTACATCTTTGTGCAAATTGCTTCTCTTCATCTCCATTGATATCGCTTTTGATTACATCTTTGTGCAAATTGCCACTTTTCATCTCCATTGATATTGTTTTTGATTACATCTTTGTGCAAATTGCCACTCTTCATTAATTCTATTGAAAACCTTTTCCATTTGGAATAAGTTCATCTTTGACCCTGTGTGATCTTGCCCCATAAATCTGGCCGTCCTATTTAGTTAATTAAATAAGCAGGTAATAATAAAATAAAACACTTTAAATTAGTTTATACTTTTATACAAATAAAGATGTCATTTAAAAACTTTGTAAAAAAGCACAAAACACAAACATAGTATTTTGGAATTGTTTTAAAGGAATGATTTCCAGAACGGGAATGATTTACTATTTGCTATGGAATCACCACCTCGCCACTATAGTGGTCTTCTATATCTTCATCAGACAACGAGAAGACAAACGTTATGATATTCATAAATAATCACAACAAATTCGAGAATATCATGTACGTAACAAGAATGTCTACAAAATAATTTGTACAACAACCCAAAAACAAACTTCAACTATACTTTTCCATAGAAATTGGTCTAATTCAATTTTAAAACCAAATAAACAATCATAAATTTTCTTAGTAAACCTAAGAGAGATTTCTTAGTAAACCTAAAAGGGATTTTTTAGTAGACCCAAGAGGGATTCCTTAGAGGGATTATAACCTAAGAGGGATTTTTTAGTAAACGTAAGAGAGATTTCTTAGTAAATCTAAGAGGAATTTCTTAATAAACCTAAGAGGGATTTCTTAGTAAATCTAAGAGAGATTTCTTAGTAAACCTAAGAGATTTCATTTAGTAGTAATATAATTATAAGTAATGGACACTCGCACGTAATGTTATGGGAAGATACACCAAGTACATGTCTTAAATTATCACAGTATGAAGTTTCGCTTTTCGACTCCACTATAAAAGGCATATTATCAAGGATATATTAACTGTGATAGGAACACTTTTGAAGGCACTGCAAATTCCACGTTTACACTGTAAAGGGCAATATTTACAGTGCAAGGGATAAAGGACACTTCGTCGCACTACGCATATCCAGAATGTCAGTAGTGTGTTTTCATTGCGATACTCCTAAAAAATTAAGACACTTTGACAAATCTTTTAGATTCATTTATCTGGAAGACATGTGTTTATCTGTCTAATGTCTGAGGGCCCCCGTCCGGTCTGGGAGCGCTATCACCAGTGCAGATGGTCTGGCAGACCCCCGGGGTAGTGGCCCGTGAGACAGGCGGTGCAGTGGCCCCCGGGACCTCCTCCCGGAGCCTTCATGTTGAACCTCACTGCGCTCACCAGTCCCTCCACACTCAGGTAGCACAGGCTGTCCGCACCTGAAAACAACGTCATTTCAATATCAGACATTCTCAATACCTTACGTCTTCAACGTTGGCTGATAATTTGCAGAACTTTGTGAAAATTACCTCGATGAATTTTGCTCAAATCTATATATATAAATGTTTATTTCCGTCTAAGCATGTGTTATGCATTGCTAACCGTTCATCCGATTGCGAAGAAACTTTGGGGATTTGTTATACGCATGCCTGCAATGGTTTCTATATATAGTGAGTTTTGGCATCATGAAATTATGCGTTGCTAACCGTTCATCTGATTGCGATGAAACTTTGGGGATTTGATGAGTGCATGCCCGCGATGGTTTCTGTATAAAATAGCGAGATCCGGCGTTTTGAAAATACGTTACTAAACCGTTCATCCGATTGCGAGGAAAATTTGATGAGTTGTTGTGAGCACGCCCGCGAAGGTTTCTATATCATTAAGAAATTTGTATAAAAAAATTGCAATACGTGGCACGCAAGCTGTTTGAAAACTGAATGTATGAAACGAGGGAGGGGGAGGGGACCTTGGGAAAGGGGTTCGCGGGAGTGGGGAAGGGGAACCCGGGAGGTGGGAGGGGAACCCGGGAGAGGGGAGGGGAACCCGGGAGAGGGAAGGGGAACTCGGGAGAGGGGAGGAGAACTCGGGAGGGGGATTTGCGGGATGGGGGAAGGGGAGTGGGGAGAGGGAAGGCAGAATGGGAACGCGAGAGGGGAAGGGGACGCGGGTATCAGAATAAGAAGAGGGGAGGGGAAGGAGGGATAATTGATAAGTGCAAGCGCTACAGTAATTTCAACCTAATACCATGCGAACGAAGCCGCGGGTAAAAGCTGGTATGTAAATAAATAATATGTTTTGAAATACTAACCAACATGTTTAGCCAATTGCGGCGGTGATAGTCTGTTGGCGATGAGTTCCTCGCGCGTAGGAATGTTGATGCCCATATAGCAGGGGTACTGCAGCGGGGGGCTGGCGATTCTCACGTGGACCTCCTTGGCTCCGGCGTCTCGCAGCAGCTTGATGATGGGACCGATGGTGTTGCCGCGCACGATGGAGTCGTCGATCAGCACCAGCCGCTTGCCGCGCACATTCTCCGACAGCGCGCCAAACTTCTTGGCCACGCCGAGCTGCCGGAGACGCGTGCTTGGCTGGATGAATGTGCGTCCCACGTACCGGTTCTTGCATAGCACCTCTGCAAACGGCACTCCTGACTGGGCACACAAGCATATTGTAGAAAAACAGGTTAATCATGTAATTTCAGTATCCCTCAATAGATGGGGTTAGTATAGTTAGTAAATACATACAAAGTTTTGATAAATCCCAGCTCACATAGGTCTCATATAAATCGTTGTACCTCCCTTACTGTCATGGTGAGAAATATGATCTAAACAGTGTTAGATCACGCCTACAAACAACATTACTTGAGTTTATTTGACAAATTGATAGGTTTATCGATTTTTTCATGACCCCCCGGAGCTCACAGTTTGACAGTTGAAATCGCGGGAGAAATGACATTTGAAAAGTCACAGAAACATACCCAAATAATTATTCGAGTGGCTAGGTGTGTTTCTTATATCTGTTACGTCAAGAACGAGAATGCCCCAAGCGAATCTGACCTTGTCCTTCATACATTTTCTTTATACATAAAGTTTAAAATCGCATATCAAAAAGTTTTTTTTTTTTTAAATTTTATACAGCTATAGGGCGCGTGCCGGCGCGCAATCGGCAACCAACCTGTTAAATTCTTCGAGCATTTGCTGTTACAACCTGTATATACATATTGTAATGGGAAGAACATCACAAACCAACTAGTACATACCAGAAATCACCAGAATCTAGCGGAATATTCTAGAACACAAGACCTTGTAAAAATATACGGGATGGAATCATCGAGATGCGTCTATGTTGTTTTAGAAGGTACTGGAATGTTTTTGTCAGTTCAATCAACAGACAATTTCGTTGGACCATAGAAGGGACCACAAGGAAATAAAAGCGGCGACGTTCCAACGGATCGGGTTCAGTTACAACGCAGCTACCGAAACATTGCGGTGCCTACCGAGTGTAGTAAAAAAATAGTGTAAATAAATACATCAGTGTTAATTAATAAAACCTGCAGAAATAAAACTGCAAATAAATCATCAGTGATAATTAAATAAGGCTGTAATAACTTGATTCAGTGCAAATAAATTGTGTAACTGACATTTCATCCCTTAGCTAACAGCACCGCATAAGTCATTTTTACCAACTTTACAGGAGACGAAAAAAACTGTGCGGTGTTGAGAGGCCAACCGACTTGTGCGATGTCACTACTTTTCGATTTACGGCTTCTGATTGACTGAAATCTATATCATGTGACCAATGGTTAGACGCGCAATGAGCAGCTCCATCTAAAGGCATTAAAATGTGAAAACTGCCGTTTTTTGACTTGAGCGGTGTTGTAAGCTAAGGGACGATTTGTGTTGTTTTTGATTGTTTGCGCGTCATCAAAAACGTAACAATATATTTAACTCGTTGCTTGCCGAGTACGCGCCGGCGCGCGCCAAATTAAACTCTAAAAAATATTTTTTGAAATGCGATTTTAAAACTTAATTATAAAGAAAACGTATGAAGGATAAGGTCAGAATCGCTTGGGGCATCGCTTTGAAAACATCTATGGAACCCGAATAATTTCTATGAATTCTTTATGGATCTCTGGCCGAGTTTTTTTCGGAGCATTTGAGCTGTCAGTACGGTTGCATCATTCTCGTAAGGGGCCATCCATAAATTACGTCACACCTTAAGGGGGGGAGGGGTGTAGAGAAGTGTGACATTGTGTGACAAGGGGTATGGGGGAGGGTCATCAGCTCTGTGACGTCACATGTAAAAATCTGAATTTTGATTATTTTTAGATGTAAAATTGCAAAAAATGTAACGTCACACTAGGGGGGAGGGGGTCTCACAAATGTGACAATGTGTGACAGGGACGGGGGGGGGGGGGTTAAAAATCATGAAATTCGTGTGACGTAATTTATGGATGGCCCCTAAGAAAGATCGTAAACATATGAATTCATCAAATAAATGCAAGTAATGTTGTTTTAGGCATAGTTTATTGTTCAAGGAATTTTTTTCGGTAAATATTATATAAGATAGCATTAAATAAACCCACAAAATATTACATCAAATTCAAGACATTGCGAAATTTACAAGTTTCCTCCAGTGGCACGGGACGAGTTAAAGGATTCATTATACAATGTGGATAAAAACTCCTGTTAAAAATCCTAATTGTTCCGCATAGCAGGACACATTAGAGACATGAATAAGGTAAAACAAGAGAGCGAGATTAGGCTGGTTACCTGTCTAGCATATCCGTGGGCTGCAGCAGTGCCGGATTCCGGTACTGAACTAACTATATCCGCATCCACCGGCGCTTCTCTTGCCAACTCCCTGCCGCACTGCAAGCGAACAGAGTATACCATCTGACCTGCAAAACACATACAATAGATTTAGCAAAAAAACATCTAATATTTTTAATAATATCCTTGATCTACCGGCATTTTAATGGAAGATGATAAGAGGAACTAGCGTCACTGATCCTTTCGGCACTGGTGCACAGTCAGGAAACACGCGAACATGCATCCAACATTTGTCACATGAGAATGACTCGTTCTTGAATTCAACGGCTTGGCTGTGGAACGATTTGCCGGCCTATGTATTTCCCCCCTCCTACAATATGGGTCTCTTTTAAGACCTATGTTCACTCCCTTCCTCTCCTCGAAAAGATCCTCAACACAGCATCAATGTGAGTTAATTTAAAAAATAATGGATCATTATTGTAATTAAAATCTGGGCACATACCTTCGAACATGCTGTCACTCCTGGCGAAGTAGACATACTCGAAGATGCAAAAGGCCTGCTCCTTGCCGGGGGGCAGTGGCACCAGAGCCACGGTGCTGGGTCCCTCGCGCGTCAGCCGCACTATCTCCCCCGGGAGCACCTCACGCTCGTAGCGGGCCCCGATGGACAGGAATCCGCACGATTCGCTGGACACTACCCAGCCCACATCGCCACCTAGAACACAACACATTTACTGCCTGGGAACAATACATCTGCCTGACGACAGATTCAGTAAGAGTAATTCTGTCACGCTAATTTGTTGTTTTTCAAAACAATTCATACAGGTCTCATAGAAATCATTGCGTCTTCATTAAAATCATAGTGAGAAAAATGATTTAAAAGGTGTTAATTTTTCTTCCATTTCATTTTTAATAATAAACATTTCATATTTAAAAATAACCATTTCATTTTTATCAATAAACATTTCATTTTTATCAATAAAACTTGTTTTTTTTTAATAATTTTACATTTTTCCCCCTCCATATCTCCTTAAACATTGATCCTAGCAAAAAAATTTATTTAACCTTTTTTGTAGAGAATTTTATGTAGATAATTTAATACATAAACATTTTTTCGCTAGAGGCAGTAGTTTTTGAGTTATTAACGAAAAACTAAAAAGGGACCTTTAGAGACCCCCCCACCCTTAGCTCCACCCCCACCCCCCGGTAATTCTGGTATGTTATTAAGGACACCTTCCCCCTACAACTATGCCAAAATTGACTTCTACACGAATTATTTCCGCTATTCAGTCTTTTTTGGTCTTCGTTGCCTGGACTATATACGCCAAAGACATAAATTAATCTCTTTCAACATTCCCGGGTTACGAATAACCCGACAATATTTTAAAATCTCCTACTATCACCACACTAAGCGGAAAATGTTGCTTGTGTCGTGATGGAGGACTTAGCCAGTCGAGAAATCGAACGTGGGACGCCCGAGTGGGACCCAAACGCGATGCCAATTCAGCCACTGACCGGTCTAATAATAACATTGGAAAGCGTGTTTCATCACCTTTCAAAAACAGTTTTTAGTTTTCGGATACATTTGAAATATTCCAATTATTTGGATTTTATTGTAAAGCGAAATTTTTTAATCTTTTGACGGAATATGGCCGAGACCTGAGGGGCTAGTCTAAACTAAACAATCTGTATGTAAGTTACACAGACCGTGTGAGTTCAGTGATGAAGTCAACTAAAATGAAAGTCTGATACCTGCACTGAGCGGCAATATCTTGCCGATGCACAGCGGCCTGTTGCCGTAAGGATCCCGCGCAGCATAAATGCACTCCTCCGTCATGATGACCAGGGAGTACGACAGCGGCGCCAGCTTCATGAGCGCCGTGATTCGCGCCGGCCAGTCTGGGGCACCGCCTTCGTGCTCTCCCTCCGGCCGCACGCACAGCGCCTGCGTGATCAGCTCCGAGTCCGACTGCGTAGACAAACCAACTCCGCGCGCTAGCACCTAAACACAGACGTCACATTAGACAAGTTTAGTTAACCTCTCAGGCTAATTTGAACGCTTTTCAAAACAACTAATACAGGTCTCATAGAAATCGTTACTTACGATCATACTTACCCTTACACTATCATAATGAGAAATATGATCTAAACGGTGTGAGAAAGAGAAAACACCACGCTTTATATTCAAACCTAAAAATTAACTACAAAATAATTAAAATGTACACCTTTATGAATCCAAAGTTTCTGATTGCAATTTGAAAAAAATAATAATAATTTTTAGATATTTTATTATTTATTTTTAAAACGACAAAAAAAAAGTTGACGATAAAGTTTATAATACATTTGCCTAATAAATTATGTACGCGTTTTTTTTTTTTCATTATTAGTAATTTTAGTTGGAAAAAACGTAAAGTGAGCCATTTTTAAAACTGTTTTATGTAGGCGTGCAAAATTTACCTACATATTTCAAAAATGATATGTTTATTTTGAATTACAAAATTTGAAAGCGCAAGCGGCAGTTCGTGTTCAAGCAGCGTAATATGCAAAGCTGTACACTTTTAAACTAGCTGGTACCCGGCATGCGTTGCGATGCCATTCAAAGAAATAAATTGTTTCCCCCTGCATGTCCATTCCCATGCGTCCCCGTTTCCCTCCAGCGTACCCTTCCCCTCCTGCATTTCCCTTCCATCTTCCCCCTCTCTTGCGAACCCCACCTCCTTCGTTACGCTCCTCCTCCTGCCTTCCCTCCCTGCCGCTGAAATATATGAAATACACACATTTTCAAACCACTTTCGCAACACGTAGTAAATTTTTTATACAAATTTCATAACGCCAGAGTTTAACATTATATATAGAAACACTCTTCTGCTAAAATGCAATGCTCTGTAAAAATTTTGAGATTTGAGGACACAAACATACGGAACCTAAATTTTTATATACTACTAGCTGGGTTACCCGGCTTCGCTCAGGACAACATTCGAGAGTGTTCTGGAATGTTCCACAATTTATTTTATTTATTTATAGCGGACCCGACAGACGTTGTCCTGTACACAACTGTCGGGACAAACTAAAATTAAAATAGAATAATATTGAATATTCGATACTGCGATGATAGAGCATTCTGCCGGATCCAATGTAAAACATTCCAAAATCAACAACTCCTTAGAAATAAAAAAAATAATTAAAAGAACATTTTCCAGTGGACCAAATTGTGAATCAAAACCATTCTCGAATCCCCTTAAACCCACACAAAAAATTTCATCAAAATCGGTCCAGCCGTTTAGGGAGGAGTTCAGTGACATACACACGGACAGAAGAAATGTATATATTAAGATATAGATTGAAATATACTGAAATGGGTAAAAAAAAAAAAAAATTCCATATTGTTCTTGAAATATTAATCTATTTGAGACGAGCGTCATGTATGCATGCCAACTGACCGTGTGTCTAAAAGACGAGCGTAATCTATACACGAAGCAATACGTTTTTGAATATTTTTTAAGTGACACTATATTCAATTCAAATGAGATTTATAAATTGCGGAAAATTTGCCCATCCATGGGTATTGCAAATTCTTTAACGGCATCGTCGTAAAAAGGTTAAAATGGCTGTCGGGCTGTTCGTAGCTCACAATACAAAGATAAGCTACACGATATCAACTCCCATTGATGTTCCGAATGTTTATTTACATTTGAAGACATACTTGGAAGACATTAGTGATGTGTTTTATAAAACAAATGATTAAATCCATTTGTGATTATTGTTTAAAGCCATAAATTAGATTGACTATAAAGTGCCCCGTGGGTGACAGATTAAAACACTAGAATAGACTTGTGAAAAATCACATAATATTATAATAATTGTAGGATTGATAACTGCATGTTCGCTATAAAACGCAGATCCTTAAAAAAATCACAAATTTGACTTCACTTATCAAGATTAATTCTAATAAATTTAAACAAATTAAACATTACAAATATAGAATTAATTATTCTTGACAAATCAGTACGAATTTTGATAATGACAATTAAAATAATTTTCTGTTAAAATATCAATTTAAAATATTTAATTAAATGAAAACACTATGAGCGAAACTCAATCGAAAATCGTGTTTGAATCTTGCAATCATACATAAAGATGGCAGCCAATAAAAATATGCGTTAAGAAAATTAAGATAATATGGGTGGTTCTTAGTCGAAGTATGATACAGTTAAAAGGGACCGAATTGGATATCGACACCTTAGCTCAGTGGTCAGAGCACTCGCCCGGAAAGAGAGAGGTCCTGGGTTCGAGTCCCAGAGGTGCCAATATCTTTTTCTGATTTTTCTGTTTCCAGATTTTCGGTTGAGTTTCGCTCATAGTGTCTTCATTTAATTAAATATTACAATTTGAGGTTTTACTCATAAAAGTTAAATAAAAAAAATAATAATATTAATTTGTATATTATAGGTAGGAACTTTATCGCTTTTCTGAATTCTCGGCACATTAAGTCTCAATTTTGATAACGACACTTAAATTCAAAACAAGTCAGAGTTCATTGAACCAGAGTCTTCTTCTTTCGTATGGTGGGGGGGTCAGAGGGAGACATCTAAGTCTGCGAGCCAGTCTACGGCCTCAGGCGTTGCCCTGTGGACCTAATCAATCCCACCGGGGAAAAAATGGAGCAGGCATTCGTTGACCACATGTTCAGTGGTCTGTACCTCACCGCATTCACACATCTCAGACTCTTTAAGGCCCCATTTATACATCATATAAATGGGGCCTTACGGCCGTGCTCCCATAGCCGTTGTGCCCCATATAAATGGGGCACAACGGCTATGGGAGCACCTTATTCTATTGATGGCGGACCAGAGTTTGCGAGGCAATGAGAACCCAGGCCGTCTTTCAGTGGGGTCTTGTAAGAGATGGGCATTTTTCACCTTGGCCGATTGCCACTCAAGCTTCCACCTATCTTCTGGGGTGAGAGGTGAATGGAGGAGTCTTTCTCCTTCTGTCCAGAAGGGTTTTCGGGACTTTAAGCGGCATGCCGGGTGAGAGACGACATCATCGTGTAAAGGTATTGCGCTTTTTTGCAGCGCCTTCTTGTACTCCCTTGGTGTTGCAATCTCTCGTCTGATATTTGGCGGGGTTACATTTGCAAGTACGGGGAGCCAAGGGAGAGGAGTAGATTTTAACGTTGATTTTAACATTGAACCAGAGTTACAATCAACCAGACAACATCTGAAGAAATGAGTATTTTTGATGAATCATAACACTAAAGCAGCGGTTTTCAATTTGGGGTATGCGAAGCAAAAATTGGGGGTACGCAATATCGTGGCACGAATGTAGGTTATAAAACTCAATGTTTTCAAGGCTTCTTTTGAGGTTAAAAAAATTCACCCTCTCAATACACTTTGTGAGTTTGGAGTTGTGTTTGGAGAACATAATTTTTTTTCGTTGAAATAGGTAGCAGAACAAAATGTTTTCGATTTCGCATGAAGAAATCACTGATTAAAAATGCCCGAAGTAGTGTTACACTCTGAACAAAATTGCTTTAATTGTATTTGTGTGACTTGATTGTTAAATTCTTCTTTAAGCACCTCCCACAGCAGTTGGCGCGGTACTAAGTCATATGCCTTCTTTAAATCAATAAATCCAACAAATGATAGCTTACCGTATTCCCAACATTTTTGTATGGTCACCTGTAGTGTGAAGAGCTGAGCTGCTCTTAACTGCTACTCTTCATAGAAAAATCGCAACTGAGGTGGCTTGGGCATGTACTGTACTGCCTGATGACCGAATTCCAAGGAAGATACTATGTGCGATTCCAGAGGGTAGACGTCCAGTGGGCCGCCCCAGACACAGCTGGGCGAGACAACTCCAGAAACTGTGTGAGGAGAGGATGGGACTGCCATGGACGAAGGCCGAACAGTCAGCTCAAGACAGACGTATGGAGGAGCCTTGTCGATGCAATGGGTCCCCGACCCGAATAGGATAAGGGGACGAAGATGATGATGATGATGATGATGATTGTTAAATTCATGTAATAATGAGAGTATTAAAAATTACAATTGAAACATATCTTTCATTACACATGCACAGAAGATAGATAGAGGGTACAGAGTACAACAAATTTGTAGTAAGGGTCAAGGGGTACGCAGGCTTAAAAAGTTTGACAACCGCTGCACTAAAGCACTAAATTGACTCAGTCAGATGATGCTGGTTCAATTTTTATAACAAAACAATACATCTTTATATATTCAAATTAATGTTTCTTTGTTTGTCCCCTAAAAATTCCTAAACCATTCATCCATTTACGATAAAGCTTTGGTGATTTGCTGTGCGCATGCCTGCGAAGATTTCCATATATGTATAACAGTGAGCTCGGGCATTTTTAAATAATTTCCTATACCATTCATCCAATTGTGATAACTTTGGTGAGTTGTTGTGCACACACCCTTCGAAGATATCTATATATAATGGTGAGCTCTGGCATTATGAAATTTGAATAAAAATTTTACAATAGGTGTCGTGCAAGTCATTTGAAAAAGGAGCGAATTTCATATAGTTTAGCAGCAGGGAGTAAAGGCGGGAGGGGAAGAGGAATCGGGGGAACAAAGGAAAAGGAGATTTGCGAGAAAGAGAAACAGGGAGGGGGAAGGCGGGGAAGGTGGAAATGGAACGTGGAAGAGGGATTGCAAGTGAGACATAGTAGCAGTAGGGGATAGCATGGGTTAAATTTGAAAAATCCATGCTTCTCACGCGTGTCGGAAACCTTCTGATTTATTCCTATACGCACCAGACGGAAAAACAAAAAATATTGTGCGTGTAAAAACTTCAATAAAAAGAATTAAACACAAACCCTTTCTTTCTTTGAGTGGAATTGCAACGCATGCGAGGTACTTACTAGTATTAAATGAATGCATGTTCTGTAATTAGGTTAGGCTGGTTGCTCACCATCTTGCGCAGCGAGTGACAGTTGAGCAGCTCCCCGTTGTGCGCCAGAGCCAACTGCCCGTACGCTGTGTGCACCACAAATGGCTGACAGTTCACCTCTTCACTCGCAGCTGATGTGGAGTATCTGCAATGGAAACTCACGGTTACTTATTTTACACTCCGAAGGGGGGGGAGTGTGACAAATCCATCGCTCAAACACAACCTGCAACAGTCATCCCAAGCCAAGGTGTGAGCTACCTTGCTCAAGGTGAATGAAAATGGGGAGCAGGGTCAGGGAACTGAGAAAATAATTTCTCTCAGGGCCTGTGTCAGGGCAGGAAGTTCTGGGAAGGCAGAAGGTAGAAATCTGGGGGTCAGTGGGTCCAGGAGTGACGGACGTATGAATCCATCTCTCCCACCGCGACGCTAGGCAATGGTTTGGGAGAGATCAACTGAAGTGGTCAAATGATCTTCCTCAACCAGTTTCTCCTGATCCGGCCCGCCACGCAGTAAGTGGGCAGATGCATCCGCCGCCAAGACCTAGAAAAACCTCACCACATGAACCCGGTCACCCCTGCTGAGTCACCAAATGCAGCGAACCACCTGGGGTGACGTATGGCAGATGTGTTGGTTCCCACGGCGGCGTCACCCATACCCGCCTCCCAAAGATGGGCGAATCTATTAAATAAACCTATTTCTAGTGTCGAGGGTATTTTTTCGGTGCCCGGACAACTCAGAAACCTGCAACTTCAACACATCCTTTGAAAAGTCATAAAGTCACAGTGCCCTTCAGGATGATACAGTGTTTCTACTTAGGTCGATAGAATAGCACTTAACTCGTCTCATGCCGTTCGATCACCGGTGATCAATCGACGCAAACCAAAATAATCACTAAAAAATAATTTTGTTATGCGATTTTAACCCTTATGTATAAAGAAAACGTGTGAAGAAGAAGGTCAGAATCGCTTGGGGCATTCTTGTTCATAAGGTATAAGATACCATGAACCCACCTAGAGCAGCGATATAATTTCTTTGAGATTGTTTATGACACGGCCTGCGAGGCTGCGCGTCGCCCGGCTGGACAAAATGGCGGCTGTGAAGTCTCGCGTCGCGGGCGACGAAATGATCGTAAAACGTATAAATTCATCGAATAAACGCAAGTAATATTGTTCTTATGTATAGTTTAGTATTCAAGGAATGTGTTTCAGTAAAGATTACATAAGATAGCATAAAAATTAACCTGCAAAATATTACGTAAAAGTCAAAACATCGCGAAATTTTTTCGTTTTTTCCGTGTTATTTGAAACGTAGTAAAAAGTATAAATTCATTGAATAAACGCAAGTAATATTGTTCTTATGTATAGTTTAGTATTCAAGGAATGTGTTTCAGTAAAAATTACATTAGATGGCATAAAATTAACCTGCAAAATAATACGTTAAAGTTGACGTTTTTTCGTTTTTTCCTGGCTCGTCAGGGGTTAATCCCAAACATGGGAACACCTCAGCACAGGTTCGCCTAGTGAGGTGTTCACAAAACACTACGACTAACCTATTTACATACAGTTACGGATCTTTAACATGTTTTTTTCTTATTACTAACCTATTATCTATGTAAACTATGTAATTATTTGTAAAGTGTATGTACAAGAATAGAAATAAATAAATAAATAGATGAAAAATATATTAAAAAAATTGGTTAAATAGGTTACGTGGGCTACTTTAAAAATTTTTTCCTTGACTTTTAATGACTTCAAACAAGCGTTGAAATTGCATGTTTCTGAGTTGCCATGGAACCGTTTTTCAGGTATTTTGGGGCTCCAGACCAAAAATGTCTGCTAAATTCTACAGTGACCAGCAGTTGTGTATTGGTAATGTAACGTGGGTTGTCACCTGGTGTGTCCTATGCCCAAGTTGCCCTTTAGTTTCTTCATGGAGTCATCACTGAAGATATTGCTGATGAGGCCCATGCCTTTGTGTACGTGGAAGCTCTTCTTGGAACCCTCGGAGGTCACGATACCCGCCGACTCTTGCCCCCTGGAAGTGACAGAACAATATTTCAACATATGTAAGGATGTCAACAGAAATTTTTAAACAGTTTGATGTGCCAAATATTTTAAAAAATCTATGCCAAAAACATTTTGGTTCATCACCTCAAAAAAAACACCTCACACACTCATAAAACCAGAGAGTCAAACAAACAGACATACTAAATATCTTCTTCTTCAATGGCACTACAGCCCATTTCATTTCAGGATGAGCCTCCAATCGTCGTCTTCCAATCTGCAGCATGTAGTCCCCTTGCATCCTTCCTGATATCATCCCCCATCTCAGCCTAGGTCTGCCCGCCTTTCGTTTACCTCCGGGGTGTCCTGTTAGAACCTTCTTCGGTACTCGTGTGCTTAGCATTCGGTGCACATGTCCGGACCATCTTAGCTTTGTAGCCTTATGGGTAGAGAGTCTGGGAGCTTGGTAGATGTCATAGAGTTCATTATTGTGGCGAATTCTCCATGTCTCTCCCTCTCGCTCCACTCCTAGGATTCTTCGAAGTACCTTTCTTTCAAAGGTGAGTCAAACAAACAGACATACTAAATATACAAAAGTGTTATTCTAACTTTGGACAAAGAAACTATGAATTTTTAGCAGTAAATATATATAACACTTTCTTCATTTAAGTGCCATTGCAACGCAAGCCCGCTAGCTCGCTAGTGAAAATAATATGGTGGAGTTAATAACAAACCTATGCTGCAGTGCCACCAGGCCGAGGCAGATGACTTGAGCGATGTCCAGCTGCGTGGGCCACTCCCCGCCCGCGATGGCTCCAAACACCCCGCACTCGCACGTCAGACCTGCAACCGACACCCCATGAGTCACACATTCGTCTCCTCAATACATCGTGTCACACGCCACATGATTCATTCACGTCTGTAACTGTAGAAATGAGATCTCTTTCTGTGGTAAAACCATCGTGTGAGAAATGTGGAGATCCGCAAAGAATTCAAGCGTAATGACCCTCAGATGATCTGGGCATGTGGAGCGAATGAACGAAGAAAGGAGTGTAAGGAGAATATATGACACAAATGTGAATGGTAGAAGTCAGGGAAGCCCGAGGAAGACATGGCACGATCAGTGAATCAAGATACTTGAGACGGGCCATGTCAAGAGCCAGAATAATAGAAGAGTACGTATGTGATGATTCATTTGGATGAGGCAAAGAGTGTGTGCTAAGACCAGTTGTTTGGCGGTCTGTCCTCTCTGCCTACCCCTGCGGAGAAATGGCGTGATGCTTAGTTAGAGCCTAGTCAACTGTACAGCATCCCTGAGGTGATTTTTCTCAAAAATGGCGCTGTAAAAATTATCCTATTATTATTAGTATTACCTGAGTCCACAGCTCCCCGGCCCGGTTTCTTGTGAATTTGCACACTCCCCGCCACCTCCCGCCCCTCGGAGCCGTCTCCTGCTTCCATGCCAACTGCTGGGATCTGAGGATAAAACAATCAACAGAATGTCAACTAGTGATACGTAGAGCTTCGATCGATGCAATCTATTTTTAATGTGTATTCAAACGATGCAATCTATTATTGATATATATATAGTTTTGTATGAAATTAGTTCAGTACTGGAAGAAATAAACGATAAATCCAGGAAAATGAAAATTCCGGGAACGATCCAAATCAAATTCAATTTAACCAGTCATGTAGATTCTTTCGGTTTTCGGAGCAACAAATACAGGTCTCATAAAAATCGTTGGTTGTCCCTTACTATAATGGTTAGAAATATGATCTAAACGGTGTTAGAAAGAGAAAATACCACGCTTTATATTCAAATCTTAAAGTTAACAGGAAAATAATTAAAATGAACACCTTTATGAACCCAAAGTTTGCAAATTGAAAAAAATTATAAAACTTTGAGAATTTATTATGAATTTTTTTTTAATTATGCAGGTGTAGCCAGAGAGGACGGACCGCCAAACAACTCGATCTTGACACACACTCCTTGCCTCGTTCACATTCATACATCGCCTTATACATGTTCTTCTATTATTCTGACTCTTGACATCGTCCGACTCAAGTGTCTGATTCACTTGGTCGTGCCATGTCTTCCTCGGGCGTCCCCGACTTCGTCTAGCATTCATATATTCTCCTTACACTCCTTTCCTCATTCATTCGCTCTACGTGCCCAAACCATCTGAGCGTCCCTTTCTTAATCTTATTAATTACGCTTACATCAGTCTTGTATTCTTCGCGGATCTCGACATTTTTCACGCGATCCATACATGGTTTTACCACACATACGTCTCAGGGATCTCATTTCTACAGCATTCAGTCTACTTTCATCCTTTCTCTGCCAGTTCCATGCCTCACTGCCATACATCATTACCAGCACTCCATTATGGAAGGCTAGCTTCGCTTGTTTTGAATTTTTTGTTGGCGCCAACGGCATTCAGTCCTCCATTAATGGAGTTACCGGCATTTACCATTCCCATCTCATACATACTTCCCAAATACACAAACTCATCCACCTGCTCCAAGTATTCATCATTCACAACTATGTTGCACATTGTTTTTGTACTCTCTCTTTCAAATACCATTACTTTAGACTAACTTATTATTAATTATTTTTACATGAAATGACAAAAAAATATGTTGACAATAACATTTATAATATGTATAACGATTTTATTGCAAAACGGGAATATTTTGACCCTTTGACAAAATACAGTCGAGGCTTGAGGGGTTAATGTATCTGTGCGCTCCACATGCTCTTCTGTCCCTTTCAAAGTAGATCAATGGAAAACTAACTGTAAACAAAATTGTTGCTTCAACAGGATATTAATTCGATAATTACAAACAAGATATCAAAAGTGGACTAGAGTGCTTCTATGACATGTCGTAAGTAACTTTTCTGTTGTTGTTTTTGTTATGAATTTAAATTATTTTATATACATCCTGTCTTCTTATTGTACACGGTGTCCGAAAAAGCCAAGCACAAGCGAAAAACTGGCCGGAGTGGAGTCAATTTTGTGGTATAACTTTTTTTGTAATTTAAGCTTTCTTTTAGAGTAAATCGAGTCCGAATTTGAAGTTTCTTAATATTCAAGTCAGGTATGCCTCATACATAACAATAATAATATATGGATGATTTATATAGCGTTGTTTTTGTGAAAAATCACCTCAAGGGCGCTGTACAAACTTACAATATATTTCTAAGGAAAACTACAAACTAGACAAACAATTAAAAACAACTTATGGCTAAAAATTGCATCCACCGGTTCATACGAAAATATATGTACAATGTCTCGACCAATGGAGGTTAATATCCTATGTTTAATGTCTTTTAATGCGTCGAAACGTAGACCTAGTTCCAAAAAGGTTTTTTTTTTAATTCTTTAGTTGTCAAAAAAATGGAAAAATTAAAAAAATATATACAAGTATCAAAATGCTTTTCAGTATATTCTTATATTCTCTGTGATGTAAATTCAACATTTTCCCACTTGTACTACGAGTTTCCGGACACCATGTATAATAATGTTTTGTTTTTCATAATAATTCTGTTTATTTCTTGAACCACTCCAGCCAGGAGCACTCCTTTCCCGATGTGGCCAGTACACCAGGGGGCACTGATTTGTTAGGACTTGAAACGAGGGGATAGGAAGGAGGTTGGAGTTTAATCAACCGGTATACATCAGTGGCGGTCTGCGAGTTTTCAGTGAGCTAGAGTACTAAGATTGAAAAATACGATGTTATTGATGTTGTAGCCGAAAATGAATTTTTTTTTTTCAAAATTTCGATATTATGAATGAAGATTTTCAGGATGTACTGAAATGTTTCACATTTCTTCTTACACTATATCTTCAAACAAAAAGTTGAAATCTTGAAAAAAAAAAATAAATTCATTTTCAGCTACAATTTTTAAATGCATTTTTCAATCTTAGCACTCTAGCTCACTGAAAACTCACGGACCACCACTGGTATACACGGCAACCTAATAAGCCAATATTGGAATTTAGGATGGCAGGAATAAAGGAATTGATTGTTGTTTTTTCTTCTTTGTCTTCCTTCTTCTCGCCTCTTCTTACATTTTCTTGCCTCTTTTTGGCTCTTCCTGGTTCGTCTTGCCTCTTCTTGTCTCTTGCCTCTTCTTGTTTCTTCTAATTTCTCTTGGCTCTTTGTGCGACTTCTTGGTTCGCCTTGGTTCTCCTTGCGTCTTGTCTTTTCTTGCATACTCTTACTTTTTACTGTCCCTTCTTATCACTTCTAGTATCTTCTTGCATCTTCTCGCCTTTTCTTGGCTCGTCTGGAATCTTCTTACCGTCGCTTCTAGTCTAATTAAGTGTATTCTTAGTTCGTCATGCTTCTCATTCATCTTCAGCCTTTCTGGTCTCTTCTGAGCTCTTATAGTCTCTTCTTGGATCTTCTTCCCTCTTCTTGCATCTTCTTGGCTCTTTTTGGGTTTTCTTGAATCTTCTTACTTCTTACCAACCCTTCCTGTCTCCTCTAGTCTCTTCTAATCTCTTCTTGGCCCTTCATGAATATTCTTACTTCTTACCGACCCATCTTGTCTCTTCTTGAATATTCTTACGTCTTACTGACCCTTCTTGTCTATTCTTGTCTCCCCTAGTCTCTTCTTTGATCTTTTTGAATCTTCTTACCGCCCATTCTTGGCCATTCTAGACTCTTCATGGATCTAACTAACTAATCCTCTCACACCACTTCGTCCCAGCACACAATACCGCCCCACTCACACCCATAAACTGTCTCACTCTTTTTTAGCATATTTATTATCTTCGAAATATTTAAATAAAATAAACACCTAACCAAGATACAAAAAATTTCAATAACTTCTTTACACAACTTCCGTGCAGAAACAAATTACACTCTTCTGAATTCTGAGAAGCAATGAATAAAAATGGACTGGAAAAAAAAAACAAACAATTAAGAAAAGGATAAATAAAATGTGCTCTCTAATGGCTTTATTTATGTTGTTCTGAGATTGCTATCCAGAAGAATGTGCAAATTGTTAAATCAAACTGACAGAATACAGAAGGACAATTAATTTGTATTACGTAACATTATATGAAATATTATAACTAAACAGTTAATATTAATAGATAGTAATATTAAATAAAGTAACTGTGTCTTATTTTATTCTTAAATTACAACAAATTTATTTCCAAGGTTCGGAAACAGAATTGATATTTCTATAAAATGATTTTAGTGATATCACACCATTAACTGAAATGTTCAATATGGCACTGGCTTGTATAGGTATAAAGTCAACAAAATCAAGGTTCTCTGATAAAAAAATAATATAACTGATTCTACCATAATTATTCGTTCACACATCTTCTGCGTGAATCTTCAATGTTAAAGATGAAGCAAGAGATACACTTTCTTCTCTATAAACACAAATCTTCTTCTCTACGACACAAACTCCAACGGCTGTGAGCGCTTTGAAGCAAAGAATGGATGTTACCTCGAGAGTGTTTTCTCTTGGGGTAAGAATAACCTCGACAAATTTAATGTTTCAAAGACCCGATCATGTCTGATTATGTCTACAAGGGATTGAAATGAAAATCTAGTCTCCATTGATATGCTTGGTGCAACTCTAAGTGACCAGCTCAGGTACGGAGGCTTCATCGAAGCCAGAATTAAGTTAGCCTCTCAGAAGCTGGGCGTACGGTAAAGGGCCCATAGATACTGCCAATCCTGTACAAATCGTGAGTGCGCCTCAAGACTTAAATTGACAGCCATCTGCTCTGGAGCTTTGAAATACCTGCTCATTGTATTTTTCATTATAATAAATAATTAGCGTGTATTTATGAATGAGACGTTATTCCTTGGCTTTTACTAGGGTTTGCCGTCTAATGGAAACATTTTCTCATCACACACGAGAGCATTTTGGCGCATTTTTTAATGCAATTTACTTACTGGTGAGACACTTCATACAGTTACTAACGCTTTTATCTCTATTTTTTATGTTATCTATTTCAGAAGAATTATTCCACGGACTACTACTTCCATTTCTCCTTCGTATTATGTTAATTTAGTACTTGCATACTGCTTACTAACCCCATATGCATGGACTAGATACGTCTAGAGCCGTTTAAAAAAAAGTCTTGACGTGTGCGGTTTAGGAAGAAACCATATGTTTCCATATGATGTTGGGAAAGTGGTGGGATCCCCTCCAATGGTGGGATACGACCTTACTCGACGCGTGGCAGTTTAGTACTAAAACTACGAAATTGAGTACAATGCAATTGCCTTGTTTATGGCTTACCACTTTGAGATTTTTACCACGCGTCTAAATATTATATAACGTCATTGACTGTGATCATGATGTAGTTATCTACTGGCAATTACCAACCTACTAGCAATTATCTACCTACTGGCAACTTCTACCTACCTTCCGGAATTCAAAATTTTATTCAAATATTGGAACATGAAACAAAAGTGAGCTACACAAGAACATTTTTCATTCCTCCCTTCTCTTCTGCTGTTGGAGGCATATCATTTAACCACTCAGACCCATAAGCTTGTTTGCAAGACAATGTAACATTATTATACATACGTATGAAGCGTACCTGAGTTATTAATTTGTTGTCAATCATCATCTCTATTAAATAATAACTATAAATATACAATAAATCAACTTACACAACAATGATATTAATGACAAAAGGAATTATGTTTAACAGTAAATCAAGTTCGAATTGTTTTGTAGGACTGGACTTGTAAACCAGAGATGAGCCCAGCCCGGGAGTGTTATCGAGAGTGTGGCTTTGAATAATATCAACACGCAATCGTCACAAACAAGGAACGAGTGACGCAGGCCAGGTCACAGTTCACTCTCTGCGGGAGGTCAACCAACAGGCCCCTCATACGGTTATAATCTGAATAAACAGATAGTTCAAATAATGTTATTAGCACTCATGACCACAAAAGAGTACCAAGTATTCATTTCGCAAAGCAGGAAGAACGAAGAACTAACATAATGTGAAGAGATGTTTTTATTTTAAACAATAACAAAATGCATATGCAGTAAACAAGATGATGCCTGATGAAATACAGATAAAGATTACTAGGACCATTCTGTATGACAGAATTTACTGTGTGTGCTGAATAAAATGAATTCCGATTTTAGAGAGGATGGAAACTTGATAATGTTCCAATGAAATTATGAGTGAAAACATTTTTATAATAACTTGACCCTGGTGATCAAGAAAGACAGATAATAAAGCAATAATAAAAAACTGATACAACCAACCTTGGTACTTAATTACATGAATGTAATTCTTATTAGCAAATACATTTCACCTTCATTTTTTCGCTACATTTTAATGAATTATAATATAAAATTAACTAAATGTTTAAATATCAGCGAAATTGTAGGGGACGTCTGAGGAAGACATGGCAGATACTTTAGTGGAATCATGTCAGAAGTGTGTAATTAATGTAAAAACTAAAGTTAACAGCTTTTAACCTTTAATTATCGGACAACACGTGATGTTTAAATCGATGTCAATAAGCAACAGCAACAGGTTGTGTTGACGAGATCGCTGAATAAAATAATGATAATAAGTCAACTTACAGACGACTGATTTCGAAGAATAAGGAAAGGAAGAATCTCCGGACGGAAAGTCGAAACTAATCTAGTAACTGTATGTGCCGACGTTCAAACGCGAAATGACTTGAATTCCAGTGACAGCCCCATCGCCCATGCTGCTCCTAATGGCAGCTATATTATGTTTTAATATAATTACTTGTTATCAAATTACTACGAAATCAAGCATTCCTCGGCTTTGCAGACCAACTTTATGTTAAAACATTGATGTAATATTTGTTAAAACAAGGTTTTATGCCACGTGTTGTCGAGCTCTGTTTTCTTTTTCTTTCTTCAATTGAGGGGATCTCGGCTAAAAAGCACTGGTCAATATTTTTACGTTTCTTGCATGTTATTATTATTTTGTATCTCGGATCTTTGTAAGCAGTGTTTCTTTTGGTGGGGAAAGCTCTCAGTATCACTCCGGCAGATAGAGCCAAACTTTAATGCCGATCTGAACATGATACGATCAATTCTCCCGCAGGTATATGACTTTACAACGACCGTAAGCGGGAAAGAAAAACGCGTAAAATATACGTTCGACAGAGAAAGGCATCGGCGGGGAGGCATGTCACTTTTCTTATCTCGAACTCTCCTATTGCGACGATTTCTGTTTCACCATCAGTTTAGCATTAAAGTTTGGCAAGTTCTGTGATTAGGTATATAGAGTGAGATTTAGATATAGATTTAGATACTAGGTATAGATTTTCACGGCCGAAAGTATTTTCGTTGTTTATTTTTGGGGTGTTATGCCATTTTGCGCTACCTCCTTCTATAGCCAACGTTTCGGACAGCGTTACAATGTCGATCATAAGGGTAGATGTGTACCGTACTGATCGTTACTGTACCGTACTGATAGAAACTGTAACGCTGACCAAAGGGCTAAATAAGGAGGAAGCACAACACGGCATAACACTCCAAAAATAAATACTTAACGAAAAAAATTATGTTTGGTGTTGAGGGATTTAAAAAAATCAATAGGTATCGGACAAGTCAGCGGTCAGGGTTGGGGGATTTGGCGGCTATTCGGCTTAGTGACCAGTCACGATATGTGAAAGAAATTTATTGTTAGTTTGGAATAAAAATATCGAAATGTCACCAGAGGCTAAAATTTTGAGGGATCGGACTTCAGTAGTGGCAGAGACGGGATGGATTGAAAGCGAGCAGTTGGTAAGTTGCGTCTTTATTGAGATTACATAGCGATGGTCAAGTAGTGTAAAAGAGTCATCATCATCGTCATCACTCTTGGCTCTACAACCCCTGGTGGGTCTTGGCCTCCGCAATAATAGTCTTCCTCCACTCATCTCGGTTTTGGGCCAGTTCTCTCCAGTTTAGAAGCTACAAGGTAGATTTATTGTTGAGGACGTTGTCGCTCTATCTTAATCTTAGCTTTCCCAGGCTCCTTCGCCCTATCGGTCTTGAGTTCAGCAGGGACTTTGGTGCTTGATGCTCTGTCATTCTCTCCACATGACCCAGCCACCGAAGTCTTCCCAGTTTTATGAATTTTGTGACGTTTAGCTCCTTAAACAGAGCATATAGCTCATTGTTGTAACGTCTGCGCCAAAATCCATTTTCTTGAACCGGTCTGAAGATGCGCCTCAAAATTTTCCTTTCAAAAACATTCAGTGCTCGCTCATTCCTCTTAGTTAGTACCCACGTCTCAGCTTCACTCGTGAGTACTGGTCTACTTAGTGTTTTGTACACTAATATCTTCCTGTTTCTGGACAGCAGTCTGGATAGTGTAACAGAGTGCAGACAGGTAAATCAGGAAATGTCCAGTGTTTTAAATATAGTGTCCTTCGCGTGCAACGTCCATCTTCACTGAGCATAAAATTTCTAATAAAAGTGTATTTATCGGAAGTGACTTGCTAGGTAAGTATGTTTATAAAACCTGAAATCATAATAAATTGTACAATGCCCTTGAGGTGATTTTTCATAAAAACGGCGCTCTACAAATTATCCAATCAAATTTTATTATCAATTCTTATTATCTTTTCCTTCCATTTGCTTTCACCAGGAAATATTCCACAAAAAGGAGCTTGAAGAATATTGAAATTTTGCGCAAAAATTGTAAAAATGTAATTTATCACCTTTTTGCTAGAGGCGCTCGATTGTCGCGAGGCCGTAGCAAGTAGCAGAAGCAATTAAATTTGCCGCCTTTGAGATAGTTACGCGAGCCGAACCACGATTTATGGAAAAGGAACCAAGCAACTGCAAATGGCGCGAAACGCCCCTTGCGCTTGCTTCGTTCCTTTCCCATTATTCGTGTTTACCATTACCATTCGTCACCATAAGTTGTTTTGGCAAAAATAATATTATATTATTAACAACATGTCGTAAATATTCATCTGGGTTGATCTGTGTAGCAATATTCTGTTTCTTCGACGCGATAACAAAAAAATCTTAATATTATTTTATAGCGGTTTGCTTTCACTGTGAACTGAATACTTTTTCTGCAGTGGCGTATCTTGGCGAGTGAGCACCCCCTAATCTTTAACAAGCATAGTACACGTATCGACCAAGTATATACAGGTGCGGCAGCATAACTTCCTTTTTTTAAATGCGTGCCATTCAGTCGGTTGATGTCGTAGCGGAGCGCTAGTGATCTCGTTCGAGAGGTGGAACTATAAAGTTTTGTCCCGAAATTCCGACACAGTTTAGACGCTTTCATGCGTTGGAAAAGTGAGGAGCGTGCGTTTGCCGTTGGGGCCTACTTTTCGAAGGGATGTTCTGTGATCGCAACCCAGCGCGCCTACGACGTGCTTCTAGGATGTCACCTATCTAATTTGATCTTCAGAAACTAAGTGAAACAAAACTTTATGTATGTGCCTACATTGTAAAAAACAAATAAAAAAATTATGATTCATACAATGGATTTTATTAAGTTTTGAAAAAAGGAAATTATGCTGCTGCACAATTAGTTCGAATAGTAGGCCTCAACGGCATTCGCACGCTTCTCTGTGACTGTGACTGACTAAACTGTGTCGGGACAAAACTTTATATTTCCGCCTCTCGAACGAGATCACTAGCGCTCCACTACGATATCAACCGACTGAATGGTGCGCATTTAAAAAAAAGGAAAGTGTACTGCTGCACCTTTGGTCGAAGAGTACACGCCAAACTTTATTGCCGCCGAGAACTTGATACGAACCATTCTCGCGCAGGTATATGATTTTACAAGGACCGTAAGCGAAAGAGAAAGATGCGCAAAACATACACGAGACAAAGAAAAGCGTTGGCGGGGAGACATGTCGCTTTTCTGACCATAAACTCGCCTATTATTATTAATAATAATAACGTTACATCTGTATAGCACAGTTTTGTGTCATTTCACTTCAAGTGCGCAACGATTTCTGTACCAACGTCAGGTCGGTGTTAAAGTTTGGCGCGTACTATGCCAGAATTTAATTTGTGAAAATTGGCAGATAGCCCCTTGTAAATGGGTTGAAATAAGTTATTTCATCTTTAAAAAGAGCAGCAAATCAAACACGAGCAACTTTAGTAGATAAAATTCAATACGGTTTAGATATACCGTGTACCCAAGGCTCGTAAAAAATGCGGTTAACAAAGTTAGCTCTAACGGGCCTTTTTCGAAAAAAAAACTCGTCGGGCCGCTTTCGAAAATTTGAGCGCGTGACGTTGTTTGAAGTAAAATACTAATTGTTTGTCTAGTTTGTAGTTTTTCCAGATTTATAAGAACTATACTCCAAGTTTGTACAGCGCCGTTGAGGTGATTTTTCACAAAAATGGCGCTATACAAATTATCCAAATATTATTATTATTATTACTTGTATTTCAGTTAATTCAAATCTCCCAGTGAAACATAGTATTTAAGCCACGTCACGATTTTTTAGCCAATCACCCCTCTACCCTCTCGATTAACTAACCTTCTTATGGGTCCACTATTCGAATTTCGACCGATTTCTTACATATCTCCCTTAACCATTTGAAGTTTAGCTCTTAAAAAATATGTTATTTTTGAAGATATTAGATACGTTCCACGCCAAAATGCAAATTATATGAAATTCCCTCGACAGAAAAAAATCGCAAAGTTTGCTCCGAAAATTGTTTAAAACGAGTCTATTTCTATTATTTTACAAGTTATATTTGTGAAAAAATTCACAACGTTTCTTTAAATGATACTTAAGATACGTTCCACGAGATTTTTGCTCTATTTTAAACGAGTCATGTTTTATCAAGCTTTTTCGCCATTTTCGCTGCGATTTCATGACTTAAAATATTAGCGCGCTCTGTCCAACATTCGTAATTACACATCTCTCCATCTTCTTCTTTTTCAGCCGAATAGCGCCGCCTTAAACGCATTTCTTACCAACCTTGCCGTGTACCGTTATCATGTTTTCGTAAAAGCCCGTATAGGCGTTATTTAATATTAATAAATTAATTAATTATTAGTGAAATAACACAACTTAATCAAACAAAATTTATTTGCGCCCGTTGGGTTTTGAACTCACGACCTTTGGATTTTTAGTTGAGAGTCTTACTCTTGAAGCACGGAGGCCATCATATCAACTATCTCAAAAACTATCTACATGTTTATACAAATAAGAACATCTGTGACGGACAGCGTTGATATGATTTTATACAAATCTAAGGTTTCATTCTAAGCGCCTCCGTACATGGAGCTAATTACAAGCTATTCGAGCCCGATGCGCGTAGCACGCACACCGCTCGTGGGTACCCGCCATACAATTTTGCTGGTGTTCGTACACGGCGCTACGCGACGGATGTCAGGTTGAAGTCGGTAGCGCGCTAACGACGGTGCTGGTAGCGCGCTACGCGTTGCAGCATTCGTGTCTACTACTTTCGTTTGACGTTTGACAGAAATGGCGTCTGAACATGAAAGTAATGTTAGATTTGTTTTGGAAGTGAAAAAAAATGCGTGTTTACATAACTTTACATTACCAGAATACGCAAGAAAGGATTTAGTGAAGAAGGCATAGATTAATGTTGGAAAAAAAGTCATTTGACATCGTTCGACATCGTGAAAAATGATCAAGTTCAGTATAATTCGCGTAGCGCCGTGTACGGAAACCAGCTTTAAAAAGTAGTACATCTGCAGGGTTCTTGTGGTTGTGTCACAATCACGTAGTTTGTAAGTATCTCCATGAACGGAGGGCCCAAGATTGATGAAATTTTGCGCACTTGATCTTCAAAACGAAAGGAAGGTCATTGACTTAATGAAATTAAAGACTTCAACTACCTAGTTCTAAGTAATATCGTGGGCAAGGAAGAAGGCAGGTCGCGCCACTGTTAACTGGTAGGTACTGTCTGTCGCCGTCGCACACGTGGTCACGTGGTGCCCGCCAACTAGGTACCTACTTCTCGCTTCTGTCAACACAACTTCAAACTGAAACAATATTCAGGAGATATTCGGTTTACTATTTTATTTGAATTTGAGGTCGGTTGCGCGCTGCAAGTCGCGTGTGTTGACTGTTGATTATTTTTAATTATTGTTGATTCATTTTAATTTCATTCAGTTTTATTTCACTCGGTTGAGAAGAAATGGCCAAACTAACTAAAGGTAAGTTCGATCAGATGCGTATTAATTTTGGTTGTACTTTTTTATCAAATACTTGTAGAGCGTTGACACTCCATGGTTTCGAAAACAATGTGACTGGTGATCCCGTTCTGCTTTTTGGGAGAAATTGAAAATGTTTTTCACATACATTTTTTAAAACTTCCATTGTTGATTCCTAACCCCTCACTTCGCTATTATTGATATGTTATTAGTTATTAACAAATTTTTAGCTAATAAAAAATATAACCTAAATCTCTACATATTTTAGGTTCCATGCCAACTGAGAATAAAGTCAACTCAACACCTTGGAAACATTAAAAGCTATGAAAAAAATAATTTTAAATTAGCCAATAACCCTAACTTAACGTAACCTATTTAAACAATTTTTTGATGTGTATTTTTTTATCACTCTAAGTGACTTATCTGAGATGGTTCCGAGTTGGTTTCATTTCGAGTTGTCCGGTCACCATTATAAATTAAAGTCTGTCTGTTCGCGATAAACTCAAAAACTACTGAACGGATTTTAATGCTGTTTTCACCAATAGATAGAGTGATTCATGAGGAAGGTTTAGGTATATAATTTGTCAAGGTTTTGTGTAAATTGGTTAAACAAGTTGCTAAAAATCAATTTCACATTAGACATGCTAAAGAGTTTTGCTTCCAATGTAGACATTGAAATAAATGTGCAATTTTTAATACCATTTCTTGCCGTCTGATATAAACATAAAAGCAAATGCAAATGTTCCGGTATTTAACTACTGGAATGTACAGCTTGAAAGATGAAGATTTCCATGATGATGGCCAACCTCCAATAGGAAAGGGCTCCAGAAGCTTTGCTAAGTTTTAGGGTAATTATTCCTCTAACCACCGATCTTTTAAATTACACTTCGTTTCAACGATTGCTTCAAGAAACAACTATTTACGTGCACAAAATATGTTGTTGGATTCTTAGTTTGGGTTAACTAAGCAATTCATACGTATTAAGATTAAAACAAAACTCACGCAAATGTTGAAAAAAAAACATTTTTGTTGTGCAGTTCACACGCGGTAGAAGTGAAACCTTCAGAAAACTAAAGTAGACAAGAGCGGGGAGGCTACGAAGCACCGCACAAAGAGGAGACCGATAATTCCATCTCATTCTTTCGCAGGCTAAATCCTGTAGATGTATGTGTTTGTCTCTTTTTAGTGTTGCTATTTTTCATTTCATCGAGTTTCAAATAATTAATTAACGGTGCTAAAGAAGTTTTCACTTCAAAAAAAAATTTAAAATGGCGGCAAAGAAATCGTTTTACACTGGAAATTTTGAACAAAAAAATGGAATTTAAATGCATCCTTTACCATCTATCTATCCAAACATAATTAGTTGTTTCTCATAGTAATTGAGCTTCAATATTTATTTATTTTCTGGAGATCAACAGTTAAATTTTTTCAGTTTGTACATGTTTGTATAGCCAAAATAAAACCAATTATGGATTTCCTCCTTGTGACTTTAAATGAAAACAGCGTAATAAAAAAATTAGAAATAATAAAATTTATAATAAAGGAATATAAAACCAAAAATTATATAAAACAAAAGATTGTATAAAACTAAAATCTACACAAAACATAAAAATATCAATACATTGGTATCCGTAAAAAAGCCAGGTTGTACATATAAATCAAAACATATCAGAATTATAAGTAAACGATAGAAACATGAGAAACATATTCACATAACATATTCATATTCATGAAGCATCAGAGAAATACTCTTTAATGTTCCCCTTATATTTGGTAAATTCAGAATTAAAAATGTCCACCTTGGATAATACCCTATTGTAATATGGGGGCTCCATCGAAACCAGAGTTAAGTTAGCCTCTCAAAAACTTGGTGTACCGTACAGGGCCCGCAGATACTTTAATAGTACACAACTGCTAACCCTGTACAAATCTCAAGTGCGCCCCACGGTTGAATTTTGCAGCCACCTCTGGAAACGGGCGGTCCGTTTGATAGATTCTCCCAACTTAACAAACGGATTGCGATCTTTAGAGCACAGGCGTCAGGTGGGAATGCTATCCTTGTTCTACCGGTATTTCAATGGAAGATGCTCCGAGGAACTAGCGTCGTTGAGCCCTTCGGCACCGGTGCATAGTCGGGAGACACGCCAAGCGCGCCCCCAACATATGTTCACGGTTGACATTTGTCACATGAGAACGGGTCACTTCTTCAACTCGTTCTTATGTTCAACGGCTCGGCTGTGGAACGATTTTCCCGCCTTCTGTGTTTCCTCCCTCCTACAACATGGGTCTCTTCAAGACCAATGTTCAATCCTTCCTATCCTCAAAAAGACCCTCCACATAGCATCTCAGATAACATAGACTCTGAGGTAAATTATTTTCCTCAGGGCCTCCTGTGTGCAGTTAATGTAAAAAAAAATATATATATATATAAAGTTGAAATGTAATGTAATTTCCAAAATCTGTGTTTAATTAAAGTGTGGCGGTTGATGGAATATTTACCTAACTAGTTAACAAATTGTTAATTTGTTACATTCATAAATCATTGTCTTCTCTTCCAGCACACAGAGCACACGGTATAGAATAGAGAGCGGGAAAGAGTAGGTTCCCTATCTCTGTGTGACCTCAGATGACCTCTCTTTATTTTGAGATTTGTTTTAATTTATTTGAACTTGTTACTACTGCTTATTTTTAATTACTATTATTATTTTGTAAAGAGCAGGCAGCATTTGCTGATGTGCTCTAACTGATTTTAGGCTAATTTGTTTGCTTTTCGGAATGACTTGTGTTCATCTTCAGGGCAGATGTGTAATCAATAGTCGTAAAGTCTGTGCTTATTTAGGCAGACGCGTTGCCAGCTGGGATTACAGTATAATTTGAAATAGTTTTCTGCATTTAGTTTTGGTGTAGCCGTCAATTACCGGATACCAAGAAGCCCCTTCGTCTCTTTTATTATTAACCCCTCAGGCCTATTTTGTTGGAAGGTCAAAATAATTCCGCTTTGCAATGAAATCCAAAAGAGTGGAATCTTTTTGAACGCATCGGAAAACTAAAAACTGTTTTTGAATTGCGAAGAAACACGCCTTCACATTTTATAATTCGAAATAAATACATAATTTTTTTAAATGTAAAATTTTTTAAAGCGAACCGAAAAAAATGACTCCCCTTTCATTTTATCTAGCTAAAATTCTAAAGCTAATATCGACAAATCGAACAAATCAAAATTCACAAAAAAAATTTAACACATCTGTTAGTATTAATGCCCTAGCGTCTGTACGGTTGAAATTTAAGAACCCGACGTCGAGTGCTTTTCTGATGCCGTGCCGTATAGAAACCAAAACGTACGTGAAGTTTGTGACTAAGCTACATTCGGCGAAATATATTTTTGCATTACATTCGATTCGAGATAAATTCGCAGTTTATGAACGTACATATTTAAAAATAAAATACTGTTTTTGAAAGCAGACATACGGGCGAACTGGGTGAAGCTCTATAAACGGCCAGCAACACTTAATCCGTCTAATTACAGGAGACCCAAGTTGTCCCAAAACATCATATGCCGTTATAATACTCGTAACAGGAGACCCAGATTGTCCCAGAATGACTGTACATTATTAAAAGTTAGATATCTCTCTTCCTGTCATGCAAACATTTGTGATTTATTTTACGTTAGAAAGTGAAAGAAATAATGCCTCTAATTGCCTTTGGAATATATGAGCTATATTGTTCAGATATTTTACAAAACCCGATCATAAGTGACGGATTTATTTCGTGCCAATTTGTGACATATTCATTTTAAAATAAAATTGTGAATAAAAAGTGAAGTGGCAGTTTTATTACAAATTTTCTTAAAAAAAAAAGAATCTGTATTGATAATTTTAAGTTTTTTCTATTTTAAGTATTTTAAGTTGAAAATTCGTAGGTATGTATTTTTAAGCCAATTTACATTCCGAATATCAAAATTTTAATAATTTGAAACAAAAATATGGATTTCTAATAAACACATTGTAAAGATTATTTTATCTAGATTTTAGAACAATTTTTTTTTTGCAAAAAAGTTAAAAGATAACCAATAAAAAGAAGCATTTAAAATGCACTGTAAGAATTGAGAATTTTTGCGTGCATACCTTGACAGGCAAAAAAAGTTTACAGATATTATTTTCATATTATTCAAAGGGTTTAACTGGGCAAAGCCAAACTAAAAGCCGCCGAACGGGTTTTTAACTGCCAGTTTTTATGTGAACGAATATTTGAATAAATTTGTTTTTTCTCTCTAAACTTTGACTGCACCCTCATTTAGAATAACTCACGAACCGCCGTTGATAAGTAGCTAAGGGGCCATCCATTAATTACGTCACAGGAATTTCATGATTTTTCGACGCCCCCCCCGTCCCTGTCACACATCGTCATATTTGTGAGAAACCCCTCCCCCCTAGTGTGACGTCACATATTTTGCAAATGTACATCTAAAAGTAATCAAAATTTTTACATGCGACGTCACAGAGCTATACCCCTTGCTACACCCCCACATACCCCTTGTCACACAATGTTACACTTCTCTACTCCCCCCCCCCCCAATTTATGGATTTCCCCTAATGATGGAATTGACATAGGCAGCTGAAAATAGTTAAAATGGTTGAAAGTAGAAATTCCAGACAAAAACAGCTGTGAATTTTTGAGAATGGGAAACTCACCGTTTGAGATTTTTCTCTATTTGGATTTACAATGTTCTGGGAAAATAGTCGTAAAGAATATATTTATTTTTAACGCAATTTGTTTTTATGTTTTAAATATGTAAATATGTTTACTTGTTATTTAATAATATTAAAATGAAAATATTGTGCAGCGTTACATCAGGCCTGTTTTTGTTTATCATCAGGTCTTATAAACATTCCAAACAAACTAACAATATTTCCAACTGATAATTAGGTCATAAACATATTGTGATGTTATTACGTCTGTCAGTGTTCTTTGACCTAAGAGAAAATAACTCAAAAGATTTGTAACCAAGGACCGTCTGTTTCAACAGACAGTTGTGAACAAAATTCAAATTTCAACCAAAGTCAAAGGAACGAGGATGTTAAATAGGACCACGCGCTGTTTCAAGTCTACTTTTGCTATACTAATAATTATTAATGTGGTCAGTCTAAAAAGCAGAATATTCCTCAAAATTACAAGTGACAAAATGCAAATCATTATTTTTAGTGCGACCACACCATAAATTATATCTGAAAACCAAATTAACTGTCAATATATCCGGCTATGTTTTGTGTCGTCTGGGACCTGACAGCTTTATTCCTATAAAATCTTTTTTTGTTCCTTCTAATCTTTTAAAATATCTTAATCTTTAATCTTTCTAGATTTTAGTATGTCATGATTCTAAAGGCAACTTGGGCAATTATTTGTGAGTAAATGAAAAACAATAAAAAAATAATTTTAGCATATTTATCATAGAAATTTTATGAAATATAAAATAAAAAATAAAAATTAAGAAAAAAAATAATATTCGTAGGCGTAAATTTAAAATACAAATTACCCATTTCCGACGGAACAAAAATTTGTCGTTTATACATTAAAATTACTACCCAAAAACATGCATTTTTAAAAATGTTTTATTTTTATTTTATTTTTCATTATATTTGTAAAATAAGCGTAGTAAAATTAATTTTTTTAACGTTTTTCATTTACTCACAAATAATTGCCCAAATTGCCTCTAAAATCATGAAACACTAAATTTTGGCCTATATCTTGTAATTTAAAACAAAAATAAATAAAGTAGCTCACATCCGTACTAGATATTTGATATGCCTTTTGATTATAAAAATAATTTTTCAGTTTGGTTGGGTATTTTGATCTCAAATCCAAATTTAAGATTGTATGAAACTGGCCGAAATGGACCGCGCATACGTTCCTCTTAACCGCTTGTTTTACCCTTTACCAAATGGGTTTCAACGAGTATATTCACTCTAGGTTAGATGTAAGTATTTCAATCCTGCCAGAGATTTACCTGAAGATGCGCGGTAAGAACTGGAAAGCAACTTACTGTTTAAAGCTAACTAGTGTTAACGTCATCATGACTAACCGAAGTATGAATCTTGTACGGAACTGGAATCAGCTGTTCGACTCCCGCCATTTTGAATTTCAGCATTGGAGCGTTTTCATAGACATTACTGGGCAATACGATCGTTTTTTTTACAGTTAATGTTTTTGAATATTTGAAATAATATAGATAAACTAATAGAGATACTTTATTTTTGATACTGAATTATTTAGGCCTAAATAATGTTTCAATAAAAACTATATGTCCAATTCTCTATAAACCAATAATATGGAAAGTCGAACGGCTTGCGCCTTACATTTATTGATTTCTATACAATTTTGACCCAGGTGACGCGGCGCGGTGAGGTCACGCCGCCAAAATCCAGCAATACCAACTTGACAGGGTGTTTTAATTACACGTTTTAAAATGGACTTTTTAATATTTTTTTAAAAACTCTACGTTAAATATTATGTAATAAAACTTATATATTCAGAATCAGCGTATATTGGTCTTTGTTAAGATGTACATATTAACTTTAATCTTTGAATATAAAGCATAGTATTTTCTCTTTCTAACTCCGTTTTGATCATATTTCTAACTATGATAGTAAGGGAGACAACGATTTCTATGAGACTTATAGGAGTTGTTCCGAAACAAAAAAATTTGTCTGAGGGTTTAGTTATTTCAAAAATTAAAGAAAAACTTTTAAAAAGACATTAAACAGCAGGTTATCACTCTTGATCACCGAGTTTTTTCAAATTTGGCTTTAAAAATGCCAAATTTGATTAGTTATTAAGTTAGTTTCACCAGATTAACCAGTTTGATAATAGATTCACCACTAGTATCACTAGTTTCTGGACACCATGTATAATGTGCTCCATTACTGTCATCATATTGTGTTATTCACATGGACCCGGCACTTGCACTTGGGCCGAGCTGAGGATAATCACTAAGGTTATGCCATTTCCTAACTTAATAGTCCGTCCCAAAGATATTGAAATATAAGGAGATGGACTATCAGCAGTTTTTACTGGGTGGGACTGTGCTTCCTGGTGTCGCCGATATTTTTAACCAATACTACTGCATGCCTTCAAAAAATCAACTAGATGAAGGAATTCTTTCCATATTCCAATTATATTGTTAAACAATACTACTGCACACCTTCGAAAAATCAACTAAATTTTCTATTCAAACTAGCACGATTAGATCGTAATCCGCGGACAGTCGGGCAGACATCATAGCATATCTCCTTATATTTCAATATCTTTTGTCCGTCCTCTAACTGAACTGTATCCGATTCTCTTGAAGTAAGTGAATCCTTGGTCCTATCTGTTACTGTCTGCGAAGCCTATTTCATGACCTATTTAACGTTTCTTTCAGTTGGAGAATACACCCTAGGAGCCTTGCTGATAGAGGGCAAGACCAAGCAGGTGTACGAGTGCGCGGGGGACCCCGGTCACTGCGTGCTGGTCAGCAAGGACCGCATCACAGCGGGAGACGGGGTGAAGGCGCACGATCTCAGCGGGAAGGCGGCTATCTCCAACCAGACCAACGGCAAAGTCTTCCACATTCTCAATGCTGCCGGTAAGTGACCTATCTATCCATACTATCCCTGCTGAAGCAAGTGGACTCAATGCTGTCTGCAGGTGACTGGTGTCGTTTTGCAACTATATTGTCCGCAACCAACCCCATCTATTGGAAAAGGCTCTATGGCTTGTCTTTGCTTATCACATTTTTGGGTCGCTTCTACGACTTGTTTTTGAGTTCAACAGCTCTGCGGTGGAACGATTTGCCGGCCTCTGGGTTTCCTCCTTCCTACAACATGGGTCTCTTCAAGACTCCCTCCACACAGCATCTTTTAGATGACATTATTTTTCTCAGGGGTTCCCGTGTGGAGTTAACTTTTCAAAATTTGGGTGCATTTTGTCAGTAGGTAAAAATATTTTCACTTCGCAATAAAATCCAAATAAATGGAATATTTGTGAAGGTATCTGTTTTTGAACTGTGAAAAACTGTTTTTGAAAGGTGAAGAAATACGCTTTCAAATTTTATTATTATAAATAACCATAATAATTTTAAAACCTTTAAAAAGTTTTAAAAATGGCTCACCTTACATTTTTTTACTAAAATTACTAAAACACATATTTTATTAGACAACTTTTTTGTCGTTCCGTGTAAAAAAAATTCTTAAAAAATTCCCAAAGTTTCATAACTTTTTTTTCAAATTGCGGTTGGAAACTTTGGTTTCATAAAGATGTACACTTTAATTATTTTGTGGTTAGCTTTTAGATTTAAATATAAATCGTGTTGTTTTCTCTTTCCAATACCGTTTAGATCATACTTCTAACTATGATAATAAGGAAGACACCACGATTTCTGTGTGACCTGTGTGAGCTGGGACAAATATACAAACATGGTCTCCTGTGATTAAACGGGTTAATGTAAAAAAAATGTTACCTCAAATGACTTGAGTTGATTTAGTCTTATCTGATATTGATTTCTTATTGTTTCCAGGAATCAAGACGGCTTTTGTGAAGGGTGTGGCTCCCAATGCTTTCCTGTCCAAGAGGTGCTCCATGATCCCCATCGAGTGGGTGACCCGGCGCCTGGCCACCGGCTCCTTCCTCAAGAGGAATCCGGGCGTGCCGGAGGGTTTCCGCTTTTCTCCTCCCAAACAGGTGATTTCCACATCGGATACATTGATGGAACAATGCTATAATTACTAAAACAAGATAAATTAAAAGACTGTTTTTGAAAGATGATAAAATACACTTTTTATTTTATAATTTGAAAAAACATAGTTTTTCATGCAAGCATACAAAAGTTTTAAAAATGGCCCACCTTACGTTTTTCAGAATGGAATTACTGATAACAAAAAAAATAAAAACATGCATATTTTATTAGGCAAATGTATTATAAATGTTATTGTCAACTCACTTTTTTGTCGTTTCATGTAAAAATAACTAATAAAAAATTAACAAAGTTTCATAAATTTTTTTCATATTGCGGTCGGAAACTTTGTTTTCATAAAAGTGTACATTTTAATTATTTTGCGGTTAATTTTTAGATTTAAATATAAAGCGTATTGTTTTCTCTTTCTAACATCGTTTAGATCACATTTCTAACTTGGAAAGTCAGAAATTGATCAACGAAAACCGCAAATTTTTATTTCTATCTATGTATTTTCAAATATATGACTGTACAAACAGTGTGTGAAAGTGTTCCCCCCTAGTTTTTATTATTTTTATTATTTGTATACGCCCAATTAGGGCTTTTACATATGATAAAATTAAAAATACGTTTGATATAATAAAAGAATTAAAGATATAATACAATTAAAATAAGTACCAAAAAATTTTAACTTAAAAACAAAAATTAGAGTAAAATATAGGATGCACATTCATATAAATTTCGATACATCTTGGAAATTTATAAACATTTCAAATCTATCAAGATAGACATACAGATTTAATAACAATGTCTTTATAGGCTGATAGACATTCAGTACCGTTGGTGTTCATGTAATATTTATTCCCTGCACTGTGCAGCCGGTTCATTATTCAGTTTATTTCTGCATTGGTACCTGAATTGTTACAATGGTAAGGTACCTTCTGACGAACCGTTCTACTAGGCACGTGAAAGTTAATCAGCCTAAGGAGTTCAGGGTAAGGGAGATAGTAGGTAGTTATAAGATAAGGGAGCGTAAAAAGTTCATTGAGGCAGACCCCTAGCTCCGTATATCTTGGATGGGATAGAGTCTTACTTTTTTTGTAATTTCAGGAAACCTTCTTCAAGGACGACGCCAACCATGACCCCCAGTGGTCCAAGGAACAAATCATCTCTGCCAACTTTAACTTCAACGAGCGTACCATCGGTGAGTTCTAAGTACAAATTCATTCCATGGCACCATAAATATGCAAAATTGCTTTTCAGTAATGCAATTCTTCCATCAATCATATTATTTATTTAAGATTTTATCGATGACAATATTACCCAAGTTATGATGATAACCTGGGAAAATATTGATCCAAGGCAGACATATGAATATAAGTAGACGAGAACAGACAGGAGAGGGGTACAAACCAACTACAGCGGGACGCGGAGGGGCAAGATGACATTGTGATGATATGTGATTCGTCAATAAATCAATCTGACAGTATATAGGCATCTCGCATTATAATATCACCATTTAGTTCTTAAAAGTAAAATCTGCTTTTGAATGAATAGATCTTTTTACATGGGTGCGCAAATTGCTCGCCACCTTATGAACAAATTTGCGAAGTCCAAATACGTGAAAGTAAAGTTTGCCTGTTTTCAGAGTCGAATATTTTGTTGCCGTATTTAGTTAAGACACTTTTACAAATGTTTCATAATTTACTTACCCCAGTACCCCAGACGAGCACACTTGAGAAACGCCTTCATTCGTTATGGTGATAGATGTGTTACTAAAACTGATCATATTAATATAATATGATCTGAATAAGCTTAAAATAAAGTAAAATAATGCTTATATATGGAATTTAATACAACAATTGGTTTTATTCTCTTTTTCACTTCTATTTTTACATATTTTCATAGCACAAGACAACATTTTTGCCGTGTTATTTCGTAAAATGCACCGATGAGAGCTTGACGCTGGTTCGCACAAGAATGATGACTTCGCATGATCTAGATTCACGCGAGGCCATATGCCAGCCTTTGTGTGACTAGTGTTGGATTTTCAATTGAGAATATCGATCGTTCAGTTGATTAGTCAGACATCTCAGAATAATTGTTTTTTTTTTGAGTATGCTGTTATATGTAAAAGTGTACCCTCTATCTGGTACAATACTCAGATTACTCATAAACACTACAAAATCAATAAAATTATAAAGCACAAAAATTTGTAAGGAATTAAACTAAATGTTGATGTTTTCTGGGTCACTAGTAGAATATTTCAAAATGTCATACTAATGTACCGGACCATTATGCCTCCTGGTGTTGATTTATAGCGTATTTAATGTGTAAAACACAGAAAAGTGTAAATAATATTTGATTTATGGTTGATATTGGAATATTGCTTCCCTCATTATCTCAAAACAGATTGTTTAAAATAATTTGAACAATACATAAAATATTTGAAGTTAATTTTCGCTTTCTGTGAAAGTTCTATACTAGTTTTGTGATTATTTCAGTTTTATAAAGCCACTGGCCTATGACAGAACTTGAATAGAACTTACACAAAACATGAAAATTAACTTCAAATGTTGAGAATATTTGGAGATGTCATTGGGTCATTGGAGAATCAATTGGAAGATCGATATGTAATGGCTGTTTTATAAAATGATTTGTTGTTGCAGGTGAGGATGAGGTCGACTTGATGGGCCGAATGAGCGTGTTGGTGTTTGAGATATTGGAGCGCGCTTGGGCCCAGAGGGACTGCGCACTCATCGACATGAAGATTGAGTTTGGTGTGGATCTGGAGGGTAAGTTCTGGGCCCGTATCTTCACCATTTTACCGACCTCTGATTGAGCGTTTAAAAGTGTGTAAAATCAGTCGCGGAGCATCAGTTTTAAAGTTAATTTTTGTTACTTATTTGCAAAAACAGTATAAAAAAACCAGTACATTGCAAGAGTGGTAAACAAAAAATATAAAAAAAAAACTATTTGGCATAATAAATACATTTACATAGGATGAAAAGTTTAAATGTAGGTATTAAAAATAACTTAAAATCGTTGTAGGACTTGTGGAAAATATCCTCATTTCCTGCCGCAGTAAATTAACCTAGCGAGTCTTCCCAGGGGCATCACCGTTGGTAAGTTAGTTCTGCATCCGGGAAGAATCAAAAGCCTATCATGACGGCCTCGTGTGATATTATCCGGGACATAGAATCCAATTTTAGCCAGAATGTCTGGTATTGATAATAAACCGTTCAGAAGTTTATAAGCCATCGGCAGTAATGCGACATCTCTTCTGGAACTAACGCTGCAAATACACAGCATTCCCGAGATAAATGCTGTTGGAAACAGCCATGGGTAAAAACCTAACTCTCATTTAGAGAGAGGTATTGTAAATTTTTTTTTGTATTTTCTCGACCATTAGTCCTCTGTTTAATGTCCTCTGGCCCCCATACCTGAGATACGCTCTAAAGAATTCTTCGCACTAAGGACAGGTTGTTTCAAAAAATTTTAACAATCCAAATTTTTGAGGATGAGAAATTTTCACATTCTGTGTAAATTCTGTTCAAGTTAAAGCGACGAAAATAAGTTTTTAGTACAAAAATTAAGAAGGAAATTGTACTAAAAAAACACACCTCTTACACATTACTCAAGAAAAGGGTAGTATACTAGTTGGCTGTGATAGAAAGCTTCAATTTCTTATCTTTGAGGCGGTCATAATGATTCATATCTTTTTGTTTTTTTAGTTTCTGTGGCAAAGTTTGTACATAACAAATTCTTACCTTCTCTAAATTTTTAAGTGGGTATTCCAGCAATTGATATTGTAAGAGTGTTGAACTACAACACTCTAAGGATGGTTTGTTTCAAAAAATTTGACGAATTCGTCAAATATTTGACGTTAATTTTCACGTTCTGTGTAGGTTCTATTCAAATTTTGTGGTGATTTCAGTTTTATGAAGCAGCTGGCCTATGATGATAAAAAAACAGAACTCGAAAAGAACTTACACAGAACCTGAAAATCAACTTCAAATATTTGATGAACTCATCAAATTTTTTGAAACAACCCGTCCTTAATGATATGAATAGAATATACTTAAATTGTCAAGACAGAAGGATTTTCACTGATGTAGTTGATAGTCCAGAATAATTGTTTGCATTGATAAGCTTTCGGATTCCACTACATAATACTATAAGTCAGGATTTATTTCAAGTGCAGAAATTCTGGAACTACTACCACATGCATTTCTCTTTGCACAGAATACTAATGGAGAGAAATAATTATACCAGGACTCCTAGCACGGTCGATCGACAAGGATTGTATCGATAACTTTCGGTAACTTCTCATCGTTCCCTAGGACAACAGCAGATCACTAACACACAAACAATAGTTGAGACGTTGAAGACATTAAGAACAGTCATTGTGAACTGTTATTTATTCGTTGGCGATCTGCAATCATGCTAGGGGATGATTAGAAGTTACCGAGAGTTATCCTATCAATCCGTATCGATCGATTATCAGGGCCAGGTTAGTGGAGATCTTCAATATGTCACTAAACAAATACAAAAATTTGTTATTGAAGCAGCTCAGTTAAGTACAATAAATACTGTATAATTTTTACTATCCATTTGTATAATCCACTACAAAGGATGAACGAAATTTAATATTTGTTTTTTTAATAAAGATGTATTCAAACTGGGAATAACCAATATATTTTGGCTTATTGCCATGTATGGTTGGTTGAGTATTTATGTTAGGGAAAATTCAGATATATTAAACTTTGTTTTGTCGCAGGTAACATCCTGGTAGCCGACGTCATCGACTCTGACTCGTGGCGCCTCTGGCCCTCGGGTGACAAGCGCCTGATGGTGGACAAGCAGGTGTACCGCAACCTGACCTCGGTGACGTCCTCCGACCTGGACACGGTGAAGCGCAACTTCCAGTGGGTGGCGGAGCAGCTGGAGCACCTGACGCCCGCGCGTCCGCACACGGTGGCCGTGCTGATGGGCTCTACCAGCGACATGGAACACTGCCAGAAGATACAGAGCTGTCAGTATATCTTGCCTCTTATGTTACGCCATCAATCCAATTCACTTTGGGAGGCGGGTATGGGTACCGCCGCCCCTTTTATTGGATAACCAACACCTCTGCCGTAGGTTACCCGAAGTGGTTTGCTACATTTGTTGATTTAGCAAGGGTGTCCGGGTTCATGGGGTTAGATTTGCCTGGGCCTTGGTGGCGTTTGCCTACCTACTGCGTGGCGGGCCGGTTTGGAAGGGACAGATTGTGGGAAACCTTTTGATCTCTCCAGCCTGACTCTCGACCCACGGCCTTGCGCCGCAGTGGAAGGGTGGATTCATACCTCCGTCGCCCCTGGACACCTTTTTCCTTCCAAGAAATTCCTCTCCATCCTTTTCATAAAACACACAGCATTCCCAAAGATTTTTTTCTTAGAGCTAATGCAAAAAAGAAAAAAAAATACATTACCTTGTTCTTTCAGATTGCCGCGAGCTGGGCCTGAACTCGGAGCTGCGCGTGACGTCGGCCCATAAGGGAACGGAGGCCACCCTGGCGGCACTAGCAGAGCTGGAGGGGCGCGGGGGCCCGCTGGTGCTCATCGCCGTGGCGGGGCGCTCCAACGGGCTGGGCCCCGTGCTGGCGGCCAACGCCTCCTGCCCTGTCATCAACTGCCCGCCACCAGGCTCTGCCCTGGTGCAGGTAACACCTTCCTTTATATTCCTCATGCCTCCTGCTTTTCCATCAGCTGGAAATACAACACTTGAAAATAAATTTTGCATTGAATACATGTTTGAAAATTGTTTAGTCATTAACCCCTAGAATGCCATGGAGCAAAGTGGTAAATTTCGCGATGTTTTGACTTTTGACGTAATATTTTGCAGATTTATTTTATGCTATAGTATATAATATTTACCGAAACACGTTCCCTGAACAATAAACTATGCCTGCAAACAATATTACTTGCGTTTATTTGACAAATTGATAGGTTTATCGATCTTTTCATGACCCCCCGGCGCTAACAGTTTGACAGTTGAAATCGCGGGAGAAATGTCATTGGGAAAGTCAGAGATATGTGCAAAGATAATTATTTGAGTGGCTAGGTGTGTTCCTTATATCTGTTACATCAAGAACAAGAATACCCCAAGCGATTCTGACCTTGTCCTTCATACATTTTCTTTATACATAAGGTTTAAAATCGCATATCAAAAAGTTTTTTTTATTTTTTTATTCGGCTATAGGGCGCGTCCCGGGCGCGCAATCGGCAGTCCGCCGGTTAATAGATATGTGAATCAATTGGACTGTAATTAATAATTTAGAATTTATTAAAAATATGGCTCTTCAATATGACACAACTATGGGGAATGTGGACAGTGGTTACTGGAAGGGAATCTGACTCACTTTAATTTCCCTTACCACGTTCTTGTTATGTTAGCATCAATAAATCCCTTGACTGAGCACATGCACAAGCAGGGCTGGGCAAAATACATGCTTTGCTGTAATACAAATTACAAAATACTTTTACGCATGTATTTAAAATACGAAATACAAAATACTTTCAAGTCGTGTATTTGAAATACAAAATACAGTATTTTAACCATTTTTTTACTTCAAATACAAAATACAAAATACGTTTGGTTTTGGTAGAACCTTTGGTTGCAATAAATTGTCGTAAGTGCCTTTATCTAAGGTTGCATTTCCATAGAAGCATAGCTGAGCAGAGTGAAACAGAGACATGCAAAAATTGACCAATCATATTGCTCAGAAGACACATCTCATCTCCGCTCCATTTGTAGTGGTTTTGATGGATTTCGATCATCCATTATCAATTTTCAATTAGCTCACAACGTCATGAATAAATACTGCGAAACAATAAAAATGACAATTTACAAGATACTTGCTTTTAAATACAGTGTTGCCAACTCTAAATATTAACTCTGGATTCAGCATTTTTAGTCTATGTATTATCTATGTCAGTTTATTTTTCATTATCATTATTAACAGGTCGCGTGCCGTTGGCGCGCCGGTGCGCGCCCTATAGCCGAATAAAAAATTAAAAAAAAAACTTTTTGATATGCGATTTTAAACCTTATGTATAAAGAAAATGTATGAAGAACAAGGTCAGAATCGCTTGGGGCATTCTTGTTCTTGACGTAACAGATAAAAGAAACACACTTAGCCACTCAAATAAAACGCAAGTAAAGTTGTTTGTAAGCGTAGTTTGTTGTTCAAGGAACGTATTTCGGTAAATATTATATACCAAAGCATAAAATTAACCCACAAAATTTACGTCAAAAGTCAAAACATCGCTAAATGTATTTTGAAGCCATAAGTATTTGAAATACAAATTACAAAATATCTCAGCATCAATTACAAAATACATTCTTAGGAAGTAATTGAAATACAAATACAAAATACGTATTTGTATTTCAATTACAAGTAATTCAAATACTGCCCAGCCCTTTGCACAAGTCTCCGCACGAATCGCTATTAAAGAACCGAGGTATCAAGGAGGTAGTTACTTTAACAGACTCCAATCAAACACACTGAGAGACCTTCACATTGTTGGTCATTGCACAGAGGCTTCTTTAACGCAGACGATGTTAAAGAACTGAGAGTTAGGAACTCAGAGTTAACTTAGAGTTATTAGTTAGTTAAAGAGTTATTAGGCTCTTCTCATTTGAAAGTCTGCCGACCCCTGTTCTTCAGCATTGTAAAGTTGGACTGCACTGTGACCACTTACTAAAGCGAGTGTTAATCTTCCCAGGATATCTGGTCCAGTCTCTCCATGCCGTCCGGCGTGGGCTGTGGCACCGTGCTGGCGGCCGAAGGGGCGGCCCTCTGCGCCGCGCAAACCCTCGCCCAGTACGACGTCCTGCTCTGGGGCCGCCTCCGCGCGCGCAAACTGCAACAGATCGCCACGCTCATGGCCGCTGACAGGAAACTGCGACGCTGAACGGCTTTGAAGGAATGAATTAAGTCCCCAATGATCTGTGGTGGATAACCGCACTTATTTTTAAAGCATTCCTGCATTTATTATTAATTATAAATACTTTACAACATATCGTTGAAGATGAAGATAACACCAATAATCTAAACGAAAATATGAAAAAGAACAAGACACAGAAAAATAAAAAGATAACTGTTGCAACTGAGATTCGAATCCAGAACCTCTTGTCTTCTGGCAACCTCTTATTTAAATGTCACTTTTGTGAATCTCATATTTGAGGAACTCAGAATTAACAATATTATCTTCGACTAATTTTTTTTCTCCATATTATTGGCAGCTATCTTATTCATTGGCAACAGTGATGATGACAATGCATTGATGGGAATAATCTTCAAAAGTTATAAAAAGAGAGTTGTTCAGTTAGACCATAGATTCTCAACCTTTTTTGCCCGCCGCCCACTTGAACACTTTTATTTCCAGCGCCCCCTAACTCGTCACGACGTAGGGGGCGTAATGGGATACCACAGCAGGGTTACGTTTGCCACGGGGAGGGGGTGTAATGGGATACCACGACGGTACATTTGCCAACGGAGGGGGCGTAATGGGATAGGGAAAATATTTTTGTGGAGGGATGGCCCCTAATGGGATGGGTTTCTCTTGGTCTTCTACCGCCCCCTGAAGGACTGAAATGCCCTGAAGGGGGCGTTATCACCGACGTTGAGAAGCTATGATTTAGACTTTCACAAAAGGGTCAATAAGTTTTCCATATAAATAAAATCAGATATATTTATTCGAGACACTATCTAGGTTAGAAACCAGTTCTTTGAACACTTGTTTCCACTGAAAAGGGTAGTTGCCTATAATTTGGAAAAAATTAGTCGAAGATAATTTTGTTAATTCTGAAATTTGAAACAGGAGGTTGACAAAAATTACATTTAAATAAGAAAAGCGGACAGTAGCCGAATTGGTAGAGACATTTGTCCCAGTAAGACGAGAGGTTCTGGGTTCGAGTCCAGGTTTACTTACTCAGTTTGTAAACTCCACGTTATCCCTTTGGAAGCATTAAAGGGAAGTCAATTGATTTAGCGTTGAAAATGTTAAATAAATCAACTCATTGTCCATTTGTGCTCTTTGTCTGCTTTTGTATTATGATATGAGATATGTATTATCAAATAAGATAATTATATAGAAAGTATATATTTTTATACTGAATGCTTATAAAATTTAAAAAGTTATTTAGTTGTAAGTTCCTCTCAATTTTTATTCCACAATTTATGAATAAAACTAACTTTTAATTTGAACAACAGTTTTTATTTATTTAACCTTTTTTTAATTGTTTAATTTATGACTCTGTTACAGTATTAAAACATAATATTGTGGCAAAAGCAAAATAGTTCCAATCCGTTAAAATACATATTTTAATGGATTTCTATGCCAATTAAGAGAGGTAGCTCTTGAGCTTGGTGTAGGAGTTATTTCATAATTATATACTAGAGTGTACAATAAATATAATCAAGTACTAGGATTTTGTGACTTTATTTTCTTCATTTAGACGCAAGTAAACCCCTCAGGCCTCGGGTGCATTTTGTCAGAAGGTCAGAATTTTTCCGCTCTGCAATAAAATCCAAACAAATGGAATATTTCTGAAGGTATCCGAAAACTAAAAACTTTTTTGAAAGGTAATAAAATACACTTTCTAATATTATTATTAGAAATAAATGTATAATTTAATTATTTTTTTGCAAATATAATTTTTTTTAAAATGGCTAACCTTATGTTATATATTGATAAAAATAAAAACGCACACATATTTTCCTAAAAAATCTATTAAAAATAAACGTTTCCTAATTTTTGTTTTCATAAATTGCATCATAATTGTTTTGTGGTTAACTTTTAGATTTGAATATAAAACTTGGTGTTTTTTCTTTCTAGCACCATTTAGATCATATTTCTCACCACGATAGTAAGAACGACACAACAATTTCTATGAGACCTGTACGAGTTGTTCCCAAAAGTAAACAAACTAGCCTGAGGGTTAATTGTAGGAGCCAATGACGCCCGAGAGAGACGTAATATGATAGAAATGCTTGAATCGGGCCATGTCAATTTGGGAGGCGGGAATGGGTACCGCCGCCCCGGGAACCTTTATTGGATAACCAACACCTCTGCCATAGGTCACCCCAAGTGGTTCGCTACGTTTGGTGATTTAGCAGGGGTGCCCGGGTTCATGGGGTGAGGTTTGTCTAGGTCTTGGAGGCGGATGATCAGGACAAACTGAACCCCAGATTCCTACCCACCCCTTAAACCCTTTTCCTTCCCAGAACTCTCCTTCCCTTCATTTCCTTAAAAAACTCTACACAGCATCCCCAAAGATGACATAGGCCCTGAGAGAAATTATTTTCCTCATGGCCTCCTGTGTGGAGCTCATGTAAAAAAAAAAAATGTCAAGAGTCAAAATACCAGAAGAGTTTATGTGAGACCATGTATGAATGGGAATGAAACGAGGAGTATGTTCCGAGACAGTTGTGAGGCAGTGAATCTTCCCTGCCGACCCCTGCGAAGAATAGAATGAGTTAGTTTTATTTTTATAAATCACACAGGTTTGGAGATGCCATCTTTGGAGTTGCTTTGCCAAGGGTTTTTGTAAGTAAAGGGAAAGAGAGACCCATTTTTTAAGAAGGAGAATATACACAAAATAAAGCCGACAGACCATTTCCTGTTGACCACAAGATTACTCATGCAATATACAGGGTGTTAAGGAACATACTTGACTTTTTTTTAACCAATGATTTCTGTCAATATTTGGAGTAAAAAATGTAAATAAAATTTTGGTCTTGGGTGACCATTTATTGGATAACCAACTCCCCTGCGTTAGGTCACCCCCAAGTTGTTTGCTGCGTTTGGTGACTTAGCAGGGGTGCCCATGTTCATGCGTTAGTTGTTGGCGAATGCGTTTGCCTCATACTATGTGGCGAGCTGGATTGGAAGACTGATTGAGGGAGATTTAACCTAGACTTCTCCAGCCGGACTCTCGTGACCTATTGCATTGCACCGCAGGGGGAAGGATGGATTCATACGTCCGTTACTCCTAGACACACTGATCCCTGGATTCCTACACACCCCTCATACCTTTTTTTCTTCGTAGAACTTCTTTTTTAAAAAGACCCTCCACACAGCATCCCCAGGAATGACAGGCAGTGAGGGATTTTTTTTCCTCAGGGACTCGTTTGTGAAGCTATTGTAAAAAATAAAACTTTTTGTACAATTAACTTGAAAAAAATTGAATTTCTAAGTTTGCCAAGGTTATTTGTAGTAGTTATTTGCCAAGGTTGCATATGGATCCCACCAAAGATATTGAAACATAAGGAGATGGGCTTACTGGGTGGGACTGTGCTTCCTGGTGTCGCCGACATTTTTAACCTATACTACTGCACACCTTAAAAAAATCAACTAAATGAATGAATTCTCTCCGTATTCAAACTATATTATTAACCAACACTAATGCACACCTTCAAAAAATCCGTATTCGAACTAGCCCCATTAGATCGTACTCCGCCGACAGTCGGGCGGACATCATAGCATATCTCCTTATATTTCAATATCTTTGGATCTCACCCTTCTCAAGGTTCCTCCTTGAGGGGGGGGGGGGGATGACACGATTTTTTTAAAATTTTGAAACAAAAAAATTCGTTTTCTACCTTCAAAAGCAAACCACCCTGTGAAATTTCAGCACGAAATTCGAACTACAATTAGTTCATCATGAATGAGTTATTGAGGTCACTACTTTAAGTAAATCAGGTCACCACAAACATCCCGTTGATATTAGTTTTTTCAGTCATTAAATAATTTGGGGAATTGACTCAACAAAACCATTTTTGTGACACATCACTTATTAAGGTCTCACTAAAATAATTATCTATTTCTTTTGTTAGCAACAAGGTCAACAAAGCACATGAATAGTCGATCGTCCAGTTAGTTAGTCAGGCATCTCTGAAAATTCTACAAACTATCGATGCAGCCTTTAAGCACTTCAGTCTAAAGCCACTGATTTTTCAAATGCCTTAAAATGTTTGAAAATTTGTCTGGAAGAATTGGAAAAGTATCGACATGAATTTTAAAATTCAAAAAAGGAAGCAAACAGTATAGCACAAAAATGGTACATCAACCCTGAATTTTCTAAAACTCCTCGGGAGGGTGAAACGCCATTCTGACGAACTTTGCGAAGATGAGCGTCTCTAAGATCCGGAAAGTTTGTTTAAAGTGAACATATTTTGTCGAATGTTGGACATATTTATTAATCAACTGAAATTGTGTTTCCTTCCAATTAATGAAATTGTTTCAAATTTCAGTGTTTTGCAACCTGCCACTTATATAAAAAATACACATATGTGAATCAGGGAATTTCTCTGTTTTCAGTCCACCTTCAGAGACTAAATAGAAAAGGCTTTGTGTATTAGAAAACTTGCTGATTAAAATTCAATTACAAGGTGACGATTTTTACTGGGGGGGCTCCAGCCAATGAATTTGCCACGGGCCTCAAATGGTATAGTTACGCCACTAGTCCAGGCAATGAAAACCAAAAAAGGCCGAATAGCGGAAATAATTCGTGTAGAAGCCAATTTTGGCACAGTTGTAGGGGAAGGTGACCTTAACAACATACTAAATGTGCCGGGGGGTGGAGCTAAGGGTGGGGGGTGTCTCTCTAAAGGTCCCTTTTTTAGTTTTTCGTTAATAACTCGAAAACTACTGCCTCTACCGAAAAAATGCCAAGGTATTAAATTATCTACATAAAATTCTCTGAGAGATCTTGACTATGCTGACCAACATGGAGGAACTTACTCCAGACAAAGTTGAAGAGAACGCTTTCTTGGTGTCAGCTTTAACTAAATATCAGAATGATCTGGAATCCCTCAAGGATAATGGGCCTATCGCTGCTTTGTAGGTTCAGGTAAAAAATTGGCCTCTACACAAATTATTTCCTCTATTTTTCCTTCGTTGCCTGGACTACACTGCCTTCAGGAACATTGGAGGGGACCCCACCACTTTCCCAACGGCTGTGTGAGGAAACTGATTGTTTAACCTCCTTAGCCGCACACGTCAGGACTCTAATTTTTTTGTAAAATGGAAGCTACATTTATTTTTAAACGAATCTAGACCCTCCAATGTCCCTTCAGGAACACTTATATTTTGTGTAAGTAGATATACCATATTTTCCCCAAACGGACGGAAGTATACCTAAATTTCATGGAACCATTGAAATCTAGCCCCTCCCTCCTATTTTATTTAAAACATTTGTCATCCTGTTTTGAAAGTATTTAAATAACTAGATATATACGACATATATGATTCAGTTGCAAGTCATTGACACTCAATAATAATGAAGGGCATCCATCGTCAAAATGCAAACCACATTTGTGCAGTCACCAGTCCAGTACATAAATAAACCAATCCCGTCCAGTACCTACTATGTACTGAATAACTGTATCTGGCTGAGCTAAGGTGCTGCGGAGGCTGCCAGTTATCAAAACCCTCCATAATTAAATAAACCATCATGTCGATAGCGGAAATTTGAATGCCGTAAAGGACAAAATGTGAGGAGAACAAAAATAAAGTGTTTTTTTTTCTCAAAAAATCATGTCTCCTAATTTGGGGTGTTACATAAAAGTATTTGTGACAAGGTGTGTATACATACACACTTTATTTATGATCTCGGTGTGTGGCACTTCTAGTGCTTGCCCATTGACATTTGAACATTGCGAGCCCCGCAATATTTTGGAATGCAACAGTTGTTAATCCTGAATGGATTCAAATCAAGAGATTTGAAAAGAAAGCCAGTCATTTCTTTGTGCCATAGCCGAGAGCTTTGGGCGGTCCTCTCGACTGCAACATGACGGATCCTATTTTTGAAGATCGCTACGATTCTGATCGTCATACTCGCCATCTTGGGAGCTGACTGGTAATCATCCGGAGGGATGATTGGCATCGAGAATCATCCGCCCCTACTGCTTCTGGAGGGTCCTTTTGGCTGGGAGCCAATTCTCTGGAGTCCTGCCCTTCTGATGTGAGATGCGTTTCACAAAGGAAGATTTCATCATGCGTCATTTCAACTTACCACGGTATCAACATAAACTTTTTAAACCTAAGCGAGCCCTTTGCCAGACAGCCTTAGTTTTTGTTAGGATATCATTTTTGTTTTAATATTATATTTTTGTATTTAAAATACCATCTTTTCTTGAAAATCATAAACCTACTCCTTACATCTGCCATGCGATTTGTCATATCTATGAAGCAACAGTGACCCAATTTTAGTTTTCACTGATTCCAAAGGATCTTTGAAAAAGTGAAAACTAAAATTTGGCTCCAAGACGAAGAGGACGGCTGGAAAGCATTCAGATCTGGTCACCAAACATAACTAAAGACATTTCAAGCAACGTAAATATTGGTTTTTCAACAGGACAGAATCCCAGACACTGACTCTTTAACGAAGTGAAAATCCATTTCTTAGGTAATTGAAATTACCATACTTTTTATTTTTTGTCCTGGGCTTTTGTTACTTTTTATAGCTAGGAATGAACCGCTCTTCCACATCAGGTCTTTCAGTAATAAAGCTCTCAACTAGCAATCCGAAGATCGCGGGTTCAAACACAGACATGTATTGTGAAAATAAATTTCATTTGATTAAATACTGTTTTATTTCACAATTAATTAATTTAAAATGACATTATATTTGCGGCACTGGAAGGAATGGGACAGGGCGCTCGAAATGAGGCAATCCAAAGTACTCATAAACGGACCGGACCCCAGACGGACAAGGAAACTGCTCAATATGGACAGAAACTCCCTGAGGGAACTGGTAGGACTACTAACAGGACTCTGCCATCTCAGGAGACGCATGCAGCTATTGGGAATGGAAAGCAACAATAGATGTAGAAAATGTGAAGGGGATGAAGAAACTCCAATTCACCTACGGTGCCAATGTCCTGCCCTGGTGGGAACTAGGCTCAGATACCTGGGGAGACACACTGTAGAACCAGAAGACATGGCCACATATCCAATGACAACTCTGGTAAACTTTATAAAAGGGACTGGGTTATTGTTAAAGGATTGAGAGAAAATGGGAGATAGCACAATGGGCCTTTGGCCTAAGTGCTCGAGGGAACGATTCGTAAATATTTGCGGCGCACTCCAAAGTGGAAGATACTCTTAGTACCGCCCTGATGTAAGACTACCACTCAGAATTGAAGTTTTTTTTTTTTTACATGAACTCCACACAGGAGGCCCTGAGGAAAATAATTTCCCTCTGGGTCTATGTCATCTTCGGGGATGCTGTGTGGAGGGTTTTTTTAAGGAAAGGAAGGAGAGTTCTGGGAAGGAAAAGGGTTTAAGGGGTGGGTAGAAATCTGGGGTTCAGTTTGTCCTGATCATCCGCCTCCAAGACCTAGACAAACCTCACCCCATGAACCCGGGCACCCCTGCTAAATCACCAAACGTAGCGAACCACTTGGGATGACCTATGGCAGAGGTGTTGGTTATCCAATAAAGGTTCCCGGGGCGGCGGTACCCATTCCCGCCTCACAAATTGAAGTGTTGTTTGAAATGGCTTTAAACGGGTTTGGTGACCAGATCTGAATAGCCAGGTACTTCCCCACCTTCCTCTCACCCATCTCCTCCCCCTCCCATTACCCTCAGCCTCACAAGATACCCCAATCGGGTATACCGTAGTCTAACTGGTTCCAGACGTGAGCAGTAGGGAAAATTGTGCGACATTCATATAAAAAAGTTTGTCAAATGTTGAATCCACTCTTTCAAACATTCTTGCAGCACTTGTTCGACCAGTAAGGCTGCATATTGAAATGTAATATTGTTATTTATATAAACAAACTGCATTCAACCGGCCGCGCCTTTCTGTACATCTTTTATAGATTCGACCAACTAAAAACTAATCTACACATTATTGTAGAGAGATAAACAAAAGGCTGGTTATTCCTCCACATAACGGAGTTATCAGTAACTATATTTTTACACGTATCATCGTTAAAATTGGGGTTTTATCGCTCCACAATCGCCGGCGGCAGTCAGTGCAGTTGTGCTGTCACTTTACCGAGTTTACCTGTCATTAGTGATTGTGGGTTCAACGGGAAGGTTACCATTTATGTTTTTACGACGGAAACAATTGTACTTACTTACAACAGGTGAGTTAAACTAAATAAATGTATCGATATTAAATAGTTTTCGTAATAAGAGATCAATTATAATATCTGTGCTTTTATCTAGTATGTGTTCGCAACATAGATAAGATTTTTGTAGGTTATTATTATTTATTATCATTTTGTTGTTAAAAATCTAATGTATTTTTAAACTTTTTATAGCGTTGATTGGTTGTACACAAACTTGACGTACTTAAATACGCTGTAGAAGCGAGTTTGATACTTATTTTAAATTGAATAATTCTGCTTACAAAACAATGTCATTGCAATAACAACGATAAAAATATGAATGTGTAGAGGTCGCGACTTTTTGCCGAATTAGAATAATGCAAACAAGTTGGTTAAATAATATATTTTTAAATTCAAATGCTATCACAGTTTTGTAAACATGATGATAATAATTATCATAAATTAACCAATCCCTAATATTATGCAATCAGCTGAACTTGTTTTTTTTTTTTTTTTTAAATTTACCGCCATTAAAAAATATAAAATAAGGTAGGCTGGGTAGGTACCTAAGTACTTACCTAATTTTTGTATGAGTTACGAAAGTTTTTTTGTTTGTATATTTGAAATGTTCTACATCAAATTTTTTTATGTTACGTATACAATACAATACAATACGATTGTACTCCCAGCCAGGAGCACTCCTGTCCCGGTGAGGTGAGGGGCACTAATCTGTTAGAACTTGGAACACGTGCTCTGAGTATGGAAAGAAGGTTGGAGTTTAATCGACCGGTATACATGGCAACCTAATAAGCCAATATTGTAATTTAGGATGGGCAGGAATAAAAGAGTGGATTGAGCATTTTTTTCCTTTCTTTTTTATGTCTTCCTTCTTCTTCCCCTTCTCCGTTCTTCTTGGAATTTATGGTTTATTTCTTGCCATTTTTAACTCTTCTTGTCTCTCCTTGGATCTTATCGTCACTTATTGTTTTTTCTTGACTCTTCTTGTCACTTGTCCTTCTCGTTTCCTCGTCACTTCTTGGATCTTCTCGTCTCTTCTTGTTTCTTCTTGTACCTTCTTGGAACTTCTCGTCTCTTCTCGGCTCTTCTTGTCGCTTTTTGGCTTTTCGTGCCTCTTCTTGCTTCTTCTTGTGTCTGCTTGTCTCTTCTGGGATCTTCTCGTCTCTTCTTGCCTCTTATTAGCTCTTCTGGTATCTTGTCTCTTCTTGAATCTTCTCGTCTCTTCTCGGCTCTTCTTGTCTCTTGTCGTCACTTCTTTTATATTACTGTCCCCCCTCCCCCCCACCTCAACTTCGGCACGCCTTGTCTCCATTGGCTCTCGATCCTTTTTGGATCTTCCTAATTAGTCACTTCGTGTTGGCACGCAATCCAACCCCACTCACGCCCATTCACCCTCTCACTACTTTTGCCCAGTGGTAATGGCATGATAATTCGATTTCTTCTTCCTGGATCTAGTGTAAAATTTCTAATTAAAAAATATTTAAATTTAAAAAACCTAACTAAGAAGTTAAAAATTAAAGTACCTTATCTATACACAAATTCCGTGTACGAACAAAAGGCACATCTCTGAAATGTAATGAATAAAGACCGATTGGAAAAAAACATAAGCCATTTAGAAAATTATTTTAAAAAAGTGTTCTTTATTATTTACTAGCTTTTCCCCGCGGCTTCGCTCGCATGGTATTACGGGAAATTACTGTAGCGCTTGCACTTATCAATTATCTCCCCCCCCACCCCACCCCCATCCCCTCCCGCATTCCATATATTCATTCCCTTACATTCAGTTTTCAAATATCTCGCCTACCACCTAAATTTCATAATGCTATAGCTCAAAGAAAAAAAGAATTACTTATCCAATTATGTTCATTCGTTCGGAATGTATGCGCTTACAAACATTTCGGATGTTTATTTTTATTTAAATATTTGGAAGTTCGTTAATATAATAAAAAAATACTCTATTTATCATTCAGTCTTTATAATCGTTACGAATTATATTTATAATATAGGAACTCTCATCTGACATTTATTCCAAGCTTGTCCAAAATAAAACGAATTCTAATATTTGAATTTTCTGCAGTAGTAGCTGACCAGTAGACTGAGTACCTACCAGCATAGAGCCCAAAAATATATCAACATTGTTTCCATGGAAAAAAAAATTTCTGACGTTAGCAAAAACTCGCTTTTGTTAGCGACAGAAAACGTATAACAAATATAATATATTAATATTTATAATTTCATAACGCCAGAGCTTACCATCATATACAACCTGTAGTCTGCGCATATAATTTAGCTTTATATTGGTGAAAGAATTATTAAAGTCTTTATATTGTGTTATGCGTGAAAAGGTCATAAACAAACTCGAGCAATTTCGCATTTATAATATTAAATAAATAAATAGTATGGATGTTCTTTTGAGATCGTTCTCCTAGTTCAGTGTATATTTTGTTAAAATAAACAATTTTCATCCCACCAACTAAATTAAAAAAAAAACTCTTTAAACAATAAATAAAAATGAGTGGCTTATCTTAATTGTGTGATGCGATCCTCGTCTTATGCCCAACGCTTTGGTTCGCCACTTAAGATTGTTGCACACGATAAAGAACAGATTAAATTTTCCTTGCCGAAAGAGATAAAATTACATCGCGAAGTTTAGCAGATGTAATTGATTGTTGCACGTAGGTATGCCAACTTTCATGAAGGTAGCTTGAACAAAACACTATTTGAATAACAAGTCAGGATCGACGTAGACCCGTCTTGTTTGAACCACACACCACTACCAGCCCCTAATTTTTTATGTTAAGTACATCAAAATAAATATTAACAATAACGAAATTTTCTTTTCAATATTTAAAAAAAAAAAAATAACGTACGAAATATTGAGTTGGCCAAGAGTAATTATTTATTAATTTGAAATAATGATAATCATATAAAAATTAATATGCTGTTTTTTATGTTTAATAATTTTACGGCATTTAAAAAAGTTTTCTCTGTTTTCAAAGCTCTTATATGAATCTTAAATGAAATTTAGTGCCTAATTATATATTGTTTCAATAGCAGAAATGGCAATCTGTGATTGGAAAAAGCAAAGCAAAGCATAACAAAAAGCAATGCCAATATTGATGAACGAAATTCGATAGAACAAAATAAATTGCATTTCCTGCCTGATTTTTATAATTTAGGCAAAAGTAAAAATACAGATAGATGGACAGAACAGATGACTATTCAAAAAGTTGAAAATGGCGATTTACGAAAAATCTGCTGTCAGAATAATTAAGTAGATACTTAGTTGACGCTGTTTTTGCTTCTTGTGCTGCTGCGGTCCCATAAAAGGCTATTGATCGGCCAACCAGCAAGATATCCACAAGAAGCCAGTCAGTGCCATCATCCTGCAGTATCCCCCTGTGGCCCCAGAAACCCAACCAATGATTGCATTTATCATTCCCAGGCCGCACCATGAGTATCCACACGGCCAACCAACACGAGATCCACGAGATGCCAGTCAGTGCCATCATCCGGCCGCTGCCCTCTCAGCTGGACCAAGACAAGGTCAAGTCTATAGCTGACACTTTACAGGTAATGTGTTTTTATGTAGTAAATTCAATTTTTTTAATAAAGAAATAAATAGGTATCAGGAATGTTAATTTGTAGACAGATCCACCAGTGTTGCCAAATTATATCAACTAGTGGTCGCCCAATGGTCGAAATTCGACCATAATTGTAATGTTTTTTTTTATGTTTGACATTCAGTAAGACCATAGACAAATAATATTAAAGACATACAATATTAATCTATTCTCAATTTGACCATAGACTTTAACAATAAACAATAGAGTAAAGACGCGAGTGTGTGTGTCAAATACATGGTAGTGTGTGTAATGTTTTTGTTATTGATTTAATCTATTTTTATGCATAATTTAAAAAAAAATATTAGTATTCTGCACTCCTCCTCTATATAAACTATAAGTGTGCGAAATTTCATACTCCTCCATCCGCGCAATTTTCGTAAAAAGGGGTACAAAGTTTTGGCTTCACGTATTAATATTATACTAGTGGTCGCCCAATGGTCGAAATTCGACCATAATTGTAATGTTTTTTTTTATGTTTGACATTCAGTAAGACCATAGACAAATAATATTAAAGACAAACAATATTAATCTATTCTCAATTTGACCATAGACTCAATAAACAATAGAGTAAAGACGCGAGTGTGTGTGTCAAATACATGGTAGTGTGTGTAATGTTTTTGTTATTGATTTAATCTATTTTTATGCATAATTTTTAAAAAATATTAGCATTCTGCACTCCTCCTCTATATAAACTATAAGTGTGCGAAATTTCATACTCCTTCGTCCGCACAATTTTCGTAAAAAGGGGTACAAAGTTTTGGCTTCACGTATTAATATATTGATATATATATCAATTTGACGGCCTCCGTGGTCCCGAGGTAAGACTCTCTACTCACAATCCGAAGGTCGCGGGTTCGAACCCGGCGTGCGCAAATAAATTTTATTTGATTAATTTGTGTTATTTCATAAATTTATTCATTTAAAATAATATTTAGTATATTTGCGGCACGTTCTAGAGTGGAAGGTACTATCAGTATCGACCTGGTGTAAGACCACCATTCAGAATTGAAACGTTGCTTGAAATGGCTTTAGCCGTGTTTAGTGACCAGATCTGAATAGCCAGGTACTTCCCCACCTTCCTCTTCCCTATCTCCTTCCTCTCCCCACTACCTTCAGCCACACAACATACCCCAATTGGGGATGCTCACTGGCTCCAGACGGGAGTAGTTGGGACTCGTTGTGCGGTATTTCATATAAAAAAATAAAAATAAAATTTTTAATCCCTGTCAATATCGGTTCGGCTGTCAACAGTGAAACCGTGCATGAATCATATCGATCCGATATTGTTAAGTTATCGATTACTCCGTGCTTGACCTCCTAAATTATTTCACCGAGAATGGAGAGCGAGTTTATCAATTGTTCGAATTATTGGTGTTATTTTATTGTAGGACCCCGCTCAGCAACACCTGGTCCCGCCCATCGACGTGTTGTGGCTGACAGACTCCCAGGGCGGGGACTACTACTACAGCTTCGGGGGCTGCCATCGCTGGGCGGCGCATCTGCTCCTGCGGCGGGACACCGTCAGGGCCAAGCTGGTGCGCTCCACTCCCCAGGACCTTCGCGCCTACCTGGGCTCCAGTACACCCAAATTCCCCTAGTCCTCCCCCAACTTCTCTACGGCCCGGTATATCATTTAGTCCGTATCCTCGCTACGAGGACACTCCTCGCTCAAATTTAAGTTGGCTAAATCCACTCAGACCTTGATAAGTCGCAGAATAGTTCCTTTTTAAGCCTCAATTACATAGAGCGAGTTTACAAGCTACTAGCCGGTAAGTTTAAAAGCGGGTGAATCGGCGAGTGAGATTGTCGTGATGACAAAACTGTCTACTCGCTCAGTAGCGACAGTAGCAGCTAAAATAACGACTATCCGGGAAATTCAATATCTGTTAGTAAACTCGCTCAGTGTCATCTTATTACTTGCTAACTAGCAGATTGTGGACAATCTACGAAAAAAGTTGAAATGTGGTCAACTTTACTCGCTACTCGCTAGCGTTTTTTTTTATTTTATTTTTTTTTTTTTTATATTAACTCCACACAGGAGGCCCTGAGGGAAATAATTTCCCTCAGGGCTTATGTCATCTTTGGAGATGCTGTGTGGAGGGTGCTGTTGAGGAGAGGAAGGAGTGAACATGGGTCTTGAAGAGACCCATATTGTAGGAGGGAGGAAACACAGAAGCCGGCAAATCGTTTCACAGCCGGGCTGTTGAACTCAAGAACGAGTCGTAGAAACGACCCGTTCTCATGTGACTAATGTCAACCGTGTACAAATGTTGAGCGCGTGTTTGGCGTGTTTCCCGACTATGCACCGGTGCCGGGGGGATCAGTGACGCTAGTTCCTCGGAGCATCTTCCATTGTAATACCGGTAGAACAAGGACAGCATTCCCACCTGACGCCTGTGCTCTAAAGATTGCAGTCCATTTGTTAAGTAGCGTTTGCCTAAAGATGGCGGCCCTTATTTTAGCTGCTATGGTCGCTACCGAGCGAGTTGACAGTTTTGTGTGTCATCATGACAATTTTACTCTCCGATTCACCCGCTTTTAAACTTACCGGCTAGTAGCTTGTAAACTCGCTCTATGTAATTGAGGCTTAACTAACTAACTAGCATATTTTACACTGAACAAGTTCACTAGCAGATAGTGAATTCGCCGGCTAGTAGCTTGTAAACTCGCTCAATGTAATCGAGGCTTTACGACCTTTACCTATACAGATTAAGCTGGAAGCCGCGCTAAGCTCGACATTCCAACCAAGCCGAGTTTAAAACCAACTGATATACCGGGTCTTCGTGGCTCCTGCACCCCAATACTCCCCTGTTGGTTCAGGTACAAGCACTTTCCTCCAGTGCCTAATGTAGAACCTTCTAATAAAAGAGATGATATATATATGATATTTATTTTCTAACATTTAGGTACTTAAGAATTTAACGTATCTACTTTTTAACCTTTTATTATAAATACAATAATAATCTCATATTACTTTAGCAATCATATATTTTTATCGACTTGTATGTTTAAGTGTTAATTTTAAGATATAATAAACATATTTTTTACAATTTTTTTTGTATTATTGGGCGTTAATTACGTAACAATTTCTAGATATTTTGTTTGGATGACTTTAATTTCACATGTACATTTGTTAATTTTTATTTATCTGCTACCTGTTTCAACACACCGGTGTCATTCAGAAAAAAAACTAACTTTAAAATTATGCAAGTATAGAAATTATTAGATTTTATTAGGTGGGAGTAGTGGGAGAGGTGATTTGGGGGAGAGGGGAGCGGTGGGAGGAGTTAACATAATAAGGAAACATTGTAAATACTGGTGATTTACAGGTTTATTTTGTTAACTAAATTAATTTTTGATATTTTTTTGTTTGTTTATTTTTAACGTTTCTAAGACACGCAAATTAGCCACTGGAGCGATTTTTGCCATGTATTGGCGCCATTTTAAATGTGTCCGATTGCTTTTCGGATAAAATAGGCAATTATCTCCTTGATTCGGCAAAATTAAAAAATATATATATTCGTTGCTCCCGTTTGTTATTTTGGACTTAAAACGAAGCCATTGAAATACTTTATATATTTTGACCATAGATGTCGCAAATCCGAACTTCGTAGATTATTTTATAACGATGTTAAAAATATTTTTTTCATGCAGAATTTCTGATCAGCTGTTTACAGTCCCTTTTCCATAAAGGTGCACCTTTCATTATCAGGTATACCACAAACGATATACAGAAATCGAAAATATTCTATGTTTACTCGAATAAGTACCTAAAAACACGCAGGATTCGCGCGGATTATGATTTTTTAATATTTTTTTTATAAATCCTACAAATATGAGATAAACGGTAAAATACAGGTTAATTTATTGGTTATATAGCACTTTAATAAGTTTTTGTTTCACCATGTTAAGTTTAACAAATAAACACATTTTACGTTTTATGTCCGATTTACTTATTAGATTCTTTGCCTGGCTGCTTTGAGGAATATAAACGCTAGAAATATTTCGAATCGCGCGTCGCATTTGCACGAGGCAAGTAAGCTAAAAAGTGGTTTTTATTTATTTTGTGCACAATTTTATAAGAATGAAAAAAAGTTAGAACATACAAAACCTCAAAAATAGTCTTAGTCATAAAAGGGTATTTAAAAAAAAAGTTTTTTATTTTATAGTTAAGTCATGAAAAAACATTTTTTTTAGTGGTTCACTTATATTTTTTATTATGTAAATAATTACTTTATTGTAATTCCAATACATAGAAAAGCTAGTAAAAGCTTCAATTTATCCGTAGCATATTTTTTGATGATCATAATGTAAACCGATTCGTCGTAAAGATGAATCTAAATAGGATTTCACTTATAGCTTCATCTTAAATATAGGTGCATTCAATGACTCTACACATTGCAAGTAGTTTTTATGTTTCTATATTAATATTCGGAGGTATGAATTTTTTGATGAGGGCGGAAAATTTTCAAATCGGACGCCCAGTAATCCCGGACGCTGGACTGTATTGCTCGAGTGGTATATTGAGCTGTTTGTTTCGCAAATAAATCAAAATTGTTATGAACATCATATTACTCCCGAAAAGAAAAGATTTTGCAAAATTTTAGCATGTGTGTTGGTGATATTGCCTATAAACAGGCGCAAGTGACTTGCTAATAGAAACACTTTTCATTAGTTAATCGTATTATTATGAATTATTTTCATTGGATTTCGTAACAGAACTACTGTTGAATCACGAGAACGTATCTACGTCCAGTATGTGTGAGTTAAGGTTGAAAGCGTTTGGTTCAACTCCCGAGTCACATGTCAATTATTAACTAATGAAAAACTAACTATACTTTTGACAGCTGAAATTAGCCAAATCTTGAAATGGTTTAACATTCGTACCGTATGCCGATGGCCGTGCGTACAGGCCATCTATAACGTCATTGGTTATAATGCATCACTTTGTAATAGAGATGGGTAAGTTCTGCATTTTGCTGGAGGCCTCCGAGACGTGCTTCCTTTTAGAAGTGCTTGAGTTCTTGGTTTTACCGGAGCCGGCGAACCCGGGACTCGAGTGCGAGTGGCTCGGACCGCCGCGACTGCCGCGCCGCCGCACCCTACTCGCGAGTAATAATTTAAATACATTTTTCTACTAAAATGTATGTGTTTTTCTTTTTTTTTTGTCGTCAGTAATTTTGGTTTTAAAAAACTTAAGGTGAGCCATTATTTTTTTTTATGTTTGCATTCAAAATTATAGTATTTAAAAAACGATATTTTTATTTCCATTAATACAAGTTGAAAGCTTTTTTTATCAACTTTCTAAAACAGTTTTCAGTTGTCGGATACAATCATAAATATTCTATTTATTTGTATTTTATTGCAAAGCGGAAATATTCTGGCCTTCTGGCAGAATTTGCCCGAGGCCTGAGGGATTAAAGTAAATCACCATTTATAAAGGAGAAATGAACCTATCTGTCTCCGGATTGAATGAATGAGTAAAATGTCAAGAATGGTCAAGAAGTTGTAAGTGGCCGACGAGAGAAACGGACCAAAGAATGACGAACGGAATGGGAGATTACCTATTCATTTTGCCCCACTCAACTTATTTACAGTGGGGATCACCCTTATAAAATGTATTTTACATGGAACTCATCGTATGAAGTCCCGTCTCCTCCGAGCTATGAACATGAACAATCGCTTGAACAACACTATAAACATTGAAAACTTTGAACAATTCGTATTCAAAAACCCTGTGTTCAAGCTTTACCACAGGCGATGGAAAACATTCCTCTCCCGGGTGAAGCGAGAAGGCAGGCTGTGCCGGCGGGGGGGGGGGGGGGGGGGGGGAATTATTTCATTTTTTTACAGAAGCTGCACCGAGCGGTTGGTAACGGAGATAAATCGAATGAGATTTGTGGTTTTGTCAACCGCGCGGGCCTAATACCTAAGTATGACTTGAAATTGTAAATAAATTCTGCCGTAATAGATGATTATTTCTTTCGTGAACTCACTTGCAAATAAAGTCTATTAATTTATAAATCGGTTTCAGAGACACGGAAGAAATTGACCAATTAAAAAGGTATTCCATTCTCCCTGATAAATAAATACCTAATAAAAAATCATGGTTGATAGGTAGTTAGGTCTAACTTGAAATCTGCGTGTTCTCCTTTGTACTTCGTCTACAATCTTATCGCTAAATTTCTCATCAGAACTCGACTTTTGACATCTACGTAATTAATTACGCATTCGAAATTCTTAAATAGTACCTAACTTTAGGTCATATTAATCAATATTAGTCGGAAATATTTCCTGATAAATAAACATCTATTAAAGGTTTGTGTTTTCTCCCTGATGTAGCATCTCTTCTTCATTGGAACGGATTTTAACATTTATGTAAACGCTAAACGTCAAATGTCAAGTGTTCGGTGCGTATGCGTGGACAGGTCCTTACCAGTCTTACCACAGGCCACTAGCAAAATTGTGTGTGACCGCGCGAACATCGCACCAATCTTTCAAACCATATTTCAAGAGAGGAGATGAAAACAAAAAATGTTTATAGTGACGTTCAAGCGATTGTTCATGTTCATGGTTTCGCTCGGAAGAGACCGGTCTTTAAATGAGCGTGTGGGTCAGTGATGCCATGTCGAAAAAATAAAACATGTTTAAGATATTAGAAAAAAACGGTTCCATGACAACTCAGAATCATGCAGTATCAACACCTCTTTGAAAACTCATTAAAAGTAATAAGAAACAAACAGCCCCTAAGCTAACCTAACGTAACCTATTTAACCAATTTTTTGAATAAATTTTTTCTTCATTTTTAATGACTTTTCAGAGGAAATATTCGAGTTTGAAAGTTGTCCGGTCACCAAAAAATCACGTTTTACCGAATTTTGAAGAATAAAAGAACCATAAAATAACCATCGGTTTTTCGACTCGTTCTTGAGTTCAACTGCTCGGCTATGGAACGATCTGCCGGCCTCTGTGTTTCCTCCCTCCTACAACATGGGTCTCTTCAAAACAAATATTCATTCCTTCCTCTCCTCAAAAAGACCCTCCACACAGCATCCCAGATGACATAGGACCCGAGGGAAATTATTTTCCTCAGGGCCTCCTGTGTGGAGTTAAAAAAATGTTAAAAACAATATTAAATAAACAACAAAAAAATTGAGAAATTAAATAAGAAAACGACGGTATCTAAGTAAATTATCTACAACGCTTTATAAAAAAAAAAAATTTTATAATTTTCCTTTGAATAAAAGGAAAAAAAATAATGTTTTTCTACAATTAAAACAATGCAGTTACTTCTTCAATATTTTAATTAATTTAATTTTTTTAACTGTTATCAAGTTGATGAACTCCATTTAAAAAAAAAAAAAAAAAATTAAATATATATTTCTTTCATATCTATGAGAAGACAGATAAGAAATTATCCAACAATTCTAATAATAATTCTAGGTTTTGTACTAAGAGTGGCTAAAGATTTTAGCAGCATTAAAACTTCTGTACACATCACTGGTGAGGAGTCAGGTTGAATACAACTCAACTGTATGGTCTCCTCACTACAACGTGCATTCTCAAACAATAGAAAGAGTACAAAAACAAATCCTAAGCTTTGTAAATATTTAACTAAAAATACCGAACGAACAATTAAACTACACTTATCTACTGCGATTTTCTAATCTATTAAATTTGAGTGACAGAAGAACTGTTCTCGATCTAGTATTTTTGTTTAAAATCTTGCATAATACAATTAACAGCCCTGTATCATTGGCGCTCCTAAATTTTAATGTGCCAGCCAGAAACACAAGGTCAGTACTACCGTTTTATTGTAGCAATACTGCGACCATGGCCCCATTTCAATATACCACTACATAGAATTCAAAATTTAGGCAATATGTATTCGCACATAGACGTATGGAATGTACTCACTACAGAAGTTCTTTGGTAAATTTGTGAAATAAATTTAGCCAGAAACACAAGGTCAGTACTACCGTTTTATTGTGGCAATACTGCGACCACGGCCCATTTCAATATACCACTACATAGAATTCAAAATTTAGGCAATATCTATTCGCACATATGGAATGTGTCGCTTATAAAATTTAAACACGAAATAATGAAATCATTTATCCATAATTCAAGTACTCACTACAGAATTTCTTTGGTAAATTTGTGAAATAAATTTACCTAATATTTATAACATAACTCTACGTATAGTATCGTATTAATGCATGTTAGTAATTAATTGTATTTTATAAACCATCGCAATTATATAAAAAAAAAATTTAAACTTTTTTTCTTTTCATCATTGTTATCAACCTATAAATATTGGTCCTATCTTAAAAGAGTGGTTATTCTTACTATTTTGTTCACAGATTTTCTTAATTTTATTGTTTCATTGGAAATAAGGTTTGTTTCCTAGCTTTTTTTTAGCTAGCTTTTTTTCCTAGCTTTTTTCCTAGCTTGTAATATATTTTACTTATTATTTACCTACCATTAAACATTTTCAACGTACCTCTTAAGTTAAGTTATTTGCAAATATATCATATTTAAATATATTTTTTCATTGTTGCAATATTTAAATATACTAGCTCACTTAAGCTTTTTTCATGTTGTTGCTATACCTTATCTATGTTATTATGTAAAAGCCGAATGGCGTTAATTTTATGAATAAATAAATAATTCACTTTTTAATAATGAAAAACAATTACTTTGTGTAACAACCACTATTTAATTAACAATATCAACATGTTTCGAAAACTATGTTTTCTTCGTCAGGATAATAAGTTAATAAAAAATAACAAAAGACAAACAAGTATAGACTAATTAGAACATATATAGAACATAATCCAACCAGCTTTTTACGCCAATAACAAATTAAAAAATTATATATTAAATAACAAGGACAAAGGTGTGTTTTTGGACAAATCTGGGGTTTATAAATTAATTTGTAATGATTGTAACTTTTTTTTATATTGGGAAGACTTCTAGAAATTTTAACATTAGAGTTAAGGAACATCTAAGATGTTTAAATAATAATAATTATTCAGAATTTGCAAACCACACTTTGGAAACAGGTCATTCTTTTGATATTAATAAAGGTTTAAAAATTTTACACACTAACACAACGGGTATACAATTAGATAATTTAGAAATTTTAGAAATTAGAAAAAGTGTTAATAGTAAATTAAATATTATAAATAACCAAAAGTTTTTTAAAAATAGCCATCTTTAAAATTTATTTTCGTATTAATACTTATAATTATAATAATTTATTTTGTTATTTAGACTTCTTGATTTGTTTTTTATAAAAAATAAAAAAAAAAACAATTTATTATGTTAATGTAATTTTTTACAGATTCTAAAATAATTTTAATATTTTATTTTATATAATTGTTTTTTATGATATATTTTAGGTAATTAATCACCTCTCCTTTCTAATATTTTGTCTATGTTCTAATTAGTCTATACTTGTTTGTCTTTTGTTATTTTTTATTAACTTATTATCCTGACGAAGAAAACATAGTTTTCAAAACATGTTGATATTGTTAATTAAATAGTGGTTGTTACACAAAGTAATTGTTTTTCATTATTAAATGATGACGCCACAAAGTAAATTTGCCTATTTTGAAGAAATTCACTTTTTCTTCATTTTCCAGTAGTTAGTGTAGGTACCTAATAAAAGTTAATTGATATGATAATATTCATTTGTATATATTAATGTAAATACATAACTTTTATAATATAATATAAATATATTATTTATTGACAAAGACAATAATAAAACAAATAAATATTGAGAACCCGAAGTTTGAAAACAAAATTTCCCACTAAAAAGTAAATATTTTTGATGATCCGCAAAAAAAAACATCTATTTTAGTATTAGCTCCACACGATAAAAAACAGAGTGTGCAATTCACACGCGGTAGAAGTTAAACCTCCAGAAAACTAAAGCAGACAAGAGTGGGGAGGCTACGGAGCACCGCACAAATAAAAATTTAAAAATCGAGTGCAGTTCACATACGGTAGAAGTCCGCACAATCTCAACTAATCAACCAATGGGAAGCCTTGAAAAGTGACCTCATAATCAAAACGGCCAATGCGGTAAGATTTCATTCTCTCATTCTCTCGCAGGCTAAATCCTATAGATGTATGTGTTTGTCTCTTTTTAGCGTCGTTTCCGTTTCATTGAGTTTCAAATCACAACGGTGCTAAAGTTTCACTTCAAACATTTTCTTCAGGGCCTATGTCACCTTTGTGGATTCTGTGTGGAGGGTCTTTTAGAGTAAAGGAAGGTGTGAACATGGTCATGAACGTGAACATGAACAGGTCTTGAACCCATGTTGTAGGAGGGAGGAAACACAGAAGCTAGAAAACAGCCGAGCTGTCGAACTCAAGAAGGAGTCGTAGAGAAACGTCCCTTTCTCATGTGACAAATAGCAACCATGTACGTATGTTGGGCGCATATTTGGCGTGTTTCCCAACTGTACACCGATGCCGAGGGGATCAATGACGCTATCGGAGCATCTTCCATTGAAATACCGATAGAACAAGGATAGCATTCCTACCTGACGCCTGTGCTCTAAACATTGCAATTCGTTTGTTAAGATAGGATAATCTTCCAAACGGACCGCCCGTTTCTGCACAGAGTCGAGGTTTTTTCGGTATTTTGGGGCTTTAGAACAAAGATGGCTGCCAAATTAAACTGTCGGGCGCACTTACGATTTGTACAGGGTTGGCAGTTGTGTACTATTCAAGTATCTGCGGGCCCTGTATAGTAGGCCCAACTTCTGAAAGGCTAACTTGACTCTGGCTTCGATGGATCCCCGTACCTGAGCTGGTCACTTAGAGTTACACCAAGCATGTCAATGGAGGGCCTGTTCATGCATCGGGCAACTGTTTAATAATAGTTTCGTGTCAGCATAAACGCCAATAAAGAGGTCATACAAGAATTGTTATTGTAAATATTATACACAACTAGAGATATTAACTAAAATAAGCGTCCATGGGTAAAGCCATATTGAAAAACAAGATATCTTTGAGTAAAGCCGTCCACAGGCACAACAGAAATCACATGTCATGGCGACTGGTGAGAGCTCACTCAAGATCGGTGACCGGACAACTCGGAATGAAACCAACTCAGAACCATCTCAGATAAGTCATTTAGAGTGATAACAAAATGTTAAATAGGTTACGTTAGGTTAGGGTTATCGGCTAATTTAATATTATTTTTTTTCATAGCTTTTAACATGGAGGTGTTGAGTTGACTTTATTCTCAGTTGGCATGGAACCCTCAAGATCATGCCCTATATCAAACAAATGCAACCACAAAAATCTCACGCAGGATATGATCTCTCCGGCAGGACTCAGTGGGAGGGCTGAATTCATGGACACTGATCGCCTGGGATTTCTACCCACGTCTCATATATTTTTCCTTCCCAGAACTTCTTCTCCTTCGTTTTATAAAATCACCCTCCAAACAGCATCCCCAAAGATGACATGGGCTCTGAGGGGAATTATTTTCCTCAGGACGTCCTGTGTGGAGCTAATGTAAAAAAAACATTTAACATGACATAAAATTTTCCGACAAAAATGATTTTACAAAAAAGTTATTCAGTTTCAAAGCACCCCATTTTACGGCCACACTAATTATTTTAGGATGAATGAAATACTACTTCTTGCTAATGTTATTGATGATACACTACTTGGAAATTTTGGAAATTTATCTTGGAAATTGTACCTATAATAATTGTTTCATGTACCTACCTACATTCAAATTAATTCAATTGTTAGTCTTAACCATCCATGCAGGCCTTTGTGGTCGTGGGGTAAGGCTCTTGATTCGCAATCCGAAGGTCGCGGGATCGAATCCCGGCGTGGGCAATCTTATTTGATTAATTTGTGCTATTTTAAATATTAAAAATTAATAAATAGTATATTTGCGGAACGTTCCAAAGTGGAAGATACTCTCAGTATCTCACTGGTGTAAGACCACCGTTCAGAATTGAAACTTTGCTTGAAATCGCTTTAGTTTGTTGACCAGATCTGCATAGCCAGGTACTTCCCCACCTTCCTCTCCCCCTTCTCCTTCCCCTCTTCACTTCCTTCAGCCTCACAAAATACCCCAATTGGGGATGCCATAGTCTCACTGGCTCCAGACGGGAGCAGCTGGGACTCTTGTGAGGTATTCACATAAAAAAATACTGCGGGACCGTGATTACTGATAAGTCATTGTCATACTAAAGTCCCAACTATCCTTGCAGCCAGTAACTTTTCAATTTTCTGAATAGTCCAGTCATTTCCAGTTTGTTGAAACAAATTCTAGTAAGGTTCTGATTTTTTTCCTTATTTGTGTGTTTTGGGGTGCTAATTACGAAACCGAATTTTTCCATTTATTAGTAAACCGAGTTTTTCAAACCAAAACTATCTCAAAAACTATTAGTATATACCCACCTCGCTTTCCAAACGATAATTAAATTCTATCCGTCCATTTATTGGAAAACATCCCGACAACAAAAATGTAATGTAATATTATATCTATCTCTTTTTGACTCACGTATTTGGTTGGAAAATATACCTCCTCAGCTTTCCATCTCGCTCTATGATTTACACACTAAAGCTTACGTACCAATTAATTAATGAAAATTCCCGTAAAATCTTTAGGTATATAATGTGGGTTTATGCAAAAAAGTCAAACTCCCTTTTGTATTTAAAAATGACACAAGTTCCTACAGTTTTACCCTATAATTGAGGGAAGTTCGATTCATGAAAGCTTCGGAGGAAGTCCGCTAGAGTTGACAGATCGAAAGTAAAAGAAATTTTAGCAAATGCGTATTTTTTCATTGAATATTTTGTTAAATTGTTTGATTTTTGCCAACGACAACTACTGTTTTGTTAATTAAAAAAAACTGGGGTACCTAAATAGTTTCCCATTACAACTTTATAATATATCTGGATAGGGTAAGTTGGTGGCATTAAGGTTTGGCATTTTGTGTTTTTACAACGTGGAGCACATTCAATGGGTGTCCAAGAGAAAAAACATTCGGAAAAGCGACGGTCAAACACGCTTACTAAAAATGTCGTACTCTTGCGCAGCGTTTCCCTTTTTGACAGATACATTATTTTGGTCGAGCTTTTTGGTGTGGTGCCCGCGGAAAACATTTCATAAACCCAAGGAATTTTGGAAAAGCGCCAGGAACACAACAAACCCGAGTAGTAAGAATCTTGTGATTTGTATTGCGGGATCATTTGGCGCGTTGTTTTGGTGGAGTTTCTCGGCGTGGTGGCCAATATTAATGTTTGGTTGGGGTTCTACGTGCCGTCAGTTCCGTCAACACCCGGCTTCGGCAGTTCAGCGCCAAGCCGCCAAAATTCAGTAGTTTCCGTGACATGAGAGCTATCGGACGTTTGAACAAAAGACGGTGTCTCAAGACATGCATCATCATGAACAATTTCAAAAGCACTCGGCAAACGGTGAGTACACCTTTCCTTTATTAAACACACCAGAAAACACTGAAAAATATCACTAGAACACACCATAAAAGCGCAGCAAAAAATACGCCTTCAAACGCTTTGAATTGCATCAGAAACGTGCTGTTTCATGAAAAATCAAGGCAAATGTCATGAAACATGAAACAATATTTAATTTATCATATGAATTAGTGTTTCACTGACATTGTTCAAGTGAAAATACTCTAAATACTGTGCGTAGTTGAAATATATTCCGCCATCTTGAGCAGAGAGGCAATCAACTCTCACTAAAAGTTAATACTTATTGTTAACTAATAAGTCTGAAATACTGTTTATAAAATTATGAAAGTTATATTTGTCTGTTGTGTATAAACGCTTTGTGGAAACACGCTTTCCTTACGTCATCGCAGAATGTTTTTAGGTTATGTTAATCTTGCCCCTAGAATTCTCCCGTTTCTCCCTATCCCCGTTTCCCATCTCCTGGCTGAGGGTTTCGTTCCTCCCTCCTAAATAATGTTATAATCATTTCACAGCTCGCTACATCGTCTGTTATGTTAAAACCAATAAAAAACATTCACAAAACGTGGTTAAATATATCTTTTATATCTAACTAGAATGCCGATAATTTCGCGAGAATGGCAGGTTTTTAAATCAGGTAGTTAGGTACCTAACATTTATTTTGTTACGCAGTACCTAAATATTAAACGGTGGGCTTTTTACCAGCGTAGACAGACGGCAATATATACCAAACAACAAAACAAGATAGGATTTTCTTTTTGGAGGGAAAGTAAACAAATATTTGGTACAATTCAAAATATAATAGTAACTAGTGGTCGCCCAATGGTCGAAATTCGACCATAATTGTACTGTTTTTTTTATTGATTTAATTTATTTTTTATGCATAATTTAAAAAAAATTAGCATTCGGCACTCCTTCTCTATATAAACTTTAAGTGTGCGAAATTTCATACTCCTCCGTCCGCGCAATTTTCGTAAAAAGGAGTACAAAGTTTTTGCTTCACGTATTAATATATAGATAGATAGATAGATAACATTCCCCTCAGGCCTCGAGCCTATTTTTTCGGAAGGTCAAAATATTCCCAATATTCAATAAAATCTAAATAAATGCTTTCAAATTTTATAATATACAATAAATATGTAATTTTTAAAATATAAAATTTTTTAATGCAAACTTTAAAAAGTTTTAAAAAGGGCTCACCTTACATTTTATTCTAATTAAAATTACTGGTAATGAAAAAAAAATAAAAACACATACATATTTTATTAAGCAAATGTATTATAAACGTTATCATCAACTCATTTTTTGTCCTTTCATATAAAATAATTGATAAAAAATTCTCAAAGTTTCATGATTTTTTTTTCGAATTGGGGTCGAAAACTTTGGTTTCATAAATGGGTATAATTTAATGATTATGTGGTTAATTTTTAGGTTTGAATATAAATCGCGGTATTTTCTCTTTCTAACACCGTTTAGATTATATTTCTAACCGTGATAGTAAGGGAGACACAGCGGTCTCTATGAGACCTATATCAGTTGTTACGAAAAGCGAACAAATTTGGCTGAGGGGTTAATAAACAAACATTGAATCAATTAAATTGACAATCTAGTGGCAATAGCTTAAACCTTTTATTGTGTTCTTTAAGAGTAATTTTAGAACACCTAGTAATCCCCTATTTGATCTTGAACTGTGAAGCAATGTTTGGCTGATATAGTTTAAACAATAAGGGTTGTTCGATAACTTCACATTAGCGAAGAGAGAGCCTTTGATCTTTAGTCGTGTTTAGCCGGTTTAGTCGTGAGTAATTTAATACTTTTAAAACAATTATGATTCAAAAGTTGTAATTTACAAATTACAGTTTACAGTAGTATTTTTTAAATTGCACTTTAAAAAAATGCAGTTACAGGTGTAGTTTATAAATTATAGTTTGTAGATTGTAATGTATAAATTAATCTTTATTAAATGTGATTTATAAGTTGTGGTTTATAAATTATAGTTCATGGATTCTTGTTTGTAAATTTTAACTTATAAATTGTAAGTTATAAATTGTAGTTTATAAATTATAGTTTATAGATAAAACGTGATATATAAATTGTAGTTTTTCAATTACAGTTTATTAATTGTAATCTATAAATTATTGTTGACATTGAATTTTTGGCAGGTTGCCATGATAGCGGCTCACGAACTGTCAAGTTTTGACACGTCAGATCAGAAAAATATCGATTTTGTTAAGGAGGTTGATTGCAATTGCGTCGAGAACTGTTTTTTTTCGGTTTCTCCATGAGCGCAGGCTCATTTCCGCGTCCACAATCGTCCGCTTCATTTGTCCAAACGTGGCGTCGAACACTTGCGTAAGTGAATTATTTACCTTAACAAAATGAAAATACAAAATAAATATTTTTTCGCTTCCCCGACATAAATACTTACTTTTCGTAAAAATAAAGCTAAATCTTATCATTTAAACAAGAAACACTCCATATTGTTCGCGGAGTAACTCAAGTTTATCCAAAATCCTCTCAGCAAATATATAAAATAGCATTTAAAGAAACGTTGTGAATTTTGTCACACCAACATGTTATAACAAAATGTATTTTTAAAAATTTTCGGAGCATACTTTGCGATTTTTTTTTTTATCAAGGGAATTTCATATAATTACCGTTTCGGATCAGCAAATGTATCTTAAAAATTACATATATTTTTTTATGAACTAAAAATCATAAAGCGTTCAAGGAAAATATGTTATAAATCGGTTAAAAATCGGAATTTATTTATTTATTTAAAATTTACGGCACAAAGTGCCATTTACAAGCTTGTGTATATTTAATTACAGTCATAGTACATTATACAGGCATTAAAAAAAAACAATAATATCAAAAAATCATTATGTAGTGACCTCGTTAACGTATAATTGGCTGAAATGTTCGATCAGTACAACCTTATATTTCAGTATGGAAATATTAAAAATATCAGCCACATTGGCATAAAAATTTCCAATGGTGTGTAATCTATTTACAACTGAATTGGAGCCTGATACCGACATATAGTTGTCACAATAAAACAAACTAGGGAACCTTGATCTTATTGTAGGTATATGAAAGTTAATCAACATAATATATATCAGGGCTATCCAACTGATAGTTAACGATTTTATACAAAAATATCAGATCAAAAATTTTTCTTCTGTCACTTAATTTCAACAATTTTAATGAGTGCAACAAAAAATCATAATTTATTGATTCTAAGGGAATTCCAAGTCTAAAATTAATACACCTCAAAAATTTGTGTTGGACTCTTTCAATGGTATTGATGTGATTGTTGAAGACAGGGAATGCCGGACACCGATGAAGTAATCATTGCTTAAGATACATGTTGGTTTTTTAAACAATAAAAGAGGTTAAAACCATGCATTTTATTAATTTTTAATCATTAATATATATACATTGAGTCTGGTGGTTGCTGACAGAATGTATCATGTAAACAAGCATCTATTAAATAGTCTATTAATTTCCGCAGGAATGGGAACCGATTTGAAGCGGTTTAGAGCATTTAGTTATTCGCCCTTGAATCTAGAAATGGATTCGCTTCATTAATCAATCGTCTGTATTGTCCGAGGCCTTGTTTAAGTACCTACCACTGTTCTAATACGGACTTGTTAACAGGAATATAAACGCTAGAAATATTTCGATTCTCATGCCTTCAAAATTTTAAATCGAGCGCCTAATTTGAACGAGGCAAATAAGCGAAATTGTTTATTTATTTTGTGCATAATTTTATAAGAATGAAAAAAAGTTAAAACAAATAAAATCTCAAAAATAGTCTTAGCCATAAAGGGGTATTTTTTGAAAATTGTTTTTTATATTACTTCTTTAGTGGTTAACGCCTTTATTTTTTGTTATGTAATTAATAATTTTATTGGTATTCCAATACATAGCAAAGCTAGTAAAAGCTTCAATTATTGGATAACCAACACCTCTGCCATAAGTCACCCCAAGTGGTTCGCTAAGTTTGGTGATTTAGCAGGAGTGCCCGGGTTCATGGGGTGAGGTTTGTCTTGGTCTTGGAGGCGGATGACCAGGACTCACTGAACCCCAGATTCCTACCCACCCCTTAAATCCTTTTCTTTCCCAAAACTCTCCTCCTTTTTCTAAAAAAAAACCCTGCACACAGCATCCCCAAAGATGACATAGGCCACGAGGGAAATTATTTTCCTCAGGGCCTCCTGCGTGGAGCTCATGTAAAAAAAAAACCATATAACTTCATCTTAATATATGACGGCCTCTGTAGTCTTGGGGTAAGGTCCTCTATCAACTATGAATTCGGAGGCTTCAAATAATTTTAACATTATTTAATAATTAAGTTACTTCATGTCACTCAATTCATAAAACAATAAGAGTTTATAAATTGTAGTAAATAATCATTACATAACACAAAAATTAATTGTGATCAATAAACAGTTCATTAATGTTCGTTATTTGTTTTTGGGGTGTTATGCCGTGTTGCGCTACCTCCTTCTTTAGCCAACGTTTCGGACAGCGTTACAGTGTCCATCATCATAAATTAATTGTATTTTATAAATTGTGGTTCATAAATTACCGTTTGTAAATGATGGTTTGTAAAATATAGTTTATTAATTACAACTTATAAATTATAGTTTACAAATGATGGCTCGTATTTTTGATGTAGATAAATTACAGTGTATAAATTGTAGTTTGTGAACATTATAGTTTTAAAATAATTGTATTTTATAAATTGTGGTTTATAAATTACAGTTTATAAATGATGGTTTGTAAATTAAAGTAGGTGTATGTATTACAACTTATAAATTATAGTTTATAAATTATTAAATTATTGGCTCATAAATTGACATAGATAAATTACAGGTAGATAATTTAAATTGTAATTTTTTAACATTATGGTTTTAAAATAATTGCATTTTATAAATTGTGGTTTATAAATTACAGTTTATGAACGATGGTTTTTAAAATATAATATATGAATTACAACTTTAAAGTTATAGTTTATAAATGATGGCTTGTAAGTTGATGTAGATAAAATACAGTGTATAATGTAGTTTGTGAACATTTTAGTTTCTAAATAATTGTATTTTACAAATTGTGGTTTATAAATTATAGTTTATAAATGATGGATTGTAAAATACGATGTATAAACTACAACTTATAAATTATAGTTTATAAATGATGGCTTGTAAGCTGATGTAGATAAAATACAGTGTATAATGTAGTTTGTGAACATTTTAGTTTCAAAATAATTGCATTTTATAAATTGTGGTTTATAAATTACAGTTTATGAACGATGGTTTTTAAAATATAATATATGAATTACAACTTTAAAGTTATAGTTTATAAATGATGGCTTGTAAGTTGATGTAGATAAAATACAGTGTATAATGTAGTTTGTGAACATTTTAGTTTCTAAATAATTGTATTTTACAAATTGTGGTTTATAAATTATAGTTTATAAATGATGGATTGTAAAATACGATGTATAAACTACAACTTATAAATTATAGTTTATAAATGATGGCTTGTAAGCTGATGTAGATAAAATACAGTGTATAATGTAGTTTGTGAACATTTTAGTTTCAAAATAATTGTATTTTACAAATTGTGGTTTATAAATTATAGTTTATAAATGATGGATTGTAAAATACGATGTATAAACTACAACTTATAAACTATAGTTTATAACTGATGGCTTGTAAGTTGATGTAGATAAAATACAGTGTATAATGTAGTTTGTGAACATTTTAGTTTCTAAATAATTGTATTTTACAAATTGTGGTTTATAAATTATAGTTTATAAATGATGGATTGTAAAATACGATGTATAAACTACAACTTATAAATTATAGTTTATAAATGATGGCTTGTAAATTGATGTAGATAAATTACACTGTTTAAATTGTTGTTTGTGAATACAATAGTTTTACAATAATTGTATTTTATAAATTGTGGTTCATAAATTATAGTTTATAAATTTCAATTTTTTATAAGAACAACTCTTTTTTTACAACTTTTGAAGGTTATTCCCATCAATGTATATATCATTGAAGAAAGCGACACTAATAATCCAAACGAAAACATGAAAGCGAGTAAGACACAGAAAAATAGAAAAAGATACGGGCCTCGGACATTTTCCGCTATCAATCAAAATATTTCCGCTTTGCAGTAAAACCCAAATAAATGGAATATTTCTGAACGTATTCAAAAACTGAAAAGTGTTTTTGAAAGGAGATGAAATATGCTATCAAATTTTATAATTCTAAATAAATATATAAATAATTTTTGAAAAAAAAAAACATTTTGAATGCAAACATAAAAATTTTTAAAAATGGCTTCCCTTAAATTTTTTAATAACTAAAATTAATGTTCACGAAAAAAAAACATAGATTTATTACTCAAATATATTATAAAAGTTATCGTTTTTTTACTATTTTCATGAAAACATAAATAATAAAAAATTCCCAAAGTTTCATAATTTTGTTCAAGTTGTGGTCGGAAGCTTTGTTTTCATAAAGGTGTACTTTGAATTATTTTGTAGTTAATTTTAATATGAAGCGTTGTGCTTTCTCTTTCTAACACCGTTTATATCTTATTTCTAACCATGATAGTAAGGGAGATATAACGATTTCTATCAGTTGAACCCAAAAAAGGATCAAATTAGCCTGAGGGGTTAATGAAAGAAAATAATAATGTCGATTACTTTTGGAACGTTCCAAAGTGATAGGCAGGTAGTCTCAATATTGCCCTGATGAAAGACAACTATTCAAAATCGAAACTCTCGACATTAGCCGTGTAGAGATAGTTTGTAAGTAGACAATATCACAACGTTATTGTTTATTGAATGGAGTCACAATAGTGGGCAGATCATTACTATAAATAATATTAGTAATTGTTGCCAATTGATCGTTTGTGACCCGATCTGCCATTAGCCACCAGCGACGGCTATTGTTTACTAAGCACGGACTAGATCAGGGGTGCCAAACACAAATCGATTGGTGGGCCAAATAAATAATTACTAAAGTTTTGTGAGTGGAACGAGCTACCGGAATCTGTTATACTTCATGTATTCCGGACCTCGTCAAAACCCGCAATAATAAATGCCTTCGTACAGCCCCTTCCTTAACCCGACACACAACGTTGCTCAACCGGTGTCGATGTAGCTCCCCTGTCTTATCTGTGCACGCAGAGGCGCTCTTCTGAGATGTCGCATAATTTTTTTTATTTTTAAACTAGCTGTTTCTCCTCGCATTTCCTTTCCCATGCGTCCCCGTTCCTCTTCCGCGTCCCCTTCCCCCCACGTTCCCCTTTCGCCTTCAACGCCTTCCCCTCCCTTGTCATTCCTCCCTCTAACCCAACCTTCGTCATTACCCTTCCCCTCATGCCTTCCCTCCCTGCTGCTAAAATATATAAAATACACTCATTTTCATTTATACAAATTTCATAACGCCAGAGCTTATCATTATATATAGCCTATAACCTTTGCAGGCGTGCGCTCAACATATCACCAAAGTTTCATCGCAATCCGATGAACGGTATGGCAGCGCATAACATCCGAACAAAAATGATTTTTATGTATAGGTAAGATTACTTATTAAAATTCATAATAGTTTCAAACAGTTTTTTGAGCCTTCTTTAAAATTTGAAAATGCAAATTACATATTCTAACAAGTAAGCCAACGTTTTGCTGTTCATTTTGATAATCATAAAAAAATATTTATTTTAATTTTTACGTTTGCATTTTTAACAAATTTTACCAGTGTGCGTTTAGGGCGTAAACCGGAGAGTTACGGGTTAGGCGGATCCCTTTTTCTATTGGTTGTAAAGTATTCTCAAGTCTCGACAAATATTTTTAATCGCTTCCGTAAAGAGGCGGACCCTTCCGATTTCGAATTTTTCGGGGACTAGTGGATCACCTTAACTGTTACCGGTAATTCGGTGTTGGGGTAAAACTGCTATATTGTGAAACCATGACCTTTTTTTTACAGTTAATACCGCACAAGAGTTCCAACTGCTCCCGTCTGGAGCCAGTGAGACTATGACATCCCCAATCGGGGTATGTTGTGTGGCTGAAGGTAGTGGGGAGGGGAAGGAGATAGGGAAGAGGAAGGTGGGGAAGTACCTGGCTATTCAGATCTGGTCACTAAACACGGCTAAAGCCATTTCAAGCAACGTTTCAATTCTGAACGGTGGTCTTACACCAGGGCGATACTGATGGTATCTTCCACTCTGGTACGTGCCGCAAATATACTATATATTATTCTAAATGAATGAATTGTGAAATAACACAAATTAATCAAATAAAATTTATTTGCGCACGACGGGTTCGAACCCGCGACCTTCGGATTGTGAGTCGAGAGTCTTGCCTCGGGACCACGGAGGCCGTCAATGACCTTCAATGCTGTGAGGCATAAACTGACTATACGCTTATGAGTGTCCTTTGCACTCACCCTCCACTTATTAAATTTATTGTGAAACCGCGACCTTCAATACTAAAAGACATAAACTGACTGTACACGCGCCTATGTCTGTCCTTTGCACTTGCCATCCACTTATTAAAATCAGATCGGTTGAATTTTATCTTTCGAGTAATGTGCGGAAAGAACACACTGGTTGGAATGGATTGCTAAAATAAATTCCTGGTTAATGGCGCCGTGCGCCTGGCACCTTTCAAGCAATAAACTCAATCAAAAGCCCCATCGAGAGTCCGAGGTCTAATAACAAGAAAGTGCTAATTTCACAAAATGATTTTTTTCTTTTTTTATTATGAATACCAAAATCCTAAACACAGAAAGCTGAAAACTTCATTTTGGGCCGAAAAATCTTCAATTGGACGGCAAGTTGGGCTTGCCTGGTCTAGATAGTCAATTACAACTATACTAACATTACATGTGTATTGGTTTTTAAAACAGTGTGCCATATAATAGGAACTTCATTAATGGAGGACTGGACGCGTTTGGAACTAATAAAACTTTTTTCTTTATGTTAACTTAAATAGTAAAATTTCAAATTGTAATATTTAATTACTGAAGACAATATTAGCAATTCTCAATCGAAAAATTGAAACAGAAAAATGAGAAAAAGATACGGTCGAATCTAAGAAGCGAACCCAGCGTTGCCGGGGCGCTGCTCTATCACTGAGAATACAATCCTGAGCATGTTTTTAAATCCCGGGATTACGGGATTTTCAATGCATAATCCCGGGATCCCGGTACTATCCCGTGATTAGAAAAAGTGGTTAATAATTGGAATAAAATAAAATTAAAGCATAGATAGTAAGTTCTTAAAAATTATTTATTAATATTGTTTGTTACACAAGACAACTTATCTATACTAATTTTATAAATGCGAAAGTGCGTGTGTTTGTTTGTTACGCTTTCACGTCTAAACCACTAAATCGATTTCAATAATTGTTTTACCAATAGAAAAATACATCATATGCGCGTAATACAGGCTACATGTAATGGTAAGCTCTGGCGTTATGAAATGATAAATATTAATATATTATATTTATCATACGTTTATTGTCCCTCACAAAAGCGAGTTATTGATAACGTCAGACGAAAAGCAAAACAAATCGTTGTCTTAATAACTATGTTGATATATTTGCGGGAAATTTTATTTCAGGCGTCGTAGTTAATATCTATCTATATAAATAAAAATAAATCTCCGAAATGTTTGTACGTGTATAACTTCCGAACAAGCCAAGGCGCAACGGATTACGGAATGCAAACTAGACCTGATTTTGGCAATCCCGAAAATCCCGAGATTAGCCAAAGTGCAATCCGGTAAAATGGGAAAATGGGCCGGGATCCCGGGATTGTATCCTCCAATCATAACATCAGTCTGTGGCCCAGTGCACACTACTGCGGCGCTGTCGCTAATAGCAAATGAGACAGGCGACACTTTCATTATTACTTCTGCTAAATATTCAGTACAATTGATAAGTGGAAATAAACATTCACACCAGTAGCTGTAATAGATAATCACTCAACTTCATGAGTATCTATTGTATTCTTACATTCCAAAATTGCGATTTATTTATTTATTTAAGGAACATAAACAGTCTTAGTAATATAATAAACATAAGAGGATGATAAAAAAAACAGACCAATTGTCACGGCCGATGCCACGACACGAGAATGTGTGAACTGTAAATCCTTTTGTTGATGAATAAAGACCACGACCGTGTTTTGAAATTTGATCATAGGAAAATAGGTTTTGATAGGAAGTCGCTTACCTTTGACGGCTTCTTATGGCGCTTCAGGATCGATCCTGGGTTTCCAATATATCGGCACAACACCAGGTTTTAAGCAACGACACTTTGATTTAATAAAAAATTAAATTTGGCTATTATTTGCGATATTTCGAACGAGCGAGTTGTGACCCATGTCACTATCAAATTGCAACTACTCAAGTGGGTAATGTAAACTTGGGTGGCAATATTGTTCAATTTTTCACATGTAGGTAAGAACATCTTCTTCTTTTCCTGGTAGAGACTTTGAGGAAAGGAGGAAGAGAAAGGAATACATGATTGAAGGACTAGGGGAATATGGGTTAAGTTTTTTTTTAAAAACTGTTTCAGAACCAAACACCAATTATTAATGCTCACAGATAGGTATTTAGAAATAAGACTAACTAAATGTAAACTAGAATATTTAAGAAAAATTAAGAAAAAAAACAGAACTAAGCAATAAAATAAGTGTGATTATAACTGAAATAGACTGCAAAATAGGTATTTGGTTTGGGCAGGGTAAGGGGAGGAGAGGGATAAGGGAAAGTTAAGGGAAAGTTGCCACGCAAGTAATATAAAAATATTAGAAACAATTAATTTAATAGTCATGAATATGTGTTATTCGCACCTATGAATGTTATACAATGAAGTTCTGTAGCGACAGTAACTAGCAGTAAATACGTCAGCACGTGTGTCTATATTTGCAAATTTGTAGTTATAGTAGTTACATGTCCTTTGCATAAATTCATTTTGACTGGAATTGGTGTTGCATCTATCAATATAGAAAAGGGTATTTTGTCTACTATGTCGAATCGACGTAGAAATTTAATAATAATAATAATAACATTGCCCTTGAGTTGACTACCTATAAAAACAACGCAAAAAAACTGCCATTTTTATAATATAGAAGAAAATAAATACAAAACTGTTAACCCCTCGGACTAATTTGTTCCCTTTTAGGTACGGATCACATAGATCTCATAGAAATCCCTTAATTTTTTTATATGAACACCGCACAAGAGTCCCAACTTCTCCCGTCTGGAGCCAGTTAGACTATGGCATCCCCAATTGGAGTATGTTGTGAGGCTGAAAGTGGTGCAAGGGGAAGGAGATGGGGAGCAGGAAGGCGGGGAAGTACCTGGCTATTCAGATCTGGTCACCGAACACGGCTAAAGCCATTTCAAGCAACGTTTCAATTCTGAATGGTGGTCTTACACCAGGGCGATACTGATGTATCTTCCACTCTGGAACATGCAGCAAATATATTGTTTATTATTTTAAATGAATTAATTATGAAATAACACAAATTAATCAAATAAAATTTCTTTGCCACGCCGAGATTCGATCCCGCGACCTTCAGATTGCGAGTCAAGAGCCTTACCGCTCGACCGGCCGTTAATACTTCCATCGTGAGAAAACTTACTTTAGCTCCACACAGAAGGCTCTGACGAAAATGATTTCCTTCAAGACCCTTTTCATCTTTAGGGATGCTTTGTGGAGGTTAAGTACTTTTAAGGACAGCAATTAGAGGAAATTCTTGAAAGGAAAACGGTATGAGGGGTGGATGGTAATCTGGGGTTCAGTGTGTTCAGGTCATCCGCCGCCAAGACACAGAAAAACCCCACCCAAAGAACCTTGCCACCTCTGCTCACCAAATGTATAGAACCACTTGGGGGTGAACTTTGGCAGGGGTGTTGGTTGTCCAATAAATGGTTTCCGGGACGTCGGTACCCATTTATGCGTCCCAAATTGTAAACGGTGTTAAATAGGGAAAATAAAATGCTTTATATTCAAATCTAAAAGTTAATCGCGAAATAATTACATTATCCCATCGCAACTTGAAGAAAATTTTTTTTTGGGAATTTTTTATTAATTGTTTTTAACAAACGATAAAATTGACGCTGACGATAAAATTTTTAATATTTTTGCATTAAAAAATTATGTGTATTTCGAATTTAAAAATTTGAAAGCGTATTTCATCACCTTTCAAAAACAGTTTTGAGATTTATTCAGAAATTTTTCACTTATTTGGAATTTATTGCAAAGCGGTAATATTTTGACCTTGTGACAAAAGAGGTCCGAGACCTGAGGGGTTAACTTGCAAAAAACATAGTTCAAGTTAATATTGGAATGTACGTGCTGTAAGGAACGTAATCGCCTTAAATTTATAATATAAATCTGATGATGTGATTGGATACATAAATTAGCCAAGCGTGACTTGACGGTTGACTGGAGATTCTTTATTTATAATTATTCTAAATGTTAACTTTGCTTTTGATTTAGAACTCATATTTATTGATATTCAGCTAGTGAACATTAAAATAGTGTTTTATTCCCAACTGCCCAAAGTCAATACCAAATCTCAGAAATTTCTTCTGAACCTTCTCCAACATGAGGGAATACTTCACTTGGTGTGGGCTCCAAACCACCGAACCACTCTCAAGCCTACTTCTAACCAAAGCATTGTATAGTACTGTAGGATAAAACTGCTTGTCGAATACTGTATACACCATACGTATTAGTACAAATATTTTTAATATAATAAAATTGACGATGCAAATAAATTCGTTTGATATCAATAAAAACTTATCATTGAAGGTATTTTTGAAATCGATTTAATAAGGCTTGAAATTGGTAGATAATGCACAGAATTTACTTATTTCGGGGGGCAATTTTGGGGGATTAACTATCGGATCACCGTTTGGTGTATAAATATGTATTGATTCGGAATCCGGATGTCTTGTTGTCAACTAAAAGCTCACATCAATAACAGCTCACAGTTCTCGAATGCGACTCGATTAAACACATCTCGTGTCACATTGGCAAATGTTATTTCACTACTTTTACATCTACAGTTCTCTTGGCATTCAATGAGACATTGCTATTTATTATTACTCGAGTACTTATAATTCATTTATGAAACGCTAGCAACTTTCAGCTTGCAAAATATGGTTAGTTTTGCGAATTGAGTTTTTGTGAATATTGACGGTGCCTATTCGTGAATACAGACTCTCCTAGGCACATCACTTATCATCCTCTTTAGTTTTATTAAAAATGTCTTTGCCTACTGTCTGGTGCATTTATTCAGTGCGTTGAGCCCAGTGTACTTATAGTGTTTATATGTCGTTAAAGTCTCTTTACTCCTTTTAAAACTAATTTGTGCATTTAACCGGGTAAAAGTTTCACGAATTCTATTTCTCAACAACATTACTATTTACACTATTTCCAATAGGTACAGATGTCGAAGATATATTTAAGTACGTTTCTATTTTTAAACAGTGAAAATAAAAAATAAAACTTAAAGACAATCAGGAATAATACAAACTTATGAGAAATGTAAATCAAAATTATAACGCCTAATTTTAAAATAACCCAAACGCAAAATTATTATATTTATACAGCCAATTAAATTACAATAATCTGCCAATTGAATTGCGCTGTATCATTAGCCAATCTCAGCAAATAAATTAAAATAAACAATATTAAATTAAAATAAACACTTTAAATATTTCATATACTATATTTATAAGACTTCAACTCAATTTCAAAGAAAGAATCGTGGCTCTCTTATCAGACCCAAAAAGTCAATTTTAAAGAAAGAATCGTGGCTCCCTTATCAGACCCAAGAAGTTAATTTCAAAGAAAGCATCATGGTTCCCCTATCAGACCTAAGAAGCTAATTTCATAGAAAGCATCACGGTTCCCTTATCAGACCCAAAAAGTCAATTTCAAAGAAAAAATCGTGGCTCCATTATCAGACCTATGAAGTGAATTCCAAAGAAATAATGGTGATTCCTTTATCAGACCCAAAAAGTCAATTCTAAAGAAAGAATCGTGGCTCCCTTATCAGATCCAAGAAGTTAATTTCAAAGAAAGCATCATGGTTCCCCTATCAGACCAAGAAGCTAATTTCATAGAATCATGGTTCCCTTATCAGACCCAAAAAGTCAATTTCAAAGAAAAAATCGTGGCTCCATTATCAGACCTATGAAGTGAATTCCAAAGAAATAATGGTGATTCCTTTATCAGACCCAAAAAGTCAATTCTAAAGAAAGAATCGTGGCTCCCTTATCAGACCCAAGAAGTCAATTTCAAAGAAAGAATCGTGGCTCACTTATAAGACCTAAGAATTTAATTTCAAAGAAAGAATCATGGTTCCCTTATTAGAATTTAATTTCATTACAAGAATTTAATTTCATAGAAAGAATGATGGTTCCCTTATCATATCTAAGAAGTTAATTTCAAAGAAAGAATTGTATCTCCCTTATAAAACCAAAGAGATCCTCTTTTCCGATAAGGAATACATGACCAATAATGCCCTAAGTACAACATTTTTGTACAAAATATATATGCCTAAATGTAACTCATATTTTTTTTTACATTGCAATAAAAATGTGTGTATGGTTTCTGGTTGTTCTGATTATTATGGTTCCGTACTAACTTAACTTCCCTCTTGAAAAGTTTTTAAAAGCTAAGAAAAAAATGACAAATAGCCAATAACCTAACAAATTTGTCGGTTTTTTTTAAATGATTTTCGGCTATGATTGGATTGTTTTTTCGCACTTAATAAAATTATGCCCCGTTTTTCCGGTTAATAAAAATGGTCCGATTTTCGGATTGAAAGCTTAAAAAAATCGCCAGGATTTCAAAAATACGATTAAAAAAACGGAATGTCTTAGAATATTTGTCTAAACCGGAATTAAAAAAAAAGTGATGCAAGTGATCTATTGGGCACAACATCGTCTTCGGCTGTTTGTTGATAGTTGACAAAGTGAAAATAAATCTATTTTCACCCATTGCCATTATTGGATATTCCGTGACTTAAGGACTTCACAATACTTCCACCTGCCACCTAATTTCACGACATTTCATTCAGTTCTTGGCTGGGTTCGTGCGTCGGGCGGGCCACGTGGTCTTCCCCCTTCTCCCACCAGTACAGCCCCAACTCCCCTGACGGAGGCATCAGAGGGGGGTGAATTCCCGCTTGAGAAACTATGTAATCTGTTTCACAAGAATTTGTGGATAACACTCAAATACGCTCATCGATCTCCTCAGAACAGAAAAAAGCTATGTTTTGAAAGACTTACACATTTTTATTTATGAGGAGTCTGACAAAACCGGAAATATGTTATTTTTAAATCAAATTCTAGACGCATTGACTCTCTTCTACAATATAAGGTGTAAATTGGTTTCGAAAGATTGTTATTTTATCTAGAAAACTATGTTTTAAATTTTTATAATGTTATCTAGTAAAACGTTTATAAATATTATAAAAATGTGTTTGCTCAATTATCCAGCGGCTGAGAATTCAAATTTTATTTATTTATTTAGTATCAACGGTATACCATAAGCACACATGTCACAAAATCATAGGAAACATATTAGAAATAGCAAATAAAGATTATAACAGATAATTGTGGCGTTTGAAAGAGAAATGACCAGAGATGCGATAGCATACAAAAATCTATAGTACAAATAAAATTAATATTGATTGAAAAGATTTGATAATATAGCCCTTTTGTACCCTCCTTCCGCGCAGTTAAAAAGATCTGCCACATCTGCGTAACTATTAGTAACTTCATGCAATCTAGGTACAAGCGAGTGTTTCGTATACTCAGTCCGGTTATTGTAGCATTTAAACAGGATTTTAGAGCGAGTGGCTCTCGTGGGTATATGAAATTTAATGAGCTTAGTTAAATCAGGACTGTCTATCTACCATTTACAATTTTGAACATAAATATGAAGTCGGATATAATTCTTCGATCTGAGATTCTTAATAAATTGAGAGTCTTAATAAATTTAATTCTTTCATCACGTAATTATAGTTTATGTTTTCAGTGGGATTACCGAGTTTAAAATTTAATTTTTTTGAAAGATGGTATTGCGATCGTACGCTTGCAACTGTACAGGGAGGTTCCGAGAAGAAAGATTGAATATTCTCCGTACGTTAGTATTTTTAACTAATAACTCAATATCGATTATATTTCATTCAAAATTTTCTTTAATATATATCTACATTCAAGTTAGCAATAAAACTATGTACTACAAATTATTAAAACTATGTACTACAAATTTGTAATTATTTTTTAATCATAAGCATTTATACTTTTTCAATAATGTCTAAGCAAAATAAATGTGTAAAAAAACTGAAATGTATATTTGTAAGACAGTAAATAAAAAGACAAACTGAAGTATTTCGACAGAACAAAACAATAATTTTATTTCGACTAAAATTAAAACTCTGAAAAGTAGCTTACTTAGAAAATTTATTGATTTATTTTACAGTATTATATGTGCATAAACATATATTTTTCAAAATTTAAAACATAACTTTACTAGATAAAATAACAACCCTTCGAAATCAATTAATATCTTTTTGTAGAAGAAAGTCGTACGTCTAAAATTTGATTTAAAAATGATATATTTCCGGATGTGCCCTCTTAATACTAACGAAAACATAGGCGGAGGTTCTGGTTTACCAAACAGTACCTGCGACTTGACCTCTAACCTCTAATCGAGGTCACAAGAGGCAGTAGGTTCTCTGGGGAGTTAAAACTCGGCGCCAGCTTGTCTATGGATTATATTGGGGTGGTTGTGACGTCGTATATTATAACGTACCTGAGCTTTCACTGGGTCACAATTTATAGTATACGTCAACGATAAACGTAAACTTTGTAATGAGATATTTCATAAATAAGCAAATCTTTCATATAAATGGTCTACGTGCCGTGGTTTGTGTATGTATATGCATGTATACGCCTTATGTTTATGCATGTAAAGGGTGTTTTTTTAAAGGTTTGGTTTTTAAACTGGCAACATTGTTTCTACAGACTGTCAATTTGACAGTTGACAGTTGATTTGTAGTCAGTGCGTTTTGCCATTTCACCATGAATAGACTGACGTCAGAACGTGCGCTTGCAAAATGTGCAAATTTATTTTGAAAATCATGGTTCGGTTCGCCAAACTTATCGTGCACTACGTCCATTTTACTGGACATAATCATCCATCCGAGCAAGTTATTTGGAAGATCATGGATCGTTTACGCACCACGTACACTCTAGTGGATAATACGCATCCACAAAGACGGCAAAAAGTGCGCACAGAAGAAGTTATTGCTGCTGTGGAGAGTAGTGCTGAGGAGAATCCGAATGAGTCGATTCGCCATCGTGCACAGCAATTGCAGCTGTGCCCATCCACTTTGTGGAAGATTCTGCGGAAAGATCTGGGTCTAGGTCTCCACGATGGTGTGATCTCACACCATTAGATTACTTTATTTAGGGGTATGTGAAGTCACTAGTCTATGCTGATAAACCAGAGATGTTGGACCATTTGGAAGTCAACATTCGCCGTGGTTTTGCCGACATATGGCCCCAGTTGCTCGATAAAGTTATCGAAAATTGGACTCTTGGATTGCGCTTCATTTAAGCTAGCCCTGGCGCTCATATGCCCGAAATCATATTTAAACAATAATGGCATAAAATTATCTATTAAATAAAGCCAATATCATAGTCATTAACATTATTTTAATGTGTTTTTTTTTTATTTTGAATCTGTATACCTCTAAAAAAAACACCCGTTATATGTATACTATACGCCAAGATATTATTATGTAAGCTTTTATGAGAGCGGAACAAAGAATGATCATTGTTATCTCTGGGGTGAAGCTGATGGGAAACGTGGGTGCAACGCAATTTGACGAAAAAAATGCATCTTAATAATATAATAATTGGTAAGTTCACAAAATTTTATAAATAAACCATGTCATAATTTATGACTACAGACTCATGAATTATAATAATGAATAAAAATCATTTCTGTTTCTGAAACTGATAATTCATGGTGGAATTCTATTATAATATATAATAATAAAAACAAACATAAAACTTTCTTCCACTTTAATTTTATTGACCGTAACCGGTTTCAGCTCGCTAGAACATCCCTTCAAAAAGCAATAAAAAAATCCCATGCATCATAAAATATAATAACAATTTGACAATAAAATTAGGTCATTAATAATTCATAATATTACTTGTAAGGTTTTTCCCTGAACAATGTTGAAGTGAGCTACAAACGCAAGGTTTTAATTCAAGCCCACTGGAATTACCAAAATATTTAGAAATTCGACAGCCTAAAACGACTCAGTAACAAATGTAATTAATATAATTGATTAAAATCCTTTAGACCACCCCGCTTCCCCTCCCTCATATGTTGCGCATATAAACCGTAGACTAAGGATGGGTTATTTCAAAATTTTGAATTTTTGAAAATTTGGATTCGTCAAATATTTGACGTTAATTTTCACGTTCTGTGTAAGTTCTATTCAAGTTCTGTGATGATTTCAATTTTGTGAAGCAGCTGGCCTATGATAATAAAAAAAAACAGAACTCGAAAAGAACTTACACAGAACCTGAAAATCAACTTCAAATATTTGATGAACTCATCAAATTTTTTGAAACAACCCGTCCTAAGAGTAATTTGTACTAGTCGGAAGATGGCTCTAGCAAGCTGAAACCGGTTACGGCCAATAAAATTAAAGTGGAAGAAAGTTTTATGTTTGTTTTTATTATAACATAGAATAAAAATCACTCTATCCATACTTCCATACTAATATTATAAATGCGAAATTACTCGTGTTTGTTTGTTACGCTTTCACGCATAAAAAATAAAACGATCTTAAAAATTCTTTCAACAATATAAAGCTAAATTATATGCGAGTACTAGTTTAAAAGACCTAAGCGTACAGACAGCGGGAGCGACTTCATTTTATATAAAATCAAGTATTGTCTTTTAATTTATTTAATATGTCAAGTCAAAATGTTTTCGCTTCTTTTGAAAATTTTAAATTAAAGTTTTACTATTTTTATTTTAGTTAATTTGGGAAACAAACAGTTGTACATATTTTGTTATAGTAATTACATATTACATGGTTGCATGAACCAGCGAAGTTTCCGCAAAACTGTATGATATATAAAACAGATAAAAACATTAAAAAAAAACATAAAGTGGTAGAAAAAGAGGAAAAAATATAAACAAAATAAATTTAAAAAAAACACAGATAAAAGCATGTAGGATACACAAAATGAAAATTAATATGGTAAATAAAAATAATACATTTTCACACCATAAGAAAACGTTATTTTTTCTTAATAAAAATAAGGATAAACGTGATTAGCCATTTTCCGGCGCCCTTGAGGTGATTTTTCACCAAAAACGGTGTTATACAAATCATCCAAATATTATCACTATAGAAAGAAGGAAAATTACATAATGATATTGAGAAAATAACACGCAGCAGGGGTGGAGGTTTCGTAATTAACTTTTTTTTTCTATTACGTGTTTGGTAAATTGGTCTGAAGACAAATGGAAAATATCGGCATCTGAAAAGATGTTATTGTATTTTGTGCACGTCCTTCTGAGAAATGATTGTTGTATGTAATTTGTTTTTGAATGCGGGATGTGGAATAGTTGGTTTGATCTTGTGTTTCGTAGTGGACAGTGGAAATTAATGTTTTCTAGAAGATAGTTGTTGTCAACAACGTTGTTGATTATTTTGAATAAAAATTTCTGGTCGGATATATTTCTTATATCTTCTAGAGTCGATAAACATACGTATATTATATATGTATGGATGAACCCCTTTCTTTTCATTTTTTTGGGGTGACCCAGCCTCCCCTTCCTCGTGGTACGAACCGCCCCTGGTGTACACGTAGGCCCCAGCCGGCCCAGCGAGATTCAGAGCTAACAGAGCCCAGGGGTGACATTGAGAGCGCTCAGTGAACAACAGTGTACCGGGTGGATGGAGAGTGTACAGTGTATAGTGTAGGTAGTCCTCTGCAAGGACACGTTGCCCTATCCGCGTGGGTCGGGTGGGGTGGGTGGGTTAGTGGGCGGAGAGAGGGTACAGGCGAGACGGTGGCGCCATGTTGCAAAACGACGCCATTTATCGACCCGATCTTCTCGCTACGCCAAGTGGACTTTCTAAGTATTCTGTGATCACTTTTTGTTTACTAAACGAAACACTTAAGAGGAATATAAACGCTAGAAATATTTCGATTCTCACGCCATACAAAATTTAAAATCGCGCGTCGTATTTGCACGAGGCAAGAAAGCGAAAAAGTGGTTTTTATTTATTTTGTGCATAATTTTATAAGAATGAAAAAAAGTTAGAACATACAAAACCTCAAAAATAGTCTTAGCCATAAAGGGGTATTGTCTGAAAATTGTTTCTTATATTACTTCATAGTTAAGTCATGAAAAAACATTTTTTTTAGTGGTTTGCGCTTATATTTTTTGTTATATAAATAATAATTTTATTGTAATTCCAATACATAAAAAAGCTAGTAAAAGCTTCAATTTATCCGTAGCATATTTTTTGATGTTCATATTGTAAACCGATTCGTAAAGATTAATCTAAATAGTATCTACATAGGATTTCACGTATAGCTTCATCTTAACTACAGGATGTAGCTATTTTCCTTAACCACTGGAGTGCCCACGCGAAATAAATAAATTTGCCTCGATTGCTCGAGATTTCCAAAAGATCGTTTTTTCAACTATTCGCCAACATTAAAAAAAAATCATACCTTCGAATTTTAACATGGAGACATAAAAACTTATTATAGTGCTATAGAGCCAATTAATTAACCTGCATTTTACAGTTTATTTCATATTTGTAGGATTTATAAAAAAATATTAAAAAATCGTGAAGTTTATAACCGCTCAAATCTTGCGTGTTTGTTACTTTAAAACTCCGTGAGAGGTACTTATTCGAGTCAACATAGAATATTTTCGATTTCTGTATGTTGTCTGTGGTACACTTGATAATGAAAGGTGCATTTCTATGGAAAAAGAGCTTAATTTTAATCGTCTGATCAGAAATTCTGCGTGAAAAAAATATTTAAAAAATTTATTTTTAACATCGTTCTAAAATGGTCTACGAAGCTCGGATTAGCGACATCTATGGTTATAATAGATAAAGCATTTCAATATCTTCGTTTTAAAATAAATGTCCCATATGCCTCTTGCACATTTTTTTGTATTAATTCTGCATAAGAGTTCCAATTACCGAAAATCGGTAGGACTATGTCATCCCCATTAGAGGTGAGTTGAGGCTGATGACAGCGGGAAGGGAAGGAGATGGAAAAGGGAAACATCCTAGATCCTGGGTTCGAGTCCCAGTTGCGACCATTACCTTATTATTTTTCTGTGTTTGTTCTATTTCTTATTTTAATTTAGATTTATTATTATTATCTTCCTCTCAATAAAATAATTCTTACTTTTACGAAAGCAAAATTTCAAACTCACTTCACATAAAACACGCGTGCCTTTTGCCGTGTGAAACTAGCGTCAAGTACCTACCCATCAGAAAGTGTTCCAACTAAAATAAACCGTTCGGTGGTTGACTTGGCATAGCGTTTGGGGCCCACCCAGGCGTCGTGAGTTCCATTCCTCGGCTGGTTAAGACCTCCATCCACGACATACTCTACATTTCCTGCTTAATGAGGTGGCAGTAGATAGAATGCTTACTGAGGTAGTAAGATAAAATGGCGGCAATATATAAAAAATACGCCAAAGTTTTCCACCTTCTACATGAAAGCATTCAAAACACGCGACGTTAAAAATATTTCAAAGTATTTAATTTTTTAAGAGAAAAACTCTCTTTTTATAACTTTTGAAGGTTATTCCCATCAACGTAATATATCTTTGAAGAAGAAGATAACACAAGTAATCTAAATGAAAATGTGAAAGAAAACAAGACACAGAAAAACAGAAAAAACAATGGTCGCAACTGGGACTCGAACCCAGACCTCTCGTCTAACCGGGACGTGCGCGTTTTCCAATTTCGCTATTGCCACCTTCTGTCAAACCGTCATATTTGTCAATCTCATATTTCAAATATTTAGAATCATTAATATTATCTCCAACTAGTTCTTTTTCCATATTATAGGCAACTACTCTTTTTATTGGAAACAATCATTCAAAGAATTGGTTTGTAACCTGAATAGCGTCTCGGATAAATGTATGTAATATGAGATTGACAAATATGACGGTTTGACAGAAAGTGGCAATAGCGAAATTGGAAAACGCGCACGTCCCGGTTAGACGAGAGGTCTGGGTTCGAGTCCCAGTTGCGACCATTGTTTTTTCTGTTTTTCTGTGTCTTGTTTTCTTTCATATTTTCATTTAGATTATTTGTGTTATCTTTTTCTTCAATGATATATCAAAGTATTTAGTTTTAAGTTCCATAACTCCACTGGGCAAGAGTTTCCCGCTCTGAATCGCTTTTCCATTCATGCTCCCCCTCCCCTCTCCTTGAACTCCTCTCTCCTTCCCCCCCCCCCTGCCAGCGGATCACGTGGTTTGCGCCTTCGCTACCGCGTGGCCACAGCCGCTGTTTATATCAAAAATACACCATTAGCAGTTATTACTACGCGTAATCACGTGAATTCTATTTATTATTGTCTTTGGTGTAATCATCTCATTTTTTGTCGGCGTGGCCAATTAGCATTTATTAAATGTTAGAGTGTTTAGAGGAATGTCTATGTAGATACCTAATGATTAATTCAAATTAATCCGTGGTCGTGGGGCAAGTCGCTCGACTAGCGACGATTCAGAATTGAAACGTTGCTTAAAATGGCTTTAACCGTGTTTGGCGACTAGATCTGATTAGCCAGGTACCTTCCCGCTGACCTTCCCCAGTTGGGGATACCATAGTAACACTGGCTCCAAGCAGTTGGAATTCTATTCTAAATTTCATAATGCTATAGCTCAAATAAAAAAAAAAAAACAATTTTGTTCATTCGTTCGGAATTTATGAGCTTACAAACATTTCGAATATTTATTTTTATTTAAATATTTGGAAGTTTGTAAATATAATAAAAAATAACAGCATTTATTATTCAGTCTTTATAATCGTTAAAAATTATATTTTAATGTAGGAACTCTCATCTGACATTTATTCCAAAACATAAGCTTGTCCAAAAAAAGCAAAACATATTCTAATATTTGAATTTTCTGGAGCAGCAGCCGACCAGTAGGTAGGGGGCCGAGTACCTACCAGCATAGAGCCCACAAATATATCAACATCGTTTCCATGGAAACGATTTTTTTCTGACGTTAGCAAAAACTCGCTTTTGTTAGCGACAGAAAACGTGTAACAAATATAATGTATTAATATTTATAATTTCATAACGCCAGAGCTTACCATCATATACAATCTATAGTCTTCGCATATAATTTAGCTTTCTATTGGTGAAATAATTTTTAAAGTCTTTTTATTGGTTAATGCGTGAAAGCTTAGCAAACAAACTCGAGCAGTTTCGCATTTATAATATTAGTATGGATATTCTCGCATCTATCTGGATAGTCTATTTACTAATGCTTGAAAATAGTAGTACACTAAGTCCCTAAAGGCAAAGTACTAAAAAATGTACAATAGTAATAAAAAAATAATAATAAGTGGATGATTTGTACGACGCTTTCTTTGAAAAATCATCTTAAGGGCGCTGTACAAATTTACGATATACTAGCTGGTTCTCAGCATGCGTTGCGACACCATATTCAAAGGAAAAAAAATATTTTTCCCTGCATGACTTTTGCCGTGCGAACCCGTTCTCCTCCCTCGTTCCCTTCCTTGAGGGCTCCATCTAAGCCAGAGTAAAGTTAGCCTCTCAGAAACTGGGTGTACTGCACGGAGCCCGCAGAAACTGCACACACAAAATAGTTGCAGATAGTGATATCTAGTGTTTCTACAACTCGTTTTTGAGTTCAAAGTTTTGCCGGCCGCTGTGTTTCATCCGTCTTACTTCAACACCTATGTTCCCTCCTTTCTCTCCCTATAAAGACCCTCAACACAAATTCTTCAAAGATGGCTCTGAGGGAAATTATAGGGGCCTCCTGTGTGGATTTCATGTAAAAAAAGTTGGTCCTTTCTCTGCCAGTTCCATGTCTCCCACGCGCCTGGGGCCAACGGATCGCTTACCGCGCCCCCGGCTGATATGTGATTACTGACAGAATCGTAGACATACTCGTATGAATATTCATAAGTCTATGGACAGAATTGACAATATACATATAGAAGAAGTCTCTGTTATTGTATCGTGTGCAAAATATCACGTAGTAATGTTGACAGTCGCTTCGTTCTACGACAAGCGCTAATTTCCCAGACAAATAATTATACATACATAAATTATTAATTTAGTGTCAAGTGACTTACAATTGAACGCTCAAGTGTTTAGTTTAGAGCAGTGATGCACAACCTTTTTAACAAAAGAGAAAATTTATCATTTATTTAATTATTTATTAACATTTTGGGGGCTTTTACACATGAATAATAAGAGATATACAGTATTTATTGTACATCATTGAATTGCCTCAGTAACAATATTTTATATTTGTTAAAGATAAATTGAAGATGTCCACTGAATTGGTATAATTATTTACCTCTATTAGTATTCTGGGCAAAGAGGAATACATATGATAGTTACTAGTTAGTCTCAGAATTTCCGCACTGAAATAAATCCTGACTTCCGGTATTACGTAGTGGAACCCGGAAGCTTATCAGTTCAAGCAATACCGGACTATCAACTAAATCATTTAGAATTTTATATAAAAAATACCAAGTTAAATTAAATGATATGAATACGCTCAAATTGTCAGACAGAAGAATTTTCGCTGACTTGGTATTTTTATATAAAATTCTAAATGATTTAGTTGATAGTCCGGTATTGCTCGAACTGATAAGCTTCCGGATACCACAACGTAATACCAGAAGTCAGGACTTATTTCAGTGCAGAAATTTTAGGACTTACTACCATATGTATTCCTCTTTGCCCAGAATACTAATGGAGGGAAATAATTATACCAAGTCTGTAGACATCTTCAATTTATCTTTATACAAATATAAAAAAATGTTACTGAGGCAGTTCAATTATGTATAATAAATACTGTATACTTCTTACTATTCATACGTAAACGCTCCGTAAAAGGGCGTTAATAAATAAATACATTTTGCTTAATTCAATTTTTTTATTGAAAAGGACACTTCAACGCCATCTGTGGTCTGTGTCGCAGTTCAAATGGGTACAATACATTTTAGTATCCCTGAAAGCATATAGAGACCGCCAAACAACCACTTTTTGATATAAATAGTTTTTATTTATAATCGATATCAAAAAGAACAAAATGCCTAACCAAGAGTTTTACATAGATATGTGTATATTTTATACAATCTATTCAATTTACAAATAATTGATTAAAGAAATATTAAATGAAAAACAATAAAGCTAAATCTCTCAGGGTGTTTTAATTGATTTTATGACAACTCAACAAAGGGGCATTTCAACACCCCTTTGAAAATCATTAAAGGTGATGGAAAAAATAGCTCATAACCTAACCTAACGTAACCTACTTAAGCCGCCGCTACCCGAATTTCTACCGATTTCTTACATATCTCCCTTAAACATTTGAAGTTTTTAAGCTCTTAAAAAAAATATATGTTATTTTTGAAGATAATATCTAGATACATTTCACGCCGAAACGCAAATTATATGAAATTCCCTCGATAGAAAAAAATCGCAAAGTATGCTCCGAAAATTATTTAAAACAAGTCTATTTCTATTATTTTACAAGTTATATGTGTGAAAAAATTCACAATGTTTCTTTAAATGATATTTAAGATACGTTCCACGAGATTTTTGCTCTATTTTAAACGAGTCATGTTTTATTAAGCATTTTCATAATTTGTCCAACATTCGTAATTACATATCTCTCCATCTTCTTCTTTTGGCGTTGGGAAGCGTGGCCTTAATGAAATTATTCCAATATTATTTTGTCTGTTGTATGCTGATGACACGGTGGTGATTTCTAACAGTATTGAAGTTCTATAGTCTCTCATGTCTAGGATGAACCAAGTATGTGTGAAGAATGAATTAATGATGAATGTAAGTAAGTCTAAAGTCATGGTGTTTGAAAGAGACAGTCCGAAAACAGTGTGTGATAGTTGTGAATGATGCATGCTTGGAGCAGGTGGATGAGTTTGTGTATCTGATATATTTATGAGAGATGGAAAGGCAATGTTTCGGCAATGAATTCGCAATGCTTCTTTAAATCATACTTAAGACACATTCCACGAGACTTTTGCTCTATTTTAAACGAGTCATGTTTTATTAAGCATTTTCACAATTTTCGCTTCAATTTATCATTGAAAATATTAGCGCGCTCTGTCCAACATTCGTAATTACATATCTCTCTATCTTCTCCTTTTTGAGCCGGTAAGCGTCGCCTTAACCGAGGAGGTGTCAAAGGAGTAATGAAGTTCACATTCTTAAGTTGTCCAGTCACCGTTTTAATTATTAATTCTAATGTAATTTTGTTGTATGCGGGTTGAGCATCTCTGATTTAGAGTTTAGAGGCAAAGAGGATTGCGATGGCAAATATCCGCAAAGTGGTCTCAAGAGAGAGCCGCACTTTATTATTATTTATTTATTATCATTAATTAAATATTTTTTTCAAAACCTTAAAAAAATGTTCACTTTTAAATCGTCTGAAATAATATTTAGAAATATTACGAGTGAATAGGATAGTTTTATGGTAAGTTTTTCAAATAATGACCATATTTTGTAATTTGGATATTTTTGAAGTAAAAACATATTTAGCACCGTTGTGATTTGAAACTCGATGAAACGGAAGCGAGCGACACTAAAAAGAGACAAACACATACATCTATCAACAACACATACATCATAAGATTTTGCGTGCGAGAGAATGAGATATCAATAAAATATTTATTTATTTCACGGTTGCTTAGTTTCAATATAATACGATAAATCCACGGTTCCACGCAAGCCTCCTTTGGTCTAGTGGTATGTAGCGTCTGACGAACCTTAGCGGCCGGACATTCAGCGGACCAAGGATCGAATCTTACGAAAAAAAAACATTTTTTAAAAATCTATATCCAATCTCCACCACTCGAAAATGAACAGGCAAAGAAAGCGACATCTAGCGACTCCGAAGAAGAAAACAAAAAATACTTATAAGGCGACCAAATGTATGTGAAAAGGTGCACTGGAATTCGACGACAAAAATATGGAAAAAAATCATCCTTCACATTGATAAAAAAAAGTTCTTCGTAGTCTCCCCACTCTTGTCTACTTTATTTAACTGAAGGTTTCACTTCTACCGCGTGTGAATTGAACAGCCTGATTATTTTTTTCATTTTCGCACTTGTATTACCATTTAAGATTGTTCCTAGCTTTGAGATAACAAATACCATCTTAAATATTATTCAGTGCAACACCCACACAAATATAAAACTGAACTATAGCAACGACGTTCACCAATATAATACACGACAACACAACAAACTACATATATCAAAAATACACTCAACAAAGTTCGGACTGAAATCATTAGAATACATTGCGTACACTAACTATAACAATATAAAGCAACATAATTCTATGAATAAGGTTAAATATATGGTGAAAAATTGGTTATTGGAAAAAGAATATTTATTTTGATACTTGATACTTGATAAAATTTATGAAAAAATGTTTAACTGTAGATAAAAGATGTAAATTATAACTTTAAATATATTTGTAAGGAATTATAAGCACCTGCTGTCAAGCCAATTGCAATTGGCTTAGCGGGACTGGATTGTTGATTTATAAAATAAATAAATAAATTTAAAAAAAAAAAAAAAAAAAATTGCCTGAAGAATTAAGACAGGTAATACGCCTCTAACAAATCTCAAAACGATATATTGAAATCCTATTTTTTCAAATGTTATTTGGAAAACGAGTCATAAGTAGGTACAAACTCTGTTCATGGGCGCAGTTTATATCTTTTTTTAAATCTTATCATGTAATTTTTTTATGTAAACATCTTGTATTAGGTGTGTGTATTTTTGAGCGTGTACCTTTAATTGTATTTTTCCTGATTTGTTTTTTATGCATTTCTATAGTCCATCATGGAGGATACTTTATTTTAACTTTGTGACACCAACAGTACATAAATCAAATGTGCCGTGTTTCGCTACCTCCTTCTTTAGCCAACGTTTCGGACAGCGTTACAGTGTCCATCATCAGGGCAGATGAGGCTCATCTGCCCTGATGATGGACACTGTAACGCTGTCCGAAACGTTGGCTAAAGAAGGAGGTAGCGAAACACGGCATAACACCCCAAAAACAATAACAAAAATACTTTTTGGCCGTGAAAACCTAAAAACATACCTGATTCTTCATATGTTTGTGTCTGTATGTTGCTTCTGTAAAATGTTTTGTAAAATTTTTCTTCATTTATTGTTTATTGTGTCTGCATATTGGGTTGGGTTGGGTTTATTTTTTCAAATGTACCAATTGGCGATCCCTTAATGAGTTTTGATAGCTCATGGGAATGCAACTTCGTTGTATGTTTTATTTAAAAAAAAAAAAAAAAAAATTAAGTGGAACGTTTGCGCCGCCCTTTTCGGCCCGTTTCATACAAATCTTAACCAAACTGTAAAATCATTTTTGTAATTGAAAGGTATATCAAATATCTAGTATGGATGTGAGCTACTTTTTTTAGCTTTAAATTATAACATATAAGCCATTAAAGATTTTGGTGTTTCATGATTTTAGAGACAACTTGGGCAATTATTTGTGAGTAAATAAAAAAATGATTTTACTATATTTATCATATAAATATAATGAAATATAAAATAAAAAATTAAAATTAAAAAAAAGTATATTTTGATAGGTGTAAATTTAAAATACAAATTACCTTTTTACGGCGGAACAAAAATTTGTCGTTTGTACATTAAAATCACTACCCGAAAATGCATTTTTAACGATGTTTTATTTTTTATTTTATTTTTCATTGTATTTGCAAAATATAAATAGTAAAATTATATTTTTTTATTGTTTCTAATAACGTCAAGCCGGTATTAAAGTTTGGAGCGTATTATATCCGTATTATATTTGAAGTGCGGTCCTGTCAGACGTATATTACTGTAAAACTATATGCTGTAAGTGCAAATATGTTGGTGACCCTCACCTTCACTGAGCTAACGTTTCCTAGAATTCTTACCTTACCCCAACGTAATAAACACTACATAAATAATATTGTCTGTATTCTTCGAAAAACAGTAGAGTCTGAATTATTTATTTTTATTTTTATTCATTACTAGCTTTTCCCCGCGACTTCGCTCGCTGGTATTATGGGAAATTACTGTAGCGGTTGAACTTATCAATTATCCCCCCTCCTCCCCACCCCCACCCTCTCCCGCATTCCACACATTCATTCCCTTACATTCAGTTTTCAAACATCTCGCCTGTCACCTAAATTTCATAAAGCTATTATAGCTAAAAGAAAAAAAGAATTATCCAATTTTGTGCATCCGTTCGGAATTTATGTGCTTACAAACATTCCGGATGTTTATTTTTAATTAATATGTGGAAGTTTGTTAATATAACAAAAAATTACACTATTTATTATTCAGTCTTTATAACCGTTACGAATTATATTTTTAATGTAGGAACTCTTATCTGACATTTATTCCAAAACAGAAGCTTGTCCAAAAAGAAACAAAACATATTCTAATATTTGAATTTTCTGGAGCAGTAGCTGACCAGGGGGCTGAGTACCTACCAGCTTAGAGCCCACAAATATATCAACGTCGTTTCCATGTAAACGATTTTTTTCTGACGTTAGCAAAAACTCGCTTTTGTAAGCGACAGAAAACGTATAACAAATATAATATATTAATATTTATAATTTCATAACGCCAGAGCTTGCCATCATATACAGACTATAGTCTTCGCATATAATTTAGCTTTCTATTGGTGAATGAATTTTTAAAGTCTTTTTATTGGTTAATGCGTTAAGCGTTGAACTAGAGCAGTTTCGCATTTATAATATTAAGTATTGATGTAGGTGGATTGTTCTTCTTTTTAACCTACATAAAGTTGTCTCCACCAGTTGGTGGAGAAAAATAACAGAATAACCAATATTGTTATTTTATAATTACTATACTAAAAACGTAACGACTGTGTGTGTTTTAAATTTGTAGCAAAAATTACGTTACAGAGTTGTAACTCCTCGTGAGAGAAGTGTATTTCATACAAATCACAGTTGTCTCCTGCCTCGACTTGCGTATGTATATTCTATAATGTTACAAAAAATGATATGACGACATAAAATATAAAACTATTTTTAAACTCCAAAAAGTATATATAACCTATCAGTAACAGCGATTATTATTTTTTATATTGTTTAATAAAATATTTTTTAAAAAATCTCAAAAACTTGTTTACTTCAACTGATGTTGAATACGGTAATTCTGTCACGTGGGTTGTCACGCGACCTGTTTGAAAACTGAATGTACCGGGATTGAATGTATGGAACTCGGGACATTTTTTTTTTACATGAGCTCCACACAGGAGGCCCTGAGGAAAATAATCTCCCTCAGGGCCTATGTCATCTTCGGGGATGCTGTGTGGAGGGTTTTTAAAGGAAAGGAAATGGAGAATTCTGGGAAGGAAAGGGGTTTAAGGGGTGGGTAGGAATCTGGGGTTCAGTGTATCCTGGTCATCCAAGACCTAGACAAACCTCAACCCATGAACCCGGGCACGCCTCTTAAATCACCAAACGTAGCGAACCACTTGGGGTGACCTATGGCAGAGGTGTGATTATCCAATAAAGGTTACCGGGGTGGCGGTACCCATTTCCGCCTCCCAAATACAAAATGGAATTTTTTTCAAATCGCGGTCGCAAACTTTGGTTTTTTTCAAAGACCACGTTCACTCCTTCTTTTCTTCAATGAGACTCTTCACACAGCATTCACAAAGATGACATAGGTTCTGAAAAAAAATATTTTCTCAGGGTCTCCTGAGTGTAGAGTTTTTTTTTTTTTTTTTACATGAGCTCCACACAGGAGGCCCTGAGGAAAATAATTTCCCACAGGGCCTATGTCATCTTTGGGGATGCTGTGTGGAGGGTTTTTTTAAGGAAGTTTAAGGGTTTTAAGGTTTAAGGAAAGGAGTTTAAGGGGTGGGTAGGAAGGAAAGGGGTTTAAGGGGTGGGTAGGAAAGAAAGGGGTTTAAGGGGTGGGTAGGAATCTGGGGTTCAGTGTGTCCTGGTCATCCACCTTCGAGACCTAGACAAACTTCACCCCATGAACCCGGGCACCCCTGCTAAATCACCAAACGTAGCGAACCACTTGGGGTGACCTATGGCAGAGGTGTTGGTTATCCAATAAAGGTTCCCGGGGCGGCGGTACCCATTCCCGCCTCCCAAATTGAAGAGTTAATATAAAAATAAAAATTTTGGTTATAACCTTAGAGTCTATAATTGGATAAGAATTTAATTGATATCTCAATGGCCCACCTTCAGCAGACGGTAGACAGCTGATTGTTTGTGTTGTGTCTGAGAACAGGTCACTGCAGTCAGGATCGAGTGTTCTGAATACCAGAGGAGACCGTACTATTCGAGACCCGGATCCGCTGCCAAAATACTGCCGTTCATTTACCTACACTAACTTGTAAACGCGTCCAACATTCAATCAGTTCTCTGGAAAGAGGTGCTAAAATACTTACCTACCAAAACACAATCCATTTCTGATAAACATATTCAGCAAAACGTTGATTTCGAACAAATAAATATGTTTTATTTATTTATTAATATTTATATACATACATATTTCAAAACGAAACAATACAAAATGGTGCTTTGTCTATCCAACTGGGAAGGATTCCCGTTTCAGGACAGGCAAATTGCATTTTTAGTTCATAATATTCTTAACAGATGAAAGGTTCCATTAAAGATAACACAAGAAATGAGATTATGTCCAAATAACTATTGAGAACATTAATAATTGCATTCTGAGCGTAGGAATAGTTTCTTTATGTCCTTGAAAGAGTCGCAAAGATGCGATTATTCTAAGTCTGATTTGGAGAAAATTAATAATTGCATTCAGAAAAATGAATGGTTTCTTTTGAGAAATCGCAAGGTTGAGACTCTTTCCAGGTCATTTCGGAGAACATTTACAGTTTTATAATTGAAAATGTAGTATTTAAAAAAAATATAGTTTTTAACTATAATGTTTAAACATTTACATTTAAGTATTTAGAAATTACAAATTTATAAACTTATATATGACAGTGAATTCCCAATGTATAACTATTGAAATGATATAAAGTACTATTTTTTTTTTAAAATTTTTCTTTTACATTTCCTAAGTAATGTAATTTACGTATTTAAAAACCAGAATATATGATCCATACTTAATATTATAAATGCGAAACTGCTCGAGTTTGTTTATGACCTTTTCACGCATAACACAATATAAAGACTTTAATAATTCTTTCACCAATAGAAAGCTAAATTATATGCGCAGACTACAGGTTGTATAGGATGGTAAGCTCTGGCGTTATGAAATTATAAATATTAATATATTATATTTGTTATACGTTTTCTGTCGCTAACAAAAGTGAGTTTTTGCTAACGTCAGAAAAAAATCTTTTCTATGGAAACAATGTTGATATAACTGTTGGCAACTGTCGGCGGATCAACTGTCACCACTCGTAAGGTATCGAATATTATAGAGAAGATTTTATAAATTTATCTAATCGATATAACTCACACACGTTAATGTTAAGTGTTCATAAGGAAAATATTTAGTCTTACAACATAATTTATCTGCAAATAAGGAAAACGGTAAAACACCTATTCAATGGAAACCAGTAAAAATGACGAAATCTGTCACAGCACAGAGCACAGCAGATCAGAGACGTTTATGGTGCAACAATATTAATGCAAAAAATTATAGCTACGTGCAAAATGGAGAAAATATACTGATACAGATTGAGGCCATTCTGAACTGAATCATTTCTTCAAATGACTATTATAATTGCAATGTTAAGAGGAAACCACCGGTGGGTTGTCCATCAATTTCCTCTCTGGATTTTAAGTGCAAATATATTTTTTAATATAATACAAATATCGACCACTAGCATGTCGGTACAAACATTGTATTTCAAATTTCTCGGTGATCGAGTTTCCTCTTAAGTAACCAGATCTGAATAATCAGGGGCTTTCCAATTTTCTCCTTTTCCATAGTTTCAATTTTCTCCTTTTCCATAGTTACAATTTCCTCCTTTTCCATAGTTCCAATTTTCTCCTTTTCCGAAGTGCCAATTTTCTCTTTTTCCATAGTTCAAAATTTCTCCTTTTCCATAGTTCCAATTTTCTCGTTTTCCATAGTTACAATTTACTCCTTTTCCGAAATGCCAATTTTCTCCTTTTCCATAGTTTCAATTTTCTCCTTTTCCATAGTTCCGATTTTCTCCTTTTCCATAGTTCCAATTTCCTCCTTTTCCATAGTTCCAATTTTCTCCTTTTCCATAGTTTTAATTTTCTCCTTTTCCGAAGTGCCAATCTTCTCTTTTTCTATAGTTCCAAAAGTCTCCTTTTCCATAGTTCCAATTTTCTCCTTTTTCATAGTTCCAATTTCTTCCTTTTCCATAGTTACATAATTTTACTCACTAAGTTAAAAATAAAAATAAATTAAAAAGAATCTAAAATAGAAAAATCAGAAAAATATATTTGCACCTCTGGGACTCGAACCCAGGACCTTTCGCTTTCCGAGCAAATGCGCTAACCACTGCGCAGTGGTCATCAAATAGCAGCAAGCGCAGCGCAGCAAATATCTTTTTTTCTGATTCTTCTGTTTCCAGATTTTCGATTGAGTTTCGCTAATATTGTCTTCATTTAATTAAATATTACAATTTCTGGTTTTTCTCATAAAGTTTAATAAAAATAAAAAGAATCTATTAGTTTGAGTGAAAAGGATTGGCATTGATATCACATGATTGAATGTTGACGGCGTTTTCCTACAAGTGCAAAAGCCGTGCAATCGATATGGCTATTCCTGTCGGCCAAGACCTTTACGTGTTTAACTTTAACAGATATATAATAGAAGCTTTCATATTTACCGTGACGATTCACGGTAACGGTATCGTGACGGCATAAAAAAGGCAATAAACATACGTTCTTTATCACAACATTGCTGCAGCTCTTTCTTAAGATGAGATAGAATATGTACACAAGGTGTGTTCCCTCCGAAGGAATTTCATCATTTTCTTGCATCTCTCTCACACACCGCACCGTGACGTCTCCGCATGCCTACAATACTACTAGCATTGACGATAATTTTAAAAGTATGGAATATAGTTACATGGATAATATTCAAGTGTGAATGAATTAAAAAAAAATTGGTTGTCTGTAAAGTCGGTTTACGGACGATAATTTTACGCGATAACTTCACGAGCCGAACGCTTAAGCCGACCGCTTAGGCCGATCGTGCCTCTCTATCGCTAGTACCGCGCTCTCGCCGAACGTTTAGGCCGAACGCTTGTTCCGCGCCCTCGCTTGTACGCCCGGCTAAGGCGGAACGTTACAGCGTGACAACGTGACAATGAGTCATGCTTTTTCGTGAATGCGGCCGGCGTTCATCGATTTATAAGACGTTATCACGTCAAAAAAATTTTGGTTGTCTGTAAAGTCGGTTTACGGACGATAGTTTCACGAGCCGAACGCTTAAGCCGAACGCTTAGGCCGATCGTGCCTCTCTATCGCTAGTACCGCGCTCTCGCCGAACGTTTAGGCCGAACGCTTGTTCCGCGCCCTCGCTTGTACGCCCGGCTAAGGCGGAACGTTACAGCGTGACAGCGTGACAATGAGTCATGCTTTTTCGTGAATGCGGCCGGCGTTCATCGATTTATAAGACGTTATCACGTCAAAAAAATTTTGGTTGTCTGTAAAGTCGGTTTACGGACGATAGTTTCACGAGCCGAACGCTTAAGCCGAACGCTTAGGCCGATCGTGCCTCTCTATCGCTTGTTCCGCGCTCTCGCCGAACGCTTAGACCGAACGCTTGTTCCGCGCCCTCGCTTGCACACCCGGCTCAGGCGGAACGTGACAACGTGACAATGAGTCATGCTTTTTCGTGAATGCGGCCGGCGTTCATCGATTTATAAGACGTTATCACGTCAAAAACTTCAAATGTCAATGCGCTGATGGTTTTGCTTTTGTTCTTCAGCATATAATGCTGCAGCTCTTTCTTACACACTAAATGACAACAGTCGAAAACGAGACAAAAGGTGAACGTATGTCTGCACCCCCCAAAGGAAACACACAATCTTTTTCATACATCTCCCTCACACGTATGAAGGAACGCAATTCCCATCGCAAAAAAATTTTACTTTGGAGGAAACAATCACACGTGTTTTATATGACTCACCATTATTTAATGTGTAAGAAAGAGCTGCAGCATTATAGGAATAAGGAACTATGCTTTTTGCCTTTTTTGCGTCACAGTACCATAACGGTGAATCGTCACGGTAAAGCGTCGATGAAATAGAGCGAGTTTACAAGCTACTATCTGGGCAATTCACTATCTGTTGGTAAACTCGCTCAGTGTCATCGTATTACTTGCTAACTAGCAGATTGCGGACAATCTACGAAAAAAGTTGAAAGGTGGTCAGCTTTACTTGCTTCTCGCTCAAGATGGCGGCGTACCTACAGCTGATTTCGTAACTGTCTTACTGTAATTCTCGATTCTGGCTAGCATGTGGCGCTAGCTGCGAGTTCAAGTTTTTTTACAAAATGTCGACCGAATTGGTTCGCGCGAGAGTCGTTATTTTAGCTGCTACTGTCGCTACTGAGCGAGTAGACAGTTTTTTCTGTCATCATGACAATCTCGCTCGCCGATTCAGCCGCTTTTAAGCTTGTAAACTCGCTCTATGTAATCGAGGCTTAAACATAAAAGCGTCTATTTCATGTCCGAAGGTCCAGAAATGTGCAGAGAACATGCAATACTGTAGACCATGGGTCGGCAACCTTTTGTTGTAAAAGGGCCTAATATTTTATATGGTGATTAGTGCGGGCCGCACTTTGGTCACATGTCATTACAGATACCTATTCCAATTTGGGAGGGGGGTATGGGTACCGCCACCCCGGGAACCATTTATTGGTTAACCAAACCCCTGCCATAGGTCATCCCGAGTGGTTCGCTACATTTGGTGACTGATCAGGAGTGCCCGAGTCCTTGGAGTCAGGTTTGTCCGGGTCTTGACGGTGGATGCGTCTGTCCACCAGCTGCATGGCAAACCGGATCGGGAGAGAATGGTTGAGGGAGTCCCTTTGACTTCTCCAACCGTACCCTTTCGGAATATCGCCTTGCACCGCAGCGGGAGTGATGGATTCATACGTCTGTCACTAATAGGGGTAGGGGTTTTCGAAAATCTGAAAATCTCCATTTTGCGTGAGATTTTTGTGGCCGGTTTTCAAACTCGGTTTGAAATTTCGCTCCTTCACTCCCTTTTTCGCTCCTTTTCTCGCCGCCTTTCACTCTGTTGTGTATGGTTTCGTCCGTTTGACGAGAATCGTTTTGACGAGAATCTTGCGGGCCGCACCAAGACGCCTCGCTGGCCGCAGGTTGCCGACCTATGCTATAGACTATAGACGAACACAATGTAAACAAACTTTAAGCTTTCTGGTACATAGATACATTCTTCTTCTAGAACCCTCTTTCGTTCATTCTTGGAACATTTCAACGGAACTGCACTCGTTTTAGTAAAATAGCTTTAGTATCTATTATGTAGCGTTCTTCCATCAAGTCTTCTTTCTATCAATCTTTCTGTATCTAGGTCTAGGTCTAGATCAGAGATCTTCAAACAATTTTTGCCCTGACCATGTGCCGATGTATTTAAATTTTAGCACTGAATATTGGTCGGGAAATTTTATAAAAAAAATTGCCGGAGCACTGGTTGAGAAATTGTATAAAAGTTTTTGATATTGAGAAATTCCAAGTTTTGAAAATTTTCTTTTTGGCATTCAGGATGTGTTTGAAAATTTCAACGATTCTTTTTGAAAATAACAGAGGAGGCCACTTCCGTTTACTACAATCCTAAATAATAATTATAACGTTATATGTATTTGTATAGCGCAGTTTTGTGTCATTTCACTTAAAGTGCGCTTAAATATAATAAACCTATAAATACCTTCCTAAAAATAATCCTACAGTGCTAACTAGTCATTGATACTAATGTAGTCATTGATATTAAAACAGTCATTAAATTAGTCATATTTAAACTGTCTTGTAAACCGAAACAGCTGTAACAAAAATACAAAGGTACTTAAATGCTTGCAGAACTTGATAATAAAACTATCAAATTTAATTTTAATTAAATATAAAAAAATGGAGTTCTACGAATTAAACACAAACACAATTATTAAAATGTTTATGGTTTCGTTGTTTGTTTTTGGGTTGTTATGCCGTGTTGCGCTACCTACTTTTTAGCCAACGTTTCGGACAGCATTACAGTGTCCATCCTCAGGGCATATGATGGACACTGTAACGCTGCCCGAAACGTTGGCTAAAGAAGGAGGTAGCGCAACGCGGCATAACACCATAAAAACAAATAACGAAAAAAAAATTATGTTTTCTGAGTCACTGGTAAGATATTTCAAAATGTATATTTCTAATGTACGGGACCGTTATGCCTCCCGGTGTTATTTTACAGCATTTTTAATATGAAAAAGAATATTTGATTTGTGGTGAGCATTCGATGAATGCTTTCCTCATAATCTCAAAACTTAGTTTTTTGAGATGTCTGACTAATCAACTGGACGATCGATATTTATTTATTTTATAAGGTTCTCCATAAACAGTTATACACCAGAATATTAGGGGGAAGATTACAAAATTTAAAGAAAAAAAATGTATGAGGGCAGTTCATATGTATGTATGACCAAATGTCATTGTCATGAAGTCATGACAGAAAAACTCTGGGATACCGTCATCTTTTTACGATTGGAATTATCTCTTCAGATTTCTGCGTTTTCCTTAATCATTTTCCTTAAACTTCACGAGTCCAGTATTAATTAATTATCCAGAGTGGAAGATACTCTCAGTATCGCCCTGGTCTAAGACCACCATTCAGAATTAAAACGTTGCTTGAAATGGCTTTAGTCGTGTTTGGTGACCTTACTTCCCCATCTTCCTCTTCCCCATCACCTTCCCCTCCCCATTACCTTCAGCCTCGTGACACACCCCAATTGGGGATGCCATAGTCTTACTGGCTCCAGACGGGAGCAGCTGGGACTCTTGTGAGGTATTCACATAAAAAAAATCAGAGTGTGCAATTCACACTACGAAGAGACTACGAAGCACCGCTCAAAGATAAGACCGATTATACTATCTCATTCCCTCGCAGGCTAAATCCTATAGAAGTATGTGTTTGTCTCTTTTTAGTGTCACTTTTTTTCATTTCATCGAGTTTCAAATCACAATGGTGCTAAAGAAGTTTTCACTTAAAAAAAATTGGTTGTCTGTAAAGTCGGTTTATGGACGATAATTTTACGTGATAACGTCATATAATAACGATGGAGTGGAAGAGAGATATAAGCGTCACAAGCCGAACGCCTAGGCCGAATGCTTGTTCCGCGCTCTCGCTTGCACGCTCGGCTCAGGCGGAACGTGACAATGAGTCATGCGTTTTCGTGAGTCTAGCCGGCGTTCATCGATTTATAAGACGTTATCACGTCAAAATTAAGCTTTGTTAAATGTCCCTTCGCATGGCGTCCAGCATCCCAAAAGATGGCAGGCTGAAAAAGGAGGATTATAGACGAGCCTTTCTCACCTCTCTAGAGAAGCGCGTGACGCGTCTATGCGCCCTGGCGTCTATTCCGGTGCGCGCCGATCTGCGCACCAAAAGCGTCGCGCCCGAAATACCACCTCTAGCGAGTCTACCTCCACAGTACGGAATAGTCTCTCGCCCGCGCTGTGCCGCGCTGGTACAACGTCATACGTGCGCCGCTCTCGTATTAATTAAATTGTACAATATATTGTTATAAACTTTTATTCTAAATTGAGTGGTAAACAAAATATACTTTGTTTATTTTAAAAATAAATTACAAAAATATTAAGTGCAGTTTTTAAGGCTTGATTTTCAATTTCAAATTAATAGTAACTTAATTGAAAAAGCTCTTAAAACTTAAATTAGTTGAAATCTGTGTTGTGCGGGGTGTTTCTGTACAAATTTTGGATACGAAATAAAATATATTTTATAATGAATGCCCAGTAAACGTTCAAAAAGAAGCAGAAAGGGAGATATGTGAATACGAATTTAATAGGGAACGCTTTAATGTAAAAAAAATACGATTATAATTAAGCAAGAATTGTGAAAATATTTAATAAAACACCACTCGTTTAAATTTTTTCCGTATTTTTTACATGTTAAATAAATTTAAAAAAATCAGAGTGCGCAATTCACACGCGGTAGAAGTGAAATCTTCAGAAAACTAAAGTCGATAAGAGTGGGGAGTTTACGAAGCACCGCATAAAGATTAGACCGATTGTGCTATCTCATTATCTCGCAGGCTAAATCCTATAGATGTGTGTGTTTGTCTCTTTTTAGTGTCGCTTTGTAGTTTCATCGAGTTTCAAATCACGCGGTGATAAAAAAAGTTTTCACTTAAAAAAATGTGTTTGTAATAATTTTCTGAGCGTACTTCTGGGAATTTCATATACTGTTTTAGCTCGAATTTTTAAGAGGAATATAAACGCTGTAAATATTTCGATTCTCATGCCATACAAAATTTAAAATCGCGCGTCGATTTGCGCGAGGCAAGTAAGCGAAAAAGTGGTTTTAATTTATTTTGTGCATAATTTTACAAGAATGAAAAAAAGTTAGAATATACAAAACCTCAAAAATAGTCTTAGCCATAAAGGAGTATTTAAAAAAAAATTGTTTCTTATATTAATTACTTCACAGTTAAGTCATGAAAAAACATTTTTTTAGTGGTATACGCTTATATTTTTTGTTATGTAAATAATAATTTTATTATAATTCCAATACATTGAAAAGCTAATAAAAGCTTCAATTTATCCGTAGCGTATTTTTTTTATCATAATGTAAACCCATTCGTCGTAAAGATGAATCTAAATAGTGTCTAAATTGGATTTCACGTATAGCTTCATCTTAAGAACTTAAAAACTTAAAGTGTTTAAGGGAATTATTATGTTATAAATCGATAAAAATTCGGAATGTGAGGTCTTAAAGTGAAGTTGATTCTCAATTTAAAAGCCTTTACAGTAAATATTGTTGGTCTAAAATCTAAAATAATGAATAGTCTATCTTCAGCGTGTATATTCGTTCAATTTTAAAACTGGCTGGTATTTGCAGAGGTATGGTAAAGAGCGAACGCACGTCCGCCATATGATCTTGGCATTGTTAAATTGATCAATCTGTCTATTTATTTGAAAGCTGTCCAAAATCTTGGCGTTCTACGTTTTATTTTAATTTTATTTAAACAGTCTTTATAAACTCATAAAACAATGTTAAGAATATTTATGACATTGATCAATAAAATGACGACTTTGAAAATTAAGATCATAATACAAAAAAAAATACACAACTATATCTATATATATACATTTAATCAAAATATGCTTGCTTGGGGATGTTTATATGAGATGTCTATGTATCGCTTTATTAAGTACTAGCTTTTCCCCGCGGCTTCGCTCGCATGGTATTACGGGAAATTACTGTAGCGGTTGAACTTATCAATTATCCCCCCTTCTCCTCACCCCCACCCCCTTCCGCATTCCATACATTCATTCCCTTACATTCAGTTTTCAAACATCTCGCCTGCCACCTAAATTTCATAAAGCTATAGCTCAAAGAAAAAAAGAATTATCCAATTTTGTTAATTCGTTCGGAATTTATGCGCTCACAAACATTTCGGATGTTTATTTTTAATTAAATATTTGGAAGTTTGTTAATATAATTAAAAAATTACACTATTTATTATTCAGTCTTTATAATCGAATATATTTATAATGTAGGAACTATATTTTTACGAATTATATTTTTAATGTAGGAACTCTTATCTGACATTTATTGCAAAACAGAAGCTTGTCCAAAAAAAAAAACGAATTCTGATATTTGAATTTTCTGCAGTAGTAGCTGACCAGTAGACTGAGTATCTACCAGCATAGAGCCCAAAAATATATCAACATTGTTTCCATAGAAAATATTTTTTTCTGACGTTAGCAAAAACTCGCTTTTGTTAGCGACAGAAAACGTATAACAAATATAATATATTAATATTTATAATTTCATAACGCCAGAGCTTACCATCGTATACAACCTGTAGTCTGCGCATATAATTTAGCTTTATATTGGTGAAAGAATTTTTAAAGTCTTTTTATTGGTTAATGCGTGAAAGCTTAGCAAACAAACTCGAGCAGTTTCGCATTTATAATATTAAGTATGGATAGGAAATGTTTGAATCTTTCAAAATACCTTCTTTAAGCCACCACGAAGGTTTCTGGATTATTACAACCACATGGCAAAACATTTGAAAAGTTTTTTAATCATTATAAAAACTCTTGCAAAACTGTAAAAAATGTCAAAATTTTGACATTTTTTATAGTTCTGTCAAAGACACGATTTTCACACCTTAACCCCTCAGGCCTCGGGCATATGTTATCGGAAGGTCAACATATTTCCGCTTAGCAATAAAATCCAAATAACACGAATATTTCTGAAGTATCCGAAAACTAAAAACTGTTTTTGAAAGGTGATGAAATATGCGTTCAAACGTTATAATTTAAATATAAAAGTTTTGAATGAAAACATAAAGAGTTTTGAAAATGGTTCTAACCTTAAATTTTTTTTAACTAAAATTACTGATACCGAAAAAAAACACATCGTCGCAAGAAAGCAATACTGCTGTAACAGCCAAAAACCAAATTGTTCAACAATTTATTTATTTATTTAAGGAACATAAACAGTCTTAGTAATATAATATACATAAGAGGATGATAAAAAACAGACCAATTATTAATGTTCATAGATAGGTATTTAGAAACAACACTAACTGAATGTAAACTAGAAATTTAAGTAATGAAAGGAAAAAACAGAACTAAGCAGCAATTTAAAAAATAATAATAATTCAAATCTAAATTCAACAAATTAATGATAAACCAATACATAACAATAAAATAAGTGTGATTATATATATTTTTTTACATGGGATCCACACAGGAGGCCCTGAGGAAAATAATTTCCCTCAGGGCAGGGTTATTTTATTTTATTTTTTTATTTGTAAGAAACAAACAGCTTATATACATACAATACACAAAAAATTATACATGTTAACTGCAGTGAAGCCAAAAGAGTTTCTTATGCTAATATATTTTCTATATGGAGTTTTAATTTATCTTAAGCTAAAGTAGGCTACTTTGGAAGGGGAGAGGAAGGGGAGAGGAAGGGGAGAGGAAGGGGAGAGGAAGGGGAGAGAAAGGGGAGAGGAAGGGGAGAGGGGGGAGAGGAGAGGGAGAATATAGGATAAGGATATGAGATCCTTATGTTATCTTTGACGATGCTGTGTGGAGGGATTTTTTAAGAAAAGGAAGGAAAGGAGAGTTCTGGGAAGGAAAAGGGTTAAAGGGGTGGGTAGGAATTTGGGGTTAGATGTGTCATGGTCAATGGCCTCCAAGACCTAGATAAACCTCACCCCATGAACCCGGGCACCCCTGCTAAATCACCAAACGTAGCGAACCACTATAACTGAAATAGACTGTAAAAAAAAGGTATTTGGGTTCGGAAGGGTAAGGGGAGGAGAGGGATAAGGGAAAGTTGCCACGCAAGTAATATAAAAATATTAGATACAATTAATTCATGTGTTATTCGCACCTAGAATGTTATACAGTGAAGTTCTGTAGCGACAGTAACTAGCAGTAAATACATCAACACGTGTGTCTATATTTGAAAATTTATTGTTATAGTAGTTACATGTCCTTTGCTTAAATTCATTTTGATTGGAATTGGTGTTGCATTGTTGACTTTGGGGTGTGTACTGTGTAAATCAGTTAAAAACGTATTATTGACAAAACGGCTGGTTTTTCCAACGTCGTACAGTTCTTATTTATCGTTGTAGAGTCACGGGACCTAGATAGATCGACGCAGAAAAAAAAAACTTTACAAAATGGTGTTTAAAAAGTATTTTCGTGGGTAGTGGCGGTTACAGCATTATGGCTTTCCCGACATTATTAGTTAGGTTAAGTATATTCAGGGGTGGGCAAAATACATGCTTTGCTGTAATTAAAATACAAATTACAAAATACTTTTGAATATTTCTATTTTTGAAACTGATAATTCATGGTGGAATTCCATTATAATATATTATAATAAAAACAAATATAAAACTTTTTTCCACTTTAAGTTTATTGACCGTAACCGGTTTCAGCTCGATAGAGCTATCTTCAGACTGGTACAAATTATTCTTAGTCTACGGTTTATATGCACAACATATGAGGGAGGGGAAGCGGGGTGGTCTAAAGGATTTTAATCAATTATATTAATTACATTTGTTACGAAGTCGTTTTAGACTATCGAATTTCTAAATAATGTTGGTAATTCCAGTGGGCTAATTACCTTGCGTTTGTAGCTCGCTTCCACGTTGTTCAGGGGAAAACCTTACATGTAATTTGAATTATTAATGACCTAATTTTATTGTCAAATCGTTATTATATTTTATGATGCATGGGATTTTTTAATTGCTTTCCCCCCTTATCTAAGGGTGCGTTTCCATAGAAGCAAAGCTGAGCAGAGTTAAATGGAGACATGCAAAAATTAACCAATCATATTGCTCAGAAAACAATCTCATCTCCGCTCCACTTGTAAAGTTTTGTGGTTTTGACAGAATTTGATCATACATTACCAATTATCAATTAACTCACATCTTCATGAATAAATACCGCGAAACGATGAAAACGATAATTGACAAGCTACTTACGTTGACGTACAGCGTAGCCAACTCTAAATGTTAACATATATTGCTCTAGACTAGATTCTAGCGTTTTTAGTCTATGTATTAACTATGTCAGTTTATTTTTCATTATCATAATTAAGATCGTTAAATGTATTAGAAAATGTATTTTGAAGCCGTAAGTATTTGAAATACAAATTACATACCTCAGCATCAGGTAATTGAAATACCAATTACAAAATACATTTATAGAAAGTAATTGGAATACAAATACAAAATACGTATTTGTATTTCAATTACAAGTAATTCAAATACTGCCCAGCCCTGAGTATATTTATAAACGTTATCATCAACTCACTTTTTGTCGTTTCATGTAAAAAATAATTCAGAAAAATATTCCCAAAGCTATAATTTTTTCAAGTTGCAGTCGGAGATTTAGATACGTAAAGGTGTATTTTTAATTAATTTGCGTTAAAATTTTTGATTTGTTTATAAAGCGCGGTGTTTTCTCTTTCTAACACCGTTTAGATCTTATTTTTAACCACGATAGTAAGGGAGACACAACGATTTCTACTAGACCAGTATGATTTGTTCCGAAAACCGTGCAAATAGACCTGACTGATTAATATTGATTTATTAATATTTCACGACGCCTCTCGTTCCTCGAAGTAAACGGTAGACGGTGGACAGTAAAAGTATAAGAGACTAGACTCAGTAGACAGTACAGACTACAGACGGAGACAGTGTACAGTAGACCGATGAGGTAACACATTTTGGCGCGCTCAGTCAAGTCACGGACCACGTGTGTCGCCCTTCCCGCCCACTAGCATTGGGAGACGTGTACTCACGCAGTCAGTACCTGTGTACAGTTTACATCAGTCTATTTGTAGGGCGTTCAACCAGCTCCGTCTGAAATCACGGCGAAATAGTTCACTCAATTCGGTATAAATCCATAGACATAGTATTCATAGACCTGCCCTAAGTGATAAAAGCGTATTATTTCCCCCTCCCCATACAGATTTTGGAACCGGATTTTGGAACCGTCTCGGTCCGCGTGTGGCTTCGCGCGAATCTAGAAAAGGTGACGTCATCATTCTTGTGCGACCTAGCATCGAGGTCTCATCGTTAGATTTTACAAAATAACCCGGCATGAATGGTAGCATGTGCCATGAAAACGTGTAAAAATAGAAATGAAAAGGAGAATAAACCCAATTATCATATTAAATTCCATAGGTAAGCATTATTTTACTTTATTTTAAGCTTATTCAGATCATATTATGATATGATTAGTTTTAGGGACATAACTTTGACATCGAGATACAATGGCGACGCGAAACACAAAGCCGTTAGCAAAAGAATCAGGGATGTGCCTTCGCCTTTTGCGCTTTGATAAAATACATAATCGTATCATTTGGAACATCTGTTTATTCATCTGTTATTTCTTGCTGAAACTCCGTCGTATTAATAAAGGATAATAAACCAAACATTTTAAAATTTATTCCACTTTAAGGGCGTTATTACTCAACGAGTTTTGAATTTTACACAACTCAATTAACAACCGTTAATATAGGATAAATGGTTGGTTATCAGTTGTGTAAAATTTAAAACACGTTATTAGTAAGGGGTTGAACGTGGAATAAAGTTTTTTTTAGGTGTGAGAAAGTGAGAAGTACCTAGCTATGTAGATCTGGGCACTAAATACACCTAAAGCCATTTCAAGCAGTTGGGGAGATACTGAGAGTATCTACAAAAACTAGGAGCAAATAATAATGTAACTGCTACGTATTATTATAAATAATTCACGTAAATTAATTTTAATTAAAAGAGATATTATATTATTTTATTATTGATAGGAACAGAGCGGTTGTAACAACCCTAAAATCAGAATGTAAGCGTCTGGCAGAAGTGTGCTAGTCGCTGTTTACTGGGGTAAGTAAATTATGAAACATTTGTGAAAGTGTCTTAACTAAATACGGCAATAAAATATTCGACTCTGAAAACACGTGAACTTTACTTTGCCGTATTTGGACTTCTCAAATTTGTTCATAACGTGGCGAGTAATTCGCGCTCACATGTAAAAAGGTCTATTCATTCAAAAGCAGATTTTACTTTTAAGAACTAAATGGTGATATTATACTGCGAGGTGCCTTTATACTGTCAGATTGATTTATTGACGAATCACATTCCGTCACAGTCATCTTCCCGCCCTCGCGTCCCGCTAGAGTTGGATTTTCCCCTCTCCTGTATGTTCTTGTCTAGTCTTTTCATATGTCTATGTATAAATCCCATTTCTAGCGAATGAGCGCTTTTATTGTCACCGCGACTATCCACTATTACTGTATTAAAAAAGCATGAAACGTACGTTATTTATCCTAATAATGCTGCAGCTCTTTCTTGCACATTAAAAAATGGTGAGACAAAAGATGAGACATGCAATATACGTGTGTCTGTTTATAAACAGATATATCTTGTTGCGGCTCTGCTACGGCGACGAGAATTGCATTTCATTTTCTTAAGTGGAACGTATGCGCGGCCCTTTTCGGCCCGTTTCATACAAATCTTAAATTTGGATTTGAGATCAAAATACCCAACCAAACTGAAAAATTATTTTTGTAATCAAAAGCTATATCAAATATCTATGTGATGTGAGGTATTTTATTTATTTTTGCTTTGAATTATAAGATATAGGCCGTTAAAGATTTTTGTGTTTTATTATTTTAGAAGCAACTTGGGCAATTATTTGTGAGTAAATGAAAAACAATGAAAAAGTAATTTTGATGGTCGTGTGTCCAGTAATGAAAGACGTATGAATCCGTTCCTACCACTGCTGTGCAAGTCGGTCGAGAGAGTCAGGCTGAAGAGTTCAGAAGGTCACCCTCAACCAGTCTCCCCCGATACATCCCGCAACGCAATAGGTGTGCAAACGCATCCGCTGCCAAGAACTATACAAACCTCACCCCATAAACTTGGGCACTCCTACTAAATCAAACGTAGCAGCGTACTGCTTGGATTGACCTAAGGCAGAGGTGTTGGTTATCCAATAAATATTCTAGGGGAGGCGACACCCATGCCCGCCTCCCAAACTAAAAGAAACTCGTTATTTCATCATGTTTACATGATAGATTTATAGATTCCCGGAATATTTGCGTCATATTATTTATTTAATGCTTCTCCGAAGTTAAAAGCACTTACGATACGAGTATTAATATCTAAACGAGTGTTTTATTATCGTAAGTTCCAGTAATATAACTGCAAACTAAAAGATAAAAATTACGTGCAATATTTACCTTTGCATAAATCTAAACTCTTATCTCCTACGTGTCTCGCACCTACAGTCATTATGAGGTGTATCGTAGTTTTAATAAAACTTGTTCAACAACCAAATACCTACCTGTATTAACTCTTTATGTCTCGTGGTAAATTGTGTTATCTTGTGTTATGCAATAAATTTCTCTGCATCATATATTTGCAAAGCTTTGGATAATAGCGTCATTTTCAACCACGTGCGGCGACAAAATGAGCGATTTTTCTAGATATTTAAAAAATAATAATAATTGTTAAAATCGAAGATTAAGGCGGCGCTTCCCGGCCCAAAAAGAAGAAGATGGATAGATATGTAATTACGAATGTTGGACAGAGCGCGCTAATATTTTAAGTGATAAAATTGAAGCGAAAATTGCGAAAATGCTTAATAAAACACGACTCGTTTAAAATAGAGCAAAAATCTCATGGAGCGTATCTTAAGTATCATTTAAAGAAACGTTGTAAATTTTTTCACAAATATAACTTGTAAAATAATAGAAATAGACTTGTTTTAAATAATTTTCGGAGCATACTTTGCGATTTTTTTCTATCGAGGGAATTTCATATAATTTGCGTTTCGGCGTGGAACGTACCTAGATATTATCTTCAAAAATAACATATATTTTTTTAAGAGCTTAAAAACTTCAAATGTTTAAGGGAGATATGTAAGAAATCGGCCGAAATTCGGATAGCGGCGGCTAGTTCCCTATCATTACACAAGCACCAATTTCCTTGTAAGGATCATTAAGGCCGCACTCTTGAAACGCACAGCGCCGAAAAAGAAGAAGATGGAGAGATATGTAATTACGAGTGTTGGACAGAGCGCGCTAATATGTTTAGTCGTAGAATAGCAGCGAAAATGGCGAAAAAGCTTAATAAAACATGAGTCGTTTAAAGTAGAGCAAAAATCTCGTGGAACGTATCTTAAGTATCATTTAAAGAAACATTGTGAATTTTTTCACAAATATTTTTTCACAAAATTTTTTCACAAATATAACTTGTAAAATAAAAGGAATAGACTTGTTTTAAATAATTTTCGGAGCATACTTTGCGATTTTTTTCTATCGAGGGAATTTCATATAATTTGCGTTTCGGCGTGGAACGTACCTATCTTCAAAAATAACATATATTTTTTTAAGAGCTTAAAAACTTCAAATGTTTAAGGGAGATATGTAGGAAATCGGTCGAAATTCGGATAGCGGCGGCTTAAGTTCCCCATCATTGCACAAGTACCATTTTCCTTGTAGGGATTATCCAAATCAACCATCAACGAGTGAAAAAACTCCGCCGCTGCTGTTGTGCCGGTTCGTGACCGGAGGGGACCCAGCAGCAGCGTTTGGGGCGCATTGGGCGACCTCTCCAGCCGGACTCTCCCTGCCCATCGCCTTGCACCGCAGTGGGTGGGTTGGATTCATACGTCCATCATTCCTGGAAATTCTGATCCCCAGCATCCTACCCACCCCTCATACCCTTTCCTTCCCGACCTTCCACTCCACACACACAAAATAAAAACAAAAATAAAAATGAACTTACAAACTTTCAAAAATAACTTTTCAACAACGGCGAGAAGCAGGAGTCCCCGGTGCAGGCCAAAACTGTTGGTGAATTTCACCAACATTCGCGGCCTGCACAAAAACTTAAACTCTGTCCACCACCATCTTCTCTCCCAACGTCCTAACCTTCTCTTCCTCTCCGAAACGCAGATAGCCGAGCCTCCAGACGCCTCCTATCTGGACTGCCCGGGCTTCATCCTCGTAGGCAAATTTAGACCCAAGGGAGGTGTGTGTCTCTACAGTCGAGCTGACGTCAACTGTGTGCGTCTGTTGAATCTGGAAATCTCCAGATTCGACGTAATGTGGGTGCGCGTCAATCTTGCCAGTACGGTAAGGTTTTATGCGTGTTTATACCGCTCACCCAACCTTAGCGAATCAGACACGTCCGAGCTCTTCAAACATTTAAGCAACACTATTGATGACCTCTTGCCCCGCTTCCCTACGGCAGAGTTTGTGGTCCTGGGGGACTTCAATGTTCATAACGAACCTTGGTTGAAGTTCTCGGGATCAACAGACTCGGCTGGACGACAAGCGGAGTCCTTTGCCCTTTGCCACGGACTGGAGCAAATGGTTCAGGAGCCTACAAGGGTTCCTGATGTCCAGTCTCACCGCTCTAATCTGTTAGACCTGTTTTTAACCACTGTGCCACACGGTTACAAGATTGACGTCACAGCGCCTTTAGGATCGTCGGACCACTGCCTGGTGACGTCATCAATCCCCGTAACCTTCAGACCGCCAAACGAGAGGCTGAAAAGAAAAGTGTGGCACTATAGGTCTGCAGATTGGTTCGGTCTGCGGGCACATTTTAATGCTTTCCCGTGGTCAGCTGTCTGTTTTCGGACTTCGGATCCCTCAAGATGTGCCCAGGAAATTGGTGAAGTCATCACGTCCGCGATGGATGGCTTCATCCAATCCACTATTAAGGAAACTGGTGTGGGCTCAAAGCCGTGGTTCAGTCGACAATGCTCTGAAGCAGTGCGACGAAAAAACGCGGCTTACCGAGCCTACAACACATCTCGAACGTCCGAAAACAGAATATTATACAACCAAATTGCAAAGGAAAGTAAGAGAATCATCAATAGGTCGAAATTCGAGCACGACCTGCAGGTCAGCAGAAAGCTGGCTGCCTGCCCGCATGGTAGCAGAGCGTTCTGGTCGCTTGCGGGCTCTATAGGTCGCAATTTCTGCAAACCCAGTCTGCCACCTCTTACCAGACCTGACGGCTCTCTAGCAAATACCGCCGCCGAAAAGGCTAACTTATTAGGCAAAATGTTCGCGGAAAACTCGACCCTCGATGATCAAGGTGCTATCCCGCCGTCGGTTCCTCACTGCGGTTTTCGTATGAAAAAGCTGAGGATTCGGCATCGGGATGTACTCCAAGTCTTACGAGGGCTTGATGTTAATAAAGCTAGTGGGCCTGACGGAATACCTGCCCTGGTATTGAAGAGGTGCGCTGCAGAAATAGCTCCAATTTTGACGAAGCTTTTCAAAATGTCCCTGAAGTCTGGGTCTGTGCCCTCTGGTTGGAAAAAAGCGATCATTCACCCTATTCCAAAGAAAGGTGACCGCTCTAATCCGGCCAACTACCGCCCCATAGCGATCACATCTGTTCTGTCAAAAGTGATGGAACGTGTGGTCAACGACAAACTACTCACATACCTCGAGAAGAACAAAATTATTAACGACCGTCAATACGGATTCCGGCGGAACCGCTCGTGCGGTGATCTTCTCGCGTATGTGACACATGTTTGGGGGCGGTGCCTGGAACGCTTTGGTGAGACCCAAACCGTTGCACTGGATATTTCCAAGGCCTTTGACCGGGTTTGGCACCGAGGGCTTGTCAACAAACTACCTTCTTACGGACTTCCCGCTTCCTTGTGTACGTGGATTGCCGACTTTTTGAGGGAGAGGTCGATTCAGGCGGTTGCTGATGGTTTCACCTCTTCCTCGCATTCGATAAATGCTGGCGTCCCACAGGGATCGGTTCTGTCTCCGACTTTGTTTCTGTTGCACATCAATGACCTCTTGACATGTGCACCGATTCATTGTTACGCGGATGACAGTACAGTCCATGATAGCTTTTTGTTTGACAAGCCTCCAAAGGGCTCACAAATCCCAATGGCTCGGAGGGCTTTGAAACAAAGAATGGACGGTTACCTCGAGAGTGTTTTCTCTTGGGGTAAGAATAACCTCGTCGAATTTAATGTTTCAAAGACCCAATCATGTCTGATTACGTCTAAAAGGGATCGGAATGATAATCTAGTCTCCTTCAACGGAAGCAATCTCCCGAACAGGCCTTCCATTGATATGCTTGGTGTAACTCTAAGTGACCAGCTCAGGTACGGGGGCTCCATCGAGGCCAGAGTTAAGTTAGCCTCTCAGAAACTGAGCGTACTGTACAGGGCCCGCAGATACTTTAATAGTACACAACTGCTAACCCTGTACAAATCGCAAGTGCGCCCCACGGTTGAATTTGGCAGCCACCTCTGGTCTGGAGTCCCAAAATACCTGAAAAAAACCCTCGACTCTGTGCAGAAACGGGCGGTCCGTTTGATAGATTCTCCTAACTTAACAAATGGACTGCAATCTTTAGAGCACAGGCGTCAGGTGGGAATGCTGTCCTTGTTCTACCGGTATTACAATGGAAGATGCTCCGAGGAACTAGCGTCACTGATCCCCTCGGCACCGGTGCATAGTCGGGAAACACGCCAAACACGCGCTCAACATTTGTACACGGTTGACATTAGTCACATGAGAACGGGTCGTTTCTACGACTCGTTCTTGAGTTCAACAGCCCGGCTGTGGAACGATTTGCCGGCTTCTGTGTTTCCTCCCTCCTACAATATGGGTCTCTTCAAGACCCATGTTCACTCCTTCCTCTCCTCAACAGCACCCTCCACACAGCATCTTCAAAGATGACATAGGCCCTGAGGGAAATTATTTCCCTCAGGGCCTCCTGTGTGGAGTTAACATAAAAAAAATAAAAAAAAAAATATTTTCAGGTTATTCGTAACCAGAGAATGTTTTTTTTTCTTTAAAACATGTTTGTAAAATAATAACTTTGTTTTGTTGACAACATTGAAAACATGTCGGTTACTCAACCTGCTTCGTCATTTCGTTTTTGGCACTTCTTCCGATTCATATATAAGGTCGTAAACAAATGTGGCTAGGATCCCACTGAATAAAATTTACATAGAACGTAAATAATTCTCTAGAACGAGACATCTAACCCTACCCAATGTTTCACATTTTCTCAACAAAATTTTTCGTTATCATTCTTTAGTTCAAATTCAGTATTTTTTTATACAAATTTAAATTTTTCATACATTAGAGACCATCCATAAATTACGTCACACATTAAAGAGGGGCGGGGAGTAGAGAAGTGTGACATTGTGTGACAAGCGCCCTTGAGGTGATTTTTCACAAAAACGGCGCTATATAAATCATCCAATTATTATTAATTATTATTAAGGGTTTTGGGGGGGGGGGGGGCATCAGTTCTGTGCCATCACATGTAAAAAACTAAATTATTAAAACGCAAAAAAAATTTGATGTAAAATTGCAAAATATGTGACGTCACACTAGGGGGGAGGGGGTCTCACAAATGTGACGATGTGTGACAGGGACGGGGGACGGGGGATGGGGGGGGGGGGGTCAAAAAAACATGATATTCGTGTGACGTAATTTATGGATGGCCCCTTACAAACATACATTTTTATAAAGAGTAAATGTGGTGGAACTAATTGTAATCAAACATGTTCTACACTTAATTCAACTTCAAATATTAAATATCTTGGTGTATATATAGATCAACATTTTAAATGGAAAACACATACTTGTGAACTTGTCAAAAGAATTAGGAAATGTATATATATATTTATCAGAATTAGAAATATTCTTAGACTAGAAAACCTCAAAAAAGTGTACTATGCAATTGTTCAATCTATATTACAGTACGGTATTATAGGGTGGGGAGGAACTTATGATGTTATTTTAAATCCTCTGAAAATAGTTCAAAGATTGATAATTAAGGTTATCTTGAAAAAACCATCTACATTCTCTACTGAAAGAATCTTTACAATATTCAAAGTATCTAAATACAGCTAAAAAAATTACAATTCAATATATCAGCAAGATTTCAAAACAATATCAAAATCCCTAAATTTAATACCAAGCACATCCAAAATACCTATCTGTATCTAGGTATAAATTATTTCAACAACCTCCCATTAGAACTAAAAATTATCGAAAATATACATAAATTCCAAATTAAATTGAAAAATCACCTGAAACAACTGTAAGAGTCCATTTCTACCGTTAATATTTCATTTAAATCTTGAAATTTATTTATTGTTGTATCTCGAGTTTTCTTACATATCTTTTGTTATTAGATGCAATATTATTATTTTCTACTAAATTTTACATATACTTGAGCTTGAATTCCCTCACCAAACACAAGAGCCTTGTCTCTTTATGATGAGGAAATGCTATTGTTATGTTCATTTTACAACTCTGTTTAACATATAAAAAAATGTATACTTATTGTAAAAACATACAAATATTAAATAAAAAAAAAATAAAAAAATATATATATATATATATATATATATATATATATATATATTATAAGAACAATCAACCAAATTTGGTACCTAACAAAGGTACCTATTTAAAATACCTATAATTCTTATAATATTCAAAGTATTTGATTTATCATTATCATAGATGAGTGCTACAATTAAATTCATTAATTTAATGAGTTTATTCGAAAATTTAATTTTGATTGAACAATTAATTATATTATTTGTCAAGATGTCATTCTCAAATTGTTTGACGTGTTTGACAATAGTTTCATAAGAGTTTTTGTAATGATTAATAAAATTTCAGATATATTGTCGTGTGGTTGTAATAATCCAGAAACCTTCGCGAGGGTGAAAAGAAAATATTCTGAAAGTTTCAAACATTTGGTATGCTTAATATGGCAATACATAAACAAGAAACAAACAGCAAGCAAACATTAATTTATATATATATATTAAACTCATTGTGAGTCGGATCTGTGGCTACTGATATAACCTTTAAGTATTCGCTTACTTCGATTAGAAAACAATACGTAAAACACCATAACAAATTATATTGTTATTATTTTTTTATTTTAACTTTTTATGAGTAAAACCTCAAACTGTAATATTTAATTAAATGAAGACATTATGAGCGAAACTCAATCGAAAATCTGGAAACAGAAAATCAGAAAAAGGTATTTGCACCTCTGGGACTCGAACCCAGGACCTCCCTACTTTCCGGGTTGGGGCTCTTATCCACTGAGCTAAGGTGTCGATATCCAATTCGGTCACTTTTAACTGTACCGTACTTCGAGTAAGAACCACCCAAAGATAAATTTATCCAGACACCATCTAGATTGCATTTAGTTCGAGTTGAATCTTACAATCATTCATAAAGATGGCAGCCAATAAAAATATGCGTTAAGAAAAATGAAGATAATATGGGTGGTTCTTAGTCGAAGTATGGTACAGTTAAAAGTGATCGAATTGGATATCGACACCTTAGCTCAGTGGATAAGAGCCCCAACCCGGAAAGTAGGGAGGTCCTGGGTTCGAGTCCCAGAGGTGCAAATACCTTTTTCTGATTTTTCTGTTTCCAGATTTTCGATTGAGTTTCGTTCATAATGTCTTCATTTAATTAAATTATATTGTTATTTATTACCAGCAGTTTGTTAAAAAAGCACGAAGCTAAACACATTACAGCTTAATTAAAACCCATTTCAATATTATTTGCTTGAAGAACACATCAATATAAATGTCTGAAAGATATAAGAGAGGTTGGGTTGTCCCAATTTCTTTATGTAAGGTCAAAGTTATTCGGATCTCCCAAATCTCCTTATTCCAACTTTTCTCTTGGCTTTTTATCTAACTTTTAGATTCAGGTCAGCAATCCATAAAACAGAGCACTGATTTTATAATGTAGTAAAATTCAACGATAAACTATGGCGCATTTCATTTTAAAAATTACTGTTCAACGCAATTATTGATCTTATCTCGGAATGTCATTCTATCACGAGCTTTTGAGCATACATGACTGAGTGACCAGTGGCGACATTTAACAGTTTTTTTTATTGAAAACAAAAGTTTTGGTTGAGGGTTCAAATCCCGGGTTGCGCAAGTAAATTTTATTAGATTGAATTGTGTTATTTGACAATTTAAAAATTTTAAGTAATATAAGGTATATTTGAGGCATGTTCCACGTGGAAGATACTCTCAATATCGTCCTGGTATAAGACCACCATTCAGAATTGAAACGTTGCTTGAAATGGATTTTAGCTGTGTTTGGTGACCAGATCTTCGGTCACCAAATAGCCAGGTACTTCCCCACCTTCCTCTTCCTTATCTCCTTCTCTTCTCCACTACCTTCAGCCTAGTAATTTACCACAATTAGAGATGCCGTAGTCTCACTGGCTCCAGACAGGAGCAGCTGGGAGCACTCTCGTGAGGTATTCGTGTAAAAATATGTATATCAGGAATCGATCGATATGATTTTAGATTTTCACGGCCAAAAGTATTTTCGTTATTTGTTTTTGTGGTGTTATGCCGTGTTGCACAACCTCCTTTAGCCAATATTTTGGACAGCGCCGCTATAGTGTCCGAAACATTGGCTAAAGGAGGTAGCGCAAAACGGCATAACTATAAAAATAGAAAACGAAAATCAGGGCCGAAAACTTAAATTTCTTCAAACGATGATCTTGCGATTGTACCCTTGCAACGGTACAGGGCGGTTCCGATGAGAGAGATTAATTATTCTCCTTACTCAGCATTTTAACATAATAATTCAATATCGATTTTATTCATTTCAAATTAGCTTTGTTAAATACCCAAATTCAAAAATGGTCAAACTCGTGATGATAAAACAATTAAAATAATGTACTTTTTGTAATTATTTTTTGATCTTTAGTGTTTATGATTTTTCAATAATTTCTAAGGGAAATAAGAATGTATTTTTTTTTTTAAATATTAGTTTGTAAGACCGTAAATAAATAGATAAACTGAAGTATTTTCGTCACAAAACAAAAGGGCGCCGATCTTTTTTTTATGATTTTATTTGAACTAAAATTAATATTCTGCAAACTAGCTTTCTCAAATAATTTATTGATTTATTTTACTGCATGATTACATGATTTGAAATGTACGTTGTATAATACAAAATTTTGTTTGAAAATTTAACAAATCTGCCAACGACCTACGGTAAAATCTTATTGTACTAAAAATAAACAAATTTTCTCAATTTTTTATGAGAAAAACTCTCTTTTTATAACTTTTGAAGGTTATTCCCATCAACGTAATATATCATTGAAGAAGAAGATAACACTTATAATCTAAATGAAAATATGAAAGAAAACAAGACACAGAAAAATAGAAAAAGACAATGGTCGCAACTGGGACTCGAACCCAGACCTCTCGTCTAACCGGTACGTGCGCGTTATCCAATTTCGCTATTGCCAACTTCTGTCAAACCGTCATATTTGTCAACCTCATATTCAAATATTTAGAATCAACAGTATTATCTTCAACTACTTCTTTTTTCCTTATTATAGGCAACTACTCTTTTTGTTGGAAACAATCATTCTAAGAATTGGTTTGTAACCTGAATAGCGTCTCGGATAAATGTATAGATAAATGTACAGAAGGTGGCAATAGCGAAATTGGATAACGCGCACGTCCCGGTTAGACGAGAGGTCTGGGTTCGAGTCCCAGTTACGACCATTGTCTTTTTCTATTTTTCTGTGTCTTGTTTTCTTTCATATTTTCATTTAGATTATAAGTGTTATCTTCTTCTTCAATGATAAATTTTCTCAAAATTGAAAAAATAGCTTTACTAGATAAAAAAAACAGTCTTTCGAAATCAATTTATAATTTTTTGTGGAAAAGAGTCAATACGTCTAAAATTTGATTTAAAAATGACATATTTTCGGTTTTGTCTGGTTATTCCCTCTTAGCCTTGTTAAGGATTATATCGGTACGTTTATACGAGAACTACGTGCTTCCTATGTAAATCTCTCATTGTTCTCTGACAAATGAATGTCCATTTGTCACGTCTAATATCTTGTAGAGTAATATACACATAAAGGTGTATACACTAATAGAGTAAAAATAATTTAAAATGTAGGTCGGTCTGCAAGAAATATTTACTCCTCGTTTGCCAAGAGAACAGTTTGTCTGGTGAGTCGAGGGCCAGTCAATACTAACTTAGTTCTGACCTTTGTTTTCGTTCGCCTAAGATCTCAAGAAAATGCGTTTGTTTTGTTCCCTGGAGACATTTTGTTAGATTTTTTCCGGATGATAAATGGAACGGATTTAATTATCAAGGATTGTTGAGGCTAAAAAACAAAAAGAATTCACAAATTACTTATACAAGGAAACAAGTAAATCTAATGGAGGATTTTAGATGATGTTTACGTGACACGAGAGTGGAACTATTTAGTCCTTGAGAATGTTGGAAGGTTGAAAAGAAATGGTTTCTAAACACGGACATTGCAAGCAATGCTGATTAAATTGCTCATCTCCCATCAGGACGATACTGAGAGTTCTTTTTATATTGTATTGGGTTGTTGTTTGAACTTTTTGAAGTTTTAAAGCGATGTTTTTAGGTAGGTAGGAAGTTTCCCAACCCGGAAAGTAGGGAGGTCCTGGGTTCGAGTCCCAGAGGTGCCAATATCTTTTTCTGATTTTTCTGTTTCCAGATTTTCGATTGAGTTTCGCTCATAATGTCTTCATTTAATTAAATATTCATATTATTTAACAGTGTTGTAGTTCAACGTTGTATGAGGGAGGGAACACAGAGGCTGGCTAATCGTTCGTGAACTCAAGAACGAGCCGTAGAAGTTACTCGTTCTCATGTCAACTACATACTCGTATGTTGGGCGCGAGTTTGGCTTGTTTCCCGGGCTGAAGCCATTTCAAGCAACTTTTCAATTCTGAATGGTGGTCTTACACCAGGGCGATACTGAGAGTATCTTCCACTCTGGAACGTGCCGCAAATATACTATATATTATTTTAAGTGAATAAATTGTGAGATAACACAATTTAATCAAACAAAATTTATTTGTCACGCCGGGATTCAATCCCGCGACCTTTGGAATGCAAGTCAAGAGCCTTCCCGCTGGACTACGCCGGCCGTCAAGGGTTTTTCAGGTATTTTGGTTTGGTTGGACCAAGGCGAACCCAACACGTTCAATATTTATTGTGATCCGCAGATATTTATCAAAAATGGTGATATTTATTGAACGTGTGGACTTGCGTATTACCGGATCACAATACGGATAACAGGATGTCTAGATTCCTGAATTCCGTATCGTGAACTCACGGATCGTGATAAATATTGAGTCGTAGGTTACACGATCAATACTTATCACGATCCTGAAATCGTGAATTTAGAAATCCTGCGAATATTGTGATCCGTCAATACTTTAGTACACACGATCAATAAATATCACATTATTAGATAAATATCTGCGGATCACAATAAATATTGAACGTGTAGCACTCCATGTTAGTGGATCGTGATAAATATTGAAGTGTAAGTCTAATGCTTAGTTCACACTGAGCTATATATCTGCGAGCAAAAGATATCTGTTGATTCGCGAGCGCTTATCTTTTGTCCTTTCACACGAGGCTATCAAATATTTCTTCCTGTGGTAGGAGAGGGGGTCAGTCGAATTAGGGAGCGGCAACGGAACGCATATTTTTTGTACTGAAATCTGTCAACTTGACATCTGTCATCCACGGGTCTAGGCAGCTCCGTAATTACAATGATCCCCTCTCCTGTTTTAGTCGGAGAAGGGGAGAGTTATCTTCTGGGATATCGCGTCTGGAGCGGTTACGTCTGAGATGTGTATTGTCTATGATTGATCTGCGTTTAAAAACGCTTAGGTGTGAACGGTCTGAAGGGATTGTATGGAGAGCGTTATTTGGCGTGCTATGATCTTTTATATTTGATAGCTGAGTGTGAACCAGCTCTAAACCTAAAAACATGAACGCTCGCAATGTTCGCGTGATGTGTCTATTAATTTCTACTTGTTAGATTAATCCCTTTACAGTCTTTCAGAATAGATTAAACTTTTATTACTTTATCGTCAATAAATTTAAAATCTACAATTTTATTAGCACATTATGTGCACTGCACACGTATCGTAAAACACGAACGTAAAGGTTAAACAGTCGGTTGTCTGTTTGGTGTTTTGTAAATGTTAGTAAATGTGTTATGACGTAACTATGTATATTCATAAATGTATTATAGTATTACGTGTCTACTTTATATGTGACGTACTTTTTCACATACCAAAATTACCTTTGTAACGCTGAATGTCGTGAGATTGATAAAAATTTCTAAATCCACCAACAAATTGAGAGTAAACGAATTCTCTTTAAGGCCCCACTGTGATCCTATAAAAAGAAGCAGAATATGGTTTGAGAGGGAGATATTTAAATACGAAAGTGAGAGGGAGCGCGCTAATATTAAAAAAACGATTGCAATTAAGCAAAAAAATTGAAAATATTGAATAATTGCTCGTTTAAAATAGACCAAAAATTTCGCAACAAGTATCTAAAGTAGCATTTAAAGATAAACTGTAAATTTTTTCATACCTTAAAAATGTTTTAAATAATTTTCAGCATGCTTTGCTATTTTTTTCTTTTGAGTGAGTTCATACCATTTTCCCTCGGCAAATGCACACACATTATATTAAAAAATAACTTTTTTTGAAGAACTTGTTACTAATGTCCGACCGAAACAGGATTTTCTACCGAAACCGAATCTTCGTTATCTGTCTCAGTTTCGGCGGAAACTTTTTAGACATGTTGAAAATCTATTGTAGCGAAATTTGGCTTACTTTTTACACCTATGCAGACAGTTAACACGTGTTAAACGAAATAAAAAAAAATAATTAAGAAAAATTAATTGATTTTTTATGTACATATTAGTGGTTTAAAACAAACAAAAATTAACAAAACTTGTTAACTACTTCTTGGAACAAAAAATTGTCAACAATCAGCACTTACATTATTATAAAGGATGGACCTTATTAATTGAGTATTTCAATTGTAATTGCTTTTACAATCACAAAATTCTTATTCCACGTCTTAAATTAAATAAAAAACAATAATTGAAGAATGTGAAAAATAATTATTAATTTTTTGATATTACTGCTATAAAACGAACACAAATTATAAAAATTAGCAAACATGTTAACTGTATGTAACGAACTTGTATGCGCGAGAAATAACACATAAACTCGGACAATCACGCCGGACCGGCCGGCGAACTCAGCTGATGATGGCGGGCGACACACGAGCCACGAACCCACTCGAAGTCAGCCGAATGACTCGCGATAATTCACGAACGCAGAGTTTCGGTGCGGCCGAAACCGAAACTGATACCGAAACTAGATTTTTTGCCGAAACTTGCCGAAACAGAAACCGAACCGTCGGTTGGTCATTACTTATTACCTTATAGTGTTTAAAGGAATTATGTTGTAAATCAGTAAAAAAACGATATGCGGGGTCTTAAAACTGTATTTAAGAATTAACCGATACTAAAGAATGTACAAACTTTTCATTGACACGTACTCTTACATACAAAATTAGTCATACAGATCCTCACCGACCCGTTTAAAGCATTTTATATTTTCAAACCTTTGTCAGTAAATCCTCGCTATTTCGTATCCACGCAAGTTCTTTCTGAAAAAATAAATCAGGCATTAAAAAGAGCACGCCATAAATTTGTTTTTCTTATCATTCTGACGTTTTTCTCAGTTTCAAGTGCAGAATTTAAGTGTGAACCAACATTACGTCACTTTGATAAAACTGTGTTAATTATTTCAACGTGATATCATAACAGAAGTCAGTGACAATGTAAAGCGTCAATATTGTGTTAGTGACGTCATGACGCGCAACAGCGTCTTACCAACTCCACATCTAACTGGAGACAAGTTCAACATGGGACGAGAGTAGTCAAAATAACACTAAACAAGTGATTCTACGACTGCGTGCATTAACACTAAGTTTTGTGGGGAAGTATAGAGATACTATTGTGAAGTGCGAAGACTACAGAAATTAATCTAGCATTCAACACTCACCCTTCACTTGTTAATATTAGTTGCAATTTTGGTCGCTTGAATTGTGTCGCTCGCATGAGATGCGTGACAAGATCCAGCGACTGCTGTCGCGAAAAGCGTCCGCCCCGAACACGACGTCAGAAAGCGCGTCGCAACAGCCTGACAGACGAGGCAATGGGTCGCTACACAACGGGCACGGGGCCGGAGCTGGTTCCTTGCACGGGAACGGAAGCCTTCATGGGAACGGGAGCCTCCACGGGTCTCTGCAGTATGGGGGAGGCAACGGTTCACTGCGCAATGGGAGCATCCACGCCTCTCTGGCAAGTCTGTATGACTCAGATGGAAACATGCGCAAGGGATCACAGGATTTGGAATTTGGCGACCACTGCAATGGAGGTAAAATAATAATAATATTTATATTAAAAATTGCTAATGGTAGAATAGGCGGTCCTGATTTAACTAAGCTCATTGAATTTCATATACCCACGAGAGCCACTCGTTCTAAAATCCTGTTTAAATGCTACAATAACCGGACTGAGTATATGAAACACTCGCTTGTACCTAGATTACATGAAGTTACTAATAGATATGCTGATGTGGCAGATCTATTTAACTGCACAGAAGCTAGGTACAAGAGGGCTATACTATCAAATCTTTTCAATCAATATTAATTTTATTTATACTATAGATTTTTGTATGTTATCGCATCTCTGGTCATTTCTCTTTCAAACGCCACAATTATCTGTTATAATCTTTATTTACTGTTTCTAATATGTTTCCTATGATTTTGTGCTTATACCGTTGATATTAAATAAATAAAAAATAAATCAATGGAAACATTACAAAGTATATTGTAATGTTTCGTATATTGTAGTGTTTTCATCACAGAGTATCTTCCACTCTGGAACGTGCCGCAAATATAATATATATTATTTTAAATGAATAAATTGTGAAATAACACAAATTCATTCAACGCCGGAATTTGATCTCGCGACCTTCGGAATGCGAGTCAAGAGCCTTACCGCTGGACTATGCCGGCCTTGTAACCATATAAGGAGATTAAATTATATGTACCCAACGCGTACACTCGTGGGAGATCCCACACACTTTTTTATGCTCCGAAAGCGAGAACTTCTTCCTATCAAAACGCGCCTTTAAACAGAGCAATTCAACTGCTAAATGAATCTGTATTGAACATCGACATCTTCAATGTCACCTACAGAGAATTCAGTAATTATCTTCTGACATACGTCACAAGATAGTGAAACTGCCCCATACACTTTTTTTTTCTTTAAATTTTGTAATCTTCCCCATAATATTCTGGTGTATAACTATGGAGAACTTGATAAAATAAATAAATAAATAAATATACCATACTTTCAAAATTATCGTCACGGCTACTAGTAATGTAAGGGTCTACGGAGAAGTCACGATGCAGTATGTGAGAGAGTTGCAATAAAATGATGTTTTTTCTCTTTGGAGGAAACAGAACTACGTACATTGAGTATCTCATCTTTTGAAAGAGCTGCAGCAATATTGTGATGAGGAACGTATGTTTGTTGCCTGTTTTTGCCGTCACGGTACCGTAATCGTGAATCGGTAAAAGCGTCCATTATACTGCCCCCGCGGAAGCGCAGTTCGGACAATGTACCGCCCCATTAAATAATGAATTATTGGTTATTTGTTTTAATGGATGTTTAATTATTAGATCGGCACGTGGTCGTTAGTTGCCAAATGATCCGTGGTGCCGGTCTGACACCCTCGGAGCAGCTGCAACAGATAAATGGAAACGACGTAGATACATAAATCTTCCCGCACATACCTAGGACTAGAGCGTTTTCTTTTCAAGGTCTTATATTTTTTAAGCTGTCGTCTCAAATAGAACGGTTCCGGATTCTTATAGATTTATGGGGGCGATGTATGTTTTGTGTATAGATCAAATACCTGAAAAAAACCCTTGACTCTGTGCAGAAACGGGCGGTCCGTTTGATAGATTCTCCTAATTTAACTAACGGATTGCAATCTTTAGAGCACAGGCGCCAGGTGGGAATGCTGTCCTTGTTCTACCGGTATTACAATGGAAGATGCTCCGAGGAACTAGCGTCATTGATTCCATCGGCACCGGTGCATAGTCGGGAAACACGCCAAACGCGCGCTCAACATTTGTACACGGTTGACATTAGTCACATGAGAACGGGTCGTTTCTACGACTCGTTCTTGAGTTCAACAGCCCGGCTGTGGAACGATTTGCCGGCTTCTGTGTTTCCTCCCTCCTACAATATGGGTCTCTTCAAGACCCATGTTCACTCCTTCCTCTCCTCAAAAACACCCTCCACACAGCATCCTCAAAGATGACATAGGCCCTGAGGGAAATTATTTTTTCCTCAGGGCCTCCTGTGTGGAGTTAATGTAAAAAAAAAAAAAAATAAGCCTTACGCTTTACATACATGTTTATTTAAACAATTTTCGAGTTCCCGGCATGCAATACCATTTAATTAAGTTAATTAAATTTCTCCCTGCGTGTCCTTTCCCATTCGACCTGTTCCTTTTCCGCCTCCCGTTCCCCACCCATATTTTTTTTACGTGTGCTCCACACAGGAGGCCCTGAAGAAAATAATTTCCCTCGGGGCCCATGTCATCTTAGGAGATACTGTGTGGAGGTTTTTTTTAAGGAAAAGGAGGAGAGGAAATTCTGGGAAGGAAATGGGTATGAGAGATGGTTAGGAAACTGGGGGTCAGTGTATCTATGATTGATGGACCTATGAATCCATCCCTCCAACCGGAAGAATATCTAATTAAATTTGATTACTTAGAGATAATCGTTATAAATTAAATTTAAACAGTAGTATAGCCATTATTTTTTTAAACAGGAATAAATTTATTAAATAATTGTACAAAACTGTTGCTCTTAATCCCCCAAATACTGAGTGAAAGGGATAAACTCACCTCAAACTGAAAATACCGAGATATAATCATTAAAATCAAGGTTTTGTAATTCCAATTTTGCTCATCCGAAGCTGGACCGATTTAATTTTTTTTTACTATCTGTAGTAGAAGAAAATGCTCTATGTCTGTACGTTTTGCTTTTTTTTTAAATACATTGTCTAGTTTAAATACGGAACGTCTGTTTATGGCATTCAAACCAGGTAAATTTAAAGATTTTAGGTGAGTCCTAACTCCTATAAGAAGTAACTTTTCAAAAAAACAAAACTCACCTTTTTCAAAAGCAAAATGCCAGTGGCTGATATCTATATTATATTCAAAAATATTTGCAGTAGTGTCAAAATCCAGAGAGAAATCGGGGAATACGTTTGCACGGGCAAGACGAATTTATATTTAATTATATTATATATGGACAACAACAATTTATAATAGATATGGACAAAACGCCGCTCGGTTTCATTTTAATATTATTGTGGATTCATTCTATTTCTTGTCCTACCCAGTTGTGAATCGAGAAAATCTGTAGATTCATCGCAAGTGACTTTCGCACCGGAAAAATCAAGCAATTGTCGAGTTTTTGAAATAGTTTCGATAACTCGTGGCCCACACTTTCCAAGGATAAAAATAACCTCACAACTCTACTGACTAGCGACTAGTGACGCACCGCGTATGTATCACTATAGCAGAATTGCCAAGGAAATTTAAAACTCTGCATCGGAAGCATTCGGAAAATTCCGGAACACAAATCGGTTTCCTAAAAAACGCATTTTTACACAGAAGTGCTTAGAAAAATTCTGTTTTATTTTTTTTTACGTTAGTTCCACAATAGAGACTCTGAGGAAAAAATCCTTCAGGGCCTAATTCATCTTTGGGGATGCGTGTGGAGGGTCTTTTTGTGGAAAGAAATGAGACGAGAAGTACTGGAAAGGAAAAAGGAATGAGGGGTGGTTAGGAATCTGGGGTCGATGTGTCCAGGAATGACGGACGTATGAATTCATCCCTCCCACTGCAGTGCGTGGGTCGAGGGATTCTGGCCGGAGAGGTAAAATATCTTCATCAATTTCGAATTCGGTCCGCCGCGTAGTAAGTGGGCAAACGCTTGTGTCGCCAAGACCTAAACAAACCTCACCCCATGAATCTGGGCACCCCTAATCACCAAACGTAGCGAACCTATGGGGTAATCAATGGCGGAGGTGTTGGTTACCCAATAAATATTCCATGCCAACTGAGAATAAAGTCGACTCAACACCTCCTTGAAAAGTCATTAAAAGCTATGAAAAAAATAATTTTAAATTAGCCGATAACCCTAACCTAACGTAACCTATTTAACCATTTTTTTTATATATATACTAGCTGGCCCGGCACGCGTTGCTATGCATGCGTATGCGTATGCCATTTAAAACTAAAAATTGTTTCTCCCTACGTTTTTACCCTTTACCCTTTCCCATTCGCCCCGTTCCCCTTCCGCCTCCCCTTCCTCTCCCGCGTCCCCTTCCCCTCTTGCGTTCCGACTCCGTCTCATCCAACTTCCCTCTCCCCACACCACCCCCCCTTCCCCCGTTCCACGAACCGCCCTCCCGAGTTCCCCTCCCCCCTCCCAAATATTCCTTCATGGTTCCCCTCCCCCCCTCCCTCGAACCCCCTATCCGAGTTCCCCTCCCCCTCCCCCCTAACGCATTCCATACATTCAACCCCGGTAAATTCTGTTTTTAAACTAAATTGGAAAAGTTGTTGTTTTTACTGACTTCCTCGCAATTTTTCCATACTTTCTACCGTTTAAACCTTCCCTGGACTATGTGATGGTCCCACCCCGCTGCAAGGTTTTTTTTCACCCTTCCCTTTTCTCTCTTCGTCGTTGAGATCTCCGATTGGAAGGTTCAGCTACGCTGTTTTCCTGATCTCGTTTTCCCAACCCCTGTGATGCGAACACAGTAACGCAAGGTTGTTCTGGGAAATCTTACAATAAACCCTTTACTTCACGTTGTGATTGATTTTTGTTTCGAAGCCTCCAGATTATTTGGAGTAGGAATTTAATGTATTTACTATTTCTCGTGGTAACTTTCGACTCTTTAAAAGGCGTGGAAGAATTTTTTCTGTTGTTTTCTCAAACGCATGAAGGATACGCCCTGTCTAACTGCCCTACACTACCGATGCCTATGGCCCTAACTGTATACTCCCTGTAGAGTCCCCGTTCCCCGCTATAGTGATCCCTTTTGCACCTAAATCAATTAAATGGCAATACAAGTTCATTATTTACTTTAATTTAAATGTACGTACCTAGAGGTGCCTCTCTATGGCCGGATAGGCTGCTCCCGCGTCTCCCAATCTGAAATACCTATCCTATGCATAACTGTTAGAAATATTGTTATTGTTAGTAGCACCAATTTACGACAGAACTAGGGGATTTTAAGGAAGTGATAAAAGGAAAGGAAGGAGAAATTCTTTGCAAACTAGTATTGGCTCCTCCGCTAACCAAGTTGACCGAGTGGGCAGTTCTCCGGACACAACTATCCCGCCAATGCATGTCTGAGCTATACCCCGGTATCTGGCGGATCTCTTGGACGATCACCCTGACATACCCGGACTCACTCATGCCAGAGGAAGAACAGCAGGCTTTCAAACCGTTCCCAGTCAACTCCAATACGCATTACGCCTCCAGATTACTACTTTACTGGCTCTAAAAGGGGTATTTCCATTTCGTCCCTTGTCATGACTCTATCCGCGGGCAAGTGGCGCGAAGCTGTGAGGCAGACCATTAAAGCCGACCGTCTTCGTCTTTCCACCTCCAATAGTTGACATAAGGCGCACTTTGTGGGCCTTACGTTTACTTTTGGGTTGACACAGATGAGAGAATGCAACAACGTTACAGAATTTTCCCGCAAGATGCCTTGTTAGCGGTCTCCTCCACTCAACCCTGCAGGCTTCCCGTGATGTCTAAGGTCAAACGCCTCCGTCAGCGAATCGTGTCCATGACATACAATTCGGCATCCCTGGTACATAACCTTTCGCGCCCGTTCGCTCGACACGATCCCGCGAAAGGGAATGACCTCCGACATAGCGCGTGACCCGCCCAGTCTGTGGCTGGTACCTCCCCTCCTCGTAACATGGTAATGAGGGAAAACCCTTACCTTTCCGACATACATATCTCACTTATGTATGTCTCGGTACCATCGTATACATTCCACAAACGTGAAAATTTAATTCACGCAATACAACAGGTAGAAATTTCGCAGATAAACAGGTTGATATAATGTTATACATGCATAGAATCGTGAATCTGGTTCTCACGCCCTCTTCCTGTCGAAGTCTGCGCCAAACCGTCAGCCAACAACTACAATTGGGTAATAATAATAATTGGACAATTTGTAGAGCTCGTAGAACCCTTTTTTCTGCTCCGCTCCTAGCATCCAGCTGTTAGGCGACGGTTCGGGTGGCTGGACCCTGGTGATAACGGCGAAGAGAAAAAACCCCTGACCGACACGCACACTTATAGTAAACAATAGTTCAATTGGCTGCTTCATTCTTGCGGTCAGCATGTCCTGTAATTTAAATTATGGAGTTGTAATTCGACTTACCGAGAGTGATTGATAACTGTACCCTTTATCCTAGCGGGAATACACGCTCGTTGTGATTTTGGATCTGCACCTGTTATAACCTGTGGGAAAACAAAGAAACCCTTTCCACCTCCCTACGACCATTCCCCCCCCACACCTATTATGTAATGTCCTGAAATCTATACTCTGTTATCTGTAGTTATCATTATTAGTTATAGCTTCCGTCAAGCGGTATATTTATTATTAAAGCCCAAATTAATCCACGTAAAGTTTATACGATTTTTCCACTATCTGTTTTCACTGAAGTTAATTAACCGTTGCTACGAGCTGGTTAGAACCAAAACTTCCAGACTTAACCGTATTCTTCCGCCGAATTCCACTGACTGATCTGTTATCAAAAAAAACTGCTTATTTAAAACGAAAATCTCCCATCAATCAAAATAAGTTCATGCAATTTTGAGTCGTATTTATCCGCTCGCCACCCACTACTCTCGCTTCCCGTCCGTTCCTCCCTTATGCGTTTGTCACAGTTCCAACCCTTGAAATCGGGGTTCCAGCTATCTCGGTCTAGCAAAATAAAACAGGGGTGGACCACGCGCTCGACTCAAACTTGTCATAGGACATTTTCTCCCACTCAAAATAAATGTATTACACCGCACTACCCCTGCATACATTCTGGAATAATTTATTATTATTATCATTATTTTATAACCTAACGCGAAGGAATTTTATTCTACGCATTATTCTACGAACAATATGTATTCTCCCTTGTTTTTCCGTATTTGTGAGTGTTTAGGCCTTATACTCTGACAAACTCTCTCTTTAAACAAATAGCAACGCCCGTAAGGCTTTTCCCAGTATTAAACTCACATTTTTATTGATTTCGATTTTCATTGATGGCCATTTATCACCACCATGGCCTAATCTGTCCCTGTTATTTGCATCTCTACTAAGTAACCTCCCACATCTCATCGTCTCGTTCTTTCGAGAAAAGTGATAACTGTCAGAATGATTTGTTAATCTCTCCAAAAATCACACTCGAATTTGTAAATAAATTTAGAATTAGACAGGCCGTTAAATTTTATGCATTTGGCTAATTACTTTTTCCACTATTTTGTACGTAACCTAGAGTGGTGATTTCGGCTTAATGACCTCTTCTAAGAGCCAAAATCGTGTTACCTGTCAATCTCTTAGAACGTCACTTATGTACAAGAGATTGTAAACCTTCCCCATGTCGCTCCTAATAACTGAAACGCAAAAGTTCATAATTAACCCAAAATCTACTTCCTGAACGATCTTTTTCAAAATCTCAATAGAGTCTCGGTCCCGAATTTCAACAGTTATCAATTTCTTATTTTTGGTCATCATGAAGTGAGTTATGATCAAATTCATAAGGGTCTGCATTCCATACCATGGACTTCGTGAGAACCAGAACCAGATAAACGCCTTTAGCTCCGCCTCTCTCTCGCTATTCGTTGTGTTCAAAATAATTGTTAATTTATCATTTCCAATTTGTCCAACGTTTTACATCTCCGATAGTCTAGCACCTCCCACGCGATAATTAACCCGTATTTTATTACAGACTCCTTCAATTTCGTTTTCAAACACACCCAACAGAGGTCAGTAATATGATCGAATTTAAATATTTAAAAAAAATTTCCTCGTCTACTTGTTCAAACAACACTGAACCATCACAGCCTCCCTATATAAATTTTTTCCAGCGTCAAAACACGCCGTGTTTAGTCGATGGAAAAATTTGTAAACATAGGTTTTAAGGTTTTCCTTCTTCACCTTCTTTTCAAAATGTTTGTTCCCTCTATACTTCTCCTCCCTATGACCTCTTCTCCCCTCCTCTCTCAAACAACAATTCAAAATCCACGCAAATCTTCTACTGTCTCCCCCCCCCCCCCTCGATGATCCACTGTACTCATTTTCCTTCCCCCTCCCTTTTTTTTTTTTTTTTTTTTTTCGAACTCGTTTACTATATGTTTTCCCCAATTCGGCCCCGTCCTGGTTCCTTATCAAGTGTCCTAATTTCTGTTTCTTTGTGCTCACGAACTACTATATATCTCCACTTGTCCCAAAAAAAACTGACAGCCGCCCGTTAACACCGTTATCACCAACTGCATTTGTTGGTCCACGCGACCGCACTCCGTCCTTGGGTGTTTGGCTGATTTCTGTTATAAAATAGAGGACGACTATCTTAAGAGGCGACCGGGTGACGTCTCCTTTAAAACTGAACTGTAGTTGCTTATCATTTAAACTTGTAAATACGTTTTCACTTATTTTAAATTAAGGACACTTGTCAATAACACTGCACTTGCACTTTAAGTTAACGACCCCGAGGTACGCAAATGTATTTTAATTTTTCGAAGAAAACTCCTTCATTAAGGTTTTTTCTTTGCGATGGCATTATTTATCTTTATTAACCTATTATTAACTATTATTTTATTATATATATACTCTTAAATATACTCTATTATTTTTATTTTCTTATTTTTATTAAGTATACTTAAGTCCCGATGAGGTGAACATCGTTCACAAAACGTGTTAAGTGTGTATTAAATGACTGCGATGTATACAAAGGTATTTGTGTTTTAATAAAATAAATGAATTTCCTGTTCGTCCACTATATTTTATTTTATTCGATGAAATAGGTAGAGAATTTTCTTCACCGCAGTACGCATTTATATAATTGAGTGTAACTTTATTTTAACCCTCCGAAAAGAATAACCACCATTATCATTATCCTTGTGGTTCTAGCAGCTTCTTTTCAACCCCCTTTTTTTTCGAAACAATCTTTGATGTACCAACTGTGTCTTTTTCCAGAATTCCTTTTTTTTTTTTTCGCGTGATTCTAGGGCTCCACGCAGTTAGCTTGCAGGAGCGATTTAGTGACAACAATGTATACATACACATGCATGTACTACACACATATGCACACATGCACACCTCTATATTTTTTTCTTATTGGACACGCCCCCCTCGGCTCGCGTGAACGAGTGGTTCCCAACCTTTTTGAACCGGAACCTCCTTCACATATGGTCAAATCAAAGATTGTTTAAATCTCGCGGCCCTAAACGACCATATGACCCCCGGAAAAGGTGAGTGTATGAAGATTGTTTGTCTTCTCTCAACTTAAATGAATACGTGCACATTTTGAACACGGTTTAATATATTGAAACTATCGTTAGAAAATTTCCTCTCCTTATCCGAAGCCCATTTGGTATACATGCTTATCAACACCCCCCCTTTTTTCTTTTCCCATAACCCTAAACATGAATACTCTAACCATCTCTCTGGTCCTGTCCGAATTCGACCCCTTCTTCTAGTAATTTCCCACTTTATCCTCTTGCATGCTTCTCCATTCAAACGCTGCTACCTCTTTTCCCGACACAAGGGAGATCCCCAAAGTCATCTAAATTGACGCTGCAATCTTCCCTTGTTTTCTAAAATTTAACGTCATATCCCTAACTAAACCTTTTCCCCCCCCCTCCCTAAATCTAAAGTTACATTCTTAAATTTTCACATTTAGCTGAAAACATCTAACTATTTGTATTCCCCCCCCCCTTTTTTTCCTCTTAGACTCTACTTTAACATTCCTAAACGTCATAACCACTTTCGTCCCGCCCCTTTCCTAAACAAACCATTCCATTTCATACTTTGAACTCGCCATTTCTCCTCTCTCTCTTACATAACCATGTTGCACATTTCTCCTAATATTCCTAATGTGACCCTCTTGCCAGGCTACCGGTAATGGCAGTACGATAAATTATGAATGTATTTCCTTTTCTTAAGAAAATTACTTCACTACGTTAACCTACCCCTTATCCTAGATATGTCTGTTTTCCCTTTATATGATTACACAAAATTCCAGCCTTCCGCAAGATAACCTATCCCTTAATCCCCTAATTCTAAACCACACTATCCTATCCCAACCTCGCACTTCTTCCTAGTCAATTTCTATCACTTGAATTTCCTTTTGGCGCTTTTCCGTCTCATCGAAATAATACCTAGCTAGGTGTATAGCACTGTAATCGCCTCGTATTTCTTTTGTTTTTGGATCAAGTAACGTGTAGGTGTTGTGGTAGGGAATCGCCGCAATAACGTAGGGGCCGTCGAAAAGGAGTGAGAATTTGCGGATTTCCTTCCTTAGTAGACTAGACTGGGTGTACTTCTTGAGCTTAACAAAGGTTCCTACTTCATAAGTGACCAATCTTTTGTTTATATTGTAAAATTGCTGTCTTTTTTCGGCGTTACCTACCAGGTTCTTCCGCACCGCGGCTCGAATTTCCTCAGCTGTTAATTTAGGTATGTCACTTTGACGCATAAATCTATCCAGACTATATTGTGGCTGCTTTCCAAACGCGACCTCATTCGGTGAAAACCCGGTTGTACAATGCACAGTATTATTATAGGTTCTCTGAATGTCATCTAAAAACATTGGCCACTTGGTGTGCTTTTCATTACAGTATATTCTGAATATACGTCCCAGCTCCTTGTTTACCCTCTCTGTGATGTTCGGTCCAGGGTTCCGCACAGACGTATGCATGACCTTAATCCCTAACCTCCCTAAACCTTGGTTCCATCTCTTCGAGGAAAATTGGGATCCGTTGTCAGTTAACATGGCCTCAACATTTACTTTCTTAACAAAACGCTCTACACAGTTTAGCACCGTACAAGTGTTGGCCACCTTTAATTTATACAATTGTATGTATCTACTGAAAGAGTCCTGAATTACAAAGATAAATCTTACTCCTCCAATGCTTCTAGGTAAGGGACCGTATAAATCAGCCATGACTAATTCCCCCACGTTTTGCGTTATAATTGACCTCCCTGGCCCCACCGCCGGACGAATTTCGCGCTTTGCCAACTGACAGATGTGACAAGTCCTTACAATCCCTTTAACCTGCCTAGTCATCCGTGGCCAGAAATACCTACTTCTAAGGGCTAGTGCTGTCTTTAAACCGCCTGCGTGGCCTATCTCTTGGTGTATAAGTTCGACTAGGCCTCTAGACAAACCGCTAGGTATAGCCAATACGGTTCCGTTGTTACCCGTTTTGTAGTATAACGTTTGACCCCTTAATTCGTAATTTTTCAGATACCTACCCATCCCCTTTGGTGTGGTTCCGCAAGTCCTTCCCTTCAAACGTCCCAACACCTCCCCTAGAAATTCGTCCTGTCTCTGCAGTTGCTCTAAATTTTCGAGGTGCGACCTAATCAGCCGCCTACCGTTCACCGCAAACGCCGCGACTTCCGGGCACGCTACCTTGTCGTCCTGTACATTTACCGCATCCTGAGAATAACGTGACAAGATATCGGGTCCGATGTTCTCCTTGCCCTTCACAAATTCGACCTTAAAATTGAATTGATTTAGGTATATGATCCACCTTGTCACCCTCGCACTATACAGTTTCCAAGTCTTTAAAAACGATAATGCCTGGTGATCCGTCCGTATTACCAAGCGCGCGCCCCGCAGATACGTTTCGAATTTGCGTAACGAATAAATTACCGCATATAGCTCCTGTTCAGAGACGGTCCACTTTAACTCGGCGCCGGTAAGTGATTTGCTAACAAAACCGATTACGTGATGGTTCCCCTCGTCATCTAATTGGTATAATTCTGACCCGATAGCGAATCCCGAACTGTCAGTCTGCAGGTAATAAGTTTTGTTCGGGTCGTGATGCGTTAACATTACAGATTCCAAAAATAATGCCTTTACGTTTTCAAACGCTTCCTGCTCCACAGCAGTCCACCTCCAAGGTCTGTTTTTCTGAAGTAAATCGCACAATACCTGCGTAGAAGCTCCATACTTATTAGCAAACCTTCTGTAATAATTACACAATCCTAGGAACCCCCTTACTTGTTTCACCTTTTTCGGCGCCGGGAAGTTCTTAATCGCCGAGATTTTTTCGGGATCCATAAGTATACCATAAGGCGTAATTATGTGACCTAACATCCTTATTTCCGTGAGTAGAAATTGGCATTTTTCTAATTTGCAAGTCATATTGGCCGCTTGCAACTTCCCTAAAACCGCATCTAGATGACCCAGATGCTCGTCAAAATCTCTACACGAAAACACTACTAGGTCATCTAAATAATTAGTACAATATGCTCTCATTTCGCTTCCCAGAATCTTATCCATGGCGCGCGAGAAGCTCCCAACTGATGTTTTTAGCCCTTGCGGTAATACATTGTAGACAAAAGACTTGCCGTTATAAACGAATCCGGTATATTTTCGACTTTCTTCACTTAAAGGTATCTGAAAATATGCCGAATTTAAATCTATGGTAGTAACGTGCTTTATTCCGTAGAACTGCTGTAGTATTTCCGACGTAAGCGGTGGCTTTTCCGTTTCCCCGGACATCCTTGTGTTTAATTCGCGCGCATCGAGTAATATACGGACAGTCCCATCCTTTTTCATGGTATAAGTTAAAGGACTCGCGAAAGGAGTCGCCCGCCTACTGATTATGCCTAAGGACTCTAACTCCTCTATCTTTTCATCCACCTTATTCCTATAAGCGAAGGGAACCGGATACGATCTCTTTACAAACGGTGTTTCGTCTGTCATTTTTATCTCATGGATATACATATTTGTCAATCCCGGCCTATCTATGAACACACGACTATGTTTGTCTAATACCCCCTTTAGTCTCTCTTTCTGGTCGTTATCTAAGTTTAATCCGCCCACCAACATCGCTATCCTTCCTTTAGCTTCCCTTACTAAATCCGACACGCGGTCACTCTCAATGACGTGTACGAGGTTGTCCTCACGTCCCATGGTCTCTCTACACAATTGGTCCTGTGGTTCACTCTTTGCTATTCCTGAGTTGATTAAATCGACCTTCTTCCGTCCCTGTTCCGTATTAACTATCAGTTCCCGCTTTTCCCCACATCTTACCTCGGCTGAAAAATTGTCCAACCAATCCACCCCGAGGATTATTGACCTAATTAACTTAGGTACTATGAGGCAAGATGTATTTATTTTGAGGCCCCCGAAACGTAGCGGTATTAAAACTAACCTAGACAATTTTAAGCTCTTCTGACCCATAGCGCCCTTTAACTGCATCGTAGTTATAGGCATAATGGGGTACCTTGCCTGATCACTCAGGTGGCACTCCCAAAACTCCCGCGCGATACAAGTTATCTGACTGCCTGTGTCTATTAAACAATTAACCGGTACTTCATCTATATAGGCTCTTGCCTCAGGTAACTGGGATAGTGTACTACCTTTTCCCACCTCATCATACTCCTCATCCTCAAATATGGTGTTGAAACCAACGGTCTCCCCTTCCTCGCCGCGTTCCCTCACCTGAACCTCATTCCAAACATCACTTAGTTGTTGCAATGAATTTACATGTGCAATTACCTCCATTCTCTCGTTCCTTTCTCTCTCTTCGTCGCTCTCTCTCTTGCACGCCGCCTTAATTGCTTTTATGGGGGTGGTTATACCTTGATTATTTTTCCCTAAGCCCTTCCCTACATCCCAATTATATCTTAACATGATTCTTAATGCTGTATTATGTTTCGGTGGCGCTGCCCTTTGTTCCGGAGTCGTATTCTGCAGCGCTACTGAGCCGACCCACTTCCGTTTCCCGAGTCCTTGACCGCGCTTCTTCCAGCCACCGTTGTAGCATTGTTAATCGCCGACTGTGCGCCGACCCTTCCGCAACCGCCGCATCCCGATGTGGTCTCTTCCTCTATTGTCGCGACTTTTGGTCTCACCGCTTGTCGTCTCTCCCTGTATCGATCGGGTATCTCTCTCTCATCCCTACCCCTCTTCTCGACGTTCTTCTCCTGCGGCGCGCACACCATGTTGTCAAGTTTCCTCAAAAATTCGCCCGCGTCTAGTTCATCCTTATCTCCTCCCTCACGCGAGAACCACAGCGCCTGAGTCTCCTTCGGGAAGTGCCTCATTATTTCGTTAATGACGCCCATGGGTGAATCGGTGATTTTTAATGCCCTAGCGAACTCCCAGTACTTCGCAAAATGCCCCAGCATCGTAGTATTTCCCTTCGGTTGCCACACATCGTCTTGTAATTTTCGGCGTAAATTTTTCTGCTGCATGTCTCCCCAATAATTGGCCAAGAAGTCTCTTTCAAAATCCTCCATCGTCGCCCATCGCTTCCAATATAATTTCATCCAGCTGCGTGCGCTTCCTCGGAAGCTCTCTTTTACTTGAATCATGATGTCTGATCTCTTCGTACGACGTGCATAGTCCTTTAAGTCCTCTAAGAAGGTGATCGGATTCTGTGACCCTCCGCTGAACGTAGGTTTTTCCTGAGTTGGTAGCATTTCTACTAGTTGAATCACGTTCCTGGTTACCGTTTCTTCCGCCACCGGAACGGGGTTCGTCGTAGGTATTTCCCGTTGTTTCTCCAACTCTTGAATCTTGCTGACCAATGGCCCCAACGCCTGTTGGATTATCAGGGTAACCTGCCCCATATCCATCTGGGCGGCCCCACCTGAAGTACTTTCCAGTGCGGCTGACATTTTTTTTTTTTTTTTTTTTTTTAATTTTTATTTATTTATTTATTCCATTTTTACAATTTTACAAAGTTATGTATAAGTACAATTATTTTTTTAATTATGTACATGTAATGCAAATATTTTTTAATGGTGGTAATAATACCTCTCTAATTGAGAATTTCTCGTGTTTAGGGAGGGAGTACTAACACAATTGATATTTTGATGTATGTTTAATTGATGCTACCATGAGCGTATTTATGAAAAAATAAAATAAAAACAACATGTATGTAAAATTATATACCTGTGCACTATTTCAGGAAGAAACTTTTTTTTTTTTAAATTAAATTATAAAATATAAAACCTGTGTACACATTGAAAATATAAGTGGGCGTAATATAACACAAACATGAAATTACCTACTGGTGAAATGTATTTTAATTTTTTTCTTAAAAATTTTATAATTTTTTTCGGATTGAATATCTTTAGGGAGTTCGTTAAAGCATTTTATGGCTGAGTATGTGTAGTGGTGTTGGGCCGTTGTAGTATTAAGTTTAGGGATTATTATTTGTCCTGTTGTTCTCGGCCTGGTGCTAAATGAATTTATTGTTAGTTTGTCTTTATGGATTTGGAGTAATGCATTTTTTTGATAGATTCTGTTTATTTGTAAAACTTTGAATTCTTCGAATATTTTTTGAGTTGAATAGTCTAAAGGTTTTTTTAGTATAATTTTGATAAGTCTTCTATGTACTATTTCAAGTGGGGCTAAGTTGGTTTTATACGCTCCTCCCCAACCTATTATTCCGTATTGCAGAACTGATTGGGCTAATGCATAGTAAACCTTCAGTAGTATAGATTTATGAAGTATATTTCTTAGTTTGAGGAATACGTAAAAAAGTTTACGTATTCTGTTTATAGTTTGTGCAATATGTTCTGTCCATTTAATATGTTGGTCTATTATTATGCCTAAATATTTAATGTAGTTCTTTTTTGAAATTTTTGTGCATTTAGATGAGTTGCAGTTGTCAGTATAATTTTTACAAGAGCTATGAATAGTTATATTGGAATTTATAATTGGAAGGAATTTGTCTGATAGTGTAAATGTCATGAAGTAAGTTTTGTCAGAGTTTAAGGAAAGATAGTTGTCATCCAGCCATTGTTTTAAGTTGTTTATTTCTACATTTGCGGTTCGGTAGGCTTCATCCCAAGTTTTTTTTTCTATGATTAAGACTGTGTCGTCAGCGAAAGATATGATTTTTCCAATTTTCGGTATTGTAAGCATTTCATTCACGTAAATGATAAACAATATTGGACCTAACACTGTCCCTTGAGGAATTCCAAATTCTGAATAGGTGGGTTCACTCAATGTATTGTTAATTTTCACGTGTTGGTGTCTTTCATGTAGATAACTTTTGAACCATTCTATAACTGTTCCTTGAATTCCAATATTTCCTAATTTCTTGATTAGTTTTTTGTGGCATATACTGTCAAAAGCTTTTCTTAGATCAATGAATATACTTAAACATTTATTTCCCGAGTCAAGAGCATTATATATTCTTGAGGTTATTTTTGCGATTGCATCTTGCGTGCCTAAATTTTCTCTGAAGCCGAATTGGTTATCATTAATAATTTTATTTGAAGTGATGTGCTTAGTTAATTGTGACTTTACGACTTTTTCAAATATTTTTGCTACGTTTGATACAATAGATATGGGACGGTAGTTTGAGATGTCGGTTGCAATTCCTGATTTGAAAATCGGAGTTATTATTGTATTTTTATATATTTTCGGGTAAATTCCTTGTTGCATGCTGTTATTTATGATATGTGCTATTGGTTTTGATATTAGTTGTCTCATTTGTTTAAGTAAATTTACTGTGATATGGTCGAAACCAGGGCTCGCTGACACTCGTAAGTTCATTATTATTTTTTCTATTTCTATCTGTGTGCATTTTTCAAACTTTTTGAAAATATTTTGGCAAGTTTGTGTGGATGTACTGAAAGTTTTTTTAGATTGGACAGCGTCAATTTTTTTGGCTAGGTTCTCACCGACTTTTGCAAAGTAGTTGTTGAAAATATTAGCAATTTTAGTTGGTTCTTTTACTGTCTCTATTGTTTCATTGTCATATGTTATTTTATTTATTTGTTTATTTTTATTACCCTTGCCAATGATGTTATTAATTGTAGCCCAGACTTTTTTGTTATCTTCACCACAATCTTCAATTTTTTCTTTGAAGTAATTTTCTTTTGTTTTTTTAATCAAGTTTGTAAGATTATTTCTGTATTTTTTATATAATTGTAATAAAATAAAGTCATTGGGTTGTTTACGGGTTTGATAAAATAGTTTTTCTTTATTCCTAATTGAGGTAACTATTCCATGGGTGATCCAAGGTTTAATTTTTCTATGTTTTGATTTTAGTTTGACGTTATTTTCTTTAGTTGCATTTATTATGTGATCGCGAAGTGTTTTTTCGAAATTAATTGAAGATTTTTCGGCATCTTCGGTATTTAATATTTCTTCCCACTTTTCCGATTTTAATTTTTGTTCTAGAAGTTGTGTGTTAATGGTTTTTATATTATACTGCTGTAATGCAGTTGAGGAAAAGGATATTTTTTTTTTAAAATCAAGAATTAAAAAACACGCAAAGTGATCAGTTATATTTGTTTTCCAAATGACAGGTGTTAATTGTGTAGTTATGTCAGCTTTTGTCCAAATATGATCAATACATGATGGGTTTTGTCGGGGCACAACTCTAGTATAGTCGTTTATGCATGAAATGAAGTTCAGTTCAGCCATCGTATTATGTAGATCATTTTTTTCGACACTGTTTGAATTTAAACCTATATTTATATTGAAGTCACCCGTTACTATAGTATTTTGACATTTGTTTTTATTAATTAAATCTTTAATTTGCTCTATAAATTGTTGAGTTTTCGAACCGTGGGTTCGGTATATAGCAATAACCTGATAAATCTGTTTATTTACTTTTATTTGTAATGCTAGGCAGTTAGTGAGTGTCATGTTTATTTCTTTATAAGATATATCTTGGTGTTTTTGGTTAACGTATATAACTATGCCACTATTCTTGTTAATGTGCATTTTCGTGGTAATACATGTAAAGTTCGGTAATTGTTGTATACTATCAATATTTATTGTATTAAGGTGGGCCTCGGTCAAAACTATACAGTCGAGTTCAGTTTTCAATAGACTAAGAGTGCATAATAATTCATTTATGTTTTTGTAAATACTTCTGATATTTAAGTGCATAATGGTTAATGAGTTAGTCATATTTTTGAAGAGAAGGTTACATTGATCAACATTATTACATACCTTTTCTCTTATATTATAAGTGTTATCTAGTTCGTCCGTAATAATATTATTCATCCTACTTTGAAATCGTGTATCTTATGTAAAATGATTGAGTATGTATATAAATATGTTTGGAGGTACGTTTTGTAGGGAATTGAGAATTCGTTTATATGAATAACTTCATAGTCGGGCGGAACAATAATAATCATATACTTAGTAATAATAATGCCACTCGACTGGGAGTTGCTAGTTCTTAGGTACATACTATGAATTTGAACAGGCGCTAATAAACAGGGTGCCGACTTTGATACTCTGTAAACAAAATATAGTTGAAATATTAATTTCTTACTTGTTTTTTTTAAAGAATATAACATTTTAATTAAAGTCAATTTTCTGGTAAGCAGATTCTGTCATTTTATTGACGTAGTGGCACTTGCTATCATTCGCTCGATGGTCCGAATTTGTTTTTCCATTTCTTGATTTATTAAAGGTTAGACAATTGTAGCACGTCGGTGGTTGAGTTTTATTCGGGCAGTTCGATAGTGTATGATCTTGTGCGCAGTGGAGACATCTGGGTTTTTCCATTTTTTTTCGGCACTTGTTGGCAGTATGTTCGAACCACAAGCAATGGTAGCATTGGGACAACGGGTTTGAGTCGCCTACATGAACCCGCATAAATCCCAGGTTTATTCTTCCTTTTTCGATTAATAATTTTCTCATTTGACCGGTTGTTTCTAGGACGTAGTTGGATAAGTTCTCGCTTCTTTTGTTTTTTATATTTGCCATTATTTTGGGCATGTGTTTACTATCGTCTTTGATAAGTTGGTAAATATCTTCGTTTTGTTCTATAAAATCTTCATTAAAATCTTCTACGTTGTAATCCTTGTGTATTCCTTTAAGGATAACATTAGGCTTGCGCTTCTTAATTTCTGTTGCGGTTATGCTGTTATTTTCCTTCTTGTTGATTTCTTTAATTATTTTATCAGAATCTTCTTTCTTTGGGCAAGAGATGATTACGTGGTTTTTATTTGATTTTTTTATTTCAGATACTTCTATCCCCAGTTTTCCGACTCTTATCTGTTTTTGAATGTTTACTTTTATTTGGTCCGCGTTTTCATTATTGGTTGAAATTATTTTTATTGTATGTAGATTTTCTTTGGGTAATATTGATTTTCCCTTATCAATTACGCTTGCGTATGTTCTTTTGTCGCCTGTACTTGTTTCCTGCGGGGGTTTGGTGATGATTTTTTCATATGTCATTAATTTCCCCTCAATTATTCCAACCTTTGTTCCAACGTCAATCATTTTGCTTGAAAGAGTAGATAATTTTGTCAAAAGCTTCGCCATCTGGTCTTTAGTAATTTTTAAAGCTGGATCCGTAATGGCACTGTGGATGCCGTCAATAAGTTCTTTTGCTTCATTAATAGATAGGAGGGCGTTATCGTTCAGATTCATTTTTGTTGTTTGTGACAGCCCTGCTTGAGCAAACAGCATAGATTATTTGATGCGGTAGTATATAATATGCGTCATGTTGCACGGCACGCACCGTTACATCGATGCAAGGTACTACGATTGGAGCCTTCTATATGTATGCGTCCGATGCGTTGTTCAAATTCTAATTGTCACTTGTTCTGTCACTGAATATATAATATTTTAATATCAATTTAAATCACTTAAATATTGATCGATTTTAACCAATAGTGAAGTATGTTTATTAACCGTCTCTCAAGGGACCACTTCCGATATAAATATATGCTTTACGCGGACTTGAAGAAGGCGGATTGAATAGTTTTTCGGTAGAGCAATTGAAATGCGTGGATATTGTATGACTCATTTGTGAGTACTGATACAATACAATACATCTCCAACTCCTCGTTCCTCCTTTGTCGCGTTCCAGAGCGGCGTTTATTCCCCGACATATTCCTTTTCCTTTTCAAAACACTGACTCTAATTTGGTTTCTACGAAAATTTCCCTCTTCTTTTTTTTTTGTTTTATTGTCCACACTTAATCTGGTTCACGTCACTAATAACGCCACTGTTTACGTAACTAAAGTTTATTCTATATGTTTTCATTCCACAGATTCTGTCTCTTTAACGCTTCAGTTAAGACTATAATTTCGTTTAAAAACCCTGTAACATTATTTTGAAATCACTGTTTTTTTTTTTTCTTTATACGCGTATTATTTTTTTTTGTTCATTTCGTAACGGCTCGATCTGCTTCAACGTAACTATCATCCTCTATCAACCAAAAATCTAAAAGCTATACCTTATCGTCATAAATTTTTTTCCTCGACGAATATATCCGACTTAGCAGTTGTACTCGAGAACCGGTCATAAATCTCCGTTTTTACGGTTCGTTTACCTTTTTTTTTTTTTGCATTTTTTCTACCCTCGCCGGCAATGGCCTACATCTTAGTCTGCCGAGGTCAAAATTCCTTAATAATATTTTGTTTACAATTTTTTTCTTACCCTACGTATTTTAAACTCCTGGTGTAATAAATTATACTAATGGTTTGTTTACATTTTTTCCTTCATTTCTAAATACAAGCTGTCTTCCGTTAGTATATCATATTTCGGTTATAAATTTCTTGTTTTATCCTGTGCTAGAAAAGTACCGCTATCGTTTTGTAATTTCTGTTTATTCTTCGTTTCATATTATTTTATCAATGTCTTGTAATGGATTATTATTATTATTATTTTTTATTTTGTTTATTAAGTTAACCGCGTTTGAAGTGAAGTAACACAAAACTGCTCTATACAAACGTAATAATATTATTATTTTCCTATTTTTGCAAGTTTTATTCCCACGTAAAAGTATCCATCAATACGTTCAAAACACGTCGAAATTCCTCCAACTTGTACTACCTTTTACTCCTGGCTCGCGGCAACAGTTGTGATGGTCCCACCCCGCTGCAAGGTTTTTTTTCACCCTTCCCTTTTCTCTCTTCGTCGTTGAGATCTCCGATTGGAAGGTTCAGCTACGCTGTTTTCCTGATCTCGTTTTCCCAACCCCTGTGATGCGAACACAGTAACGCAAGGTTGTTCTGGGAAATCTTACAATAAACCCTTTACTTCACGTTGTGATTGATTTTTGTTTCGAAGCCTCCAGATTATTTGGAGTAGGAATTTAATGTATTTACTATTTCTCGTGGTAACTTTCGACTCTTTAAAAGGCGTGGAAGAATTTTTTCTGTTGTTTTCTCAAACGCATGAAGGATACGCCCTGTCTAACTGCCCTACACTACCGATGCCTATGGCCCTAACTGTATACTCCCTGTAGAGTCCCCGTTCCCCGCTATAGTGATCCCTTTTGCACCTAAATCAATTAAATGGCAATACAAGTTCATTATTTACTTTAATTTAAATGTACGTACCTAGAGGTGCCTCTCTATGGCCGGATAGGCTGCTCCCGCGTCTCCCAATCTGAAATACCTATCCTATGCATAACTGTTAGAAATATTGTTATTGTTAGTAGCACCAATTTACGACAGAACTAGGGGATTTTAAGGAAGTGATAAAAGGAAAGGAAGGAGAAATTCTTTGCAAACTAGTATTGGCTCCTCCGCTAACCAAGTTGACCGAGTGGGCAGTTCTCCGGACACAACTATCCCGCCAATGCATGTCTGAGCTATACCCCGGTATCTGGCGGATCTCTTGGACGATCACCCTGACATACCCGGACTCACTCATGCCAGAGGAAGAACAGCAGGCTTTCAAACCGTTCCCAGTCAACTCCAATACGCATTACGCCTCCAGATTACTACTTTACTGGCTCTAAAAGGGGTATTTCCATTTCGTCCCTTGTCATGACTCTATCCGCGGGCAAGTGGCGCGAAGCTGTGAGGCAGACCATTAAAGCCGACCGTCTTCGTCTTTCCACCTCCAATAGTTGACATAAGGCGCACTTTGTGGGCCTTACGTTTACTTTTGGGTTGACACAGATGAGAGAATGCAACAACGTTACAGAATTTTCCCGCAAGATGCCTTGTTAGCGGTCTCCTCCACTCAACCCTGCAGGCTTCCCGTGATGTCTAAGGTCAAACGCCTCCGTCAGCGAATCGTGTCCATGACATACAATTCGGCATCCCTGGTACATAACCTTTCGCGCCCGTTCGCTCGACACGATCCCGCGAAAGGGAATGACCTCCGACATAGCGCGTGACCCGCCCAGTCTGTGGCTGGTACCTCCCCTCCTCGTAACATGGTAATGAGGGAAAACCCTTACCTTTCCGACATACATATCTCACTTATGTATGTCTCGGTACCATCGTATACATTCCACAAACGTGAAAATTTAATTCACGCAATACAACAGGTAGAAATTTCGCAGATAAACAGGTTGATATAATGTTATACATGCATAGAATCGTGAATCTGGTTCTCACGCCCTCTTCCTGTCGAAGTCTGCGCCAAACCGTCAGCCAACAACTACAATTGGGTAATAATAATAATTGGACAATTTGTAGAGCTCGTAGAACCCTTTTTTCTGCTCCGCTCCTAGCATCCAGCTGTTAGGCGACGGTTCGGGTGGCTGGACCCTGGTGATAACGGCGAAGAGAAAAAACCCCTGACCGACACGCACACTTATAGTAAACAATAGTTCAATTGGCTGCTTCATTCTTGCGGTCAGCATGTCCTGTAATTTAAATTATGGAGTTGTAATTCGACTTACCGAGAGTGATTGATAACTGTACCCTTTATCCTAGCGGGAATACACGCTCGTTGTGATTTTGGATCTGCACCTGTTATAACCTGTGGGAAAACAAAGAAACCCTTTCCACCTCCCTACGACCATTCCCCCCCCACACCTATTATGTAATGTCCTGAAATCTATACTCTGTTATCTGTAGTTATCATTATTAGTTATAGCTTCCGTCAAGCGGTATATTTATTATTAAAGCCCAAATTAATCCACGTAAAGTTTATACGATTTTTCCACTATCTGTTTTCACTGAAGTTAATTAACCGTTGCTACGAGCTGGTTAGAACCAAAACTTCCAGACTTAACCGTATTCTTCCGCCGAATTCCACTGACTGATCTGTTATCAAAAAAAACTGCTTATTTAAAACGAAAATCTCCCATCAATCAAAATAAGTTCATGCAATTTTGAGTCGTATTTATCCGCTCGCCACCCACTACTCTCGCTTCCCGTCCGTTCCTCCCTTATGCGTTTGTCACAGTTCCAACCCTTGAAATCGGGGTTCCAGCTATCTCGGTCTAGCAAAATAAAACAGGGGTGGACCACGCGCTCGACTCAAACTTGTCATAGGACATTTTCTCCCACTCAAAATAAATGTATTACACCGCACTACCCCTGCATACATTCTGGAATAATTTATTATTATTATCATTATTTTATAACCTAACGCGAAGGAATTTTATTCTACGCATTATTCTACGAACAATATGTATTCTCCCTTGTTTTTCCGTATTTGTGAGTGTTTAGGCCTTATACTCTGACAAACTCTCTCTTTAAACAAATAGCAACGCCCGTAAGGCTTTTCCCAGTATTAAACTCACATTTTTATTGATTTCGATTTTCATTGATGGCCATTTATCACCACCATGGCCTAATCTGTCCCTGTTATTTGCATCTCTACTAAGTAACCTCCCACATCTCATCGTCTCGTTCTTTCGAGAAAAGTGATAACTGTCAGAATGATTTGTTAATCTCTCCAAAAATCACACTCGAATTTGTAAATAAATTTAGAATTAGACAGGCCGTTAAATTTTATGCATTTGGCTAATTACTTTTTCCACTATTTTGTACGTAACCTAGAGTGGTGATTTCGGCTTAATGACCTCTTCTAAGAGCCAAAATCGTGTTACCTGTCAATCTCTTAGAACGTCACTTATGTACAAGAGATTGTAAACCTTCCCCATGTCGCTCCTAATAACTGAAACGCAAAAGTTCATAATTAACCCAAAATCTACTTCCTGAACGATCTTTTTCAAAATCTCAATAGAGTCTCGGTCCCGAATTTCAACAGTTATCAATTTCTTATTTTTGGTCATCATGAAGTGAGTTATGATCAAATTCATAAGGGTCTGCATTCCATACCATGGACTTCGTGAGAACCAGAACCAGATAAACGCCTTTAGCTCCGCCTCTCTCTCGCTATTCGTTGTGTTCAAAATAATTGTTAATTTATCATTTCCAATTTGTCCAACGTTTTACATCTCCGATAGTCTAGCACCTCCCACGCGATAATTAACCCGTATTTTATTACAGACTCCTTCAATTTCGTTTTCAAACACACCCAACAGAGGTCAGTAATATGATCGAATTTAAATATTTAAAAAAAATTTCCTCGTCTACTTGTTCAAACAACACTGAACCATCACAACTACGACAAACATTTCAAAACCAAAATTAGCTAAATCGGCCCAGCCGTTCTCGAGTTTTAGCGAGACAAACGAACAGCAATTGATTTTTATATATATAGATTTTTTATCATTCTAAATGACTTATCTGAGATGGTTCTGAGTTGGTTTCATTCCGAGTTGTCCGGTCACCATAAATAGCTCATGGGCCGGCGTTAACCATACACACATCCCAAACTGTAGTGCTTTTTAAGCAAAGTAATATTTTTTCATTGAAATACCTTATTTTCTTTTCTAATAATAATGTGATAAGGTTGCGGCGTTCCGTGGAAGAAAAAAGCGACCGAATATTCAATTTTTACATTCCGAGCGTCTTTCAAGTTACAAGGGCAAAGCAGAGATATTTTACAAATTAAGCGGAGCCGTTCGGACTGAAAAATGCCTGTTTTCGTAATGAAAACGAGACCGGTGGTCTATCTATACGTGAATCTAAGCAAGTGGGACTATATTTAACACCAACGCTTTATAGCAATGAAGGTCATTTGCTTCTTTTCTTACGTAAAGTCATTTTTAAAAACATAAATATTTGAAAAGTATTTGAACTACAAAGTTTGCATTATATTAAGAGGGAACAACCAGACAAAACCGGAAATATGTCATGTTTAAATCAACTTTTAGACGTATTGACTCTTTTCCACAAAACATTATAAATTATTTCGAAAGACTTCTTTTATCTGGTGAAGCAGTTTTTAAATTTTGAGAAAATATGTTTATTTTTAGTACAATGAGGTTTTACCGTAGGTCGTTGGCAGATTTGTTAAATTTTCAAACAAAATTTTGTATTATAGAACATACATTTCAAATCATATAATCATGCAGTATAATAAATCAATACATTATTTGAAAAACCTACTTTTCAGAATTTTAAAATGAAAATGAAATCATAAAAAAAAGATCCGCGCCCTTGTTTTGTGACCAAAATACTCGTACTTCAGTTTGACTATTTATTTACGGTCTTACAAACTTATTTTAAAAAATGCATTCCTTTTTTGCTTAGACATTATTGAAAAAATTATGAACACTTCTGATCAAACAATAATCACATAAAGTGCATAATTTTAATTGTTTTATCATCAGGAGTTTGAGCATTTTTGAATGTGGGTATTTATCAAAGCAAATTTGGAGTGAAACAAAATCGATATTGAGTCATTATGTTAAAATGCTGGTATGGAGAATAATTGAACTTTGTCATCGGATCCGCCCGTTGCAAGGGTACAATCGCTAGATCGGTGAAATTTAAATTCTCGGCCGCTGGTTAATGGCTTTTAAGTAAAGCAGGTATGGTAATATGTAATGTAGGTGTATGTCGTATAAATCAAATAAGCATTTAATACTGTACTTACAAGTTTATTAAAACAATTTACATCCGAACCGTAATTTAATATTTATAAAGAATTCGTATATGAAAGTGAGAGCGAACAAGAAGCGAGAACAGAATAGTTCTTTTAAATTTGTCACGGCAGACGTGACCCCGTGATAATGTTGAGAATTGGCGTGTGAGGAACTAATAGGGATGCTTCGCGGTTCAAGATCGCTCGCTCGTTCGCTTGCCACACAGGTTTAGAGTAAGTTTGGAAGTTAGTTCAACGGCTCTAATTTTTTGAAACTTTTCAGTTCACGCTGAAACTAAAAAGATGTGAACAAATCACATCGACAGCGGAAATTTTAAATGAAAATTGTGAAGAATTTTGAAAAATATCCAAAAATGAGTCAAAAAAGTCATTTTATTCGTTTTTTCTCTGTCAATCTGCATCTAAATGTTTCTACGTATATCTCCTGTTTTTGAAGACCTATAATTATAAAGTTTTATTATAAAATAAAATTAAATAGATCTTTCAGAACACTTAACCTTTTTTGAAAATTTCCTTAATAAAAGTGCTTAATTTATTTTCAATTTTTCAGTAAAAAATTATTACTTATTGACTTATTTTTTTACAAATATTTGAGCGACGCAGATCGAAAGAGAAAAAAAACGGATTAATACAATTGATTAATTGTTCGCTATTCGGAATAACTCGTAAAGGTCTCATAGAAATCATTATGTCTCCCTTACTATCATCGTTAGATATATGATCTTAACGGTATCAGAAAGTGAAAAAACCACGCTTTATATCCAAAAAAGTTAACCAAAAAATAATAAAAATGTATACCTTTATGAAACCAAATTTTCCGACCGCAATTTGAAAAAAAATTATCAAACTTTGGAATTTTTTTATTAATTATTTTTACAAGAAACGACAAAAAAGTGAATTGACGGATATTTTTAAAATACATTCGCATAACAAAATATGCGGGTTACGTTTTTAGATTTTCACGGCCAAAAGTATTTTCGTTATTTGTTTTTGGGGTGTTATGCCGTGTTGCGCTACCTCCCTCTTTAGCCAACGTTTCGGACAGCGTTACAGTGTCCAAAACATCTGCCCTGATGATGGACACTGTAACGCTGTCCGAAACGTTGGCTAAAGAAGGGGGTAGCGCAACACGGCGTAACACCCCGAAAACAAATAACGGAAAAAAATATTCGAGTGTTTTTTTTCGTTATCGGTGATAAAAAAACGGTAAGCCATTTTTAAAACTTTTTTATGTTTGCATTTAAAAAAAAATATTTAAAAAATTACTTATTTATTTTGAATTTTAATATTTGAAGGCGTATTTTACCACCTTTCAAAAACAGTTTCTAGTTTTTGGATGCTTTCAGAAGTATTCCATTTATTTGGATTTCCGACAAATTCGGCCCGAGGCCTGAGGGGTTAAATTTATTTTACGCACTACGCAGGAATACAATTTCATATCACGCACTTCTGCACCGACAATCGAAATTAGCATTAGGTTAAAACATTGCATCTTCAATGCCATCATATTAAGTACAGCTGTAGCCTGTAGCTATATACTCGTACGAGATAAAATCGAACCTTGCAGACAAGAAACTGAGAAATTCAATATATTTGTCCCGACGCCGGGGGGGACTCCCGGCGCCGCTGGTGGAGGAGGGAGAGGGGTAGGGGAGGGTTCATAACACCTCCCTCTCCCTCACACACTAAGTTGGCATGCCGTACGGGGTCGACACGTGGCTGAGGGTTGTGCTTAACACTTGTTACCAGTATTTTATGGAGTCATTTAGCAACTTAATTAATAGACCTGCTAAAGTTCCCACTATTAAATTCCATGTGCTTTAGGTCTAGCATGGACAATCGATAAAACCCTATATCAATACGATATTGACTAAAGCCGTCATCTATGGTTAATTATTATTATTATTTATTTATTAACGCCCTTTTTGGGGGCTTTTACACATAATAATAAGAAATATACAGTATTTATTGTACATAATTGAATTGCCTCAGTAACAATATATTATATTTGTTTAAAGATACATTGAAAATGTCCACTGACTTGGTATAATTATTTCCCTCCATTAGTATTCTGGGCAAAGAGGAATACATATGGCAGTTAGTCCCAGAATTTCTGCACTGAAATAAATCCTGATTTCTGGTATTACGTTGTGGTATCCGGAAGCCTATCAGTTCGAGCAATACTGGACTATCAATTAAATCATTTAGAATTTTATATAAAAATACCAAGTCTGTGAAAATTCTTCTGTCTGATAATTTGAGCATATTCATATCATTTAACATAGTGTTATAGTTCAACATAATTGCTGGAATACCCATTTTAAAATTTAGAAAACGTTAGAATTTGTTTTGTATTTTTTCAACAGCATGTACATGAGTATTATAATGTGGATTCCAGACGGGAGAATTGTACTCCAGCTGACTTCTAACATAGGCAAAATATAATAGTTTAATACTTTATATCGTTAATATTTATCAATTTTATGGTTAATTATCAATGAGCACGATCAACAATTGGTAAGAGATATTCCGACCGACGATTGATAAATTTTATCCCTGCCTCCATAGTATCAGATAAGTTTCGGTTAACCGTCAGTACACGCATATATTTGGATTATGTCGTTCGTTCTGCAACATTAATGGATTATAAATGAACGGAGTTGAACTAACGAAGCTCTTACAATCGAATGAAGTCGTATACGCGATCCACAGACTTTCGTATTGTCTTTTCATAGAAAATACCTTCTGTGTTGCTGGCGTATATCGATTTCTTATTTATTCCCGGCCAGTATCGGTTCGCCTGTCAACGGTGAAACCGTGCTCGGGACATCGATATAAAATCATCGAAAGTTACGCCCATCGATCCGGTATAGCAACTAACTGTTGTAAACTTTTCATTGGATATCCAACACCTCTGCCGTAGGTCATCCCGAGTGATTCGCTACGTTTGGTGACTTGGCAGGGATGCCCGGGTTCATGGGGTGAGGTTTTTCTTGGTCTTGATGGCGGATGCTTCTGCCCACCTTCTGCGGTGGGCCGAATCGAGAGAGACTGGTTTAGGGAGGCCTTTAGGAGACCTCTCCAGCCGGACTCTCTCAACTCATCACCTTGCACTGCAGTTGACCTCCAGATTCCTTTTCATCCCTCATACCCTTTTCCTTCTCAGAACTTCCTCTCCTTCCTTTCCTTAAAAAGACCCTTCCGCACAGCATCCCCAAAAAAGACACTGGCCCTGAAGGAAATAATTTTTCTCACGGCCAATTCACACGCGGTAGAAGTGAAACCTTTAGAAAAGTAAAGTAGACAAGAGTGGGTGGACCACGAAACACTTTTTTTGATCAATGTGAAGGATGATTTTTTTCCATATTTTTGTCACCGAATTCCAGTGCACCTTTTCTTATACATTTGGTCGTCTTATTATTTTTTGTGTTTTCTTCTTCGGAGTCGCTTTCTTCAGTGTTTTCTTTTGCCTGTTCATTTTGAAGGGTTTGAAGATTGGATATTGATTTTACAAAAATAAAAATATGTTTCATGTGGATTTCGTAGGATTCGATATTTGGTCCGCCAAATGTCTGGCCTCTGAGGTAAGTCAGGCGCTTTATACCACTCCGCCAAAGGGGGCTTGCGTGGGACTGTGGATTTATCATATTATATTGGAACCCGTGAATTAAATAAATATTTTATTGTATGATTTTAGTTTTTCACGGCCAAAAGTATTTTTTTTATTTATTTTTGGGGTGTTATGCCGTATGCGCTACCTCCTTCTTTAGCCAACGTTTCGGACAGCATTGCAGTGTCCATCGTCAGGGCAGATGAGCTCATCAAATCGTGTTCACACAATAGAGAACTCCAGTCCATTTTTTTATGAATAATGACTTTCTAACTTAAATAACTGCATATTTATTTTTATTTTTATAGTTAGTTTTAATAGTTAAAATAAATGTCAAAGTTTTAATTTTTCAAGATCCCCGAAAACCACCGTGACGTCATCTGGCCTTGTGACGTCATCTGGCCAAAAGTTTTAGTTATTTTCAACAGATGTTGTCATTTTGTATAGAAGAAGTGATGAAACTATTCAATAAGTAAAACGTTATTTAGGTGTAATTATTTATTTATTATATTATATTTATTATATTTTTCAATATTATTACGGGAGATTGGTATAAAAATTGTTTGAAATTATTATTTTTTTAGCTTTACGAATCGAAATCAATAGGAAACCAAAGCATGAATTTCGTACGGAACTGGAATCAGCTGTTCGACCGCCGCCATTTTGAATTTCAGCATTGGAGCGTTTTATGGAAGCGGTGACGTCACGCCTCACAAATTCAATAATACAACTTGACAGGTTTTTTTAATGAACTGTTTTAAAATGGACTTTTTAATATTTTTTTTAAAACTCTACGTTAAATATTATTTAATAAAACTTATATATTCAGAATCAGCGTTTATTGGTCTATATGAACGAATTTTTTTAAAGCCATAATATTTTTCACTGGAGTTTCTTATTCCACATCTGCCCTGATGAAGGACACTGTAACGTTGTCCGAAACGTTGGCTAAAGAAGGAGGTAGCGCAACATGGCATAACACCCCAAAAATAAATAATTAAACTGTGAAGTTGGTTTTGTAGGTATGTCTTCCAAAACTTCAACAAACTACGCGCAGATATCAATAGAAGCCACTACAAGTCAAATAATTTCTTTAAATATGACGGTATTTGAATAATAGCCGCGGACGAAACGTTTCGTCCATGCTCTTCTGGGCATTTTTTCGCTTCGACGAACCGTTTCGTCCATACTCGTGGAGAGGTTAAATTCACTGTCAATTAAATGCTACATCAATAAATGCAATTAAGAAAAATTCAGAGCTTTCAAATTTGCTTATCCGAATTCTTCAATATTTGAAAATAGGTCAAATCCTTAAACCAGTGGATTTATGTAGGTCTATTTTTCTATGGTAGAGTTGGCTGTCCCGTTAGCCTGGTTTCCCCGTTACCCAGTTGCATGGCCTGTTCTCAGTTCCCCTGTTCGTGTTAGTGTCGGGGTGAGGGTCACACTAAAGGGGGTAACTCCGAATTAACAGGGAAACTAGTGCAAACACCCTTGTCCTCTATTGGGGAGAACTGCACCGATTGCACTCTCTAGGGGGAGGTATGTTACTAACTGCGGGTTAAGTGTGGAACGTTTGCGCGGCCTTTTTCGGCCGTTTCATACAAATCTTAGTTCTGGATTTGAGATCAAAATACCCAAACAAACTGAAGAATTCTTATTGTAATCAAAAGGTTTATCAAATATCTAATACGAATGTGAGCTACTTTATTTATTTTTGCTTTACATTATAAGATATAGGTCATTAAAGATTTTAATGTCTCATGATTTTAGAGGCAGTTTGGGAAATTATTTGTGAGTAAATGAAAAATTCCACTCCATCGTTATTATATGACGTCATCACGTAAAATTGTCGTCCGTAAACCGACTTTACAGACAACCATTTTCTTTTAAATTGCGGTCGGAAACTTCGGTTGTGTGTGATTTTGTGGACAAAACTATTTATTCATATTCATAATGCTGGCGCAAACAATTGATTCATCTAAATATTTTAAAGCATAACATTAATGCTTTAATTTTTTTGTTTTGTTATTTATGTGATGAATCTTGTCTTCATTTTATTTTTTAATTAGGTGGGTACCTAATATATTATCACCTGAAACAACTTTAAGAGTCCATTTCTACCGTTAATATTTCATTTAAATCTTGAAATTTATTTATTGTTATATCTCGAGTTTTCTTACATATCTTTTGTTATAAGATGCAATATTATTATTTTCTACTAAATTTTACATATACTTGAGCTTGAATTCCCTCACCAAACACAAGAGCCTTGTCTCTTTGTGATGAGGAAATGCTAGTGTTATGTTCATTTTACAACTCTGTTTAACATGTAAAAAAAAATGTATACCTATTGTAAAAACATACAAATCCATACTAATATTATAAATGCGAAACTGCTCGAGTTTGTTTATGACCTTTTCAGGCATTAACCAATAAAAAGACTTTAAAAATTCATTCACCAATAGAAAACTAAATTATATGCGCAGACTATATGTTGTATATGGTGGTAAGCTCTAGCGTTATGAAATTATAAATATTAATATATTATATTGGTTATACGTTTTCTGTCGCTAACAAAAGCGAGTTAATTGCAAATGTCAGAAAAAAATCATTCCCATGGAAACGATGTTGATATATTTGTGGGCTCTAAGCTGGTAGATACTCAGCCCCCTGGTCAGCTACTGCCCCAGAAAATTCAAATATTAGAATATGTTTTGTTTTTTTGGACAAGCTGGAATAAATATCAGATAAAAGTTCCTGCATTAAAAATATAATTCGTAACGATTATAAAGACTGAATAATAAATAGTGTAATTTTGTATTATATTAACAAACTTCCAAATATTTAATTAAAAATAAACATCCGAAATGTTTGTAAGCGCATAAATTCCGAACGAATGAACAAAATTGGATAATTCTTTTTTTCTTTGTGAAATTTAGGTGGCAGGCTAGATGTTTGAAAACTAAATGTAAGGGAATGAATGTATGGAATGCGGGAGGGGGTGGGGTGGGGAGGAGGGGGGATAATTGATAAGTTCAACCGCTACAGTAGTTTCCCGTAATACCATGCGAGCGAAGCCGCGGGGAAAAGCTAGTATTAAATAAAAATAAAAAAATCTTTTTTCTTCTCTTAGATCTTTTAATGTATTCTATTATATTATTTTATATGTATTAGAGTTATTTATGAAATATGGCAGACTGTGATTGCACACACCTCCCAGCCCTGCCGGAGTAAAATCTTAAATTTTAAAGCATAACTTGCAAAAAGTGTTTTTCCTAAAACAATTAAACTATCGCCATCTGTGAAAGTATGAAAGAGCAGATTATTAATTCTTTTAAGTATCACCAAGTAAAACTTTTGCTATAACCTATAAAATACGAAAATTATCTTTCGGAAAAGTTTTGTTCAAGTATTTAAGTTTGCAAGTATTGAAATGGTTCAATACATTTCTATCTTCGCGAGTTTCGGGAACTCTACCCGTTAGAATTGCCTTCTCAACAGATTGCGCCTCGAACAAATTTAAACTATCGATTTACTTTTAAGATGAAGTTATACGTGAAATCCTATTTAGATACTAATTAGATTAACCTTTACGACGAACCAATTTAAATTTCGTCAAACGATGATCTTGCGATCGTACTCTTGCAACTGTACAGAGCGGTTCCGATGAGAAAGATTAAATTTTCTCCATACCAGCATTTTAACACAATAACTCATTAGCTAATATCGATTTTATTTCATTTAAAATTTGCTTTGATAAATATCTATATTCAAAAATGCTCAAACTCGTTCTATGATTGATAAAACTATTAAAATTATTTACTTTTTGTAATTATTTTTTGATCATAAGTATTTATAGTTTTTCAATAATGAGAAAGCAAAATAAGATTTTTTTAAAAAATATATTAGTTTGTAAGACCGTAAATAAATAGACAAACTGAAATATTTTCGTCACAAAACAAGGGCGCGGATCTTTTTTTATGATTTTATTTGAATTTAAGTTAAAATTCTGGAAAGTAGCTTTCCCAAATAATGTATTGATTTATTTTACTGTATGATTATGTGATTTGAAATGTATGTTGTGTAATTGTAAATTTGACAAATCTGCCAACGACCTACGGTAAAACCTTATTGTACTAAAAATAAACATATTTTTTCAAAATTTAAAAAAAGTTTTACTAGATAAAAGAACAGTCGTTCGAAATCAATTTATAATTTTTAGTGGAAAAGTGTCACTACGTTAAAAATTTGATTTAAAAATGACATATTTCCGGTTTTGTCTGGTTATTCCCTCTTAAATGGACCACTTTTATCTAAGACAAAATGTTCGTTTTTACTGTTTTCCTTGCTCTACTAAACGAATATTCTAGCAAAAAGCAATAATTTTACTTGTGTATTATTTCTTCAAATGAGGGATTGGCACACGTAATTAAATATTATATCGATCTTCTAGTTGATTAGTCAGACATCTTCGAAAAATCGAAATTTGAATGAAAAGTGCAGTTATAGGTAAAAGTTTAATCTCTATCTGGTACAATACTCAGATTACTCATAAACACCACCAAATCAATTGTTATAATTCAGAAAAACGGTAAAAATAATTTTTTAGTTTGGTTTGGTATTTTGATCTCAAATCCAAATTTAAGATTTGTATGAAACGGGCCGTGAAAGGCCGCGCAAACGTTCCACTTAATACGTAAAAACAGAGATACATTTATATTAAATTAACTAAAAAGTCACTTATGTTAAAGTTGCTTGGAGATGGAGTTGTATTGTATCTCATTGAAGAAGAAGATAACACTTATAATCTAAATGAAAATATGAAAGAGAACAAGTCACAGCAAAATAGAAAAAGACAATGGTCGCAACTGGGACTCGAACCCAGACCTCTCGTCTAACCGGGACGTGCGCGTTATCCAATTTCGCTATTGCCACCTTCTGTCATATTTGTCAATCTCATATTTCAAATATTTAGAATCAACAATATTATCTTCAACTAGTTTTTTTTTCCATATAATAATAATATATAATGATATATTACGTTAATGGGAATAAAAGTTATAAAAAGGAGTTTTTCTTATAAAAAATTGAATTTTATTGTATCAATTAATTTAAAATGAGGGGGAGAGGAAGAGGAATATAGGATAAGGATAGGAGATGGTCCCGATATATCTCACACACTTTTATTAATTTTCGATCGTGTTACTTATATTCGATATTTCTGAAGGGTGTTGCTAAAAATGTCAATTTGGGAAAATTTTGTGTTATATTGTGGACATATATATTGGGGAATTTTTTCTAAGTGTGGACAAATGAAATAAATTGGATTGTATTGATTTTAACGGAACATGATTTTTTATTGAGTCGGTAAGCTCTGGTGAGTCCAGTCCATTCAGTTTTTTATTAAGTTCGTAAGCTCTGGTGAGTTTAGGTCATTATTCAAATAACAAGGTTTGGTCAAAAATTAAACGTCGTGTATAGAGGGAGTTGTAGTGGTGAAAGTCAATAGATTCGGAGTAATTTGAAAAAGTTTTGTTTATACGTAATTTATGTGTTAATTTTTTTTTTAATTCTTTCGACATGGGCTTGGTAGAAAGGAGTCCAGATCGGTGTGCAGCGTTCTTGGTGGGGACGTATGTGCGCTGTGTAAAGGGAATATAGAGTCTTAATGTTGCGGAAAGGTTTTATTGTATGAATTATAAATCTCAGCATTTTGTTGGCTTTGTTGATGTATATATGTAATTTTATTTGATTTATGGCGAGCATTCGAATATTGCATTCTTCATTATCTCAAACTTAGTGTATGGAGATGTCTGACTAATCAACTGGAAGATGAATATTCGGCTAGTAGCTGGTAGGTACTGTTGCGTTACTCGCAAATAGCGGGGTTATTATAGTCGGTGGGATGAATGAATTATCGGAGCCGGCGTCTTCAAGACTTGGATCTCTTCCAACAGTGACCAGTAAGCAGTGAGCAGTGAGCCAATTCTTCACACCACTGTCTACCTACATCATCTGTGTTCGACACATATTTCACATTCATATTATAGACTGTCAACAAAATCTAGAAGTGTAATAAAAAGAAACTAAATGTCGTTACATCAGCAAGCAACACTGAATTAAGAAAAATATGTATTTTAGATTAAAATGTGAAGTTTTTTTAAAATTAACTCCTCACAGGAAACCCTGAGGAAAATAAGGTGAGGAAGTTCTGGAAAGGTGCGAGGGACTGATTTAGAGCACCATTACAAGGATCTAGAGAACAGTAACGGTCGTTTGTCCCATTCCTTCTGATCAACTGTTGAGCCGAACCCTCCTCAAATGCTCAAATACGCTCTTCCCAACGCAACTCTCCGCCCAACAGGCTAATCGAGCGTTATTAAACAAATCTTTTAGCTGATCGGAGACTCAGATTGATCGATCGAAATGTTGGAAACAACGACCGTAAGAGTCAAATATGCGTTATTAACGGCTACTTAGGTAAAAGTTTTATTAATAAAACTAGCTGGTTCCCGGCGTGCGTTGCAATGCCATATGTAAAGAAACTAGTGGTCGTCCAATGGTCGAAATTCGACCATAATTGTAATGTTTTTTTTTTATTGATTTAATGTATTATTTATGCATAATTTAAAAATATATTAGCATTCTGCACTCCTTCTCTGTATAAACTATAAGTGTGCGAAATTTCATACTCCTCCGTCCGCGCAATTTTCGTAAAAAGGGGTACAAATTTTTGCTTCACGTATTAATATACTGATAAATTAATTCTACCTGCATGTCCTTTCCCGTGCGTGCCGTTCCCCTCCCGCGTACCCTTCCCCTCTAGCGTCCACCTACCTCGCCTTCCCTCTCCCCTCTCCCCCACTCTCCGGTCCCACCAAACCCCCTCCCGCGTTACATATATTCAGTCCCAGTACTTTCGGTTTTCAAACAGCTTGCGTGCCACCTATTACAATTTTTTAATTCAAATTCTCATTTTCATATATTACAAATATTCATTTGTGAATATTATAAGAACAATCAATCAAATTTGCTATCTTTGTTAGGTACCAAATTTAAAATATCTATATTTCTTGATTCGATTCAAAGTATAGGGCTAGCACTTCAAATAAATGCATTAATTTAAAGAGTTTCGAAAATTGAATTTCAGAATTTTCGTCAGATTCGGGAGCCAAAACTATAACCAATTTCGGTGGTGGACCATTTATTTGATAACCAACACCCCTGCCGTACATAGGTCACCCCAAGTGTTTCGCTATTTTTTATTTTTTTTATTTATTGGAAAACCAACAGTTATAATAGTTACAATGAAAGATAAAACATGTATAAATTACTTAACCAATAACAGGTTTTCACTTAAGTTTATTAAATTATTTAGTGAAAATAAAGAAAAGAAAGAAAAATAACATAAAGACCAGAGTTAAAAAGCATCTGGGGATAGGATGGTGGGAGGGAGGGGAAAGGGATGGATCTATTCTGTGTACAAAGTGGTGTGTGTGTGTGTAAATGTTATTTATTCATTTGAGGTTTGAAAATTTTAGGTGCTGCGTTAAATATGTCAACTTCACTGTATAAATTGTTAAAGGTATGTGAAGCGCGGTGAACGAATGTATTTTGTTTAGAGTAAGTGTTGCATTGAGGAATGTTTAATGTGTGGTTTTGTCTGGTTTGTCTGATGGGCACTCTTAATTGAATCCTTTAATGTTTGGTGACTTAGAAGGGGTGCACTGGTTAAGGGGATGAAATCAGTTCAGGCCTTGACGGCAGGTTCATCTTCCCAACTACTGCATTGTGGGCCAGATCGGGCAATGATTGAAGTAAGATAATGATTGACCACTCCCGACCCACCGCCTTGCACCGCAGTGAAAGGTATGGATTCACACGTCAGTCCCCTCAGGACACGCTGATAACCAGATCCAGATGATTATCAGTGTGTCCTGGGGTGTCAACTTATCAGTGTGTCTCCAGTTAAAAACACACATTTAAGAAGTTGTTTTACTACTTTATGGCATTTGGTAAAATAAGAACTGTAATGTTTTGAAAAAAATAGCATTCGTTTTGGCAGAGCCTGAAGAAAATTGCAACAAGACGGAACGGCGATGAAAATATATCTCATATTTTTCGCGTGACGTTAAAAAATTAACGTTCCTAGCGCCTAACGCGACAAGCTATATTTCACAGAGTTAATAAAATACGTGGCCAGTGGGGCTGAGTTGGCATCGCGTTTGAGTCCCACCCAGGTATGTTCAATGGTTCCATGCAAACTGAGAAAAAAATCAACTCAACACCTCCTTGAAAAGTCATTAAAGCTATGAAAAAAATCATTTAAAATTAACCGATAATCCTAACCTAACGTAATCTATTTAACCAATTTTTTATATATATTTTTTTTATCACTCTAAATGAATTATCTGAGATGGTTCTGAGTTGGTTTCATTCCGAGTTGTCCGGTCACCTTGTTCAATCCCTCAACTGGCTAAGTTCTACACCACGACAAGAGTAACATTTACCGCTACTGTGGTGGTAGTAGGAGATTTTCAAATACTGTCAGGTTTTTCGCAACCTGGGAATGTTTTTAAAAAAAGTTTCTTTAAAAACTAAGGAAGGGTTGTTTCAAAAAATTTGACGAATTCGTCAAATATTTGACGTTAATTTTCACGTTCTGTGTAAGTTCTATTCAAGTTCTGTGATGATTTCAGTTTAGTGAAGCAGCTGGCCTATGATGTTAAAAAAACAGAACTCGAAAAGAACTTACACAGAACCTGAAAATTAACTTCAAATATTTGATGAACTCATCAAATTTTTTGAAACAACCCGTCCTTAGTCTTTAAAAAAATGTGTATCTTCGGAGTAAAAACTGTGTTTGTTCTGCAGTAAAGTACTTACTGCAGAACAAACACACAAGAAAATCGCGAGCTGCTTCAACCCGTTTTTGTTTGTGATCTTCAGTGAGCATTTTTGGGACCCACTTTGCGCAGATCTTGTGGTATCCCAAAGTTCTGTCAAAATCTTGTTAATCGTGGTCTTAGGGATCAGGGATCATGTCACAGAGCTCCCAAACCGTTAGCCGTCGATCTGCAAGCATTGCTTTTTCCACTAGGCCAGAGGTCGGCAAAGTGCGGCTCCGGAGCCGCATGCGGCTCTTTGGCCCCTCAAGTGCGGCTCTTTGAAATATAATTGCTGGATTTATAAAAAAAGGATATTTCCTTGAGGAGATCTTAAATTAAACGTCTTTGGGTTGATTTGGAAATATTGGAGAAAAACAAATGTGAGCCTGGTTCACCACACAAGTGGTCTGCTTTAAAAGACCTGGAGAAGGAAGACATGATCATCTTCAACGCCCGGAATAGTATTCCTGACTCTTATGATCAGCTGAAAAAACTCGCGTTTGCTGTTCTTTCCCTTTTCGGTTCTACATATTCATGCGAACAATATTTTTCAAGCATGAACTTTATTTATCAAAAGTAAACTGAGAAGTCGTCTTATTGATTAGAACCTGGAATAGTACCTAAAATTAAGAATAACAACATACCGACCTGACTTACTCAAACTTTCCAAGGAGATCCAAGGACATTGTTGGAAGTTATTTACAATGTTGTATTTTTTAAACTTGTTAGCTCACAGATACAGGACCATTAGTTTGTTTATTATAATTTTAAGATACGTGAAAATCTAGTTTTCGATTTTACTTGAGTTATTAATTTTATTGTTATAAATGTTAATAATCTGTCGATTTTCTTAAATAAATAACAAAAAATAAATAAATAAGTGTTTGTCAGTCATTGTCACGATTTAAATTTATGGATTCCTTTACAATATTTTATTATTCGTGAATAAAATCTTTATTAAGTATGAAATCAACTTTTATTCAGCGTACCCGTAATTTATTGCTAAAATTATAATAAATGTTTGCTAAACAGATTTGGCTCTCAATTTTTTTTGAATCGTTGCAATGTACAAATTTGGCTCTTTGGCTAATAAGTTTGCCGACCACTGCACTAGGAAATTGTTGCGTCTGAAACCGATGGCCGTCCGGAACGCTTTTCACCATTTGCGCACGTTTTTCGCGCTTATACACTGTTTTTCTACACTTCACGTAACTGAGAATGAATGACTACCGGGATTTTGTTATTTACGCACAAAAAATGAATTACAGAGCGTAATTCACCCCTGGCGGGCGCGGCGAGTGGGAGCTCCGTCGCGACCGGCTGCCACGCCGAGACTAAGCATCGCAGAGAGTGCAGCTTGGTGGAGACTAGGCTACACGCCAGATCTCGCGTAAAATCGTTTCTCGCGAACGCAACACCTTGGAGACCTTATTTTATGGACAGCCCTCGTATTATAAATATTCATTTTTGTGTATCAATCAAATTTGGTACTTAAAACCCATTTAAAATATCTATAATTCTTGATTTGATGATTAAAAAACTTTTCAGATGTATTGTCATGTGGTTGTAATAATCCAGAAACCTTCGCGGGGGTTTAAAGAAGGTAATTTGAAAGATTCAAACATGTCCTATGCTTAATTTAGCATATAGACATTTCACTAATCCCCAAACACACATTGATTTATTTAAAGGGTTTTCCAATAAGAGGTGTTATTTGTTCCAATAAGAGGTGTTCTTGTGTTATTTGAGGTGTTATTTGTTCCAATAAGAGGTGTTCTTGTGTTAACTGAACTTTATAAGCCTTAAGACCCAAATCTTTATGCAAAATACGGTGTAATGACGTTTGTGGAATGCCTAATTCCAAAGAACGACGAGGAATAGACAAACCTGGGTTTTCTTCAACACTTTCGGCTACATCCGCAATATTCTCGGCTGTTCTTAAGCGACATGCACGGGTTTTATTCTTCACATCACTAAGTTGTCCCAACAGCTCGAATTTTTCCACCAACTTCTGTATTGCGGTCCGACAAAGTGCTTCACGACGACCCAAAAATGTTCGAGTTTTACGAACCACCGTCTCTGCCAAATTTTCACCATGTGAATTTTAATAATTTCAATGCGTTGTTGAAGTGTGTATCGTTCCATTTTTATTAATGGCGTATTTTCTACTTGTCAAATGTTAAAAAAGTGACAGCTTCAAAAGTGACATCTACCGAAATAGTGGGCTATTCAAAATAACACCTCTTATTGGAAAACCCTATATATAGATCATGCTTTTCATGTTGTCCTTCTATAATTTTCTTAATCTTTGCAAAGAGGTGGTTGCTTTTCTTACGGATTGCTAATTTACTATATGAAATGGGATATTCAGTGTCTGCAGAACGGGCCACGTATGCCATTAATTTGCTGTTTGCGTTTGCCGGCAAACGATTTGCCATCTCACCTTCTTTGATTCCTTCTCGCCTTTCATTCATGCTGCTATAAATTAGAACTCGTCAGTCTAATTAGGTCGGACGTCCAGCATTCCACATTCCGCATTCACATGTAGAACTCAGTCTGTACCTGTTGTAGTCTGTATTGCTGCACTCAACACTAAATGTGAAGCACTCCGCGTGCATTGTAGCATTCAACATTTAGAACTTGTGGTAAACTCTCGAATTATTACGATCGTCGAAATGTAAGATTTCCGAAACATTTTCAAAATCGAGAGGCTGATTGTTTTAAGAGGAACGTCTGCGCGACCCATTTTGGCCCATTTCATACAAATCTTAATTCTGGATTTGAGATCAAAATACCCAACCAAACTGAAAAATTATTTTTGTAATCAAAAGGTATATTAAATATCTAGTACTAATGTCAGCTACTTTATTTAGTTTTGCTTTAAATTATAAGGTATAGGTCATAATTTTTTTTTAAATTTTCATGATTTTCGAGGCATTTTGGGCAATTATTTGCGAGTATATATATTTATCATAAAAATATGATGAAATATAAAATAAAAATTCATAAATAATATCATATTGGTAGGTGTAAAGTTAAAATACAAATTACCTATTTACGGCGGGACAAAAATTTATTATTTATATATTTAAATTACTATCCAAAAAAATGCATTTTCAACGTTTTTAAAATTTTTTATTTCATTTTTCATCGCATTTTGAAAATAAATATAGTAACCTTTTTTTTATTGTTTTTCATTTACTCACAAATAATTGCCCAAGTTGCCTCTAAAATCATGAAATACTACAATCTTTAATGATCTATAGTCTATATCTTTTAATTTGAAGCGAAAATAAATAAAGTAGCTCACATCCGTACTAGATATTTGATATGCCTTTTGATTACAATAATAATTTTTTAATTTGGTTGGGTATTTTGATCTCAAATCCAAAATTAATGATAATTATAATAATAATTAATTATAATTATAATAATTGATAATGATAATTAATTAATGAAAGAAGGTGATACTCAAAAGAATTCATAATCTACTCTTTCATATTCACGACTATAATATGAAACGCAAACACCAGTTACCTTTATGCTGTAATCATTTGTGTTATTTATACATTTATTTTCCTTTTATTTATTATTATTATCATTTCAATAACTATGCTAAACAAACCACGGCTTTTGTATAATAATTTGTTGGTTATTTTATAATAATTTTATTTCTTTCTCTTCTCTTTTTTTCTATTTTTCTACTATATTATGCAATGCATACACAAGTTATCTATAAATTTTAATCCTCTGTTTTTAAGAACCTATATGTATATTAACTACTATGTTTTAACTTTTGTTACTATGTTTTAAACTTTCTAACTTCATTTTTTATTATTTCTCTTCTTTTTATTTCCTCGATTTTTCCTCTTTTTTGTACAAATCATGTTCCATATGTTCACACTAATCCTAATTTGACTGTTCTAAGACGGAAATCAGCCTAGTTGGACAGTCTAAACATATCATAAATAATGTTTATAAATGTATTATACTATACTAAATAAATACTAAATACTAAATATATATGGCGCGAGTTTAATTCATTTAGGAAAACCTGCTTTTTTCAAGTTATGCCTTAACATAATAATAAGATGAATTAATTGTTTGCGCCTGTGCGTACGCATTATGAATAAATAATTTTGTACGTAAACGAATTCAAAGCTTTCAAGAAAGGCTAAAAAATACAATATTGGATTGATACTTTTTGGTATCAAACTTAACCCTTGATTTACCCGGTGGCTTCATTCATACACAATTTACCTGGTGGAGTCCCCAGGACTCCCGGAAATAAAATCGTAAATTTGACATGAAATAAACACTTTTTTAAATAAAATGCTTGTTATATTTATTTTTTATATATTTGGTTTTACAATGCGGGGAAACGGCGTGATGGTTAGTTAGTTAGTTAGTTAGTTGGTTTTACAATGGCATAGGTTTTTACTTAAAATTATAGAACCACAGACTTTTATTAAGGAACTTCTAGAATATAGCACTTTTGTAACAAAATTAGGAGACCTAACTTCTAGTCTCAACATTTCAAAAACCAAACAATTTTTCAAAGTATTTTTTAAAGAAATATAACAAAAACACAATCAATTCTTATAAAAAGCAAAAAAAACTTGGTTCTGTTTTTTGCTTTTTTGTTCAACCGTCAATAGGCTAAAACTATAACACTAATTCCCCGGTGGTGTCCCACGGACACCATTAGCGTGATTACTTACCAATGAGATTGTTGTGATTACTCGATCGAAGTGATTACTTACCAGCGCGTCACTGCGTGAAGGTACTGGAACGCACAATTTGTACTTCCAAAAACTAACGGTTTTATGAGCGCTGAAAGTTTGCAATGGAGTCCCAGGGACCTACCGGGTAAATTAAGGGTTAAACTGATATAAACGACCCCTAAAACCCCAATAAAAAATCTGAAAAAAAACCGGTTAATTTTTTAGACATTTGGAAACATATGATAGGAAATAATAAAAAACTATAAGAAAATTCCAAAAAATATATTTTTCATTCGTTTTTGTAGCACATTATATAATCAATCCCAGACACCCATTGTACGCTATCCGAATACGTCGCAATAGGGTCATTCACCCAACAAAACCAAATGTTTTTCTAAACCTACCCTCGCCTCATATTCAAGAGCCTTACGCAATGTTTTTCGTACTTCCAATACCTCATTTCCAACCCCTTCCACTCCAGACGGCCAGGCTACAGATAATAAAATGCCCCATAAAATTCTGCTGGTATGTTTTATGTTTACATCAACTCTGAGCAGTACAAAACATCCTCTTCGGTAATTGTTTACAGAATTATTTATGTTCCGATAGTTTATTATTCGTACCTACACCTAACAATAACTTCAACTAAGGACCTAACCTAACCTAACCTAACCTAACCTAACCTAACCTAACAATAACTTCAACTAAGGATGGGTTGTTTCAAAAAATTTGACGAATTCGTCAAATATTTGACCTTGATTTTCACGTTCTGTGTAAGTTCTATTCAAGTTCTGTGATGATTTCAGTTTTGTGAAGCAGCTGGCCTATGATGATAAAAAAACAGAACTCGAAAAAAACTTACACAGAACCTGAAAATTAACTTCAAATATTTGATGAACTCATCAAATTTTTTGAAACAACCCGTCCTAAGTGTTTTGGTGATAGTTGTTGATAGTTGACATTTTTTTTAGCTCCACCCTGCCCTGATGAAAAAAATATCAGAGTGTGCAATTCACAATCGGTAGAAGTGAAACCTTCAGAAAACTAAAGTAGACAAGAGTGGGGAGGCTACGAAGCACCGCACAAAGAGGAGACTAAATCCTTTAGATGTATTATGTATTTGTCTCTTTTTAGTGTCGTTATTTTTCGTTTCTTCGAGTTTCAAATCACAACGGTGCTAAAGAAGTTTTCACTTCAAAAATACAAGTGTGTTCGCACACGGTAGAAGTGAAACCTTTAGCAAACTAAAATAGACCAGATTGGGGAGGCTACAAAGCACCGCACAAAGAGGATACCGATTATTATCATTCTTTCGCAGTCTAAAACCCATAGATGTAAATGTTTGTCTCTTTTTTAGTACTTATCGCTATTTCGTTTCACCGAGTTTCAAATCACAACAGTGCTAAAGAAGTTTTCACTTAAAAATCCATGCAAGACATGAACCCGGACACCGGGTTAAATCACCAGCGAACCACTTGGGGTGATCATGGCAGGGGTAAAAATAAAATTACACAAGGATCTAAGTGACACATATCAACTTTTCAGAAGATTAGTTACATTATCTAGTTTCTAGTTTATATACTGAACATCTGCTGTGGCATTCAAAATTCAAACCAGGTGATTTAAAGGATTTTTCTAAGGTCCTAACTCCTATAACACGCTGGTAGTCGATATCTATATTATATTAAAATATATTTGCAGTAGTGTCAAAATCCAGAGAGGAATTTGGGAAATACGTTTGTATGGAACGCCGCCCAGTATTTTTGTTTTAGCGATTATAATCTTTGCACACATTATTTTTTATGTTTTGCATTATCTGCAGTAGTTTAATTATGTCGGCATCTTTCATAGCTTTAACATCGTAAATAATCGTTTATCTAAATGGAGTTATCATGTAGGTTTTTTTTACATTCAGCGTCCTTTGCTGAAGGGAAATACACGAATTAAAGATAATTTCTAATTGGCGCATTCATGTTTATTTTGTGCAATTATTGCTGGGAAATTACATGATAATTAAACTGTTTTACTCATTATAAAACCTATAAATTAGTAATAGCTATGATTAATTTTATAAGCCTTTATACACCTTTTACTTGAATCTTGACTCTTCAGATTGTAATTGTCACAGGCAATAAATATAACTTCCTTCTCGTTATAATGCTGCAGCTCTTTCTGACACATTAAATAATGGTGAGACAAAATATGAGATACACAAAATAAATGTGTCTGTTTCTTCCAAAGTACCTACTACTTTTTTCCTTTGGAGGAAACAGATATTTCTTATTACGGATCAGTCACGGCGACGGGAATTGCATTTTATTTTCTTTATACGTGTGAGGGAGATGTATGATAATGAGTGTATGTTTCCTTTGGGTATGTAGATATACGTTCATCGTTTGTCCCATTTTCGACTGATGTTATTTAGTGTGTAAAAAAGAGCTGCAGCATTATATGCTTAAGAACAAAAGCAAAACCATCAGCGCATTGACATTTCACGTTTTTGGATTTTTGAATTCACCCACACTTCAATATTATCCTTGTAACTATATTCCATACTTTCAAAATTATCATCACGGCTAGAAGTATTGTAAAGGCCTACAGTAACGTCACGGTGCGGTGTGTGAGAGAGATGCATGAAAATGTTTTTTTATCCTTTGTAGGAAATAGACCTACGTACATTGTGTATCTCATCTTTTAAAAGAGTTACAGCATTATTGTGTTAAGGAACGTATTTTTACTGCCTTTTTATGCCGCCACGGTACCGTTACCTGTCGTAAATATCCCACAAGCCGCCTTAAGTACCTACACGCCGTGGTAATTACACTTAGTTTCACCTTAATTACTACAAGAAACAACTAATTACATTTAGATAGATGTAAAAGATGCATTCAAATTCCATTTTTATACAAAGTTCAAAATTTCCCGTATAAAACGATTTTTTTGCCGCCATTTTAATTTTTTTTGTATGGATTTGACAATTGCGAAGTTTCGTTTCAATCTAAATATGCACGGATTACTTAATTTATCCAAACTAATCCAATAACACAGTAATTATTGAAATGAAGTGTAATTTCCATAATGTGTGCATTCCAATTAATAAACTAGCAATCCGGAGGTCAATTCTAATTTATTATTTAAAGAAACATTGTTATAAAAACTGTCCAGTATAATTTTAGCTGTCCTTTTGGAGTATAATAACAAAATGGCCACACTCACATTTCAAATGATAAATAGAACCGCTGACTGATTGGGAAGAAATAATTATTAGCGCCCTTGTGGTGATTTTTCACAAAAACGGCGCTCCAATGATATTTTGTTCTTTAGACTTTATGTCCGGGTTAAATCTTCCCCACAGGAAAAAATTAACCCTTACACACCCTTTTCCATAAATGATCATCTAGTCAATCCACGCCATGCAATTGCACTGTATAAGTATAATAAATACAAAACAATACAAGAACAACATGTCAACCTACCAGAGACCAAATGGGAAAATAATTCACTGACTCCAGATATTTTCATATCAGAGGGTTCGGCTCGGTAGAACTCTTAACTGGACCGATAAATCCTACTGATCCCTCAATATAAAACTATTATTAATATAGTGTTTATACGAACACTTTGTAAATCGCACACTAATAAGTATTTTACCATAACTTCTTTATTTGGGCACCAATGTCTACATTTTTTGCTAAGTTTTTTTATGAATATGTAACACAGTGTGTGGTATATTTGTGTCACGTTCCAAAGCGCAAGATACTCTAAGTAAGACATAATTGCCCTGGCGCAAGACATAATTCAGAATTGAAACGTTGCTTGAAATGTCTTTAGCCGTCTTTACTGGTCAGATCTGAATAGCAAAGTACCTCCGCACCTTTCTCTTCCTCTTCCCCATCTCTTTCCCCTCCCCGCAACTTCCAGCCTCGCAGCATACTCTTACTGGAGAAGTCATAGTCTCACTGGCTTCAAATGCTTGGAAGCAGTTGGGACTCTTGTGCAGCATTATTTATGTAACAAATGTGGCGATATGCATTTTTTTCAGTTAATTTAATACTTGTAAATACTTTATCAATGTAAAATTATTTGCGATCAACAAGTTGTTGTAATTTCCTATAAATTTCCGACAGACAAAGCTGCCCGAATTTCAGAAAGTCAGAGTTCACAATTAGAGCTTTTGTTAGACGACAATTTTTTTTTTACATTAGCTCCACACAGGAGTCCCTGAGGAAAATAATTCCCCTCGAGGCCTATGTCATCTTTGAGGGTGCTGTGTGGAGGGTCTTTTAGGAAGGCGAGGAAGTTCTGGGAAGGAAAAGGATATGGGGGGGGGGGTAGGAATCTGGGGGTTAGTGTGTCCAGGAGGGTATGAATCCATCCCTCCCGGTGCAAGGCGATGTTCCGAGAGAGTACGGCTGGAGAGGTCAAAGGAACCCCCTTAACCACTCTCTCCCGATCAGGCCTGCCATGCAGACGCATCCGCCGCCAAGACTCGGACAAACCTTGTGATATTCTCGCTTTCCCCTCTTTCATGCTTGATAGCTAAAATGTTGGAGCTTTTCTAAACCCTTCTTCTGACTGTGATCAAATAATTTACTCTTTTAAGGCTTTCTATATGCGGAGTATGGGGATGGAAAATTCCTCCCCTAATCCACATAAGCCTTCAAGAAATTTTCTCCTGACCCCTCCTATAACTATAGGATGCTCCTTTTTAATCCCCCAGTACTTTACATTTGAATAAAATGTGTACTTGACTTTGTATACGTCTTTTATGACATGAACATAAAACTACACGTATAAATTTTTATAAGTAGACTTCATCATACGTTGTGATTGATTTTTGTTTCATGATATAGAAATCTAATTATTTTATTGTTTGTGGTAACCTTGGTTCTAGTGAAGCGTTGAATCGAGAGAGACTGAATTGATTATTTAATTACGAGACTAATTTATTTTTATTTTCCTTTTCCAAACGCGATTGAATGACCTAAACCCCAATATGGAGTCCCTACCCATTTTGTATGGCCTACATATTACCTGCCAGTACCCCAAATTACAAACAATTTCAAAACACTTATACAAGACAACGAATCAGTTAGTGATGGTTAATACAATGTTTACTCCGATCATTTAATCCACATCCTTCGGCTCCAAGTTTATAAGCTGTAAGGTTATAAAATACAACCATGATTTAGTTGGTTAGTACCCTAGATATTGTACAGTGGACGAATCAGGAACAAACCCTTTTCTGGCATAATCTGGCTCCGTTTCCTCCAACAAGTACACCAGGTGATCCCAGTTCAACAAGAATATCCCACAGTCACAGATGCCGTCACTAATTGATACCTACAGTTATCGCGTTTTAGTGACTCCTCACCCTCGTGCGGTACCTTCAAGTCTCACCAAGAGCCCGATGACCCCCAGATTCCGACTCCTCCTTGGATTTAATTTTTACTGAAGGCGAACCGGTTTCGTCCTCGGTACAATCATATACTCACGGTGTTTTGTGATAACGAGGTTTCCTAGGCCTTTTATCACGTCCAGAAAAAGGTGCAACACGACCTCCCAGGCCTTAGGCGTTTAGCTTTAAAACGAATTTGCACTATTCAATGGACAATACATAGAAAGATATATATGTAAACATACTTTGGGTGAGGTTTATAATCCACAATGCGACATTATGTACACCGCATTGGGGACCTGAATTTCGTGAAGGAAGTTGTGAGTTTCCAGCCAATGATCAGATATATACTTAATAATATTGGAGTATAACAATAAATAACCAATAAATTAAGATCTTATACTGGTAGTTTTATTTTGGAGAGCTACCGAACTCCAGGATTGATTTGTTTTGTTTTAATGATTTTATTTTAGAGTTCATTAACTCTGTTTCATTTTTCTTTTGAGACCCTTATCATGAAAGGTCAACTCCCATGTTTGACTCGACTTGCAATTATCCCAAAGATTTAAAAATTTCTTCGACAAAGTTGCTTTCCCGTGATTTTTCAACCGTCTACTAGTAAAGTATAGAATATGCTTGAAAACTTACAACTTCATTTTTTTTTCATATAAAGTTTTGAATGTAATTTAATTGGGTACATAAAAGAGTTAATCAATCATTCGATTGATTGACTTCATTAATCGACCGATCCTACATTTGGTCGTCCCTGACACCTGTCACATCCATTGTCCAATATAATGAATAACCGCCCTTCTTTAAATAATCCAAAACATATACAATGTTAAAATATCATTGGTAAAACGTCCCCACTTATGACACCACTAACCCACTAAGCAACGGGTACTTCCCAGTTATGTAGCACGACCTTGTATTTATAGTTGACCCAGTGACATAGTTAATTGTTTGTTTATATAACGCTTCGACCTACTAATCTGGTGAATGAGCATCGGTATGCACTTTTATTTCAACAAGTATGTACTCTCAGTTAAGTAAACACGACCTTGTATTTATAGCTGACCCAGTGACGCAGTTAATTGTTTGTTTTTATCCCCCTTCAACATATGATTGCTATAGTTAGGTATTTTATATACCTTCTAAAAATACCTAAGTTACTTGATTTTGGTTCAACTTACGAACATTATAGAAAAGTAGTTTAATTATCTGTTCGGTGGTTCCCGAGCGACCTGATTTCATTTATTTATTCCCCCAAACACGCTAAAATATACACGAGCACGGCTTTCTATACGCCACCTAAGTTGATAGTAAACTACATCTTGATTATCCCATTTCCTCCTGTAAAATTAAGTGTAATAATATTAGATATACATAGATATTAGTTCATAAATACGGTCACATATACACACAAACAAGTAGTCTGTTTTATCCAGAGACGAGCTCTGAAAATCGAGTTGGCACCACCCTGCTCTCCGTCTCTCGCTGGTCATGCTCCTGGAAAATTTTAAAGGAAAACTGACTCACTTTTCTCCGACTTGTTATTCAAAGCTCCACAGGGTATAACACTGCTCTTTGAAAAATCGGAATCCAACCTGAAATCTTCATTACTAAAACAACAATTTCTCATTACTTCGGACGATACAAGGTTTTACCTATCTCAAAACGTGATTAATTTGGTCATTCAATCTTTACATTTATTTATTACTATTAAATTATTTAACTGAATTTATTATATCCGACGATGTTATTATTTTAAGCTATATTAAACGTGATTAATTTGATCGTCCAATTTTTATTATTTATTATTACTTTAAACACTTCAAAGTTTTTAATAACTTATATAAACACTTCACGCCACAATTTATTTTATGTTATTATTTCTGACGACGTTATTATTTTTTAAACTATATCAAACGTGATTAACTTGATCATTCGATTTTTATTTTTTTATTATTACTTAAAACATTTCAAAATTTTTAATAACTTTTTATAAACACCTCTGATGTATAATATTTATAACCCGATAAAAGTATAGTTGATTACGTTATCTAAGGTGCCGTATATTAATTTAGTAATATATAAATTATTCCAATAACGGTTAACTTGATAAATTGAATTTAACGATGTTGTTATTTAGCACTGGATTTAACACGGATAAGTTACTACAATAAACCACCATTGTTTAAACCGGATTGATAAAAAGGCAAATTTTTATTTTAAATTTTTACGCCAAGTTTTAGATCTAAACTTATTTATTCACTGAATTTAAATTTAAATTGTTATAGAATTTCACTGCTTTAAGATAGAGATATTTCAAAGTAAATGAAGCACTTCTTTGAAAATTTTCTAAGTCCTGAAGACACTGAATTTATTATTATCTTTTCAGAAATTTTCTAAGTCCTGAAGACACTGAAGTTATTAGTAAGTATCTTTTCAGATATTTTCTAAGTCCTGGAAAATTAACTGATAAAATCAAAAATACTGACGAAGACAATTCTCGCGACACACTAGGACACTTCAGGATCCTTACCGCACTCGAAAACCGACTGACTAAACAGCTCCTGCAAGGCTTTAAATAGGTCCCTCAGCTCCAAAAGAGCTTAATCGTAATTTCAATGGTCTGAGATAATAAGCTATATCAACTCGAGAATCGGAACATTCAATTCACTACAATGCTAAATCAATAATTAGCCACTACCCATCGGACGCACTCTTCATAAGATAGTTACCAGATCCGAACTTAGAGATTGTACTATAGATCGCCCACTTCTTCCCTTTGTTTCAGAATACAAAATTATTATTCATATGAGACTGTTTTTTTTGTCCCGTTTTCCTTCAATTTGGAAAGTGTCCGTCCGTGACGTACTGAATCTAGATCTCGAATTTGCACAGGCGTTTGCAAAACGCAGATACCGCTACTTTTCCGACTTGATTATGGGATTTCTATAATTATCTCTTTCTCTAGGCACCTACGTTCTCCTTGAATGTATATCCATTACATTTCTAGACCGTATTTACGCTTTTTTTGTCGTTTACACCCACTTCTTTTACTTTTCCACCCAATCTTCACAATTTTCTGTTCCCCAAAGTTTCCTTTATTACTATCTTTGTCTGCTCTCCCCTTCCCAGGGTATTCCTCTTTCCCTTATAACTTTATGATTAGTCAAAGCCTGATCCGAGATGGTATCTTCCTCGCAACGCTCTGATGACACCCCTGATTGCGCAATTTCGCATTTAACACTCGCAATTTTGTTTTCTCTACACATGTTTTCCCACCAAGCCTTTCAACATAAAATCTATCTTACCAGCTACTCGAATTTTATATATAATCTCCGTTTTTCTTTTGCTCACTACCAAAGTCCGACCCTGGAATATCCGTCAATTTTATTGCATCCTCGGGGCCCCGCCTAAAATGCATCTCATTCTTGCAGGAAAAGCCATCAATTTCGTCTAATCGTTATTTACATTTCGAAAATTAAATAAGTCCAAGCAATTAATCATGTTTTATATCTCGGTCGTTAGTTTTAATTGTTTTTTCTTAGAGTAAATAATCCATAAGCCACGTGTATTTCTTGATCACCCTTTAGGGCAATAAAATCTCCTAATTGCCTAAAAACCATGTCAGAAAAATTGTTGTTATAAACACAATAAAGTGCAAGAGCTCGACAACCATTTATCTAAGCTCATTTCAACGTGATCGTTCCTCTGTCCCACTGTACTTTCCTAGCCTTATGTTGCGCAAAATTCCCTTTTTTTTCTCTCGCTAATAAGTAGCTACGTGACATATGATCCCTTGGCCCCAGACGTGGCTGTTAATCCCCTTTTTTTTTGTCTCTAAATGTTTCCGAGATGCTAGATCCTAGACCCTCCTCTCCGAGCAACGATATATTAATTTTAATAGAATTTTATTTTGAAATTCGCCCCTTTTTCTTTTTTTTTCTTTTCACCAGCCTTGTTTTCACAGCTTTAATAATTATGGTCAACTTGCACCCACGCCCCTTCTCGTTCAATTTGTTCATTTCCTTCAGATCAGCGACTGTTAGTCACCACGCACAATATGCTTTGTCTGAAGTGCCTACGGTATAAAGTCATTTTGTTACTAAACGCCCCCTTCCTGGGCTTTTACAAATAGTGCATGGTTATTATTTCGTATTTATTGCACATAACCGAACTGCCTTAATAAAATAATCTATATTTATTCAAAGATAAATTGAAGATATCCACCGACTTGGTATAATCGTTTCCATCCATTAGTATTCTGGGCAATGAGGAATACATATGGTAGTTAGTCCCAAGACTCCTGCACTAATATAAATCCTGACTTCTAGTATTACGAAGTGGAATTCGGAAGCTTATCAATCCAAATAATACCGGACTATCAATTAAATCATTTGTAATTTTATATAAACACTAATTCAGTGAAATTCTTCCGTCATAACTTTTTTTTTGTGTTCCCTACCCTCATTTCTAATTATATAATTCTTTCATTTACGTAAGTTTGCATTTTTTCATATTTAAAGTTAACATTTCCACTCGTTTTCTATGGTTGTCAACTCCGTAATGCCCTGAATGTTTACATTCAAATTCGAGTCAATGGCCGCAATGCACCGGTTGTTTATCTAAAGTTCATTGCTCTCCATACTTCGTGAGAACATCAGGATCATTAATAACACGTTTTATTGCCCAGTCCAAAGTCCGAAATCCCTTTGTTCCGGTCCTCGAGTCCGTTATTGGTGTTACTCCCTGATGGGCGTAACCCTATGCCCTATCTCTATCGTCTAATAACTCTTCTTTTGTTTTAAGCAGTCTACATTGCAAGCTTCAAATTTAAACGACAGGTGTCAATATCATACTGATTCCCACTCGAAACGTTCCAAAGTTTTTCTCTTCGTCTGTTAGGGCGACACCTATGAATATTCAAATATAACGCAACCACGTCTTTGACCCCTTAAAAGAAAACATAGAACCCACGTGACCAACGCAGCACTGATGATTCCTTCATTACATCACAACCTCACCCCATGAACCCGGGCACCCCTGCTAAGTCACCAAACGAACCACTTGCGGTGACCTACGAATGAGGTGTTCGTTATCCAATAAATGGTTCCCGGTGTGGCGGTACCCATTCCCGCCCCCCAAATTGAATTGGATTACTGATTTCATCTATTTTTTCTTGTCGGTGTCAATTTGTTTTCCAACCTTTTCTGTGAAATTAAAATAAATTAATTTCGAGAGTTTTGTAAAAGTTTCAAAAAATGTGACGATTTAAGAGAAAACCTAATGTCGCCTCCCAGGCTCTACATCTAGACAGGATTCTACGTTTATATGTTCAAAAAAGAATTCCGATATTTGAAAAGGTTTGATTAATTTCAAAAATAAAGAAAAAGTGAGTTTTCACACTCTCAGAATACACTTCTCAATGTGGTAAAAGTAGATTGGCATTAAACAGAAAACTTTATTTCGCTTTTTGACAAAATGACATTCAGCAAATTTTTGTGAATTTTAGATAGAATAACTCAGGACCGGATTTACCCTGGAATATTTACACATATTTTCGTTATTAATTTAACAAGTTTTTTTTATAAAACATAGTGTCTTGTTATATATAACTGTAATTGAGGATTGGCTCCAACTGGCTTCAGGACAACCGTCCTTTCGTTGGTAGGTGTAGGTAGAGAGTATAGACCGCCACACAACTCTATTCTTCACCCACATTCAAACATTGTCTTATGTTATTCTGATTCTTGACGTGATCTGAAATGAGTATTTGGTTCCCTTGCCGTGACCTTTGTTTTCCCAAGATCGAACAGAATAAATTGATCTTTATTCTTTTTCGATTAATTAATTAAGTCTATGGATCGCGTATACGATTTATTTCAATTCTAAGAGCTTCGTTAGTTTGATTCGTCAATTAAATAAGCCAGTTATTTTGCATAACGAACGACATTATTAAAAATATTTATAGATCTTCGGTCGGAATATCTGTTATCAATCGTTGACCGTGCTCCCAAATATTGATAACTGACCATAGATGACGTATTTAGTCAATACCGTATTGATACAGAGTTTTAAAGAACATCCATGCTAAGCAGAAACTTGGAGCTTAAAATAGTGCGAGAGATGTCCCTCGTTCAAATTAAAAACTAACCTCTTGCAATATATTAACGGAAGCCATCTCACGAACAGGCCCTCCATTGATATGCTTGGTGTAACTCTACGTGACCAGCTCAGGTATGGGGGCTCCATCGAAGCCAGAGTTAAGTTAGCCTCTCAGAAACTGGGCACACTGTACAGGGCCTGCAGATTCTTTAATAGCAACAACTGCTAACCCTGTACAAATCGCAAGTGCGCCCCACGGTTGAATTTGGCAGCCACCCCTGGTCTGGAGCCCCAAAATACCTAAAAAAACCCTCGACTCTGTGCAGAATCGGGCAGTTCGTTTGATAGATTCTCCTAACTTAACAAACGGATTGCAATCTTTAGAGCACAGGCGTCAGGTGGAAATGCTGTCCTTGTTTTACCGGTATTACAATGGAAGATGCTCCGAGGAACTAGCGTCATTGATCCTCTCGGCAACGGTGCATAGTCGGTAAACACGCCAAACACGCGCCCAACATTTGTACACGGTTGACATAAGTCACATGAGAACGGGTCGTATCTACGACTCGTTCTTGAGTTCAACAGCTCGGCTGTGGAACGATTTGCCGGCCTCTGTGTTTCCTCCCTCCTACAACATGGGTCTCCTCAAGACTCATGTCCACTCATTCGTCTCCTCAAAAACACCCTCCACACAACATCTTCAAAGATGACATAGGGAAAATATTTTCCTCAGGGCCTCCTGTGTGAAGTTAGTGTAAAAAAAAAAAAACAACCTTAAAAAATTACGAAAGCTAAATTTTACCGACTGGTATCTCCGAGAGTCGCTCTCAAGTCCAGTGCATGATATTGCAAATTTATTCCGGTTCTCGCATCCGCTCAGTTCGGCTATTTTACATTCCCTCTCGTGTCACTCTAGTTGTAACGAATTTAATCTTGTACCAAATTTTACTATAAAATATAACGTTACTTGTAAATAAATTTGACCGCATAATCAAGAGTTCTAATTGGCAAATTTTCCCTACACACGCATCTCAGTTTACAGTGCTTTGGAAAGGCTTTAAGCTGCAAATCCAAGTCAGAATAAAATACATAATTCAACACCTTTCCAAAACATATTGTACCAGAGATTTATATTTCGGCATTACAACCCTCGGAGTCTCTTGATCATCCATAATTCCCTAGTTCTGAGCAGCTGGGTCTTGTGTGGTCCACATATAATAAATTATAATTCTAAATTAGCGAAGCTAGCCGTCCATAATGGGGTGCTGGTACCTGCCCTGATGTATGGCAGTGAGGCATGGAACTGGCAGAGAAAGGATGAAAGTAGACTGAATGCTGTAGAAATGAGATCCCTGAGACGTATGTGTGGTAAAACCATGTATGATCGTGTGAGAAATGTGAAGATCCGTAAAGAATGCAAGGCTGATGTAAGCGTAATTAATAAGATTAAGAAAGGGACCCTCAGATGGTTTGGGCATGTAGAGCGAATGAATGAGGAAAGGAGTGTAAGGAGAATATATGACGCAAGTGTGAATGGTAGACGAAGTCGGGGACGCCCGAGGAAGACATGGCATGACCAAGTGAATCAGATACTTGAGTCGGGCGATGTCAAGAGTCAGAATAATAGAAGAGCATGTATGAGGCGATGTATGAATGTGAACGAGGCAAGGAATGTGTGCCAAGATCGAGTTGTTTGGCGGTCCATCCTCTCTGCCTAACCCTGCGGGGAAACGGCGTGATGGTTAGTTAGTTAGTTTTTTAGTTATATATATAATAATCAATATATGAATACGTGAAGCCAAAACTTTGTACCCCTTTTTACGAAAATTGCGCGGACGGAGGAGTATGAAATTTCGCACACTTATAGTTTATATAGAGGAGGAGTGCAGAATGCTAATATTTTTTAAAAATTTTGCATAAAAATAGATTAAATCAAAAACAAAAACATTACACACATTACCATGTATTTGACACACACACTCGCTTTACTTCGTCTTTACTCTATTGTTTATTGTTAAAGTCTATGGTCAAATTGAGAATAGATTAATATTGTTTGTCTTTAATATTATTTGTCTATGGTCTTACTGAATGTCAAACATAAAAAAAAACATTACAATTATGGTCGAATTTCAACCATTGGGCGACCACTAGTAATAATAATAAGCCTTTTTATTCTGAACTTCTGTTAGGTATGAATTTTGACATGTTCTTATTTTTTTATAATATATCCCGAAGCTCAGTTTGCCTTTTGGCACAGGCCTCCTCTAACATTTTCCACTGGGACCTGTCACGTGACAGTTTTTTAGTTAGTTAATTCTAAATACTGTCCATTTATCTCATCATACGGGGTACCGCAGGGATCGACATTGAGCCCGATACTGTCTGTACCCTGTAATCTGGCTAAATAACTGTAATGTTAGGTCTGAAGTAAATTGGTGACATACAAGTTATCAGTTATTTGTTTATTTGTTTATTTATTTAAGGAACATAAACAGTCTTAGTAATATAATATACATAAGAGAATAATAAAAAACAGACCAATTATTAATGTTCACAGATAGGTATTTATAAAGACTAACTGAATGTAAACTAAACTAACAGTTATCACGTTTGTATATCTTTTTGAGGAGTAACGTGGTCCTTTGTGCACGGCTCCTTCAGTGGTATGAATCCGGGCCTGGGTCAACCGAATCGGCATGTTATCTCCGGTTACGCGATCAGCATCTTGTATTTATATCTTGGTGAGTATTCCGGCTTCTATTTGCGACTCTCCGCTCCCCGCACGCCGCGCACTGCAAACAGTCGCACCCACGCGCCGCACGTCACACGTCACGGGTGGAGCAGCCGTGCGCCGTGCCGTGGACACTATACTTTACGTTGTGACCGGCTAGGGCGGCTAGCGGCCATGTCTGTTGCCTCAGCCAGCTCCACGTGTTCGTTTCTGGTATGTTTCACCACGTCTATAGATGTCTCCATTTGTAGAGCTTTATATGATTTAGTTACTCACGGCCAACTGATAACAATAGAGAACACTGCTTAGAGCTGGTTCACACACAGCTAAAAAATATAAAAGATCATAGCACGCCAAATAACGCTCTCCATACAATCCCTTCAGACCGTTCACACCTAGCGGTTTTAAGCGAAGATCAATCATAGACAATACACATCTTACGACGGAACCGCTTCAGAGGCGATATACGAAAAGATAGGTCTCCCCCTCTCCGAAGAAAACAGGGGAGGGTGTCATTGTAATTACGGAGTTGCCTAGACCGATGGATTACAGATGTTAAGTTTATTTATTATTTTTTTTATTTATTTACGCCTATTTAGGCTTTTACATATACATAACAATATTTACAAAACTATACTCGTAAATAGTGCAGGAAACTACTATTTAAAACACTTACACAAAAATAAATATAAAGTAAGAATATTATTGAATTTGATCCACACAGTATACAGATACAAAATATAAAAAAAATCCAAAATAGTTTTTTGTTTTTCTTAGAGCAGACAAAATAATGTAAATGTGTTATCAATTTCAATAAATTTATCAAAATATTCCCCTATTTGATGAAAAAACTTCAACAGGTATGTTTATATATTAAAATTGATGTACTAAAAATATCAACAACATCAGAGTAGATAAGTTTTCACGGCCAAAAGTATTTTCGTTATTTGTTTTTGGGGTGTTTGCCGTGTTGCACTACCCGTTTCGGACAGCGTTACAGTGTCCATCATCAGGGCAGATGTGTAATTACACAGGTAGTGCAACACGGCATAAAACCCCAAAAACAAATAACGAAAGAAACATCAGAGTATTTGTTTCCTAGCTGTTGAATCCGTCGCATAGGAGTGTAATATTGGGAAGTTGATGTTGAATTGTTACAATAATATGGTAGGTACTGTCTTGTAACTGACCTGCCTGGAATATGAAAAGAGATTACGCATAATAAATCAGGGGTATCAAACATTGAATTTACGATTTAGTTGACAGATTTCAGTACAAAAAATGTGCATTCCGTTGCCGCTCCCCAATTCAACTGACCCCCTCTCCTACCACAGGAAGAAATATTTGATAGTGTCGTGTGAAAGTACGAAAGATAAGCGCTCGCGGTTCAACAGGTATCTGCTCGCAGATTTATAGCTCTGTGTGAACAAGCTTTTAACTATCAGGAGGTCTAGCTTAGACGATCGGTATCAACCCTATATTGACCAAATCCGTCATCCACGATCAGTTATTAGTATTTGTGATTACGGTGAACAATGTGTAAGAGATTTTGTGACCGAAGATTGTTAAATTTTAGCACCTCCATAGCATCACAAGTTACACACGCATTTATTTGGATAATGTCATTCGTTATGCAAAATAAGTGGCTTATTGATTCATTAACACCCTTTTTCAGGGCTTTTACATGTGAACGGTAAGAAAAACCATATTTATTGTACATAACTTTTATATTTGTTTAAAGATAAACTGAAGATGACTTGATGTAATTGTTTCCTTTCATTAGTATTCTGGGTAAAGAGGAATGTATACGGTATTTAGTCCCAGAATTTCTGCGCTGAAATAAATCCTGACTTCTTGTATTACGTTGCGGTATCCAGAAGCTTATCAATTCAAGCAATACCGGACTATCAACTAAATCATGTAGAATTCTATATAGAAATACCAAGTCAGTGAAAATTCTTCTGTCTGACAATTTGAGCATATTCATATTATTTAATAGAGTGTTGTAGTTCAACATAATTGCTGGAATCCCCATTTTAAAATTTAGAAAACGTAAGAATTTGTTTTGTATTCTTTCAACAGCTTGTGTAAATGAGTATTATAATGTGAATTCCAGACGGGGAAATTGTACTCAAGCTGACTTCTAACATAGGCAAAATAAAACAGTTTAATACACTTTTTACTGTTAAAATTTCTAGTTAGCCTAGTTATAAATCCCAACATTTTTAAGCCCTTATTACAGATTTCTGTTATGTGGTTAACAAATGAAAGATTTGATTGAAAAATTATGCCTAGGTCTTTAATTTGTATTAATGTGTTACGAGCATTGTTATCAATATTTTACCGGATATTTTATTCGAGAAAATCAAACTATTTGACATTTAGAGATATTTAAGTAAAGTATATTTTCATTACACCTAATTAACAATTTGTTGATTTTATTTTGAAGAATGTTGCATTGGTAAATATTTTGAATAATTCTAAAAATTTTGAGGTTATTAGCAAAAAGTAAAATAGATACATCATGAAATATTTTTGTAAGATCACTTATAAACAAGATAAATATTTTTTTTTGTTATTGTTTTTGGGGTGTTATGCCGTGTTTCGCTAACTCCTTCTTTAGACAACGTTTCGGACAGCGTTACAGTGTCCATCATCAGGGCAGATGAGATAAATAAGATTGGGCCAAGGTGTGAACCCTGTGGGACTCCACTTGTTGCATATTTTTTTCCAACAAGGAAGATTTTATTCTGATTATAATTACATAGCAGAACTTGTTTATTTATAAACTGTTTTTATAAATTGAATAATAATATTATTGAATATATAAAAGAAATAAAAATTAAAATGGAGTTCTACAAATTAAACTTGATAATAATAAATAAATTGAACTAACTCCAAACCTATTTCCTTGAGAAGACCATCAGAAAAAATTGATCCCATTTGTTTCTTCAAAATTATCAATTGTAACATTGATTCACCTGCATTTATACAACCCATCCCTTTCAATATACCTTTTCGTAAATTCAGAAACAATAAACTGCCCTTCCTCAATCAACACTTGACTAATTATGGATACTAGTGGTCGCCCAATGGTCGAAATTCGACCATAATTGTAATATTTTTTTTTATGTTTGACATTCAGTAAGACCATAGACAATTAATATTAAAGACAAACAATATTAATCTATTCTCAATTTGACCATAGACTTTCACAATAAACAATAGAGTAAAGACGCGAGTGTGTGTGTCAAATACATGGTAGTGTGTGTAATGTTTTTGTTTTTGATTTAATCTATTTTTATGCATGATTTTAAAAAAATATTAGCATTCTGCACTCCTCCTCTATATAAACTATAAGTGTGCGAAATTTCATACTCCTCCGTCCGCGCAATTTTCGTTAAAAGGGGTACAAAGTTTTGGCTTCACGTATTAATATATTGATTATTCACCATTGTCCAGAATTTGTAAACTGCTCCATTCAAATCAAGACCTTGATTTTTTGGTGTTAGTCTAAATGATTTCGGTCGGTCACTAAACGATTGAAGACATTTTATTGCTAATTTGACTTCTAGCTAGGTTTTGACTTGACCTATCATATCGATTTTCTTATATTTATCTCTGATTTTGTCTTTGCTTTCATATACCAACCATCTTTTACTTTTAAATTTCGTTTTATTTTGTTATAAATTTGACGTATGTCCGTTAAGCCGCCACTACCTGAATTTCTATCGATTTCTTGTATATCTCACTTGAACATTTGAAGTTTTTAAGCTCTTAAAAAAATATGTGTTATTTTTGAAGATAATATCTATACAACCCCTACGCCGAAACGCAAATTATATGAAATTCCCTCGATAGAAAAAAATCGCAAAGTATGCTCCGAAATTTTTTATTTTCAAGCCTGTCTCTATTATTTTACAAGTTATATGTATGAAAAAAATCACAGTGTTTCTTTTGAACGTTGTTTTAGACAATCCTCACGAGATTTTTGCTCTTTTCTAAACGAGTCGTGTTTTATTAAATATTTTCACAATTTTCGCTTCAATTTTATCGTTCAAAATATAAGCGCGCTCTCTCCAACATTCGTAATTACATATCTCTCCATCTTCTTCTTTTCGAGCTCGGGTACTTCAAAAAGAAGAATATGGAGAGATATGTAATTACGAATGTTGGACAGAGTGCGCTTATATTTTAAATGATAAAATTGAAGCGAAAATTGTGAAAATGCTTAATAAAACATGACTCGTTTAAAATAGAGCAAAAATCTCGTGGAACGTACTTTGTATCATTTAAAGAAACATTGTGATTTTTTTCACAAATATAACTTGTAAAATAATAGAAATAGACTTGTTTTAAATAATTTTCGGAGCATATTTTGCGATTTTTTTCTATCGAGGGAATTTCATATAATTTGCGTTTCGGCATGGAACGTATCTAGATATTATCTTCAAAAATAACATATATTTTTTTAAGAGCTTAAAAACTTCAAATGTTTAAGGGAGATATGTAAGAAATCGGTAGAAATTCGGATAGCGGCGGCTTGATAAACAAATACATCTATTGTATAGATAGTAGGCTACTCCTGCGCAATATATTGAGGGTGTTATAATATCAGATGTATTTAAAACCGGTGCAACGATCTGCACCGTAACTAATGGCCCATACCGCGAACAATCTGCATAATATTCTCATTCTAGCACGACAAGAAAATGTCTTCCAAATGTATTTACCCAACTGTGAGATAATTTATTCTCTTTAATCATTTTTTCAACAGGAAACTCTTCATTATAATTTGCGGAAAATCCCAACAGAACGTTGTTAATTTCTTGTACTGTAAGTACAGTTGCTACAGTCACTTGCTCCAATTATTATTGAAAGGAAAAATATACGAGAGTGGACCGGCATTAGAAGTGCGGAGGAGCTATTCCGTACAGCACAACGTAGAGAGACATTTTCCAGAGTGACCGCCAACGTCGGAGGGACCTGATAGGGCACACAAAGAAGAAGAAGTACTTAAAGTTAACTTTTATAATCAAATAATTCAGGTGTTTTGTTAAAAATATAATTTAATTAAAGAAGACACTATTAGCGAAAATCAGAAAAACATACGGTCAAATCTAGGACCCGGGACATATGACTTGCCGGATTGGTACTCTACCAACTGAGCTAATGTGTCCCTAACCGATTCGGTCATTCTTAACTGTATCATTCTTCTACCAAGATTATCTTCATTTTCTTAACGCATATTATCGAATGACCGCTCCACTCATTCCCCGGCGGGATTGATTGATGGTCCACAGGGCTCGATGTCCCCCTCTGACCCCGCATCATACGCATCACACGAAAGAGAAGACGCATGTTTTTATTGGCTGCTATCTTTATGTATCATTACAAGATTCAACCAGAACTAAATGCTATCTAGATATTGTCTTGCATAAATTTATCCATTTTTATTTAATATGCGACATCTATTGACTTTTTCTGCAAGTCTAGGATGAATATTTATTTTTATGTGACCGTAGATATGATCGTATCTTTTTTTTATATGAAATACCGCACAAGAGTCCCAGATGCTCCCGTTTGGGGCCAGTGAGACTATGGCATCCCCAATCGGGGTATGTTGTGAGGCTGAAGGTAGTGGAGAAGGGAAGGAGATAGGAAAAGAAAGGTGGGAAGTACCTGGCTATTCAGATCTGGTCACCAAACACGGCTAAAGCCATTTCAAGCAACGTTTCAATTCTGAATGGTGGTCTTTCACCAGGGCGATACTGAGAGTATCTTCCACTCTGGAACATGCCTCAAATATACTATATATTATTTTTAATGAATAAATTGTGAAATAACACAAATCAATCAAATACAATTTATTTGCCACGCCGGGTTTTGATCCCGCGACCTTCGGAATGCGAGTCAAGAGCCTTACCGCTGGACTACGCCGGCCGTCAAATTTCTGATTTTTCTGTTTCAGATTTTTGATTGAGTTTTGCTAATATTGTCTTCATTAATTAAATATTACAAACTGAGGCTTAACTCATTAAGATAAAAATAAATAAATATAATAAATTATGTAGCAAAAATACTTATTTGCAAAGGAAGACGGTTAGGCAGTTTTTATTGTTCAAAGTTGTGTCGTCCTATTTTGCATTATTTAACTTTGTCTGCGCCAATCAGTGTTCATTTTTTGTTTAAGATTTAGTACTGCAAAACTGCTTATTTCTTTACCCAGTACCTACCACTAAGTACCCACCTTTCACCTATCCCACGCCAAGACAAAACAAAATCGCAACGTTCTATTGCCGCATTCTTTTGTTTTCTTCACTTGTCGAAAAAGCAACCGATTCGGGTGTTCGGTAAAATTTGAAAAATAAGTTCAATTTGTGATCTTATACCCGCCGCGGCTGCAGATGTAGCCGTGTTTGTTTGTATTGTGTTCTGAAACCAATCGTCACGTCGTCGCGTGTAAATCTATCTTGCTACAAAGTACAATTGCCGGTCAATGTGTGACCAACGGCATTTAACCGCCAGTGTTTGAACTGTTTTAAAAACTACTGTTAAAAGTTAACTATTGAACTATTATAAAGAAAAAAGGGAACTATTGAATTGTTAAAAGGACCACAGAACCAGCGGCAAATGACCATTCGAAAATGAACTCGGTAAGTTTTGGCTCCATTATCCTTCCTTTCCTCTGGCAGTTTTCAGTAAAATTGATGTTTTAGATTCGCACCGCACCCGCCTGCGAACGAAAGCGAATTGATTTGCGCAACCAAATTTCATTATATATCTGTCTTTTACATTTAAATTCATATTGATTAATTTCCTTCTACAGGCTCGTTTACTTTTAACTTTAAGTCTGTGTCGCATTTTATCTCACTCTTCTTTGACAAATTTTGTCTTTTCGTTAAGTTCAGAGTTTTTTTTCCGTAATATGTCAACTCATTCTGAAACCTTTGTTATCAAGCTCTTTCTTAAACTTGTCTACTTCTTTTCTTAAAGCCTTGCATTACAATTCATGTTATTGCTAGTTTATCTAAATACAACATTACGCGCAAACAACAATATATCCCTAGATGAACACAAGTGTTTCATTACAAATCTAACCTCCAAAACCTCCAAGCCCCCTGGTTTTTTATTAATTTGAGTCACACTAATACAATATGACTATCGATTTTACAGATGGTTTTTTAGTATTTATCTTGTACATAATGAATCAGTGCATCACCAACGATAGTCGCATTTTGCAACGTTAGAGTTTTTTTAAACTAGAATATGGATTATAAACAGTGTCGGGCTCAATATTGATCCCTGCGGTACCCCATATGAAGAGTTAAATAAATGTATTAGAATTATCGTACGTTATAGCGTGGGGGAGAAAGCCGAAAGGTGGGACTAGTCATGAACACAGAAAAGACCAAAGCAATGACAAACGGGAAGCAAGAACCTATCAAGATCAATAACAATCTGATCGATTATGTGGATGAGTATGTATACCTAGGTCAAATCATTTCTCCTTTAGATTTAACCACAAAAGAAGTAGACAGACGTATTGGAAATGCTTGGAAACAATATTGGGGTTTGAAAGAAATAATGAAAAACAGTGAAATCAGGATAGCTATCAAACGGAAACTTTTTGACACCTGCATACTTCCTGTACTTACTTATGGTTGCCAAACTTGGGCACTCACAAAAACTCACAATAAGAAGCTCGAAACATGTCAAAACTCCATGGAAAGAAGTATGATGGGGAAAAGACTGTCCGATAGAATAAAAATTGCAACCATTAAGAAGCAAACAAGAACAAAAGATGCCATAAAAACAATAAAAAAGCTAAAGTGGAAGTGGTCAGGCCACACAATTAGAGGAAGTGAAAAATGGTCAAAATTAGTCATGAATTGGTTCACAAGTGACAAGAAGAGAAAACGAGGTAGACCATTTAGACGGTGGGTTGACGACATCAAAGCCGTGGCAGGTGGTACATGGACAAGAACAGCTAATGATAGAGAGAAATGGCGACAGTTGGAGGAGGCCTTTGTCAACTAGTGACATACAGACAGGGAGTCGATGCATGATAAGTGAAAAGTTTATTATAAATAATGTTATATAATTTACTGTCTGAATAAAGGCTATTATTATTATTATTATTATTATATCGTGGGGTAATTACTACAACTAGGCAACTCAGAAATCAGCGTTTTTGCCAGCACACTAAAAACATAACTCTTTTTCTGTAAATAATTCAATCAGAAAAGTCGCAAAGCATTGGAATCATCAATATGTTTTTGTAGGTATCTCCAAAAAATGGTACCGTTTGATTCTATAATTGGGTAACTCTAGTTACCACAAGTGTCTTTCCATGTTTCAAGCAACTAGACTTAGCACTTGTGGAATTGCTTTCTTTGTGATTTCTTTGCGTTTTGTATGTAACAACGAGGTAAATCGTTCCATTTTTCTAAATAAATACACAAAAAATGATTAGCCGTGTTCATATTATTACCAAATTACAAGTATTACGGTTCCCAACACATCAATCTACGGTCTATCCATACTTCTCAGTATAAATATACAACAATCGATTTATCAGATTAATTATCATCTTATTATTCAATTTCCAAACAAAACTGATTTCAGAGTTATCTAGTTGTAGTAATCACCCCACTATATACCATGATCACACAAGTCCAAGTTGACCAGAACCAGGGAATTATGGACGATCAAGAGACTCCGAGGATAGCTTTTACGTCCCTAACAAATATACTCATGGGACATCTCATGCTCTATTTTATGATTCAAACTTCTGCTTATCAAAACGCGCCAAACAAAATGGTTGCTTTGACTGTTGACATTTAAAAAAATCTTTTTAAATGATAAAATGCGAATACAGACGGTGAATGCCAAAACAATATAAAAAAAACATTGTACGCTTTTATATGTACCGTGATAATTCACGGTGACGGCATCGTGATGGCATAAAAAAGGCAATAAACATACGTTACTTATCACAATATTGCTGCAACTCTTTCAAAGATGAGATACAAAGGAAAAAGTCATCATTTTCTTGCATCTCTCTCATACACCGCATCGTGACGTCTCCGTAGACCCCTACCAATATTATTAGCCGTGACGATAATTTTGAAGGTATGGAATATAGTTACAAGAATAATATTGAAGTGTGAGTGAATTCCAAAAATTCAAAAACTCAAAATTCAATGCGCTGATGGTTTTGTTCTTAAATATAATTATATAATGCTGCCGCTCTTTCTTACACACTACTTCAACAACAGTCGAAAATGAGACAAACGGTGAACGTATGTCTGCACCCCCTCAAAGGAAACATACAATCATTTTCACACGTATAAAGAAAATGAAACGCAGTTCCCAATATAAAGTAATATTTTGGAGGAAACAGTCACACGTATTTTGTGTGTCTCACCATTATTTAATGTGTAAGAACGAGCTGCAGCATTATAGCGATAAGGAACGTCTGTTTATTGTCCTTTTTTGCCATCACGGTACCGTTACCGGGAATCGTCACGGTAAACATAAAAATAATTTGCTTGCATCTTAACTATTTGTCACAGTTTAAACGTCACTCGGAGACTTTATCGACTATCTTTAGCAGACAGTAGATCGAGCGTAGTAAAGTTAATCCAGTGTTGTGAATGTTGAGTCGTTGCCAGTTAGTTTAAAATCTTGACATACATTGAGAATAGACTGACGAGACGTGACAGAATAGATATCACTCCACACTTGCTACGAGTAGTCTCTGTCGGCTGCAACTGACTGTGTCTGAACACTAATTAATAACAGAACACAGAACTTATAAACTTCCGACTCTCAACTGAACAAAACTCTAAACTTTAGCATACTGTCGAAATAATTCACATGTTAGAGAATTTATTTGAGATATGTTAAGGTTTATTCGATTAGTTCTTACAAGTAACCACTTACGTTTATATCGTACTAGCTGGTACCCGGCATGCGTTGCAATGCCATCAAAGAAATAAATTGATTCTCCCTGCATGTCCTTTCCCGTGCGTTCCCCGCGAATCCCACCCCCCGTTCCCACCACCCCTCCTGCCTTTCCTCCCTGCCGCTAAAATATATGAAATATACACATTTCATTTATACAAATTTCATAACGCCAGAGCTTACATTAAATATAGCCTATAACCTCCGCGGGCGTGTGCACAACAAATCACCAAAGTTTCATCGCAGTCGGATGAATGGTATGGCAGCGCATAAAATACGAACAAACAAACGCATATTGATTTTTATATATAAGATTTTCCACCACAATTCGTGCCTTTTGTTGTAGTTGTGTACTGTTAAAGTATCTGCGGGCCCTGTACAGTGCGTCCAGTTTCTCCGTAGCCTCCGTACCTGAGCTGGTCACTTAGAGTTACACCTATGATAGTAAGAAAGACACAACGATTTCTATGAGACCTATATGAGTTGTTTCGAAAAATGAATAATTTAGCGTAAGGGGTTAAAGAATTAGCGGCAATAATTTGAAGATTGAATTACTTCCACAACTAAACTAGATTACAGGACTCTGTAATGTCATAATGATATGTATTTTCTTTTCACAGTTCAACTTTACGAGCTACCTAATCTATGTCATTTCGTGCCCTTAACGTAGGATTACTGATAATTCGTTCTTCGTTTGTGAGCTTTTCAGCCCCTAGAAAACCATTTACACTCGTATTAAGGCGGCACTCTTGGAACGCACGGCGATGAAAAAGAAGAAGATGGAGAGATATGTAATTACGAATGTTGAACAGAGCGCGCTAATATTTTAAGTCGTAAAATATGAAAATTGCGAAAAAGCTTAATAAAACATGACTCATTTAAAATAGAGCAAAAATCTCGTGGAACGTATCTTAAGTATCATTTAAAGAATCATTGTGATTTTTTTCACAAATATAACTTGTAAAATAATAGAAATAGACTTGCTTTAAATAATTTTCGGAGCATACTTTGAGATTTTTTTCTTTCGAGGAAATTTCATACAATTTGCGTTTCGGCGTGGAACGTATCTAGATATTATCTTAAAAAATAACATTTTTTTTTAAGAGCTTAAAAACTTCAAATGTTCAAGGGACATATGCAAGAAATCGGTAGAAATTCGGGGAACGGTGGCTTAAAATATCGTTTACAGTTAATAGTACTAGTTTATCTACTTATATAAGAAAGGATTATTAATTTATCTATGATCATTAGATATTCATGAGATACAACCCGTAAATATGATCGGAATCGATCAGCTTATTAAATTACGCTGTACATTACCTACATTATTAGATGTATTTAGTAGTTTAGGTGTCACATTGTATTTTGTCTTGGAAACTGAATACTAGAAATCATGTACGTGTACATATTCATTCTAGCCTTGCAGAAAAGTCAATAGATGTCGCACATTAAATTTAAAAAAAAAATTAAAGAGAATAGATATTTAACATAAGCAAAGTTACGGTGAATCGATATTTTTCGTTTAACTCCTGTTAATCGGTAATTTTCTTTTAACTTCGGTTAATCGGTATTTTTCGTTTAACTCATGTTAATCGATATTTTTCGCTTAACTCCTGTTAATCAGTATTTTTCGATTAACTCCTGTTAATCGGTATTTTTCGTTTAACTTTGGTTAATCGGTATTTTTCGTTTAACTCGTAGAAATCATATACGTATACATATTCATTCTAGCCTTGCAGAAAAGTCAATAGATGTCGCACATTAAATTTAAAAAAAAATTAAAGAGAATAGATATTTAACATAAGCAAAGTTACGGTGAATCGATATTTTTCGTTTAACTCCTGTTAATCGGTATTTTTCTTTTAACTTCGGTTAATCGGTATTTTTCGTTTAACTCATGTTAATCGATATTTTTCGCTTAACTCCTGTTAATCAGTATTTTTCGATTAACTCCTGTTAATCGGTATTTTTCGTTTAACTTTGGTTAATCGGTATTTTTCGTTTAACTCCTGTTAATCGGTATTTTTCGATTAACTCCTGTTAATCGGTATATTAACCCCTGTTAATCGGTATTTTTCGTTTAACTCATGTTAATCGGTAACAAAAAGTTTTTAAAATGGCTCACCTTACGTTTTTCCTAACTAAAATTAATGATAACGAAAAAAATAAAAACACATATATTTTTAGAATAATGTATTATAAACGTTATCGTCAACTCACTTTCATAAAAAAAAAATTAATAAAAGAATCTCAAAGTTTCATAAATATTTTTCAAATTGCGGTCTGAAGCTCTGGTTTCAGGTGCACATTTTAATTATTTGTGATAAATCTTTAAATTTGAATATAAAGCGTGGTGTTTTTTTTTTCTTTCAAACACCGTTTAGATTATACTCCTAACCACGATATACAATAATAAGTGATATACAACATTTCTATGAGTCCTGTATGAGTTTTTCCGAAAAGTGAAAAATTAGCCCTTACCGATCAGGTGTCTACCATCTTCTAGACGGGTAAAAACAAAGACTTGCATATTTCAAATTAGAGAGTCTAGTTAAAAGAAGAAATATAAATGACCTCTTAATGCTTTATAACATTGTGAATAATCGAATAGATAGTAACTTCGTCAATCAAATCAAGTTAAACGCCTGGCCCAAATCTATCAGAAACCTTAACGTATTTTGGACCGAGATTTTTACCAATAATGGTGGATATTTGAATCCCATGTCTAGAATGTCTCGATCATACAATGATCTTGCTGAAACACACACTATCATAGATATTTTAGAAAATAATACAACTTGTTTCAAGAAATATCTCCATGATTTGTGTACCTAAAAAATAATAATAAAAAATCGTTTGTTGTTTTATTTAATTTGGAGCTCCAAAATACCTGAAAAAAACCCTTGACTCTGCAGAAACGGGCGGTCCGTTTGATAGACTCTCCTAACCTAACAAACGGATTGCAATATTTAGAGCACAGGCGCCAGGTGGGAATGCTGTCCTTGTTCTACCGGTATTACAATGGAAGATGCTCCGAGGAACTAGCGTCATTGATCCCCTCGGCACCGGTGCGTAGTCGGGAAACACGCCAAACGCGCGCTAAACATTTGTACACGGTTGACATTAGTCACATGAGAACGGGTCGTTTCTACGACTCGTTCTTGAGTTCAACAGCTCGGCTGTGGAACGATTTGCCGGCCTCTGTGTTTCCTCCCTCCTACAACATGGGTCTCTTCAAGACCCATGTTCACTCCTTCCTCTCTTCAAAAACACCCTCCACACAGCATCTTCAAAGATGACATAGGCCCTGAGGGAAATTATTTTCCTCAGAGCCTCCTGTGTGGAGTTAATGTAAAAAAAAAAAAAAATTTAATATTTCATAAATATTTTCTACTCATAATGTCTTTCAAATTTTGTAATTAAGTTTTTACGTTATGTATAAAAATACTGACATTGTTTTTCATGCGTTTGCTTCTGTGAATATGCAAATGTGATTACTGCAGACACATTAGTCTAGGGTTATTTATATTTTAATTTGTTTTATATTAGCTATAAGAATGTTCTATAAATATCCTGTTTGTGTCTCGAATAAATAAAAGAAAATATGACATTTTAATAATTTAAATGTTAGTTTAGTTACATGGTTAAGGAGGGAGGGGGGGGGGGGGTAAGGTTTTAAAACTCATGTTTAAATTATTTTTTTTCTAAATGTACAACATGTCGAGAGTATTGTGTGAAAATTTCAAGTAAATCCGAGCAAAACTAACGAAGATACAGCATTTCAAGCGACCGGCCATCTTGCTCTATTCAAGTATATTTCGAGTTTAAAAAAACTTTGAATCGATTTTCTCGCAAATAAACTTTTAAAGTCGGTGAACATCATAACTCAAAATTTATTTAACCGATCTTTTTGAAATTTTGTACACTATTATTACACATAAATCAACAGGTAGTGACGAAGAGTATTTTTTTAACATTTTTTTCCATTTTATAATAACAAATTCACCGAAAATTTTTGCAAAATCGTGTTTTTGACTTCAACATGCAGCAAAAAATAAATAAAAAAACGCTTTGTCACTACCTGGGAAAACATATCACCTTTTGAATTCATTTCGATTTTTTTTGTTTCAAACTATTCGTTAACGAGTTATGATGTTCCCCGCATAACACCTTTTTTTCGAGGCGCCTCTTAATTAAAAAAAAATTTATTAAAAAATTTTTTCAAAGATACTTTAGATGTCATACTATAACGTGTATATAAAAGAAATAAGCTAACATTATTCATATCTCTAAAAAAAAATATTAAAATCTTGAAAATGTGCCTTTTTTTCGGCTTTAAAACCTAACCCCCCCCCCACCCCTTAATGAAAACTACACGATAATATAATGAACCTAATACACAATAACATACTGACATCATCAAATTTACTCGATTGACATTAGCATTAACCTTGTATAACTATTTACGTAAAAATAATAAATAACAAACCCTATTAATAAGATCATTAATTTATGATCTTTACATTGTTTCAAATTTATTCTAATGATAATAATAATATTCCAGTCCAACAAATCCCATTTACTATAATATAAATGTAAAGTGAAAGCAACAAAGTTTGCATTTAATAATAATTGCATAATTTATTCATTATTATACAAATACCACTAAACTAAATCTAATATTATCTGCTTATTATAGGTTTCGCAAACTGAGTTGAGTCAAACAAGGTAATTAGTTACTCACAAAGGTGCATTGCTTGCATATTGCATTTTAAAATTTTGCTATTCGACTTCTACAAAAGAAAATAATGATGAAAATAAATTTTAAAAAAGTTCATTAAAAAAACTGATTATCTAACTATATATATAGGATGTATATCCTGTGTAGGAAATATATGTAGGAAATGTAGTAATGTAGTAATATATGTAGTAAATGTACTAATATGTGTAGGAAAAAACAAGGTTTGCAAGGAAAATGGATAACCATTCACTCACCACTGTATCTCTGCAAAGGAGCATACGACACAACCAAAATATAGTTATATAAAGGTAATTAGTTACTCACAAAGGTGCAATGCTTGCATATTATTATATAGCCTATCAGAAACTGGGCATACTGTACAGGGCACGCAGATACTTTAATAGTACACAACTGCTAACCCTGTACAAATCGCCATGCGATCAAAGTGCGCCCCACGGTTGAATTTGGCAGCCACCTCTGGTCTGGAGCCCCAAAATACCTGAAAAAACCCTTGACTCTGTGCAGAAACGGGCGGTCTGTTTGATAGACTCTCCTAACCTAACAAACGGATTGCAATCTTTAGAGCACAGGCGCCAGGTGGGAATGCTGTCCTTGTTCTACCGGTATTACAATGGAAGATGCTCCGAGGAACTAGCGTCATTGATCCCCTCGGCACCGGTGCGTAGTCGGGAAACACGCCAAACGCGCGCTCAACATTTGTACACGGTTGACATTAGTCACATGAGAACGGGTCGTTTTTCGAACCGGAAGAACAAGTACAGCATTCCCACCTGACGCATGTGCTCTAAAGATTGCAATCCGTTTGTTAAGTTAGGAGAATCTATCAAACGGACCGCCTTTTCTGCACAGAGTCGAGGTTTTTTTTTAAGATATTTTGGAGCTCCAGACCAGAGGCGGCTACCAAATTCAACCATGGGGCGCACTTGCGATTTGTACAGGGTTAGCAGTTGTGTACTATTTATCCATACATTATATTCTCCATACACTCCTTTCTAGTTCATTCGCTCTAGATGTCCAAAAACTGTAAAACTTTTCGAATATTCAATTTCAATCATCGCATTCCTACACTTTTGACCCTTTCTTGCTGACAACAATAAGTAAGATAAAAGGCTGTTACTCGGTGACGTTTGGCAAAAACATCACTATCGGAAGTGTATAATATAATGGGAATTAACATAATCCTAAGTTTATAGCGCGAACTATAAATAAGACTTTTTATTGCTTGCGCTGTACTATTATTATACCCGTTGATTATAAATTATACAATTAATTAATATGTGATTGCTTTCTGCATTTATATGATTTTATGATTAAAAATACTTATACTCGTATATTAGCACAGCAACCCGTTATAATGTACCTACAATGGAGATGTAAGTCTAAGGTGATGGTGTTTGAAAGAGAGAGTACGAAAACAATGTGCAACATAGTTGTGAATGGCGAATACTTGGAGCAGGTGGATGAGTTTGTGTATTTGGGAAGTATGTTTACGAGAGATGGGAAGACTGATAGAGATATCGAAAGAAGGGTAAATGCCGGTAACTCCATTAATGGAGGACTGAACGCCGTTGGCGGCCACAAAAAACTGTCAAAAGAAGCGAAGCTTACCGTCCATAATGGAGTTCTGGTACCTACCCTAATGTATGGCAGTGAGGCATGGAACTGGCAGAGAAAGGATGAAAGTAGACTGAATCCTGTAGAAATTAGATCCCTGAGACGTATATGTGGTAAAACCATGTATGATCGTGTGAGAAATGTGGAGATCCGCAAAGAATGCAAGGCTGATGTAAGCGTAATGAATAAGATTAAGAAAGGGACCCTCAGATGGTTTGGGCATGTAGAGCGAATGAATGAGGAAAGGAGTGTAAGGAGAATATATGACGCAAATGTGAGTGGTATGATGTGAAGTGCAAGTGCTACAGTAATTTCCCGTAATACCATGCGAGCGAAGCCGCGGGGAAAAGCTAGTTTTATTATAAAATGTAAATTATTGTAACAAAATAAATAAATAAAAACCAACTTTAATACAGATATCTGTGAGTAACTAAATAATATTTGGCTTACAAATGTTGGGATTTATAACTAGGCTAACTAGAAATTTCAACAATATTAAGATCATCCTATTACTTTTTGCCTTTGTTAGAAGTCATCTTGAATACAATTCTCCTATCTGGAACCCACATTACAATAATATTCATGTTCAAGCTATTGTAAGAATACAAAACAAATTCTTACATTTTCAAAATGGTATTCCAGCAATTACGAGTGTGTTGAACTACAACACTCTTAAATGATATGAATATGCTTAAATTGTCAGACAGAAGGATCTTCACTGACTTCGTATTTCTGTATAAAATATTAAATGATGTCGTTGATAGTCCAGACTTGTTTGCATTGATGAGCTTTCGGAATCCACTACGTAAAGGCGGAACTCCTGCGCCAGAATACACATGAAAACAAGCTTGAACCCCACTATAAACGTTCTTTGTTTTCCGTCTCCTGCGTTTTTTTAAACATGGTTTGAAAGATTGGTGTGAACAGGTGTGAAGTTCGCGCGGTCACACACTTTGCTAGTGGCCTGTCCACGAGTCCACGCGTACGCAACTGACTTGACGTTTGACGTTTAGCATTTAAATAAATGTTAAAATATGTTCCGATGAAGAAGAGATGCTACATCAGGGAGAAAACAGAAATATTTTAATAGATGTTTATTTACCAGGAAAGATTTCCGACTAATATCAATTATTATGACCTAAAGTTAGTATTTGAATTTCGAATGCGTAATTAATTACGCATTCGAAATTCAAACGTCAAAAGTCGAGTTCTGTTAAGAAATTTAGCGATGATATTGTAGACGAAATGTAAAGGAGAACACGCAGATTTCAACTTAGACCTAACCTACCTAACTAGATTTTTATAAGGTATTTATTTATCAGGGAAAGAATAGAATACCTATTTTAATTGGTCAATTTCTTCCGTGTCTCTGAAATCGATTTATAAATTAATAGACTTTATTTACAAGTGAGTTCACGAAAGATATAATCATCCATTACGACAGTATTTATTTGCAATTTAAAGTCATAATTAGGTATTAGGCTCGCGCGGTTGACATAACCCCAAACGTCATTCGATATATCTCCGGTACCAACCGCTCCGTACGGCTCCTGTAAAAATATGAACTTGTTTCCCCTCCGCCGGCCCCGCCTGCCTTCCAGCTTCCCGCTTCACCCACTTCAAAAATAATATTAATATTAATGTTGTTAATATTCGTTATTATAAAATATTATAATTTTATTATCATATATATTTATTATATTGTATTTAGGTATCATAATATTTTAAACTAGTGATTATTAAGCTTGCTCATTTCGCATAACCTCAAAAACTTGTTCGGTTTGATTCTCCATACATGACCGCATCGCGCGGCTCTTGTAAAAATATGAACACATTTCCCCCCGCCAGCCTTCCCCCTTCGCCCGGGAGATGAATGTTTTCCGTCGCCTGTGGTAAAGCTTGAACACAGGGTTTTTGAACACGAAGTGTTCAAATTTTCAATGTTTTGGGTGCTGTTCAAGCTAGTGTTCATGTGTATTGTGGCGCAGGATACGCCGCTTAATACGGTCAGGATATGTTGTAGTGCAGAAATTCTAGGACTAACTACCATAATATGTTCCTGTCTCCTCCTCTACTACCTTCAGCTACACAAAATATTCGAATTGTGAATGCTATAGTCTCACTGGCTCCAGAAGGGAGCAGCTGGGAATCTTACTTTATTTGTGATATTTATTAATTCGTTGATCTTATTTAATTTTTAAATTTTCCAGCCACCGCAATTAAAAAATGATTTTAAATTACGCACTTAAAATTTGATTATTATTTCGGTTAAAATAAAATCCAATTTGACCTTTCTAAGAAAATTGATGAGAAAAATTAAAAATACGTTTTTCACTCCGGAAATTACTTCAAGTTACATCATTTTTTTTTCATTAAAGACTTTGCCATTAATAGGTGGTTCAGAGCATTAAGGGCCTATTAACTCCCCTCTCTGGATTTGACTGAAGGTCTTAAAGCCCGGCTTTCCGTATTTCTCCCGATTTATTATATATTTACCTTAATTACTTTAAGTTTTAAAGCTCTTAAAAAATTATACGTCGTTCTTGAAGATAATATCTATACATTCCCTACGCCGAAACGGCAAATATATGAAATTCCCTCGATAGAAAAAAATCGCAAAAACTATTATAAACACGTTTTTTCAGTTATTTTATAAGTTATATGTTAGAACAATTTGGGAGGCGGGAATGGGTACCGCCGCCTCGGGAACCTTTATTGGATAACCAACACCTCTGCCATAGGACAACCCAAGTGGTTCGCTACGTTTGGTGATTTAGCAGGGGTGCCCGGGTTCATGGGGTGAGGTTTGTCTAGGTGTTGGAGGTGGATGACCAGGACACACTGAACCCCAGATTCCTACCCACTCCTTAACCCTTTTCCTACCCAGAACTCTCTTCCCCTTCCTTTACTTAAAAAAAAACCTCCACACAGCATACCCAAAGATGACACACACAAGATGGACCTGTGGGAAATTATTTTCCTCAGGGCCTCCTGTGTGGAGCTCATTTAAAAAAAAAAAAAAATTCATAGTGTTTCTTCCAATGCTATTTTAGACATTCCCCGCGAGATTTTTTCTCTATTTTTATTTATTTATTTATTTGTAAGAGACAAACAGCTTTTACATTAAATACAGATACATACATATAAAATTAAATTAAGTCAAGCCAAAAAGGTCTCCTATGTTAAAATTATTTGAAGATGGAGTTTTATTAGATCTAAAAATTAATTTTTGGTGAGGGGGAGAGGAAGGAAAATAGGATAAGGATAGGATGTATCGGGAAAAAAAATTCTAATCATTCAAGAGGGAATTTTGGCACTTTTTAATGCAATTTACCCATTAGTAGGACACGACCTTGAGACGCGTGGTAGTTTAATACTTAGGATGGGTTGTTTCAAAAAATTTGACGAATTCGTCAAATATTTGACGTTAATTTTCACGTTCTGTGTAAGTTATATTCAAGTTCTGTGATGATTTCAGTTTTGTCAAGCAGCTGGCCTATGATGATAAAAAAAACAGAACTCGAAAAGAACTTACACAGAACCTGAAAATTAACTTCAAATATTTGATGAACTCATCAAATATTTTGAAACAACCCGTCCTTAAAGTTCAAAATCAAATACAAATAATACAATTGCCTTGTCTTTGAAAGAAGGATAAATACCTAAATAAATAATAACTCCATTAATGGAGGACTGAATGCCGTTGGCGCTAATAAAAAACTGTCAAAAGAAGCGAAGCTAGCAGTCCACAATGGAGGCCTGGTACCTACCCTGATGCATGGCAGTGAGGCATGGAACTGGCAGATGAAGGATGAAAGTAAACTGAATGCTGTAGAAATGAGATCCCTGAGGCGTATGTGTGGTCAAACCATGTATGATCGCGTGAGAAATGTGGAGATCCGCAAAGAATGTAAGGCCGATGTAAGCATAATGAGTAAGATTAAGAAACGGACCCTCAAATGGTTTGGGCATGTAGAGCGAATGAACGAAGAAAGTAGTGTAAAAAGAATATATGATGCAAATGTGAATGGTAAAAGAAGTCGGGGACGCCCGAGGAAGACATGGCACGATCAAGTGAATCAGATACTTGAGTCGAGCCATTTCAAAAGTCAGAATAATAGAAGAGTATGTATGAGACGATGTATGAATGTGAGTGAAGCAAAGAGTGTGTGCCAGGACCGAGTTGTTTGGCGGTCCGTCCTCTCTGCCTACCCCTTCGGGACACGGCGTGATGGTTAGTTAGTTAGTTAGTCAGTCTACGCGTCTATACATCCAGACAAATATTATAAATGCGCAACTGCTCGAGTTTGTTTATGACGCTTTCACGCATTAACCAATAAAAAGACTTTAAAAATTCATTCACCAATAGAAAGCTAAATTATATGCGAAGACTATATTCTGTATATGATGGCAAGCTCTGGCGTTATGAAATTATAAATATTAATATATTATATTTGTTATACGTTTTCTGACGCTAACAAAAGCGAGTTTTTGCTAACATCAGAAAAAAATCGTTTCCATGGAAACCAGCCCCCTGGTCAGCTACTGCTCCAGAAAATTCAAATATTAGAATATATTTTTTTTTTTGGACAAGCTTCTGTTTTGCAATAAATGTCAGATAAGAATTCCTACATTAAAAATATAATTCGTAACAATTATAAAGACTGAATAATAAATAGTGTAATGTTTTTATTATATTAACAAACTTCTAAATATTTAATTAAAAATAAACATCCGAAATGTTTGTAAGCGCATGAATTCCGAACGAATGAACAAAATTGGATTATTCTTTTTTTCTGTGAGCTTTAGCTTTATGAAATTTAGGTGGCAGGCGAGATGTTTGAAAACTGAATGTAAGGGAATGAATGTCTGGAATGCGGGAGGGGGTGGGGGTGGGGAGGAGGGGGGATAATTGATAAGTTCAACCGCTACAGTAATTCCCGTAATACCATGCGAGCGAAACCGCGGGGAAAAGCTAGTTATATATAAAGTCATTGCCCTCATTGTTCAAAAACTTTTTAATGTCAATATTATTAGCAAAGTCACGTATTAATACATTGTACAACAACACATTGCACAACGCAAAGAATACCTGCATTTATCAATTAATAATACTAATAGGTTCATCATTTGATAGTCCGTCACCTAAAAATATCTGCCCTAAATGATCAAATTTAATGTCATCTTTTGACAATAACTAATTATTATTGTCTATTTGAGTTTTGCATCGATCGTCTCCATCGCTGTCACGTCATATTTGAGTGGTTTTGGAATGAGGCCACAATGGTGGGCCCAATTAGCTCAACAATGTAATTATTGTAATAGATTCGTCTGGGTGTATTTGAGTTTTGTAACCGCTGTATTTCGTCTGATCAACAGAGGGTTATTTTTATGAATGTGGGGCAGACACGACAAAGTGAAAATGGTTTACACTTATTTGATTGTCATATTAAACAGTTTGTAGGGCAGTTCTTGGGCATTAGGTAACTATGTAACAATTTCTAGAGTTTTGTTTTGAAGACTTTTACTTTACATGTACATTTGTTACTTTTTTTGCTGCTACTGGGTTAGACAAATCCGTCACACACAAATTATTAGATATTGGTGTGTGACGGAGGTGTCTAACCTATTATTTTTCATTATTTTTGTAAAATAAACATAGTAAAATAATTTTTTTAATGTTTTTCATTTTCTCACAAATTATTGCCCAAGTTGTCTCTAAAATCATGAATCATTAAAATTTTTAATGGCCTATTTCTTATAATTTAAAGCAAAAATAACTAAAGTAGCCCACATCCGTACAAGATATTTGATATACCTTTCGATTACAAAAATAATTTTTCAGTTTGGTTAGATATTTTGATCTCAAATCCAAATTTAAGATTTGTATGAAATGGGCCGAGCATACGTTCCTCTTAAGATTGCCAGTGAATGACACAAATGTGTCGAAACCGGTAGCAGAGAAATAAAAATTAAGTAACAAATGTACATGTGAAATAAAACTCTTCAAAACAAAATGTAATTAGTTAATGGTCGAGGGTGTTTTACAGCCTCGGTCTATGGTGGCCAAATCGTGAAAACCAGGCACGTGTACGTTTGTCTGGGGCTTTAAAATATTCATGTTACCCCTTAAACATTTGTGTGTCTGGCTGTCCATGGGATTCTGAGCAATTTTCTCCCGCACCACTTTTCGAGGACGTCTATCTGATTTCTTTCACTGGCTCTAAGCGTCAATGTTTCCACACCGAAATATGTGGAAAATCAACGCCCGGGTGAGTCTCAACTTGGTGATTTTCGTTATGCCTTTGTCACTCCATATCTTGGGCTTGAAAGAGGCGAGTACTCGTATGATGAAATTGAACAAACCTTAAACATTTCTTCTTTAGATAAACGTAGAAAAGACCCTGACCTAATTTGCATATTCAAAATTATCAACAGTATTGCTGACACACCTGCTTTGTTACAACTCATCCAGTTCAACATCCCTTCCCGTAGACTCCGAAATAATGAATTGCTGTTCCTCAATCAACATTCTACTAATTATGGATATCATTCTCCTTTATCCAGAATGTCAAGACTTGTCAACGCAAATCAGAACATTGAATTTTTGGTGTAAGCCTAAATGACTTTCGGCAGTCGATACGAAATGTGTAATTTTTTGGTGTTAGCCTAAATGACTTTCGGCAGTCGATACGCAATGTGTAATTTTTAAAGCCTTTTAAATCCATCTTCAAGCTACTTATCCTCTCTGTGTATTTTATATTATATGTATATTGTCAATGCTCTTCATTTATATGTACTCTCCTTTCATTGTCATCTCTTTTTTATTCGTGTTATTGTTAATGAACTATTTGTCCGTAAATAAAATAAATAAATTAATAAATATCTTTTGCTATGGCCAAAAAAGACCAAATAAAGTGTATGAAATCAAATGTGACTTTGAGAGGAATATAAACGCTAGAAACATTTCGATTCTCATGCCTTCAAAATTTTAAATTGAGCGTCTAATTTGCACGAGGCAAGTAAGCGAAAAAGTGATTTTTATTTATTTTGTGCATAACTTTATAAGAATGAAAAAAAGTTAGAACATACAAAACCTTAAAAACATTTTTAATAAAGGGGTATTTAAAAAAAAATGTTTCTTATAATATTACTTCATAGTTAAGTCATGCAAAAAAAAAATTTTGTGGTTTTCGCTTGTATTTTGTGTTATGTGATTAATAATTTTATTGCTAATCCGATACATAGAAAAACTAGTAAAAGCTTCAATTTATCCGTAGTATATTTTTGATGTTCATAATGTAAACCGATTCGTCGTAAAGATTAATCTAAATAGTATCTAAATAGGATATCACGTATAACTTCATCTTAATAACAGATTCGGGCCTTTCCACCGATTGTTATAGTATTGCTTGATACTTGTTTGCACTTGTCTGTAGGTAGAAAGCAACAAAATAAGGTACAGAGTCGCACGTCACTTTACATGCGCAGAAAGGTCGTGAGTCGTGATTTATTAGTGGTTCGCTATCGTTCGTTGGTGGCCAACTATAATAATTACTCAATTTACTCAGTTTACTTCTGAAGACGGTGAAGATGTTTGTTGACGTTTGTTGATTGTTTGTTTATTTGTTGCAGGAAATGGCACATGCGGCAAAACGGGCGGGCCGCTGGAATGGCGGGGCGGGGGCGTTTCAGGGGGCGCGCTCGGCACGCTCTCCAACTCCGAATCCAGTCAGGGGGACAAGGTAACTACTAACAAATTACCCTTACCTAGCTCAACGACATTCTTTTATTTTTTTACATTAGTTCAACGCAGGAAGCCTTAGGAAAATATTTCCCTCAAGGGCCTATATCAGGGTATTTTAGAAGAGGAAGTTCTGGGAAGGAGAAAGGTATAAGAGGGTATGTAGGAATCTGGGTTCAGTGTATCTAGAAGTGATGGACGTTTGAATCCATCCCTCTCACTGCGGTGCAAAACGATGTTCACAGTTGTCAAAAGGGTCACAGATGTCAAAATCTGGAGGTTAGGGTGTCCAGATGAGATGCAAGACGAAATTCCGAGAGAGTCGTGGTGTAGAAGTCAAAGATTTCCTTCAACCAGTCTCTCCCGGCTCAGCCCGTCACGCAGTTGGTGGCTAGACGCACCCGCCTCCAAGACCCGGACAAACCTCTCTCCATGAACCCGGGCACCCCTGTTAAGTTACCAAACGTACCGAATCACTTGGGATGAACTAAGGCAGAGGTGTTGGTTACTGATCCCGGCACCCAAATTGTAATAATATAAAAAAGCAATCCTCGTAATGTTCAAAACATACCTGTTCTAATTCAGCACCTGCTCTGTATTGGATGGAAATCGCTTGCCAAACAAAACAATCAGTTGGCACCAAGTTTTTCTATTTACTTAATGCATTAATGAACTCACCCAGACACAGTTAAAGTGTCAGATGCACTTGACTGGTGAAATCACTTTAATTAAGTGATGTTATTTCATTCTTTCCATCAATGTCCGCCGCTAAATCGTCACTTCTTTTGCAAAAGGTTCTAACTAACTTTTTTTTTAATTACCAATTTTTTTGCTCATTTCTACAACCAGAGTTATTTTCAGAACCATGTGTGTTGTATTTCCATAGATACTTGTGCGAAGAAATTCTAAAATCAAGCTCCACTTATTTTACAAGTTTCTAACATCACTCCATTTTGTTTGCATCTGACAGTTGATCGTTATTATCGTTGACAGTTGATCGTTATTATCGTTGACAGTTGATCGTTATTATCGTTGACAGTTGATCGTTATTATCGTTGACAGTTGATCTTTATTATCGTTGACAGTTGATCGTTATTATCGTTGACGGTTGATCGTTATTATCGTTGACAGTTGATCTTTATTATCGTTGACACTTGATCGTTATTATCGTTGACAGTTGATCGTTATTATCGTTGACTGTTGACCGTTATTATCGTTGACGGTTGATCGTTATTATCGTTGACGGTTGATCGTTATTATCGTTGACGGTTGATCGTTATTATCGTTAACGGTTGAAAGTTATTACCGTTGACGGTTGATCGTTATTATCATTGACGGTTGATCGTTATTATCGTTGACGGTTGATCGTTATTATCGTTGACGGTTGATCGTTATTATCGTTGACGGTTGATCGTTATTATCGTTGACTGTTGATCGTTATTATCGTTGACAGTTGATCTTTATTATCGTTGACGGTTGATCGTTATTATCATTGACAGTTGATCGTTGTTATCGTTGACAGTTGATCGTTATTATCGTTGACGGTTGATCGTTATTATCGTTGACGGTTGATCGTTATTATCGTTGACGGTTGATCGTTATTATCGTTGACAGTTGATCGTTATTATCGTTGACAGTTGATCGTTATTATCGTTGATCGTTATTATCGTTGACAGTTGATCGTTATTATCCTTGACAGTTGATCGTTATTATCGTTGACAGTTGATCGTTATTATAGTTCCGTCACTTTTTGGGTAGGGTTCTAACTTCGCCTTGCCATGTTCTGAGGTTTCAAAGTTTTGCAAAGACGAATTTTCGTAATCTATTTCACAATTTTTAATTTTGAGTTTCAATCTTGTGTAAATCATATTTTAATGGAAAATATTTAAATAGGATGTGGCCCTAGCTTGGAACTACATCAGGTAAATGTAATTAGAACCTTATGCATTGAATTATTATGCCCTAGCTGGTTGCATATGGTTCTATCTGCATATTTAGGTATGTTCTAAAATGGTAAGTATACATTCTATTTAAATATTTTCTTTTAAGATATGTTAAAAAATTATATACTTTATGCAAGATTCAACCTCAAAATCAGAAATTGGTAAATAGATAATGAGAAATCGTCTTTGCAAATTTTGACACCTCATTTCTCAAAACAAGGTGAAGTGAAGTTAAACCCTGTCCAAATGAGGTGACTAAACGGCTCTAGTTTTAGTAAACAAGTAGTGGCGGTTTGCTTCGTTGAAAAGTGCGGAGGCACAAACATTTTTAAAGTAAATATTATGTATACCTACACCTACCTATTACACCTAACCTATAAAAAAACATTGGATTTATTACTTACATCAAACCAAATAGTAGGGCATAGGTACCTACTGCCGCGTACTATCACAGATAAACACAAAACCAAACAAAACTTGGTTACTAGAGCGCTAAAGGTAATCATAAATTTCTTCTTCAAACACAGCAAACATATTTTGTGCCACCATTTTAATTCAAAATTAATAATATAGGTACTTAGTTTTTACCACCTTTATTGTTTACAAAACCAACATGTTTCGTTTTGGACTAATCATAAATGATCGTTTCTACATCGAATTGTTCTTTTTATGAGGCGCGCCTCAAACTGAACACGCGGCCGCTTAACGGCTACCGTTCATTTCCACCCATTCCAAATGACTTCTTCACTCTTCCCCTCCTACATGAAATCAGCGGCTCTTGGAGGCGGACCCCATCTCTGCCTCCCTAGCTTATTATTGTACTGCGTTATGTTGTAGCTCGGCTGGATTCGTTGTACTGGTGTTATGAGTTACATAATATAAAAACAACCAGCCCTAGTAAAATACGAAAGTATTCATGGGTAATATTTAAACTGAAGTAAATTTAAGACAGCGGCTCTCGGAGGCGGGCCCTATCTCTGCCTCCATGCCCTCCATAGCATATTATTGTGCTGCTTTATGTAATAGCTCGGCCGGATTCGTTGTACCGGTGTTATGATTTACATAACATAAATACAACCAGTCCTAGTCAAAATACTTTGGAAAGTGACCAGTTGATCTCGTCGGATTCACCAGTTTGGAAAGGTGGTGAATTATGTGTTTTATTCTGACTTGGATTTGCAGCTTATAGCCTTTCCGATCACTGTAAACTGGGATGCGTGTGTAGGGAGATTTTTCCAATAAGAACTCTTGATTATGCGGTCAAATTTATTTACAAATAACGTTATAATTTATAATAAAACTTGTAAAGCAACCGAAACAGGGGAACCGGAATAATTTTTCAATATCATGCACTGGACCGGAGAGCGACTCTCGGGGATACCAGTCGGTAAAATTTATCTTTAATAATATTAAGGTTGTTTAGCCATAATACGTAAGTATTCATGGGTAATATTTAAACTGAAGTAACTTTAAGACAGCGGCTCTCGGAGGCGGGCCCTATCTCTGCCTCCCTTGCATATTATTTTACTACGTTGTGTAGTAAGTGGCTCGGCCAGCCGCGTTGCACTGTCACTTAATAAAGTTCTGGTGAAATATGAAAATATTCACGGGTAATATTTAAAACGAAGTAACTTTAAGACTTATACAATTTATAAATTGGTAACATTTAAAATAAAGTTTTACTATATTTTGGTTGTATGGGTTCGTGTACCTTTTATCTTTTCCGCCTTTTCTTCGCTACTTTTGGAGAGGCAAAGCCTTCTCTGCCTCACATCACGAACCGCCACTGTGAACAAGGGATCACTCGAGGTCCTGATCCCACTTTCAGATTGTTCCAACGATTGCAAAAATTGTTTCAGATTCCCAAAACTCATTTATTATTACATACTTATCATTAATTGCGATTGTCTGTGATGTGCGTGGCGTGAAATAATTCTGCATGAAGAACTTGAATTTGTTTTGAATTTAAAAAAATTAGAACTGATGATGGTGGCAATACAGACAAGCGATTCGAATTCAGACGACAGCAAAGCAGCTTTTGTTTTATTTTTATTTCATTAATAATTTCTATATTTGAAAAGTGTATTTCTTTTGTTTAAATTTTTGACGGACGATTTTTCAAGTATCTCTAATTTATCAACACAAAGTATAATTATATTATTATATAGAAATTGATTTTTGACGGATCTGCGCTAGTAATTTACTAGTATTTAAGAGTGACGTGAAAATCACGGGATGTAATTTGACTTGCCAAGATTGAAACTGACATTTTATTTTTGACAGAAGCACATTTCAAATATAGAATAAAATTAATCGCCTGACAAAATAATTCCATCACAAAACAGATCATTGAAGAAAAGATATTAAACAAAAAATTAAGCTAACCTAATCTAACCCACCACTAAAGCCTCGATGACACAGAGCGAGTTTACAAGCTACTATCTGGGAAATTCACTATCTGTTAGTAAACTCGCTCAGTGTCATCGTATTACTTGCTAACTAGTAGATTATGGACAATCTATGAAAAAAGTTGAAAGGTGGTCATCTTTACTCGCTACTCGCTGGTGTTTGCCTAAAGATGGCGGCCCACCAACAGCTGATTTCGTCCGTCAGAATTAGTTCGGGCGGGCGCCATTATTGGCTAGCGTGTGGAGGTAAGATTTTTTTACTGACTGCACTGCTGGTCGCCGCGGCGGTCGCGTTTCAGTTGCCACGATGGCGGCTCACGAATTGTCAAGTTTTCGAGTAACCTGCGGTATGTCAGATCAGAAAATATCGATTTTATTCAGGAGGTTACTGCGATTGCGTTGAGAACTGCTTTTTTTCGGTTTGTCCATTAGCGAAGGCCCTTTGTTAATATTTTTTTTATAAATATAGTATATAATCTACTAGTAGTTTCCCCAGAATAGCAAATTATATTCAGAGAATTGTTTTCTTCCTCTCTTAAGTGATAAAAAATATGTTTTAGAGCACGAAAATAATTTTGAAGTTTTATTGTATTTTTCAGAAAGCTATGTAAATAAGTATTTTCCACGACAACAAAAAAGAAAACACAACAAACTACACGAACTACGCCTTAGGCGGGAGCCTTATAGAACGACGCAACAGTCAGTCACTTTGTTATTATTTTAAAATAGTTTCTATTTACGATATGAAAAGCAAGAACTCTTATCTCACTGTTTATTTTGTTGCCCATCGATTGAGATTTATTTTAGTAAGCTACGAACATTGTTTAAGTTAAAAATCCCACGAAAAGAATGTATGTTTTGAATATGCCCTTCGGCCACAGGGAACAAATTTTTCGTGGCCGATGGGCACTTTCGACAGGCACTTGCTAATTTGTTCACTTTTGGGAACAACTAATATTTATGGTGTCTGTATAATAGTGAGAAAGTGTTCTAATATTTATAGTGTCTCTATTATAGTGAGAAAATATTCTAATATTTATAGTATTTCTATTATAGTGAGAAAGTATTCTAATATTTATAGTGTCTCTATCATAGTGAGAAAGTGTTCTAATATTTATAGTGTCTCTATCATAGTGAGAAAGTGTTCTAATATTTATAGTGTCTCTATCATAGTGAGAAAGTGTTCTAATATTTATAGTGTCTCCACTATAGTGAGAAAGTGTTCTAATATTTATAGTGTCTCTATTATAGTGAGAAAGTGTTCTAATATTTATAGTGTCTCTATTATAGTGAGAAAGTGTTCTAATATTTATAGTATCTCCACTATAGTGAGAAAGTGTTCTAATATTTATAGTGAGAAAGTGTTCTAATATTTATAGTGTCTCTATTACAGTGAGAAAGTGTTCTAATATTTATAGTGTCTCTATACTTTTCTGATACATTAAGGGTCCACTATGCGAATTTCGACCGATTTCTTACATATCTCCCTTAAACATTTGAAGTTTTTAAGCTCTTAAAAATATATGGGTATGTTATTTTTGAAGATAATATCTAGATACGTTCCACGTCGAAACGCAAATTATATGAGATTCCCTCGATAGAAAAAAATCGCAAAGTATGCTCCGAAAATTATTTAAAACATGTCTATTTCTATTATTTTACAAGTTATATTTGTGAAAAAATTCACAATGTTTCTTTAAATGATAATTAAGATACGTTCCACGAGATTTTTGCTCTATTTTAAACTAGTCATGTTTTATTAAGCTTTTTCGCCATTTTCGATGCGATTTCATCACTTAAAATATCAGCGCGCTCTGTCCAACATTCGTAATTACACATCTCTCCGTCTTCTTCTTTTTCAGCCGAATGGCGCCGCCGTTTGCGCGGCCCTTTTCGGTCCGTTTATCAAAATACCCAACCAAACTGAAAAATTCTATTTAATTTCTAAAAAAAAATATTTTTCATTGTATTTGTAAAATAAACATAGTAAAATTATTTTTTTAATGTTTTTCATTTACTCAAAAATAATTGCCCAAGTTGTCTTTCAAATCATGAAACACTAAAATCTTTAATGGCCTGTATCTTATAATTAAAAGCAAAAATAAAGAAAGTAGCTCACATCCGTACTAGATAAACCTTTCGATTTCAAAAATAATTTTCAGTTTGGTTGGGTATTTTGATCGCAAATTCAAATTTAAGATTTGTATGAAACTGGCCAAAATGGGCCGCGCATACGTTCCTAGAAATATTCCATTTATTTGGATTTTAATTGGACTCCTAAACAAACATGGCCGATGCCCGAGCGGTTGTTTTGCCTCTAACTACCTCTACCTACAAACATTTAATGAGTTATATATTCCGTAGAATAATATTCATCAAATAAAACAGGAATAATACTCACTAGGAATAACACATTACCAAAATGGGATCTATTTATAGTGTAGGCTTAACAGCATAGGAGGTGTTTATTGATCAGGTAAAGCATTGTTTGTGTGTGGGCTAATACCGTATATTCAGGTTATGTTCTAATTACGAGGGTTAGTCACAAAGTAATCCCTCCTATTTTTTTTCTCTCTTAATCGTCAAATATAAAAAAATGCAATTACATAGGTCAAAAACCACACTATTGACGATTAATTTGTCACTTTTCAATATAATCTCCGACCATTTCCAATGTTTTGGTCCATCTTTTAACAAGGGCATGTATTCCAGAGTGGTAAAAAGCACGGTCCTGCTTCCATCCGCCATAGCTTTTGTCGGACGAAAGACGTGCTTTAAGCTTTTTAAGAGTTGTGACGTATTAGACAGAATTTATTGTCCAAAAACTCAACCATTATGCATTCCTAAACACTGTCGCCATAACTTTCCCTGCAGATCGCACAGTTTTGAATTTATTCGTCCTCAGTGAGTTTGTATGATGCCATTCCATTGACTGCCTCTTTGATTCAGGTTCTATGAAACCCATATCTTCGGTCACAATTTGTGTGCAGTTGCACCACCGTACACATTTTTAAGTCTTTCATGAACGCGAATAAACATTTCACTTTCTGCATTCAAGAATTCAATCACAGAACGCTGACTAATACGAACATTGATATCGGCCATTTTGCAAACGACTGCAGTGCTGCCACCTGTTGACACAGAAAGTTAATATTGCAGTAGATTGTAGATGAAGATTTGAGGAATAGCGTCAAATAAAGTTTTTAATGCTTACTAAATAATGTATACATCAAATCAAAAGTGTTTAAACTTGATATAACATGTTGATGACAACAAATTATATTAATTCAGGAGGTAAAAGTCAGTCTACGTTTGGAGTCACAAACGTTTTTTTTTTTTGGAAACCGGGCGGTGTTTTGTCCATACAAACGTGTTTCCCAATTTCCTCTCTGGATTTTGACACTATTGCCAATATTTTTTTAATATAATATAGATATCGACTACTAGCGTGTCGGCACGTTTTGCTTTTTTTGGTAAGTTACTTCTTATAGGAGTTAGGACCCTCCAAAAATCGTTAAAATTGTCTGGATTGAACGCCACCAAAAGACGTCCAGTATACAAACTAGACGGTATATTTAAAAAAAAGCAAAACGTTGAGATACAGACTATTTTTTTCTAATACAGTTGGTAAAAAAAAAATTAAAATCGGTTCAGTTTTAGAGGAGAAACATGGGAAATACAAAACCCCGATTTCGATGAATATATTTAAGTATTATCAGCCTGAGATGCAGTTGTCCCTTTCGCTCAGTATTCGGGGGAATAAGAGTGATAGTGACAGCAATAGTTTGATAAAATACCTATTGTTCAAATTTCTCGGCGACCGTCTTTCCTCTTAAAACTGTTTATATTATTTTTCTTCTGTTTAATTGCGCCTAGACAAGCAATGTGCGTAGAATTTCTGCTAAACAATTGGCGTACTAAATTGGTATTCGTTGCTAATAATATTCGGATGAAGAAGGGTATCTCTGGCGGACAACGGGAGGGCGGCGTGGATAAGATTTATACACAAATCTGCAGTTTTATTCCGGCCTGAATATATATTGCACCCTTGACCTTCAATGCAAAATGAAGGTCACACCTGATTTTGAAAAACTATGTGCAAAGTCTGGGTAAGGCCGGAACCTACAGCTAAGTAATATTATAAAGTTTTGTGCAGTGTTTTGCGCCTGGTGATTAAGCAAACTTCATAACACAACTGCTATGCGTATTGCCAATGTGGGCGCAATTTAAGGAAACGGAATGAATGTGTGAAGGACATGGGTAAATTGGTCGGTTTCATAATAAAAAGGACTAGCAGTTAAAAACCCGCTCCGCAGGTTTTTGCTGCTAGGCCCTGCGGGCGACTTTTGGTTTGGCATTTAGTGTTGGTGACCATTTTATAAATCCAATAGAAACTGGTTCCAAAAATGGCCCCTCGACTGGATCCACTGTCATCCAGTGATAGCTAGTCACCGGGACAAAGTAATCGAGACAGGCAATGACGTCATATGTAATATATAGTCCTTTGACACTATTATTCACAACTTAGTATAGCCGTCAATCTTTCCATATCCAGAGAGATACTACAAATTCACAAATTCGTAGCACTTATACCTGCCTGGCGCACGTCCCCATGCGTCCTGCTATGAAGTGGCGACATCTTTTGACGAATTCTTGAATTCGAAATTTCGAAATCCGAATTACAACGGTAGCTTTGTTTGAAACTCCACGTACACAGATGTTTTGGTGGCGTCAGTCATGACTCACATATAAACTCTGCGAAATAAAATGACAATTCTAGCAGGGAGATATAGTGGAAGGATTGAAACGTGTTTGTGGGTTTATTTATTTAATTTGTGTTGTGTTATGTTGCAGCTGGAGGGGACGGACGCAGCGCCGGACGACCCTGTTCACCTCAAGAGACGGGTGGGACTCCTCAGTGGGGTGGCTTTAATCGTCGGCACCATGATCGGTAATTACCTTAGCTACCTTATTCATCCATGCCATCATGCCGTCACCAATTTTTCTTACATTAACTCCACAAAGGAGGCCCTAATGAAAATAATTTCCCACAGGGCCCATGCCATCTTTTGGAATGGATGCTTTGTGGAGGGTCTTTTAGAGGAGAGGAACGAGTGAACATGGATCTTAAAGTGACCCACGATCTAGGAGGAAGGAAACACAGAGGCCCCCAAATCATTCCACAGCCGAGTTGTTGAACTCAAGAATGAGTCGTAGAAACGACCCATTAGGGAATAGGGGTCTCAATCCTCAGCAATAAGGAACCGACTTGAAAAGAATATGATGAATCCTCTTACCTTTTGTTGCATATTTTTTCCTTTTTGCAGTGGTCATTAATACACATACTTCACAACTCACGGTCCTTGGATTATGCATAAATTTACACCAAGATTATAATAAACACAATAATATAACTTTGTTTCAATTCCACTTTATTATTTCTTTATCCAACCGGTTTCAGTTCTACCTGAACCTTCATCAGGGATGAAAAAAAAATTGAGCATAATACAGAAATTAAATGGTATTTAAAAGAAATTAGAAGAGGGAGAGAGAATATCAACTTAGGTGGTTGCGAGGAGGGGAGGTGGCTACAAAGGGAAAGTGAAAGTGGGTGGGGGTAATGGAAATATTTTTAAAATGGGGCTCTTAGATAAATAATTGTTCATTATGTAAATTATTTTTTATTTATTTTTAATGACTTTTTTATTTCAAGGGCTTCATAGATGCCAGAATGGCTTAAGTTATTTTCTTATAGATGCCAGAATGGCTTAAGTTATTTTCTTTATCTTTAGAATTTATTAAAAGTTTACCAAGGTTATATATAGTATAGAAAGGGGTCACGAACCTCCCCTCCTCGCCCCCACCTAAGTTGATGTTCTCTCTCCCTCTTCTAGTTTTCTTTTAAATACCATGTAATATCTGTATTATGTTCAATATATTTTTATTCATCCCTGATGAAGGTTCAGATAGAACTGAAACTGGTTGGATAAAGAAGTAATAAGGTGGAATTTAAACAAAGTTATATTATAATTATGTATTCCCACAAAGTGTTTGCTATATGTGAAAGAAAAACTAAGATTATAATCATTATTTATGTTTCAGGTTCCGGAATTTTCGTTTCACCGTCTGGCCTGCTGGTGCGAACTGGCTCTATTGGGCTGAGTTTTGTGGTATGGATGGCGTGCGGTCTGCTCTCCTTGCTAGGTAAACTATACTCTTCCTTTTCTGTACTCGCAAACAGATTGCCAATCAATTAGACTGCAATCAATCATTAAGAATTAATCAAAAGTTATGGCGTTTCAATATGACACAACTATGGGGATATCTGAACAATGGAATGACGTACTTGCTATGTCATTATGGCACCGATGGATCACTCGGCTGAGCACATGCACGAGTCTCCATTTGTTATTAAAGAACCGAGAAATCAAGGAGGTGATAACTGCACTAGTTCCCTTTAGACTGATTTTTCCCTGGAAGTTATTGCTGCACAATGCCACGGGTAGGTAATATTGACATATCTTGTCAGACAAGATAGGATAAAGGAACATTTATTTTATTTATTCACTCTTTTTTATTAATTAATTAAATTAAATTTTTTTACAAACGGTTTAGTAATAAATAATAAACAATAGGTTAATAAAAATAGTTTCTTACATTAGTGGTTTACAATTCAATAAATTTGAAGAAAATAAAATAATAACAATAATAAACAGAAATTATCACAAATCATAAGTTAACATAAAAAAATTGTTTAAGTACCTAGTTTATTTTATTTTTTATATGAATACCGCACAAGAGTCCCAACTGCTCCTGTCTGGAGCCAGTGAAACTATGGCATCCCCAATTGGGATATGTTGTGATGCTGAAGGTAGTGGGGATGGGAAGGAGATGGGGAAGAGGAAGGTGGGGAAGTACCTGGCTATTCAGATCTGGTCACCGAACACGGCTAAAGCCATTTCAAGCAACGTTTCAATTCTGTATGGTGGTCTTACACCAGGGCGATACTTCTTATCTTCCACTCATGAATGTGCTGCAAATATACTATATATCATTTTTAATGATGTATTGCAAAACAACACAGATTAATCAAATAAAATTTATTTGCCACAACGGGATTCGATCACGCGACCTTCAGATTGCGAATCAAGAGCCTTACCGCTAGACCACGCCGGCCGTCAAAGTATGTTTTAAGCACAGAAATGATTACATTAAAAATGTTGATATTATTTGTATAATGTATATTTGTTTGCTAAACTATGTTGGTGAAGATTGGCGAGTTTGTCACATAATTTGTTTGTGATTGCTGACGTTGAAAAGGTCCTTGTGCCTAGGGAGTCGAGTAGGTACTCTTAAATTGACTACATTCAAGAGTTCGCAACAGTCGAGCTCCGAATTTACAATTTTAAAAAGATACATTGGTCACTTATCATTCGCCGATCCTCAAGTGCATGTATTTTTGAGGTATTTAATAAAAAACGTGTAGTTAATTTGTTCTAGGGGGATATTCAGCTTAAATTAATAAATCTTAACATGTTATTGTAGGAGCCCTAGCGTACGCCGAGTTGGGCACCATGAACACGTCGTCTGGCGCGGAGTATGCGTACTTCATGGACGCGTTCGGCGCGCCGCCTGCCTTCCTGTTCTCGTGGGTGTCCACGCTGGTGCTGAAGCCGTCCCAGATGGCCATCATCTGCCTATCCTTTGCTAAGTACGCTGTGGAGGCCTTCGTCAGCGAGTGTGAGCCGCCTGTCAGTGTCGTCAAGATGGTGGCAGTGCTGGCCATTGGTAATTATTTCATTCACTTTTACTTTTGAATATTCAACTGGAATTTCAATATTCAACATTCTACATAATTTATTTATTTTTAATGATGTTCTGTTGCTATTTGAATATTCAACATTCTACATAATGATGTTCTGTTGAAATTTGAATATTCAACATTCTACATAATGATGTTCTGTTGCAATTTGAATATTCAACATTCTACATAAAGATGTTTGCAATTAGAATGTTCAACATTCTACATAATGATGTTTGCAATTAGAATATTCAACATTCTACATAATGATGTTTGTTGCAATTTGAATATTCAACATTCTACATAATGACGTTTGCAATTTTATTATTCAATTCGATTCAATTTATTAATTTTAAAAACATTACAAAATTACAATTTTAACACGTTTTTAAAAGAGAACATATTTTAGATGAGAAAAACAGAATTAGACTAACAGCAACTTGCTTGCCGTTTGAATTGCGCATCATTGATGTTGAACATATCGATATTCAAAGTGATTCTATTTAACAACAAAACTGCTCTCCCGACTGGCATAACCATGGGCAAGTTAGTTCTGCAAGCCGGGAGATAAAACAGTCTATGCTGTCGGTGACGGAGATAACCATTGGGAACATAGAAACTAATGCTCTCATGATAGCCGAGTTTTCGAACCATCCACAAATCAGTCTAAAGAAATGTGTTACAATGAGCACATCCCGTCTGACCCATTCTACATAATGATGTTCTGTTGCAATTTGAATATTCAACATTCTACATAATGATGTTCTTTTGCAGTGCTGATACTGGTGGTGAATTGCTATTCGGTGAACCTGGCGACGTGTGTGCAGAACGTGTTCACTGCGGCCAAGCTGGTGGCTATCCTCATTGTCATTAGCGGCGGCATGTATAAGCTTGCACAAGGTACGTACCTCATTCTTCACTTCTCTCATTGATTCTCAGGCACGCATTAGATGAGCGTTCATTGAAATAACATTTTTTAATTCCAGGAAACACGCAACATCTTCACGACAAGTCCTTCTCAGGAAACGACGTGACCCTCGGCAACATCGCCACAGCCTTCTACACGGGCCTGTGGGCCTATGATGGCTGGAACAACCTCAACTATGTTACCGAGGAAATCAAGAGTCCCTCAAAGTGAGTACCGCCACCATCGGTAACTTTGTCCAGCACCCGTCTCTCTTCCGCATATCGCACTAACAAACTGCCGCCAATCTGTTGCAGGAATCTCCCGCGTTCTATCATGATTGGCATCCCGCTGGTGACGCTGTGCTACGCATTGATCAACCTGTCGTACCTAGCCGTCATGTCAGCGCAGGAGATGGTGGACTCTGAAGCAGTGGCCGTCACCTTCGGAAACCGCCTCCTCGGGGCACTGGCCTGGCTCATGCCGCTTTCAGTAACCATCTCTACATTCGGATCGGCCAATGGAACCCTGTTTGCTGCAGGAAGGTTGGTTATTCAATACTATTCTCACTTCTTCTTTAGCCGTTTCCTGTTTGCTGAGCATCGTGACCCGCACTCCAATTTTCTTGTCGATAAGGCTCGTCCACTCCCCCCTGCAAAAGCTGCGTACACCGACGTTCTGGACACATGTTTGTCACTCCAATGCCTTGGTGATCTTCATCTGCCTCTCCTGCCAAACACTTTTCCAGTGGCCATGCATTTCTCTCCAGGTATTCTTAATATGCACAAGAAATTTAATGATTTACAGAAAGTCTTAGAAGTATCACACTTCATTTGAGCTCCTCTGTCTCTGTCTGAAGGTATGTTTTGTTGTCAGATTTTCAAGTCCATTTATTATTCCGCAGGTTATGCTTTGCAGCATCTCGAGAGGGCCATCTGCTGGACATATTGTCCTACGTGCATGTGCGCCGGTTCACACCCGCTCCTGGTCTCATCTTCCACGTGAGTTCTCTTCATTAATCGACTGAGGCTTGTTTGTGACAGATATGCAGCTTTTGCTATCTGCCTGATGTAAATCAAATCAGTATAATGTGACCACCTTATGTGTTTCAGTCTATCATCGCGATGGCCATGGTGCTGTATGGAACCATTGATTCCCTGATCGACTTCTTCTCCTTCACGGCTTGGATCTTCTACGGAGGCTCCATGGTGGCTCTCATCGTGATGAGGCACACAAAGCCGCACGCTCCCAGGCCCTACAAGGTACCTTAACCTAACCTAACCAAACACTCATTGCAATGTAGAAAACACTATCACCAGCCTGATACAGAGAAAGAACACTGCTTGAATCCGGCCAAATACCTAGCATAGTAATTACATCAGTTCTGTCCATAGTGTAATGTATGATCAATGACAAACTGCTTACAAACCTCAAGAAAAACAAATTAATAACGAGCGTTAGTAAGCATTAGGGGGAAATCGCTAAAATGGAGATCTTTTCGAGTACAGCACTTATGTTTTGGGGCACATTTCCACGGTCTTTGATTGGGTATAGCAACAAGGGCTTACCAACAAATTGCCATCTCACGGACTTTCTGCACCCTTGTGTATTGGTTGTGGATTGCCGACATTGTAAGAAAGAGGTTAATTCAAAAGGATGCTGACACTTTCACCTCTTCCTCGCATTAAAAAAATGCTGGGGTCCCTCAAGGATCGATTCTATACCCACCTTTGTATTTGCTGCACATTAATGACATACCGTTGTAATTGTTACATGGATGACGAAAAAAAGACAAACTAAAAGGAAATCGATGGTTACCTTGAGAGTTTCTGATGGGGCAAGAATAACCTGAATAGAAAATCCTTGCTTTAGGCTCTGTACAAAATAGAGTGTGGCTTTTCAACCTACATTATCAATGTTAATTTATTCTTGGGGTGATCCTTCTCACAAATAAGTGTAAATACATTTTGTTGATGAAGCAATAACTAATCCACATATTATAATGTTTGTTTACAGGTACCTATCATAGTCCCATGGATAGTGCTGATAATTTCCTGCTACCTGGTGGTGGCACCCATCCTCGAACGGCCGCAGCTGGAGTACCTGTACGCTTCCTCCTTCATCCTTGCCGGACTGCTGTTCTACATACCCTTTGTCAAGTTTGGGTACAGTCTGCCTTTCATGGGTGAGAAAATACATATTTATTTATTTTAATTTTAAATGCACATTTATAGTTATCATTACCAATAATAAACATACATTATTATATTTAGTTAAGTAATTATAACATTATTAAATTGTTAAACATTCAGTGGAAAAATAACTACATCAGAAGAGCTATTCTCTAAGAGATCGTTCTCCCGCGAGATGTCCTGTCAGATTTTCCACAGCTGTTAAATAAATAAATAATCATGCATACTTGCAGGAATTCGTGTTTAAAACGACCCAAACTAAAATACGTGACAGCTCACAGCTGAAATTTTGCCATCGGCCGATAGAAAAAGCAAATAACAGCCGTAGAAAATCACACAAATCTGACAGTACTTCACGCGGGAGAACGATCTCTTATCACAAATTTTAGGGAATAGCCTTTCAGGAGACAAGTTATTTAATAACAGAATCATTTTGAGCGGCATTATCAATGGTAAGATAGTTCTGCATCTTGGAACAACATAAATCCTGTGCCTTCGCGCTCTTGTGAAGTTGTCGGGAACATAAAACTCAAATTTTTGCATAATATCAATAATACAGATATAACTGTTCAGAAGATTGTATGCTGTTATCAGCAAAACAGTTTTCCTTCTGTCGGCCAAGAGACATTAATACCCAGCATGTCGGACAGACTGACGGATATAACCTAGGATAATACCCAAAGTCTCTAAGATATAAATATCTCAGAATATATTATGTCGGACACTGACTACTTCTCTTTCCCTCCTCACTTTCAAATGGGAATTGGGATGGTCACAACGATTCTCGGAAAATAATTTAAGGTATAGTAACAAAATTACGTGCTTGCCGTCAAGCCGCTTGATCGTGTCCGAAGCCTGTTGTTTGACTGTACCTGCGCAAGAATGGATCGTATCAACTTCAGACTTCAACAGATTATTAAAAATATAATTATTATCTCTCGTTAGAAGCATTCTTGAATATAATTCAACAATTTGGTCACCTGTCTTCAACTATCACATCAATACCATTGAAAGAGTCCAACACAAATTTTTGAGGTGTATTAATTTTAGACTTGGAATTCCCTTCGAATCAATAAATTATGATTTTTTGTTGCACTCATTAAAATTGTTGAAATTAAGTGACAGAAGAAAAATTTTTGATCTGATATTTTTGTATAAAATCGTTAACTATCAGTTGGATAGCCCTGATATATTAAAGTTGATTCACTTTCATATACCTACAATAAGATCAAGGTTCCCTAGTTTGTTTTATTGTGACAACTATATGTCGGTATCAGGCTCCAATTCAGTTGTAAATAGATTACACACCATTGGAAATTTTTATGCCAATGTGGCTGATATTTTTAATATTTCCATACTGAAATATAAGGTTGTACTGATCGAAAATTTCAGCCAATTATATGTTAAGGAGGTCACTACATAATGAGTTTTTGATATTATTGTTTATTTTTAATGCCTGTATAATGTACTACGACTGTAATTAAATATACACAAGCTTGTAAATGGCACTTTGTGCCGTAAATTTTAAATAAATAAATTATGTTTTCAGGAACCATCACCGTGTTCCTGCAGATGGTTCTAGAAGTGGTTCCAACAACGACCACCTTCGAGTATTGAGGGAGAGAGGGCTGGAAGATAAATACAGAATACAACAAACGCATGAAGGAAACGCTCAACTTTCAGAATGTTTGCCTTTTTCAACATTTATCTGATGACGGAAAAGATTATAGGCTGTTAGTAATTTGTCAACTTATTATAGAGTAGTTCATCTGCAAATCTATAGAGGGATACAAGATAGATTTCAATTTTTGTCACTATAGAATCAAATTGAAAACTACACACTTAATACTTTTTTCCTATTGTGAAACCACAAGAAACCACTCCAGGGACCTGATTCTCCAAACAAAGCCGCTCGCAATCGCCGTCGAAAGTATATGCATTGGTCTACTTATTGTTATTCTTGAGTCTCGTTGAAGGTTCATATTTAGATGCCAAACGTCGCCAAAATCATTCCACTTGAACAACGAGTGCATCGAACCTTGGTTCGAACCAGTCGACAAAGACAAAACTGTCAAAATCTAGTACATATTGGCTGATTTACCGGCGATATTGGCTGTAACACTTAGCGTAGAGCAAGCTGAAGCAGATGCTTTGAGACCAACAAAAATGATTCGCCAGAGGGTAGATAGTTGTCACATGAAAATTGACTTCATAATTAATCCGTTGTAATGTCATTTGCTGGTGTTAACTGCATTAAATTTCTCTTCCACGGGTGGGTACCAGCTGTTTGTGGCTTTGAGTAAAACTCGACAGCCATTTTAAAGAAAGTGCAGTCGTAATTTCAAATTAATACCATAGAAATGTCAAAAACATCAGAAACATAGACAATATTCACAGGGCTGCCAATATAATCATCTCTTCAACCATTCGAAATTCAAGAATACATATTATTAAACATTTGACAAAGACACACAGATGGCTTATAGCAAATAACTCTTGATTGCTATCGGAGAATCAAACCCCAGAACTCAAATATTTACACCTACTGTGGCATTTCATAAACATATTTCAATTTACTGGGCTTCATAGCTGTAAAGAGTCATATGTCTAACTTTTAACATTTAAATTTGTTAAGTCCTGGGTTTGCAGATAGAGTACTCAATGTATAGTGGGCTGGTATTATAAATTGATAAAAAGATTTGGCAGCGCTTGCAACTATACAATTCTGTAAATACTTACGTATAAAATAAGACTTCACAATATTTTTATCGTCGTGTTTTAGGGAATGAAATAAAATCCAAAACGATTATTTGTGTCTCGCTTTTGATAAATAAGGGTCAATAATCGATTATTGTTATTATTGAATTGTGGGGGTCAATTCCTGAATAATTCCATCAAATGACAAAAGTAATACTGAATTGACAATCAAAAGAGATAAATTCAAATGTGTAATAAAAATAAAATTGTTAAATCTTCCGTTCAAAAGAGAATAAAAGGAAAAATAAATAAAATTCAATTGAGCTTTAGCCACGGAAAAATATATTATAAATATCCACTAATTCCAAGATTTAACAGAAAAAATTATCTGTTGGATTCTACTACAAAAAATTGCTAATGTCAATTAAACGATGGCATAATTTAAGTTAGAGGCACTGAATTAAAGACTAGATTTCCATAAATTCTTTTAAAAAATGTGATTATGAATTAATATTAATAAATTGACATGTCAGGTTCGTTGACAACCAATACCTCCAATGTTTAAAGCATCCGAATTTAAAATAAAGCATTTTTATCATAAAAGATAGCATATTTTTACCGAGGAAATGTTTTTTATGAAGAAAAAAGTAATATGTATAATAGATTGTTATTTAGCCTTTCTATTAGATCAGTGGTATCTCTAATGATCATCATAGTAATGATTATTTAACTTAGTAAAATTTTGCAAACTCGTAAATTTATACAAAAAATAGTGTAAAGTCATTAAATTTTTTAAAAATCATAGAGAATTAGTTTCACGTCTATCGAGCATTGAAATGCAACATTGCACGAGCAGCTGGTGCTAGTTTCCATTTAAAAAAAAAAGGTAGCCAACAAAATGATTTGAAATCTGAATTTGTTGCCAGTTTGACTTGATAACTTGCGAAAATGTTTGATAATTTATGAGTGGAAAATTTTCAATTGCTGGCAATGTTGAATCAAAAAATTTCAATATTTGGTTTGGTGTTATATTGTTTGTCTGTAAATTGTTCAAGTATGCTCTGTGTTTGCAAAATTGCCAGACGTGGAACTAATAAATACATAGATCTCAGTCAATTGCTGCGATAGTTGAATAATACTGGGAGATAGTCAAATACTAAATCACTATCGTTTCATTCTTATTGATGTTCGGAAACGCATCCGCTGCCAAGCTTCAGGGCACATTCCTTCCAACGGAAGAAGAAATACATTTTAATACTATTGATATTATCAAACCATCTCCATTAGTTTGGAAAAACCATATCTTTTGAGACAATACATTGTGATTAACAATACAATACATTCATTTTTAATGTATATTTGTGAAATTTTATCAGAAACATGGTTATAGAATTACCGTCAGGGAATTACATCTGCTGGGATTGAAATCAGTGCTGTTAACTTACATTTAAAATGATTGTATATTAAATTTAAATTGGTTATCGAGTTCAAAACTGAAACAATTTCAAAATGTTTATATCGCCTGTTTCAAACCAAAGTGGTGATCGTAATAAATATTCCCAGAGCATGTGGGAAACTCTAGAAAGCTTAATTTGATAAACACATTTACAAGTATACTGGTGGGAGATTTTTTTATGCTCTGAAAGAGAGGACTTCTGCCTATCAGAACGCGCCAACAAACCGAGCGACTCAACTGCTTGACCATTCTGCATTGACCGTCGACATTTTCAACGTCACTTACAAGACAGTTCGGCAGCAATATTTTGATGCATGTCACGAAATAGCAAAACTGCTCCCATGCCTTTTTAATTTGTATTTTTCTCCATGATACATTGGTGTATTAGAACAAGAAAAGAAAATTCAATAAACAAACAATATAACTTTATTAGGTTCTTCTTTAATGTCACAGCTGTATGGCGCTGTAGCCATTTTTCTTTTGCAGCGTCGATATGTTAAAAGTATCGATATATATCGATATGTTAAAAGGGGCTTTTCAATTATATTCATCTTTTCATTACATAGGAAATGACGCCAGAGCTCACTATTATATATAGAAACCATCGCAGGCATGCGCATATTAAATCCCCAAAGATTCATCACAATCGGATGAATGGTTTAGCAACGCATAATTTCAAGAAGCCAGAGCTCACTATTATGTACAGAAGCCATCGCGGACATGTGCACATAAAATCCCCAAAGTTTCATCGCAAACGGATGAATAGTTTAGCAATGCATAATTTCATGAAGCCAAAGCTCATATGTATATCATATCATCGTTCCTTCTCAAAACTAACTTGGAACACAGTTTTAGGTATCCATCGGCGTGAGCTAACTATTTCGAATACTGCTACTAGTTTGGATTGATTATCGTTTAGTTTTGAACTCGGCCATTAATATGAAATTTCATAACCTAAAAATGACATGATACGAATTTACTTTGTTTTATGTTTTATTAAAACTTAACCATATAATTTATTTGTTAAATTTGAAAGGAGATAAGAAACAGAATGAAATATTATATATGTAGGTAATATGCTTCCATCATCGTTCTAACAATCTCAATGTTTAGCCAAGTTATTCTAGAAGATATTTGCTATTAGCGTTGAAAAGAATAAAAAGATCTCTCCTAAGATGTAAACTTAAATTAACCATCTCTTAGTAGATAGTATATTTCTTATTACTTACATGTGACGCCCCACTAAACTTTAAAACATCTCTAGTTGAATTATATTACTGAAGCTTAAAACGTTTACGGAAAACATGCTAAATACTTACTTCAATTTAACATCTTAGTAATAAATAAATTACTTAACTGAGTACTTATATCTGAACATCTGTAAGCATGAACAAATTACCTACAAAACATTAACCCCTCAGGTCTCTACCATATTCTGTTAGGTCAGAATATTTCCGCTTTACAATAAAATACAATAAATGGAATATTTCTGAATGTATCCAAAAACTAATAACTGTTTTTGAAAGGTGATGAAATACGCTTTCAAATTTTATAACTCGAAATAAACATACAATTTTCGAAATATAAAAATTTTAAATTCAAAGTTTTAAAAATGGCTCACCTTACGTTTTTTCTAACTAAAATTAAACAAAAAAAATAAAAACAGGCATTTTATTATTAATATTATTATAAAAGTTATCGTCAATTCACTTTTTTGTTGTTTCTTTTTTTCTAATTGCGATTGGAAACTTTGGTTTTATAAAGGTGTTCGTTTTAAATATTTCTGGTGAACTTTTAGAATTGGATATAAAGCGTGGTGTTTTCTCTCTCTAACACCGTTTAGATCATATTTCTAACCATGAGGCAACGATTTCTATGAGACCTATATGAGTTGTTCCGAAAGGCGAAAAAATTAGCCTGAGGGGTTAAGGTAAAAAACTTATTCGATTATTAGTAAAAAGAATGATATTTAAATTTGACACAAAAAAATGCTTAAATTCAATAGAGAACAAATAATTTACCTACAAAATGTAAGTTGTATTGATAAAATTACTTAAATTTGACTTCTAAGTAAATTATAAATTGCTTAAATAATTGAATATGAAGTAAGGAATGAAGACAGGGTGACGCCATTTGTGATGAATGTAATTAATTCAATTTCTTTTTCATTTCATTAATTCATTTCCGTGATCCATTTTGTATTTGGGCTTTTTTAGTTTGCACGAATCATTCCTCGAGAGCTGTGGCTGCCCGGGACTGTACCTCCCCCAAACTTATTTACTACTATGAGTTGGTACCAGGTACAGCGCCGGGCCCACAGTGCTGACATTTCACATTGTGTTGATTGTGCTAGACACAATGTCAGATTAGATTTGCTATCAAATTGGACATTCATTACAAACCTTATGTCAGAACACATCACGAGATCACGAAGTTGGCAAGATTACCATAGACAAATTACCAGACAATTGACCATAGATTTCCATTACAGGTTTCAGTAATTTAAATATAATTCTAAAGACACATGCAGATGATCAAACAATTTGACAAAATTTATGTTATATTATAATAAAAACCAATATATTACTCTTTTCCACTTCAATTTCATTGACCGTATCCGGTTCAGCTCGCTAGAACCATCTTAAGACTGGTACAAAATATTCTTAGTTTACGGTTTATATACACAACATATGAGGGAGGGGAAGCGGGGTGGTCTTAAGGATTTTAATCAATTATACTAATTACATTTGTTACTAAGTCGTTTTAGACTGTCGAATTTCTAAATATTTTGGTAATTCCAGTAAGCTAATTACCTTGGGTTTGTAGCTCATTTTAATTAGTTCAGGAAAAACCTTACAAGTAATATGAATTATTAATGACATAATTTTATCTTCAAAATGTTATTATATTTATGATGCATGGAATTTTTTTATTTATTTAAGGGTTACATGTTTACTTTGGAGTAGGAATGGACATTATATTAACTTAGGAAAGGACATTATAAACTTTATGTGTTTGTCAAATTATTTGAACGTCTGACTTGTTTATCACAAAAACTATGTGTTTGTTGGAAATTTTGATTGATAGCAAGTTTGACAAATGCGTCTAAAGGTTTATGCGAGTGTAATTTGTGCGAGAAAGAGTTTCTTTTGCACAAATGCAAAAATACTTAACGTTACTTCAGACGGGATGCAACAATCTATTACTAAAATTCAAATATAACATTATTTTCAGAGGCCATCCAGCACCATTTTGTTTTTCTTTTATGAAAGGTCCCCATTAAACGCCGTCTAAAACCCCGTTAAAACGTCTATCAAATTATAATAAGCGAGTATGGGTATCACCGCCCCGGGAACCATTTATTGGATTACCAACACCTCTGCCATAGGTCACCCCAAGTGCTTCGCTACGTTTGGTGACATTTTAGGGGTGCCCGGGTTCACGGGCTAGATTTGTCTAGATCTTGACGGCAAATGAGTTTGCCTACCTACTGTTTGGCGGGCCGGATTGGGAGAGACTGCTTGAGGGAGACTTAACCTAGAATTCTCTAGCCGGACTCTCTCGACCCATCGCCATGCACCGCAGAGAGAGAGAAGGATCCATACGTCCGTAACTCCTAGACACGTTGACCCCTACATTCCTAACCACCCCTCTTACCTTTGCCTTCCCAGAATTTCCCCTGCTTTCTTTCCCTAAAAAAACCCTCCACACAGCATCCTCAAAGATGACATACAGGCCCCGATGGATTTTTTTCCTCAGGGCTTCCTGTGTGGAGCTAATGTAAAAAGAAAAAAAAAAGTTGTTCTTTTCTGCTGATTGCAATTTGTTTAAAAGCTGGAACGAACTTAGGATCGGGGAAATAGCTGGGACCTTCCAACTGTCAAAAAAAACAAAATGGCTATTTGATGACTTGTATTTCTCAGACACAATACATATATATTTGTCTGGTCAGTGGTTGAGTGGGCATCGCGTTTGGGTTCCACCCGGGCGTCCCGTGTTCGATTCCTCGGCTGGCTAAGACCTCCATCACAACACAAGCAACATTTTCGGCTTTCTGTGGTGGTAGTAGGAGATTTTCAAACATTGTTGGGTTATTCGTAACCCGGGAATGTTTGTCTTTCTTTTCAATAAAAAAATATATATAAATTACCTGAATTATGATTGTTTACGGTCTCTCTTCTCTGTTGTCTATGGTCCGTTGCTGGAGCAAAGTGATGTGGGCCATTACGCCAGTGTTGCCAACGTACTAGTGATATTTTAGTGTGATATGTTTGATAAGACTTCACTCATATTGCTCAAGTTCACTGAATTCATTATTAGGAAGGAGTCAAACCTAGTGTTACTTACAAACTTTTAGTTATAAATAGTCGAAATGACTAGAAATTTACAATTTTAATATGTTGAATGAATTATATTATGACTAGGATTGTGTTCAACCATAGAGGAACAGATAAAAACTCAAACAACATGTAGAAAAATAATTTAAATAGATATTATTTACTAAACTCATATAAAAACATGTCACATTTTTTTTAAATGTCAAAAATAATAACAGATTGTTTGCCAGTTTTATATTATATTATGAATGAACTCAGAAGATTTATAATTTTTAAGTAATAAAGGGTTTCATTCTTAAGAGGAACGTCTGTGCGACCCGTTTCGGCCTGTTTCATACAAAACATAATTTTTTGATTTGAGGCCAAAATACCCAACTAAACTGAACAATATTTTATTAAATCAAAAGTTCATTAAATATCTAGTATGGATATTTGCTATTTTATTTGTTTTTGTTTTAAATGATGATATATATGTAATTAAAGAATTCAATTTTGCTTAATTTTGGAGTTAATTACAATTATTAAAAAATATATCCTGCATTGTGTACTGTGTTAATACAATGAAAAATAGATTAAAAAATAAATATTGTAAAAAATGGGTTTTTTTGGTAGTAATTTTAATTTATATATGACAAATTTGTAAATAGGTTAATTTGTAAATTAAATTTATACCCATCAAAATGCTTAACTATTTTTTTTTAAATGTTAATCATTTACTCACAAATAATTAATTGAAATTTTAAAATTTTCAATGGCCTATCATTATCTTTATATGTATAAAGCTATTGCATCACAATGTTTAATCGAGATAAACTTCGAAACTACTTAACCGATTTTGATGAAATTTGGCTAACTGTGCGTAATTTGGGTCAACTTAAAAGATAGGATAGTTTTTAATTTCGATTATTGACTTCAATATTTATTATCGCGAATTAAATGTTAATTAAACACTTGGTTATCTAGGTTGGGTAACTATCCAGTAGATGGCGTTGTCACAGCAACGCGCTAGTATTTTATACCTTTCGATTACAAAAATAATTTTTCAGTTTGGTTAGGTATTTTGAGCTCAAATCCAAAATTAAGTTCTGCTTGAAACAGGCAGAAATGGGCTGCGCATCCGTTCCCCTTAACTAGATTGATTTTGTACCCATGAAGAGTTTTTAATTTTAAATTGTGTGTCTGAAGAATTTTCAACATAAAACTCAGTGTTTTTAGCTGTCCTAATGGTTGGGAATACAGCTTTTAATGCGTGGAGTCTTTATGAAAACCATAGTCAACATGGCTGGGTATCTGTTAAATTAAGTATACGTAACATTATAAAAATCTATTTTATGCAATAATATATTTTATAAGAAAACACTTCTAATCTCTTTTTCATGGATGCATTATTTATTTTATTTCTTCCTGGAGTTAGTGGGCAAGCAGAATTGTCAACAATTAGTACAAAATTATAATAAATATCGATTTTCAGTTGATTAGTCAGACATTATTTATATGTGTCTGTGTGTTACATATTGAATACCGGGAGGCATTAACAGTCCAATAATTAGTAAGGATATTTGAAATATTCTACTAGTGACCCAGAAACAGTAATAACAGACAGAAACAAACAAAAATGGACCGTTTGACAGATTTTCTCCTACCTTAACAAACGGACTGCAATCTTTAGAGCACAGGCGTCGGGTGAGAATGCCATTGTTAACATATGTACACGGTTGACATTTATCACATGAGAATGGTTGCTTCTACAGCTCGTTCTTAAGTTTAACAGCTCAGCTATAGAATTTGACGGCCTCTGAGTTTCTTTCTTCCTATAACTTGGGTCTCTTCAAGACCCATGTTCACCCCTTCCTCTCCTCAAAAAACCCTCCACACAGCATCTTCAAAGATGACGTAGGCCCTGAGGGAAATTATTTTCCTAAGGGCCTCCTGTGCTGAGTTAATATTAAAAATAAAATTTTGAAAATTGTTTAATTGACTACTTTTTATGCATTATAACTGATTTGGCAGTGTTTATGAGTAATCTGAGTACTGTACCAGAGAGAGGGTACACTTGAACATATAACAGCATACTCAACTCCTGGACACACTGACCTCAGATTCCTACCCACCCGTAATATACTTTTCCTTCCCAGAACTTCCTGGCCTTCCTTTCTTAAAAAGAACCTCCACACAGCATCCCCAAAGATGACATGGGCCCTGAGACGAATTATTTTCCTCAGGGAGCTAATGTAAAAAAAAAAAATAAACTCAAGTTTCGATTTTTCGGAGATGTCTTAGTAATCAACTGAACGATCGATATATATCAATCTTAAACTTCTACCATTAAAATGACAGATTCCACGAACCCAAAGGGTACAAAAAATACAAGTTAAGAACTATTAATTATAATATTACGTCTGCTTGCTGTCTATCCTCTGCCAATACATATTAAGGTGCGTGTGAGCGATCGGTATATTTTGGATTTATCATTCCGTATCGGGGCTAAACGCGCACCTGTTCATTTAAACACAATTGTGTTCAAAAGACGCCCATTTTTTTTATTATTATATACAAGTTTAATTTTCAGTGTTGCCGCCATTCCAAAAAAATACACCAATGGAGGTTACAAACTAAAAAAAAAAAAGCAAAAAAAAAAAAAAATTACCATAAACAAAGATTGATTATTTTTAAGTTTTGGTTTAATAATATATTTTATTGTATTATATCATGCTGCAGTGATATATTGATTTTAATTTTTTGAAATTAAGTGAGATTTATAAAGCATCGTTTATTATTTTACTATTATTATATTTACAGAAGATTGTCGGGTCGTCAAAAGCATTCTGAATTTTGTTTTATTTTTGGGTAATTGTGCAATGTGTTTTTAGTACTCCTTAGAGGACTTTTCAATATATATTATAAAAGAAAGTGTACAACAATGTGCGTGCCACTGTCGAGTCCTGGTACGATCAAGGGAGTTATATGGTGTTGTAGCCCTCTATCCCCCATCCATGAAGAAGGTTCCCGTTTTTACCTGAAAGGCGTTCTTTTGAAGATATAAGGGCTGGAAGTTTCGCTCTCTAGAAATTTCTAGAACAGTCCAGAACATTTGAGAGTGTTAAAGAGCATTCTACAACATTCCGGAATGTTCGGGAATAGTCCGCAACTTTCAGGAACATCCCAGATCATTGTGGAACATTCCAGAACCTTCTCAAATATTTTGGAATGTTCAGGGATAGTCTGGAACGTTCGGGAACATCCCGGAACATTCCAGATCATTGTGGAACATTCCAGAACACTCTTGAATGTTTGGGAATGTTCTGGAATATTGTGGTCCATTCAAGGCCTTTTTTGTATGGGTGGGCTACATTGGCAGGGAAATATAAAGCAAGATCCGTTGTGGGTTCGAAAGTCAATTCAATCTCATATCAACTCCCTGAATGAAGCCGGGTACCCCAAATAGTATCAAATATTTTGCAAAATTACCCAATTATAAAAAATAATCAAGAGATTAATGTTTAAAGAAAAATATTTCAACCACACCAAAATAATGCTAAGAAATTTGCCATTTTACCATACTAAAAATATTCATACATAAAAAAAGTCATCCAAATATTTAAATCATTGTTTTATGTTCTTTTCAAGATAAAATAAGAACCGAAAGATGTAAAATATCATTATCTAGTATATATTTTAGTTTAACACGTACAGCAGTAAAATTTTCAAAGGCATTCATGGCATTGTTTTGTTGTGACTTGTTTCCGTGTGGGAAATTTCTTTATCAGCTGGCCGCAGAATCTATATTTTTGAAGATTTGATAAATATAATATTACTTACAACAATAAAGCCTGGCCTGCTCGGTAGCATAGCGATAAGAGTATTGCCACCAATCCGCTAAATACTCGGACATGCCGAGCGAGGTCAGTCATATTATTGAAAGAAAGAAAAGTTCAATTTTTATTTTTGCGAGTTATTTATTTATAGTTGTGAAATGTTTCAGACAAATATTATATCGTTTTTGAATAAATCATGTTTCCAAAAACAGTGTTTGATTTAATTTTTACCTTTAGTGCTCCTCTGAGATCACCGTTTCCTTTTGTGAGGTTTGTAGTTACTTGTTTTAGGTTTGGAGGGAGTCGTATCAATGGTGGCCTGGAAAAGATATTATTTTTTTAAATTAGGGACTCGGGGGCTTAGAATTAAAAAAAAAATTAAAATTTATTTCAATATTTCAAAAGTATAATCCTTTTAAAATATACTGTAAAATTTTTGTAATGATATTGACGATATTTAAAGTTCTACAGCCCATTTAGCAGGTCAGCGCAGAAGCAGGTAAAAGGGCCGGGCGAAACTTCAAACTTATTTATTTCAAAACTACTTTTCTAAGAAGTGCGTAATGACCTTTCCGTAGACTTCCAACAAGTCTCCTTTCTTCTTCTTCTGATGGTCGGTGGTGTTGACAGCCTTATTGAAGACAAACTTCTTGCGCGCCGTGGATACGCCGAGGGGGTTCTTGCCGGCCTGCTGCAGCGCGGCGTACTTTTTGTCCAGCCTCTGCTGGCGACGCCGCTCTTCCTGCAGCACCTTGTAGTTCTTGTGCTCCTTCTTGGGGGCGCGCGCTCCCAGGCTGACCGCCAATGCTACCTGCAATCGAATATGGCATCGATAAATCACTAGGTTAAGCAGCGCCCAAGGTTCGGTGAGAATCCATTTTAACGTGCCGAGATATCATAGGAGGTGATAACTGCACGGATTACTTAAAAGTCACCAATTACACACACTGAGAGATCACTAGATTGGTGATCATTGCACAAGTTTAATTAATTTTTAAAATACAAAAAAAAAAAAATTAAAAAAAAAAGAGAAAAAACAAATAATATTCCAGGACTACGAATAACCCAACAATATTTTTACAACGCCTACTACCACTATAGAAAGCGGAAAAAGTTGCTTGTGTTGTGATGAATGATTTAGCCAGCCGAGGAACACGGGACTCAAATGCGATGCCAACTCAGCCACTGACCGGTTGGTTATTTCATTACCTACTTTTTTTTTATGTGAATATCTCACATAAGTCCCAGCTACTCCCTTCTGGAACCAGTGAGACTATGCCATCCCCAATTGGGGTATGTTGTGAGGCTGAAGGTAGTGAGGAGGGGAAGGAGATGGGGTACAAAAAGGTGGAGAAGTACCTAGCTTTTCAGATCTGGACATCAAACACGGCTAAACAACGTTTCAATTCTGAATGATGGTCTTACACCAGGGCAATAGTGAGAGTATCTTCCACTGTGGAACGTGCCGCAAATATACCATATATTATTTTAAATAAATTAATTTTGAAAAACACAAATTAATCAAATAAAATTTATTTGCGCACGCCGGTATTCAATCCTGTGACCTTCGGATCGCAGTCAAGAGCCTAACCCCTTGACCACGGAGGCCGCCTGACTGATTGCAGTTATTATTCCAAAATGTGACATGTACGTAACATTGGCACGTATTGTCAGATAGGATAGGCATGGAAAGTAGGCGTACACAGTTGCGCCACTTATAGCATCCGCTAGTATACGGTTAAGACAGTTACATGGAGCTTCTGAAACCGTGAAGGTAGTAGCCAGTGGCATGTCCTATATATCCAAAAATTATTGTGTAAATATTCAACTAACCGCCGCACTTTTATTAGGCACAAATTTTGGGTATTACACTACGTTTCAACTTAATTACTATAAGAAATAACTAATTATAGTAATGCCAAACTTTAATACCGGCCTGACGTTGATACAAAAATCATCGCAATAGGCGAATTTAAGGTAAAAAAAGTGGCAAGTCTCTCAGCCCAGCCGTTCTCTGTCGCACATATGTTTTTATGCACCTTTTTCTTTCGCTTACATTCATTGTAAAGTCAGTAACCGCGTGAGAATGGAACGTACAATGTTCAGGCCGGCACACTATATGTTTGGATAGATGGTAAAAGATGCATTAAAATTCCATTTTTATTCAATCAAGTTCAAAATTTCCTGTATAAAACGTTACCTTTGCCGCCATTTTATTTTATTTTTGTACGCATTAACATTTGCGTGAGCTTTGTTTCAAATAAATAAGCATGAATTACTTAGGGAGTATTTCGCCATCCTCTTGATAACTTATGCATAAGATAACGAATATTAATAAACAAACAAATAAATACTCACATGTAAAAAAAAAACTTGTCTAACATATCCTATACATAGGTTCAAGTACCAAATAGACTTTTTAAATAAATAAATCATGTTCGTTAGATAAATCGTTAATCGAAAATGTATGTTATCGAATAGATAATCTATGAGAAGGATGGTGAAATACCCCCTCAGTTTACCATATTAAACAAACAAAACCTATTTTGAAACAAACTAATAACCTATTTTGTGAATACAAATAGTTGTTTCTTGTGATAGTTGATAAAACGAAGTGTAATTTCCATAATATGTGCCCAAAAAATGCGGCGGTTATGGAATAATTACTGATTCTTGATTCAAAGAGAGTCAGAGAATGAAAATGAAGTAAAACAGAAATTAGCAAAATATAACTAACTTTAGCCTCCTGCTGTCTTTCATGGCTGAAGCCTGTGATCCCAAATTTGATGATCTCTCTCCTCGCACGCTTTATATCTATTCCTTTCCTCGTATCAACAGGACCAACACTGATTATAGGTTCATTAAAAACAGGCTCCTTTGCCTTGCGTTTGTGGCTTTCGTATGTGACAACTTTGAAATCTACCGTCGCATCCCTCTTCATGAGAGCGCACTTCGTCTGAACGAAATGTTCTGCCATTTTCATTCATTTAGTTCAGTGATAATGGATAACTATCAACAATTGTTACCAGCAGAAAGACACATAATTGATATTTTTAGGTTACTTTCCGGAACGAATCAGTGAATGTCACTTTTTGAACTATTGTGAAAAGTGAAAACTGGTGAAAACTGTGGGAAGAACTGTGGGAAGTGTGGGGACTGTGTGGGAAGAACACACGCGGGAAGAACTTTAAAAATATATAATTATGGCTGTATACTATGCTCTAATTAATAGCTGAGTAAAGAGCTTCACTGAGTAACTACCTATAGTCGGTCAAGAAAGAGTAGAAAAAGGGGGACGCTGTGATCGTTGATTTCCGTAATACAATATTACTTATTTACATATTTACAGCCGTGTTTGTTTTAATTTAATTTCCGAAGAGTTTTTTTGAATCAATATTTACAGAATTATTTTCTACAATAACATAACAATTTATTGTTTCAGGAAAAAATAGTTTTACCTATACAAGAGTCTAACTACTCGTATATGAAGGGAAAATAAAGTTATAACTTAACATTCATATTGAAAAAAAAAAAAATACTTATTAGTAATTATATTTACGTAGGGAGTGTGGTGAACCCATCGCTCAGGGAGTGGAAAAACAACCTGCAATAGCTATCCCAAGCCAAGGTATGAGCTACCGTACTCAGGCTGAATGTCCTGGGGAACAGTGTCACAAACGGTGCCTCCGAGAAACACGGTCGCATCTCGGAGTATTCAGACCTTATTCCAGCACTCGGGGCTCTGCTGGAGTGGACCTTCTATTTCACTAGTCACTCGTGGGACAAAAAATTGGACCATTCGAAAACTAGGGGCCTTCGGGGAACCTAGGAGTGCTGAGGCCACCTTTGTGGACTTCCTTCGTGGAGCCTGCAGGAGGAACCCAAAGGAAAAGCCGTGGAAAGGAGAGCTGAGGCCACCTCCACGAACTCTGTCTTCCCTTGTGGGGCCTTCAGGGAACCAAGGGGAAATGCATTCTTCCGGCGTGGGGCCTTCGGGGAACCAAGGAGGAGGGAAGTGGAGAAATGATATCCTCTTACCGTGTGGGGCCTTCAGGGAACTATGTAGGAGTGAAGAAGAGAAATGAGGCCATATCTGTGAACTCTTCCCTTGTGAGGCTTTTAGGGAACCAAGGAGGCACTCCTCCTGAGATGAAGTCCTCTTCATAATAAGAATAGTAAATGTAGACACAAAATTAAAAACAAAGTTTAAAAAACAACATAAATCACCAAAAAAATTACGGACTGTCGACAATAAGAGCTGATCCTGTGGTTCTAATATTTTCGGAGACCGATGTGGAACTGAAGGCAAGATGGTAAGTCGGTAACACGGTATGTTTGGATTTAGAATAGTTTCATTGCAATAGAAGGGTTTGACCGGTGTTGGTGCAATTTTTAAAGTAAATTTCCTTTTTATATATAAAAAAGTAAATAACTGGTTCCTCGGAAAAATAATATCGGGCGTTCCGGTGACAAATGTCACCGGGACAAGAATATCGACCAACAAGGCATAGATGAAATAGAAATATAGCAAAATTCAGCAAACCAAAAAACAACTGACAGTTAATCCATAGAAAATTTGTGGAGATCGAACATAACCTCAACCTGGTTGTGCCTGTGAAAGATATAAAATTTCGACAATGGCAGCAATGGCCAATAGATTGCTATTAAGCTCTAATCCGTTCTCAATATTATCCAGAACGATAAAGACACTACCTAATGGTGCTGTCACATATCCAGGCGGCATTAAATACTACCCTAGGTTTGAAATATTAAATTATTTGTGTCTTGAACGTCTTATTTTTACATTAGCTCCACACAGGTGGCCCCTGAGGAAAATAATTCCCTTCCCTTAGAGCCTTTTTTTGCTGTGTGGAGGGTCTTTTTAAGAAAGGAAGTTCTGGGAAGGAAAGGGAATATGTATCCAGGAGTGAATTAATTCAATTCTTCAAGATGTAAGGCGATGTTCTGAGAGAGCTCTGCTGGAGAGGTTAAAAGGGAAAGTGTATATATGAATGACATAGATATAGGAGCAGGCATCGTTTTCATTTGCGCTGAATACTACATTCTACATCACGGGTGTGACTGGGAAGACAAGATATGCTTACTCGCTTACACTGAGACGAAAACGTAATGCTGTATGAGACGACCCACAGTCCTAGGTCGTCCTTCTTATACTTGATTGTTTGCTATCTCAATTTCTCTAATGGCGCTAAAAATCTTCCGGAAACAATCAAAATAATTTGTGTGTATTTACAAACAAAATGTTATTCCTTGGCTTTTACTAGTGTTTGCCGTGTAATGGAAACATTTTCTCATCACACATGAGAGCATTTTGATGCTTTTTTAATGCAATTTTCTTCCTGGTAGGACACGACTTTACCCAAAGCATGGTAGTTAAGTGCTAAAACTACGAAATTGAATGCAAATACAATTGCCTTGTCTTTGGCTTAGGGGCCGTTCAAGTATTATGTAACGCAGTTTGGGGGGGAGGGGGTCTTGTAAAACGTTACTCTGCATTAGGGGGGTTCGAACAAAGTGTTATGTAACATGTTTTTTTTAATTTAAATAAACTAGGGAATTAAAATCTTCCAAGTTGGCAACCCTTTTCGTTTGTATGTTTTATGGGGAATCCCTCCATTGTGCTATACATATATTTATATTTTGCTCTCCCAAGTTGGCAACCCTTTTCGTTTATATGTTTTACGGGGAATCCCTCGATTGTATTGTACGTAATTTTTATTTTGTTCTCCCAAGTTGGCAACCCTTTTCGTTTATGTTTTACGTGGAATCCCTCGACTGTATTATACGTCATTTTATTTTCATTGTCAGTATTTGTATTTATTACCGCAAACGCGATTAAAATAAGAAAAGAGGTATTTAAGCGATTTTCCATTACTTTGCACAACTTAAATTGTGACTTTTAGGCAAAAATAGTCACTTGGGTGTTACATAACATTTAGGGAGGGGGAGGGGGTACAGAATAACGCTACGGCGCGTTACATGGGTGGAGGTAATGTCAAAAATCTTCAAAATTGCATTACGTAATACTTGAACAACCCCTTACCACCTTTGAGATTTATACCTTGTGTCTATATGTTATTTACCTTGTCATTTGTTTATGGACTGCGTGGGAGACAATCAGAGGCGAATGGACTGAAGCCAGTAAAGAGTATTTCTAAAGGAGGCCAAATCCCAGTCTAGAATCTAACACCGTAATAATGAGTGAATATCCATTCCTTTCCACAGCTTTCTATCTTAGTAACTCACAGGCAAACTCAAAACTCTGTGTTCAGTTTGATGGAAAAAATATTTACCATGACCCACATCCCCGCTATCTTGGAGTAACTTTGAACAGGAGCCTGAACTACCGGCAACACATGGAAACAGTGGGCAAAAAAACCAGGACAAGACTAAACTTAGTCAGTAAGCTAGCTGGAACTAGCTGGGGATGCGACGCCAACACGCCTAGAATGGCATCCATTGCTCTGATTTTCTCAGCAGCTGAATACTGTGCTCCAGTATGGGCTAGAAGCGCCCACACTTCCATGGTCGACGATCGGCTTAATGCCGCAATGAGAACCATCAGCGGAGCGATAAAATCTACTCCTCTCCCTTGGTTCCCCGTACTTGGAAATATAACCCCGCCAAACATCAGGCGAGAGATTGCAACACTAAGAAAGTACAAGAAGGCGCTGCAAAAAAGCGCAATACCTTTGTACGATGATGTCGTCTCTCACCCGGCATGCCGCTTGAAATCCCGAAAACCCTTCTGGACAGAAGGAGAAAGACTCCTCCAATCATCTCTCACCCCAGAGATAGGTGGAAGCTTGAGTGGCAATCGGCCAAGGTGAAAAATGCCCATCTCGTACAAGACACTGAGAGACAGCCTGGGTTCTCATTGCCTCGCAAACCCTGGTCCGCCATCAATAGGATAAGGTGCTCCCACAGCCGTTGTGCCCATACGATATATAGATAGGGCCTTAAAGAGTTGGTGATGTGTGAATGCGGTGAAGTGCAGACCACCGAACATGTGGTCAACGAATGCCCGCTCCATTCATTCCCCGGCGGGATTGATGAGGTCCACAGGGCAACGCCTGAGGCCCTAGACTGGCTCGCAGACCTAGATGTCCCCCTCTGACCCCCCCCCCCCCCCAATACGAAAGAAGAAGAATATCCATTCCTTGTCGTAATATATGTTATATTGATTACAGGTTTCCTGACCAGGTAGACCCCGAGGTTATTCCCTCCAAACTGTTCCGGGTGGAGAGGATTAAGAGGGTGAAAGGAACCATTCCTCTTGTTAGAAAGATTCTAGAAGAGTTTGGTCTTGGATACCGGGTAAGGGGCCACTTTTCCCAAAAAGCTTATATCAAGACTTTCAGTAGAATTACAGCAAATCAGAGAAATGTAACATTTTATTCTTAAAATGGTCTTGATATGTTACTGCTTTGCAATAAAATCCAAATATTATTATGTTTTATTTTAACTTTTTATGAGTAAAACCTCAAATTGTAATATTTAATTAAATGAAGACACTATGAGCGAAACTCAATCGAAAATCTGGAAACAGAAAAATCAGAAAAAGATATTGGCACCTCTGGGACTCGAACCCAATGAAGAAAATGAAGATAACAAATAATGATTGCTTTACAACAGTTCAATCTATTAAAGACCTTGGTCTCACTCTTGATAGCAAGCTTTCTTTTCGGGAACATATAATGTGATTGTTAACAAATCTCTCAAACTACTTGGTTTCATCACTAGAATCACTTCTGACTTCAAAAACATAAATACCCTAAAAACTCTTTACTGCTCCTTGGTCCGCCCCCATCTTGAATATGCTTGTGTTATATGGTCTCCTTTTTATGCTATCCATGAGTCTGTTTAACATCGGTTCCTAAAAGGAATTGCTAGGAGGCTAGGATTAGAACGAGGCAATTACTCATATAATGAAATCGAACAAACTCTAAACCTTGCTCCTTTAGAAGACCGTCGGGAAAAATCTGATCTCATTTGTTTCTTCAAAATTATCAACTATATTATTGACTCACCTACATTATTATAACTCATCTCATTCAATATATCTTCTCGTAGACTCAGAAATAAAGAACTGCTCTTCCCATTGACCTAGTATACCCTAGACAAGCCGTCTCATAGTAAAAATCTGAAAAAACATAACCCCAAGTATCAGTAATTTCGCAATACAACTCTCCTTCGAATTCCGCCGTCTTGCATGCGAATTCTCGGCAATATAAAACTGAGCACCGACATAATCCCATGGTGTAATTTTCGAACTAATACATCGATAGGTGATCACGTGTTGCATGCGTGGACATTTAGACAAGCTGTGTTGTATAAAAATGGTTTTCAAAGTGGGGATCGCGAGACATTCATAAATTTAATTAGACAAAAATATTTTTTTACTTTATTATGACAAGCGATTCAATTTCGGAGGTGAGTATGGGTACCGCCGCCTCGGGAACCATTTATTGGATAACCAACGCCTCTGCCATAGGTCACTCAAAGTGGTTCGCTACGTTTGGTGACTAGGCAGGGGTGCCCGGGTTCATGGATTGAGGTTTGTCCGGGTCTTGGCGGCGGATGCGTCTGCAAATTTTTAAATTTTATTTTTCTGTTGAACGTATGGCTCGTTGTCAACCACCAAGCAGCAATTTCGTCGGAGTGTCCTGTCAAAAGCGGTGTACACTGCAAACCATACTTTAGATTCGTGTACAAAAACTTGTACACAGTCCCGTATATGTATATATTGATCATGAGTTTTAAAATAAAAAAATCCATTCATCGTTTGCTTGAAAATAATGACGAAAAATTCACCCTTTTACCGCCCACGCACCGTGGGCTGCCCAGGTTGGTTGCTTATCATTAACACAGTGATGAGCAACCAGCAGCCCGCAAGCCCATTTACTGCTTTCCGGACTTTTGACTACAAAAAATATCAAAAAAATTGCACTAAAAAATATTCAAAGGCTTCTGTTCTGTTTTGCAAAATGTCTTAGCCGAAAACTATAATCTTTCTTAAAAGTTTTGAATCGGCTGCTCAAACATTAAGTTTTTTTTGTACATAGGTAATAATTAAAAAATGACAGAAATTTGTAGTTAATTAAAGCCCGTTAGTAAGCGCTCAAAAAGAAGTGGAAGGTGAGATATGTAAATACCAATGTTAGAGGAAGCGCGAAAACGATAATATTTAAGCGAAAATTGTGAAAATGTTTAATTAAACATGACTCGTTTAAACTATTTTGAAATAGAACCAAAATCCCGCGGGAAATGTCATAGCTTTAAAGATAAAATGAATTATGATTTTTTGCATATATATAACTTGTAATGTAACAAAAATAAAGAGCTTATAATAATTTTCGAAATATACGATTATACGATTTTCTTCTATCGGAAGAATTTCATTAAATTACCGTTTCGGCGTGGCAAATGTATAGATATTGTCGTCAAAAATAACATATATTTTTTAGAAACTTAAAGTGTTCTAGAGAAATGTTGTAAAACGGTAGAAATTCGGAATGCTATGGCTTAAGATAGGTTAACTTTCGACCTTAATTGAAAAATAGTGCAGCGGTTTTTTGTTAAGATCTGCGTTTAATGTATTTTAAAGGTTTCCGTTTTATACAACCGGGTCGCGTTTTTAAAAAGTTTGAAAACCACTGCCATATGGTGCCGCCAGCCCTTCGTCTATGTGTTAGTATCGGTGTGTGGTGACGTCACAAGCATTTGGGTGATTAAGTGACGTCAGAAACTTTGCTTGCCAAAAAAATAATACGTCAATATTATTACATTTATTAAAACGCTGCCTTAAAGCTATCTGTAAGGAATACTTTTTTTTTGTGTATTCAGATAGCTGGCTACATTATCAAATATAAAGTCCGCGGACTGTACCTTGTACAATATTGTGTTTGAAAAAATTAACTCCGTCAGGACGGCTGGGACAGCAATTAGTTTCAGTGTGGACCGATAAAAGGTAAAACACAAAGCACTCTGCGATCTAAGTAGTACGAAACAATGCTCGCACTTTTTCATAAATGGGCCTTGAGCCAATTTTATTTGGTTTCTGGCGTCATTTTTAAATTCACAGGGCACGTCTAGATACACTTGGTCGAAGGCTCTTCCCCAATCAACACTCGACTAATTATGGTTATAATTCACCACTATCCAGAATGTGTAGAATGGTCAACTCACGTCAAGACCTTGATTTTTTTTGGCATAAGCCTAAATGATTTTTGTCGCTCACTAATTAATTGAAGATATTTTATATTACTCTATTTTTAGCAAAGTCTTGATTTGACACTTCTATTTTCTTATGTTTTATCTGTTTGTCTTTGCTTTCATATACCATCCTTTATTTTTGTAATGTACATTTTCCAAAATTTTGTGTCACTTGGTTGTAAATTGGACGTAAGTCCGTTTATAAATAATAAATAAATAAATAATATGGGTGGTTCTTAGTCGAAGTATGGTACAGTTAAAAGTGACCGAATTGGATATCGACACCTTAGCTCAGTGGTTAGAGACCCGGAAAGAGAGAGGTCCTGGGTTCGAGTCCCAGAGGTGCCAATATATTTTTCTGTTTCTAGATTTTCGATTGAGTTTCGCTCATAGTGTCTTCATTTAATTAAAATATGAGTTCTATTTCACGCTTAAAATCATTGCAGTGGAAAATATCCACATTTCCTGCAAGGCAGTTAATTAACCTAGTGAGTCTTCCCAGGGGCATCACCAGTAGAAGATCATTGCCTCGTCAATGAATTAATTCCTCTTGTGTCGATAAGTCAGCAGCTCTGACTTCTCTTCCAGGGCCGCTGCATCACCATCGTAAAGAACATCCCCGAGATTAACGCCCGCCTCTGGCAGATCAAGCACATGGTGAAGGTGAGCCCCATAGTGTTCCCGCACGGTGAGCCCACGGCCGCAGACCTGAACCACACGCTGCTGAAGGAGAACGGGGAGTGCGTCGTGACCAAGGAGATTGGGGTGCCGCAGGAGAGGCTCGATGCGCGGCTAGTGAGGGAGAATGACACGCGGCGTCTGCGAAAGGAACACATCGAGAGAGACTGTCGCCTGAAGTGGATGAACCCCTTCGGCGGTGGATTCAAATGAATAACCAACTAGTTTTATGTAGTTTTAACTTTGTAAATTATTGCCTTGTTTCATAATAAAATGTAGAAACCTTTGAAATGTGGATATTTGAATTTGGCAATAGACTAAGATCTGACAGGCTATTCCCTAAAATTTGTGATGAGATCGTTCTCCTGCGAGAAGTGCTGTCAGATTTGTGTGATTTTCTACGGCTTTTTCTATCGGCCAATGTTAAAATTTCAGCTGTGAGCTGTCACGTATTTTAGTTTGGGTCGTTAAACATGAATTCCTGCAAGTATGCACGATTATTTATTCATTTAACAGCTGTAGAAAATCACACAAATCTGACATTGGGATAATTGATAAGTGCAAGCGCTACAGTAATTTCCCCCTAATCCCATGCGAGCAAAGCCGCGGGTAAAAGCTAGTAAGAAATAAAAATATAATTTTTGAAATAACAAAATTTTTAATACAAACATAAAAAGTTTTAAAAATGCCTCACCCTCCATTTTTTCTATCTAAAATTACTCATAATGAAAATAAAATAAAAAACACAAACATATTTTATTAGGCAAATAATACATAAATGTTATTATCACGCTTTTGCAATTTCATAAAAAAATCTCAATGTTTTATACATTTTTATCAAATTGCTATTGAAAACTTTGGTTTAAAAGAGGTGCACATAGTTTTCTGTCGTTAAATTCTAGATTCGATTTTTTTTTACATTAGCTCCACACAAGGAAATAATTCCACTCAGGGCCTATCAGGTATTATTTCCTCAGGGCCTATGTCATCTTTGGGGATGCTGTGTGGAGGGTCTTTTTGGGAAAGGAAGGGGAGGAAAAGGGTATTAGAGGTGGGAATCTAGGGGTCAGCGTCTCTTCTCAACCACCATAACACGGGCCTAGCATGGTGGTCGAAAAATCCACAAATTAGGTAACCATCAAAGCAACAAATAAAGAAAAACTTAAAAAGGTGTGTCCAGGAGTGACGGACGTATAAATCCATCCCTCCCACTGCAGTGCAAGGCGATGTTTCATAATATTATTTCATAGTGCACGAAGGAAGTATTGAATTCTGTAAGTCTAAACTTAAACTTTAAGGCGCACAGTTTACACCCGCACTGTGCAGGCGGGTTCCCTGCAGAGCTTCAGACCATCCCATGTTCCGAGAGAGTCCGGCTGGAGAAGTCAAAGGGACTCCTTCAACAATTCTCTCCCGATTCGGCCCAGCAGCTAGTGGGCAGACGCATCCGCCGCCAAGACCCGAACGAACCTCACCCCGGGCACCCCTGCCAAACATAGCGAACCACTTGGGGTGACCGATGGCAGAGGCGTTGGTTATCCACTAAACGGTTCCTGGTGCAGCGGTACCCACACTCACCTAGAGAGTTTAACCGGTCGCTTGACGATTGCGCGCCGGTCAGCGTCAAAATTGACCTCTAAAAATATTTTTTGAAATGCGATTTTAAACCTTAATCATAAAGAAAACGTATGAAGGATAAGGTCAGAATCGCTTGGGGCATTCTTGTTCTTAACTCGTCTCATGCCGTTCGATCACCGGTGATCAATCGACGCAAACCAAAATAATCACTAAAAAATAATTTTGTTATGCGATTTTAACCCTTATGTATAAAGAAAACGTGTGAAGAAGAAGGTCAGAATCGCTTGGGGCATTCTTGTTCATAAGGTATAAGATACCATGAACCCACCTAGAGCAGCGATATAATTTCTTTGAGATTGTTTATGACACGGCCTGCGAGGCTGCGCGTCGCCCGGCTGGACAAAATGGCGGCTGTGAAGTCTCGCGTCGCGGGCGACGAAATGATCGTAAAACGTATAAATTCATCGAATAAACGCAAGTAATATTGTTCTTATGTATAGTTTAGTATTCAAGGAATGTGTTTCAGTAAAGATTACATAAGATAGCATAAAAATTAACCTGCAAAATATTACGTAAAAGTCAAAACATCGCGAAATTTTTTCGTTTTTTCCGTGTTATTTGAAACGTAGTAAAAAGTATAAATTCATTGAATAAACGCAAGTAATATTGTTCTTATGTATAGTTTAGTATTCAAGGAATGTGTTTCAGTAAAAATTACATTAGATGGCATAAAATTAACCTGCAAAATAATACGTTAAAGTTGACGTTTTTTCGTTTTTTCCTGGCTCGTCAGGGGTTAAAGTATAGAATGCTTTGAACACATCTATGGAACCCAAATTATTTCTATGAATTCTTTAAGGATTTCTGGCAAAGTTTTTATCGGAGCATTTCATCTGACAGTTCGGTTGCATCATTCTTGACATCATCATCATCAGACGGCCTCCGTGGTCCCGAGGCAAGACTCTCGACTCACAATCCGAAGGTCGTGGGTTCGAACCCAGCGTGCGCAAATAAATTTTATTTGATTAATTTATGTTATTTCACAATTTATTCATTTAAAATAATAAATAGTATTTTTGCGGCACGTTCCAGAGTGGAAGATACTATCAGTATCGCCCTGGTGTAAGACCACCATTCAGAATTGAAATGTTGCTTGAAATAGCTTTAGCCGTGTTTAGTGACCAGATCTGAATAGCCAGGTACTTCCCCACCTTCCTCTTCCCTATCTCCTTCCCCTCCCCATTACCTTCAGCCTCACAACATACCCTGATTGGGGATGCCATAGTCTCACTGGCTCCAGACGGGAGCAGTTGGGACTCTTGTGCGGTATTAACTGTAAAAAACAAAAAAAAAACCCTTGAAAGAAAGATCGTAAACATACGAATTCGGCAGATAAACGCAAGTAATGTTATTATTCGGGATAGTTTGTTGTTCAAGGAATGTGTTTGGGTAAATATTAACCGTTTGAGTGCCAAAAAATGCATACAGTTTCTTGTAAAATGCCACCAAAAAAACATCATTTTTTATGAAACTATATATTTTTTTAAAACCCCATAAATTCTAAAAAGATAATAAATGAATCTGAAATTTAAACGGTTTACTACGATCTTACAACTATTAAGATAATATTAGAATAATATTTACCAACGCCGCAGCACCACACCCGACGTACGCGCGAATCAGAGCACGACTGACGCAATCGATGGAAATCGACGATCGGCAATCTTCGTTAAAACACGAATTGACGAAAGTCGACGATCGGCAATCAAACGGTTAAATAAGATAGCATAATTTAAAACCCAGAAAATATCACGTCAAAGTCAAAACATCGCGAAATTTTCGAGTTTCCTCCAGTGGCATTTAAGAGGTTAACTGTAAAAGAAATTCACGTCCAGCGTCTCGTTAAAACCTTGGAGCAATTAGACGAGCAAAAATAACAATCAAAATTAATAACAGGGTCAACAGAATAGTCTAAAGTCACCATCGGAAAGAGATTTCGTACATTTGCTTTGATTTTCCTATAATTTACACCCGAATCTAAGGTTGCTAGCCCGCACGCTCCGCAGTAATTGGAAGCGTTTAAGTACTCCACCAGAGTTAAAGGTATCATGTTTCTAGCATAGTGTAGCTTGTGGTTGAGGACTGCGGATCCAGCGATCTCCAGCAGGGATCCCAGTCGAAAGACCATGGCCGGGTTGGGGCCCGGGGGTTCTTCATCGAGGGAGAAGGAGTTTCCGGAAAAGTCCACCTGTTGAAGCTTCATCCGCAGCATTGTGGCCGGAAGAGAACAGAGATTGTTGTCAGCGACAGACAGATACCTGAAATCATCATATTATGGTTAGAAACATGATACACCGTCGGTCGAGTCCTTAATTTATTATTAGTGCGGCTGGCAGTGGCTAAAACATTGGGAATGTATGGCGAGCGATATGCTGAAATAGGCCAAAATCAAATGATCTTTTATAGGCCAAGGGGTTAGGCCACTCTAGAATTTTCATAAAATCATTTTTATTTTTTTAAATTGTCCCCTAAGACCTCAAAAATGATGGCCCAAAAGATTATGGTCGGGAAAAAAAAAAGTCTCGCGTGGACAGGTTCTTACCACCATAAATAAACCAAACCACACACCTTACCACAGACCACTAACCAAATTGTGTGACTGCGTAAACTTCGCCCCAATCTTTCAAACATATTTCAACAAATACGAGGAGGCAGAAAACAAAAAATGTTTATAGTGACGTTCAAGCAAACGTTCACATTCATGTGCATGGAGGAGATCGCAAGAGACCCACCTTTTAGTGAACCGTTTTTAAAACTTTTTTTTGTGTGCAATCAAAAATTTTATATTTAAAAAATTATACGTATATTTCAAATTATAAAATTTGAAAGTGTATTTCATCACCTTTCAAAAATTTTTATTTTGGATACGTTCAGAAATATTAAATTTTTTTGGATTTTGCAAAGCGGAAATATTTTGAGGTCCTAGGCCGGAGGGGTTAATGTGGTTTATTTATGTAACAATTTGTCGACATTTTGTTTCAAAGAGTTTTAATTATTTGTTACTTTAATTTTATTTATCCGCTATCGGTTTTGACACATCCGTGTCATTCACTAGCAGATAAATGAAAATTAAGTAACAAATATATATGTGAAATAAAACTTTTCAAAATAAAATCACATAAAAAAAACTAGCGTGAAATACGCGTGGAAGAAGAACTCACTGAAGGGAGGTCATCCTGCCGAGCCCCCGGGGCAGGTGGCGCAGCCCGTTGGAGTTCAGCTTGAGGGTCACCAGGCCGGAGAGGCGGGCCAGGGTGTGTGGAGCGTGACTGTTGATGTTGTTGGAACTGAGGTCGAGAAGTCGGAGCTTGCGGCTAATCTAGAATAACTTACAACTTAGGGCTAGCTCGGAGATAGGAAATCGCTATTACTAAATTCACAAAGGGAGTTAATACCACTATTCATTGAATTAGTGTGTCTCATACAAAATGCACTACAAATGTCCCATACAAAAACGTAAAATGTCCCGCCCCTTCGCATAAGGAAAATTATTTATTCCCCACTCTTTAGAAAGTTTACAAAACCTAAACAAAATAACGCACTTAAATGAGTCGTGGCAGGAACATCATTAAACCAATTAAGAAAACCTTAACATTAAGTGCGGGGAAAACAGATTCCTAAGAACCCCTCATTATAGAGTGTCTACTGTCACAATTAGTGATTCAGCAAATTGGTTTAAGACGAGGCTATATGTGAAATCCTATTTTGATACTATTTAGATTCATCTTTACGATAGATTGGTTTACATTACGAACATAAAAAAATATGCTATGGATAAATTGAAGCTTTTACTAGCTTTTCTATGTATTGGTATTACAATAAAATTATTATTTACATAACAAAAAATATAAGCGTAAACCACTAAAAGAAATGTTTTTTCATGACTTAACTATGAAGTAATATAAGAAACAATTTTTAAAAAATACCCCTTTATGGCTAAGACTATTTTTGAGGTTTTGTATGTTCTAACTTTTTTCATTCTTATAAAATTATGCACAATATAAATAAAAACCACTTTTTCGCTTACTTGCCTCGTGCAAATACGACGCGCGATTTTAAATTTTGTTTGGCATGAGAATCGAAATATTTCTAGCGTTTATATTCCTCTTAACCGGTAAATAAATCAATTTAGACACCTTCAAAAATTGACATTTAAAACCGTATAAATAAGTCGTCTCAAAGTGATTTAACCACAGTTTCAAAATGGCCTTGTGAGCCAAAACAGCTGTAACAAAAATAAAAACTTAAATACTTGCAGAACTTGATGATAATAATATTAAATTTAATTTGAATTAAATTTTTGAAAATTAAATGGAGTTCTGCAAATCAAAAACAATGAATGTATTTGTTGGTACCTGTGATCCTTCCATCCACCTCCAGTCTGAATTGTCCTTGTTGCCAAGATCATTTCCTCCCAGGATTAACTCCACTAAGTTCGGCATGGCCCCTGAACAAACAACTTCTAAATATATGACCATTAACCTCCTGAATGCCAGCATATCCAAATAAATACATTTAAAAAATCATTCCTCTGAATATAATTGCGGTTTCATAAAAAAATTCACAAAGTTTCATAAATTTTTCTCAAATTGCGGTCCCAAACTTTAGTTTCATAGAGGTGCACATTTTAATTTTTGTGTGGATAACTTCTAGATTTTAATATAAGGCATGGGGAACCTGCGGCCCGCGAAGCTTTTTGGTGCGGCCCGCGAGCAGCATGATGAAAGTACTTCAAAAAATTTCAGTCAGAAAGCAAGAAAAACAAATTGAGGTTGGTTGGTTTTCTTTCGCAGTGTTTTAGATACATTTTTAAGATGTTATTACAAAATCCAGAGATAATTTTAACATAGCTGACAGGTATGCGGTATGTGCTTACCATGTTACTAGAAATATTTTTAATATTTTTAAATATTTAAATATTTTTTCTTATTTATTTATTTACGGACATTTATTTACGGTCCACTTATAACATAACAATAACACGAATAAAATAAAAAAGAGATGACAATGAAAGGAAAGTACATATAAATGAAGAGCATTGACAAATTATAATATAAAGAACATATAGAAGACTACAAGTCAAAGCTTGAAGATGGATTTAAAAGACTAAAAATTTCACATTTCGTATCGACTGCCGAAAGCCATTTAGGCTAACACCAAAAAATGCAATGCTTTGACTTGTGTTAACAAGTCTCAACATTCTGGATAAAGGAGAATGATATCCATAATTAGTAGAATGTTATTGAGGAACAGCAATTCATTATTTCGGAGTCTACGGGAAGGAATGTTAAACTGGATGAGTTGTAACAAAGCAGGTGTGTCAGTAATACTGTTGATAATTTTGAATATGCAAATTAGATCAGTGTCCTTTCTACGTTTTTCTAAAGAAGAAATGTTTAAAGTTTGTTCAATTTCATCATACGAGTACTCGCCTCTTTCAAGTCCTAATCTCCAAGCAATTCCTCGTAGGAAGCGATGTTGTACTGATTCGATGTGACAAATATGGACAGCATAGAAAGGAGACCAAATGACACTAGCATATTCAAGGTGAGGGCGAACCAGAGAACAGTAAAGAGTTTTAAGTGTACTTATATGTTTAAAGTCAGCGGTAATTCTATGAATGAAGCCGAGTAGTTTAAGTGATTTGTTTACGATGTTATTAATGTGATCACGGAAAGAAAGTTTGCAGTCTAGAGTAACCCCAAGGTATACAAATAAGAGTTATTATTTAAAGAGTTCAAGGGGAAGCCTTCACTTAGCATGAGAGAATTCATCTTACCGAGTTCCGGTGGCAGTTTTTGCAATGCGTTTTGCGATAGATCGAGGGTCTGCAGCGCGCGGAGACACAGAATCTCGCGGCGGAATGTGTGCAGCTCCACACTGCTGATCTGCAAATGCAGCAGAGAGCGCGGAAGGCCCCGCAGAGGGTACTTTGAGATGTCTCCGATGATCATCAGCCTTGTGGGGGGCGCCTTTACCTGTGACTTAAAAATAATAATCTAAATCGTATTTATAAGAAGTACAAAAGTTACACGCCTTTGTATGGTGTATGTATGTCTCTGTAATTATTGTACTTATCGTGTTGACACAGCTGCCCCGCGCAAGCTCTGCTCGGCAACTGAGCTAACTGAGATAGACAGCACGCTACGTTGCGAAATAAACGACAGCAATACTTGTGTCTCACTTACATCGCAAAGACGTAGATTATTTTTATAGGGTTAAGCTTGTCCAGTGAATTCGAAAGTTTACCAAACTTTTTTCATTAAAATAACAGTTAATTTGACTGGATCTGGATAAAGAGGTAGAGGGTTCAAAACCAGGCGTCTGCACATAAATCAATAATATTTAGAATATTTGCAACATGTTCCTGAAGGTTTGGTGAAAGACCACTATTTAAAATCGAAACCATGCTTGAAATGGCTGGTTTGGTTTATTTATGGCCACAATCCACGGGCTTTGGATAGTTAGAAACATTGTACAAATCTGCGAAAGTAAATTAAATAAGAAAATGATTATTACCTCTGTGGCTGTGAAGTTGGAAAGGTCGTACTGCTTTAAACTCTCCGTATTTCCTGCTACAGCTAGTTTCAAAATATTCAAAAACGACTTAAGCTGCAATTTCTCCGATTTAATACACAAATCATTTGGAGGATTTTTAAATCTAATTGTAGCTTTTCCTTCATTGCAGAACTTTGTAAACACTTGCTCGATGTTTTCGTTAACTTTATATCGAAATCCGCTTTTGTTAAGCGAGTTAAAATGCAATATGAAATATGCGTTTTTATCCTTAATCTCTTTTCCAAAAGCAAGAGTTGATTTGAGAGGGCGCCTCGATGCGTTTCCGACATTCAAATTGGAAAGTTGTCGGTTAATGACGACGACATCGCATAGTAACTTCATGTTTAGACCTCTCTTATCATAATTCTACAATCCACAGCATAAATGAACCAGTCACATTTAAATTATAAACAACATAAATTGACGTTTGAGCAGCTGGCGCGCTAAAACAGTTGTCCATAGAATGCCCATCTATTAGAGATGGTGATATTTCAGTCCCGGTTACATGAAACCGGTTCCTCCGCTGTCACTGGAACCACAGTAACAACCTATTTCAGGTTCAACCATCTCTGTCATCTATAAATCTTTGTTATTGTATTGATATCCATAATTCCTTTTATGTCTAGTCCGTTTCCAAGGGGAAATGGGGATAAAACTTGAGAGCGACCACGACAACATTGGCAGAGCTACGAGCTCTTCGGCTTCATTAATCGTCCCTGAGTGGAAGATGCTATCAGTATCGCCTTGATAAAGTCGACTGGCTATGTTTATTAAATCTAAACAGCTAGACATTCCCCAACCTTTTTCATATACTTTTACTAGTTCCACTGCACTGCCTGGAAATATTGTACACAAAAGGTTGCAAACATTTCGAAAAGAAATGGTTTCGAATGAATGAGTACAGTTTTTATTGATTTTTTCGAAAGCAGCTTAAAACAGCATATAATTAATACCTAAAAGCACTTACAGTTAAGTGCTTTTGTATTAAAATCTAACGCAACCTTCATCAAAATATATATTTTTAATTTGCTATATAACATAGATTCAAAATCGACATTGTGTTGTTCTATGATATAAATAATATAAAGAATAGCACAATTTATTATAGTTCTACACGTTGACGATGGAGCAAACATGAACTAACGCTATAAATTATTAAATGTGTATAATAATAATCACATGGCTGTATTTTTTATGAAGATTTGCATTCAAGTTCCTGGAAATCATTTCTCTTATTATTATATTTATGATTATGAATTTTATTAATAAAAAAATAAGCAACATAAGTTTTTGGGCATAAATGCAAATAATAGATTTTTTGTTTCGGCGTTCTTTTACGGATGAACAACAAACCCCAAAAAAACGTAGTACCTACTGCATAAAGATAATATTTTCACATTGATGGCCACATAGAGAACGGCATCATCGCGTCCATAGAAAAATAAAATAATACAATCTTCGCTTTGAAAAGTCATAATTATTGCAGGAACGGTGTGCTTTATTATTAAACAATTACGGGCATTATTCATTATAAATCCGTCCCCGAACATGGCCGACGATTACGAAGGTGACTGTTGCAATAGATTCATTGTACATTATATCCTGAAATACGACGAATATTGTTACGGTAGGTTAGAACGTACTCTCTGTTTTCAGAATGCTCCAAAAGCGGCAAGCCGGGCAAGACGAACAACGTGCTGCCCATTTGGGGAAACGAGCAGTCCATGAATCTCAACCCTCTCATACTGGCCAACATTCAGGGTTCAAGTTACTTCAAAGGTAGGTAAGAGATCTGTCAAAAGACATCGCCACTTTTTACATCCTTAAATATTTCCCAGTTAGTCCTAGTTTTAAGATACTTTGGTTTAATTTTAGAAGGGTTCATTCTGAACGCATGTTTCTGCAGAACAGACTAGACTTCTCCCACTTATACAGAAACTTACTTACTCTATTGAACAAGCAGTGTATGTATTTTCCTTAGTATGGCTGAATAACGCAACAGCCTGAGTTTTAATTGAGAATAGAACTGAATGCTGGGCTACCAGAAACCCAGGATCAGTGGGATGGCTGAAACAAAAAGTTCCAACCAAACCATATGTATTCATCAATGCTCGAGGCATCTATGATCAGAGTTTCTCACAGCAGTTTTCTTGAACAATGTTTTCGCAAGGCTAGTTCTAAAATCCATTTTTATACACCAAACTTACTAAAAAAACATTTTCAAAATTAATTTCTTTGATACATTTACCAACACATGTATTAGACATTTATGTTATAAAAAAACATCACTTTCAAGAAATTAAGACCATAAAATTCAATTTGAATATTCGTATAATGGTATAACCCTACTTTCTGACAATGTGAAAGTTAAATTTACAACATGCAATTCCTGTATAATGTCAATATATTGAATTATACAAATATAATAATAAATTCACTGTTTTATGAAACAAAAACAGGATTCGTATAGAGATTACAAATATCTATAACCCAATCATGCGCAGGCCTCCCGGCGCATACCCGGCGAGTGCTAAAAATAATCACAATTGCGCATGCATGATTCGGTGTTGCCTGATATGAATAACATAGTTGGAGTTTTTGTTTATTAGTACCAAATCGAATCTAAAATTGCACAGTCTTTGTACAATGTGTAACTTAATCAGTGTTTAATGATTGGGAAGTGATTTTTTATTAGTGAAGCAGTAGGTGTGTGGAAACTATGCAGTTTGCAGAAACATGTTTCTCGAAATTATTACATATATTTTGGTGGAAATGCTCCCGTGGTAATCTGCTCGCTTATAAAACGCATGTTAAAGTGTGGTGCCTGGAAAACTGGACATTTCCAAGATCTTTGTTTGGCACTGGGGACTTGTCATCAAACTGTCTTCTCACAGACCTCCCGCATCCTTGTGTATGTGGTGGATTCGAAAAATTCTCCCGCCCCTTCACATTCAATAAATGCTTTCACTAAAGTTGTGTGTTGTGACCTTTCAGTACACCTGTTCAAGCTGAAGACTTACCATGAGGTGGTGGACGAGATCTACTACCAGGTGCGCCACCTGGAGCCCTGGGAGCGGGGCTCGCGCAAGACCGCCGGCCAGACGGGCATGTGTGGGGGAGTGAGTATGTTATCATTAGGGAACAGACCAATAGCCTTGTTCTTTCAGTCATCACCGTGGTTCTGTCCTACTGACTTTCTCTTGGGTATGCTCAAAATGAACCATCTACGGATCGGAAGGGATGTGCACATTGATACACATCTCTTTAGACTAATTGGTGCAGGGTTTAAAAAATCCGGCTACCGTGGAGAGCATTCTTTAAAAAAAAAAAAAATATTTAATATTTGTATGATTTCACAATCATTTTTTTTTTACATGTTAAACAGAGTTGTAAAATGAATATAATAGCCTTTCCTCACCATAAAGAGAGAAGGAAGGCTCTTGTGTTTGGTGGGAGAATTCATGCTCAAGTATGTGTAATCATTTGAGTAAGGAAATAATAATATTGCAACTAATAAAAAAAGATATGTAAGAAAAACTCGCCTTTGGCAGCCACTGGTCTGGAGCTGCAAAATACCTGAAGAAAACCCTTGACAGGCGTCGGGTGGGAATCCTTGCGCTATCCTTGTTCTACCGGTATTTCAATGGAAGATGCTCCGAGGAACTAGCGTCATTGATCCCTTTGGCACTGGTGCATAGTCGGAAAACACGCCAAATGCGTTCCCAACATATGTACACGGTTGACATTTGTCACATGAGAACGGGTTGCTTCTTCGACTCTTTCTTGTGTTCAACAGCTCGGCGGAGGAACGATTTGCCAGCCTCTGTACTTCCTCCTTCCTACAACATGGGTCTCTTCCTTCCTCTCCTCAAAAAGACCCTCCACACAGCATAGGCCTTGAGGGAAATTATTTTTATCGGGGCCTCCTGTGTCGAGTTAATGTAAAAAAAAAACTTGATGTAATTGGAATTGAGTGAATCATAGTTGAATAACTATGGTTGCAGGTGCGCGGAGTGGGCGCAGGCGGCATCGTCTCCACGGCGTACTGCCTCCTCTACAAGCTCTACACTCTTCGCCTGACTCGCAAGCAGCTCAACGGGCTCCTGGCGCACCCCGACTCCCCTTTCATCCGCTCGCTGGGCTTCATGTACGTGCGCTACACGCAGCCCCCGGGGGACCTGCTGGACTGGCTGGAGCCCTACCTGGCGGACGAGGAGGCGCTCGGGGAGGGGGGTGGCGGCACTCCCACCACCATCGGGCAGCTGGCCCGCCACCTGCTCACCAAGCTGGACTGGTATACCACGCTGTTTCCGCGCATTCCCGTGCCAATTCAGAAGCAGATACAACAGAGGTAACTAACAATATACCCTATAATAGTTAATAAAAAATTCCCAAAGTTTCATAAATTAATTCCAAATTGTGATTTGAAACTTTGGTTTCATGAAGGTGTGCATTTTATTTCTTTTGTGGTCAATTTTTATATTTGAATATAAAGCGTGGTATTTTCTCTTTCTAATTCTGTTTAACCGGTTGAATGCCTCGGTATTTACGGATGAAACTCGAAAATTTCGCGATGTTTTGACTTTTGACGTAAATTTTGTGGGTTAATTTTATGCTTTGGTATATAATATTTACCGAAATACGTTCCTTGAACAACAAACTACGCTTACAAACAACTTTACTTGCGTTTATTAGACAAATTGATAGGTTTATCGATCTTTTTATGACACGCGACGCTCAAAGTTTGACAGCTCGAATCGCGGCAGAAATGCCCATTTCCAAAGTCATAAAAATGTCCAAAGACAATTATTTGAGTGGCTAGGTGTGTTCCTTATATCTGTTACGTCAAGAACAAGAATGCCCCAAGCGATTCTGACTTTGTTCTTCATACATTTTCTTTATACATAAGGTTTAAAATCGCATATCAAAAAGTTTTATTTTTATTTTTTATTCGGCTATAGGACGCGCACCGGCGCGCCAACGGCACGCGACCTGTTAAATCATATTTCTCACTGATACTAAGGGAGACGCAATGATTTCTATGAGACATGAGTTGTTTCGAAAACCGAACAAATAGACTTTATGGGTTAAACATTTCATTTGATTGTAGGTTTTTTTTTTACCTTAACTCGACCCAGGAGGTCTTGAGGAAAATAATTCCCCTCTGGTCCTATGTCATCTTTGGAGATGCTGTGTAGAGGGTCTTTTTTAGTGAAAATGAGATGAAGTTCTGGGAAGGAAAAAGATATGGAGGTAGGTAGGGTAGTGGCAGACATATGAATCTAACCTTCCCACTGCGGTGTAAGGCAATGTTCCGAGGAGTCCTCCTGGAGAGGTCAAAAGGTCTCCCTCAACCAGTCCCTCCGATCCGGCCTGCCACGCATTGGTGGGCAGACTCATCTGCCGCCAAGATCTGGACAAACCTCACCCTACAAACCCGAGCTACCCTGCTAAGTCACAAAAGTGGCGAACCACTCGGAGTGACTCATGACAGAGGTGTTGGTTATCCAATAAATGGTTCCCGGGTCGGCAATACCTCTCCCGATCTCCCAGATTGTCTTGACTCATTGTACAGAAAAAGATCGCACTACCGGTCGCCACTTCAGGCCTTGTAGTGCCGTCTATGATTGAGATTTAAAAATGAACGTAATGTATGTAATCTGAATGCGAATAGCGCGTAATCTGAATGCGAATAGCGCGTAATCTGAATGAAAATAGTGCATAATCTGAATGAAAATAGTGTGTAATCTGAATGAAAATAGTGCATAATCTGAATGAAAATAGTGCGTAATCTGAATGAAAATAGTGGTAACCTGAATGAAGATGGTGCGTAATCTGAATGAAAAATAAATCTGCATAATATGTAATAGCGATATCGAGATAACAGACACATTTGGACTCAAAAAACAGATTTAGTGCTAAGTAATGTTAATTTGAATTTGCAGATTGGCTGAATATGACCGTGAACAGCAACAAGGCGGTACTTCTTCCAATGCTTCTTGGACTCAGAATACTCAAAACAGGTAAACACCTCCACTTTTTGTATTCCCACATTATAATGTTCTCATTTGACCAGTCACTTGAACATTGTGATTCATTCTAATGAAAAATTGAAAAATAATGTTGTGTTTTGAAAAACTTTAAGATTCATACTTATTCTAATAAATTAGTTCAGCGTCTTTCAGAAATTATCCGCTGCTGAGTGCTCCATTGTAGCTCCTCTTTAAGACAATTAAAAAATAATGTGTCAGAAATCACCTCGCTTTTTCCGATAATATGGTACTAAATTTACAACATGATATTATCAATTGAAACTGATGAAAAATAATAGTAAATACATTGAATTATACTAATATATTTTAGTGAATTGGTCAATAGAATAGAAATTATGAACAAAAAAAATTTGAAATCGCAAATCAAAACTGTCATCTTGCCAGGAAACTCATGCGCTAGTCTACTGAAATGCAATGTTGCCAGTTCTTTTGTAACACAGTTAAGAGGAACGTATGCGCGGCTCATTTCGGCCAGTTTCATACAAATCTAAGATTTGAATTTGAGATCAAAATACCAAACCAAACTAAAAAAATATTTTTGTAATCAAAAGGTTTATTAAATACCTGGTACGGATGTGAGCTATTTTATTTATTTTTGCTTTAAATTGTAAGATATAGGCCATTAAAGATTTTAGTGTTTCATGATTTTAGAGGCAACTTGGGCAATTATTTGTGAGTAAATTGAAAACAATAAAAAAATAATTTTACTATGTTTATTTACGTTAACCGCATACGTTCCTCTTAAAGACATATTTTATTAGTAATAATTCAAAATAGATATTGTAAAGTCTTTTTTCAAAGTGTAACTAAGACGTTTAACGGTTGGAAAGTGTTTTTTATTTTTTATTAATAAGGCTGTTTGCTTTATTTAAAAATGTAATGACTTTTGACCACAAATTAATTGCTTCTTATATAAAAAATAATATAATGACTTTCCTATAAGCAAATTCATTCTCTCTCGCATTTGAAGGGAGAGTCCTTCACTATATTCTGTTTTAATTTTCATCTGCAGATTCCCCAAAGAAGGAAACAATGGACAGCGTGATCGCGGCGACAGAGATAGAGGTGGGTACAGGAACGACAGAGACACTCACAAGAACGACAGAGATACTCACAGGAACAATAGAGACACTCAGAGAGATAACAGAAACGATAGAGACAATAGAACGGAGAGGGACAGCAGAAGCGATAGAGACAATAGAACGGAGAGGGACAGCAGAAGCGATAGAGACAATAGAACAGAGAGGGACAGCAGAAGCGATAGAGACAATAGAACGGAGAGAGACAGCAGAAGCGATAGAGACAATAGAACAGAGAGAGACAGCAGAAGCGACAGAGACAATAGAATGGACAGAGATAGCAGAAACGATCGAGACTCCAGGAACGAAAGAGACAACCGAGGAGACCGTGATAAGAGAGACAAGGACAGAGAGAGGGCGGGAGACAGAGATAGAGAAAGATCTGGGTCGGATCGAGATAGCCGATTCAGAGACCGTTCCCCTCGTGACAGTAAGCGATACCATCGGTAATGAGCAGGAGTGCATTCACCATTCTTTTCCGTGGGACAATATTCATTCGGTGTGGCAATAACTTGTTGTATGCTCAATAATTGTGACGATGAATGTGTACAGTGTCCTTTCACCGATATTATTTAAGAAAAAGCATAGCTGAAACAATAGCTAAACGGCAAATACTTAAAATTGCACTAGTTTCTTTAGATGGACGTGCAAACACATTCTTTTTTAGGTTGTTGGTAAAATCTGATGCAGACACTGGCAAATAAATCATTTCCACTGACACAATTTGAATGGGAGATATATTATACGGCCGGCCTTAATGTTGAAGACAAATAAATGGTATTTATGTGTTATACGCCCAGCAATACACGTACGTACCAGTTTCTACGACTTCACTTTACCTAGTGCATGTTGGCACCAATTCCTCCGCTAATCTAAACTTAACACATTGTGATCGGGCAGTTTTCGGCCGCGTATCGTGCTGGTAACGGGTGATTTTTCGCGTAATTTCGCGCTAACGTAGACCTCTAGAAAAATTGCGATAACTTCAAAAATATTTGTTTGATTTCAATAATTCTTTTTGCAAATTATTTATTTTAATTCATTTTATTTTATTATATTTAGAAATGTATTCTTTATCGTTAAACTAGTGCAGAATTTCACATAAAGCAGGAAAGTTATGAAAAAATTTATATTTACACTACCTCGGTACCTACCGTACACCCCATCTATTGTTCTCAAAAGGTTTTTACCTGCATGGCTACAACCCTACAGAGGCTATATAGCGAAAACTCAAGTATATTGGAACCCGCATTTTAACGTGACCCGCGCTCCACTAACAATCTATCAAAAACGTATAAATACGTGTTCCGCTCTCTAGCATTAATTTGCTAAACACGTATTAATACGTGATCAGATTACAATGTGTTAACATACGAGAGTCTGTCAATAAGTACCCGTGTTAGGAAAGGAGGTGCAAGTTTTTCAACGTAATCTTCTTTTAGGTCGATACACTTTTTGACTTTAACCGGTTGCTTGCTGATTACGCGCCCGCCCGCGCCAGATGCAAGCCAAATTAAACTCTAAAAAATATTTTTTGAAATGCGATTTTAAACCTTAATTATAAAGAAAACGTATGAAGGATAAGGTCAGAATCGCTTGGGGCATTCTTGTTCTTAAGGTATAGAATGCTTTGAACACATCTATGGAACCCGAATAATTTCTATGACTTCTTTGTGGATCTCTGGCAGTTTTTTTCTCAGCATTTCAACTGTCACTTCGATTGCATCATTCTCATAAGAAAGATCGTAAACATATGAATTCGTCAGATGTAATGTTGTTATTATGCATAGTTTATTGTTCAAGGAATGTGTTTCGGTAAATATTACATAAGATAGCATAAAATAAACCCACAAAATATTACGTCAAAGTCAAAATATCGCGAAATTTTCGAGTTTCCTCCAGAGGCACGGGACGAGTTAAACCCTCTTCTCCAAACTCTTCAGAATGCCCTTTTGTTCCGGCGATAACCTCCTTGTTAGAACTGAATTTTTTTCCTTCGAGCCATGTTATCATGTTGGGGAACAGAAAGAAGTCACAGGGAACCAGTTCGGACGAGTGGGTGTGGCAGCAATTCGTAACGCAATTTGGCAATGACAATGCCGGATTAATGTGCTGGTGCGTTTTCCGCTTGTTGTCCACCGTGAGCAATCGCAGCACCCATCGGGCCGACACCTTTCTCACACTTAACTTATCAAGTAAAGTATTGATTGCCGTTCCGACGATCTCAACTTCCCTCAGCGACGTCACTTTTCTTCAAACACGGATACTTATTGATCAACTCTTGTAATTTCATTGAAGATTTACTAGTTTTTTTTTTTACTTCCATTATGCCTACAATTGGTTTGTTTTTAGCAAAATACTGACGACTGGGCGTAAAACACACATATGAGTGAGAGTAGTTGACCTTAACATTGCAGTAAAATAAATAAATAAACCTGTAATTATAATAAAACGGTGTTAACGTAGCTAATAAAAATAATATTCCCTGACATTATAGCTTTTAACTGTTTACAACAAAGCGTATTATTATTGGTATGTATTGATTGATGTTACATATTACTTATTTTTTTAAGAAATGACCCTATTATAAATATTATGTTCAACTAGTTGTTATAGTACACGACAAACTTTAATATCGACCCGACGTTGATACAGAAATCGTGGCAGTTAAGGGTCAGAAAAGCGACTGTCGTCCCGCTCACGCATTTCTCTTTCACACTAATGTTTTACACATCTTTCGCTTACGTTTATTGTAAAGTCAGATAAGTGACTACCTGCGTGAGATGGATCGTATCAAGGTTGGATTAAAGTTTGGCACGTACTGTAATTTGACATGCCTTGATAAAAATCTGAGAAATTTGTTTTTGAAAAATCAAAGAAAATTGGTTACTTTAATGCAACTTTTGTAGTTTATTTTTTTGTATAAAATGTCTTTGACTCAAACTAAACAATAAAAAAGACTTCTTTAGCATTGACTTTACTTTTCTGTTAAAAAAAATATTCTAAATTTCAGTAAAATATTAATATAATTAACAACATTTTTTCTTACATTTGGTGAAATTCTTATGTTTAACTTAAGACATTAATTAAAAAAAAAAAAATTTACTTAAAACCAATTTTTTAAAGTTAAGTACAATAAAAATGGGCAGGAATAGGTAACTGGTAAGCAATTTGTAGGAATACGTTGTTCCGAGTAAAACATCCCAACAATATTTTAATTGTAATGTTATGTATCTGAACTTGATTATAAATTTATTATAATGTAATGTTTTGTTTAGAGAGAATATTATGTAAGAACCGTTATAAGTGAGCAATTGTCAAATCTGATCTAATACACAATAAATATTTGTAACTGGACACCTGTTTCATTGTTTAATCATATTTTGTTGATTCACTGTGTGAAGGTGTTCTCAGCAAGTTTCAATACTGCTTTCTCTCGAGGCCGTGTCAGATTCGGCGATGCTGTGTGAAGGGAGACCAATTATGCAAGGGGGGGGTAGCAGAAAAGAAGATATCATTGAAAAAGTTATTATTAACCACTCCGACCCGTAAGCCTGTTTACATGGCAATTTAACAATAGCAGTCAAGTACAATAAATGGGTTTTCATGCCAACGCGTGTGTTCCTACAGAAATTGTTATAACTCTGTTATTGTTCTAGTGACAACCCTAAAACAAAAAGTAGAAGATCCATCCATACTAATATTATAAATGCGAAACTGCTCGAGTTTGTTTATGACGCTTTCACGCATTAACCAATAAAAAGACTTTAAAAATTCATTCATCAATAGAAAGCTAAATTATATGCGAAGACTATAGACTGTATATGATGGCAAGCTCTGGCGTTATGAAATTATAAATATTTGTTGTACGTTTTCTGTCGCTAACAAAAGCAAGTTTTTGCTAACGTCGTAAAAAAAATCGTTTCCATGGAAACAATGTTGATATATTTGTGGGCTCTAAGCTAGTAGGTACTCAGCCCCCTGGTCAGCTACTGCTCCAGAAAATTCAAATATTAGAATATGTTTTGTTTTTTTGGACAAGCTTCTGTTTTGGAATAAATGTCAGATAAGAGTTCCTACATTAAAAATATAATTCGTAACGATTATAAAGACTGAATAATAAATAGTGTAATTTTTTATTATATTAACAAACTTCCAAACGTTTAATTAAAAATCAACATCCGAAATGTTTGTAAGCGCATAAATACCTAACGAATGAACAAAATTGGATAATTCTTTTTTTTCTTTGAGCTATAGCTTTATGAAATTTAGATGGCAGGCGAGATGTTTGAAAACTGAATATAAGGGAATGAATGCGTGAGGGGGTGGGGGTGGGGAGGAGGGGGGATAATTGATAAGTTCAACCGCTACAGTAATTTACCGTAATACCATGCAAGCGAAGCCGCGGGGAAAAGCTAGTAATAAATAAAGCTTCACATTTCCTTTCAAAGTTGTCCATAGAAGTACATAAAAATACTTATTTTGTAGAAACAACTATCCCCGTATTTTGTAGTCCCAACCATCTGGGGCCAGTGAGATTATGGCATAACCACGATTACGACATCCCCAAAGGGAAGGAGAGAGGAAGGCGGGAAAGCACCTGACTATCCAGATCTGGTCACCAAACATGACTAAAGCCATTTTCAGCAACGTTTCAATTCTAAATGGTTATCTTGCACCAGGACGATACCGAGAGTAACTTCCACTCCAGAACCGGCCGCAAGTATACTGTATATATTTTTTAAATCAATAAGTTGTAAAATTTACTTGCGCATGGTGGGATTTGAACCCGAGATCCCCTAGACCTAGCGGGAGCCTTACCCCTCGACCACGGGGGCCATCTTCAAAAAACCTTAAAATAGGGGGTGTCATGAGTGCATGAGTCTCAATTTCGGAGGTAGGTATGGGTACTGCCACCCTGGGAACCATTTATTGGACAACCAACACCCGGGCCATAGGTCACCCTAAGCGAGGTTTGTTCAGGTCTCTGCGCGGCGCGCAGGGCGGATCAGGAGACTGGATGATGAAGACATTTTATCTCTCCAGCCAGACTCTCTGGACCCATCGCCTTGTACTGCAGTGGGAGGGAGGGATTCATACTTCCATCACTCCTGGATACATTGACCCTCAGATTTCTACCTTTTTCCTTCCCAGAACTTCCTTTCCCCAAAAAGACCCTCCACACAGCATCCCCGTGGCCTCCCGTGTGGAAGTAATTTAATGTAAATTAGAGAAATTAAAAATTAAGTTGATTTTTTTATATAATTTATTTAGTACAGAAATAAGCTAAGCATGTGAAAGTGAAAATGCAATATTCAGTATTTAAGATGGTGCCATAATATTATTGTATAAGTCTTCTAAGCAGGCCGATGGAAGTCACTGGGTAGCCTCCTGCTGCAGGAAGGCCGGATACTGAGCGCACACCTCCTCCCAAGTCAAGCGCGCTTCTCCCAGTTCTAACAGTACCACGGCACACTTGTCCATCTCCAGACGGACTTGCGTCATACTATCCCGCTCCCTCAGGGTGACGGTTGCCGGAGCCTTGAGAGAATCAAAATCGATTGTGACAGCGTACGGGACACCAAGCTCATCCGTACGTGCGTATCTACGTCCAACAGAACCCGAGGAATCGTCAACCTTGTGCGACACTCCCTGCCCTGTCAGGAGCTTGCCTAACTGTCGCGCAAGACCCACCAGTTCCGGGGCACCGCTCAACGGAAGAACTGCGCATTTAATCGGCGCCACCAACGCAGGCAGAGAGAAATATGTTCGCTGTTCGTCTCGAATCTTAAAGTTCTGTTCGAGTAAGCAATACATTATGCGACCGATTCCGAAAGAGGGTTCGATCACGTTCGGAATGATCTCTTCAACGTGCATCATCTTTTTGGTTTTTTTGATGGATAGTAGTTCGAAAGCTAGAGAAAATTCTCGATCTTCCGCTTTGAGCACGTAGGCTTCTTTTTTATCGAGTGCATTTTGTACGTCTTCCAATTCGCTAGCGGTAAGCGAGGACAGAGATTCGTTGATGATCTTTGCGTCTTTCTTGAACGCTTTACCGATGGCTGCTTTGTCTGCTACGGCTTCTACGATCTCGACTTCGCGCGGTTCCGGAAGTTTCTTCTCGGCCGCCAAGCGCACTTTGGTGGCTTTAGCGTGTTGCGTGAGATCGTAAGCAGAGCGATCGGCGCAGCCCACGCACTCCACCCAGCCGTAGCTGCTCAGGCACTCGGCGTCCCAGCAATCGCAGGCGTAATGCGCCATCTCGTTGGCCATGTGCTGGCGGAATCGCAGCTTTCCAGGTCTGATTCCGACACTCAGCAGGAACATTTGGATCCTAGCCATGAAGTAACCGAGAGTTTCATTGTTGACGATTCCTTTGCTGACTGCTTCACCGATGGAGACGAGGCTTGCGGAACGGCCACCTTCCTGATCATCGGCGGAGTACAGGAGCAGTTGTGTATCTTTTACGTCCGCGAACTTGGGGTGTTCTTTTCCATCGCAGAAATGTTCAATTTCGCACATTGTAAATTCTCTGACACGCAATAAACCAGATCGCGGGGAAATTTCATTCCGGAAGGAGTTTCCGATCTGAGCGGCGGCGAAAGGAAGGCGGCCCTGGTTGAATTCCAGCAGACGTTTGAAGTTGACGAAGATGCCTTGAGCCGTTTCGGGACGCAGGAAACCCTTGTTCAGGCCGGTGGGGCCTATCTGGGTGGAGAACATCAGGTTAAACTCAACGGGAGGGCTTAGGTCGTTGCCGCTGACAGGGGACTTCATTGCGAAGCGTTCCATCACGGCGGCCATCTCCGCCGCCGTCATGCCATCCAGACGCACTGTAATATCGGTGCACTCGGCGCGGAATTCGGGAGTAGCCTTGGGATCGGACGCCGCCTTCTCCAGATGAGCCTTGATGAGATGATCGAGTCTGAAACATTCTCCGGTCTTGGTGTCCTTGGTCATGAGATCGGCGAAGCGCTCCACGTGACCCGAAGCCCGCAGGACCGCTTCGGGAGTCAGGATGGAGCAATCCACCTCCAACATCTGTTCTTCCATCACGAACATGCGTCTCCAGAGCTGGATCATATTGCTCTTGAGAGCGCAGCCCACGGGCCCAAAATCGTACTGGCCAGTAGCCCCGCCGTAAATCGCGAATGACATGTCGTAGAAAAAGCGACGTTTGAGCAGGTCTTCCATACGCGCGCGATCGAAGCTCTCTTCTTGAGGGGAAAGACGTAATTCTTCATCTTCCAGAACCTTCTTCCGCGCCTTCAGTTCCATGACAGCTTTCTTCACGTCGATGGCGGTAGCTCCGCCTTCCTTCAATTTGCGCAACAAATCGCCTTGTTCCTTAACGTGAGCCCTCAGAGGAGCCAGCTGGGCTTCAATAGCGGGGTCCGCCATCGTGAACGTTTGCAATTTTACTTTTCTGTGTTTCTTATTACTCCCCCACTTTTCTCGTTCGGTAGCGAGAGCGCTAAAGTACCTGGGTTTGTAGGTTACTTTTGGTGAAAGGACTCTACGTAGACTAACTAAACGTAGTAACAATTTCATCCAACTGTTGTGATGAACCGCTTTGTAGACAGCTGTGTTCACAGTTTCCCAGCAATATGTACCGAGCTGGCTGTCACTGTTGACACATGACAAGCCGCATGCCACGAGAACCGATGATGCAAGATTACAATTATTTTTGCACTCGCTGAATCTTCACTTAAAACTATATTATTCCAAGCCCCTATTGGTTGGAATAACAGTAGACGTCACGCTTTGACTCGACTCCAATGTTGTGAAAGTTTAATAATATTAAATTAAACCATTACACTTCCCGGTCAACACTCCATTCTCCACTGAAAACCATAAATAAACCAACCGAAAATGACTGAAAGCGAAGCGAAGCAACTTAAAATCAGCGTTGCCAACTATATTTAAAAAAAAAAGTTATATTTGTCACCGAACTAATGAAAATCCACTGTTCGGAGTACAACAATCTTTATTTCTTTATTTAGCTTTCTCTTAATTATTTATTTCTAAATAATTGTAAAAGAATAACAGTTCTATCGGGCTTCACTTCTCCGGAGATAAAATTGCTCAACAACTCATTATTGACTTAGTGGTCTGAATTTTATTATTGTCGGGAGAAAAGCAGAAAAAGTTTTGTTTACTTTTAAAATATATTATTTCCTTTTCATTTTTAAACGGTCCGTTCTACGAAATAGATGTGGGATCCCAGCTTTAATACGTTGATAATGTCAGTATGCAGATTGAAGATAGCTAACCTGCGAAAGCAGAGGGCACTTAAAAAGAGTAGCCATTGTCTTGATTGAAATAAGTATTTATCCATCCTTTTTTCTATAGGATAAAAGATCAGGAATCATGCACGGGATTAGTGAATAGTGAAGTCCTTAGCTCGAAAGCCATAACTTTTCATCATTACCAGAAAGATTATTAAAAAGCATCTTTTTGGATTAATTTTGTGCGACGTAGATAGACAGGTCCTGAAAAGTATTTTTTTTCACCGGTAAGTACTGACAAAATATTCAGTCCCATAATTCATTGTTTATGGTGTTTGATGGAAACACTAAAATTGTACATACATCATAATTATAGGGTGCGGCAGTGAATTATGTTCGGTCTCTTTTTAGCACCGTAATAGTGCTACGATTTATCTGAGTTAGAACGAGAAAACGACATTTAATTATTTGTTTTCTTTTTTGTAGTTTTGATTTGACAGCACAAAGAGTCGGCGACAGCGTCGGCCATCTTGACTCGAAGGACGCTGGGAGAAGAGGCGCTACTGTTTTAGATATTACCGTGTTGTTTTGAGCCCGATTTGGAGTAGGTGTATGGATGGACGACCCCAGTAGAATGATGGCGCACGGCGGGGGGCTGATGGGGCCCCAGGGCTACGGGCTGGCCGACACGGGTGGTGGGGACGCTGAGGCCCGCAAACAGGATATCGGGGAGATCCTGCAGCAGATCATGAACATCACGGACCAGAGTCTGGACGAGGCTCAAGCGAGGAAGCACACGCTGAACTGCCACCGCATGAAGCCCGCGCTGTTCTCGGTGCTGTGTGAGATTAAGGAGAAGACAGGTATGTGTACGTGTAAGTGAAACCCTCCGCCCCGATGAGCTGAGAGCTCCCCCCGCCATGTCTGTATGAAGGTTCTCCGCTGGAACGTCCGACTGTTGTTTGCGGGTTATTGCGCTGCGGTATCGTTCTTTATTCGGTTTCTTGGCCGGCGGAAAAGAGAGCATAATATCCCCATTACAACAGCCGAATATTCCCCATGCCTATATTTAGCCTGGAGGCATCATAAACAATTGCAGACAACCCCTGTCAAATACAACAGATTCCTAAAACACTCTTCCTCCAAGGTTGTCATAACATAACAGGAACTTAAAAACTGATCATACAGTAGAAAAAGCGTCTTTAGTCCTGGTATGCTGCCTCCATGTGTCATTAGGGCTTCCATGTAAAGTTTAAATATCCATCAATTTTTGTTTTTATCGTTGTTCCATCTTCTGACTTACGCTATTCTCTTATAACTGAAATAACTTGTAACACCAACTGGTGATTGCACCTTTGTCATGTCTGAATTGTACTTATATCTACCTAATAATTTATTTTATTAGTAATTTTGATTCTTAATTCTCATCAGTTTCCATACATGAAGCTGCGCATTCGGACAAACCCAATACTTCAGGATACAGTCGATATCGTTTAATTAGTACCCCGGTTTATCGGGACAGCCTGTTATTTGGGCCAAAACCCAAGGAACAGAAACCAAATATAGACACTAATACTAATTTACTTTGGTTATTGCGACACTTTCCATTTTTAAATGAGTCAAATTCCTACCTGAAGTCAATGAATGTGTCTCGGTAAACGAATTTTAGTTAGGAAAGGCAGGTGTGCGGGTAGGGAAATTCTGTAGACTTTGCTCACGCCGCTGTTCGTCGTCCGCCGACATTCGTCAACATAAAGTTGTTTATTATTATTTATTATTTTAACTTTATGAGTAAAACCTCAAACTGTAATATTTAATTAAATGAAGACATTATGAGCGAAACTCAATCGAAAATCTGGAAACAGAAAAATCAGAAAAAGATATTGGCACCTCTGGGACTCGAACCCAGGACCTCCCTACTTTCCGGGTTGGGAAACCAACCCAACCAACCCCCCAATCCGGGAAGTAGGAATCCCAACCCGGAAAGTAGGGAGGTCCTGGGTTCGAGTCCCAGAGGTGCCAATATCTTTTTCTGATTTTTCTGTTTCCAGATTTTCGATTGAGTTTCGCTCATAATGTCTTCATTTAATTAAAAAATAAAGTTGTTTAGATCGCAGTACACTGTTGCGCATGTAAGAAGTTTTTTTTTGGATTACTGTTATTATAATGCGTAATTTATTGTTTGTTAATGATTTTTATTTTATTCGTACACCTTTCCTTGAACAAATTTTTTCACATTCATTTAATATACATATATGTACCTATATAGTACATAATCATTTTTATGTAAATAAATATTTTTAAGTTTAAAAACATATTCCGGAAAATTTGAATAAATGTAATATGAACACTTGAAAAAAACTTGATAAATATATATATTTTTTTACTAACTTAACCTATTTGGGACAAAATGGGTCAAAACCGATGTATCCCAATTAAGAGTGTGTTATATGGCAGAATGGTATTTTGCTGGAAAACGGCTGTCTAAAACGGCTTAATACTACATTTTGTGTGTCATTCCCAGACTTGATATTTTTTGTTACTAAATAATGGACTATTATTTTTCAATCTGCTTATTAATTTTTTTAATTGATGTAGGCATTCGACCATAAAAAATAAAAACATTGATACACCATACAACCCACTTTTAAAACTTCGATCTATGATTGTCGCATTAATAATGATTTTACATTATATTTTTAAATTGAAACATGTAAACAATACACACATCTGTAGAAGTACGGCCTCTTATTATCGTTATGATATCTGTGGATATCAACAATTAAATAAATACTTAATTTTGCACGAAATTTTAACACATTTCAAAGTTTTTTACCATTCCGGGAGAGGAGCCCCCGTTGAATGGTGGTGAAACTATACGCTCCATATTTCATAGCCAATATATTTCTAAAACGCCATCAAAATGTTCCATAAATGAGTCAAATACTACAATACCAATTCACTTCAAGTAATGCGATAATCTAAGGAAGCTACAATAACAGTTAGTACTCACAAATTCTCTTTTTTTATGTAACTTTACCGCATTATATGTTTTCAACTGACAGACGCGTAAAAAAACAACATCCAACATGCGTTCTGTTTGCAACTTCACGCGTATTGTTGACCAGCGCGCTCGTTTTGCAAGTATGTGCGAGAATTTGTCTTTCTGAGTGAACGTTTTTTACGTACGCGGTGTTTGGTAATAAAACCAAAAATTACCGTCTCGTAATTAGATTCTTAGGTAAATATTTACTAAATAGGGACGTGCTTAATATGCACTTTTTATTTAAAAAAAAAACTTAATATCAGATAGATAATAATGGGAAGTAAGTATTCCAGTTTCCGCAATTGGAAAGTAATGAATTTTAATAGTTATTTCGTTAAAATTAAAATCGATTATTCACTTGGCGGCCATTATCAATATAGAAACACGCTTAATGTACACTTTAAAAAAATTAGTAGGTAGATTTTAACTAGAACTAATTGATTCAGTAACCGGAAATTGGAAATAATGCATTTTAATGGTTATTTTGTTAATTTAAAGAATGCGAAATGTCATTTTTTTTTCAAGGACGCCATGTTATTAATTACAACGGCAAATACGCATTTTATGGTTTTAAGTGATAATAAGTCAAGTTTTCCACTGTTCCGACCTTACACGGTAAGGGGTATTAGCATAAGGAGTAAACAAGTTTATTGCAAACAAGTTTTTTTTTTTATTTTTATCTTTAAAATTTCAAATGAAGTCAATAAAGTTTGTACATAGAGAAACAGACAAAAAAAAACTTTTAAAGGAAAAATTAACAATAATATCGCCTTTCTGCGTATAAACACGTAACCATTAACACGTTGTCAAATCAAAGATATTTTATGATATGATATATATCTATGATATCTATTCTAGAAAATATAGTTTAAAGACAATAAACGGCTGAATATTTAGAAGTTAAATTTAAAAAAAAAACACCATAAAATCGACTACAAATGTGAACCACGAGATTCCAAACGGCAAATCGGCAAGGCAATGGGCCGAATCAGTCAACTTAATTTATAATAATTAAAATTTACCAACAAATCTTTATTTTTATATTGATCATGTACAAACTTGTGATTTACATGTGTCATAGGTGTTTCTGTATATACAGTAGGACCCGTCAATTCGAAATCCACGGGACATCAAAAGTAAAATTTTGAATTGACGAATTCCCACGTAATTGGAAATTTAACGAAAAAAAATCGCCGAAAATTGAGTTCCTCGGTTGCAAATTCAAATACGGGTAGGTTCTTCGGAATAAATTCGTAATAATACGACTTATTCCCATGTAAGTCGCCCAATGTATTCGAAGTAAATTCATAAAAATACGATATTTTCCGTAAAATATTCCGCATAAATCAAATTTTCACGGCCGCGACCGTCGCGGCCATGTCGTTAAACTCATAAAAATGTGATATATTACCGCGTAAATCGAAATTTCGTTGCCGATTTCTGATGCAACCGGCTCTTCAAATTTAGATATTCGAAGAAAATTCGTAAAATTACGATACATTTCGCGTAAATCATACTTTGATGTATAAATCTAATAATAACGTGAGGGGAAGGGGACATGGGAGGGGGAATGGGGACGAAAGGCGAACGGAACGAATGGGAAAAGACACGCAGGGAGAAACAATTTTTTTATTAGTGGCATTTCAACGTATGCCGGGAACTAACTAAGTAATCTATTAATTTTGAAAAAGAAATTCGTTCAGCAAATAATGCGTAATGCGTAATTATATTTTGTCGATAAAATGTGAAAAAACTGAACTAAACATATTTTTATTATGAAATAAATAAAATAATGTTAAGCCCATTAACAGTCCGGCCCTTCTCTGTAGATCACCCTCCCTCCACTAGCTGCCAATAACTTTTTTCGTCGGCGGAGTTTAGGACGAAATTTGTGTAGCGACACGCGTACAATTTTCAATGTTTCAAATTCAAGAAGGTATCTCTACTGCCATCTATCGAAGTAATCATAAAGCAATTCTTGCAGTTTACGAATTGAATGAAGGGTATCATATCCCTTTAAGTGGTTTCGACTGTATTTGACTAAATAATAATATAAAGCGCTTATTGTTAAGAGGCAATTTCTTCCATCTTAGCCATGTTTGATATGAAGTGAGCAATAGTAAATATGTATTGTGTCTATTTGCAGTTCTCTCCCTCCGCAACACACAGGAGGAGGAGCCCCCAGATCCGCAGCTGATGCGACTGGACAACATGCTGATTGCTGAGGGGGTGGCGGGGCCCGAGAAGGGGGGTGGGGCGGGGGCTGCAGCATCGGCTAGCGCTGCGGCGCAGGCCGACTGGGGTGAGTGTACGTTCCATCATGCATTCCTTTCTTAGATTAAGACGTAACATATGGCTGCCTAAAGCAGCACTCACCGGACGCGTGACGCCGGAGACATTTTCTTTTCAAAGATTAAGGCTGTTTGTAAAGCAGCTTGCTTTGGACGACGGGGTCTCTTGACTCGACTTTCTACCTTATTTCCTTAGATTGAGATCTGTCGGCTGCCTAAAGCGCTACTCTTGTCCTGGATTGCTGATTGATGAAGCAATCTGATGTCATGTCAAAAATTGGCAAACCACAATATTATACAAAAACTTAATTACTCTGTTAAAAAATTCTTAGGTACTTATGTATTTGCGACGAAAAACAAGTTATCAGTATAAACATATTATTTTTGTGTTAATTTAAGGGATGTACTTGCTTGCTATATAACCAGTGATTTCTGACATTATTTGGAGTAAAAATGTAAATGAAATTTTGGTTTTCAGTGACTTTTTTTTTCCTTCTTCAAAACCAAAAAAAAGTATGTCAAATACGTCCCTTAACACTCTATTTTGTCTATGTACCTAAAGTTTTATTTGTAATCCGGTTGGGTGACCTTATAGGCCGGGTTGAGGTTTTAAATTAAAAGTAATAAACCCGGTGCTTGAACTGAAACTTGCGGCACGTTCCTGAGTATATTAATACGTGAAGCAAAAACTTTGTACCCCTTTTTACAAAAATTGTGCGGACGGAGGAGTATGAAATTTCGCACACTTATAGTTTATATAGAGAAGGAGTGCAGAAAGCTAATATATTTTTTTTAAATGCGTGAAGCAAAAACTTTGTACCCCTTTTTACGAAAATTGCGCAGACGGAGGAGTACGAAATTTCACACACTTATAGTTTATATAGAGAATGCTAATATTTTTTAAAAATTATGCATAAAAAATACATAAACTTGAAATGGCTTTAGCCGTGTTTGGTGACCAGATCTGAATATCCAGGTACTTCCCCACCTTCCTCTTCCCCACCTTCCTCCTCTCCACCTCCTTCTCCTCACTACCTTCAGCCTCACAACATACCCTGATTGGGGATGCAATAGACTCACTGGCTCCAAATGGGAGCAGATGGGATTCTTGTGCAGTATTCACATAAAAAAAGAGAGTGAGTTGCCTCGTGCAGAGATAAGTCAAGTATGATGGCGCCAACTGGTTCAGGGCTTCTGCTGATTCTTTGTGCGACTCAGAGCCGTTGGGTTCCTTGTTCATCTCCGAGTACGTGTAACATGCGTGTAATGTATGTGTAATGTGTGTGTAAAGTATGTGTGATTGCAGGCGGAGCGGGGCAAGCGGACAACGCCATCGAGCACTCGGACTACCGAGCCAAGCTGGCGCAGATCCGACAGATCTATCACCAGGAGCTGGAGAAGTACGAGAACGCCTGCAACGAGTTCACCACGCACGTCATGAACCTACTCCGCGAGCAGAGTCGCACCCGGCCCATCACTCCCAAGGTAACGCAACACAACACAGACATATTCATGAACCTAGTCCTGTTATACAAAATTATACTGTAATATTTGTTGTCTCTTAATTTCCAATATTAATACAACTTAAGATGTGTTGGGTGTATGTTGTTTTGTGATGTATTGTATACGTTTGTCTATATATTTACGATCTTACAAACTAATATATTTAAAAAAAAGTTTACATTCTTATTTTGCTTAGACATTATTGAAAAATTATAAATACTTATGGTCAATAAATAATTACAAAAGTACATAATTTTAATAGTTTTATCATCACAAGTTCAAGCATTTTTGAAGCAAATTTTGAATGAAATAAAATCGATATTGAGTTATTATGTTAAAATGCTGGTATGGAGAATAATAAATCTTTCTCATCGGAACCGTCCTGTACAGTTGCAAAGGTACGATCGCAAGATCATCGTTTGACGAAATTTAAATTCTCGGCCGCCGGATGGCTCTTAAGTTATCGTAAATATTACAGTTTGTGTGAAATATTTCCAATGTACTATACATTACGAACAAAAGTATGAAAACATTAGAATTTTTGCGGAGAATCATTAAAAACTTTAATTCACTTGAGATGAAAATTTTATTTGTCTCATTAGTTCCCTTAAACCCTTTTCCTTCCCAGAACTCTCTTCTCCTTTCTTTAATAAAAAAAACCCTCCACACAGCATCCCCAAAGATAACATAGGCCCTGTGGGAAATTATTTTTCTCAGAGCCTCCTGTGTGGAGCTCATGTAAAAAAAAAAGTTTGTAGCCAATTAGAATACAATTCCGTTGTTAGGTCACTTCACAGTAAAATTCACATTTATGTCGAAAGAATTCAGCGAAAGTTTTTATGATAAATCAATTTTATGTTGAATATTTCCTTAGAATAAATAAACTACACTTGCTTATTAAAAATTTATACACTTGAGGATCGACATAGAATAAATTTAAATTGTAAATTTTGAGCTCGACTGTTGTGTACTCCTGAGCCTAGTTAATATAAGAGTACCTACTCAACACACTAGGTATAAGGATCTATTTCATTGTTACTGATCACAAACAAGTTTTTAACCTGTTAAATGCCGAGGAAACGACGTAAAATCACGATGTTTTGACTTTGATGTAATATAGCACAAAATATTATAAATATTATATTTACTGAAACACATTCCTTGAACAATAACTATGCATAAAAACAACATTTCTTGTGTTTATTAGATGAATTTATAAGTTTTACGATCTTTTCACGAGTATGACACTAGTTAATTTGACAGCTCAAATACCGGAAAAAATGACACCCGGACGCCGTAGAGAATTTAATACAAATTATTCGGAGTGGCTAGGTGTGTTTACGGTATTTCATACGTCAAGAATAAGAATGTCCCAAGTGATTCTGACCTTGTTCTTCATACGTTTTCTTTATACATAAGGTTTAAAATCGCATTCCAAAATAAACATTTTTGAAAATGTTGGCGTGTGCGCTGGCGCACACCCGGCACAGTAGGCTTTAAGCAAACTTGCCAATTCTTCGCCTGCATGGTTTAGCAAATGAATATAAAAATATTATCAGCATTTTTAACACAACAAATTCAATGTTTAAAACATATCTAAACAAATCTTTCATGTCAAAATATTATTTCTGAAAATGTTTAGATAATTATATTTTTAAAAATTTTATTCCAAAATTGTAACCATACATGTGCAAAATATAAAGCCCCACAGGCGTATAAAAGAGGAATAATAAAAAAAAAAAAAAAATATATAAATAAATTTTGTGTGGTGTTTGTGCAGGAAATTGAGCGCATGGTGCAGATTATCCACAAGAAATTCAGCTCCATCCAGATGCAATTGAAGCAGTCCACCTGCGAGGCCGTCATGATCCTGCGCTCCCGCTTCCTGGACGCGCGCCGCAAGCGCAGAAACTTCAGCAAGCAGGCCTCGGAGATCCTCAACGAGTACTTCTACTCGCACCTTTCAAACCCGTACCCCAGCGAGGAGGCCAAGGAAGAGCTGGCCAGGAAGTGCGGGATCACCGTCTCTCAGGTTGGTAGTCTGGTTTTGAAACCACCCAAACGATGACTGAGTGGCTATTACTGTGAGGAATTTCAGAGATACCCGGGTTCTCACAGTACTATACGATGCATAGGCTAGAAGTAGGCTTGAGAGTGGATGGGTGGTTTGGGACCTGCACCAGGTGAAGTATTCCCTCATGTTGGAGAAGGTTCTCTCACTGAGTACGGCTACTACCCGTGGCTCTATCTTAGCGACTTTCTCTTGGGCATGTTCGGAATGAACATTCTAAGGGTCAGAAAGGATATGCACATTGTATCACATTTCTACAGACTGATTCATGGAAGGTTCAAAAACTCAACTATCATGGAGAGCATTGGTTTCCGAAGGTTATCTCGGTCACCGATAGCATAGACTGTTTTATCTCCTGACTTGCAGAGCTAACTTGCCAATGGTCATGCCAGTAGGGAGAGCAATCTAGTTGTTAAATAGAATCATTTCAAATAAAATCTGGGTTACTAGTAGGATATTTCAAAGGGTTATGCTAATTTACCAGATCGTTAAGCCTCCTGGTGTTATTTTATAGCATATTTAATATGTAAAACCCAGACACGTAAATGATATTTGATTTATGGTGAGCATTCAAATATTGCTTACTTATTTGTACAAGTATTTGGAGATGTCTGACTAATCAACTGGACGGTCAATATTATTGATTTCTTGCAATACTTTCATAAAATTACCAGGTGGAATGCTATGCTATAACATTATGTACGTATTCCTGTTGTGCAATGTGCAACATTATTTAGGTACTCCTGTTGTGCAATGTGCAACATTATTTACATACTTCTGTTGTGCAATGTGCAACATTATTTACACACTCCTGTTGTGCAACCTGCAACATTATTTACATACTCCTGTTGTGCAATGTGCAACATTATTTACATACTCCTGTTGTGCAATGTGAAAAATTATTAACATACTCCTGTTGTGCAATGTGCAACATTATTTACATACTCCTGTTGTGCAACCTGCAACATTATTTACATACTCCTGTTGTGCAACCTGCAACATTATTTACATACTCCTGTTGTGCAATGTGCAACTTTATTTACATACTCCTATTGAGCAACCTGCAACATTATTTACATACTCCTGTTGTGCAACCTGCACATTATTTACATACTCCTGTTGTGCAACCTGCAACTTTATTTACATACTCCTGTTGTGCAACCTGCAACATTATTTACATACTCCTGTTGTGCAACCTGCAACATTATTTACATACTCCTGTTGTGCAATGTGCAACATTATTTACATACTCCTGTTGTGCAATGTGCAACATTATTTACATACTCCTGTTGTGCAATTAGCAGCATTATTTACATACTCCTGTTTGTGCAGGTGTCCAATTGGTTCGGCAACAAGCGCATTCGCTACAAGAAGAACATCGGCAAGGCCCAGGAGGAGGCCAACCTGTACGCCGCCAAGAAGGCCGCCGGTAATGATGATTTTCATATGTTCGACTAAATGTGAGGATACCACAACATACATACTACATCTCTATCAATCTAACTTCACTAACCCATCACTTGTCTATTGTCTATTGACTACTGTCTATTGCCAACTGCTAACTGCTAACCCAACAACCAACTAACCGTCTAACTGTCCGGGCTGACTGGTATACTTGTCTCAAATATTGTAGCAACTTTTATTTAAGTTTTTTTTTTACATTATCTCCACACAGGACGTCTTGAGGAAAATAAGATCCCTCAGGGCCCATGTCATCTTTGGGGATGCTGTGTGGAGGGAAAGTATCTTTCTAGAGAAAGGTCTTTTTGGGGAAAGGAACAATAGAAAGTTCTGGAAAGGTATGAGGGGCGGGTGGGAATCCAGGGGTCAGTGTATCCAGGAGTGACGGATTTATGAATCCAGCCCTACCACTGCGGTGAAAGACTATCGGTCGAAAGAGTCGGGCTGGAGAGCTAGATTATTCTTTTAATAATTAGGTTAGGCTAGGTAATTTTTTTAATAATTACCACTAACTCGCAGAAAATTGTTAAAGTTACCTCTAAAATCTTGAAAAATTAAATTCTCAAATGGCCTAATTTAACTATTTGTCTATTTATCTTTTTATATCTTTATCATATATAAAAATCAATTGCTGTTCGTTTGTCTTGCTAAAACTCGAGAACGGCTGGGCCGATTTAGCTGATTTTGGCTTTGAAATGTTTGTCGTAGTCTAGGGAAGGTTTAAACAGTGAAAAAATATGGAAAAATTGCGAGGAAGATAGTAAAAACAACAATTTTTCCAATATTAGTTTAAAAACTGAATTTACCGGGGTTGAATGTATGGAATGCGTGAGGGGGGAGGGGGGGAGCGGCTCACGGGAGGGGGGGAAGGGAACCAGGGAGGGAAATTTGGGAGGGGGGAAGGGAACCAGGGAGGGAAATTTGGGGGGGGGGGAGGGGAACTCGGGAGTGGGGTTCGTGAGACGGGAGAAGGGGGAGAGCGGAGTGGGGAGAGGGAAGGTGGAGGAGATGGAGTGGGAACGCGTTAGAGGAAGGGGAACGGGACGAATGGGAAAGGACACGCAGAGAGAAACAATTATTTTTCAATGGCATAGAAACACATGCCAGGTACCAGCTAGTAGCTTATAAATATCCCTTGGTACGATGGACCTTAACGTCCTTCAGTATTTCGTATTAAGTACCAGTCAGCCTGCGTCACTTATAGTTTTGTCTTCCCTCTGTTGTTGTCAAATGTTTCTTTATATTGCTGTTAACTTCATTTCCATTCACAATGAGATTGTTAAATATTGCCGTCTTAATTAAGGTCCAGTTGTTTTGCAAAAATTCACATGTGATGTCATCAAATGGCCATTCAGTGCCTTTTTGTTTTTTTTACAGTTGTTAAACACCTGTTAAATGCCAATTGTAAGTCTGTTACTGCTTTTGAACATGTTATCAGCAGAAGAGGACAACAATCATGTCAGCCTATTATAATTTAACAGAAAGCTGAAACATGTTGCCTGTTGTATGCTGATGACGCGGTGCTGATTTCTAAAAGCATGGAAGATCTACAGTCTCTAGTGTCTAGAATGAACCAAGTATGTATGAAGAATGAGGTAATGATGAATGTAAGTTAGTATAAAGTCACGGTGGTTGAAAGAGAGAGTACGAAAACAATGTGCTATATATATATATTTTTTTTTACATTAACTCCACACAGGAGGCCCTGAGAAAAATAATTTCCCTCAGGGCCTATGTCATCTGGGATGCTGTGTAGAGGGTCTTTTTGAGGAGAGGAAGGAATGAACATTGGTCTTGAAGAGGACCGTGTTGTAGGAGGGAGGAAACACAGATGCCGGCAAATCGTTCCATAGCCGAGCTGTTGAACGAGTCGAAAAAACGACCCGTTCTCATGTGACAAATGTCAACCGTGTACATATGTTGGGCGCGCGTTTGGCGTGTCTCCCGACTATGCACCGGTGCCGAAGGGATCAATGACGCTAGTTCCTCAGAGCATCTTCCATTGAAATACCGGTAGAACATGGATAGCATTCCCACCCAACGCCTATAATATAGTTGTAAATGATGAAGAGGTGGGTGAGTTTGTGTATCTGGGTAGTATGTTTACGAGAATTGGGAAGGCTGATAGAGATATTGAAAAAAAGATAAAAGGGGTTAACTCCATTAATGGAGGACTGAATGCCATCGGCACTAATAAAAAACGGTCAAAAGAAGCGACGCTAGCAGTCCACAATGGAGTGCTGTTACCTACCCTGATGTACGGCAGTGAGGCCTGAAACTGGCAGAGGAAGGATAAAAGTAGACTGAATGCTGTTGAAATGAGATCCCCGAGGGTATGTATGGTAAAACTATGTACGATCGTGTGAGAAATGTGGAGATCCGCAAAGAATGCAAGGCTGATGTAAGAGTAACAAGTAAGATTAAGAAAGGGACGCTCAGATGGTTTGGGCATGTAGAGCGAATGAACGAAGAAAGTAGTGTAAGAAGAATTTAGGAAGGCACAGCACGATCAAGTGAATCAGATACTTGAGTCGGGCCATGTCAAGAGTCAGAATAATAGAAGAATATGTATGGGACGATGCATGAATGTGAATGAGGCAAAAAAATGTGTGCCAAGACCGAGTTGTTTGGCGGTTCGTCCTCTCTCCTACCGCTGCGGAGAAAGGGCGTGATGGTTAGTTAGTTAGTCTGAAACGCACCTAGAATCGGTGTTTAACAGGGACCAAATGTCGCTGAATGGCCGTTTGATGACAATGTTACATTTGAATTTCTGCGAAACAACTGGACCACTGTTTTTAGTATCTTACTGGGTGCTGTAGTGATTGGCTACAAACATAAATCAGGAGCTTTTTTACTCCTAATGTGAATGGCGCACACATCTAAACTAGCTCCTGTTTTACGATTTGTAATAAAATTATCAATTAGTATACGCCAAACAAGTTTGTTTCCAGTGAATAATCATTAATAATTGCACTATTGAAATATTATCACAATAAAGCGATACCAGTGTAATCGTCAAAAGTGTCATTTTATATTTGATATGAAAAACGAGGGTATTCTAATCTAAATTTTTTTTTTTTTTTTCATATTTCGATAGTTTAGATATTCAAGAATATCTTCTTAAAGGGATTTTTTGAAATTCGAATTATTTTAAAAGTTATAGCCGTTTTAGTGTCGTGGCAATAGACGGAATCTTACAAGAATCTAAACAAAACAACGCCTTTTTCTTGAAACTACTTTTTTCTTAACGTTTGTCACAAAATCTCAAATTCTAATGAACTTATTTTCTTGAAATTTGGCATGAATTTTTTTTTATGCATCCCATTAAGGTAGAAGCCAACAAAAAATGAAAATTTTAAATTTTTACTATTTTTAAAAATTTGGAGAAGTAAAAAAAATGACTGAAAAACATCAATTCTTTTTTTTTTGTGAGAATTTTTTTTTTTTTTTTCATTTTTCTTCGTTCCTACCATACTGACATTTGTACTGACGAAGAATCTACATTGTTTCTATTTTTTAGATGACCAAGAAGGGTGGAAATCATGACAAGATTGACACTCTTTTTTTTCCACCCTCAACTTCAACTTAACTTTGTGAAATATATATACAGTAGGATCCGTTTATTATGACTCTGCCTATAATGACCAACCGCTTAATATGACGTAATTACACAACAAAGTTTGGTTTTCATATAAAATTCTTTATAACAAAGTCGGATATAATGACTTTGCTTATAGTGACATGTCGCTTATTATGACCCATTTTTAATAAATTGTGTCCTAATTTCATGGGAAATTATGTCAGTTATAGTGACCGACATGATTCCTAACACCTTCGGCAGTGTTCGGGAGGGTCACGTGATGCCCGACGACGTGTGTTTCTCTCGTCACGAGTCTTAATATGTTCTTTTCTCATGTCACGAGTCTCAATATGCTGTGTTTCTCTCTATTAAAATAAATACATACATTTATACCTAACAAAACCAGGAGGTTATTTATTTTCTACAAAATGCTTTGTATGACGTGTTTGTCATTTCCCTTTGATGTCATTATAAACGGATTCCACTGTATATTAAATTTTTTTTTGTGAATTCAGGCTTCTAGACTAGAATACCCCCTTAAAACAGCGGTACTACGGATAGATGTCCCCAAATAAAATGGAGGCATCTACAGAAGTATCCCTTTAATGTTATAATATGGTGATTCAGAGACTAAACTGTTTGGCAAAATTTATAAAATCGTGAAAGAATTGATTTTGGAAACATATTGGAAACAATTATATTTCAATCTGGATATGCAGTTGCACATTGCGGTAGGTGTTAGGTTAGGTCGTCTGACTGTGCCCCGTGCGTGTGTTTGCCTGTTGCAGGAGCATCCCCTTACAGCATGGGCGGTGCCTCGGGGGCCGCCACGCCCCTCATGTCCCCCGCGCCCCAGGACTCCATGGGCTACTCGCTCGGGGGGCCCTACGAGCCTCCCCCGCAGCCCTACGACTCGCAGCTCGCCTACGACCCCATGCATCAGGACCTGTCTCCCTAGGCACTGCCGCTGTGCTCGGACTGTTGTACTTAATTATGCATACTGTCTTGTATTGTATCGTATCGTAAGAGAGGAGCGTCGGTTAGGTTAGGTTAGGTTAAGACGACAAGGTGGAACCTCACCACTGGCAGTAATCGGCAGTAGAGATTCTATTGGTTGTATTTCAGCGTGAGGAGTGCTGCCTTGAGAATAAGAATGATTTCGTGTTGTATTTGTTTGATAAGCTAGTTCAGTATTCCCGCTTGAAAAATATTATTAAAACAAATACCCATTTATTTATATACAAACTTACAAGAATAAGGAGAACTTGTAAATATTGTAATGCGGGAATGGCAATATTTAGATCTAACTAAAGTTAATTACGGCGCTTTGAACCAACTGTCGTCGACCAAAGGTTGACCGTGGTGTTCGCACGTGTAGATGTACGTGACCACGCACAGATCGCCAACTCCAATGTAATATATTACCCGTATGTCATGTAAGCTCTAATTGAAAGAAGATTGTGAGCGCCATTTTGTCAAAAATACAAATATGTAACACATTCTGTCACCAGTTTTGCTCGTTGTTAAGCTATTTTTCATAAGAACGAAACGTTGCCCAAACTAAATGTTTTTATTTCTTGTTACGAGTGGAGGAGTTGCATCATTATAAAATCCTCCGGCATAGGGTGGTTCATATTAATTTTCTATGGTTTTGTCAAAATTTGACCACTCGGTCAAGAACGTGGGCACTGCTGCCCGCTATTGTCCAGTCATTGATGCGTCTCGATCTTCGTAAAAGCATTAATAAAGGATCTAATAATGGTGAAACTACTCTTACAGTCTTCTGTAAATTAGCCTTCCATATTGAAAATGGCACCTCTATCTGTAGATGTGAAATGGCAGCTAAAGGTGGTGTTGTGGTGTTGCAATGCTGCAATGCTGCAATGCTGCGGTGCGTGGTGTTCCCAGATTTGTGATGTATATCTCCCCTGTATACGAATGGAGGCAGCGCGGTGTGTTGCATGTATCTGTGTCTGTCTGTTACTGTATTGTATACGAAGTCTCAACCGAGATACCAATAAAGCATTTTACTATTCATCTAATTATGGTTTTATTTCATTATTCATTAATAAACTACCTACATCATCCAGCCCTTTGCCATGGATTGGAGCAAATGGTTCAGGAGCCTACAAGGGTTCCTGATGTCCAGACTCACCGCTACAATCTGTTGGACCTATTTTTAATCACTGTATCACACAATTACAAGATTGAGGTAACTGTTTCGGACTTGACCTGGAACCTTCGGACCTCTGAAAAATGGTCAAAATTCAGGCGGTTACATGTATCGCCCCCTTTAACAGTTAAGTGGCTCTGTTGATTGGGAAAAAGAAGTGTAAAATTTAAAACACGTGTGGAACACAGGGATGATGGAATTATCTGAAGAACCGGGGCTCCAATTCTCCATTATAACATAGACAATATTCACAGGACTGCCAATATAATCATCTCTTCAAGGCTGTGACATTCAAGAATGCGTGTAAGTAAAGCATTTGACAAAGTTTGTCGAGACGATGCGTAATTTTTCATTTGCAGATGGTGGGTAACGAATAACTCTTGATTGCTATTGGAGAATGGAACCTGTTATGATGAAAATAAAAGTAGTGACAGGTTGTATGTACGTCATCGATGGTCATCCTCTCCCTTACACATTTTGTATGAAAATGAAAAGGACAATATACTAGAATAATAATAATAATAATTGGATTATTTGTAGAGCGCCGTTTTTGAGAAAAATCACCCCAAGGGCGCTTTACAATTTATTACGAATTCTTAGACTATCTAATTTTATTATTTACAAAAAGATACAGAAACATACTTACCTGGCAGGTCACTACCGACCGGTTTCGCTTTACATAAGCATCTTCAGGGTATAAAAATTAAACTGATCAAAAATATACATTGTGTGAGTTTATATACGTATAGAAAAGGACAAAACATAATATAAGGAAAGAGTGAGATGGTAAAATCAACATCTTATGTACATAATGATGGAGAGAAAGAGCGGGTGATATCTAATAACTTAAAAATGTACAATATTACAGGGACAAAACAGCACTGGAAATATTTCCCATAAACTAGTAAAAACCCTCGATCACCATATCCCTTAATCACCTATTCAAGTGACGTTTTGTCCTGTAATATTGTAAGTCACAATGTATATTTTTGATCAGTTTAATTTTTATACCCTGAAGATGCTTACGTAAAGCGAAACCGGTCGGTAGTGGAAAAATTAAATAAATCATGGTTACAAAAAAAATTATTGTGTTATTTCAATTTATAATATGTCAAACCACAAAGTTACTGCTTTCTACCAAAAAATAATTATTTCAAATGAAAATACTGCAATGTTTTAAAAATATCCTTTTAATTGAATAATAGGTATACACAAGTTGTTAACATTAATAATATTTACTAATAACAAAAACAAGGGACAATTGACCAAAAGTTCCAACAAATTTTAATAACTGGCTTTGTTTGAGCTTCCGGCCTACTGGGCACAGTAGACTGATTATTTACATATTAATCCACGGGAACAAACTGCAGCAGGCATTTTACTTTCCTAAGGAGGGCTTCCGTGAAGGTTTTCTGGGCTACGGGTTTGTCCTGGAACAAGAAAAACAAATTAACTTTCTGATGTTGACTGGTCTTCATGCGATTCCTGATTGCATGAGGTAAATCATACATCCCCACAAGATGCAAAAGGTTTTCCTATCTTTAGAGCAGACATCGGGGTGGGAAAACTGTCCTTGTTTTACCGGTATTTCAACGGAAGACGCTCTGAGGAGCTAGTGTCATTGATTCCGGGAAACATGCCAAACGCAAGTCCAACATTTGTACACAGTTTTGTTACATGAGAACTCCAAGACTCGTACAACAGCTCGGCTTTGGAATGATTTGCCGTCCTCTTGTGTTTCCTCCCTCCTACAACACACGGGTCTCTCCAGGACCAAGGAACACTCCTACCTTTCCAAAAAAGACTTCCTGTGGTTTTTTTTTAAACTTTACGTTAACTCCACACAGGAGGCCCTGGGGAAAATATTTTCCCTCAGGGCCTATGTCATCTTTGGGGATGCTGTGTGGATGGTCTTTTTGAGGAAAGGAAGGACAGGAAGTTCTGGGAAGGAATCTGGGGTTCAGATCCAACATCACCCCATGAACCCGGGCGCGTATTTCCAAACCATATTCAGTCGCGATAGCGACAATTTAATAATAATTTAATAATAATTTTTATTTATTAATACAAATATTAATAAATAAAAAAAAATATTTCTAATATACATGTTGGAAATATTATTTTATCTAGATGTTAGAACAACTTTTGTTTTTGCAAAGTAATAAAAAATTATAAATATAGAGGTGTATTTACAACATATGGGAATAATATCAAAATTTTAATATTTAGAAATAAAATTATTCATTTCTAATACATTGGAAAGATTATTTTATCTAGATTTAAGAATTTTTTTTTCTCAATTTTTGTTTTTGCAAAGTGATAAAAAATAACCAATATAGAGGTGTATTTAAAATGTAAATTGCCACTACAGCGACTGAACTGGTATAGGTTTTGGAAATACGCAACCTGGGCACCCCCCCCAAATCACCAAATGTAGCGAAACACTTGGGGTGACCAATGGCGGAGGTTTTGGTTATCATATAAATGGTTCCCGGGGCGGCGGTATCCATTCACGCCTTCCAAATTGAAAGTTGCGGAGTTAATGTAAAAAAAATAATATTGATTTCATAATTTCGTGATGGCCGGCGTAGTCCAGCGGTAAGTCTTGACTAGCATTCCGAAGGTCGCGGGATCGAATCCGGTGTGGCAAATAAATTTTATTTGATTAATTTGTGTTATTTCACAATTTATTCTTTTAAAATAATATATAGTATATTTGCGGAACGTTCCAGAGTGGAAGATACTATCCGTATATATCGCCCTGGTGCAAGACCACCATTCAAAATTGAAACGTTGCTTGAAATGCCTTTAGCCGTGTTTGGTGACCAGATCTGAATAGCCAGGTACTTCCCCACCTTCCTTTTCCCTGTCTCCTTCCCCTCCCCCTTGTTAAAATCACACAAATCTGACAGCACTTCTCGCGGGATTACGATCTCTTATCACAAATTTTAGGTAATAGCCTTTCTGGTCTAGTTAAGATGCTAAAGTACTCACGGCGGAGATGTGGACCAGTTGCAGACAGAAGGTGTCGTTGAAGACGGAGACCAGGCCGTGCTTCAAGTCGGAGATGTCCTGCACTGATGACTGGAAACCTGCTTCAGTCGAGGTTATCACCGCAGCTGGAACATTAAAACAATCAACAATAATGTCATGCACTTCTTTTAACTTACTAAGGTTGCGCATATTGCATCCATTGGTCAGACATCTCTGAAAAATCAAAATTTGAGTTGAGTATGCAGTTATACATAAAAGTGTACCCTCTACCTGGTACAATACTGAGATTACTCATAAACACCACCAAATCAATTATAATGCACAAAAACTTGTAGTGAATTAAACAAATGATGTTTTCTGGGTTACTAGTAGGATATTTTAAAATTCCATACTAATGTACCCTGAGCCGTTATGCCTGCCGGTATTATTTAATAGCATCTTTAATATGTAAAACTCGGAAACGTGTAAATAATATTTGATTAACGGTGTGCATTCGAATATCGCTTTCCTAATTAACTTAACCTCTGGTTTGCCGATTTGCCCAGGACGCGCCATAAAAAAAAAAGAAAAATTTCGAGATGCGATTTTAAACCTTATGTATAAAGAAAATGTATGAAGGACAAGGTCAGAATCGCTTGGAGCATTCTTGTTCTTGACGTAACAGATATAAGGAACACACCTAGCCTCTCAAATAATCATCTTTGCACATATCTATGACTTTCGAAATGACATTTCTGCCGCGATTTGAGCTGTCAAACTTTGAGCGTCGCATGTCATGAAAAGATCGATAAAACTATCAATTTGTCAAATAAACGCAAGTAATATTATTTGTAAGCATAGTTTATTGTTCAGGGAACGTGTTTCGGTAAATATTATATACGATAGCATAAAATAAATACGCAAAATATTACGTCAAAGTCAAAACATCGCGAAATTTTCGAGTTTCTTCCCTGGCATTTAAGAGGTTAAGGGGGGCGATACATGTAAAAAAAAAAAAAAAGATTTTTTTGTTGGTATAAATAGTTAAAATAATATCTGAAAAATATGCCAGTAAATTTTTAGAATGAAATTCGCATTATTTATCGATTAAAAACTCATTAAAGTGCTCCGCCTCAACTCAAAGACAAAGTCGACGACCAAAGGGTGAGTCGAGAAAATCGCCGCAGCTCTTTGACGACTAGAAAAGCTCATCAAGCATGTCAAGAAGAAGAAAAACGAGTACTACGAACGCACCGAAGGACTTCTGTACGGCCCTGGAATCGCTGACTTGTTGGTAAGTCGTTGTTATCATAGTGTGTGTCAAAACTTTACACGTGTTTCAAACTACTTTTTTTAAATTGGCGGGCAAGATAACTCAAAAAGTTTTCAACCGATTCTGATGAAATTTGGCACACGTCTTCTCTATAGTATTAGCTTCTAGTTGAACCTCAAACATGTCAAAAAATCTACAAAAATTCCCATTTTTGACCCAAAAACCTAAAAAAAAAGGGAGAAAAATCGAACTTTTTTATTCCGAGTTGTGCCAATTTACGATTTTTTTACTTTTTGTTTTTTTGTTTGTTCAACTAGAAGATACATGTTTTATGAACACGCTCAAACCAACATTTTTGATTTCAGATAGCTGTAACAGAAGCTAAAAATCCCGCCGATTGATACCTTTCGCCGCGAGGGTCTCAGGAGATTAGTTACTACGGTGGCCATTTAGAAAAAAGTAAAAAATAAAAATCTGATTATTGTATTTTAATATATAATGAATAAACATACTGAATTTAAAAACGATTAATTTATTCCTTCCCTTTTAAATAAGCCTCTGAAAAGCGGTCAAAATTCTTAGGCAGTTACATGTATCGCCCCAGTTAAAACTTTGTATTCGGAGATGTCTGACTAATCAACTGGTCGATCAATATTGTGAAAACATCAGTAAGTTATTATAATATTCTCCAATGAACGGATGACAACAAATTACTCACATTTATTAGTAATTGCATTTTGGTTAAAGTTCCCTCCGTTGACCGGCACCACTCGGAGCATGTAGAAGTCCAGATGCGCCCAGATCAGGTAGAGGCAGTGGTCCACCACAAACCTGATGTCCTCCATCTCCCTCTTCTTGTCCTTTACCCTGGAGGCCAGCCTCTCACACGTCACCAGCTTGCTCTCATTGACGGAGCCCTCCAGGATGTCTCTGGGCACGAGTTCCTCCAGTTCCATCGCACTCATATCCGGAACGCTCTTTAATTTTCTCGTCATCAATTCCAGCGCGAGTTTTTCTCGATTAAAATGCATCACAGAAGTGACCAGCTGCTGTATCAGGATTCCCAGATGCGGAGATGTGTCAGACGATTGGTTCGCCCACTGTCCTCGACGATCCAAACTGCCGGAGCTTAAGACCGGACGGAAGACCGCTCCGATGCTCCCGTGGTCCACTCCGTGACTGGCGGTGATTTTTCTAGCGTAACACGTCAGATTGCTCATGACTTTGAAATACAAAGAGACGCGGTTGATTCCTGACTCCGGATTGCTCTCGTCGTCGTTCAAATTGAATATATTTTTGGAGTTTTCAGTCATATCTCTCAATAGTCCGTCTGATAAAGTGAATCTCGGAAACAGCGCTAACATCAGTTTTTGAATTCTGTAAACCGATACAACACTTTCTTGTAACGCCATTTCGGAGCTTACGGAACTGAATACCTGTTGATTTGAGGAGCGTGCGATGACGCTGGTTAAAGACTCCAGTTCCAGTAGCAATCCGATCGAGACCATGGGTCCGCCGGCTCGTAAGATAGACTCCACTGTTTCCGAGTGACTGAGCAAGAACTGCGTTATCTGCAGCAGGCAACTGTGGTTCTCCGATCCTAGGCTGGTTATTAAAGCGTCGCACAAGGCGAGGGCGGGGGTTAGAATCTGTCGGTATCGGCTGGCAACCGAGGGGATGAAGTCTCTGGTTGTTTGCGAGCCTCCCTGGATATCGGGGTGGCAGTCGAAGACTTGCATATTGCCGAGACGAGCCAGAGTACCGTGTTGGAGCAAGAGTTCGGCCCCGGATCGGGAGGAGGCTATTTGATTTATGAGGCTCATTTTAGACTCGTAAACAAAGAGAGCCTTCATTGTCTTCGGGACAATTTGGAGAACCTGCAAATGGATTTGTTTAATTAAAGCTGCAGTTGTAAGAATGGTGTAAAACTTAAAAAAAAAAAATACTTTAGAGATAAGCTACACTACAATAAAGACTTTCACACACACCAGGCAAGACAGAAAGAAAATATTAGACTAAAAAGATAGAACAAATCAAAAACACAATTGTTTACTTTTAAACTTTTGTTTAGGCATCCAAAATGTATAGCTTAGTCCCCAGTGAAATTAAAAATGTACTTAATGTCTTGAAAATAAGCAAAGTGTAAAGTAAAATTTAAAACATATCTATGTTTATATATAAAGCAGGGTCTCCTTCGACCGAAAACATGAACATTTGCTTAGTCATTACTATAAACATTGCCATGGGGGAGTGGCCTTGCACACTTTTGTTTTTTGTCTACAATAAGGCCATGCCCCCTTTGTCAATGTTTACAGTAATGTGTAAGCAAATGTTTGTGTTTTTAGTCAGAGACTTGCTTTAGACCACAGTGAATCTATTTAAGTTTAATAAACAAAATTATTATTTGAAAAGAATACTTAGATTGGATATGGAAAAAGTCTGACCTGTTTCAATGCTGCATCATCCTTCAGCAGCGAATCGATGAGATTGCTCAGGTGCCCCGTGGTCATGAGGGCCTGCGTCCAGGGTTGCGTCTGCGTCCAGGGCTGCTCCTGCTCCAGGGCTACCAGCTCCTCCAGACAAGCCAGGGCCATCACCCGGCATACTTCGTGACTGGCTCCCGTCGCATCGCTACTGATGCATTCCCTCAGCGTATTCCCACACTCGTTCACCGCTTCGATTACGGCCAACTTTATGGACATGGCTTCTTCGTTACCGCTCTTAATTTTAGCGATCGTAGAATCTAAACGGCTCACATAAGTCGATTCAACATCCATTTTCACGTCATCGTCTTCTGAGTATTTTCCATTGGCGATTCGCATGAAGTTGAGTAGCGCTCCGTAGAGATTGACACGCGTCTTTTGCGAAGACGAGCCGGAGACGATCATCCAGTTCAGGATACGCTGAAGAATGAACTTGTGGTTGAGGGTGTTGTGCGCCCCCACGGAGGACTGGATGAAGGAGGTGGTCTCCAGGGAGTTGGGAGAGAGGAGAGATTGGCGACGTTCAGCGATGAAACTCTGACGCAGACTCAACAGCAGGATGAGAACCTGGGAAATAAGCGTTATTAGAAATCATTATTAAGATGTATTGACTTTGCCATGTTCGGGACAAAAATAATACTCCTATAATTATAGAATATTTAACGTAACGTTTATCGCGTGGTGGTCAACGGTGAAGTGAGGGCTCTCTTACAAGACATGCCTTTTATACCTTAATTCATGTCCAAACAAAGAATCCCAAACATTACTATTTTGTTAATTTAAACTTGGATCCACATTCATTACAATTATTCCCACCAAACAAACAAATACACACGTTGGTATTTCAAAATCACCAGACGAGCGGTTTTGCTGGAATACACACTACATATCACTGGTTCCAGATTTTTTTTTAAAATTAATTTTTTTTATGTGAATATCTCACAAGTGTCACAGCTGCTCCATTCTGGAGCCAGTGAAGTTATGGCCCTCCATTCATGGAGATACTTACAAACTACGTGATTGTAACACAACCACAAGTACCCTGTAGATATACTACTTTTTAATGCTGGTTTCCGTACACGGCGCTACCCGAAATATACTGAATTTGATCATTTTTCATGTGCAGCCGTGGAGAAAACACGACGTCAAGCGATGTCAAATGACTTTTTTTTCCAACATCAATCTATGCCTTCTCCACTAAATCCTTTCTTACGTATTCTGGTAAAGTATAGTTATACAAACATGCATTTTTTTCCACTTCCAGAACAAATCGAACATTACTTTCATGTTCAGATGCCGTTTCTGTCAAACGTCAAACGAAAGCAGTAGACATGAATGCTGCAACGCGTAGCGTGCTATCAGCACCATCGGTAGCGTGCAACTGACTTCAACCCGACATCCGTAGCGCCGTGTACGAACACCAGCAAAATTGTATAGCGGGTACCCTCGAGCGGTGCGCGTGCTACGCGCATGAGGCTCGAGTAGCTTGTAAATAGCTCCATGTATGGAGGCACTATGGCATCCCTAATTGGGGTGAGGCTGAAGGTAGTGGGGAGGGGAAGGAGGTGAGGAAGAGTAAGATAGGGAAATGCCTGGCTATTCAGATCTGGTCACCAAACTCGGCTAAAGCCAATTCAAGCAACGTTTCAATTCTGAATCAAACAAAACTTATTTGCCTATGCCGGGATCCGGCATTTGGAAATTACTGTTTTTGAGATAATTCCATTTGACCGAAAGTTTGAAACTCTCAGTGTACCGGACGTGAATTTGGAGATAGTTTTGATTTTAAAATAATTTTATATTCCTATTAATGAAAATAAAGTAATTCACGGGGTCAAGCAGTCAATATGGACAAAAAACAAAGCTTGACCCCACCCCGCTAGTTTGTGTACATACCTATACACCCTTTTTACTTCGTCTACTTTGCATAAAATGGAATTTGTGCAAAGTAGCACGAAACAAAATCTATGAAAAACCATTTTTCAACTATGTATTGTGCAAACTCACAAAACGACAAATAAAAATATCGGAGGAGTGTGGAGACCCAGGCAGAGATGATACCATATGGCGGCAATGCCCGGCGCAACAGTACGCCGGGGCGTTTGCAGCCTCTAGTTGGTTCAGTTCTGAGAATTTCATCCGAATCCTCAGAATTGGGCTGAAACAAAGGACAGGCAACGGCTCTAGCCGGTCACTGGGTCCTTTAAATAGGGACCCAAATCCCGTGTTTACGCAGATATCAAGAAACCGTCACATCTCCGCCTGCTCTTCTCTGCCTCCTCCGATTACTATGCAAATTGGACTTCTTCTTTCCACTGGCCGACCTGTTCACCCTGAAGAAACAAATTACAATAGATCCTTTCTCAAGGCGCAGGTGCCCCCCTACCTCTCTTCCTCCCCTTGCCTACAACCTTTCTTTGACCTTATTCCCTATTTTTCTCATTCCCCACATTTTTCCCTATTTTCCCCTCATTTTACCCCATTTCTACCTAGGCGTCGAAGCGGCCAGCCGGTCAATTCCAGCTAAATCGTCTGTGCGGCTGGTACACTCAGTATTAGCCACTTGAGCAATCTCAAATTTAGGTAGGTGATTTCTATAAATTAAAATCTTATATACAAAAATCAATATTTGTTGGTTTGTTCGTATTTTACGCGCTGCCATACGATTGCAAAGAAGTTCGCAAGCCTGCAAAGGTAATGGTATCTAATGGTAAGCTCTGGCGTTATGAAATTTGTGTAAATGAAAGTGTGTGTATTTCATATATTTTAGCCGCAGGAAGGGAAGGAGGGGGAGGGTAACGAAGGAGGTGAGGTTCGCCGGAGGGGATTCGAGGGAGGGGGGGGAAGGCAGGGAAGGATGAAGAGGATAGCGGGAGGGGAAGGGGACTCGGAAGGTGAACCGGGACGCATAGGAAAGGAGATGAAGCGAGAAAAAAAAAGAATTTAATAGCATTGCAATGCATGCTGGGTACCACCAGCCAGTGAATTATAAATTAAAAATTTTCTTTTGTAAAATGTTGACACTAATTACTAAGTTACCGTAGCTTGCCACTTGGGGGGACCTATGGCAGAGGTGTTTTTTTTTAACATTAGCTCCGCACAGGAGGCCCTCAGGAAAATAATTTCCCTTAGTGCCTCATGTCATCTTATAGGATGCTGGGTGGAGGGTTTTTAAGGAAAGGAAGGAGAGGAAATTCTGAGAAGAAAATAGGTATTAGGGGCAGATAGGAATCTGGGAGTAAGTGTGTCCGGGAGTGACAGGCGTATGAATCCATCCCTCCAACTGTGGTGCAAGGCGATGGGTCGAGGGAACCTGGCTGGAGAGGTCAACCAGTATCTTTCGATCCGGCCCGCCATGCAACATGTGGGCAGACGCATGTAAGACGCATGCGTGGGGTAAGATTTGTCCAGTCAAGACTGGACAAATCTTACCCCATGAACCCGGGCGCCCCTGCTAAGCCACCAAACGTAGCGAACCACTTGGGATGACCTACAGCGAGAGGTGTTGGTTATCTAATAAATGGTTCCCGAGACGACGGAACCCACTGGTACACCCGCCTCCCTTATTAAAAGGTCGGAAGGTGTGGTAGGATGGATGACTAGAGATATTGGCAGTACTTACAGTGCCGGATGCGGTGTCTGCCAGGGGGGCAGGGGGCGCGGGCGGCAGGGCGGCAAGCAAGGCGCGCAGGAGGGGCGAGGAGGCGTGCGGGGCGCGCTGACAAACGCAAAGCGATTCGGCCACGCAGCTCCACGCTCGCGCAAGATGCGCCGTTGCGGCCAGGGAGCGCTGGTAACCATTCAGTGCCACCGTGTGGGAGAGAGCCTGAAACGAGGGGAGCAAATTGTTATCTATCCAATACATATTCCTGCATTCATTCTTTATTTGCTATCAACCCCTCAGTACTATTTTGCCGGAAGGTCAAAATTTTTCCGCTTTGCAATGAAATCCAAATAAATGGAATGTTTCAGAACATATCTGAAAAATAAAAACTAGTTTTGAAAGGCGAATAATTTTATACGTAATTTTATGATATAAATAAATAATTTAAATTTTCGCTCACCTTACGTTTTTTCTAACTAAAATTACTATGTAATAACAAAAAAAAAAACATTTTTTTTTATGGAAATGAATTATACACATTATCGTCAACTCACTTTTTGTCGTTTCATGAAAAAATAATTTGAAAAAATTCTCAAATTTTCATAAATATTTTTCAAAATGCGGTCGAACATTTGAAAAAAATTTCATATGTTTTAATTGTTTTGTGGTGTATTTTTATATTGATATAGCAATAGGAACTAAACACCGTTTAGTTCATATTGCTATATCCGGCCGGACTCTTTCGACCCATCACCTTGCACCACAGTGGGAGGGATGGATTCATACATTGGTCACTCCTGAACATTTGACTCCATCCCACCCAACGCTTATGGTCTTTTCATTTTATTAAATTATTTATTATTTTCCTAAAAGTACCCTTCACACAGCATTCCCAAAGATGACATAGGCCCTGAGGGTTTTTTTTTCTTGTGGCCTCCCGTGTGGAGAGATAACTCCTATTTTATTTCTTATATTAATTTGTTAACCGGTTGAATGCCTCGGTATTTACGGATGAAACTCGAAAATTTTGCGATGTTTTGACTTTTGACGTAAATTTTGTGGGTTAATTTTATGCTTTGGTATATAATATTTACCGAAATACGTTCCTTGAACAACAAACTACGCTTACAAACAACTTTACTTGCGTTTATTAGACAAATTGATAGGTTCATCGATCTTTTTATGACACGCGACGGTCAAAGTTTGACAGCTCAGATCGCAGCAGAAATGCCCATTTCCAAAGTCATAGAAATGTCCAAAGACAATTATTTGAGTGGCTAAGTGTGTTTCTTTTATCTGTTACGTCAAGAACAAGAATGCCCCAAGCGATTCTGACCTTGTTCTTCATACAATTTCTTTATACATAAGGTTTAAAATCGCATATGAAAAAGTTTTTTTTAAATTTTTTATTCGGCTATAGGGCGCGCGACCTGTTAAACCCCTGTCTACCTACCTTGCAGATAGGTTCTGATTGCTGTATTTACCTCTTCCAGTTCTGTCTGCAGGCGGGCGCGGTGGGGCGCGGCGGGGCGCAGGGGCGCGGCCAGGTGCGAGGTGAGCAGCGCGCGCAGGCCCGCCACGCTTATACCCTCGTCCCCGCGCGAACAGGCCCTGCGCGCGTGACCCAGCGCCACCCCGTCCAGCAGGCGCCACTTGGGCTCCACGGGCGGGCAGGGGGGCGTGCAGAGCGAGGGCAGCATGCGGATCAGGGCTCCGCCACCTTCCACCTTGGGGGGAAAATAAAGTCAAGTTAAGTACTGTCGGAAATAGGAAATAATACTATTACTGTGGCAAGTTAGTATAGAATATATGTTAGTTGTGCGGATTATGTTACCTACCGATGAATTGAATAAAGGTATTAATTAGTTCAATTTATAATTAAGTAATTAGTTGCTCCACATTTTGATTACTGATTAAGGGTGGGTTTTTTCATTTACCGAGAATGCTAAATGCAATGCTAATTGTAAAAGTTTACAGTAAAAGTCGTAGAAATGAGTTTTTTCATTTGACATTTACTGTTTACTTTTACCTACTAATCTTACAGGCCCACAATGGTACTGTAAATGCTAAAGTAAAGGTAATCAAAATGGCGGTGGTTGTCTAATGTCACTTTAGGGATAGATTTCGTACGCCGATTTCACGATAATAAAGAAACTGCTTGACTTTTGACTACATTAATTGTAGATATGGTATGTACTCTCAGTGACATGTAAGTAATGGTTGATTAACCGGTTGAATGCCTCGGGGTTTTACGGATGAAACTCGAAAATTTCGCGATGTTTTGACTTTTGACGTAAATTTTGTTGGTTAATTTTATGCTATGGTATATAATATTTATCGAAATACGTTCCTTGAACAACGAACTACACCTACAAACACTTTTACTTGCGTTTATTTGACAAATTGATAGGTTTATCGATCTTTTTATGACACGCGACGCACAAAGTTTGACAGTTCGAATCGTGGTAGAAATGCTCATTTCCAAAGTCATTGAAATGTCCAAAGACAATTATTTGAGTGGCTAGAAGTGTTCCTTATATCTGTTACGTCAAGAACAAGAATGCCCCAAGCGATTCTGACCTTGTTCTTCATACATTTTCTTTATACATAAGGTTTAAAATTGCATATCAAAAAATATTTTTTTTTATTTTTTATTCGGCTATAGGGCGCGCACCGGCGCACCAACGGCACGCGACCTGTTAAAGTGTAATTACAAATATTTATTCAAATGACATGACGTAAATAAATAAAGCTTCTATAAATTGTTTCTCTTCTCTGCTAGGAATAATGCTGTCAAACCATCTGAGTCATCATCCACATAACCTATATTACTTATGTAACGACGATATGTAAAATGTTCTTAATTAACTTTAATAAAGGTGCAAATAATTCAAACAGAATTTTTACCTTTTCTGGTGAATCCACAAGCATTCTCGCCACAGCCGAAAAGTGGCTGGTCTGCCGTTCGCATGCCGTAGCGTGCAGCTCAATGGCGCAGGTCTTCAACAGCCAGCTGGCGGCAGACAGGTAACTGGCGTCTTCTTCTGGCGGCGAACGCAGAGCCCCCACATGCCTCGCTATGAACTCTCCGCAAGCCCGAAGATATCGCAAAATGGGACCCATCGTACTCTGTTTCGAGCACAGCATATACAACAGCTTGTAGCACGCCTCTTCTAGGTTTGTGGATTTGAAATCGTCAGATTCCGAGGATATTGATGCGTCCAAAATGCCGATGATTGAATGCAGACAAGTTCGTGGGAATCCCATTATACCTGGCTGGTGGAACGCAGTCTTCGTTATGTCTTTACTCAAATCGAACCCTAATAAGTAATGCGACAAATTAGGCGGCGGGCTGTTTAAACAAGTCTGCAGCAAGTTGATGATTGATTCTTTCGTTTGCAGCATTACCGTGCGTGTTGCGTCCTCTTCGGCGGTCGATTCTTCAACTTCTAAACATTCTACAAAGCCGTGTCTGATGTCTGTTCGAACAGCAGTATCGAACGTTAAAATGCTGATTAATTGTTGAGAAGCCGATGGTTGGGACGCAACCATCGTCAGAACGATAACGGCAGCGCGAGAATGCTTCTGTAACCAAGAGTTGTAAGTAACAAACTTGGCGACGTTAAGCATGTGATCAGGTTTGCTACTTCTCGGGTTTATTCCCAGCAGTAACTTATTCAAGCCGGTGACGAGAATTGAACAACCGGACTTGGTTAATTCGGACATGAAGGAGTGTTGAGTAACGAGGGTGCGTTCGAGTATATTCAAACAGCTCAAAGCTGAGTTTTCCAAGTAGTCTTTACCGGGGAACGGCTGGAAGGTATCGAGTAACGAAACACTTTCGTCCAAGATTTCCAAAACCAAGCGCAAGAAGTCGGATTGAGTATTCATCTGCAAGGCGATGTGGAAGCCAGGCGGTGGATTAATTTCGTCTTGTTGGTTGTTTTGCGGGAAATCAGCGGCGCTAGGTTCGTACTGATTTATAAACTTATCGAAAAGCGCTAAACAGAGTGACGCCATTTCCCACTTCTCTTCGGGGTTTTTGTACGAGCGTGTCGGGAATCGCAAGAACACGGAATTAATAATGTACGTTAAATAAGGATCGAATCCAGGCTTCCTCGGTCCCGCTCCGAGAGTTCTGGGGATGCCTGAAGTCGATAAGGTGTCGAATAGCTGGAGCAGAGCTCTGGTGAGAGGGAACTCTTCGTTTCTGGCTTCTACTTCTTCCAGTTCGGTTTGCACTCCGCAGGGGAGGAAGCTTCGGGTGGATGGCACCGTGTTGATGAGTTGGGCGGATTCCAAGGAATTCCAGATGTACATGGCGGTTTCTGAACTCATGCCCAACGTGCCGAGTGTGAGGACGAGATCGGCTTTCAGAGGGATCGGGATACTGCAGCCAACAAGACCTGAAAATAACAAGGATGACTGGTTAGCAGCTGAGTAGACAAATGCCTCGGGTTCGACATGGGTACAATTCCCCTGCTAGCTAAATCCTCTATCTGCACCCAAACAACATTTTCTACTAGGGAGAAAACAAATTTTGAGGGCTCCAGAAGAGAAAGGCCACTTTTTTTTAAATGTACAACTAATCTTTAATTAATATTACTGTAATTGTATTACAAATTTGTTAATTTGTAGGTAAATTTAAATTTTAATTTCACTCAAAGGAATTGGCAAAATTTTCCAGAATAAAACCTATAAGTTTATTACATACAAAAAAATTAGAGATAGTTTGAACCCTCGACAAATCAGTTCTAATTTTGAAAATGGTTTTGGAAAGTTTCAATTCTGAATGGTGGTCTTGCACCAGGGCGATTCTGAGAGTATCTTCCACTCTAGAATGTGTCGCAAATATACTTTATATTATTTTAAATTAATAAATTGTGAAATATCACAAATTAATCAAATAAAATAATTATAAATCTAAATTCAAAGCAAAAGTTCTAGAGTTCATTGAACGGGAGTTACAGAAATCAGTATTTTTAATATGTGTTACCGATGAGCACTGGAACGGCGGCCCAGCCCGTGTGTCCGCAGACTGCCTGGCGGGCCGGCCCATCATTGGCCACTATGGCCCGCACCAGCTCCAGCACGGCCCTCAGCGCCGTCACCTCCTCGGAGCGGATTGCGCGCCTCACGCTCGTCATGCCCGTCACCCCGGCGCCGCTGTCCTGCCGCAGGTTACTGGAAACAGACACAGTTATAGTAAGCTTCGATTAACTCTCAAGAGCGCTCTCCGGAGGACCGACAAACGCTCACTGAAAATTAAAGGGCCATAGTGCTGCGTCTCAATTCATGTAAATCACAGCGCGAAAGCCGCATTCTAACGGTTAACCGGTTGCTTGCCGATTGCGCGCCAAATTAAACTCTAAAAAATATTTTTTGTAATGCGATTTTAAACCTTACTTATAAAGAAAACGTATGAAGGATAAGGTCAGAATCGCCCGGGGCATTCTTGTTCTTAAGGTATAGAATGCTTTGAACACATCTATGGAACCCGAATAATTTCTATGAATTCTTTATGGATCTCTGGCAAAGTTTTTTTCTGAGCATTTCAACTGTCAGTTCAGTTGCATCATTCTCGTAAGAAAGATCGTAAACATATGAATTAGTCAGATAAACGCAAGTAATGTTGTTATTAGGCATAGTTTATTATTCAAAGAATGTGTTTCGATAAATATTACATAAGATAGCATAAAATACACCCACAAAATATTACATCAAAGTCAAAACATTGCAAAATTTTCGAGTTTCCTCCAGAGGCACGGGACGAGTTAATAACAAATAAATATTAATTCATGTTTTAAAGTAGGTAATTAATCCATTTAACCCACAACAGGCATAGACAAGCCATTGAAAGCCATAGAAAATAACTGAAATTTGACAGCCCATCTTATCTTTTGTCTTAATTGTTTCGTAACGCTGACTTAACCTGTTGAACGTTGGAAGGTATTTCGAAAAAATTCCCGCATATTCATAGAATATTCTTTTAAAATAATTCAGAGTAGCTACAATAATCAAATAGTACCTAGATCCTGCGTGTTTGTTACTTTGAAACTGCCGTGAGAGGTACTTATTTGAGTCGACATAGAATATTTTCGATTTCTGTATATTGTCTGTGGCATACTTGATAATGAAAGGTATCGATGGAAAAGGGACTTAATTTCAATCGTCAACAGCTGATCAGAAATTAAAAAAAAAATTTAAAATTTTAATTTCTAACATCGTTATAAAATCATCTACGAAGTTCAGATTTGCGACATCTAAGGTCACAATAGATAAAGCATTTCAATAGTATGTATATATATATTTATATGCATGTGTGCAGGTACATGTATTTATATGGATGTGTATGTATGTTTTTTTTTTTTTTTTTTTTTTTTTTTTAATTGCCGGCAACCCGGGCGTTTATTACAGTAACAATATAATACAAGAAAAGTCTGTAACCCGTCTCACTAGACGATGTCTGTTCTGAGACGGGTACATAAATATGCGTGCATGAACATATTAATACACAATTAGCATATAAATGTGTACGTACACACAAACATAACATACATACACAAACGTATACGCATGCATGCAGTATTCAGTTTTATTAAATTTAAGAGTTTAGATAGCATCTAAAAACAATAACATTTCAACAAAATAATATAAAGTATTAAACTAGACATGGGTAAAACATAAGCAATATTAATAAGAAAGCATAAATCTCTAAAAATTTAAATATCGCATATATGCAAATAGAGAGCAAATGTGTATGTTTATGTATATATATATTTTTTATATTCCTTTAATATATTTAAATACTTTTTTTTTCTCTTCTAAATAACCAATGTACAATAACTATTAAAATTTGAAAAAAAAAATACATATAAAACTTTCTATAACACATAAATACTTGTCATACATAAACATAAATAAACACGTAAACACCTCAGCACAGGTTCTCCTAGTGAGGTGTTCACGAAACATACAACAATACCTATCCACAGTTTCACCTTCACAAACCTACCTTACACCCAACATAATAAAATTACAAAATATATTATGTAAAAATGTTTTCGAAATTGATCTATAGGTAAATACTGTAATATATAGAAATAAATAAATAAATAAATAAAGCTTCGTTAAATTAAAAATCGCTTCAGTGGTTATAAAGAAAAGTCCCTTTCGAGACCGGTAAGAGCATCAATTATCAAAATAAAGTGGTTTCAAACAAATGTGTGTTTATATTGTAACTATAGATATTGTTGGCAAGGAGGTCGGTTGTGTGTGTCTCACCTGTAGTACTTGCCCAGCGAGGCGAAGATGTGCTGGAAGCTGAGCTGCTGGGGTGCGTGCTGCGCGGGGTTGAGCAGTGCGTGTGCGCGCGCGGCGGCCCCGGGGCCACCCGCCAGCGAGGCCAGCGCGTGCGCCCACGGACACAACACGCGCGCCGGGCACGGGACAAGCGCTGAACGCACAAACTTCAGGAGGGACACGCTTCTGGCAGCGCCTCTGGAATTACAATTAAGGAGTTTGTTAACACTACTGCAGAAATGCTGTCTTTTACTAGGAGAATTGGAGAAAATTTTTGATGTGTACATTATTGATGAACACAATTACAAGTATGATTTTTTATTGAATTAGACATGATAAAAGACTTAAAACTTATCCAAAGTGAAGACTTACGAATATCTCAGAAACTCTGCCTGAATAATACAAATAAAAAAGAAGAAAAAAAAACCCTACAGATGTTAAAATGAATACTGAATTTAGAAAATAAGAACACTATAGAAAAACACAAAATTAATTTTAATGAACATGTTAACTGCTCCCTTGCCGTTCGTCCGCCGGCGTACCATCGGCGCAGGCCAAAATAATCACTAAAAAATAATTTTGTTATGCGATTTTAACCCTTATGTATAAAGAAAACGTGTGAAGAAGAAGGTCAGAATCGCTTGGGGCATTCTTGTTCATAAGGTATAAGATAAGATACCGTGAACCCACCTAGAGCAGCGATATATTTTCTTTGAAATTGTTTATGACACGGTCCGGAACTTTTTCCCGCCGCTCGACTGTCAAGATGGCGGCTGTCAAGTCTCGCGTCGCGGTCGATGAAATGATTGTAAAACGTATAAATTCATCAAATAAACGCAAGTAATGTTATATTTATGTACAGTTTGGAATTCAAGGAATGTGTTTCAGTAAATATTACATAAGATAGCATAAAATTAACCTGCAAAATATTACGTAAAAGTCAAAACATTGCGAAATTTTTTCGTTTTTTCCGTGGCATTTGAAAAGTAGTAAAAATTATAAATTCATTGAATAAACGCAAGTAATATTGTTTTTATGTATAGTTTAGTATTCAAGGAATGTGTTTCAGTAAAAATTACATAAGATAGCATAAAATTAACCTGCAAAATATTACGTTAAAGTTGACGTTTTTTCGTTTTTTTCTGGCATTTGAGGGGTTAAAGAGGAAGATTTTAAATGAGAGGATGAATCTAACTTTAGTTAACAAAATAAGATGTAAAATAAATGAAAAAGGAAAAAAGAGAGCCTGGACAGCAATAGCTCAAGAATGTACAAGAAAATATAATGAGAATATTCACTCCAGTCACTAACTTTAATGATAATAATAATAATTGGATGATTTATATAGCGCCGTTTTTGTGAAAAATCACCTCAAGGGCGCTGCACAAACTTACAATACATTTCTAAAATCTAGAAAAACTACAAACTAGACAAACAATTAAAACAACTAATGGCTAAAAATTGCATCCACCGGTTCATAAGAAAATATATGTACAATGTCTCGACCAATGAACGCGATGCTTCTTAAAAATGTATTTTTGAGGTTTTGTATATTCTAACTTTTTTTCATTCTTATAAAATTATGCACAAAATAAATAAAAACCACTTTTTCGCTTGCTTGCCTCATGCAAATAGATGCTCGATTTTAAATTTTGAAAGCCTTTTAAATTTTGAAAGCCAAAAAATTTTGTACAGTTATCTTTTATATGGTACGGACAGCACGATTTTACCGAATGAACTAAAACAATGAGAATCAAATAGTAACTGGATCAGAAATGGGAAAACAGCACTTGAAAACACAATAAGATCACATAACTACAATAAAACATTATTCAATAAAAAGCGAAAACACTTTGAGTTTAATGTAGGACACATGGTGTTTGTGGAAAATGGAAACAAGCTGAACAGGAAGAAATTGAATGAACTGAAAATTGGAGCATATGAGATAGTTGAAAAAAATTCCAGAATCAAACCTATTCCACATCACAAAACTTATTCCAGTTCAAACATTGGAAGAAGAGGACTTAGTAATTTTGGAGAAAATTTTGCGATAATTTTCTTTCCCGAAGGGGGGAGATGTAAAGAAAAAGTATTGTTGTGGTGTCGGTTAAAATGAGAATTGTCACTTGTTTTGTTATTCTATGATTTTATTGTAAAGTGTTAGTTTGTTAGAAGAAACCATAAAAAGACAGTCATATAATAAACATAAATGTCGTTTCTTCGTTACACAACTTAGCAATACAAGTGTTTTATTTATCAGAAATTAAGGAATTAAACCCCTATATTATGTATATTTAACTCATTCAGACCTAAAAGTAGTGTAACTAAACTCAACATTAGTACATTCTTCCTTTTTATTTATGTTAAATTAAAATAAAGCAAATCACTTTGTAAAACACCATTTAACCTCTGGTTTGCCGATTGCGTGCCCAGGACGCGCCATAAAAAAAAAAAAAATTTTGAGATGCGATTTTAAACCTTATGTATAAAGAAAATGTATGAAGGACAAGGTCAGAATCGCTTGGGGCATTCTTGTTCTTGACGTAACAGATATAAGGAACACACCTAGCCTCTCAAATAATCATCTTTGCACATATCTATGACTTTCGAAATGACATTTCTGCCGCGATTTGAGCTGTCAAACTTTGAGCGTCGCATGTCATGAAAAGATCGATAAAACTATCAATTTGTCAAATAAACGCAAGTAATATTATTTGTAAGCATAGTTTATTGTTCAGGGAACGTGTTTCGGTAAATATTGTATACAATAGCATAAAATAAATCCGCAAAATATTACGTCAAAGTCAAAACATCGCGAAATTTTCAAGTTTCTTCCCTGGCATTTAAGAGGTTAATCAAATTTATGTCATTAATTAGGTACCTTAACAACAGTGCTTTTCCGATTTTAATTTTTTTTATTTAAGAACAAAAAATGTTTTTTAAAATGTGGTTCACTGTGCTCTGTACATTCAGTGTCATTTTACTTTAAAATAATATTTGACAGTTAATTTGGTGTTGCCGGCCTACAAGGTTTGTAATTCCACTTTTAATATTTTATACTCTTATTTGACAGTCAATATAATTCGAAAACAGATGTAACACCTACGAAAACACTGTTTTTAATTTTTGACATCTCACAACGGCATTTTGGTACTATTTCTTACGATAACCGTCTCAGCTTATCAAACTGATTTGATAAGCTGCGAAAAGGCTGGAAGTTTGCGCAGACGCGATGAGACATATCAAAAAACTTACAAAAGAACCTGTAACTTCTGCAACTTGCTATAAATTTTGGTAAGAGACTTTTGGTGTCGTTTGCATTGGTAATTTGGCCACAACTCGCATACGTGAGCGACTTACAGGAAAAAACTTATGTGTGTAAAGACAGCCCAAAAATGTGTTTTTATTAAAACTGCATTGGAATGGTCGGGTCTTGGAGGAGTGGATAGTTAGTTACCTGTAGGCCTGTGTGTTGGGATGGTCCACCATGGTCCAGTACTGCAGGCGCAGATTGAGGGGATCCTTGGCGTAGAGGCGCGAGATGCCCAGCAGGAGAGCCTCGAAGTGGCGCGGCAGTGCTTGCGGCGGCTCCAGTCCTTCCGCTGCGTATTGTTGCGCTGTGCGTGCTGCCTCATCAGCCCTAAAAGATAGATGCACACATATTGTAAGGACGTCTGAATGTGTGACCATTTCAGCATTTATGACACGGTCACAACCGGGAATGCAAGCCCGAGACAGGACTCGGCGCTCGGTTGCCTATTCAAACTTTTAAACACTTTGTAAAACTGCTTGAAATTATTGTATGAAACATAAATAAAAGTCGGAGTAGGGGAAAGAACGAGCAAGGAAAGAGAGAGTAAGTCAAAGTCAAAGCGCCATCATTGGGCACTTTCATTACGGGTTTCAATATGACCATTTTTTGCCAAAATACAGCCTGTCAAAAATCTATTTTTGCTCCCTTAAATTTTTTTGGGTAGTATATTATCTGCCCACACTGACAGGTAAAAAGCTGAGCCAACATTTTTGTTCTTTAGTATCGAAAGCAGATAAATTTTCGTGGACCCCCACTTACAACTTGTGAACCCCCATTTTTTTATAACGCCTACGTAGACCCGCGTCGAGTCTCCCGTGGATCCCTGGGGGTCCACCTTGTCCACTTTGGGAATTACTGGTGTAGAGTGTCGCAGGTCCGCGAGAAGCCTTATCCACCAGGGAAATTGTGGTAGGGGTCAGATCCTCTACATTGAGGAAACAACTAAGGAAGAAGTGTTTTGGTAAAAATAAGACTATCAGTAATTGATTGTACTAACTTCAGTCTAAGGTCCATGATCTTGGAGTGCATGTGAACAATGAAGTCCGTGTAGAGCGTGTGCACGCGCTTCATGTATAACTCCTCCTTGAAGACCACCGGGCTCAACAAGAACACCTCGTGAAGGTATTCAAACACCTGAAACCAATTTACACAGGTGTTTACGTACAGCGCTTACAAAATATGTATTTTCAATTTGGGAGTCGGGTGAGGGTACTGCCGCCCCATTATTTATTGTATAACCAACACCCCTGCCACAGGTCACCCAAGTAGTTCACTATATTTAGTGGCTTAGCAGGGGTGCCCAGGATCATGGGGTGAGGTTTGTCTAGGCCTTAGCGGCGGATGCTTTTTCCGACCTACCTACCAACAGGCCGGATCGGGAGAGATTAGTTGAGGGAGACCTTTGACCTCTCCAGTCGGAATCTATCGACTAATGGCCTTCCACTGCATAGGGATTGATTGATGCAGATTCATAAGTCTACCCACCCCTCCTTCCTTTTCTTATAAGATCCTTCACACAGCATCCCCAAAGATGCCATGGGCCCTGAGAGGAATTATTTTCCTCAGGGCTTCCTGTGTGGAGCTAATGTAAAAAAAATAGAAACGACCCATTCTTTTCAAATTTTTTTTTTACAATATGAATACTGCATTAGAGTCCCAACTGCTACCGTCTGGAGCCATGAGACTATGGCATCCGCAATCGGGGTATGTTGTGAGGCTGAAGGTAGTGAGGAGGGGAAGGAGATGGGGAAGAGGAAGGTGGAAAGTACCTGGATATTTAGATCTGGTCACCAAACACGGCTAAAGCCATTTCAAGCAACTTTTCAAGCAACGTTTCATAAAATTCTGAATGGTGGTCTTACACCAGGGCGATACTGAGAGTATCTTCCATTCACATGTGACAATTGTCAACCATGTAAAAATTTTTGACGGGTATCCTGATTATGCACCGGTGCCGAAGGGACTAACAAGACTAGTTCTTCAGAGCATCTGCCATTGAAATACCGGTAGAACAAGAACAGCATTCCCACCTGACATCTGTGCTTTAAAGATTGTTATCCGTTTGTTAAGATAAAGGAATCTTGTTTCTGCACAGAGTCAAGGGTTTTTTTTTCAAATATTTTGGGGCTTCAGACCATGCAACTATGGCTGCCAAATTCAACAGTGGGGTACATTTGTGATTTGTGCAGGGTCAGCTGTTGTGTACTATCTTCGAGGATTCAGTAACTGCGGGTCCATTACAGTATGCCCAGCTTCCGAGAGGCTAGCCTGACTCTGGCTTGTATAGAGAATATCAGTCTAATTGAGACCTTGGTAGGGCTTACCTTCATGGAGATGGCAGTGTCAGCCGCCATCTCGGCGCCGTCCATTAGGCCGGCCCCCGCGGCGGCCAGCGCCCAGCCCAACAGCGCCACGGCGTGTGTGCCCGGCTCGGCCCAGCCCGTCGCCCCTCCCGACCGCCCCACACCCAGCTCCTGGCCCAGGGCCGGCAGCAGTTCGGGATCCGACACCACAGGCAGCGACTGGGCCAGTTCTTCACCGTCCTCTCGCCTGCAATCAATTACATTCACAAACTAGTATTTTACATTCAAACTCGATCGTTTTCACAAAAATAAAGTATTTTTATGCAGTGTTTACCAATTTCAATCCTAAAATCAACTTTAAAAATATCTTTAGCCCCTCTGGCTAATTTGTTCGCTTTTCAGAAAAAATCTTAACCACTGGAGCGATCACGCAAAATAAATAAATTTGCCCCGATTGCTTGATATTTCCCAGAAGATCATTTATGAAATTTATCGCCAATATTAAAAAAAATCATACATCTGAATTTTAACATGGAGACATAAAAACTTATTATAGTGCTGTATAGCCAATGAATTAACCTGTATTTTACTGTTAATCTCATATTTGTAGGATTTTTAAAAAAGATATAAAAAAAATCATAAAGTTTATAATTGCGCGAATCCTGCGTGTTTTTTATTTAGAAACTGCCATGAGGGTACTTATTCGAGTCAACGTAGAATATTTTCAATTTTTGTATGTTGTCTGTGGTACGCTTGATAATGAAAGGTGCATATCTATGGAAAAAATACTTAATTTTAACTGTAAACAAGTGATCAAAAATTCGGCGGGAAAAAATGTTTAAAAATTTATTTTTAACATCGTTCTAAAATAGTCTACAAGATAAGTTTGGATTTGCGACATCTATGGTCATAAAAGATAAAGCATTTCAATAGCTTCGTTTTAAAATAAATGGCTGGTAAAGGAAATGTTTTAAATAATTACAATAAATGTTTTACGAACGGTGGGAAAATGTGGACCAATTTTGGACCGCTATCAATCGCAGAAAAATAAAAGTGGTTCATTTTTCGCTCCAGTGGTTGTAGGTCTGTTTGAAATCGTTGTATCTCCCTGACTATCACAGTTAGAAAAATGATCTGAACAGTGTTAGAAAGAGAAAACACCACGCTTTATATTCAAACCTATAAGTTAACTACAAAATAATTCAAATGTACACGTTTATCGCCTCATGTGCCGCGACCGCATCGGCGCGCGCCGAACGAAATTAAAAATTTTTTTTTAGAAAGCGATTTTAATCCTTGTGTATAAAGAAAATGTATGAAGGACAAGGTCAGAATCGCTTGGGGCATTCTTGTTCTTGACGTAAGAGGTATCGTCAATACACCTAGCCACTCGGAATAAATTTAATTAAATTTATCCATGACATCAAACCTTCATTCATTCATGTCAAACTGCGAGCATCGTAGGTCTCGAAAAAGATAGAAAAATCTATCGATTCGTCAAGTAAACGCAAGTAATGTTGTTTTAATGCATAGTTTATTGTTTAAGGAATGTGTTTCAGTAAATATAATATACGATAGCACAAAATAAACCCAAAAAATTGACGTCAAAGTCAAAACTTTGGGAAATTTACGGGTTTCCTCACATGACATGGCATTTCACCGGTTATAGAACTAAAGTTTCGGACTGCAATTTAAAAAAAAAAGTATATGAAATTTTTTATCAATTATTTTTACATGAAATTACAAGAAAGGTTCGTTGACGATAATGTTAATATATTTGCAACATAAATTATATGTGTGAAGCATGACCCAACCGTCCTCCACACGTCCCATGCCTATCTGGCCGGCCCAGATCGGCCATGGCAATGTGGGTTTGTGATGCGTGTGAGTAAGTGATTCTGAAGCGTCTGAAGTTGTCCAGGTATCGTAATATCGATCTTCCAGTTGATTAGTCAGACATTTAAAAAAAATCGAAATTTGAGTTGAGTATGCAGTTATATGTAAAAGTGTACCCTCTATCTGGTACAATACTCAGACTACTCATAAACACCACCAAATCAATTACAATGCGTAAACACTGGGCGTACTGTACAGGGCCGCAGATACTTTTAAAAGTATACAACTGCTAACCCTGTACAAATCACGAGAGCGTCCCATGGTTTGAATTCGGCGGCCACCTCTGGTCTGGAGTTCCAAAATATCTGAAAAAATCTTCGACTCTATGCAGAAACCGGCGGTCCGTTTGATAGGTTCTCCCATCTTAACAAACGGATTGCAAAATTTAGAGCGCAGGCGTCAGGGTGGGAATGCTATCCTTGTTCTACCGGTATTTCAATGGAAGACGCTCCGAGGAACTAGTGTTATTGATCCCCTCTGCACCGGCGCACAGTTGGGAAACATGTGCCCAACATATGTACACGTTCTTCAACTCATTCTTAAGTTCAACAGCTCGGCTGTGGAACGATTTGCCGGCCTCTGTGTTTCCCCCTTCTTACAACATGAGTCTCTTCAAGACCAATGTTCAATTGACAACCGGCGAAGTCCAGCGGTAAGGCTCTTGCTTCGAAATCCAAAGGTCGCGGGATTGAATCCCGGCGTGGCAAATAAATTTTATTTGGTTACTTTGTGTTATATATTCACAATTTATTCATTTAAAATAATATTTAGTATATTTGCGGCACTTTCCAGAGTGGAAGATACTCTCAGTATCGCCTTGGTGTAAGACCACCATTCAAAATTGAAACGTTGCTTGAAATGGCTTTGGCCGTGTTTAGTGACCAGGTCCGAATAGCCAGGTACTTCCCCACCTTTTTCTTCCCTACCATCTTCTTCTCCTCACTATCTTCAGCAGAAAAAAAAAATTTATTTCTCTATTCAAAAAGACCCTCAACACAGTATCTCAGATGATACAGGCCATGAGGAAAATTATTATATTGATTGATGTATTCTTTAATGTTTAATAAATATTTGGTAAAATAATGGCTACAAAAATATTAACGTTTTTTTTTTTGCACCTGAAAAAACACCTACAATTCATGCTTCTAGACTACAATACCCCCCCCTTAAGGGCCCTGGAGACAAACAAAATCTGTGGTCAATAATTATGTTAATTTATGTCATTGATGTGATTCACAATTGGTAATTGATCACTCACTGAGGCAATTGAAGTAACTGATAATTGAGACTGCCCATTGAGGGGGAATGATGTGCATTTTATTTGATGCAGCGGAATGATCGTTTCACTGGGGGGATTGACAATCATTTGTTCAGTTGCTTTATCTATCGAGCCTTTTGGAATTCAGTTTCATCAATGAGATTAGTTTGACTTATAATTATTGCATTACAAAGTGATTGTCCAGAGTAAAGTAAAATCAAAAGATTATCACTGTATTAGCAGACTTCAGGCTTCCACAGATGTCATCAAAGCAACTGAGGCAAAAATATTGTCAATTGACATTGATTGTATACGGACACCTTTAACCGGTTGAACGCCTCGGTGTTTACGGATGAAACTCGAAAATTTCGCGATGTTTTGACTTTTGACGTAAATTTTGTGGGTTAATTTTATGCTCTGGTATGTAATATTTACCGAAATACGTTCCTTGAACAACAAACTACACCTACAAACAACTTTACTTGCGTTTATTTGACAAATTCATAGGTTTATCGATCTTTTTATTACCCGCGGCGCACCCAGTTTGACAGTTGAAAATCGCGGGAGAACTGACATTTAGAAAGTCAACAAAAAACCATTATAAATAATAATTCGAGAGGCTAGGTGTGTTTCTTATATCTGTTACGTCAAGAACAAGAATGCCCCAAGCGATTCTGACCTTGTTCTTCATACATTTTCTTTATACGTAAGGTTTAAAATCGCATATCAAAAGGTTTTTTTTATATTTTTTTATTCGGCTATAGGGCGCGCACCAGCGCGCCAACGGCACGCAACCTGTTAAGGCGATCCACCTCGGTGTAACATTCGGAATCGGACAAAATCGCACTTACGCAGATGGCGATAAGGTTGAAATTCCCGCTTAACAACAGGCAAAAAACAGCAAAAATGCATGTTTTACTTTATTTTGTGAAGTTCAGGCACAAACAATATTAAAATGTTTTTAGATCGTAATTTAAATAACTTATTTTGCCACATTATATAGTAAAACAATATCAAAAATAAAATAAAATAAAATAAATGTTTCAGAACAAAAACTTCGTTTTGTGATGTTGGCATAAAATAAAATTACTTATCATCAAAATGTTAGGATATGTTTATCGATATGTAGCTTACATAGTATACATCGACCAAGTGTTCTTACGTTCATTTTTATATTAATTCTGCTTAAATTTTCAAGGCGTTATTAGAGAGACAGGCGAGCCTAGTACCTGTGTATAACCGACAGATCCACACTGTACAGCAAGGCCATCACGAGCGCCACCTGCGTGTGATCAGGCGCACCCCTGAGGTCTCCCGTGGCGGCCCTCTGCCTCAGCGCGGCCGCCAGCGCCACAGCGGGGGCCCGGGGCAGCCCCGCCTGCGCGGCCAGGCAGGTCACGGCCCCCGCCAGCAGGGAGCGCGTTTCGCGCATCAGGCGCAGAACCTGCCGGCGGTGACGGGGCCCGCCCAGCGCTCGGTTTCTCTGCAGGATGTCCATCTGCTGGTTTATGTCCCACGTGTCCAGCACCTGGGAATCGAAAAGGTTGGTTTAATTTCTTATACAGGTACATGGCCTAATACTAATGGATTATTTTCGTATATCGTCGTTTCAAAGGCAAACTTCATTAACTCCTCATTTGCCGGTTGTGCACCGGCGTACACGCCAAAATGTTAAAATTATTTTATTTTGGAATGCCACCTTAACCCTTATGTATAAAGAAAACGTATGAAGAACAAGGTCAGAATCGCTTGGGGCATTCTTGTTCTTAAGGTATAAAATACCATGAACACACCTAGGGAAGCGGAATAATTTCTATGGAATTCTCTATGCCCTCCGGTCGAGATTTTTTGCAGTATTTGAGCTGTCAAATTGGGTAGCGTCGTTCTCGTGAAAAAGATCGTAAAACATATAAATTCATCAAATAAACGCAAGTAATGTTGTTTTTGTGCATAGTTTATTGTTCAAGGAATGTGTTTCAGTAAATATAATATACGATAGCACAAAATAAACCCACAAAATATTATGTCGAAGTCAAAACATCGCAATTTTACATTGTTTCCTCCTTGGCATTTAACGAGTAAACCACTCAGACCTCGAGCCTATTTTGAGCAAGGTAAAAGTATTCCAGCTTTGCAATAAAATCCAAAAAAAGGCGATGAAATACACAATCAAATTTTATAATTTAAAATAAACATATAATTTTTGAAATACAAAATTTTTAAATGAAAACATAAAAACAGTTTTCAAATGGCTCCCTTACGTTTTTTTTTTAACTAAAATTACCGAGAACAAAAAAAAATAAAAACACACATATTTTATTAGGCAAATGTATTATAAACGTTATCGTCAACTCACTTTTTGTGTAAAAATAATTAATAAAAAATTCCAAAAATTTCAAATTGTGGTCAGTAAGTTTGGTTTCATAAAGGTGTACATTTTAATTATAAGTAGTTAACTTTTCGATATGAGTATAAAGCTTGGTGTTTTCTCTTTCTTTTTGGATCATATTTCTACAACCACGATAATAATAATAATAATAATTTTTGGATAATTTCTATAGCGCCATTTTGTGATAAAATTACCTCAAGGGCGCTTTACAAATTAATTTATACATTTAACCTATTTATATTACAAGTGTCTTATAACTAAGATTGATAACTAAGAACTTACAACTACTAAGACTTATTTAACTAGTGACTTAAAACTATACTTATTTTTATAAACAGTACAACACTGCTTTACTCGGGTTTTGACTTACATCCAACTTAAAATTAACTATCTACTACTAATATACATATTTACATTTATAAACACACATGATTACTGCCCGTGCTGTCAGTGTAAGTTAAAAGTTGCTCATAATAAAGTAAAATCGGGACTGACCGGGACGGGTGGACTGAGTAATGAAATACTACTGAAGAAATGAAGTTATTCTGGATACGATAATTTGAAAAGGTGAGTTTTTAGCTTCGCTCTGAACTCAGAAGTGCTTTCGATCTTTCGCAAATGTGAAGGGAGTTTGTTCCAAGCTGTTGGGCCTGCCACTGCAAAAGCCCGGTCTCCGAAATTGGTATTGGGATTGAGCATAGGTACTGAGAGTCTACCTATGGCTGTTGAAGATGCTGATCGAAGGGTTGCTTGCCTAGTATTGACATCATTTGGAATGCACAGTTCCGACAAGTAGGGTGGCGCCATGTCGTGTATTGATTTAAAAACCATCCAGCAGAGTTTGAATTGGATTCTCTCAGGACACTTAAGCCAATGAAGGTTCCGTAGATGTTGGGAAATGTGGGAATATTTGGAAACGCCGGTTATCAGTCTTGCTGCAGCATTGAAAACTGACTGAAGTCTGTCAGTGTACATTTTAGGGAGATTTGCATATATGCCATTGCAATAGTCAAGTCGTGATACTACGTAAGAGTTTACTAGCATCTTTGTGGCCTTAGTCGGAATATTTCTCCTTATAGATTTGATTTGGCGCAGGTGAAAGAATCCTGCGCTTACTGTTTTATTAATCTGGGATTTGAGTGAAAGATCTTCGTCTAGATGTACCCCTAGGAGTTTGACGCCATTTTTAGGGATGATGTTACAACCAGAAGTAATAAGAGGAGATTTGTCTAATACTGACTGACGTTTTTTGGTTGCTGTCCAAAGAAATTCTGTTTTGGTTGGATTTAGTTTCAGTTTGTTTGAAGACATCCAGTCTGTTATGGCAGCGATGCATTTCATAGTTATATCTTTCTCATTCGGTGTACAGTTGCTGATCACGATAGTAAGGTGTACAGTAGAAGTAGATTTGCTGATCACGATAGTAAGGTGTACAGTAGAAGTAGATTTGCTGATCACGATAGTAAGGTGTACAGTAGAAGTAGATTTGCTGATCACGATAGTAAGGTGTACAGTAGAAGTAGATTTGCTGATCACGATAGTAAGGTGTACAGTAGAAGTAGATTTGCTGATCACGATAGTAAGGTGTACAGTAGAAGTAGATTTGCTGATTACGATAGTAAGGTAGAGACAACAATTTCAATGAGACCTAAACGAGTTGTTCCGAAAAGTGAACAAAATAGTCTTTAGGGTTAATTGTAAACACCGAGGAAGTTCGGGGTGGTCACTGCGCAGATCTTGTAATTAGTTGATATTAAATTGCACCGAGAGAGATCAAATAAACTGCTTTTTCTATGATTTATTGTTGCAAATGTTTATACATGTAGGTAAAATTGGCCACACACTGTCAGATAGGGATAGGTACGCGGATAGTAGGTTGACTGGAGGAAGTGAGAAGTATATAGTTGTGTCAACATCAACTAACTGTAACATGTGAAGAATTGTGAACACCTGTTTAACCCATTGGCCACATAATTAATTTTGCAAGAAAAATTGAAAACCTGCATTGGTGTACTAAATCTATTGTAACTTTTGAACCATAATTCTTTAAATTTGTTTACATATTGGATTAAAGCAAAGAAAAACATAAAAACAAAAGTTTTAAAAATATTAAAATATGTGTAAATAATGATACAAATATAACCTTCTCTTTTTTTGTAAGTTTTTTTTCATAAAGTTACAAAAAACATAATATTCATAAATAGAACATTAATAATTTTTGTTTTTTACATACATACATACTAATAACTAATAAAATAATTTGGTATGATAGTCCCCAAAGCAATCGGGTGTGTGCAGGGTCACTGCCAAGAGCCAAGAAGCACTCGCAATTTTGAAGGAAATTAAATGGCGGCTGGCTGCATACAAAACTTTGAACACAAATATCGGGGAAAAAACATATCAAAACATATCACCAATTCCAGGAAATGAATGATTAACTACCTACGGAGCGTTCGGCATTTAAAATTTTATTAAAAAATGTCGCTGTCGTGCTCGTTTTCAATTTTTTTGGCGGACCTTCTCTAACCCGGCAGGCTGCCGGAGTTTGTGGCCTATGGGTTGAGGAAAGAGGAAGCCAGTACTTACTGTGTATAGTTTAACGTGCAGGATATAATTACCTCCAAGATGTGCTCCACTATTCCGTCAGCGACCAGTTTGTCGATGTACTGCGTCACGTAGTCCACAACCTCTTCTCCGGCCTGACAGCTCCACAGGGTGCCTCGCCGCGCCATGCACAGGTTCTTCAACGCCATGGCCAGCGCCTTCCTGCCATCGTAGTACAGCAACACCTGCAGGATACAACATTTACATATTATACAATGTCCTGAGATGCGAGCACGTCTCGCCTAACCTCTTTCGACATAGGATGCCGAATATGTCGAACAGTAGTGAATATACAATTTTATGAATTCAAAGGTTCCTGCCTTGACAGACTGCCTTTCTTTTTCTTTCATGCAAAATAATTAACCTTTTCGTCCCGGAAAGAAAAAATCACACATGATCCGAAGGGGGGTTACTCGGGTCCCCCAATTTATTTTGCTCATTAACCGGTTGCTTGCCGATTGCGCGCCAAATTAAACTCTAAAAAATATTTTTTGGAATGCGATTTTAAACCTTAATTATAAAGAAAACGTATGAAGGATAAGGTCTGAATCGCTTAGGGCATTCTTATTCTTAAGGTATAGAATGCTTTGAACACATCTATGGAACCTGAATAATTTCTATGAATTCTTTATGGGATCTCTGGCAAAGTTTTTTCTAAGCATTTCAACTGTCAGTTCGATTTCATCATTCTCGTAAGAAAGATCGTTAACATATGAATTCGTCGGATAAACGCAAGTAATGTTGTTATTAGGCATAGTTTATTGTTCAAGGAATGTGTTTCTGTAAATATTACATAAGATAGCATGAAATAAACCCACAAAATATTACGTCAACGTCAAAACATCTCGAAATTTTCGAGTTTCCTCCAGTGGCACGGGACGAGTTAAAGGGTGTTAATGACATAATTTTTTGCAATTTGTTTTGGTGATAATTAGAGGGAAGTATATTTATCCTATTTCAGTAGTCATTTTCAAAATCGTTTGATAAATAAAGTGTTAATTAATATTCTAATGAATTTAGACCATAATGCGTATTTTTCCATAGAAAACAGAGAAGGCTGGTTTCCGAATCTCGACTGGCGATTGGCGTCTGCATCGTCCATTCCATTGTTTACCGGAAATGACCCAGACGGAATGATCTTTGATCGGCAAGCGAACATTATAGCATTGTAAAAAGAGCAAACGAGATGCGCAGTGTAAACGAACGGGATCTAGTCCTTTCCACTAACAACTTAGAAATTACTTGCTATCGCTTAGAATTGTCCCGATACATCCGGCAGATAGGAACGGGGTAATGCCCGAACAGAGGGATAGAAATTATTTAATATTAAGAAAAGTAGTAATGCGATATTAATTTTTTTAATACAGATCGATAAACAAATAATTTTTCTAGGATTACCCAAATTACTGAATATGTGGTTTAAAAAACAACTTAGATACAGCGTAAAACTCTCGTTAGTGTAAGTGCGTTCCCCCGGTCCGGTACGGAAGTGTTAATAAAAAAAATTAGCAAAGTTTCATAAATTTTTCTCAAATTGCATTCTGAAACTTTTGTTTTATGTGTATATTTTAATTCTTCTGTGGTTAACTTTTAACTATTAACTCTAACCTAGAGACCTATACGAGCGGTTCCCAAAAGCGAACTAATTAGCCTGAGAGGTTAGAGGAAATCGATAAACTAAGTAAAATACCCACCGCTACAAGACCGCGCGGCAATCCGGGATGGCGCGGCATTTGCCTGACGGCAGTGCACAGAAGGGACAGGCAGAGGTATTCGTTGAGCGCGTACATGTCCGACACGATGATGACCTCGTCCACCAGCGCAGCTGGCAGGATGGTGTGCGCGCCGTGCAGCGTCACTCCCTCGCATGCGCCGCGCTTTATCTCTTCGCGGGAGGCTGGGGATTTGGGCTGAAAGAAACAAAAATTTAATATTCCAGTTGGCTTTTTACAGGTACAATATTTCACCTCAGTCAACAGCTGCTTTTAATATTCCCGCTTTTCCGTTACGGCGACGGTACAAAAAGGCAATAAACATAATTAAACAGCATTATTATGATAAGTTCCTTATCATAATAATGCTGCAGCACTTTCTAACACATTAAATAATGGTGAGACAAAAGATGACACACACTATGTACATACGTTTGTTTCCTCCAAAGGACTTTTTTTTCCTTGTTTCCGAGGAAACAGACATGTACATTGTGTGTGTCATCTTTTGTCTCACCATTATTTAATGTGTTAGAAAGAGCTGCAGCATTATTGTGATAAGGAACATTCCTCATTAACAACTAAATTAGTGATATTCGGGTTGATGCTAATACTAAGTTGTAATCTCAAATTGGATTCCACTTGTAATCTGTTTCTGTATTTGTTTTTAGTATATAAAGGAGCAGAGAATACCTTTTCACAGAGGTTGAGAAAAGCAGTAAATATTTCAGTGCTTCTTATGACATTTCCTTACAATCTTTCTTTACATTCACCCAAAAATTTGATAAAGGAGATTTTAATTTTTGTAGGGTACTAGAAAATAATCCCGAAACGAAGACGTTAATGCGCGGAGGTGTTTAATCATTTATTACAGACTGTGTGTCCATTTACAATACACATGTTATACAAACTACACATTTATAGATAAATAGTAGAAATAGAAAAGATAAATAAGTAACATGAGATTTATACATATAGCGGGTAATTTGTGGCGCTTAAATACCTCTTAAATTCTTCGAGGCTACAGTTAAATATGTCAATAGTTTTGGAAGCGTTATTTAATAGCACCATACCTCGTGTCATGCTATGCCGAGCCAGTACGTCCGTTCTGCTATGTGGTATACATAGAAGTTCGTGGTACCGTCCCTGACTGTAGTTGTTTGGCACAAACAACTTGTAGCTTTCCAGGAGGCATGGGCTATCTATTAAATTATTTATTATTTTGTATGCCGTTACTGCAAGGGTGTAACGCCCCATTCCTCCTCGACTGGAGACTTTGGCAATGCGTTTCTGTGAGCAGATCTTCATGATGCATGAATTGCGGGTACTCTCCATGCATTCTCATATACAGGTATCTCAGAAACTTTTTTTGGATCTGTTCCAATTTTTCAATGTATTTTTTCAGGTATGGGGCCCATACAGCAGAGGCGTACTCAATTTTAGATCTTATAATGCAATTATACATAGCCATCATTGCTTCAGGATTTGTAAACTGTTTGCACGATCTTATGACAAACCCTAGAAGCTTGTAGCATGATGTTATTAATTGCAATATATGGTCTGAAAATGTTAGTTTGGGATCAAAGACTACCCCTAAGTCCTTAATGGATTTTGCTGGTAACAATATATCTTTTTTAATGCTATATTCATATTTGATGGGGTTTCTCGAACGCGTATATGACATTGTGACACATTTTTTTGTATTAAAAAATAATTTATTTTCATCAGCCCACAATGAAATTGAATCTAAATCAATTTGTAATTTGACACAATCTTGCCCGTCACGAATAATCCTCTTAAGTAATTTCAGATCATCAGCAAAAAGCAGGCAAGTGGAATGTTTGATGCATTCTTGAATGTCGTCAATTAAAATTAAAAATAGTAAAGGTCCCAGGTTTGACCCCTGTGGCACTCCTGAGAATGCAGAGAATTCCCTAGACCCGTATCCGTCGATACATACTGTTTCCTATTTCTCAGATATGTGGCAAAAAAATTTAGAAGAGGCTTGTCGAAACCTATTTTTTGTAATTTTCGTAATAACACATCGTGATCGACTCGGTTGAACGCCTTGGCGAAGTCCGTGCAGATCACATCGGTTTGTTGTTGCGCATCTAATCCTCTTGCCACTCTTTGTGAGAGTTCAAGAAGATTAGAGATGGTAGACTTCTTTGGTAAAAATCCGTCTTGTACTTGTGTTGGCAACATTGCTCCATCAGAGGATTCCAAAAACGCTGACAGTATAGGAAAGCGATTAGTATTTTTTTTTTATTGTACGATTTGTCCACAGGCTTTTTTAGCATCGTTTCAATTTTATCTTCAACTTTGAAGATTTTGTTATCTTACCCTTATAGACTCAAGTTCAGCTCGTTAAGGGCACTAACGATATCAGTTAAATATGCTGCCATTGTGAGCCATCCCAAGTCATTGAAATGAGCAGCGTGTTTATTGAAGCCGCCTAAAAAATTCTCCATAAAGAACTTGGCGTGTCGCACCTTCGCCATGCTAAGTAAGCTTAGCGACTACGAGACTTTTACTAAATGGTCCAGAGATGAGACTGCGGAACCCCATACATATATTCGCGGACCCCCGGGGGTCCGCGGACCACAGGTTAAGAAACACTGTTCTACATCACGGGTAGTGACTGAGATGACATGATACGCCTACTCACTTACACTAAGATGAAAACGGAATGCTACATGAGGACGACCTGTCATAGTTAATCCTTTACTTGTTACTTCTCATACTTAATTGTTTGCTATCTCACTTTCAATGGCGCTAAAAATCTTCAGGAAACAATCGAAATAATTGTATTTTTATAATGATAAATAATTTGCGTCTATTTACGAATGAAATGTTATTCCTTGGATTTACCTAGTATTTGCCGATCACACACAACGGCATTTTGGTGCTTTTTTAATGCAATTTACTTACTGGTAGGATACGACCTTACGCGGCGCGTGGCAGTTGAGTACTAAATCTACGAAATCGAAGACAAATACAATTGCCTTGTCTTTGGCTTACCACTTTCGAGATTTCTACTACGCGTCTATATGTTATATATAACGTCATTGGAATGGCTTACCAGCTAGTTTCCAGTAAGGAACATTGATCATAAGCTAAAATTATTCAATTTTCGTTGTGTGAAAAACTATATTGACCATCACTTACAGGGTTTTTCATCAGTGAGAGAAAATTCTGTCGATGTCTTCTCAAGGCAGCTTCAAAGGGAGCATAAGACCCCGTTGTGGGTCTCCCGACATACTGATTTACAATGGTAACCAGTTCCTTATATGGCGTCCACATATCCTCACTCTGGGCTCCTGTAAACATTCAAAATAAAGCAATCAAATACAACTCAAAAAGTCCACCATTTTGCGCAGCGTATCCTTTTTAGAATATTCGTAATTTAACCGATTTCAACTTGTATTGAAGTAATGAACATTCCGCCGGTTGTGGATGTAAATAACCTAAAAACGAACTTAATATAACTAGAATTTCGCAATAAATTACCGTCGATCAAATTCATGTTGGTGTTTCTTTTAATTCCCAGGGTCGTTGTGACAAAATTTGTTAAGTTTATTAAAATTACAAAAAAACATAAAAAGGCGCTATTCAACTGTCAAACATGCCCATGGCGCGTTTTGAAACAAGTGTTGCCAGACTACCATCAGCCATCAGCCCATAAATATACTAATCCCTACATCAGCCTACTTTGCATAAATAAACCAATCCCTACTTTGTAATAAAGTAATGTTGGCTGTTGGAATAATAATAATCTTTTTTGACATCTTGGTACTTACTTCTATAAATACTACAAAACGTGAAAGTTCGTAAAATTTAACTTCCTTTACTCTAACTTTTATTTGGAAAGCAGAGAACTGTCGCTGAAGTCACGAGAACTTTTAAAGTTGGTTATTTCTAAGATCCGGTTTTAAAAACAAGAATAAACAAAGGATAGGAAATATACATATTTTAATGAATAAAAAATATGTTTTTATAATGATTGCTTTGAATATGTACCCGAAAAAAGAGCTCTGAAGCTAAACCATTTATTTTAAAACTGATGTCTTAGATTTATAGCTGAGTTGGCAACGTTGGCGGTAATAGAGCATTTACTGATGCATTGCATAAACCCAATCAACTAGCTTACCAACATAAACCCAATCAACTAGCTTGCAATAAACACAAGTTTAAAATCAATTAAATCTAATTTATAAAATTCTCGTGTCACGTTTGTTATCATACTCCTCCGAAACGGCTGGACCAATTTTGATAAAATTTTGTGTGCTTGTCGGGTAGGTCTGAGAATCGGCCAACATCTATTTTTCCTACCCCTAAAAGTTAAGAGTGGTCCACCCCGAGTTTTTATTTTTTATTTTTTGGACAAATTTTTTTTTATGATGAGGCATTAAAAAAATACAAAGAGTCCTAAATTTTCACCCTTCTCACAATTCTCACAATTCACAATTCTCACCCGGTCGATAACTGATCAATTATCTTTGGTCAGTTATCCCCGCCAGGCGTCTACCGGTGTCACACGGTGTCACTTCTGACACAGTCAATAGCACGGAGTAGAGATGAGAACGAAGCTGGTCTCTTTCTTCCATTTTTTTTAGTTTTATTTATGCCTCGATCGTAGCAGTCAGTGACTGTTATACTTATCATTTAAAATTTTCAGTGCAACTCTCATGTTAATTTTATTCTCATAGTGAATTTACCGTTATTTTTCAGTGCTATTATAATTTTTATTTACATTTTATTTATAATTAATAAAGACAGTCACTTTAAATTGATTAAGCAATCTGATATAAATCAACACGTGTTGTGAGCTCCCGCCAACAACGGCCATCACATTACCGGTATATATCATACTTAACATTTTGTGGAAATAGTTTTAAATTAAAACAAAAACGTATATGTGTATAATAGATATACGTGCTTAATTATTGTGAAAGGTAAGTCAAGCAAACGAATACAAAATTGCATGCGCGTAGGTATGCTTTACTGGGGCCTAAAAATTAAAAATCTCAATGTCGTCGCATTAAATAGTTTCTAACAGGAAAAAAAATCGTATTTTTGATTCAAAAAGCACCTAATTATAACTTAAAATATTTATATAACTTACAATTTTTTCAAAAAAAATCAATTAATTGCTTTTTTATATAAAAAATGTGATTTATACTTATCATCATGTGGATTTTTTGATGCCCGCATGGGAATGTTAACACGAGAACTCGAGAAAATATCGTTTTTTTCAGGTTGATTTTTTTTAATCACGTCATATGAGTTTAGAGATAACGCTGAATACAAATTGCACGTTGATATTTAATTGGTCCATCTTCAATTAATTTTTTTCGGTAGGCTTTTCGTGAAAACTTTTACCTTTTAGGCAGTCATATGTAATATTTTTATAATAAACAGAGTTCTAATGGAGTCAATGTGCGCATGCGTTTCTATATGGCGGTTTTTAGTTAATTTTACGGCATACATGAGGGCGTTCAAATCGCTCTAAAAATATAATCACTATTAGCGGGAAAGTTTAAACTAACATCAATATATATTTTTAAATTTTTTTTTTTACAAAAGTTTTTTTGCGAATTTTTTTTAAAATTAAAAATTTCTATTTTTTATTTTTTTGCGATTTTTTTTTTGTTTTTCTTAACACAATTTTATTTTATTTATTTATTGATTTATGCCATTTTTTAGGGCTTTTACATATGAATGTTAAGAAATACAATATTTATTGTACATAACTGAACTGCCTCAGTAACAATATTTGTGGTTTCATGTTCCTTTATTACAAATTTTATTATATCTAATTTTTTATTATGCTGTTTAATCAGAGGTAAAGTCACAAGCAGGAAATCCTTAATTGGTTTTATTTTGGCTATACAAACAAGTACAAACTGTAAAAATGTAAACTGTCGATTTCCAGAAAATAAATAGTTAAATAAATACGAAGATGTCCACTGACTTTTTTGTCACAATAATTTGTTCCTGACAGGCAATTTTTTTTTTTAATTTAAAAAAAATCCACACAAATCATACAAAAAACATACTGCACAGTAAAATAATGATAATTATTGTTTTTGTCAATTTTTTAAATTTTTTTTTTAATAAATTCATTATTTAATTATTATTAAAATTATTTATATATGTTATGAGCGCTTAAGGCATGCTCATTTGGATTTTCCAAACTGTTAAGTTCCTGTTTTTTCACCAATAAGTATTTCAAATTGATTTATTTATATGTTCTGTGTACAGTCAACAATGCCAACAAGACGTAAAGGGTCTAATTTGAGTCGTCGAACAATTCAATCTAGCGTCATGCAAGATAGAAGAGCACAAAGATCAGGCAAACAAATCCAACAAAAAAATGCAGATGTGCCTTTAAAAATGGCGCAGTTACGTGAATCACAATCGCAAGAGGCACAAGATGAACGAAATCAACAAAGACAATTAGAACGAAGAGAAACGCGTAGATTCGTAGTCAACAGACGTCAGCAATTGACCAACAACGCCAACAAGTACATCGAGCATTTACATCAGATTCATTCCTTCGACTAGCATTCCAGTATGAGCCTGATGTTGAATATTATGCTCATTCCAAAGTGGTCATTGGTGCTTTGGACAAGGAATTCCCGCATTGTCATGCACTTAAATTTAAAAATGAGCCAGTCGGGATGTGTTGCTCATCAGGAAAAGTGCAACTAACGGAAATTGAAACACCACCTGAACCATTGCACGGCTTACTTATCGATACGGATCCAGATTCTAGCCTGTTCCTAAAGTCAATTCGCACATTCAATTCACGTTTTCAAATGACGTCGTTCGGTGCAACAGAAATAGTTAAATATTGCTTTTTTTTTTTTTTTTGATTTTATGGATTCTTTCGTAATCCTCTAACTAGCTAGGGCTTATAGCAATACCCTTTCATATTTCTAGCTGATTAGTACTGCGGCTCATTTGGCCTTATTACTATTACCATCTGATGGTTGTATTTACTAGACTGAATTTATGTTACATTATTGTGCTTTATGAGGAAAAATTCTTAACTGGATAAAAAACCCCATACAAATTAAAGAAGAAGAAGAAACATTAAGTTCTGAACTTTTTACTCTGTTTTACCTTTATGTTTTACTGAATGTAAGTATTTCATTGTTTGTCTGCTTTTGTAGTCTGGTGCTGCTTCATATCTACCTGTGGGCATGAAAAAACAACATAATCTGGAAATTGATATTTTTGGTATTTATTTTGGCATTTTTTTAAATTCGCTCCCCGCCCCTGGGTTGATTCCCATTTCGGTGATTTTACAACCCGCCACTGGGTCTCTGGAATGCGAGACCACCTGTTGTGTGGAATGTTGATCACCTGTTGGCGGGGGCTTTGTGTAAATAGGATACATTCGTTCTCATGGAAAATGCATTATGATATGCTTTTTTTTTTTTTTTTTTTTTTTTAAATTTTACGGATTCTTTCGTAATCCTCTAACTAGCTAGGGCTTATAACAATACCCTTTCATGATTCTAACTAACTAGTACTACGGCTCGCTTAGCCTTTTTACTATCACCTTCTGAAGGTTGTATTTAATTGACTGAATTTACGTTTACATTAATGTCATCATAAGGAAAAATTCGTTACTGGATAAAAAACCTTATGCAAGTTTCAAAGAAAAAGGGGAACAGAAGTTCTGAACTTTTTTCACAAATTTTACATTTACGCTTACTGAATGTAAATATTTTGTTTTCTTCTTTCATTTCCCGCCACTGGAAAAAATTGCAGACGGTTAGGAAATACCGTGTGGGATGTTGAGTAGGTCCGGGATTGCGGAAGATCAGTGCGATGGTTCACGTTACTAGACGTTGACGGTGTTAGTCAGAAGCTCCATGAGGATGATCAGCTTTTCCTCCTTGCATGTGCAGGTAGCCAGCCTTCCACGAACCTTGATGAGGCCACGGAAGAGACATGATGTCCTCGTCATCTGAGGTGGTGTTGGGATGGGCCCTCTGTGTGTTGGTTTCTGGCCCACGACGCTCTTCTTGTTGTGAAGCCCTGGTGTTGCCACTCGCTGCTTCGGAGTAGGTCCTCCGGCCGCCTACGTTGCCTGATGTTGATGGCTGAGGCGTTTCGGTGGCCCTCTGGCGCGGCTCTGAGGCCCTCTGAGAGGCGTTCTCTCTTGCTCTGCGCTGGAGGGCGGCGACGTATTCTACCCTTTTTGGGCATTCGCTGTAGTTAGCTGGGTGAGCGCCTCTGCAGTTACAGCAGACGGCCGGGAGTTCGCGCGTGACCTTGGGGCAGTCAGCGGTTGTGTGTGCACCCTCGCACTTAACGCAGCGGGCGGGGTGGGCGCAGTTTCGGGAGCCGTGGCCGAACTTCTGGCACCTGTGGCACTGCGTGCCGTGTTGTAGGTGGCCGCTTCGGTACTTCCTCATGGAAATCCTGCAGAAGCAGATAAATCGGATAGTGGCTCGTAGCTGTCCCATATTGGTTTCTCGGCCGAAGTGGGCCAGATAGAGCGGGTATTCGGATCCGGGTGTCGTCATTTCAATGACGGCTTTCGCCGGGAAGCCCTGGTCCCTGAGATCATTGCTGATCTCCTCTGCGGATAGTTTGGGAAGACCTCTAATGACGGTCTTCTTGATCTTTTCAGTCTCGGTAGTGAAGGTGTGGAAGGGCTTGGCTTCCTGACGTAGGGCGTCGGTAAGCTGGGCGTGAGCTTCGACCGAGCTCACGAGGACGCTGATTGTTCCGCCTTTGTTATAACGGAAGTTGAAGGTGGCACTGCCGATGTGCTTCCTGATCTCCCTTGTGATGTCGCCGTGAGTCATGCTCCCCAGAGTCATGATGACAGGTGGCACTCTCGTGCTCTTGCGGCCTGCTCCCGTGGCAACATTCTGCTGGTATTTCCTGTCGGGTTGGACGCCCTCGGTTGGACGTCTTTTGGGCGGTGGGACGGTGTGTGTGTGGAGGCGTCGCCGTCTCCTACCTCTGGCAGGGATTCAAACCTGTTCTTCTGGGACAAGTAGGGTGTGGGTTGGATAGGGGGGGAGTGGCAGCGCTTGGCAGCTGGCATCCTGTGCCATTCTGACTCCATTGGCTCAGAGCTGGGCCCCGGGACGGGAGAGGAATGGGTGTCGGGGGTTTGAGGGATGATAGGGATGGGTTCGCTGACTGAATCTGCGAAGATAAACTCCACGGCGTTGGTCTTCGTGTTGACTTTGGTTGCAATCGCCCCGGCCGGGATGTGGAATTTCAGGAGCTCGACTGGGTTCCTGGATCTTTTCTTCATGTCTGTTGAAGTGGACATGCTGGAAAAAAAAATCAAAGTGATTAATTAAGGAATAGGTTTGCCTTTTAAGGAAAGGCAGTTGTTGCCTTGAAAAGGCAGTTCTCGCGTTGCCGTTGGCCGAACTGAATGACGGGCGACTGCCGGCCTCGAGCGCCCTAGAGTACAAGAAAGCCTCAGTTCCCACCGTTCAGCACTTCCTTTGAAATTAGTCTTATTTTCTAGCAGCAAGCCACCAGAAAATGAGGTAAAATCCCGTATGCAAGCCCTCACATCGACTGTCTCAAGTCTCTGTGCGTCTCGACGTCTCTGTCTCCGGTCTGTCATTATGATATGCTTAGGAAGTTTGTGCTTATATCTGAAATTCAGATCCGTCGTTTTGTTAGTTAAATATTGCTGCAAACGGTCAACAATTTGTATGTGGCATGTTCTCGCGTGGGAGAACCATCCAGTTTGCTTGTATTGGCTAAAGAAGGGATGACCATATACTGTACACTCCATTGCGCTGAGAAATTAATCTTTGTTCATTTTTTAATCGCCATAATTAGTAGTAGAAATATGAATAACTTTTTTCAATGTGTAGATAGCCATCAAGAATTTGTAATTCAATACATATTTGTTACTTTTATAAAGAATAATTTATTAACTTAAATAAAATTTACTTTAATTATTAATTAAATGAAGACACTATGAGCTAAACTCAATCGAAAATCTGGAAACAGAAAAATCAGAAAAAGATATTGACACCTCTGGGACTCGAACGCAGGACCTCACTCTTTCCGGGCGAGTGCTCCTGACCACTGAGCTAAAGTGTCGATATCCAAATCGGTCACTTTTAACTGTACCATCATACTTCGACTAAGAACCACCCATATTATCTTAATTTTCTTAAAACGATTCTCGATTTGGATATCGACACTTCAGCTCAGCTGTCAAGAGCACTCGCCCGAAAAGAGAGAGGTCCTGGGTTCGAGTCCCAGAGATGCCAATATCTTTTTCTGATTTTTCTGTTTCCAGATTTTCGATTGAGTTTCGCTCATAGTGTCTTCATCATCATCAATATATTAATACGTGAAGCCAAAACTTTGTACCCCTTTTTACGAAAATTGCGCGGACGGAGGAGTATGAAATTTCGCACACTTATAGTTTATATAGAGGAGGAGTGCAGAATGCTAATATTTTTTAAAAATTATGCATAAAAATACATTAAATCAATAATAAAAACATTACACACACTACCACGTATTTGACACATACACACACGCGTCTTTACTCTATTGTTTATTGTTAAAGTCTATGGTCAAATTGAGAATAGATTAATATTGTTTGTCTTTAATATTATTTGTCTATGGTCTTACTGAATGTCAAACATAAAAAAAAACATTACAATTATGGTCGAATTTCGACCATTAGGCGACCACTAGTTTAATTAAATATTACAATTTGAGGTTTTACTCATAAAAGTTAAATAAAAAATAATAATGTACTTTAATTGTCTACAACGCTTCATTCCTCTTTCAATAATAATTACATCCTCGCACACTTATAGTGTTAGTTATTTTTTATTGAACTAAAAAAATATTTCCTAGAAATAATGTTTATGGTAAAACAACGTTTGCCGGGTCAGCTAGTAATTATATCAAATTTAAAATATAAACTTTTTGCAATGACGTCAACATCTTTAAGTCAGGGGATCAACTGTCAGGGGGATAAACTGTTGGCCAACAGTCGGGGGGGGGGGGGGGGTGCAATTGTCGCCGGATCAATAATTATGGAGTTACTGTTTAAACACTCTAAACCACCTCTTTGACCTATTTGTCCCTTTCCCCTCTGGGTGAGTAAATATTAGAAACATTGACGTGAGCAATATCGAAAAGATATTCTAAAGTTTTCTTTCTTATTTTTAGAATATTTATTACAGCAAAACTTTTTTTTCATATTCTTTGTTTTTTGTAACTGTTTTTATTATAAAAATGCTATCAATATTGCAAGGAGACGAAGGGAAAAAAAAAATTGCTTTACAGTATGCATTCACTACGTTTGGTGATACAGCAGGGGTGCCCGTGTTCATAGGGCGAAGTGTAATCAGGCCTCCTAGCACAATCGATCGATAAGGATTGATAGGATAACATTCGGTAATTTCTCATCGTTCCCTAGCATGATTACAGATCGCCAACGAATTAGTAATAGTTCATAATGACATTCGACGTCAACTGTTGTTTGTACGTTAGCGATCTGCAGTTGTCCTAGGGAATGTTGAGAAGTCACCGATAGTTAATTCTGTCAATCCTTATCGATGGACCATGCTAGGACTCCTGGTCTTAAAGGCGGATGCGCCTGCTCAGCAACTGCGTGGCGGGCCGGATCAGATCAAGCCGATTTAAGGAGACCCTTCGACCTCTTCTCTCCAGCTGGTCTCTTTTGATTCATCGTCATACATCGTAGCGGGAGGGTTGGATTCATAGTCAGTCCCTCCTGGATGCACAGATCCCCTTCATACCCTTTTCTTTCCCAGAACTTCCTCTCGTTCCTTTTCTTAAAAAGATTTCACAATTTGGGAGGCGAGTATGGGTAACGCCGCCCCGGGAACCATTTATTGGATAACCAACACCTCTGCCATAGATCACCCCAAGTGATTCGCTACGTTTGGTGGCTTAGCATGGAGTGAGGTTTATCCGGATTTTAGCGGCGGATGCGTCCGTCCACCAGCTGCACGGCAGGCCGGATCGGGAGAGAATGGTTGAGGGAATCCCTCTGATTTCTCGGACATTGCCTTGCATCGCAGTTGCAGGAATGGATTCATATGTCCGTCACTCCTTGACACACTGTCCCCCAGATTCCGACCCATCCTTTTCCTTTCCAGATTTTCCTCTCCTTCCTGTCCTAAAAGACCCTCCACACCGCATCCCCAAAGATGACGTAGGCCCTGGGGGGAATTATTTTCATCAGGGCCTCTTGTATGGAGCTAATGCAAAAACAAACTCTCCACACAGCATCGCTAAATATGACAGGCCTAGAGGGAAATTATTTCCTCAAGGCTTCCTGTGTGGGGTTAACGTAAAAAATAAACTTTACATGCGTTCATGTAATTTATTTATTGATAAAATTAACGCCATTCGGCTTTTACATAATAACATAGAAAGTAAAGCTCAAGTGAGCTTGTATATTTAAATATTACAATATTGCAACAATGAAAAAATATATTGAAATATGATTATATGCAAATATCTTAACTTAAGAGGTACATTGAAAATGTTTAATGGTAAGTAAATAATAAGTAACAATATAATATAACAAGTAAAATATATTTCAAGCTAGGAAACGAACCTTGTTTCCAACAAAACAATAAAATTAAGAAAACTGAACAAAATAATAAGAATCGCCACTATTAATATTTGTAAGTTGGTAACAATTATGAAAAGAAAAAAAAGATTCAATTTTTTTTTAATAATTGAGATGGTTTTTAAAATTATCATAAATCATACAATTAATGACTAAGATGCATTAATACTATAATATATGTAGAGATATGTTATAAATATGTTAGGTAAATTTATTTCACAAATTTAACAAATAACTTCTTTAGAGAGTACTTGAATTATGGATAAATGATTTCATTATTTTGTTTGTTTTTTTTTATTTATTTATTTTATTTTTATTTTTTTTTTATTTTAATGTTTTAAATGTTCATTTAGATTTAAAAGTGTTATCTTCTTCTTCAATGATATCATTATTTTGTGTTTAATTTTTTTTCATTTTGATAATAAAGATTCAGAGTGCTGGATTTTAATAGTTTTTTGATAATAAAGATTAAGAGTGCTAGATGTTAATAGTTTTTTGATAATAAAGATTAAGAGTGCTAGATGTTAATAGTTTTTTGATAATAAAGATTAAGAGTGCTAGATGTTAATAGTTTTTTGATAATAAAGATTAAGAAGAGTGCTAGATGTTAATAGTTTTTTGTTAATAAAGATTAAGAGTGCTAGATGTTAATAGTTTTTTGATAATAAAGATTAAGAGTGCTAGATGTTAATAGTTTTTTGATAATAAAGATTAAGAGTGCTAGATGTTAATAGTTTTTTGATAATAAAGATTAAGAGTGCTAGATGTTAATAGTTTTTTGATAATAAAGATTCAGAAGTAATGGCCTGCGAGTTGAGGAAAATGGGTCAAATGTGAAATAGCGAGCTGGTGTCAAAATAAAAAAACTAAATTGGGTTGATTTATTTATTTTCTTGCAACTCATCTATAACCTTTGGTAGTATTTTTCTCGCACACGAAAAAATATGAATAAACGCCTCCATCACATTTTACAGTATGCAGCAGGAAGACTCCGCGCTGGGCGCCCGATTTCTGGTAGAGGACCCCGCAGGAACCAGCGTTTGGTTCCCCGCGGTGCCAGTCACTGTAGCCCGCCTCGGGGAGGGTTTTACCTGCAAAATACAATTGTAAAAGTCCTAAAGAAAATACTTCTAAGAGCGGAATGCGAAAATCCCATTTCCTCAATTAAAATACTTTCATGGCAATCCCACTTTAGCAGTTAACGACAATTAATAACTAGCAACAACACAAAGCGCGGAGCAAACCAACCGCGTCACTAATATAAGTGGTTCGCTTCGTCTGGTGACTCAGCAGGGGTGAGGTATGCCCCTTCCACTTCTACAGCCGCACTCCTTCGGAACATCGCCCTGCACCGCAATGGGAGGGATGGATTCATACGTCCGCTACTCCGGGATACACTAACCCCCAGATTCCTACCCGCCCCTCGTACCCTTTTCCTACCCAGAACTTCCACCCCTTCCCTTCCTAAAGAGACCCCCCACACAGTATCCCCAAAGATGACATGGGCCCTGAGGGGAACTTTTTTCTTCAGGGCCTCCTGTGTTTCCAACTCGATGTTTAAACTAGATACGAGTATCACCCGAGCTATTACGGTTTGATAAAAAGAAGAAAAAAAACGAAATTTCTGAGCAACGAAACCGGTGAGTATTTATTTTATTAGCTTTTATTTTATGTTAAAGAGGAGCTAAAAATCACTTATTTTAAAACCGATGTCCTCGGTTTATAACTGAGTTGGCAACACTGGTGGTAAAATACCATTTACAGTGCACGCCAAACTTTAATGCTGACCTGAACTTGGTACGATCCATTCTTGCGCAGGCAAATAAGCGAAAGAGAAAGATTTGTAAAACATACGTGCGATAGAGAAAGGCGTCAGCGGGGAGGCATGCCTCTTTTCTGACCTTTTATTTTTAATTTTTTACTTTAGCTCCACACAGGAGGCCCCGAGGAAAACAATTCCCCTCAGAGCCTTTGTCATGTCATCTTTGGGTATGCTGCGTGGAGGGAATTTTTAGGAAAAGGAAGGAGAGCAAGTTCTGGGAAGGAAAAAAAAGGTGAGGGGTACCCACCCCTCACCTTTTTTTTTCCTTGGGTGGGGTTTTTCCAGTGGGTAGGAATCTGGATATCAGTGTGTCCAAGAGTGACGGACATAAGAATTCATCCTTACCACAATGCGTGGCAATGTTCCGAGAGAGTCCTGCTGTAGAAGTCAAAAGATCTCCTTCAACCAGTCTCTTCCGATCCGGTTGGTGCGCAGACACATCCGCCGCCAAGATCCGGACAAATCTCACCTATGAACCTGGGCACCCCTGTTAAGTCATCAAACGTAGATAACCAATTTGGGTGACCTATAGCGAGGTGTTGGTTATCCAATAAATAAATGGTTGAGTGGGCAGTGGTTGAGTGGGCATCGCGTTTGGGTTCCACCCGGGGGTCCCGTGTTCGATTCCTCGGCTGGCTAAGTCCTCCATCATAACACAAGCAACATTTTCGGTTTTCTGTGGTGGTAGTAGGAGATTTTCAAACATTGTTGGGTTATTCGTAACCCGGGAATGTTTGTTTTTCTTTAAAAAGAAAATGGTTCCGGGACGGCGGTACCAATTTATACTCGCCTATTGCGATAATTTCTAGCAATGTTTAAGAAAGAGAATACTTTAACAATGAGTAAATATTAAAATTAGTGTTGTTTTACCATCGATTGTTCTAAATTCTGGTTTAGTCACTAAGTTGGTAACGCCCACCATGACCACGTCCTTACTAAAGCCGCCTGACGTTGCATCAGCATGCTTTATGAATATATCTGCGCAAAGTTTGACTTCCTCAGCGCTGTTGAGGATGATGAGGTTTGCATGTTCGGCTGCACACACTTTGTAAGCTTCATTCCAGCTGGTGGAGGTGGTGTGTAGTTTGTAACAGCTCCCTGGCATCGATGGATAATGTTTATATCCTGCAACAGATAATCGACATCGGTTGTTTAAAGTTTAAATTAGTAAATGAACAATAGAGAACTCCAGTCCATTTTAAATTTTTTTTTTATGAATAATGACCTTCTAACTTAAATAACTGATATTTATTTTTATTTTTATAGTTAGTTTTAATTGTTAAAATAAATGTCAAAGTTTTAATTTTTCAAGATCCCCCGAAAACCACCGTGACGTCATCTGGCCAAAAGTTTTAGTTATTTTCAATAGATGTTGTCATTTTGTATGGAAGAAGTGATGAAACTATTCAATAAGTAAAACGTTATTTAGGTGTAATTATTTATTTATTATATTATATTTATTATATTATTATATTTTTCAATATTATTACGGGAGATTGGTATAAAAATTGTTTGAAATTATTATTTTTTTAGCTTTACGAATCGAAATCAATATTAAGGAAACCGAAGCATGAATTTCGTATGGATCTGGAATCAGCTGTTCGACCGCCGCCATTTTGAATTTCAGCATTGGAGCGTTTTATGGAAGCGGTAACGTCACGCCTCGCAAATTCAATAATACCAACTTGACAGGGTGTTTTAATGAACTGTTTTAAAATTGACTTTTTAATATTTTTTTTAAAACTCTACGTTCAATATTATTTAAAACTTATATATTCAGAATCAGCGTTTATTGGTCTATATGAACATATTTTTTTAAAGCCATAATATTTTTCACTGGAGTTCCTTATTGTGATGGGAAATTAATTTTTCATTAAGATTCCTTGTATTGTGCCAAGTACATATGGGATAGAATCTCCGAACTACATTGCCTGCTTCCAGATACGTACAAGAGAATCCAGCAAAATTAAAAAAAAATCAAAGTGATGCTTTAAAATAATATGTTTTAAGTACGTTTATGGAAGAAACTCTTACGTAATTTGCTTGTAATATTCTATTCTGTCGTTGTTCCTTTTCTCTCCTTTTCTTTTTCATTTATTTATTTATTTGTACATCATTTTTTTTTCATTAGCTCCACACAAGAGGCCGTGAGGAAAATTATTCCCCTCAGGGCCTTTGTCATCTTTGGGGTTGCTGTGTGCGAAGTCATTTTTAGGAAAGGATGGAGAGGAAGTTCTGGGAAGGAAAAGGGTATGTGGGGCGGGTAGGAATCTGGGGGTCAGTGTGTCCAGGAGTGACGGAAGTACGGATGCGTCCCTTCCACTGCGGTGCAAGGAGATGTTCCGGGAGAAGTCAAAGGGACTCCCTCAACCATTCTCTCCCGGTCCGGCCTACCATGCAGCTGGCGGGGAGACGCATCCGCCGCCAAGACCCGGACACATGAATCCGTGCACCCCTAAAAAGTCACCACACGTAGCGAACCACTTGGGGTGACCCGTGGCAGAGGTGTTGGTTATTTATTAAATGTTTCCCGGGCCGGCGGTACATGCCCACCTCGATTAAGATCTAGTTCTTGTTTTATTTTAAACTTATGTTTTTAATATCAAAATACCTATGTAAAATTGTAACTATTTCTTCCCACTAATGATTTGGAAGTTCCTCCTGTTCTTAAGGGTCTACTATTTGTATTTCGACCGATTTCTTACATATCTCCCTTAAACATTTGAAGTTTTTAAGCTCTTAAAAAAATATATGTTATTTTTGAAGATAATATCTAGATACGTTCCACGCCGAAACGCAAATTATAAGAAATTCCCTCGATAGAAAAAAATCGCAAATTATTTTAAACAAGTCTATTTCTTTTATTTTACAAGTTATATTTGTGAAAAAAATCACAATGTTTCTTTAAATGATACGTTCCACAAGATTTTTGCTATATTTTAAACGAGTCGTGTTTTATTAAGCTTTTTCGCAATTTTCGCTGCTATTACACGACTTAAAATATTAGCGCGCTCTGTCCAACATTCGTAATTACATATCTCTCTATCTTCTTCTTTTTCAGCGCCGTGCGTTTCAAGAGTGCGGCCTTAAATGAGTTCTTTAACTTATCGGGATTGCCCTAGCAAGAAAAAAAATCTTAACTCATTAGTTAGGGAGTTAGTTGAACAAGGAAATGGCCTTCATGTGAAATACTTACGCTGTTGGGAGAAAAATCTCAGATATACATGCCAGTGAAAATCTTGCTTTTGGCAAGTGGCTGGCATGCTAATTTCTCGCATGTTTGTAGGTCAGTATACACACGCTAGATACAGGCATGCTAGCTACTCACATCTCTAGTTGCGTGCGAACAAATAAGAACAACACATTTTATTTTTGTTAAGCGGTGAACCTGTATTCCACACGTACAGGAAGCTGCGATAGTGCACGATGAAGTAAAGTCTTCATCTCACCACTGAGCCATTTGGATTGCAAAAATACAAACTTGTAAAAAAAAGCAACCAAACAATATGCACACACGTGTTTACTCTGCTAGCTACTGACAAAGCACGTTCAGCAGCGATCAGGAGTTATTTGTTATGCACAATTCGCGAAACAAAAATTACCCGTCTTTTCCACGAACTTTGTCGAATGTTTCATTTATACAAATTCTTGAATGTCGAAGGGTTAAAGAGATGCTTATTAGTGTTGCAACAGAACTCTGCTTCCGCTTCCGCTTCTGCAGAAGTTCCGCAAGTTTTTTCACTTCCGTTTCTGGTCCCGCAAACTTCATAAAAGATCTCCAAACGGAAGAAACCCGGTGGAAGACGATAAATACACTATCGCGACTTATTTGGAACCGCGATATAAATCGCACTTTTTTACCAGCATCATTACAGAGCAGGTTGAATCTAAATTACTTAATGCGACGATTAACACTATTACGATTAGAACCAGACAATCCAATTCCATCCAAGATGATGACTGCGTACCTTCCCCCAAAAGAAACCGAATTCAATTTGCGATTGAAGATATCGAAGTGCAGTCTTCTACTTCAAAATCATCATCATCATCATTACAAACATTGGAATCGATGTTAAGTGTAAATGAAGACCAGGAGGAGAACTCTTCAACAACTGACGATGGTGACAATTTATTTTTAGAGATACATTCACACCTTCGGGAGTACAAGAAAGAGAAGAGACCATTTTTAGGAAGCATTGTACATATATTTTCGAGACATTGCACATATATTTTCGTATGAACCGGTGGAAGCAATTTTTAGCCATAAGTTGTTTTTAATTGTTTGTCTAGTTTGTAGTTTCTCTAGATTTTAGAAATGTATTGTAAGTTTGTACAGCGCCCTTGAGGTGATTTTTCACAAAAACGGCGCTATATAAATCAACTTTATTATTATTATTATTACCTCTCCATGAGGATCCCCTTATGTTGTGGAAAGTAAATGCGCACAAATACCCCCATCAGACTGAAAGGCGTAAAAGCAACCAAATTACTTATTATTAAATATAATTTACCTCTGTTTAATTTCGAGTAATAAAAGTACAAACTACAAATTTAATTAAACAAATCTTAAAAAATAAAATTGTGCTTTTTCTTCATAGTATTAACACTTCCGGTTCCGTTTCCGCTTCCGCTTCCGCTAAGATTTACTTTTGACATCTGTTTCCGTTTCTGCTTCCGTTAAGACATTTCCGTTGCATCACTAATGCTTATATTGGCAGCCCTGTGAATATTGTGTAAGATTCTGATGCTGTTGATATTTCTATGGTGTGAATTTGAAATAACGACTGCAGACTCTTCAAAATGGCTGACGGGTATAATACTCTAAACATATTCTTGAATGTCGAAGGGTTAAAGAGATGCTTATATTGGCAGCCCTGTGAATATTGTGTAAGATTCTGATGTTGATATTTCTATGGCGTGAATTTGAAATCACGACTGCACACTCTTCAAAATTGCTGGCGGGTATAATACTCTAAACCAAAAAACAGCTGATAACCACCAACGGAAAAAAAATAATGCTGCTACATACAACGAGGCCGGCAAATCGTTCCACAGCCGAGCTGTTGAACTCAAGAACCAGTCGTAGAAACGACCCGTTCTCATGTGACTAATGTCAACCGTGTACAAATGTTGAGCGTGCGTTTGGCGTGTTTCCCGACTATGCACCGGTGCCGAGGGGATCAATGACGCCAGTTCCTCGGAGCATCTTCCATTGTAATACCAGTAGAATAAGGACAGCATTCCCACCTGGCGCCTGTGCTCTAAAGATTGCAATCCATTTGTTAGGTTAGGAGAGTCTATCAAACGGACCGCCCGTTTCTGCACAGAGTCAAGGGTTTTTTTCAGGTATTTTGGGGCTCCAGACCAGAGGTGGCTGCCGAATTCAACCGTGGGGCGCACTTGCGATTTGTACAGGGTTAGCAGTTGTGTACTATTAAAGTATCTGCGTGCCCTGTACAGTATGCCCAGTTTCTGAGAGGCTAACTTATCTCTGGCCTCGATGGAGCCCCCGTACCTGAGCTGAGCTGGTCACTTAGAGTTACACCAAGCATATCAATGGAAGGCCTGTTCGGGAGAATGCTTTCGTTGAAGGAGACTAGATTATCATTTTGATCCCTTTTAAACGTAATCAGACATGATTGGGTCTTTGAAACATTAAATTCGACGAGGTTATTCTTACCCCAAGAGGAAACACTCGAGGTAACCGTCCATTCTTTGTTTCAAAGCCCTTCGAGCCATTGGGGTTTGTGAGCCCTTTGGAGGCTTGTCAAACAAAAAGCTATCATGGACTGTACTGTCATTCGCGTAGCAATGAATCGGTGCACACGTCACGTATTGATTTTTCCCATGGGACTTTTTCCCCAAACAGTTTTATATTCGGGGGTTGTTTTGGCTTTCTACGTGTAAAGATAGTCGCGACACTTTTAGTGGGATTTATTGAGATTCGTTTAGTTCTAGATTTGATTTAGTCTAGAGGAATTAATACTGTTACGAAGAAAGTTGCGAGTCCTAGCATGGAGATATTCTCGTGCTTGTCTGCTGGTTTTCTGGCGTTCGGCTTCGCCCGATTGTAGTGATAATCTAGCAGAGTTATTGCGAATATTCCCTTTCCTTGATGGGTTATGGCTTATATCTGCATTCAATGTACCTACAGATCCAGGACATCGCCAAACACCCAATTACAACATAGTTTAACATCGATAAAGCGACTAGGCTGAAGTGTTTATAACAAGGTGAAACATGGGAGGTGGGCCATGAAAAAAGATGTAGATTTTTAAAATTATAGTAAAATAGACTTTTATTCATACCTGTACATGCTTTGGGAGCGATGGGGTCCTCCTTCGGATTTAAAATATTCTGCTCGCACACGAAAAAGAGTTTCGACGAGGCACATGGCACATCATTCAGCTGGAAGGACCCGCGCGGGCTGTCCTTATGCTGCGAGAGCGCCCCGCAATGATCCGTTCTGTTGGAAGGGCTCCCGGGGCCCCAGTCGCTGTAGCCTGCCTCCAAGGGAGTCCTTCCTGGAAAATACAGATTTTGGAACTCATAAAGATAAAATCAAGTTGGGCAGAGGAAATACTTGGACATTATTTAGTTTTGGTCACAACACGCACACGTATGTTCTTATTTCTCAATGACAGACGAGCGCGATCATTTTCGCAGCGAAAAACCATTTTGATGTTGTTGCTTTTTTTTTCAGAAGGTTAAGAAAATGGTTTCTGTGTTTATATAACCCTCCCCGAAAATTTTGTACAGCGATATTCGTTAAATAAGTAGATAAAGGCAAATCATGTTAAAGAGGTCACAGTAGAATCATTTGTGCAAACTGATAGAACCTATCAAAAGTTTAAAAACAAAATCGACTAATTTTCGACTTTGAACCAGCCGCTCGCAGTAAAAGATACCTACTGGGTAAGGTTCATAGAAAATGCATTTTAGAAGGTAAGCTCATCAAGAGGGTGATTGGTTAAAATTCATGACGCTTGCAGTCCATGTTCCACTGGGAGATTTGAATTAACTGCAATACAAGCGGCAGTATTTTACTTTAAGGGGTTATATAGAGTCAGGAGGCTTAAAACAAGGGATTTTTCAAGAATTTTTCCTGAAAAGACTTTTAAATTTATTAAACTAAAAATTTGTACACATACTTAAGCGCCCTTGAGGTGGTTTTTCACAAAAACGGCGCTCTACAAGTTGTCCAATTATTATTGTGGTAAGTTTTAACAATATTTTAAGATTTTTTTTGCAAAAATAATAATTGAGAAAGCTGCTGATGTCCAGAAGCTCCTCTCAAAAAAGGCGTCTTGCGGTGACCATCATATCTCTAGACTGGATCATTTAAAATGAAAAAACCAAATGGATTTCGTTATAATAATAAATGTTCCTCTAATTAATCGAAGGACAGAGCAAAATAATTTTTTTTGACTAAACGGCGGTTTCTCAAAAAAAAAAAATCGATATTTTACCAAAATTTTAGCCTTATATTGTTTATAAAAAAATATGTATTTATCGGCGAGAACAGGCCTTCGATTAATAAGTGTAAAATATACTTGTGTTTATTTGAGACTGATCGGTTAAGCCGTTTCGGAGTAATCTTGGTCACCGACTTTGAAAACACAGTTTTGAGAAAATCGCGTTTGAAGTTTGTCTCCTACTTTCAAATGCTCTGACACGTCTTTACAAATATGCGTGTAACTTCGAAAATAATCGCCGGATTTACTTGAATTTTCTTTGTGTGTACTTAAATACACGTACATTACGAACATAAAATAATAAAAAAATCAATTTCTTGAAAATTCTAACTGTATATAACCCCTTAAGCTACGTCATGCGCTCGGATTTTCGGAAGGACTAGTTTTCTTTCGAAAAAGGCCCGTATTAGTTAATTTTATTTAGCGCAATTTCTATGAACCTTGTCTACTGGGTGCATAGCGACGTTTATCAGATTTTGATTAAATTTAGACAATGTCGTCCTTTTTTTTCATTCTTCGGTTTTATTTTGGATCCATCCAGTACATCAATGAATTTCATTGAAATGGTTCCTGTTCATTAATTTATTAAGAGTGCTTGGTTAGACTCAACTGGAAAAATGTCATTTCTAAATCCACTTCTAGACGTAGCGAAGCTTTTTTACAAAAAAAATTAAATTTTTTCGAAAGATTGTTATTTTATTTGGTAGAGGCTTTTTTTAAATTTTTAAAAGTTGGATTTTTTTAGTTAAAAAAATTTTATAATGTTGGCCGATACGCAAATTTGTTAATTAAAAAAAAAATCTTATTCAAGACTTATTTCATACCATATAATCATACAGTATAATAAAGCAATACGTTATCTAGTTACCGTATGTTTAAAAAATTTTATTTTAGTTCAAATAAAATCATTTAAAAAAAATCCGAACACGTATTTGTGACGAAAATTTCTCTATGTTGTCTATCTAATTACGGTCTTACAAATTAATATATTTCAGATTTTTTCGCACATTTATTTTGCTCGGACATTATTGAAAAATTATAAATACTCATGATCAAAAAATAATTATGAAAAAGTATATTATATTAATATTTTTTACATCACGTGTTTGAGCATCTTTCTTGCCAATTTGAAAGACCAATATTCAAAATCATTATCCGTTTGAACGCGGGAGTGATAGGGCGTGTCCGTGGCGTTTCTCTAAGCAATATTAGCCGAGTCGAGACGGAATCGTAAGGTCACTAAGGAAGGCAGAACGCTGCGTTTTGACAAAATCGGAATTTTTGTTTGCTGGTCATTCGCTCTTAAATACCAAAAAATAGTGTTATACTCACCATCGATTGTCAAATACTGATTTTTAATAATCAAATTATTAATTCCCACCATAAAACTGTCACGAAAATCACATTGCTGTGATGAAGTAGCAAGGGCGTATTCCATGAATATGTCAGAGCTGAGTTTGGCTTCCTCAGCGCTGTTAATGATAATAAGGTGTGCTTGTTCGGAGGCACACACTTTGTAAGCGTCGATCCAGGATTTAGCGGTGGTATGAAGTTTGTAACAGCTGCGTGGCATGGATGGATAATTTTTATATCCTGTAACAATAAGTAAAAAAAAAACGGTTGTTTTACAGCGTAGGCAGGAACGTTGCAATAAAAAGATTGTTTCAATTTTAGTTTAAAAACCACTTAAGTAGTCCATGGTATGTGAAAATAAAAGCAATCAGTTTCAAACTTAATCAAACTTCAGGGTAGAAGGAAATTCCTTGGGCGTCATTAAGGCGTCGTATCCGAGCTCGAAAAGAAAAAGATGGAGAGATATGTAATTACGAATGTTGGAGAGAGCACGTTAATATTTCAATCGATATAATTGAAGCGAAAATTGTGAAAATGTTTAATAAAACACGACTCCTTTAGAATAGAGAAAAAATCTCGTAGGGATTGTCTAAAACACGTTCAAAGAAACACTGTGAATTTGTGCATACTTGTTAAATAATAGAGACAGGCTTGAAAATAAAAATTTTCGGAGCATACTTTGAGATTTTTTTCTATCGAGGGAATTTCATTTAATTTGCATTTCGGCGTGGGGGTTGTAGAGATATTATCTTAAAAAATAACATATATTTTTTTAAGAGCTTTAAAATTTCAAATTTTTAAGGGAGATACGCAAAAATTCGGTAGAAATTCGGATAGGCCTTAAAACAAAAACTTTATGGTATTACTTTATTTTAATGAATAGATTATCTGCTTGCGGTTTAGGGACTTATTAAGAGTGATTATTGTTTCGGATACAAGTTTGCATCATAAACAAAATCGTATTTAAAAAGTAAGTGCATTTTTTATAATTTGCTCTGAAGTGAGTGGTTCAAACTTGTTAACTTGGTACGCATACCTGATTGACAAGCATACTCGTACACTGGATTGGTGATACCTCTCCTGTCGTGTATAATCTTCCTCTTGCACATAAATAGAAGTCGTGAATCACAGGATTTTTGGTTCAGATTTCTTCCCAAGCCCACCATCAGAGTGCCACATTCTTCATTGTTATTCATGTTGTCTGGTTGTCCATCCTGCCATTGGCTGTAGCCCGCATTCTCCAGCGTCTGACCTACAATACCAACAAGAAACTTGAAACATAAATGCATTTAAAATAACCCTTAAATTCAAATCAATTAGCATGTGACCAATTTACAAGTTTTATTGTGAAGTTCAATAGACTCTATCAATTGCATGGCGTTCTGAATGGACACCAACAATTTGAACACGGAAATAATGATACAGGTCTATCTGTAACTCAGTTTGGGTGTAGAAGGATTCTCCCCCAATCAATCCGAGTCTCACCAAGATATTGAACGTTTTATTTATTTATTTTTTTTTTTTTAAGTGACTAAAGGATTTATTATTTATTTATTTTTTTCTTTTTTTACATTATTTTAGGAAAGAATGTGTCCTTACTGGGGTACCCCGTTCTAAGGTCACATTTTACATGTTTTGTGTTTGAATACCTATTTTAAAGTATTACAAGATGAAAATTAAAAAGTTAAAAAGTTATATCTGAAAGAAAGCACAATACAAGCATTAGTCTTTATTTGGTTGCAAATTGTATTTATGTTCTTCCTTCCCATGTCCATAATCCATATCTTAATTCTTTTTTGAAGTCTTTTATTTTTTTAACGGTTTTTATTGCAAGTGGGAGTATATTAAATAATTTTATAGAGAAGTATTGCATATTTCTTTGTCCAAAAGCCGTTTTAGTTGTTGGTTGGTGGAATACATGTTGTAAAGTGGATTTTGTGAATCGGCCCGAGTTTGTCTGTTCAAAGTTTTCCTGGTTTTTTAATGCGTACATTAGAATGTTTGTTTGGGTGTAGAATGATTCCCCCTCAATCAATCCGAGTCTCACCAAGATATTGAACGTTTTATTTATTTGATAAACTTTCGTTTTATTTGAAAAATATTCTATTCAGTGTTCCTACAAATGATAGGGCATTTATAATGCTGATTGAAATATTAAATTAACAATCCTTGATTATGTAGGTACTTGCTAATGCGGTTGTATGCTTACTACACAAAAAATAAATGGTACAGGCGCCTTTAGCAAACCGCGCCGTATTCTTAACGCACGGCTTGGAATGAAAAAAATCATCAATGGGCAACTTTGGTTGGGAGAGATCGCCCACAGATGGCAGTTCCATCTCAATGGAACTGCCTGCTTTTAATGGGTGAGCTTGTTAACATATGATTTACCGTGAATGCTGAATCGACAACACTGTAATAAAATTGAGTTTTATGTTGACATCTAGAAGGCCCAAGAACTAAAGAAGAATAATCATGATTACATAAATTTAAACATCTTACATACTAACTAAGGTTAGCAATCAATTGGATACGATATGGGTAATTTATATAGTTTCCTGAAAAAAGTGTGGATGGATTTAAATTTAATTTTTTTTTATTCTTGTTCATCAAAATAATGAAAGCGAATAATAATGTAGGTATTATAATGTAAAATGTATGTAGTTCAGATTTCTAGTTATTGAAATGAAAATTTATTTTTCTTTTTTTTTCTAGAATAAAAACCATCCGACGATGACTATTAAAACCTAATATAAATATAATGAGGTGTGATAAGTAAACTTTTGAGCATACCGTCGATTGTCTCATATTGCCCTGGGAGAATCAAGTTATGAAACCCAAGCCAAATATTATTCCGGTCAAAGTTGGTATCCAGTGAGCTACTAGCGTATTCATTAAATGAGTCCAAGCAGTGTTGAGCCTCCTCGGCGCTGTTGAGGACCACAAGGCGAGCTTGTTCGGCCGAACAGACTTCATAAGCGTCGTACCAGGTCCTCGGTATGCGGTGGAACTTAATACAATGATCGTCTAACGTTGTCAACTTTTTGTATTCTGGAAAAAGTTATGTAAATTATTTACAATCTGCCTTTTCTTGTTTGACATTTAGTTTATGTTTTTATTTAATTTAACATTCTTGTTCTTAAGTTTTAGGCATCACGCCTGTTTTACATACTAAAATTAAAGAAATAATAACTAATAAAATAAATAAGTAAAGTTGTACGACATGGTTTACGAAAAATTATCTAATGGTTCATTAAATTAAATTATAAAGACGGGTTGTTTGAAAAAAATTGAACAATTCTTCAAATATTTGAAGTTAATTTTCATATTCTGTGTAAGTTCTGTTAATATATCATTACAGGCCGGTTGTTTCTTAAAACTGAAATAATCAGAACTTGAATAGAACTTCCACATAACACAAAACATTAACTTCAAATATTTGATGAATTGTTCAAATTTTTTTAAACAAACCGTACTTAGCATTGTATTATTAATAATATGATGGATACAGTTTCGTTATTTGCGCAAAATTCATACAAAATCTTAAATTCTCGTGGGGTACGAGGAAACCAGATGCTTATAATATCGAATGCGACTGTTCTAGTCGAATGATTACTAAAGCATTATATTGCTGTTTTTTTTTACATAACATTGGATTTTTCCATACCTGGGTCGTAAGTCCCACAATCCACATTAACTGTCAGATTGTTGAGGGCTTTCTTGCAGATAAACCGGCTGGGCGCCTCACAGGGCCCATCATGGTATTGCCCATTTCGAAGCAACCGCACGCAGTCTCTTCCCTCACCAGGGTTGGGGTCTGGATGGTTCAAGTATAATTCTGAAGTTGGAATGCCTATAAAGAATTAATAACGAAAATAATTATATAAATTATCAAGAAGCGACAACAATTTCACCGGAAAATTTTTCGGTGGAAATCATTTCGGCGGAAATCATTTCGGTATTTTTGGATATTTAATATTTTTTCAGTTTTTGAATATTCTTTCATACATCCGCTTTGTTTGATACACACATTTTGTAAATATTTCTCATTGTAAGAACCTAAATCTTAATCTAAATAATGTAGAGATAAAAAAAGCATTTCGGCACTACCAGTGTCATCATCGGTGCACACAGCGTAAATTAATAAAAAAATTTACATAAAGAAAGTACTCTTTACAAGATACGGGACATACTTTGGATTCGCGATATCTGAGCATAAAATATTATTATCATTTTTTCAACTTGATGAGTTAAACCTCAAGTTGTATTATTTAATCAAATGAAGAACTAAATTAGCGAAACTCAATCGAATATTTGAACACAGAAAAATCAGAAAAAGATACGAGGACATCTGGGACTCGAATCCAGGACCTTCGCCTTGTCGGGCGCGACTCTACCAAATGAACTAATGTGTCCATATCTGATTCGGTCATGTTTAACCAGAGGCGTAGCTAGGTAACCAATGACCTTGGTGCAAAAAAACTGAGGCCCTAACTAGACGGTTTTGGTATTATCAAGTCAAAATATAAATATATATAAATACTTTAAAGGAAAGGGCTTCTAATTTATCATTAGTTCTTTATCGTGTACTGCATGGCACAACAAAACTACTTGTTGCATATGTATGTGCATGAACGTCTTGTGTGAGTTTAGTGATCGCCTAGGTTCTACAGGTGAAGAGTTTAGGAACGTATACTTGGAATAATAATATTGGTATTAAGTAATAAAGCGAAGTAAATCAAAAGGTTTATGCACGTTTGTATGTAAAACAGTTTATTGAACATAAAACATTAATAGTATGTAACACACCAAGGGAAGAAAGTAGGACATTTCAACACTCATGTAAAATTGACTCCCTTGCTGAAGGCGAGAGTGACAAACACGCGGACTAGAATATCTTACTTTCTTCGCTAGCGTGTATACTATTTTCCGCCATATTTATTTATAACCGAAATTTAAAATTTCTGCCTGTTTTGCGGGAAGATTAGCGCAGATGTCAAACTATTTAGTTTGTTTGCTCATAAGAGTAAACTGGCACTTACGTCCCGCAAAACGGGGCAGAAATTTAAACGTTCGGTGCAGATATGGTTAAAAAACAATTTATATACAGATCAGTCATATACAAAGGCAAATATCCCTAAGGGATCTCTTCCAGTTATTATATGAAGGTCAGACCTACCTACTATACTGATGTTTATACTGACTACCAAATAACAAATTCGTTTATAATATTTTCCTAGCCTTAATTTTCGCAAAAGTATCAATGACTTCGGTTAAATCTAGTCTTGATGCGGCTTCGATTGCTATTAGCGATAAATGTCGGAGTAGAGCTTGGCCCATAGTATTCCTTAACACTTCCTTACCGGACCGGTGGAACGCACTTACACTAACGAGAGTTTTACGCTGTATCTAAGTTGTTTTTTAAACCACATACTCAATAATTTGGGTAATCTTAGAAAAACTATTTGGTTTTCGATTTGCATTAAAAAAATTAATATCGCATTACTACTTTTCTTAAAATTAAATAGTTTATAACAAATTCCCGCGAATAATCTGTGCCACCCGCTCCCCTTCCCCTCTGTTCGGGCGTACCCCGTCCCTATCTGCTGAATGTATCGGGATAATTCTAAGCGATAGCAAGTAATTTCTAAGTTGTTGGTGGAAAGGACTGGATCGCGTTCGTTTACACTGCGCATCTCGTTTGCTCTTTTTAAAATGCTATAATGTTCGCTTGCCGGTCAAAGATCATTCGGTCTGAGTCGTTCCGGTGAACACCAATCGCCAGTCGAGATTCGAAAACAAGGTGTTATGTTGGCTACCGGCCCGCCTTCTCTGTTTTCTATGGAAAAATACACGCTATGGTCTAAATTCATTAGAATATTAATTATGGCTTTATTTATCAAACGATTTTTAAAATGACTACTGAAATACGATGAATATACTTCCCTCTAATTATTATCATAACAAATTACAAAAAAATATGTCATTAACACCCTTTAATAAGCAAAACAAATTGGGGTCCCTGAGTGACCTCCCTTCGGGTCATGTGTGATTTTTTCGTTCCGGGACGAAAAGGTTAAACAGTTTTTTATAATTTTTAATTTGATAAATCATTTTTCAGCTTCTGGAGAAGTGACAGGAATTGTATGGAACAGTAACATTGCTGTAAATACTTCTATTGGATTGCATTCTAGCACTCCATATGTTCTCATTATTTCTTTATAGAATTAGTGAATAGTCCATGCCTAAGTTAATTCAGGTAGAAGTAGGTCGTAAATATTAAGAAATTGAAAAGAATAGTTGGGGTCTATTATAACAGTGTGGAATTGGTCACATTTTTGTAATAAAGTTGTTTCATCTACATCCAGTAAAAATGTTGTTGTTAGAAAATTGAATATTTGACTGATTGCACTCATACCACCAAAACGTGCATTTAATTGAGTTATTATTTTGTCTAGTATATTATTGAAAATTGAATTTTTAAATATTTCTTCCCTGATAAATTTTTAGATTTTCAAATCAAAATAGTATTTTCGGTATTTGTTTTTGGGGTCTTATGCCGTGTTGTGCTACCTCCTTCTTTAGCCAACGTTTTGGACAGCGTTACAGTACACATCTGCCCTGATGAAGGACACTGTAACGTTGTCCGAAACGTTGGTAAAGAAGGAGGTAGTGCAACATGGCATAACACCCCAAAACAAATAATGAAAATTTCTTCCCTGTTTCAAAATCGGTAATCAGAAGCTAATTCATCAACATGTTCTTTAATTTTCTTTTGCCTTTTTTCTTTAAAATGGGGATCTGTACCATATTTTCTTGCAGATTCACTGGCTTTGTACGTGAAGAATTCCAAGTCATTTCTATAAATTTGCATCTTTGCATTTGTCTCTACATGTCTCGTCCAAATTGATTGCATCCATTTTTGTAAAGTTTTAGATGCATAATTGATGTCATTCAATACAAGGAACACGAACTCGAAATTCAGCATATTTGTTTTAGTACTTTCTGCTTGACTACGCTCGTCTTCAGTGGAACCCTTGAGAACTGTTTCTGATAATGAATTGATAATATCAAGTAAAATAAAAATAATATAAAGATTTTTGTTGCAATAAAGTTTAAATTTATTTAACGGATTATTTGTATAACGAATTAGAATAGAATAGAATAGAACGTTTCCTTATTGCCTAAACCCGCTAAATATGACAGCGAATCATTCAAGTTGGCAACACAGCACAAATAACAGAAAGAATACGGGGGAATTCCCAATAAGTTTCGACTTCAGTTCGAAACTTGTGTGGAATTCCCCTGTATTCTTTCAAACGAGTTGTCATTATTAAATTAGTACTAACCATAGATTTATATATAACTGGATTGATGACTCGCGTAAATTGGCCGGTCTTCCGGTTTTGACGGCCACCATCTTTAAAGAGGGCAAAAGATACGAGAACTCAGGGAACTTCTTAGGGGGAACTCGCAAATCCCAAGTTTTTTGTTACTAAAAAATGTTTTTAAGCATTTTTCCTTTCTGTTTTCAGTTGTGTTGCATAATGAATTGTAATAAACTAAAACTGAGACTTTTTATATTTCGCATAAATAAATCGCAATATATTTTAAAAAAGGATCCTTGGAACAACTTTACAAAACGAAGATTTATTTCCAAGTAAAATTCAACACTGAAATTTCATTCAAGGTATCACAAGACATACAGTTCTTCATTGTTTTATACTTGTGATAATCTTACATTGTCTTGGATCAGTAACACTGTTGTAGGTGGGGTAGGTAACAATATGTTGAGAAACAAAAAAAAAACTACAAGATTTAATAGGCGTATCATTTTTCATTCTTACAAAATTACAACTTTTATTATCGGAACATCATGTGCCATTAACATGCTAACATTAAATGTACCGACAAGTAAGAAAAAATAACAGTCATACATAATAAATGGCAGATATATATTCAATTTAAAGGTATTAAACATTTATTAAACTTATGTGCAGGCAAAAATTTCATACATTATTAAATAATATAAGTTTGTTGAATTTCTGCCTAAAGTTTGCTCTATTATTATGTAAATTTTCTAGTGAAAATATTTTTGCTTAAGTTTTCAATCTTAATAGCGCAGATTTCTCATTTCTTGCACATCTCTTCATTTTTAAGGGAAATCTGTAATAATAAGTAACATTAGTTAGGTTATTTGAAGTTATTTATTTACGGACAAATAGTCCACTCAATATAATAATAACACGAAAAAGAAACAGAGATGACGTGAAAGGAGAGCACATATAAATGAAGAGCAATGACAATACGAATGTAATATAAAAAGTAGGTACATATAGAAGATAGATACAAGTCATAGCTTGAAGAAGGTTTAAAAGTTTTTAAAAATTACTCATTGCGTATCGACTGTCGTAAGTCATTTAGGCTTACACCAAAAAATTCAATGCTTTGTCTTGAGTTGACAATTCTCGACAAGAATAATGATTGTATTCATAATTAGTAGAATGTTGATTGAGAAACAGCAATTCATTATTTCGGAGTCTACGGGAAGGGATGTTGAAAGGATGAGTTGTAACAATGCAGGTGTGTCAGTAATACTGTCGATAATTTTGAATATGCCAATAAGATCAGTATTTTCTATGTTTTTCAACAGAAGAAATGTTTAATATTATTTATGTTTTTAAAAGATGTTATTTACTCACCGGTGAAAAGATATCCCACTTCCCTTGCGGTACCGATTCGTACAATTATATGAAGAGCACGAAAAAACCATTTTGTTAATAATAAAACGCCGAACAGAGTCAAACTTCAAACAGACGGCTGCTGGCCGCTTCTTTTGCCCGATTCAAAGATGGCGGACGTCGATTTCCGGTGGACCGCTCAAAATTCGCTACGGCAAAGAGAGTCGTCCATCCAGTTATTATGTAAATCTATGGTACTAACGATACGGCAAGAGTCAAATGTAAAAAACACTGTCTTATTTGACTAGCGTAGTACTTAGTATAGGCGAAATCGCGTTGGAGGGAGAATAGAGAGCTTTTTTGGCAGTTATTTGTCAATTATTACTACCACGTGCTCTGGAGCAGTAATTATGTGTCTAAAATGTTTTAAATATTATTTTCTCACATTTTCTCAATTTTGAATGGAATCTAAATGGTAGGTTTTATAAAATGAAATAAATACTGTTCAATGTAGCCTCAATGTTAAATGCAAAAAAAATTCAAAGTTCAATATCTTTTTACTGGATCTCGTAGTTTTTCAAAAATTTAAGACATCGTTGTCTTATCATAATCTACTGATATGCCAAATTTTAGATAATTTTAAACAGTAACTTCCTGACCGATAGTACTACCTTAAAGCCGTGTTGCAACCTATTTTATTTACATTACAAAAGTGGGAGAATTTGCTGGTCAGGGTCCGAGGGCCCCTTGAGCTTGGGGGCCCCGGTGCACAGCACCGTCTAGCCCCTTAGTAGCCACGCCACTGTGTTTAACTGCATCATACATCGACTAAGAATTACCAACATTATCTTCATTTTCTTAAAGCATGATTATATTGGCTGCTATCTTTACGTGTGATTGCAAGATTCAAACCCGAACTTAATGCCATCTGTTGCATATTAAAAATAAAAATGGATAAAAATTTATCGAAGACACTATCTAGATAGCATTTAGTTTGGGTTTGAGTTTTGCAATCATACATAAAGATAGCAGCCAATAAAAATATGCGCTAAAAAAATGAAGATAACTATAACTAGATGCTGAACCAACAGGCGAACACATTTATGATGAGTTTTTATCTTGTAAATTACTGCAATGTAAGTATGCATACATTTTTCCTTTAACTAACAATCACGCATGCAGGGACATTGGAGGGTCTAGATTCGTTTAAAAATAAATGTAGTTTCCCTTTCACAAAAAAATTAGAGTCCTGACGTGTGCGGCTAAGGAGGTTAAACAATCAGTTTCCTCACACAGCCGTTGGGAAAGTGGTGGGGTCCCCTCCAATTATCTGTTTTCAGGTTTTCGATTGAGTTTCGCTAATTGTCTTCATTTAAATAAATAATATTTTTATCTGGATTGACCAAACTAGACAATAGCTGATGGTGTTGCTGATCTAAACTCTCCAACTTGACACATCTAGGAACTCCATAAAAAGACGCATGAAAAAAAAATCAAAACATGAGAAATTAAAAATGAATAAATACCATTGATTGCCACGTAGTTCTGTTGTTTGAATAAGTCATGTATCCCAATCCACACATTGCTGGTGGAGCTGGCCATGTAGGTTAGCAACGACTTCATCTCCTTCTCAGATGTTGGCACCGCGAGCTCAGCGCTTTCCAAAGAACACATGGACACCGCCTCTCTCCAGCCCAGCGCAGCTTTGTGTTCTTTAAAGAACGCATTATAAGCGGTGGAGTAAAAGTAGTCATCTCTGAAGAATGGCTCAGGGTCTTCGGCTGATACGACTAAAATAAAACTCAATGTTAAAAATATTTGCTGAAATTGTAAGAGGTTTATTTAAAAAGTAACAATGGGCACGTGGTGTTAATGGCAGATGGCAGTAAAAATCAAAACCTAGTGCTTGCCCAGTGGAAGTTACTAGCGGCAAATCTTAGAAGAGGCAGGCTGACTGCGTGGAAGTAGATCGAGTCGAGCGAGGATGGGAAGACTGGAGGACCGAAAAAAAGGCAGGGGACGACAGATCAATGAATAATATTCACTGAGAAGATCAAACTCCATCCTGCAATGAGCGCGGTGATGATGGGTAAACTTTATTTAATTAAGCTTCTCAAATGACAAGAATGTAGAAATGTTTAATGCCTACTTACCTTCTATACAAGATATGCGTAGAAATCCCAGAAGAAATAAGAGACCGCGACACATTTTACAATAAACTAATGCTCCTGTGTTTCGCCAACAAGGATAAATCAGCGACTCAGATAATGGCGCCAGTAAGAATGATTTATTTCTGAGAGAACACCATTTATTTATACCTACAGCGTATTTTAAATTTTGTGATAAACTTTTAACCTTTGGCGTGGTGAAAAAAACTCTCTTTTGAAAATCCCTCTTTTGGGAAAGTATAAAGAAATATATCAACCGTTTACAATTCAGCCTTAACCTTCGTTAAGACTTTACGTGTTTTAGGTTCTTAACCAGCTCACATAGATCTCATAGAAATTGTTGTGTCTCCCTTACAATCATAGTGAGAAATATGATCTAAACGGTATTTTAAAGAGAAAACACATTATATATTCAAATCTAAAAGTTAATTACAAACTTATAAGTTTGTAGTTAACTTTTTAGTTAGCATTTTTAGCTTTGTTAGTTAGCATTTTTATAAAAATGTACACCTTGATGAACTCATAGTTTTCGACCGCAAATTGAAAAAAAAATTAAAATTCGTGAATATTTTAAGAATTACTATTACATAAAACGACAAAAAAGTGAGATTTTTAACTTTTTTTATTTTTTAAAGTAAGACAAACGTATCCAGGTTACATAAAACCCAAAAATGTTTGAAAATCTCCTACTTCCACCACAAAAAGCGGAAAATGTTGCTTGTGTCATGGAGGACTATATATTTAAAAAATTAGATGGTTATTTCTAATAATAAAATTTTGAAAACGTATTTCTTTACCTTTCAAAAACAGTTTTAGTTTTCGGATACGTTCACAAATATCCCATTTATTTGGATTCTATTGCAAAGCGGAAATAATTTAACCTTCTAACAAAATACGCCCGATTTTCGAAGGGATAGAAAAGTGGTTTAGTTTCGACCAGGCATATATTTGGACCACAAAACACGCCCACAAGGCTTTTCTAGGTTTGGATTGTGCGGTTGACATGTTTTTCCACGGTTTTTTAACACTTACTTACATTTAAGGAACTCGTTAATTTAACGGATTAAACTTTTTAGATTTAGAATTCAGAGATCATGGGTTAAAATTCGTGTGGTTTCACAATTAATTCTTTCAAATAATGTATTAGTAAATTTTCTGCATAGACTGGAAGATACTTTCGGTATAATCCTGGTGAAATACCACCATTCGAAATGAACACATTTTTTAAAATGGCTTTAGCCAAAACGTTTGAAATTCGAAAAAAAGGAAAATATTTTAACTCCACATCCTATTTTGAAAAATCTGTGTAAAAACCCGGCAACGCCAGGGTTCAGTTCTTTCAATATAAAGTAAACAGCCGCAGAAAGGTTAATATTTTTTAGTCTTATTTAAATAATACAAAAGAAAATAACAGTGTTATCACAGTGATACAATGATGACCATTTGACCAGATCACGGAGAATACAAGGAAAAATAACAATGATATCTTTCATTGACATCCGTCCCCCGCCCACACATCAGTAGGTCCAAACCGCATCTGCATCCGGCAAAACATGTTAGTGGAAATAAAATCATTTAATATTTATTTACGTAGGTACCTATCCTGAAAAACACCTACCATGTTTATTCCAGTGTATTCGAAGACGAAAATTATTATTTTCTAACTAACTAACCATCACGCCGTTTTCCCGTAGGGGTATGCAGAGTCTCATACGTACTCTTCTATTATTTTGACTTTTGACATGGCCCGTCTCAAGCATCTGATTCACTTGATGTGCCATGTCTTCCCGGGCGTCCCCGACTTCTTCTACCATTCACATTTGTTTCGTAGTGCTTCCACACAAACGAAGTATTGAAATCCGTATGTCTAAGCAGTTTACAATTTGGGAGGCGGGAATGGGTACCGCCGCCCCGGGAACCTTTATTGGATAACCAACACCTCTGCCATAGGTCACCCCAAGTGGTTCGCTACGTTTGGTGATTTAGCAGGGGTGCCCGGGTTCACGGGGTGAGGTTTGTCTAGGTCTTGGAGGCGGATGACCAGGACACACTGAACCCCAGATTCCTACCCACCCCTAAACCCTTTTCCTTCCCAGAACTCTCCTCCCCTTCCTTTCCTTGAAAAAAACCCTCCACACAGCATCCCCAAAGATGACATAGGCCCTGAGGGAAATAATTTTCCTCAGGGCCTCCTGTGTGGAGCTCATGTAAAAAAAAAAAAAAAAAGTGGCGGCGTAGGGTAGATTGGCAGCCGGGGCGGTTTTGTATTGAGCACCCCTACTTATAATAAAACACCAAATACTTACGAGACTTTATTTTACTATATATTCGATCACATTATTAACAATGATTTCCCTGTCTCTTTCAATTGATAAAATCAAAAGATTGGTTAGTCGCGCTTGGCTCATTGTGGACCTTAAGTAAGATTTTATTAATTTTAACTTTGAAAAGCTTCTTTCACACGAAGCCACCGAAACATAAATTGTTTAAAAACTAGGAACAGGCTCAGAAAGCCCCATTTTACAATGAATCTGAGAAGCTCCAATATATCCCATTCTTGGATAACCGGTTCTTGGGCAGAAATTTTGGCAGCTTTCAAATGGCGCCTAAATCGTAAAATCTCTAACATGATGTCCTCTGCTGAAAATTCATCATAAATTTTTAACAGATTTGGAACCATTCCACGAAGATCTTATTCTGGTGATGTTACCAACGTTTTAAATCGAAATGTAACGAGAATAAAATCCATTGCCCTGTAACGATGGTCTTGTTCTTCGTAAAATCTAACGTGACATTCTAATATTGCTCTCTGCAGATCCTCTGCTAATGTAAGTTCAGCATCTCGGGCTATTTCTCCAGGCATACGTTTTCGAAATCTCTTCCTTCCTCTTTTCCTTTAATCGAAATGTCTAAGTCCTCGCATCTTTTTGTTGCGTAGCAAAGAGCTTTTTCCACTATTTGGTTAGTTTGACATTGAAGAAAATTTTAAAGAGCTTTAATTTTTATTAGACACTTTTCCAATGAAAGCCCAGATGTTTGTTGATACTTTTGTGTCTGATTAACTTGTTCTAGGATTTCACACCAAAAGGAAAGATAGCATAGAAAACTGAAGTCTCACAAAGCTGGTACATGTGTTGATGCTGCTTTTCTTGTTTCGACGTTTTCTTTGTTGGTGGTGGGATTACACGTCTGAAAATCTGTGTACGTGAAATTTCAAACAAAGCTACCGTTGTAATTTGGTTTAGAATTAAAGAATTCATCAAAGGATGGCACCACTTCCGCTAGCAGGTCGCATGAGAACGTGCCCCCCCTAGGTATAAGTGCTACGATTTTGTAAATTTGAGTATCTCCCCCGATATGGAAAGATTGACGGCAATATTCAGTTGAATCACGCGGCTATATATTACATATGACGTTATTGCCTGTCTCGGTTACTTTGTCCCGGTGAATAGCTATCACTGATCACTGGATCACAGTGGATCCTAGGAACGGGCTATTTTTGGAAAAAGTTCCTACCGGATTTATAAAATGGTCACTAACACTCTGACTGGGCGAAGCCGAACCAAAAGCCACCCGCAGGGCCCAGCAGCAAAAACCTGCGGAGCGGGTATTTAACTACTAGTTTATTATTATTCACTCGAGAGCCACCAGGAACATTTCGCGCTCGATATTACGTGCGGTACAAGACCAAGCGCAACATAAATTCATTCTTTTCGCGCTCGATATTACGTGCGGTACAAGACCAAGCGCAACATAAATTCATTCTTTTAGGGAATTGGAAATTATATTCTAAGAAAAAAATGAAAATATAGTTGCGATGCGTTTCAAAATATGATGTTAGTATGTAAGTAGCTAGGTACAACTGTAGGTAGTTATTTATTGATATTCTTTTTAGATGGAGATTTTGTGTGCATTTTTTGGCTGTACGAGTGAGTTGTCGTTGGCACCCCTTGGTGCTTGGTACCCGGGGCGGACCGCTCCTTCCGCCCCCCTCTTACGCCGCCACTGGTAGGAATCTAGGATCTGTGCGTCCAGGAGGCACGGATTATGAATCCAACCCTCCCGCTACGATGTATGACGATGAGTCAAAAGAGACCAGCTGGAGAGAAGAGGTTAAAAGGTCTTCCTAAATCGGCTTGATATGATCCGGCCCGCCACGCAGTTGGTGGGCAGGCGTATCTGCCTTTAAGACCAGGGGTCCTAGCATGGTCCATCGATAAGGAATGATAGGATAACTTTCGGTCACTTCTCAACATTCCCTAGGACAACTGCAGATCGCTAACGTACAAACTACTAACTAAGAACACTTACACCCGTATTCAGAGTCGCTCCTTAACTTTTGTCTAAGTAAAGGCTCGACCTTACCTTAGTAAAGGAAGGAACCGTCCTTACCTTTAACGCCTCTATGCAGAGTCCACACTTTGAGCTTCCTTTCCTAAGTTAGAGACCTTATGTCTACGCCGAAAAAATATTTTGACGTCATCCGAAAATTGTCGATGTCCCGCTTCTATTGGAACAACATACCCCGTTTTGTGACAAGCTGTGTGTTTAAAATTCAAAATTCAAAAACTCAAAAGTTAAAAACAACACCGGCCTTTCAAAAGTCTGCGAATTAGTTTATTTATGCTCCGTTGGTTCATTCGTTTCGCATCGCATTTCGACAATAAATTCGAGATTGTTAATTGCCTAATGAAAAACAATGTGTTTAAACTACTTATATGCAAATATCCCGCCATATTACTTATTAAAGCGTAAAATAGAAATAAGAGAGGAATTAGTAAATGCATCGCTGTTACCTTTTCTAGCCGACATCGTTCTTTAAATTGGCTGTCGCAAGCTTCGTAGAAAATGCGTGTTAAAAGCATTTTCTACAAACCTTGGGCTGTTAAAATCAAGTGACGAAGAATAAAAGTGACGAAGTTCAAAAAAAAATTGTTAACCATTTCCACGAAATTGTTAAACATTTCCATCTCTACTGTTTTACGTCTTCAACAGTAAAAATTGGGAACAAATCATCTACTTTGAAAGGCAAAGGTACCCCTCTCACCAACCTTGAGTTTTGACAGCTAAAAGTCAAGGTAAGCAAGAATGCGCGTGCGCAGTGTCGTAGAGACTTTCGTAGAGCTGTCTCTGAATACAAATATTTTAGAAATCTTAAGGAAGGTAGCTTCCTTATAAAGTGAAGTCACACCGACCTTAGTAGTGTCTCTGAATACAAAACTACGTTATTTAAAGGAAAGGAAGACTCCTTCAACTAAAGTATCGACTCTGAATACGGGTGTTAGTCATTATGAACTTTTACTAATTCGTTGGCAATCTACAATCATGCTAGGGAACGATGAGAAGTTACCAAAAGTTATCCTATCAAACCTTATCGATCGATTGTGCTAGGAGGCCTGATTACACTTCACCTATGAACATGGGCGGCAACACTTCAACACTTGACGGCCTCCGTGGTCCCGAGGCAAGACTCTCGACTCACAATCCGAAGGTCGCGGGTTCGAACCCGGCGTGCGCAAATAAATTTTATTTGATTAATTTGTGTTATTTCACAATTTATTAATTTAAAATAATATATAGTATATTTGCGGCACGTTCCAGAGTGGAAGATGCTATCAGTATCGCCCTGGTGTAAGACCACCATTCAGAATTGAAACGTTGCTTGAAATGGCTTTAGCCGTGTTTAGTGACCAGATCTGAATAGCCAGGTACTTCCCAACCTTCCTCTTCCCTATCTCCTTCCCCTCCCCACTACTTTCAGCCTCACAACATACCCCGATTGGGGATGCCATAGTCTCACTGGCTCCAGACGGGAGCAGTTGGGACTCTTGTGCGGTATTAACTGTAAAAAAAAAAAAAAAAATGGGCACCCCTGCTGTGTCACCAAACGCAGCGATTGCATATTGTAAAGCAATAATTAATTTAAAAAGCAATTTATTTTTTATGTATAATTTTATTTTTTAATCTTCTATAAAGATGACGTATGTTTATGAGTAACATTTTAAAGGCCGCACTCTTGAAACGCACGGCGCCGAAAAAGAAGAAGATGGAGAGATATGTAATTACGAATGTTGGACAGAGCGCGCTAATATTTAAGTCGTAGAATAGCAGCGAAAATTGCGAAAAAGCTTAATAAAACATGACTCGTTTAAAATAGAGCAAAAATCTCGTGGAACGTATCTTAAGTATCATTTAAAGAAACATTGTGAATTTTTTCACAAATATAACTTGTAAAATAAAAGAAATAGACTTGTTTAAAATAATTTTCGGAGCATACTTTGCGATTTTTTTTCTATCAAGTGAATTTCATATAATTTTCGTTTCGGCATGGAACGAATCTAGATATTATCTTCAAAATTAACATATATTTTTTTAAGAGCTTAAAAACTTAAAATGTTTTTTTTTTTTTTTTTTTTTTAAGTTTTCTTTATTCATTGAAATGTTGGTTACATAAATTTTAGAATTTTTCGACCACCATGCTAGGCACATGCCCGTGTTGTGGTGGTCGATTTTCTATATATTACATTAACATATAAGCAATAAAAAAATGTGCGAGAAAATAAAAAATATAAAATAAAATAATAATAAAGAAATATTATAGAATACTGTTAGCGCCAATTATGATTTGGCTGCGCTCGGCTAATATTTCTGTGTTATTTTGGAACGAGAATATTGTTGTTCCATGGCGATTATTGTTCACCCCGCTCTCCCGTTCCCGCCTGCGAGTGATTCCGCACTAAACATTTCGAGTGTACACGCCGCAGTGCATTTATCGCATGATTTTTGTTATTATTTCGCAAATAACGGGACAAGCTCCTCGTGAATTATACCAATCGCATTAAATAAAACGCGTCGCATTTTGATGAAAACAATCCGAAGTGAAAACTATAAAAAAAAACAATTCTTAGTGAAATGCGGAGAGGGAGCACACCTTCCTTTATTCCCAGTTTATTCATGTGAGTAAATAATTGTCATAATAAGTGCATAGAAATTATTTGCTGTAGATTATCATAATCCTAGCTGAAGCAGTTTGGTCCAATCTAGCCTGGATGTTTAATTTAAGGAACCAGCGCGCATTTTTACATTACCATTTACGCACGCGTTTCATTGCTCAAGTTATCGTGCGTAGTTTGAGAGAAATTGTAGGTAGCTCGTACGTGGGTCATCTACGAAAATTAAAAATATTCTTCGTTTCATCATAATTAACAAACACACTGTCAACATGCCGGATGAATCGACCGTCACCGAAATTGAACGCGAGATTAAATTATTAGAAGCGAGGCAGAATTCACATTTTGCAAGGATTCAGAGAATATATGATAGTATAAAAGGTTTGAAATCATCTAATTCAAAAAACATATTTTGTGCTAATGCAGCGTTACTATTGGAAACCAGAAAGGAGTTTATTGAATTAGTAAATAAAATTAATGATTTGAAACTTCAAAGAAATTCAGAATTTGTTCCAAACTTTCAAATGGAGCAATCCTTTGACGATTTATATTCTATAATCCAGTTGACTGCAAAACAAACAGGTGACAATACAATTGAGTTAGCTGACACGCATTCAAAACTAGATAAACCGAATCGCAATATGAAGTTACCGAAATTAACTTTGCCTTCATTTGATGGAGATATAATGGGATGGAGAATTTTTTATGATACCTTTCAGAAGGTTATTCACGCAAACAAAGAACTTTCTGATGCGAAAAAAAAAATTCAGTATTTAATAAGTACTTTGTCGGGAAGGGCGTTAAATATTTGTGCTGGAATTCCAACGACAGCAGAAAATTACCAAGTTATATGGGATGCCTTAATAGAAAAATACGAAGATACCCGGGCGAACGCGATTTATTATTTTGATAAAATTTTGAACATAAAACCAATAACAGTACCGACTGCATTTAATTTAGAAGATTTCATAGATCAATTCCATTCCTCGATTTCAGCATTGCAACAATTACAAATTCCAAATTTATTACAATGTTTCTTCCTTCATATAGGGACCCAAAAACTAGACAAAGAAACAGCTGTAGCATTCGAATCGTCGGTCAGAAAATCGGAGACACCTACATACCACGAATTCATAACATTCTTGCGGGAACAAACCAAGATACTACATAGAACTTCTACATTACCAGATTGGAAATCGCAAGAACACCCGAAGAAAAAATTACACCAAAAACAATATAGCCACGCATTTCTCAGTTTAACGAGTAACAAAATAAAACAGTCTAACTGCGCTGTATGTCACCTTTCGGACCACACATTGATTTATAAATGCCCAACATTTTTAAAAGCATCTCCTAAAGGTAGGTTTGAAATATCGAAAAAACAAAAACTCTGTCGAAATTGTCTAAGTACAATACACTCTACCAACACATGTAAATCGGAAAATCGGTGCAGACATTGTAATCAAAACCATAACTCTTTATTGCATTTTGATGACACTTCACCCAATTTTTCTCATAATGTTGAGCGTGATTTAAATCCCGAACGCAAACCTGAAAATCAGTCAGATAATGTAACATTAAGTATTTTCAATAATGTCGATGCAAACGCTTTTTCTCCAAATCAAAACGTATTATTAGGTACTGCATCTATTAATGTTCTTGATTCCAGGAATAATTATCAGAAAATACGCGTTTTAGTCGATAGTGCATCACAAAATGATTTTATGACAACCGAGTGTTGCAAACGCCTTGGCTTGCCTTTATTCACAGATCGCAATCGTACAACCATTAAGGGTATTGGGGATATTTCTCAACGCATTAAAGGAATGACTAATTTAAAGTTTGAGTCTCGTTATAATAATAAAACATCTTTCTCCATTCGACCTTTGGTCGTGGATCGCATCGCAACCCAATTTCCGGCATCTTCTATAGATATGAATGCATTGTCTTACATAAAGGAATTGCCACTCGCCGATGACAAATTTCACATCCCAGCGGTCGTCGATGCAATCCTTGGTGCCAATATTTTTGGCCAAATCCTACTACCTGGCAAGGTAAAGGGCACTCAGTCATTACCGAGTGCAATCGAGACCAGTTTAGGGTACGTACTAGTAGGAAACGCACCTACTCTCAAGAAAAAAAAAATGTAACTCATAATAGCTTCTCAGTCAAAGTAATGCAGCTCGCAACTAAAACAAGGTTTTTCGTAAACTGAGTTTACACACGCATTTTTAATATCATTTTTCCTGCAACTTAAGTTTATTCTTATAGTACTTAATGATTATTAAGTTAAGTTTAATTAAAAATACAACTACCTATTATTGCTATCGTTCTTATCGATTTTAATTTATTATTTTCTTTTCATAATACTTGCAATAGTGATACGCATTAACGTAATGAGCAATGAACCCCGATGACGTAAATGTTCTTAACGCATCTATTTTTATTTTTATTATTATTATTTACTATTTTTACTTTCTTTGTTCCTTCCGTTGCTATTCGCATTGTTGGTTTGTTTTGACCATTCTGTCAAGGGCGGGGGTATGTTAGCGCCAATTATGATTTGGCTGCGCTCGGCTAATATTTCTGTGTTATTTTGGAACGAGAATATTGTTGTTCCATGGCGATTATTGTTCACCCCGCTCTCCCGTTCCCGCCTGCGAGTGATTCCGCACTAAACATTTCGAGTGTACACGCCGCAGTGCATTTATCGCATGATTTTTGTTATTATTTCGCAAATAACGGGACAAGCTCCTCGTGAATTATACCAATCGCATTAAATAAAACGCGTCGCATTTTGATGAAAACAATCCGAAGTGAAAACTATAAAAAAAAACAATTCTTAGTGAAATGCGGAGAGGGAGCACACCTTCCTTTATTCCCAGTTTATTCATGTGAGTAAATAATTGTCATAATAAGTGCATAGAAATTATTTGCTGTAGATTATCATAATCCTAGCTGAAGCAAATACAAAAGAATATAAAATGATGTAAATTGCTATAGAGTAATTATAAAAGAGTTAGGAAGAATATAGTAGAATATAAAATAATATAGTACTAAAAGTGTTGAACATAAAAAACTTATATATACTAGAAGAATATATAAAAGTAGGTGATCATAAAATATATAAGATCAAAGTAAGTGCTATACAATAAGCAAATAATTAAAGGTTTTTTGTTACGATGGAAATCTATAAGTGCGTGGTTATATTGGTAGATAAATTATATTACACCAATTTTTTGTACAAATAAATTTTAGAATTCATGTTTCAAGTCCGGCGAAATTACACTGGACACAAGAGTAAATTATTATTGCTACATTATTGGACACAGTGTGTGTAGGCAGTGGGCTCATTGGACAGAGTACACGGTACTTGTAGGCACCGTAGAATCTGTTTCTTTAAGGACACATAGTGGTAGTAGACAGTGGTGCCAAACAGTTTTAAGTAAATAGTTTGAGAAGTATTTAAACTTTTTGTTATTAATATTATAGTAATTACGTATAGTTCTTTACAAACAAAAACTTTTATTTGTGGTGTTTAAACATACGTTCTTTAAAGAAATTCTTCAAAGAAATTCTTCAAAGAAATTCTTCGAAGAAATTCTTCAAAGAAATTCTCTAAAGAAACTCTTTAAAGAACTTTCGACCCTTTCCGGATATCCATATTTGGACACCTGTTGCAAATTGAGTAAGTGTACTAGATCTCTTGATGTTGTAATTTAGTGTGTTGTATATTTTAGGTGCGATGTATGTGTATTGCCTTTGTGAAAAAGTGGTTTTTGTTATAGGGACTGTGCATTTTGCATGCGTTGAATAGCGTGTATGTATGTCTTTTTGTGTGGATTTTATTAAACCATTTTTCCAGATATGGATGAGAACTATCTTAATATATAGTTGGCGAATGTCTAGAACTGCTAATTTCTTGAAAAGTGGCTCTGATGGATGAGAAGGGGAACATTTGAAGATGATCCTTAGTAAAAGTTTTTGAACAGTTACTAGTGGGTAAAGAATGGATGCTGCACAACCTCCCCATCCTATAATGCCGTACGTTGCTATAGATTGGAATAGAGCAAAATAAACACTTCTGATTGTATTTATATCAAGAACTGATCGAAGAGAATAAAAAATATAGCATAACTTACGGAGTCTCTTTGTTATGGAGTTAATTTGGGCCTCCCAGCGTAAATGATTATCTATAATGACCCCTAGGTATTTTATTTCATTTGATGGTTCAAGAATTGGGCATGAACAGCTGTTAGTAGAAGATAGTGAGGGAGTGTCTAGATTTTGTGGGCAAGTGTGAATAATTAGTTTAGGAAGGTTTTCTGGGAGAGTGAATTTTCGGATTGAAAAATGTAAATATTGTGTTTTTTGAATATTAAGGGTGAGGAGGTTAGAGTCTAGCCATTTTTTAATTTTGCTCAGTCCAGAATTTGCCTTCTCGACTGTTGTTTTCCATATTTTACTTGTAAATATGATAACAGTGTCATCAGCGAAAGAAATTATATCACCTTCAATATCCAAACTCAACAAGGAGTTCATATATATGAGAAATAAAAGCGGGGCTAGAACACTTCCTTGGGGCACGCCACAGGAAATAGGTAAGCATTTACTTCTATATTCTTGATTAGATTGGATGACTGTTGTTTGCGATCTCTGTGTAAGGTAGTTTTTAAACCATTTCAGGGCAGTACCTTCTATCCCAATCTGTTGGAGTTTTTTAAGAAGAATGTGGTGGGAAATAGTATCGAAGGCTTTAGACAGATCAAGAAAGACAGCAAGAGGTTTATTGCCTTTATCGAGGTTATCTGATATTAGATTGGTGAAGGTTGCAATTGCATCAGCAGTACTACAATCTTTACGAAAACCGTATTGGTTTTTTGAAAGAATTTTATTGTCCTCGAGGAATTTGAGGAGTCTTAGTTTTACTACTTTTTCAATGATTTTGGATAAAGTGCTCAATAACGATATAGGCCTGTAGCTATTTATGGAAGATCTGTCACCTGATTTGAAAATAGGGATGATAGAGGCATGTTTAAGTGATTTTGGGAAAATTCCGGATTGGAGGCTTAAGTTTATAATATGTTTGAGAGGGTTGGCAATAAGGGTTTTTAAATGCTTAGTGAGTTTAGAAGAGATTTTATCTACTCCTGTTGAGTGGCTATTTTTTAGTGATGTGATGATTTCTATAATTTCCGATTCTGTGGTAGGAGTGAAAACAAATGGGGTATAACTCAGATGAGACAGGGATATTTTGCTTGCAAGGTCATGTTCCGAAACATTGTTTCTAGTTAGAATATTATTGGAAAGGTTAGATCCGACTGAGGTGAAAAATTCATTGAAATGGTCTGCGATTTTTACGGAGTCATTACGTGTGTTTGTTAGTGATCGGCCTTCAATGTTAATCTTATTGATGGGTGTAGCCGTTTGTCTAGTGTAGGAAATGTCCTTAATAATACTCCATATTTTTTTCTTGTCATTTTCGGCGTTTATGATTTGTTTTTTATAGTAATCTTCTCTGGCCTTTAAAGTAATTTTTTTGCAAACATTTCTGTATTTCTTGTAAAATATGTGGGATTCATAGTCGTTGGGATTTTTTTTACAGAGTGCGTGCAGTTTATCGCGCTTACGTATAGAATGAAGAATACCTACAGTTATCCAAGGTTTGAGTTTCGTATCATAATGTTTTCTTTTGTCTGTTGTGTTGGATGTGGCGTTCGTTAGGTGGTAATGAAGTGTTTGGACAAAATATTCGCAGGCTAAATTAGGATCATTTTGTTTGTAAAGATTTGACCAATTTTCTTGTGAGACCAGCTCAAAAAGTGTGGTATATGATACTTTGTTTTGTAGAATTTCATGCTGTTTTTGTTTATGTACATTGTAAGAAAGAGAAGTTATGGTAGCGTAGTGGTCTGTGACGGTACATTGGTATACAAGAGATATAGTTTTTAATTTACATTTTGAAAATACATGATCAATACAACTTACAGATGAGCCAGATACTCTGGTGGGTGCTGTGATAGCTGGGACGAAACCTTGAAAAGTTAGCAGGTTTATATAATCATTTGCTTGAGGATGCATGGAATTAATTATGTTTATATTGAGGTCACCAATAATAAGGAGATTATCACAATCAGTTACACAAGATAAAAATTGGTTTAGTGAATTTAGAAAAGGGGTTATGTTGGATGTGGCTGGTGATCGATAAATTGAAAATATGGTTACGTGTTTATCTATAACAATTTTGAGACAGTTGGATTGATTGATTATGATTTCGTTTACTGTGTGAGATATGTGGTTTTTTATGTAAATAATAACACCATCATTTTGGGTTATGTTATTCTGTGTGTTGTAGTGGGTGTAATTAATTATGTTTTTGGGAATGTAATTTTCATTGATCCAGCATTCACTCAAAATGATTATGTCAAAGTTTGAGTTCAGGTCTGCGAGAACTATCAATAATTCGTTAAAATTACGGTTTATGCTTCTAATATTCATTGAGAAGATTTTAAGGGCTGATTGAGATAATGTTTGTTGGACTTCTAGAGCACTGTTTGTTTCTTTACATTGAATTGGCGTCAAATTATCCAATTGATCAGCTATATCTTCCATTTATAATGTTTGTAACCTAACAGAATCAGTTGCATTAAATATATAAGTGGTTTAGACACATCGTATAAAAATAGTATCTTTTTGCTAGAAACATATAATAATATTTTCCTGCTGTTTATAATACAAAAATAGGAATAATATAAAAGTATATGAAAGTAAGTTTTGTAGTTAAAGGAGCTTTGTTTACAAGTTAGTGAGTGAGGGAGATAAAAGGTGCTTATTTTTGTCATTAACAATAATGACAGGAGTCCCAATATCTTTTCGTATATACACTTGACCACCCCTGGTCCAAACAAATTTGTAAAGGTTTTCGCGTTTAGCCTTGCGCGCAAGAAACCATAGGTGCTTCGCCTGAAATGAGAGATATGTAAGAAATCGGTCGTAATACGAATAGTAGGCCCTTAAAACACTCAAGTATACCCACGAACTGGCGATGCCTATGTGGGATTTTTTTGGTTAATCTGTTAATTGCATTGTTCGCTACTTTTTTAACTATCCATAACAACAAGTTTCATAAAAAAAACGAACCTGCTAAAGTAAAAAAGACGAAAGTTGCACCTGGTGCCGACGTCATAACGTATGATGATGTAGAGAGTTTAAAAATAAACTAAATAATTCTAAGAAGAAAATTTGTTGAAACAAGAAATCTAAATTGATTAATCAAAATTTTAAACAAAAATAAAATCACAAAAAAACGCCAAGTCTAGTTCTGAAGATGAATGCGACTATTTTCAAAATCCAAACAGAAGAAAATCGAAATAACGCGTATTTAGATGATATGTTCTGTCTACTAAGCGGGGATGTACAACCAAATTTAAATGTTGAGACAAAAGTTGGTGATTGGCTAAATGTATAGCGAAAAACAGTGGCGGTTCTTCCTAAGGGGATCTTGATGATTGTCCCCACTAGAAATTTCAGAAACCTGCCAAGAAAAAAAATGCAATTTTTTGTGTTCACAAAAAAGAATGAATGTATTCTTTACATAGAAGTAATTACCAATTGAGGTGTTTAGAAGCAAAGGCAGCAATCTCTACTTTAGTTTTTTTGAAAAGCAGGCAAAAAACACATAGATATCTTTGCCTTTGATACGTGAAACTCTGATTTTGATGGGAGAAAGCTGAATTTGTAACTACCCAGATTTGCAAATAGAAAACTGCATTTACAACTTTTTTCCGATATTTTGTAGATTGCTGCCTTTGCTTTTACACACCTCAATTACAGAATTATAGTCTAAATATTTAACACGAGTAATTTTTAAGCTCGAAATTTGACTTGAAAATTGAAAGTTTCAACGAACGAACCAAGGAACAAAAACGTTTTTTACAAAATTTATTGGATAATCAACACCCCTGCCATGTCACCCAAAGAGGTTCGCTACGTTTCGTAACTTAGCAGGAGTGCCCGGGTTCACGGGGTGAGGTTTGTCCGGGTCTTGGTGGCGGGTGCGTCTCCCACCCAGCTGAGAGACAACGGTTGAGAGAGTCCCTTTGACTCCTCCAGCCGTACTCTCTCGGAACATCGCCTTGCACCGCAGTGAGAGGGATGGATTCATACGCCGTCACCCCTGGACACACTAGCCCCCAGATTTCTACCCACCCCTTATACCTGTTTCCTTCCCAGAACTTCCTCTCCTTCCTTAAAAAGAACCTCCACTCAGCATCCTTAAAGATGATATAGGCCCTGAGTGGAATTATTTTCCTGAGCTATGGAGCTAATGTAATAAAAAAGGGATTGAAGATGATTGCTGTATGTATCACAAAAGGTAGACAGCACCGACAGAAGAGCGCACGCGCCAATGACCACACTTCCGCCAATGCCAATATGTAATGTTGGCAACTAATTGAAAGTTAAATGAATTAAATGAGCGATTGAGTTTCTCGCTAATATTGTATTTTCATTTACACGAGCTCCACAAAGGAGGCCCTAGGAAAATAATTCCCCAAAAAGCAAAAGCCGCTCGCACGGCCTAGCAGCACAAACCTGCGGAGCGGGTTTAAACTGCTAGTTGTTTCATTAATACAATATCACCCAAAAACCCTTGACCAGCTGAGTCTGAGTATTATGGTGTTGAATAAAAATAATTTTGTGTGATTTATTTATCTTCTTCTTGACACATCATACACATTTTCAAAAATAAACATGTATACATAACATAGTGAAGATTCTTTTATATTTTTACATAATAGGCTACTTTTAGTATAAAAAAATAAAGAATTCATCGAAAGACTAGACTCATAAGCCGAGGGTGACATCTGCACAATATTTTTATAAGTTCTCTACATCTCTGGTTTGCGTCTTCGATATTCTGAATTCGGATTGTCGCTTTTCCCGCCAGGTGGAAAATCCTTACTTTTCGTAAGCAAATTTTGCTTTATATACCTGCAGACATTTAGATTTTTTGTATAAATTTTTATATAAAATTGTAATTTATCATTTTTTTAAATCACTTTCATGTTCCTACAATTAGATCAAGGTTCCATAGATGTATTATAATGACAATATTACATTACAAAATTGTTGATTTTAGTGCTTATTTAAATATATTTGTAAATGAATTTTTTTTAACAGCAGATATTTTGAAGGATTACTTGAATTGGGTACATTTTTATAAGTATTGAACGTAAATTATGTCGGAATATCAAACGCCATACTCTCTTTCTAGCTCGTCAACACAACAATGTTATAAATACCTGTTGTTTACCGTCTTTTAATACTTGGCATCCTTTATGAGGAAACAGACCTACGTACATTGTGTATCCCATCTTTTGAAAGAGCTGCAGCATTACAGCGGAAAGGGACGTATGTTTATTGCCTTTTTGCCGTCACGGCACCGTAACCGTCAAACGTCACGGGAATTATAAAAGCGCACAATTAGTCAATTTTTAGAATGAAATTCGCATTATTTATCGATTAAAAACTCATTTAAGTGCTCCGCCTTAACTCAAAGACAAAGTCGATGACCAAAGGGTGAGTCGAGAAAATCGCCGCAGCTCTTTGACGACCAAAAAAGCTCGTCAAGCATGTCAAGAAGAACTTAAGAAGAAAAACGAGTACTACGAACGCACCGAAGGACTTCTATATGACCCTGGAATCGCTGACTAGTTGGTAAGTCGCTGTAATCATAGTGTGTGTCAAAACTTTACACGCGTTTCTCTCGAAACTACTTTTTTTAAATTGGCCGGCAAGATACCTCAAAAAGTTCTCAATAGATTCTTATGAAATTTGCCACACGTCTTCTCCATAATATCTTCTAGTTGAACCTCAAAAATTCTAAAATTACCTTTTTGACCCAAAAATCAAAGTCAAAAAAGGTGAAAAATCAAACTTTTTTTCTGAGACATGCCGATATACGATTTTTTTTTATTTTTTTGTTTTTTTATTAGTTCAGCTAGAAGATACATATTTTATGAACACGCTCAAATTAAAATTTTTGATTTCAGATTGCTGTAACAGAAGCTAAAAATCCCGCCGATTGATGACTTTCGCCGCGAAGGTCCCAGGAGATTAGTCACCACGGCGGTCATTTTATCATCATAACACATCCCAATTGGGGGGTGCCATAGCCCCACTGGATACAGGCTTTTTTCTTCTTTTTTTTTACATTAGCTCTACGCAGAATGCCATCTTTGGGGATACTGTGTGGAGGCTCTCGTTAGGAAAGGAAGGAGAGGAAGTTCTGAGAAGGAAAATGGTATAAGGGGTGGGTAGGAATCTATAGGTCAGTGTGTCCAGGAATGACGGACGTACGAAACCGCCCCTCCAATTGCGGTGCAAGGCGATGTTCCGAGAGAGTACGGCTGGAGCAGTCAAACGGACTCCCTCAACCGTTCTCTCCCAATCCGGCCTGCCATGCAGCTGGTGGGCAGACGCATCCGCCGCCAAGACTTGAACAAACCTCACGCCCCATGAACCCGGGCATCCCTGCCAAGTCACCAAAAGTAGCGAAACACTTGAGTGACCTATGGCAGAGATGTTGGTTATCCAATAAATGGCTTCCGGGACAACGGTACCCATACCCGCCTCCCAAATTGAAATTGAATTCTAGAACCCAAACATTTTCCATCACAATAAAAATAATAAAATAAAAATACAAGAAATATTGCCAAGTATATACTAAAGAACATCTTTACTAATATTATAAATGCAAAACTGCGTGTGTTTGTTTGTTACGCTTTCACGCATAAACCAAAAAACTGATTTTAAAAATTCTTTCACCAATAGAAAGCTACATTATAAAATGCGAGTAATATAGGCTGTATAGGGTTAAGCTCTGGCGTTATGAATTTCCCCCTAATACCACTCGAGCAAAGCCGGGGGTAAAAGCTAGTCATAAATAATTAAAAATACTGATTTCAGTTATGACCCAGTCTACAACTCCGGTTTATTGAACTCTAGAACTTTTGCTGTGATTTCAAGTTTCAAAACTTTAGGTGTTTGTTAGGAGAATTCAGAAAACCGATAAAGTACCTACCTACAGTATAATGTTTTCAACAGAGCTATTTTTACTGCTATTTTCAAAATTGGAACTGATTTGTGGAGAATTCAGACCATCCCTGATTTTTAGCGGGCCGGCGATAGTATGTAATACATTTTTTCAAATAATAGTGGTGCAATATAGTTGTGAATGATGAACACTTGGAGCAGGTGGATGAGTTTGTGTATCTGGAAGTATGTTTACGAGAGATGGGAAGGCTGATGGAGATACTGAAAGAAGGGTAAATGCAGGTAACTCCATTAAGCCCCGCTACCCGAATTTCTACCGATTTCTTACATATCTCCCTTCAACATTTGAAGTTTTTAAGCTCTTAAAAAAATATATGTTATTTTTGAAGATATTATCTAGATACGTTCCACGCCGAAACGCAAATTATATGAAATTCCCTCGATAGAAAAAAATCGCAAAGTATGCTCTGAAAATTATTCAAAACAAGTCTATTTCTGTTATTTTACAAGTTATTTTAGTGAAACAAATCACAATGTTTCTTTAAATGATACTTAAGATACCTCCCACGAGATTTTCGCTATATTTTAAACGAGTCATGTTTTATTAAGCATTTTCCCAATTTTCGCATCAATTTTGTCATTGAAAATATTGGCGCGCTCTGTCCAACATTCGTAATTACACATCTCTCCATCTTCTTCTTTTTGGGCCGGGAATCGTCTAATAAAAACTCTCAAAAGAAGCTCCGCTAGCAGCCCACAATGGAGTGCTGGTACCTACATGCCATGGAACTGGCAGAGGAAGAATGAAAGTAGACTTGGTGCTGTAGAAATGAGATCCCTGAGACGTATGTGTGGTAAAACCTTGTACGATCGTGTGAGAAATGTGGAGATCCGCAAAGAATGCACGGCTGATGTAAGCGTAATGAGTAAGATTAAGAGAGGGACCGTCAGATGGTTTGTGCATGTAGAGCGAATGAACAAAAAAAGGTGTGTAAAAATGACTGGTCAGTGGTTGAGTGGGCATCGCGTTTGGGTCCCACCCGGGCGTCCCGTGTTCGATTCCTCGAATGGCTAAGTCCTCCATCACAACACAAGCAACATTTTCGGCTTTCTGTAGTGGTAGTAAGAGATTTTCAAACATTGTTGGGTTATTCGTAACCCGGGAATGTTTGTCTTTCTTTATATAAAAAAAAAGAATATATGATGCAAACGATGAATATATGATGCTTAGGATGGTCCGATGCTCTGTGGGGAACCCTGTGTACAGCTGTGCACCCTAAAGATAAAGTTTAGACATACGGATTTTAATATTTTGTTTGTGTGGAAGCACTATGAAACAAATGTGAATGGTAGAAGAAGTCGGAGACGCCCGGGAAGACACGGCACGATCAAGTGAATCAGATGCTTGAGACGGGCCATGTCAAAATCAAAATAAAAGAAGAGTACGTATGAGACGATGTATGAATGTGAGTGAGACAAAGAGTGTGTGCCAAGAGGGAGTTATCTGGCGGTCCTTCCTCTCTGCCTACCCCTGCGGGGAAATGGCGTGGGGGTTAGTTAGTTACAAAATAATAATGTTCGTTTCTTCAAATTTTGCAAATTCACTTTGTGGCACCATTTTATTAATGAAATAATTAAAAACACTTTGTTTTTACCACAATAAACTTTATTTAAAAGTCAACGTGTTTCAAGAAAGATGTTCTCTTCATCAGGACATAAAATGTACATTTGTATGTGTACGTACATTTTATGTATGTATGTATGTACATTTTATGTCCTGATGAAGAGAACATCGGTCTTGAAACGTGTTGACTTTTAAATAAAGTTTATTGTGGTAAAAACAAAGTGTTTTTAATTATTTCATTAATAACGTTCGTCTTCGAATACGGGATAGGTGTTTTTCAGGATAGGACCTACTTGTTATTAATCATGTTGAAACTCAGTACGTAAACAAATATAATATGATTATATTATATCCGCTATCATGTATGTCCTGTGACCTGAAATGAAAGATATCATTTTATAAAATATGTTATTTTTATTTGTATTTTCGTTGTTCTGAGAATTTGCTGATCAGGTCAAATGGTCATAAGTAGTATCACTGTGATTACACCGTTATTGTTACCATGGGTCTTCTCTTCAAGATCAATGTTCATTCCTCTCCTCAAAAAGACCCTCCACACAGCGTCTCAGATGACATAGGCCATGAGGGAAATTATTTTATTCAGGGCCATTATTTGCTTCAGTGTGGAGTCAATTTAAAAATTTATAAAAAACACGTCAATTTGACGGGTGTCCGTAGAAATACTTACCTATACACAAATGCACAATTCATATCTGCGAAATTAGAAGGCTGACAAAGAAAATGGAGTTTGGTTAATATTAAGAGGAATATAAACGCTAGAAATATTTCGATTCTCATGCCTACAAAATTTAAAATTGCGCGTAGTATTTGCACGAGGCAAGAAAGCGAAAAAGTGGTTTTAATTTATTTTGTGCATAATTTTATAAGAATGAAAAAAAGTTAGAATATACAAAAATTGTCTTAGCCATAAGGAGGTATTTAAAAAAAATTGTTTCTTATATTATTACTTCATAGTTAAGTCATGAAAAAACATTTTTTTTAAGGTTTACGCTTATAATTTACAACGCGTCAAGCGAGTAAACATGTCAAGCGCTTTTACAACATGTCAAACGCTTTAATTAACAACATGTAAAGCGAGCCACTTCTATCTAGATATGGAGTACCACAGGGAAGCGTTCTTGGTCCCTTAATGTTCCTTATTTACATTAACGACCTATGTGACATTGATATCGATGGTCAAATCGTAACATTTGCTGACGATACAGTACTTCTCTGCCAGGCAGAAACATGGAATGAGGTATATACAAAGGCCGAAAATAATTTATCGGTGGTCAAAAATTGGCTAAACAACAACATTCTTACCCTTAACACAACAAAAACCAATTATATTACACACAGCATCACACAAAGAGGCCAACCTCCACCGCACACAGACCTTATCTTACAAAACTGTGGTCAAACTTCTCGTACATGTCAATGCGAGCGAATTGAAAGGGTTAATCAGACTAAATACCTTGGAGTTATAATAGATGCCAACTTACGCTGGACTGACCACATATCTTACATCACAAACAAACTGAAACGAGTCATGCATCTCATAAAGTCAATTAAAAACATATTTCCAAGAACAATCCTCAGAACCATATTCTTTTCACTTTGTAAATCCATTATCTCTTATGGCATACTGGCTTGGGGAAGTGCAACGAATACAACAATTGACCGAATAGAAAAAAATCAAAAGGCAACAATCAAACTTATCCTCCAAGTTCCTCGCTACACAAGCTCAAATGTAATTTACGAAACACTAGACGTCATGACAATAAGACAACTGTATGCCAAATCTGTTCTACTTTACTTCTTCCAACATAAACTCCACGTTCCAATGCAAACCCAATTATCAATTAAAACCAGGGCCTCTACAAATAAAACACTAAATATACAGATAACTCATACTTCACACGGGCAAAGAAACTTTAAGTACTACGCAACCAAACTATATAACTGCATGCCCACCACACTGAAGCAACTACTAACTACAAATAACAAATTCATCTACCATAGTTCTCAAAAAACACATAAAAGAATGGATCAAACAACAAGGTATTCAATTTATTAAAAAATAAATATATTTTTTGTTACGTAAATAATAATTTATAATGTAAACCGATTCGTCGTAAAGATTAATCTTAATAGTATCTAAACAGAATTTTACGTATAGTTTCAAATCAAGGCTTATCATGCCACTGTCTTACCATGGCACACTCCAAAAGTATCAAATATCTTGGTATTGAAATTGATGATAATCTCCGATGGAACGGACACATTGAAGTAATCACAAAAAAACTCACCAGGTACATTCACTCCTTTAGAGCCATCCGTAACATCCTCAACATAAATGACATTAAGAAAGTGTACTACGCTTTATGTCAATCACAAATAGAGTACGGGATAACTGGATGGGGATCTGCCTTGAGCACTCACATGGACCGGCTCAATATAGCCCAAAAAGGAGTATTAAAGAAAATTTTGAAATTACCGGTTAGAACTCCGACAGAAGAATTGTTTCAAAGCATTCAAGTCTACAACATACAAAAACTTTATGCAAAAAATATTTTATTTAAAATTAAAAAAAACATATCAGAATACTCCACTGTCCAACATAGATACACAACCAGGGCAATAAACCAAAATATTCTAGCTACAGCCAGTTTGAAAACATCTTTTGGACAAAGAAATATGAAATTCAATGCGACAAAACTATACAACGCTCTACCAACTCAAACAAAAAAATAACAGAAATAAATAAATTTAAAACAAAAGTAAAAATATGGTTGAGAGAACAAAGTGAAAATGAACTATCAAACATACTGAAGACCATGTAAAGACAACTGGATACTAAATACAAATGTGGAAAAACTACAGGCCGCCTCAGAACAGGAAACCCTAGTGAGGAGGACTGTGAAAAAAAAAAAACTTTATAATACCTTAATATAATACAATTTAAAAATATATTATGTACAAATTTTGCTATAGATACTAATAAATAAAAAATTTGATTAAATAAAAGTAATGTTTTTTTTCTTTATTTTAAATCTAAAAAGTTTAATCTGTCAAATTAACGGGTTCCTTAAATGCAAATAAGTGTTAAATAACAGTGGAAAAATATGAAAACCGCTCAACCCAAACCTAGAAGTGCCTTGTGAACGTGTTTCGTGGTTCCAATTTTTGCGTGGTCGAGGCTAAAATTTCAAATACAAAACTGTGTTTACGAAATCCATTTTATTAACCCTTCAAAAATCGGGCGTATTTTGTCAGAAGATAAAAATATTTCCGCTTTGTATTAAAATCCAAATAAATGGCATACTTTTGAACGTGTCCTAAAACTAATATGAAAAAAATAACCATGTAATTTTTAAATACAAACTTTAAAAATGGTTTACCTAACGTTTTTCTAACTAAAATTATTGATAACGAGAAAAAAAACCAAATATAATTAGACAAATGAATTAAACGGTCAGTGGCTGAGTTGGCAACGCTTTTAAGTCTCACCCGGGAGTTGCGTTTTCGATCCTCCTCTGGCTAAGTCCTCCATCACGACACAAGCAACATTTTCCGCTTACTAACGTGGTGGTAGTAGGAGGTTTTCAAATATTGTTCGGTTTTTTGTAACCCGGGTACGTTTGTCTTTCTTTAAAAAATAAAAAAAAATAAAAACTGTCAACTCGCTTTTTTGTCGTTTTACGTAATAATAATAAAAATTAATAAATCCTTTTTTTGTTTTTTCAAATTGCTGTCGAAAACTTTGGGCTCATCAAGGTGTGCATTTTAATAGTTTTGTGGTTAACTTTTAGATTTGAATAAATAGCGTGTTGTTTTCTCTTTCAAATACCGTTTAGATCATATTTCTCACTATGATTGCAAGGGAGACACAACGATTTCTATGAGATCTATGTGAGTTGGTTAAGTACATAAAACACGTACATAAGGAAGGTTAAGATTGAATCGTAAACGGTTGATATATTTCTTTATACTTACCCAAAATAGTGGTTTTCAAAAGAGAGTTTTTTTAATAAAGAAATTTATAACTCGATTTTTTTTCACCACGGCACGGGTCAAAAGTTTATCACAAAATTTAAACACGCTGCAAGTATAAATAAATTGTGCTCTCTCCAGAAATAAATCATTTTCACTTTCACCGTTAACTGAGTCGCTGATTTATCTTTGTTGGTGAAACTCAAGGGGATCAGTTTTTTGTAAAATGTGTCGCGGTCTCTTATTTCTACTGGGATTTCTATGCATATCTTGTATAGAAGGTAAGTAGGCATTAGACATTTCTACATTCTTGTCATTTGAGAAGCTTAATTAAATAACGTTTACCCATCATCACCGCGCTACATTTCAGGATAGAGTTTGATCTTTTCAGTGAACATTATTCATTTATCTATCGTCTCCTGTCATTCTTTTACAGTGCTCCAGCCTTCCCATGCTGCTCCAATCGACTTCCACACAGTCAGCTTGCCTTTTTTACGATTTGCCGCTAGTCACTTGTTTGCCACTGCCATCTGCCATTAACACCAAGTGCCCATTGATACTTTTTAAATAAACCTCTTACAATTTCACAGTTGGCATTGGAGGTTATCCACCATTTACCCGCCCTGGAATAAGTAACAGATGGTTACTCCTTCAAGACTCTCGCAAGGACTCTAATTTTTTCGAAAGAACGAAGCTACATTTAGTTTTGAACGAATCTCGACCTCCAATGTCTCTGCATACAGTGTTAGTAAGCAGTATGTAAGTGCTTACATAATAAACTTGATACAATGGTGTTAGTAAAACATATATAAGGGCATGGAAAGATGATAGAAAACAAGATGAAGGACGCTCGCGGGGGATTGTATCTTCACAGTTGGCAGCAAATGTTTTTAACATTGATTTTTATTCTAGTCGTATCAGCCGAAGCCCTGAACCATTCTTCAGAGATGACTATTTTTACTCCACCGCTTATAATGCGTTCTTTAAAGAACACAAAGCTGCGCTGGGCTGGAGAGAGGCGGTGTCCATGTGTTCCTTGGAAGGCGCTGAGCTCGTGGTACCAACATCTGAGAAGGAGATGGAGTCGTTGCTAACCTACATGGCCAGCTCCACCAGCAATGTGTGGATTGGGATACATGACTTATTCAAACAACAGAACTACGTGGCAATCAATGGTATTTATTCATTTTTAATTTCTCATGTTTTTGAATATTTTTTTTCATGCGTCTTTTTATGGAGTTCCTAGACGTGTCAAATTGGAGATTTTAGATCAGCAACACCATCAGCTATTGTCCATTTTATTCAAAACAGATAATAATATTATTTATTTAAATAAATAATATTACCGAAACTCAGTCGAAAACCTGAAAACAGATAAATAAGAATCTGGGACTCGAACCCAGGACTTTCTGGGACTCGAACCTAGGACCTTCGCCTTGCCGGGGCGCGACTCCATCAACTGAGCTAATGTGTCCCTTTCCGATTCGGTCATATTTAACTTTATCATACTTCGACTAGGAACTACCGTCATTATCTTTGTTTTCTTAGCGCATATTTTTATTTTTATTTTTTTATTTTTTTTTTTTTTTCCTTTATTTTCCCAAATTTTACAATTGATGTATACAATATTATGACATAATAAGAACAATGGGAACCCACTAAGGCCCAGCCTGTGCGTGGGTAATATAGTTCAATATAATTTATTATTGTACCTTGAAGGAACAAACAATGGGCATATTAAGCAAAAACATGATTAGAATTTGTTTAAATAGCTATGCACAAAATGAGCATACAAACAGTGCAACAGTAAGTGTATAGTATAATATTGAGTATAATAGTAATTGCATATTAAGTGAAGTAGTGTAATAATAGTGGAATAGTGGAACAATAAGTGCATAGTGTAATAATAAGTGTGAATAAGTGTGAAAAAAACATAAAGTCATACAAGTTAAACAAACAACGTTTCAATATCTACATTGTCAAGCCATGACTTCAATTCCTTTGTGTATTGAGGAAGTTTAGTTATCATTTGAATATTTTTCGGTAGAAGATTGAATGTACGAGGTCCAATGAAACTGCTGTGAGTTTGCATTTGTTTGGTATTCGTTTGGGGGGTATAAAAAACATTATTATTTCTAATGTTGATTCTATTTTCATTTTTTTCGAATTTGTTTTTGTTTTTAAAGATATATTTCATAGTTTGCATAATAAATAGTTTACGGAGATTGAATAGTTTAGCTTCTTTGTATAATGCATCTGTCGAAAATGTTCTGTTTCTATTAAACATAACTTTAATAATATAATTTTGAGTTATTTGTAAAGGTTTTATAAATACATCAAGCGCACCACCCCATCCTATTATTCCGTACATGAGTGAAGATTGCACCAGAGAAAAATAAATCATTTTTAGTTTGTCAATATTAAGTACTTCTTTAAGTCTGTAAAATATGTACGTAAGGTATCTTAATTTAGTAACGGTATTATTAATTTGTGATTGCCAATTTAAATTTGTATCAATATAAATACCCAAATATTTGATTTTTTCAACTTTTCCAAGTTCAAAGCAAGAAGAGCATGTTACTTGATTACAATTAGCATTATGTATTCTAATTTTAAGGTTATTGGGGGGTTTGTTTTTACTGTTTTTATAAAAAGTTAGGTAAAAAGTTTTATTGTAGTTTAAGAAGAGTCTATTACTTTTTAGCCATGATGAGACATATGCAATACATTTTGTTGCATTCAAAAAAGTTTCAAGCCAGGATTTTCCATTTACTATTATTGCTGTATCATCAGCGTAAGATACAATTTCACCAGGGATTACAACATTACATAAATCATTTATATATATTAGAAACAGAATTGGGCCGAGAACAGTTCCCTGTGGTACTCCGTTTTTTATCCTTGTTTCTGTACTATAAAAATTCCCTATTTTTGTTTTTTGTTTTCTGTCTTTGAGGTAGTTAGTGAGAATTTTTAGTGTATCTTTTTTAAAACCTATTTGATTAATTTTTTTTATAAGTAGATTGTGATTTACCGTGTCAAAAGCTTTTCTCAAGTCTAAAAATATAGCTAAATTTTTTTTATTTTGATCAACAGATGTGTATAACTTTTTTGTCAGATCGAATATTGCATCTTCAGTGCTTAGTTTACTTCTGAAGCCATATTGATTTTGTGACAGAATTTTGTTTTGTTCTAGGTAATTCATTATTCTACTTTTGATACATTTTTCAAATATTTTTGAAAGATTTGAAACTAGGGAGATAGGTCTGTAATTGTCTAATATGAGCGTTTCACCCGATTTGTGTATTGGAATTATGGTGGAGATTTTAAATTGTTCTGGAAAATGTCCCTCTTTTAGGGATATATTATAAATATGTAGTAATGGAGTTAAAATATATTGTTTTATTTTTTTTTAGTGTGTTGCCTGCTAAACCATCAATTCCTGTAGAATTGGTGGATTTTAGACCGTCAATGTGTTTTTCAATTTCATTTGTTGTGATGGGTGAAAAATATTCTAAGGAGTTAATTGAGTCGTAAGTTGATACTAAATCTACGGGCGTTGTATTATCAATTTTACTAGAAGATTCAAGGACTTGATCTACTACATTTGTGAAGAAGTTGTTAAAGTTTTCAGCAATGGCTGATTTGTCAGTTATAATATTGTTATTTATTTTAATCTCATTTACATCAGTTGATGCTAATTATTGGATGCTTAATATTGGATGCTATCTTTATGTATGACCCGAACTGAATGCTATCTAGATAGTGCTTACGATAATTTTTTATCTATTTTTATTTTTACTATGCTACAGATAGCATTAAGTTCGGGTTAGAATCTTGCAATCATACTTAAAGATAGCAGCCAATAAAAACATGCGTTAACAAAATGAAGATAATGTTGGTAGTTCTTAGTCGATATATGATGCAGTTACACACAGTGGCGTAGCTACTAAAGGGCTAGATGGTGCTGTGCACCGGGGCCCCATAGCTCAGGGGGCCCTCGGACCCTGACCAGCAAACCTCGTATTGAACTAGCTATAAATTCTCCCACCTTTGGAATGTAAATAAAATAGGTTGCACCACGGCTTTAAGATAGTACTATCGGTCAGGAAGTTACCGCTTAAAATTTTCTAAAATTTGGCGTATTAGTATATTACGATAAGACAATGATCTCGTTAAATTTTTGAAAAACTACAGAGAACCAGTAAAAAGATGTAAATGTCAAACAACTTTGAACTTTTTTTTTCCTTGAGGCTAATGAGTTTTTGTTTAAATTTTAAAAAATCTACCATTTAGATTCCATTCAAAATTGAGAAAACGTGAGACAAAAATATTTAAAACATTTAAGACACATAATTACTGCTTCAGAGCATGTGGTAGTAATAATTGACAAATAACTGTCAGAAAAGCTCTCTATTCCCCCTCCAATGCGATTTCGCCTATACTAAGTACTACACTAGTCAAATAAGACAGTTTTTTTATATTTGACTCTTGCCGTATCGACAGTACTACTTTAATCATGACAACTCGTTTGAAAGAATACAGGGGAATTCCCCACATGTTTCGAACAGGAGTCGAAACTTATTGAGTCGATACTTTTGCGGAAACTAAGGCTAGAAAAATATTATAAACGAAATTTTTATTTTGTAGTTAGTGTACACATCAGTATAGAAGGTAGGTCTGACTTTCATATAATAAGTGAAAGAGTTCCCTTAAAGGGATATTTGCCTTTGTATATGACTTTTCTGTATATAAATAGTTTATTTACAATATCTGCACGGAAAGTTTAAATTTCTGCCCCGTTTTGCGGGACGTAAGTGCCAGTTTATTCTTATGAGAAAAAAAACTAAATAGTTTGACATCTGCGTTAATTTTCCGAAGTATGCCCCGTATCTTGTGAATAGTATACATTCTTTATGTATAAATTTTTATTTACTTATGCCGTGTGCACCGATGATGATTCTGGTAGTGCCGAAATGTTTTTAATTTTTTTTTTTTTTTACATGTACATATTTAGATAAAGATTCTTACAATGATAAATATTTACAAAATGTGTACATCAGGCAAAGCGGATGTATGAAAGAATATTCAAAAACTGAAAAATATTAAGGAAGTATTCTAGTCTAGAAAAAAAAAAACAATTTATTTTTCTTCATATTTCCAAAGTTTAAATATTCAAAAATATCTCCTTAAAATGATTTTTCGAAATTCGCATTATTTTAAAAGTTATAACCATTTTAATGTCGCGGTTTTCACGGAATCCAACCAAAATCTAAATAGAACAAAATTTTAAACGCATTTTTCTCCTAACCACTTTTTTCGGGACGGTTGACACGATATCTCAAGTTCTATTTAACCAATTTACTTGAAATTTGCTGTGAGTATTCTATATAAATTCTTCTATGGCGGGAACTAGAACTATAACAAAATTTCAATTTTTACTATATTTAAAAAATTTCGAAAGTCAAAATAACTGGTACAAAAACGTGTTTTTTATTTCAAACAGCCGCCATTTTGCGAAAAAAAATATTTTTTAACTTTTCCTTAGGTTTATAGTCGCATTTCTTTGGATTAAGAATTAATTTTTAAATTTTTTTTTTAATTACTGGGAGGGTTGCAATCGTGTCAACCAGGGCGCGCCATTTTTTTGAGACCCCCCACTTCAACACCCTGTAACTTTTGAGTTTTTAATTTTTTCGTTTGGATATTTTTTTAATGGATTCTTTAATGTTTAATTAATATTTGCTAAAATAAAGATTGATAAAAATATTATTTGTTTTTTTTTTTATTGCACCTGAAAAAACACCTACAATTCGTGCTTCTAGACTAGAATACCCCCTTAAATATCCAAAAATACCGAATTGATTTGAAAAAATTTCCGATGAAATTGTTGTCGCCTCTTGAAAATGTATCTAATTATTTTTGTTTTTAATTTTTTATAGGCATTCCAACGTCAGAGTTATACTTGAACCATCCAGACCCTAACCCTGGCGAGGGAAAAGACTGCGTGCGGTTGCTTCGAAACGGGCAATACCATGATGGGCCCTGTGAGGCGCCCAGCCGGTTTATCTGTAAGAAAGCCCTCAGCACCCTAACATTTAATGTGGATTGTGAGACTTACGACCCAGGTATGGAAAAATCCAATGTAATGTAAAAAAACAGTAATATAATTTGATAGTAATCATTCGACTAGAACAATCGCATTCGATATTATAAGCATCTGGTTTCCTCGCACCCCACGGGAATTTAAGATTTTGCATGAATTTTGCGCAAATAACATAACGGTTTCCATCATATTATTAATTATACAATGCTTTAATTTAAGTATGTAAAACAGGCATGATGCCTTAAACTTACGAACACGAATTTTAAGTAATTAAATTAAATAAAAACATAAACAAATGTCAAACAAGACGGGTAAAAGGCAGAATATAAATAAATTACATAACAATTTTCTATTGGCATCTGGGCTAACAACACACTGATTTAATTTTTCAACTTTTTTATATAAAGGGCGTCATCACATTATCATCTTGGTACGATAGGCTTGTTTTGTTTAATAAGGTCGTGAAAATGTCTTCATTATTAGAACAATGTATTTAAGTGCGTAGTGTTATAATTTCTTAATGTTTGCGAAAAAGGAGAGAAATGTCCTGTCTTTGTGTAAAAAGTTTAACAAAGAAAGTGTTTTTTTTACCCTTTTGTTAATTTTCTTAATGTTGCTGATATTAAAAGGTTTGCTGTAACAACCTACACATGATAATTTTGCATAAAAGCAACAAATTAGAAGGTTTACGTCTGGCTGTTAAATATTATAGTTTATAGTGCAAAATTCGATCACTGCACAAGGCAAATTAACGGGTAAACGTTCACGATAAGCTGTAATAATACGGGTTTATTTTCTTTGTGTGGTTTCTTAATACTTCTTCATTACTCTTAATTTTCTCCAGAATACAAAAAGTTGACAACATTAGACGATCATTGTATTAAGTTCCACCGCATACCGAGGACCTGGTACGACGCTTATGAAGTCTGTTCGGCCGAACAAGCTCGTCTCGTGGTCCTCAACAGCGCCGAGGAGGCTCAACACTGCTTGAACTCATTTAATGAATATGCTGGCTGCTCACTGGATACCAACTTTGACCGGAATAATATTTGGCTTGGGTTTCATAACTTGATTCTCCCAGGGCAATATGAGACAATCGACGGTATGCCCAAAAGTTTACTTATCACACCTCATTATATTTATCTTACGTTTCTAAAGCCTGGGTTTTAGTAGTCATTGTCGGGTGATTTTTTTTATGAGTTTTTATTCTAGAATTTTTTTTTTTTATTTCACTTCAATAACTAGAAATCTGAACTACATACATTTTACACTATAATACCTACATTACACTTTCATTATATTGATGATCATGAATAAAAATAAAAATTTAAATCCACCCATACTTTTTTCAGGAAACTATATAAATTACCCACCTCGTATCCAATGGATTGCTAACCTTAGTTAGTTTTTATGATGTTTAAATTTATGTAATCATGATTATTCCTTATTAGTTCTTGAGCCTTCTAGATGTCAACATAAACCTCAATTTTATTACAGTGTTGTCGATTCAGCATTCACGGTAAATCATCTTTTTACAAGCTCACCCATTAGAAGCAGGCAGTTCTTTCCGGAAGATTATTTAGTCCATCTCATCTGTTGGCGATCTCTCCCAACCAAAGTTGCCCATTGATGATTTTTTTCATTCAAAGCCGTGTGTTAAGAAAACGGCCCGGTTTGCTAAAGGCGCCTGTTCCAATTTTTTTTGTATAGTAAGCATACAACCGCATTAGCAAGTACCTACATAATCAAGGATTGTTAATTTAATATTTGAATCAGCATTATAAACGCCCTGTCATTTGTAGGAACACTAAATAGACTGTTTTTCAAATAAAACGAAAGTGTGAATCTTGGTGAGACTCGGATTGATTGAGGGGGAATCATTCTACACCCGAACTTTAGAACCCGAGTTAAAGATAGACCTGTTTCATTATTTCCGTGTTACAAATTGTTGGTGTCCATTCAGAACGCCATGCAATTGATACTGTCTATTGAACTCTACAGGAGAGCAGCTGTAAATTGAAGATATGCTAATTGATTTGAATTTAAGAGTTATTTTAATTTTAAAATTTTTTAAAATTTTTTAAAATTATTATTTTTATTTTTTATATACCCCCATAAATAAGCAGGGCTTGTGTGTATGGGGGGAGGGGTGTTACCATAATAGTTTTATTTGATATTACTCATTTATATTTTCACTATAATTTTTAAGGTGTGTTTTAAATTAGTGTTCATGTTTCTAATTTTTTCTGGTAAGGAATAAAAATTTAACACCTAGATATTTATGATTTTGCTGTCCTATTGTTTTTTTACATTTTGGAGTTGGAAGTATTGACGTTTGTCTAAGATTTCTGTTATTTTTAAAGGGTGCTACTTTATTTTGAATATCATCTTTATAAATCTGTAATTGTTTGTTCCTAGAATGCGATAAAATACATTTAGTCTGTAAAATAATATCATTTGTAATATTCATTATTTTAGTCATTTAAGTTACGCGTAGTTTCTCCTTTTAAAATGTGCAAAATGTGCAAACAAAATATTATCTCCCGGTTTCATGAATAAGGTCCAAACCTTGAATAATATGGCTGGTATCATATAAATGCATTCCCTTGCAAATTTGGGACAAATTCTTTTATTATTTGTAAAGTCGGTACTTTGAATAAGTACCCTCAAATAACACCTACTTATGTTTATGACACTCCCTAGGAGAAGTGTCTGCTGGCGGCATTTTATAACACCCTCAAGGATAAATGCGCCGTCGGCTTTAGCCAAGTGAAAATAGTAATAAAATTTTGCAATATTTTTTAATCTCTATAATGTTAAAATTTTATTAGTGGCCCTTTCGGCGACTTTTAGGAAATTGTTTTATTATTTTTTGGATGTTAGATTTTAAAATTAGTGTGGGAACTGCTAAAATTTATTTTCTCACCATTTTTTATGTACCATGTTTACTTTAAATAATAGCGATGTTGATATGTAGAGTTAGTATTTGTTGTGACGGGAAACCGAGAAGGTACATGTTGTACCTTCGGAGTTATTTAATCAAACCCGAGCGTGAGGGGTACATATAGGTGCCTATCTCCAGTAGAGTGTTGAGATATCGAGGGAAATAAAGCCTTCGATATTTGTCGGTGTGGTGGGGTCTTGGAGATCACTATTGTCACCAGTATTGTATTTTTATTTAATAAATTGTGTTAAAGAATAACAAGAAGTGTTTTCCTGCAAATTCCATCGAGTTGTGCTTTCGTACCACGATAATAAGAAACAGTAATGTTGCATGTAAATGCATTTATGTTTCAAGTTTCTTGTTGGTATTGCAGGTCAGAAGCTGGAAAATGCGGGCTATAGCCAATGGCAGGATGGACAACCAGACAACATGAATAACAATGAACAATGTGGCACTCTCATGGTGGACTCTGGTAAAAAGCTGAACCAAAAATCATGTGATTCACGACTTCTATTTATGTGCAAGAGGAAGATTATACACGATAAGAGAGGTATCACCAATCCAGTGTATGCTTGTCATTCAGGTATGCATACCAAGTTAACAAGTTTGAACCAACTCACTTTAGAGCACATTGAAAAAAATGCACTTACATTTTAAATACGATTTTGTTCATGATGCAAATTTGTATCCGAAAAAATAATCACTCTTAATAAGTCCCTAAACCCCAAGCAAGTGATCTATTCATTAGAAAAAAATAAAACCATAAAGTTTTTGTTTTAATGACGCCCAAGGATTTTCCTTCTACCCTGAAGAAGACATTTTGATGAAGTTTGAAACTGATTGCTTTTATTCTCACATACCATGGACTACTTAAATGTTTTTAAGTGGTTTTTAAACTGATATTGAAACAATGCAACGTTTTTTTAACTTTTTGTTACAGGATATAAAAAGTATCCGTCGATGCCACGCAGCTGTTACAAGCTTCATACCACCGCTACATCGTGGATCGACGCGTACAAAGTGTGTGCCTCCGAACAAGCACACCTTATTGTATTTAACAGTGCTGAGGAAGCCAAACTCAGCTCTGACATATTCATGGAATTTGCTGCTACGTCACAACAATGTGAATTTGTCAATGAAAGCTTTATGGTGGGCATTCATAATTTAATTATTGAAAAGCAGTACATGACAATCGACGGTAAAGATAACACTATTTATTGGTATTTAATAAATTAATGTATAGGCATCATTTCAATTAAATTCACATGGTGTACTGGATGGATCCAAAATAAAATTGGAGAATGAAAAAATATATATGACGACATTGTCCAAATTTAATCGGAATTTGATAAACGTTGCTACGCACCCAGTAGGCAAGGTTTTGGAGGGGACCCCACCACTTTCCCAACGGCTGTGTGAGGAAACTGATTGTTTAACCTCCTTAGCCGCACACGTCAGGACTCTAATTTTTTGTAAAAAAGGAAGCTACATTTATTTTTAAACAAATCTAGACCCTCCAATGTCCCTGCATGCATGATTGTTAGTAAGAAGAAAAATGTATGCATACTTACATTTGCAGTAATTAACAAGATAAAGACACATCATAGATGTGTTCGCCTGTAAGTTCAGCATCTAGTTACAGTGAAATAAAAACAGAATATTTACATGTGTAAGTGAGATTAAAACCAAAGAAAATATATAAAAAGAAAGATATCGGGGGCAGTTTGTCCCACTATCGCGGGGCAGTCCCGGCGAGAATGAGCGGGCAAGTGGCCTGGCCGCAACGTGCCCAAACACCCGCGTCCCTTAGCCGGTTTCCCAAGAATACCCCTGAAGAAGTGTTTGTGGAAAAGAGGGGAGATACTCCCAAAGACCCTGGGGAATGAAGTGAGCCTCGGATCACCGGAGGCAGGACGGAAAGGAACCGGACTCGCGCAAACATTCCTCAGGCTCGCTCATGACGCCGGGGGAGGCACGGGCGTTAGTGGGACGGCCCTATTGGAATTCTGCCACCTGACTGGATGCAGGGACCGGGTCTATCCACCCCCATGGCGGGGAATTGGACAATACAATACGATGGAGTTCAGTACAGCAACCTAATCACAAGTCAGTGTGTTAGTAACATAATTAAACCAAATGAGACAGATAAAAAGGCAGAAAATAAGTTGTGATCAGCAACAAATTGACGCAACATAATAAAGAAATAGGAGAAAAAAAAATACGCATTAGTAGAGCGCAAAAGTAGGCAAGGTTTGTAGAAAATGCATTTAAGGCCCCGTAACCGCTCTCGAAAAGAAGAAGATGGAGAGATATGTAATTACGAATGTTGGAGAGAGCGCGCTAATATTTATATCGATAAAATTGAATCAAAAATTACGAAAAAGCTTAATTAAACATGACTAGTTTAAAATAGAGGAAAAATCTCATGGAACGTATCTTAAGTATCATTTAAAGAAACATTGTGAATTTTTTCACAAATATAACTTGTAAAATAATAGAAATAGACTTGTTTTAAATAATTTTCGGAGCATACTTTGCGATTTTTTTCTATCGAGGGAATTTCATATAATTTGCATTTCGGCGTGGAACGTATCTAGATATTATCTTAAAAAATAACATATGTTTAAAACTTCAAATGTTTGGGAGATATGTAAGAAATCGGTCGAAATTGGAATAGCGGCGGCTTAACGCGTTTAGCTAATACGGGCCTTTTTCGAAAGAAAACTCGTCGGGCCGCTTTCGAAAATTCGAACGCATGACGTAGCTTAAAGTAAAAGACTGCCGCTTGTATTGCAGTTAATTCAAATCTCCCGGTGGAACATGGACTGCAAGCGTCACGAATTTTTAGCCAATCACCCTCTCGATAAGCTATTTTTTCTAAAATATATTTTCTACGAACCTTCCCCAATAGGTATCTTTTACTGCGAGCGGCTGGTCCAAAGTCGAAAATTAGTCGATCTTGTTTTTAAACTTTTGATGGGTTCTACCAGTTTGCACAAACGATTCTAATGTGACATCTTTGACATGATTTGCCTTTATCTAATTATTTAACAAATATCGCTCTACAAAACTTTCGGGGAGGGCTTTGTAAACACAGAAACCATTTTCTTAACTTTCTGAATAAAAGCAACAACATCAAAATGGTTTTTCACTGCGAAAATGATCGCGCTCGTCTGTCATTGACCAAAACTAAATAATGTCCAAGTATTTCCTCTGCCTAACTTGATTTTATCTTTATGAGTTCCAAAATCTGTATTTTCCAGGAAGGACTCCCTTGGAGGCAGGCTACAGCGACTGGGGCCCCGGGAGCCCTTCCAACAGAACGGATCATTGCGGGGCGCTCTCGCAGCATAAGGACAGCCCGCGCGGGTCCTTCCAGCTGAATGATGTGCCATGTGCCTCGTCGAAACTCTTTTTCATGTGCGAGCAGAACATTTTCAATTCGAAGGAGGACCCCATCGCTCCCAAAGCATGTATAGGTATGAATAAGCATGTATTATCAAGATATCTGTTTATTATTTTTGTGGAACACTGTTGTGATCCAACTAACATTTTCAACTTTGTTTTTTTTGCGTTTGTTTTGGTTTATTCGTTCTATTTTTTTTTTAGTCTCACAACCTCTAATTTGCTTTGCTCAGAAGGCTGAACTGAACTGCACCATTCTATTTTGTTATGTCTCTTTTTCCCCATCTGGGGGTGCGCTAGACCTTGTACCTGCATCGACAGGAGTCGTTCGACGACGGCACGGTGCCCTCTAAAATCATTTGTGCCACCCCCAGCAACATGTGCAGGCTTGAGATTTGGTCGGGCGACCTAGGCTCTCCTTTGCCTTGCCTCCGGCTCCTTGACGCTGAATTCCTTAGGGTCGTCGGGCATTTTCCCCCAATCTCCCACTTACTTTTCTTTGAGGCATCACCGAGGAAACGGCTAAGGGGCGCGGAAGCTGAGTGTGGTTTACGGCTAGACCGAATGACATGTGCATTCTTGCTGGAACTGCCAATCGATTGGAGAGGACTCCCACCCGTTTGCCATGCCCTTATTATTTGTGTACTCTGTCTTGCGAGAGCCTTGAAGGAGTAACCATATGTTACTTATACCAGGGCGGGTATGTGGTGGATAACCTCCAATGTACTCTGTCTTCCTCCCATGCAGGTGCTTGTAGGATACGCTGGATACAATCACCAAACGCTTGCCGCCTCATGGACTGTCACTAACCTGTCTATATTTTTTCATATTAACACATATTGTATTTTGTGTTTCCCGTTAAGTACTTGCATACTGTTTACTAACAACATATGCAGGGACACTGGAGGTCTAGATTCGATCTAAATTAAATGTAGCTTAGTTCTTTCAAATAAATTAGAAACCTTGCGAGAGCCTTGAAGGAGCAACCATCTGTTACTTATACCAGGGCGGGCAAGTGGTGGATAACTGTCGCGGGATTAATTGTCACCGGACCAATTGTCGGGTCACCGATTACAAAATATAATGTAGAGCAAGCTGAAGCAGATGCTTTAAGACCAACAAGAACTGTTCGCCGGACGGTAGATAATTTTCACACGGAAATTAAGTACCCAATTAACGTGTTGCAATGTAGTTTTGCAGGTGTGAGCAGCATTAAATTTCTTTTTCGTGGGTTACCAACTGTTTTTTGGTTTGAGTGGCTAACCATTTCAAGGAAAGTGCGGTCGTATTTTCAAATTCACACCATAGAAACGTATTAAAACCATAGACAATATTCTCAGGGCTGCCAATATAATCATCGCTTCAACCCTTCGAAATTCGAGAATACTAAAAATGAAACATTTGACAAAGTTCGTCGAGACGAAGGCTAAGTTTTCGTTTGCAGATGACGCATAGCCTAGAACTCTGATCGCTTTTGGAGAATTTAGCCCCTGAACGCCTCGGCCAGTAGATAACAGAGTGAAAACATGCGTGCATGTATTGTTGCTTTTTTGCAAGTTGGTCTTTTTACGATCCAAATAGCTGGATGGGGAGATGAAGTACTTAGGACTTAGAAGTATGAAGGAATTCATAGTACACTATCGCAGCTACCTTGTGGTATACATTCGTATTCGCTTTCGCCGCTTAACAAAAATATAATTGCTACTCTTATTTCTTTGCACGATACTAGAGATGTGAGTAGCTAGCGTGCCAGTATCTAGCGTATGTATACTGACCTACAAGCTTGTCAGTAGCCCGCCTAAGCATGCGATAAGCATGCCAATAAGCATGCTGTTTACAGGCATTTTATATCTGCGATTTTTATCTCAACAACGTAAGTATCTCCCATGGAGGCAGTTTCCTTGTTGAGTCCAACTAACTCCCTTAAGATTTTTTCATTGTTTTTATTTCTTGCTAGGGCAATCCCGAAAACTCAATAGTAGGCAATACAATAAAGATTTTATCCCATATTTTGTAGTGCGTGTTTGAGGTACTTGGATTTTATTCGTTTTCGAGTATTGTAAACTAGCTTGATGTTGGTGTGAGTTGATTGTTGAGTTATTTGTAGGATGGTGTTTTTGATTTCATGTTTAAGAAGGATTGTTTTTTGAGAGTTTTGGGGAGGAAAAGGGTTAAGGGGTGGGTAGGAATCTAGGGTTCAGTGTGTCTCGGTCATCCGCCTCCAAGACCTAGACAAACCTCATCCCATGATTGTGATTGGAAGAATACCGGAAACTGAATAAATGTCTCTGATATGGGTGTCCCATGGAAGTCCAAAACATTTTGCAGAGCTCAGTTTTGAACCACTTGCAAATCAGCTATCAATAATTTATTTTAGACAAAGCATGCACCATGGCATAGTAGACTGAATTTAATAAAGGAATATTAATGAAAGATTTATTTCCCATTCCAATTGTTCATTTACAAATTTCATATTTAAATATCAGACGTGGATTATCTGTTGCAGGATATAAGCATTATCCATCGATGCCAGAGAGCTGTTACAAACTGCACACCACCTCCACCAGCTGGAACGAAGCGTATAAAGTGTGTGCAGCTGAACATGCCAACCTCGTCGTCCTCGACAGCGCAGAGGAAGCCAAACTCTGCTTTGACATATTCGTAGAACGTGCTGATGCAATGACAGGCAACTTTCATACGACCGCGGTCATGGTGGGCGTTACCAACTTAATGACTAAACCGGAATTTAGAACAATCGATGGTAAAACAACACTTTCAAATATTAATTTTAACTCATTGTTAAAGTATTCACTTTCAAAATGCTAGAAATAACAACTCTACCATTGGTCACCCCGAGTGACTTAGTTTGATGACTTAGCAGGGGTGCTCAGGTTTATAGGTGAGATTTGTCCGGATCTTGGCGGCGGTTGTGTCTGCCCACCAACTGGATCGGAAGAGACCGATTGAAGGAGATCTTTACACTACTACAGCAGGACTCTCTTAATAAATTCATACGTCCGTCACTCCTGGACAAACTGACCTCCAGATTCCTACCCACCTTGCTCTCCTTCCCTTCCCTAAAAAATTCCTTCATACAGCATCCCCAAAGATGAAATAGACCCTTCGGGCAATTGTTTTCCTCCTGTGTGGAGCTTATGTAAAAAAAAAAAAAAATTGCCTTTATCTATTAAATAATAAATCCCTTAATCATTCTCTCCCGATCCGGCCTGCCTTGCAGCTGGTGGGCAGACGCATCCGCCGCCGAGGCCCGGACAAACCTCACCTCATGAGCCCGGGCACCCCTGCTAAGTCACCACACTTAGCGAACCACTTGCGGCGACCTATGGCAGAGGTGTTAGTTGTCCAATAAATGGTTCCCGGGGCGGCGGTACCCACACCCGCCTCAAAAAATTCCCAGATTCCTCCAAGATCCCAGATTCCTACACAACCCTCATACCTTTTTCCTTCCCAGAACTTCCTTTCCCTAAAAATACCCCTACACAGCCACCTCAATTGTTTTCCTCGGAGCCTCTTGTATGGAGCTAACATTAAAAAAATATATAAACATTTTTTTACATTAGCTCCACACATGAGGCCTTCAGGAAAATAATTCCCGTCAGGGCCCATGTCATCTCTGGGGATGCTGAGTGGAGGGTCTTTTTAGGAACGGAAGTGGTGGAAGTTCTGGGTAGGAAAAGGGTACGAGAGGCGGGTAGGAATCCGGAGGTTAGTGTATCCCGGAGTGACGGACGTATGAATCCATCCCTCCCACTGCGGTGCAAGGCGATGTTCCGAGGGAGAACGGCTGGAGAAATCAAAGGGGCTCCCTAAACTATTGTCTTCCGTCGGACGGATCCGCCACCAAGATCCGAACATACCTCAACCCATGAACCCGGACACCCCTGCTAGGTCACCAAACTTAGCGAACCACTTATATTAGTGACGCGGTTGGTTGGCTCCGGGCTTTATGTTGTTGCCAGTTATTAAATGTTGATAACTATTGCTAAATTGGGATTGCCATGAAAGTATTTTAATCAAAGGAAATGGGTTTTTCCCATTTCGCTCTTAGAAGTATTTTCTTAGGACTTTTACAATTGTATTTTGCAGGTAGAACGCTCCCCGAGGCGGGCTACAGTGACTGGTACCCCGGGCAACCAAACGCTGGTTTACCCTGCGCGGTCCTCTATCAGTATCCCGGCGCCAAGCGCGGAGTCTTCATGCTGCATACTATAAGATGTGACGGAGGAAACGATTTTTCATATTTTTTCGTGTGCGAGAAAAATACTACCAAAGGTTATAGATGAGTTGCAAGAAAATAAATAAAACACTATTTAATTTTTTTTTATTTTGACACCAGCTCGCTATTTCACATTTGACCCATTTTCCTCAACTCGCAGACCATTACATGAACGCATGTAAAGTTTATTTTTTACGTTAACCCCACATAGGAAGCCTTGAGGAAATAATTTCCCTCAGGGCCTACGTCATATTTAGCGATGCTGTGCTGAGAGTTTTTTTTACATTAGCTCCATTCAAGAGGCCATGATAAAAATAATCCCCCTAAGGGCCTATGTCATCTTTGGGGATGCTGTGTGGAGGGTATTTTTAGAAAAGAAAGGAGAGGAAGTTCTGGGGATTAAAGGGGTATTAAGGATGGGTAGGAATCTGGGGGACAGTGTGTCCAGGAGTGACGGACATATGAATCCATTCCTGCAACTGCGGTGCAAGGCGACGTTCCGAGAGGTCAAAGGGACTCCCTCAGCCATTCTCTCCCGATCCGGCCTGCTGTGTAGCTGGTGGACGGACGCATCCGCCTCCAAAACCCAGACAAAGCTCACTCCGTGCTAAGTCACCAAACGTAGCGTTGGGGTGATCTAAGGCAGAGGTGTTGGTTATCCAATAAATGGTTCCCAGAGCGGCGGTACCCATACTCGCCTCCCAAATTATGAAATCTTTTTAAGAAAAGGGAAGAGAGGATTTTCTGGGAAAGAAAAGGGTATGGGAGTGGGTAGGAATCTAGGATCTGTGCATCCAGGGGAACGGATTGTGAATCTAACCCTCCCGCTACGATGTATGACGATGAGTCAAAAGAGACCAGCTGGAAAGAAGAGGTCAAAGGGTCTTCCTAAATCGGCCTGATCTGATCCGGCCCGCCACGCAGTTGGTGATAGGATAACTTTCGGTAACTTCTCATCGTTCCCTAGGACAACTACAGATCGCTAACGTACAAACAACAGTTGACGTCGAATATATAACAAATGATGATAAATGATTAAGAACACTTAATCATTATGAACTGTCAATAATCATTATGATCTGCAATCATGCTAAGGAACGATGAGAGGTACCGAATGTTATCCTATCAATCCTTATCGATCGATTGTGCTAGGAGGCCTGATTACACTTCACCTTATGAACACGAGCACCCCTGCTGTGCCACCAAACGTAGCGAATGCAATTGTAGAGCAATATAATTTTTTCCCTTCTCTCCTCCTTGCAATATTGATCGCATTTTTTATAATAAACACAGTAACAAAAAACAAAGAATATAAATAAAAAAGTTTTGCTGTAATAAATATTCAAAAAATTACTTGGGAAATACCTCTATTTACGTACTCATTTGGCATAATTAAATGGTCCAATACAGATTTAGATAGCTTAGAACGATTAATTAGAACTGCCTTAACAAAGTTTAATTGCCTTCATCCAAATTCAGCTATAATATGAATTAATTTACCTAGAAATTTAGGAGGTAGAGGTATAGTCAAAATAACTTCTTTGAAACACAATCAGATAAAAATGCTAAGAACTTTTTTCCATAGGAAAGCTAATAGTTCAGAAATGCACAAAATAATTTGCAATGCAGATAGAAACATTACGTATTTAAATTTATACGACGAGAATGCCAACATTTTTTTTAAATACCAACCAGGTATTATTAGATTCCTGGTCAAATAAAATTATTCACGCCAAACCTTCAATTATCTCAACCAAACGTATGTTGACAAACTTTCGTCAAACAAATGTTTGAGTATTGGAGAATTGAGCGCAGAAATAGAAGGATTTATGCTTGCCATTCAAGATAGAGTCATTAAAATTCTCGAAACTTGGCATCGTCAACAGGAAAACCTTGTAAAGTGGAAAGATGGATTTTCAGAACCTTATTACCTGAAAAGCGGGGTTAGACAGGGAGGATGTATGTCCCCAGTACTGTTTAACATATACATGGATGAACTAACCCACAGGTTAAATAATGCTGGAGTGGGCTGCCACATAGGAGGAGAATGTGTCAACAATATGAGCTACGCAGACGATATGGTTTTGATGGCACCGTCAATAAGGGGATTACGAATCCTCCTGAAGATATGTGAAGAATTCGCACACGAAACCAACACGATTTACAATGCGAAAAAGACAGCACTGTTGGTCATAAAACACGGAGAAGGCCCAAAAGATATTCCACCCGTCTTTCTGAACGGTGAGCTTCTGAAAATAATAGAATCTACAAAGTATCTAGGACATGTCATCAATAACAAATTAACGGATGATGAAGACATCGACAGGCAGAGGAGAGTACTTAGCATAAAATGCAATATGCTCAGCAGAAGATTTCGGCTCTGCAGCCCACGGGTAAAAAGAACGCTCTTCCTAGCCTTTTGTACCACCCTGTACACGTGCGAGCTCTGGGCAAATTTCAAAAAAAGGACCATGGAAAGGCTTCGGGTGCAATATAATAATGCATACCGTCTAATGTTCGGACTTCCCAGGTACTGTAGTGCCTCTTCAATGTTCACAGAAGGGAGAGTTCCAGGATTCGAAGCTCTATTGAGAACAAGGATTGCAGGACTGAGGGGAAGGATGAACCACTCCAGTAATATCCTCATCATGGAAGCCCGTCTGATTCCAGGATCGAGCATAGATGAATATTGGAGAAAAACACTGGCTCCTACAATCTGAGATCCGATGGAACAACAAGAACCTGATTTAAAGACTTAACTATATTTTTTTGTGAATAGTGTATCTAATGATGCTTCTCTTTTTTAATTTTGCTAATTTTTATCTTTTTATTTATTCATATGTAATTAATATTCATATATAATAACATATGTAATTATACCCTATATGGGATGTGTGGGATTGCACTCCCCTCCCCACATCCTGGAATAAAGACCTTATTATTATTATTATTATTATTATTATTAATACTAAAATTTTTAGGAAGTATATAATCAAAGATACAAATCAAATTGATAATTTATGTAGAAAATGTTTGGCTTTTCCGGAAACTATAGAACATATTATAATATCGGAATGTTCTGTATTAGCGCCGTCCGAGTATATATTGGCACAGTCAGGTTTTAAAAATAATTCACCAAAGATTGATAGTTAAACCTAACATGATTGACTGCCGTAATGAAGTACCATATTATGAATACGAACAAAATTCATTTTTATAAAATGAATTTTATAAAATATATTATGATAAAACTATACTAACAGACAGAACAATTAGTTATAATAGACCCGATATAGTTTTACATGACAAAATTAAAAAAATAGCTTTATTATTGACTAGCTTTTCCCCGCGGCTTCGCTCGCATGGTATTACGGGAAATTACTGTAGCGGTTGAACTTATCAATTATCCCCCCTCCTCCTCACCCCCACCCCCTCCCGCATTCCATACATTCATTCCCTTACATTCAGTTTTCAAACATCTCGCCTGCCACCTAAATTTCATAAAGCTATAGCTCAAAGAAAAAAAGGATTATCCAATTTTGTTAATTCGTTCGGAATTTATGCGCTCACAAACATTTCGGATGTTTATTTTTAATTAAATATTTGGAAGCTTGTTAATATAATTAAAAAATTACACTATTTATTATTCAGTCTTTATAATCGTTACGAATTATATTTTTAATGTAGGAACTCTTATCTGACATTTATTGCAAAACAGAAGCTTGTCCAAAAAAAAAACGAATTCTGATATTTGAATTTTCTGCAGTAGTAGCTGACCAGTAGACTGAGTATCTACCAGCATAGAGCCCAAAAATATATCAACATTGTTTCCATAGAAAAGATTTTTTTCTGACGTTAGCAAAAACTCGCTTTTGTTAGCGACAGAAAACGTATAACAAATATAATATATTAATATTTATAATTTCATAACGCCAGAGCTTACCATCATATACAACCTGTAGTCTGCGCATATAATTTAGCTTTATATTGGTGAAAGAATTATTAAAGTCTTTATATTGTGTTATGCGTGAAAAGGTCATAAACGAACTCGAGCAGTTTCGCATTTATAATATTAGTATGGATGTCGCTATTCCAAATTTCTGTAATATTCAAAAATCTGTTCCTGAAAAAAATTGAAAATATACAGATTTAGGAAATGATATTAAAAGAATTTGACATTCTCAAACTTTAAATATATTACCATTTGTTATTTCGGCTACTGGCATTATACCTAGCTCTCTCATTCAAAATTTATGCTTATTAGATTTGTCAAAGAATCTTTAGATTTAAATATTACGAAAGATTTTTTAAATGTTTATATTGAGGGATCAGTAGGATTTATCAGTCCAGTTAGGAGTTCTATCGAGCCGAACCCTCTGATATTAAAATATCAGGAGTCGGTGAATTATTTTCCCATTTGGTCTCTGGTAGGTTGACATGTTGTTTTTGTATTGTTTTGTATTTATTATACATATAGTGCAATTGCATAGCGTGGATTAACGAGATGATCATTTGTGGAAAAGTGTGTGGAAGGGTTAAGTTTTTCCTGTGGGGAGATTTAACCCGCACATAAAGTCAAAAAGACAATAAAAAAGGAAGAAAACTTTAGTAGGTAAGTTAGGTTAGGTATTGGTTTATTTTTTTTAATCATTTGAGAAAAGAATTATTGAATTTCGAGTTACTGCCCTCTGTTGTGAAAGTTACGAAACTAAATAATTTAGATTCTCTTATAGCTTTAACCAGAATAAAACAGATGTCGCTGACAAAAAATTCTTCTAGGTTTGGTGTACTAAGCAAACTGAAGCCACCTGCATGTTTTTTCGGTTCATGAAGAATTTGTAGGCATTATAAAAAAAACTTTTTGTAAAATTTTCTAAGACGCATATTTTATAAACCAGGAATGTAATCGGTACCTTCCGTACTACCTTCCGATATTAACTTCCACCTGTCAAAATCACGAGAGAATTCGATTTTCGACACCTCAGACTCGATTCCAGAGGCGGGAATGGGTACCACCGCCCCGGGAACTTTTATTGGATAACCAACACTTCTGCCATAGGTCACCCCTAGTGGTTTGCCACGTTCGGTGATTTAGCAGGGGTGCTCGGGTTCATGGGGTGAGTTTGTCTATGTCTTTTGGAGGCGGATGACCAGGGCACACTGAACCCCAGATCCCTACCCACCCCTTAAGCCCTTTTCCTTCCCAGAACTCTCCTCTCCTCCTTTTCCTTAATAAAACCCTCCCACAGCATCGCCAAAGATGACATAGGCCCTGAGGGAAATGAAATTATTCTCCTCAGGGCCTCCTGTGTGGAGCTCAGCTCCGTAGGTTTTATATTAATGTGAATGCCGCACAAGAGACCCAACTGTTTCCAAACTCCTGGAACCAGTAAAACTGCGGCATCCACAATCAAGGTATGTTGTGAGGCTGAAGGTAGTGGTAGGGGAAGGGAATGGGGAGGAGGAAGGTGGGGAAGTGCCTGGCTATTCAGATCTGGTCTCCAAACACGGCTAAAGCCATTTCAAGCAACGTTCCAATTCTGAATGGTGGTCTTAAAACAGGGTGATACTGAAAGTATCTGGAACGCGTCGCAAATATGATATTTATTATTTTAAATGCTTAAATTGTGAAATAACACAATTGTCACCGGAGACCGAAATTTCATTTACATTTTTTACTCCAAATAATGTCAGGAATCACTGGTTAAAGTAAGTCAAGTACGTCCCTTAACACCCTGTATAGAACATGTATCTTCTCTAAATGTAAAAAATAGTGTGCAATTGATACACGGTAGAAGTGAAACCTTCAGAAAACTAAATTAGACAAGTTAGGCGAGACTACGAAGCAATTTTTTTTATTTATGAAGATTGTTTTTTTTCCATATTTTTGAAGTCGAGTTCCAATGCACCTTTTCCTTTACATTTGGTCATCTCATATCTTATTAGTAATTGTGTTATCTTCTTCGGAGTTGCTAGATGTCGCTTTCTTTGAAGTGGTTTGAAGATTGGATATTGATTTGGATTTCATAAGATTCGATCCTTGGTCCGCTGAATGTCTGGCCGCTAAGATTCGTCAGGCGCATTATATCTACCACTAGACCAAAAGAGACTTGCGTGGGTCCGCGAATTTATCGTATTACATTAGAACCGATTCCCCGTGAAATAAATACATATTTTATTGCTACCTGCTAAATCCTATAGATGTACGTGTTTGTCTCTTTTTAGTGTCGCTCACTTCCATTTCATCGAGTTTCAAATCACAACGGTGCTAAGGAAGTTTTCACTTAAAATAACACCAAAAATCAACGAAGTTCCAAACCAATAACTATTTCATTACTCAATTATTTAGCAATGAAACCAATACAGTATAACTGCTGAGTTTGGTTCACCCCTCAGATCTCCAATCACATAGGTAAATAACAGATATATTCCCCTGATTGATGGCCGAGAATATTTGATGTGGTAGAATAGGTGTGCGGGCACTTAATTAATTATTGCCGCTCGTTAATCATTGTTTTTGTTCTCAATCTTTCCTTTCCTCTATCCTGGAGCCTAGTTAGATACCTGGGTTGCCATTTGCTAGCTCCTAGCGTCCTAGCTACAACCATTTTCCTTAATTTTTCATTTTCATTTGCCTGGCAAAGTACCTACCTATGTGCGCTTTCAAATTACCATGACGTTTCACGGTTTCGGAAACGTGACGGCAAAAAAGACAATAAACGTACGTTTCTTTTCGCAATATTTTTTCTGCATTAATTGCAGTAATAAACACATATAATTGTTTGTTTATACCCTAATACAAACTAGCTCTTATACATTACACTTTGTCTTATTTCAGGTCTTATTATTTATAATATGTATATATATTTAAGTGGTTCGCTACGTTTGGTGATTTAGCAGAGGTGCCCGGGTTCATGGGGTAAGGTTTGTCTAGGTCTTGGAGGCGGATGACCAGGACACACTGAACGCCAGATTCCTACCCACCCCTTAAGCCGCCCCTATCCGAATTTCGACCGATTTCTTACATATCTCCCTTAAACATTTGAAGTTTTTAAGCTCTTAAAAAATATGTGCTATTTTTGAAGATAATATTTAGATAGGTTCCATGTCGAAACGCAAATTATATGAAATACCCTCGATAGAAAAAAAATCGTAAAGTATGCTCCGAAAATTATTTAAAACAAGTCTATTTCTATTATTTTACTAGTTATATTTGTGAAAAAATTCACAATGTTTCTTTAAATGATACTTAAGATACCTTCCACGAGATTTTAGCTGTATTTTAAACGAGTCATGTTTTATTAAGCATTTTCCCAATTTTCGCATCAATTTTGTCATTGAAAGTATTGGCACGCTCTGTCCAACATTCGTAATTACATATCTCTCCATCTTCTTCTTTTTGGGCCGGGAAGCGTCGCCTTAAACCCTTTTCCTTCCCAGAACTCTCCTTCCTTTCCTTTCCTTAAAAAACTCTCCACACAGCATCCCCAAAGATGACAAAGACCCTAAAGGAAATTATTTTCCTCAGGGCCTCCTGTGTGGAGCTCATGTAAAAAAAAAAAAATATATATATTTGAAGCTAAATTGTATTAGTTTTTTATAAGTACAACTGAATTCTTATTTATTCTGTTTTATTGGTATTGTTAACACACATAATAATTAGTATTGTCTGGGGTCTCAGGCGTTGCCCTGTGGATCTCATCAATCCCGCCGGGGAATGAATGGAGCGGGCATTCGTTGACCGCATGTTTGGTAGGTGTGCACCTCACCGCATTCACACACCTCCGACTCTTTAAGTCCCCGTTTATACATCATATGGGCACAACGGCAATGGGAGCACATATCCTATTGATGGCGGACCAGAGTTTGCCGGACAATGAGAACCCAGGCTGTCTCTCAGTGGGGTCTACTCCTTCAATAATTCACTAACTAACTTAATATAGGTAAAATGTTTAATTTATCACACAAAAACGTATATCTACATACATAACAGCGACATGTCATTGGTACCAATTATTGTATTAAATTCTATAACTTTGTAAATATTTTCTACTATACTATGTATTGTTTGTTTCTGCAAAATAAATATTTCTTTATACGTGTGAGGGAGATGTACGATAATGATCTTATGTTTTCTTTGGGGGGTGCAGACATACGTTCATCGTTTATCTCATTTTCGACTGTTGTCATTTAGTGTGTGAGAAAGAATAGCAGCATTATATGTTTAAGAACAATAGCAAGACATCAGCGCATTGACATGACAAAAGGTTTTCAAATTTTTGGAATTCACTCACACTTCAACATTACCGTTGTAACTATATTCCATACATTCAGAATTATCGTTACGGCCAGTAGTATTGTAGGGATTTACGGAAATGTCACGGTGCGGTGTGTGAGAGAGATGCAAGGAAATGTTGACTTTTTTTCCTTTGTAGGAAACAGACCTACGTATATTGTGTATCTCATCTTTTGACCTCTTAAATGCCAAGGAGGAAACGACGTAAAATCGCGGTGTTTTGACTTTGACTATTATATTTACTGAAACACATTCTTTGAACAATAAACTATGCATAAACACAACATTACTTGCGTTTATTTTGTGAATTTATATGTTTTACGATCTTTTTCACGAGAACGACGCCACAATCTGACAGCTCAAAGGCGGGAAAAAATCTCAGCCGGAGGGCATAAACAATTCCACAGAAATTATTCCGCTTCCCTAGGTGTGATCACGGTATTTAATACCTTAAGAACAAGAACGCCCCAAGCGATTCTGACCGTGTTATTCATACGTTTTCTTTATACATAAGGGTTAAAATCGCATATCAAAATTATTTTATTTTTAACATTTTGGCTTGTGCGCCGGCGCCCCAGCGGCAACCGGGCGGTTGAAAGAGCTGCAGCATGGAACGTATAACCTTTTTTTCCGTATTTTGCAAAGTCACGTCACAACACAACGTCATATTATTTATTAGCTGGTACCCAGCATGCTATGCCATTATATAAAGAAATCGTTTCTCTCTGCGTGTCCTTCCCCATTCGTCTTGTTCCCCTTCCGTGGACCCTGCCACTTTCGCGTCCTCTTCCCCTCTTGCGTCAAATGCTATAGAGTTTTTTTTATAAAACAGTGGAACAACGGAAAAAACTGTTCCACCGGATTTTAAACACTTTTATTGCCTATTGACAGCCTAAACTGGGATCGTGTTTTTGTTCTTTGAAATGTCCATCACATCGGTACAACCCTTACCTGACGAATTCAGCCATAGGCGTAAAAAACGAATGACGTCCTCATCATACAAAATGACCTCGGGACTGATTTCTCCAGTGCTTGAATACGAGGAATCCGATGGTGAATCGAATTATTCAGACTTATCTGAAAAGGAGACTTATAGCATCCCAGTGTCCTCAGTACATCACATCATCACTCTTGGCTCTACAACCGCTGGTGGGTCTTGGCCTCCTCATGAGTCTTCCTCCACTCATCTCGGTTTTGGGCCAGTTCTCTCCAGTTTAGAAGCTTCAAGGATATCTTTGAGGACTTTGTCAGTCATCTTAATCTTGGCCTTCCCAGGCTCCTGCGCCCTATCGGTCTTGAGTTCAGCAAGGATTTTAGTGCTTGATGCTTGGTCTTGGTCACCGAAGTCTTCTCAGTTTTATGAATTTTGTGACGTTTAGCTGGTTAAACAGAGCGTATTGCTTATTGTTGTAATGTCTGCGCCATAATCCATTTTCTAGAACCGGTCCGAAGATGCGCCTCAAAATTTTCCTTTCAAAAACGTCCAGTGCTCGCTCATTCCTCTTAGTTAGTACCTACCCACGTCTCAGCTGCATACGTGAGTACTGGTCTGATTAGTGTTTTGTACACTAATATCTTCGTGTTTCTGGACAGCAGTCTGGATTTTATTTGGTTTTGTAGGCGGAAATAACAGCGATCAGAGTACAATATAGTATCAGTAAGCCCGTCTAAAAGCACTCCTTGATGTCCTTGCGAAAAAGCAATCGAGAGTATTAAAGGACCAACAACTGCTGATAAGCGGAAACACATGTGAAGTATTCCGATCAGTCTCACAGCTATTGTTAGAAAGAGAGGTATTCATAGCCGGTCTGGCAACAGCCAGTGCCAACTTAATAGTGGCTAAAGAAGAGATCACATTTGAAAACGCCGAAAACCAACACAGGCTACAAAATTTTTTGCATTTGGAGTTGAACCTTGGACCAGTGAAGCGCAAAGTAGCTGATGACAAACTTATCATTTGCAGATATGGTCAAAAATGGCCCTCTGAAGACGGTACCTCCAATCAACTGCCTAGGACCTAACGTTAGGAACCCCGCAAACCAGCCGTATGCGTCTTCCCCAAATTTAAATGCGATCTATAGAATAGGAATGGCATTGTATATTTTCTCTACATTGCTTTAAGAGGGAAGGGTGGGGAGGGGGAGGGGGGGGGGGGGGGGTAAGGTTTTTAAAGGCGAAAAAAAGGCATATTTTCATTTTTATTACACGTTATAGTATGACATCTGAAGTATCTTTGAAAATTTTTTTTAATTAAAAATATCAATAAATAAGTCCGTGATATGTTTTGATAAGTTTGAAGTCAAATGTTTTTCCAGGTAGTGACGAAGCGTTTTTTTTTTGTTTTTCTTTTTTTTTGCAGTATGTTGAAGTTAAAAATACGATTTTTTCTAAAATTTTCGCTGAATTTGTTATTATAAAATGGAAAAAATGGTAAAAAAAACTCTTCGTCACTACCTGTTGATTTATGTGTAAAAATAGTGAACAAAATTTCGTAAAGATCAGTCAAGTAGATTTTGAGTTATAATGTTCACGAACTTTAAAAATTTGTTTGCGAGAAAATCGATTTAAAGTTTTTTTATACTCTAAATATGCTTGAATCGAGCAAAAGGGCCGGTCGCTTGAAATGCTGTACCTTCGTTAGTTTTGCTCCGATTTACTTGAAATTTTGACACAATAATGTCGGCATGTTGTACATTTAGAAAAAAAAAACTTAAAAATGAGTTTTAAAACCTTACCCCCCCTTAACTACAAGTGGCGCAATCAGTCTCAAACAGAAAATAGCATCAATAAAAAAGCCACAAAACCACAACACATCTTTGCACCACTCAACAAGATTATGACGTTAGTAATTCTGTTGCAATCAACTATCACTCTATGGTTACAAGATAAAACTTTTATGTTGATCGTGGCGCAGTAACAAATATATATCTCCAGTAAACTGAATAGAATATTTCTAGAAGTGTGAATAGTTAAATATGACCGATGGGAATTAGGTCGAATAGCTCAGTGGTTAAAGGAGAGCCCAGGCGGGCTGAGGTCGTGCGTTAAATTCCTAAACGCGACCGATTTTTTTCTGATTTTTCCGTTTTAAATTTTCAATTGGGAGTAGTTAATATTGTCGTTATGGTGGTGATATGAATGGATTGCGTACAAATCGAATATTATAACGGCCGGCGTAGTCTAGCGGTAAGGCTCTTGACTTGTAATCCGAAGGTCGCGGGATCGAATCCCGGCGTGGCACATAAATTTTATTTGATTAATTTGTGTTATTTCACAATTTATTCATTTAAATTTATATATAGTATATTTGCGACACGTTCCAGAGTGGAAGATACTATCAGTATCGCCCTGGTGTAAGACCACCATTCAGAATTGAAAAGTTGCTTGAAATGGCTTTAGCTGTGTTTAATGACCAGATCTGAATAGCCAGGTACTTCCCCACCTTCCTCTTCCCTATCTCCTTCCCCTCCCGACTACTTTCAGCCTCACAACATACCCCGATTGGGGATGCCATAGTCTCACTGGCTCCAGACGGGAGCAGTTGCGACTCTTGTGCGGTATTCATATAAAAAAAGTTCATATAATTTATATTTACAAAGTATTCGTACATGAACAGTGGGAGCAAACAAGTAACGATTTACAAGCTGTTATGTCGTCGGCAATCCGGGACAGAATGGTTCCTTTTAATTAGTACCGGCAGTCGGCGACTAGGTGGAAATATTGTGAGATCGCTATTGGCGTGTGATGAGCCAATAGGAATGATTACGATTCAAAACTGCGACGTTCGCTACCACATGGTTCAATGATTTAATATTAAAATGGTTTTTTTTAGGGTTATTTTTTTAACAAAACTCAAATTGTGTAAAAACCTAAGAACCTTTATAAGAATCACAGGTTTATATTTTGGGAAATAAGAGAAGAAGAACCTAACCTTAAAATTTTGAAATCAATAACAATGGCTGCCAAGTAGACAAGCGATTTTAACATAATTTAACATAAACCGGGAGCTTGCCCCGGGCGGCATATTTAGGGGGCACCAAAATCGTAATTTATATGTCCGATTGAAAAAAACCGATAACAAAGCGACTGGCGCATAGCGCACATTGTTGGACCGGATGCATGAGATCTTAAAACGCCAAGCTAGGCAAGGGGGGAGGGGCGTAATGGGATATTGGTGTACTGTACTGGGACGGAGTGTACCCATACCCCATCTCACCCCCCTCCGTCACATATCCCATTACGCCCCCCCCCCCCTGTTGTGCCAAATATAAACTCGAATACTGGCCCATTTTGCCCCGGTTTGAAAAAGTAGTAGATCCGGTACTGCTATTCAATACAACGCGTATCGAGTTTTGGGAATATGGTAGAAATGTACCAGTAGGGGGTCCACCGAAACCAGTAAAATTTTGAAAGTGGTCTACGAGAAAACAAAGTTTGGGAACCTCTGATTTAGAGTGATAAAAAAAATTGGTTAAATAGGTTAGTCAGGTTAGGGTTATCGGCTAATTTAAATTTATTTTTTTGGAGGAAACTCGAAAATTTCACGTTGTTTTGACTTTGACGTAATATTTTGTGGGTTTATTTTATGCTATCTTATAGAATATTTAACGAAACACATCCCTTGCACAATAAACTATGCCTAAAACTAACATTTCTTGCGTTTATCTGATGAATTCATGTTTACGAGCTTTCTTACGGGAATGATGCAATCGAACTGACAGTTGAAATGCTCAGAAATAAACTCTGCCAGAGATCCATAAAGAATTCATAGAAATTATTCGCGTTCCGTAGATGTGTTCAAAGCATTCTATACCTTAAGAACAAGAATGCCCCAAGCGATTCTGACCTTATCCTTCATACGTTTTCTTTATAATTAAGGTTTAAAATCGCATTTCAAAAAATATTTTTTAGAGTTTAATTTGGCGCGCATTTGGCGCGCGCCGGCGTGTAATCGGCAAGCAACCGGATTAATGACATTTCAAGGAAGTGTTAGTTGATTTTATTCTCAGTTGACATGGAACCGCTTACGATACACTTCTGTCTGCTTTCGTGTTCAGTGGTTGGCCGGCCGCCAAAGTTCGGCCATCATCGGAGTGGTTCCACCGCGGGCTTTTTTACTGCAGAAAACCAACTTCCCAATGATAATTTAATATTTTAACTCGTTCATTCAAATCTGCCGTTAAAATTATATATTAATAAACATCATCCGCCGCTATCCAAGTCTGGCGGTAAGGGATTGCAAACCTTCTGAAAATGGTGAAAGTTTAGAAAGGAAAAAATCTTCAGGTTTTGTATAAATAAATTCAATAAAGACCCTTAAATATATTCAGAATCTTAACGACGTAAGTAAAGAATCCGTGTATAGAAATAAGGAACTCCAGTCCAATTTTTTTTATTTTTTTTAATGAATATTGACCTTCTAACTTAAATAACTGCATATTTATTTTTATTTTTATAGTTAGTTTTAATAGTTAAAATAAATGTCAAAGTTTTAATTTTTCAAGATACCCCGAAAACCACCGAATCTAGTGTGACGTCATCATGACCAACCGAAGTATGAATTTTGTAGGGAATTGGAATCAGCTGTTCGACTCCCGCCATTTTGAATTTCAGCATTGGAGCGTTTTACTGGGCATTATGATCGTTTTTTGTACAGTTAGAGTTTTTGAATATTTTAAATAATATAGATAAACTAATAGAGATACTTTATTTTTGATACTGAATTATTTAGGCGTAAATAATGTTTCAATAAAAACAAAAACTATTATATGTCCAAATCTCTATAAACCAATAACACGGAATGTCGAACGGCTTGCGTCTTACATTTCTATTGATTTCTATACAATTTTGACCCAGGTGACGCGGCGCAGTGACTTCACGCCGCCAAAATCCAGCAATACCAACTTGACAGGGTGTTTTAATGACACGTTTTAAAATGGACTTTTAAATATTTTTTTAAAAACTCTACGTTAAATATTATGTAATAAAACTTATATATTCAGAATCAGCGTATATTGGTCTATATGAATATATTTTTTTAAAGCCATATTTTTCACTGGAGTTCCTTATTGCGACTCGCGACCCGTGTATTGGACGGACCTTCTGTCGAATTTGCCCTATCAAAAAAAATGAAGAAGAAAAATAATGTGGGAATCTTAACGACGTAAGTGAAGAAAGCGTGTAAACAAATATACGCCCGCGGCACGGCGTATTGGACGAACGTACGGTCGAATTCGCCCTAGCGGGCCTGGAGATTCGACCTTTCCGCCGCGATCATTTGAATTAGTTCTGAAGAACGTGTTACAAACATTTAAGATGTTTCTAAATGAATACCTCCCGAAGTTATGAATTCATCGTCTAGAAAAATAAAATCTGATACTTACCGCTAACTTTATATTTGAAAAAAACGGGTTATAAAGTTTTAAAATAGTTGTACGTAAAGTAAATTAATGGTAAGGTATTGTTTTTATTTAATCTTAAACATAAAGAACTTACATCCCCGGATCGCGGTTTGAAAAAAAAGTTATTTTATTTACGAATTCGTCGGAATTTATTAAAATGTGAGCCTTGAGCAAACCTCCAATATTAGGATATTATACCGCCTTAAAGGTATTTTTGTAGTTAGTTTTGTAGTCAAGCAAATTTAATTTTTAATTTTTTTTATTACAATATCAGGTTTCAATCGGATCAAAACAAATCATTTAACATCAACACTGATCAGAAACTACACAAACATATATATGCCTATAATATATAACCTACACGAGTATTAATCTCATCTAAAATATTTTTTCTTCTAAAAACGCTTCGGAATTGTAATTTTGTAATGTTTTAAAATAAAAAAAATTGAATTGAATTTATCATTGAAGAAGAAGATAACACTTATAATCTAAATGAAAATATGAAAGAAAACAAGACACAGAAAAATAGAAAAAGACAATGGTCGCAACTGGGACACGAACCCAGACCTCTCGTCTAACCGGGACGTGCGCGTTATCCAATTTCGATATTGCCACCTTCTGTCAAACCGTCATATTTGTCAATCTCATATTTCAAATATTTAGAATCAACAATATTATCTTCAACTAGTTCTTTTTTTTCCATATTATAGGCAACTACTCTTTTTATTGGAAACAATCATTCTAAGAATTGGTTTGTAACCTGAATAGCGTCTCGAATAAACGTATGTCCCAGTTGCGACCATTGTCTTTTTCTATTTTTCTGTGTCTTGTTTTCTTTCATATTTTCATTTAGATTATAAGTGTTATCTTCTTCTTCAATGATATATTACGTTGATGGGAATAACCTTCAAAAGTTATAAAAAGAGAGTTTTTCTCATAAAATATTGAATTGAATTGAATTAATCCCTAAATATGACATAGGTTTCGAGGGAAATTGTTTTTCTCGGGACCTCTCGTGTAGAGCCAATGTAAATAAGCCGAATTTGTGATTGTGATAATTTTGAATTGCATCGATGCCCCCCGAGTTGTCGATTTCTGGACGAGGGTCAATGGGGCGACGACCACTGTTGGCCACTGCTGTATAATGTAAGGATCAATGTTTGTTATGAATTATGACAAGCGTAAGACGTAAAACCTCCCTGCCAGGCTTCTACCTCTCCGCCCCAATAACTTATGTCAGAGCCTCCCTCGAGCAGACAACTTTTAAAAGATTCACGACATTAAACAGAATGTCGTATTAAACGAATACATTAGCATTTTATAATAAAACCCGTATCAGGCTGTACCTACCCGATACCTGATACGTACACAATATTTCTTTACAAAATTGTACGTTAATGTACTTTATTTTACGATTACATATTTTTACTACATAGTTCAGGCACGGGGGCTCCATCGAAGCCAGAGTCAAGTTAGCCTCTCAGAAACTAGGCGTACTGTACAGGGCCAGAAGATAGTAGAAGACAGTACACAATAGATAGTGCGCATAAAGTACACAACTGCTCACCCTGTACAAATCGCAAGTGCGTCCCATTGTTGAATTTGGCAGCACCTCTGGTCAGGAGTCCCAAAACAATAAAAAAAAACGTGGACTCTGTGCAGCAACGGGCGGTCCTTTTCATAGATTCCCTTCTGTTAATCTTAGCACAGGCATTAGGTAGGTATGATGTACAAGTATTACAATGGAAGGTGCTCCAAGAAACTGGCATTATTGATCCCTTCGGCACCGGTGCATAGCCGGGAAACACGACAAACGCGCGCCTAACATAATGTGTATACGGTTTACAATATTTAATATACATTGGCGCTTCTCTAATACTTTTTGAGACTAAACGGGAGTTAATTAGTTAATGAGGTCTTTAATCGTATTTGAAACACTTACACTTACGGAATAACAGTACGGCTCACTTCTACGACTTGTTCTTGAGTTCAACAGCTCGACTGTAATGATTTTCCGGCTAACAAAGGCGTCTTCAAGATCCACATTCACTCCTTCCTCTTCTCAAAAAGGCCCTCCACACAGCATCCCAGGTAAGGGGGCGTTCAAGTAATACGTAACACAATTTTTGAAGATTTTCGACCCTCCCTCCCCCCATGCAACGCGCCGTAATGTTTTTCTGTACCCCCCTCCCCCTCCCTAAACGTTACGTAACACTCAAGTGACTATTATTACCAATTTGATTTGATTTCGACAACGAAAATAAAATAAAAATTATGTACAATACAGTCGAGGGATTCCCCGTAAAACATAAACGAAAAGGTTTACCAACTTGGGAGAGCAAAATAAAAATGACGTACAATACAATGGAGGGATTCCCCGTAAAACTTAAACGAAAAGGGTTGCCAACTTGGGAGAACAAAATAAAAATGACGTACTATTCAATCGAGGGATTCCCCGTAAAACATAAACGAAAAGGGTTGCCAACTTGGGAGAACAAAATAAAAATGACGTACAATACAATCGAGTGATTCCCCGTAAAACATAAACGAAAAGGGTTCCGAACTTGGAAGATTTTAATTCCTTAGTTTTTTATTTGAATAAAAAATAACGTGTTACGTAACACGTTATTTTTTACACCTCTTCCCGCCCCGGTAACGCACAGTAACGTTTTACAAGGTCCCCCCCCTCCCCCCAAATTTCGTTATGTAATTGAACGGCCCCTTACCTTGCCAATAATTTTGCAAGGCTGTTAATAAAATATTCGTCCACTTGATACATAAACCATGTTCAGTAGCGACACACCCCACTAGTAAATACTCTCAGTATCGCTATGATGAAAGACTACCTTTATTTCTAGAAGAGCGATTCTGAGAAGAGCGGGACAGAAGTGCCAATATATTTTTCTGATTTTTCCGTTTCCAGATTTTCGATTGAGCTTCGCTAATATTGTATTCATTTAATTAAATATTACATATTGAGGTTTTACCCATAGAGTTAAAAATAAAAATAAATTTAAAAGAGTGTTGTAGTTCAAAATTTCTGGAATATCCTTTGTAAAACTTAGAAAACGTAAGACATTATTTTGTATTCTTTCAATAGCTTGTTCATGAATATTATAATGTGGGTTCCAAATGGGAGAATTGTACTCAAGATGACTTCTAACAAAGGCAAAATATATCATTATTACGTTAATTTTTGTTATTGTTTTTGGGGTGTTATGCCGTGTTTCGCTAACTCCTTCTTTAGCCAACGTTTCGGACAGCGTTACAGTGTCCATCATCAGGGCAGATGAGCCATTATTATTTATTATCATTATTACGTTAAGGTCGTTTCCACGATCGCATTATAACTTCGATCAAAAGTTTAAATTATTCTTTCTGTTGAACATGTCACGTATCGGCCGAATCGAAAAGGGTTTCCATTACTTAACACGGAAAAAATACTTTCTTCTTGTTTTCCGGGTGTTTTGGGGCAGTTAGGATTTTGGCCAGAACTGTGGCATGCAAATAAATCAATGATTTTATGTTCAAGTAGGTTTAGGTAGGAACCAGGAAATGCGAAGGCCGCGTGTTTGTACGCAGTGGAATAATTCATTTAAATTATTTACAATGGCAACACAGTTTTCGGGAACGTTCTAAAATAAAATTTGAAAAAGTAAATTTGTTGGAAGCTGGAACCTGTTTATTTATTATTTACTAGCGAGTTCCCGGCATGCGTTTCAATGCCATTAATAAAAAAAATGTTTCTCCCTGCGTGTCTTTTCCCATTCATCCCGTTTCCCTTCCTCCTTCCCCGCCTTCCCTCTCTCCCCTCCCGCGACCACCTCATATAATATATTCAGTCCCGGTACATTCAGATTTCCAAAAATTGCAAATTTTTTTGTTAAATTTTAATTTTTCATATTTTGCAAACATTCATTTTTAAATATTATAAGAACAATCAATTAAATTTGGTACCTATTTAAAATAAATATTATTTTTGATTCGATTTAAAGTATTCCATTTCGGTAAGTACCATAGGTGAGGTACTTCAAATAAATTCATTAATTTAAACCGCCGCTATCCGAATTTCTACCGATTTCTTACATATCTCCCTTAAACATTTGAAGTTTTTAGGCACTTAAAAATATATGTTATTTTTGAAGATAATATCTAGAAACGTTCCACGCCGAAACGCAAATTATATGAAATTCCCTCGATAGAAAAAAATCGCAAAGCATGCTCCGAAAATTATTAAAAACAAGTTTATTTCTATTATTTTACAAGTTATATTTGTGAAAAAATTCACAATGTTTCTTTAAATGATAATTAAGATACGTTTCGCCGGGTTTTTGGCTCTATTTTAAACGAGTCATGTTTTATTAAGCATTTTCACAATTTTCGCTTCAATTTCATCACTTAAAATATTAGCGCGCTCTGTCCAACATTCGTAATTACACATCTCTCCATCTTTTTCTTTTTGAGCGGGGTAGCGCCGCCTTAAAGAGTTTCGAAAATTGAATTTGATTGAACTACACCATTCTTTTGCAAAATGTCACTCTCAAATTGTGACATTTTTGACAGTTTCGTAAGAGTTTTAGTAATGATTAAAAAGCATTTCAGATGTTTTGTCATGTGGTTGTAAAGAGAAAACACCATGCTTTATATTGAAATCTATGTATTAATCACAAGACAAGAAAAATTTACCCCTTTTTGAAACCAAAGTTTAGAATCGCAATTTGAAAAACAAAAAATTGGAAATTAGAATATTTAAAAAAAATTATTTTTATATGAAAATACAAAAAAGTGAGATGACAATAACGTTTATAATACATTAGTCTAATAAAGCGTTTCTGTTTTTATTTTATTTTAGTTATTAGTAATTTAAGTTGTGAAAAGTGAGGTGAGCCATTTTTAAAACTTTTTTATGTTTGTATGCAAAATTTTTTTATTTCGTAAATTATACGTTTATTTTAAATTATGAATTTGGAAAGCGTATTTCATCACCTTTCAAAAACAGTTTTCAGTTTTGGGATATGTTCAGAAATATTACATTTATTTGCAATTTAAAGCGGAAATATTTTGATCATCGATTTATGAAGGGTTAAAATATTGGTGAATTAATTGTGAACGTCCGTACACATTCAATATGAATAGTTTTGTTTATAATCAAACTCAAATTTCAGAAAGTCTTTAGGACGTATCATTGTCTTTACCACAGGTCAAAATAAGATTATCTTTGTGGGGATAAAGAAACGTTGGGCCCATTTCGCCAACCGTCACCACCTGTCAATGACAATACTGACAGCGCGAGCATTCCTTAGTTATGTCACTTTGTGAGTTCCACAGTTTGTTGTAGAGTCCACAGTTCCACAATGGTAGGGATTAGTAGCTCTCAGCTCCCACCCGCGCCGGCCGCCTCAAGCTTTCCCGCCGGTCAAAAACACCACACACTCGTGTTATTATATCTCTCGTAATATATATATCTGTTACACATCCGTTACAACGCCGCGACTAACTGGATTACATTTTATATTTCATATGCCAACAGTTTCTAGTGGTTGCGGCCTACTGATATCACAACAGCGGAGCTTACACTCTACCCGCACCAAATAATTGTGAAATTTTTTGTTTAATATTCGCGAAATTCGAACACTAAGTTTGACAGTTCTAGAAGCGTGCTAAGTGGAAAGAAAATTCAAAATTGTTCGACTTTAAAAACATCATGTGAAGAGCACACAGCTTAATTTTTAAAGAACTTGGGTTATTTTTATGACTGCCTCTTTTGTGTTTATTTAAAACATGTGAAAAGTTTAAAGAATTGCGTGCGCAAATTGTGACAAGTGTTTCATTAAGAAAAGTGATTTATTAAATCTGAAGGTAACTTTTGATAGTAATTTATGTTTGTATTTATAAGAATGTGTTTCTTTGACTTTTTTTAACATTAAATCCACACAGGAGGCTCTGAGAAAAATAATTTCCCTTAGGGCATATGTCATCTGAGACGCTGTGTGCATCTTTTTGAGAGAGGAAGGAGTGAACATTGGTCTTGAAGAGACCCATGTTGTAGGAAGGAGGAAACATAGAATCCGGCAAATAGTTCCTCAGCCGAGCTGTTAAACTCACGGGTCGAAGAAGCGATCCGTTCTCATTTTTTTTTATTTTTTAATAATGCGCTGTGTGCATCTTTTCGAGGAGAGGAAGGAATGAACATTGGTCTTGATCAATTATCCCCCCTCTCCCCACCCCCTCCCGCATTCCATACATTAATTCCCGGTACATTCAGTGTTCAAACAGCTCGCGTGCCACCTAAATTTCATAATGCTAGAGCTCAAAGAAAATAAGAATTATTCAATTTGGTGCAAAGTTATGCGCTTACGAACATTTTGGAGATTTATTTTAATTTAAATTCGTGGAAGCTTGTAAATATAATAAAAAATAACACTATTTATTATACAGTCTTTATAATCGTTACGAATTATATTTTTAATGTAGGAAATCTCATCTGACCTTTTTTCCAAAACATAAGCTTCTCCAAAAAAAAAAAACAAAACATTCTAAAATTTGAATTTTCTGGATTCGCAGCCGACCAGTAGGTAGGGGGCTGAGTACCTACCAGCATAGAGCCCACAAATATATCAACATCGTTTTCATGGCAACGATTTGTTTTCTGTCGTTATTGTTAACTCGCTTTTGTTAGCGACAGAAACGTATGATAAATATAATATATTAATATTTATAATTTCATAATGCCAAAGCTTATGGCCAGTTTATGGTCCTCGCATATAATGTAGCTATCTATTTATGAAAGAATTCTTAAAATCTTTTAATTTGTTAATGCGTGAAAGCGTAACAAACAAATTCGAGCGGTTTCGCATTTATAATATTAGTATAGATATAGATGGATAAAAAAAAAATGGTCTTCATTTATTTTTAACGTGTTGTGCGACGATAAAAATTATGTTTTCATGACAATTTCGTCAAAAGTATTCATGATACTTACGTATATAAAATGGATAAAAGATTAAATGTAGGGGAAATTAATGCTCTTTCTATGAAAAATGACATTGAGTGAGTGTAAGAAAAGAATAGGGAAGAATTCGATATTTACTTCGATAGTATTATGAACAGAACCGTGAAGAAAATGAATTATTTAGTAGAAAACGGTATTTTGATAAGAGAATAATTCTCTAATTATTATGAGTTATTTATTTTTTATTTAAACTTTATGACTTATACCTCAAATTGTAATATTTAATTAAATGAAACAAAAACAGAGGTGATGGTTAAAGGAAGGGACCAAACTCAGTGCGACATAATCGCTAATGGGACAGTTGAAACAGGTGGACAGATTCAAATACCTCGGGGTTGAATTCTCCAGCGATGGACGGCAAGACGGAGAAATCGATCGAAGAATTAGTGCGGCAAGCGGTGTGTTGCGTCCTCTCTACAGCTCAGTGATAAGGAAAGCCGAGCTCAGTATCAACACAAAGATGGCAGTGTTCAAAACCGTATATCGCCCGACGCTCACCTACGGCCACCAGATATGGATGCTAAGCGAACGAACGCGCTCTAGAGTACAAGCTGCCGAAATGAGGTACTTGAGAGGAGTGGCAGGGGTTACGAAATGGGATCATATAAGAAACTCGACGATCCGAGACGATCTAAACATTGAACCACTGCTACTCTTCATAGAAAAATCGCAACCGAGGTGGCTTGGGCATGTACTAAGAATGCCTGATGACCGAATTCCGAGGAAGATACTAAGTGCGATTCCAGAGGGTAGACGTCCAGTGGGCCGCCCCAGGCACAGCGGGCGAGGCAACTCCAGAAACTGTGTGAGGAGAGGATGAGACTGCCATGGACGGAGGCCGAACAGTCAGCTCAAGACGTATGGATGAGCCTTGTCGATGCAATGGGTCCCCGACCCGAATAGGATAAGGGGACGAAGATGATGATGATGAATTAAATGAAGATAATATAAGCGAAACTCAATCGAAAATCTGGAATCTGAAAAATCAGAAAAAGATATTGATGACATTATTTTTGTCACGTCAGAACGGGTGGTTTTGTTGGATGTCTTCATGTTCATTGCTTCCTGTCCTCAGTGTGGCAAAACAGAGTTGAGTGTCGGTTTATCTTCTCTACCTACCCCTTCTTGGTTTGTTATTTATTGTTAATACTGAAAGATTTCAACAATTTTGAAGTCATAAAGAAAAAGAGAGGAGGTAAAAGGAATGCAGTGGAAAAGAAATCCCTGTGGAAAAGGTGAGGGGAATCACACGTGAATTACAAATGAGCGAGTATCTGAAGGCTTTTATGGTTTGGGCACATAGAGCGGAATAAACACGGTGTTATATGGGTCATTCTTCTTTTTAACCTACAAAAAACTTGTCTCCACAAGTTAGTGAAGAAAAATTCAACAGAATTACCAATATTATTATTTTATAATTACTTTAAAATTTACTGTACTTAAGACGTAACGACTGTGTGCTTTTTAAAAAAATATATGTTTATATTTTTGTAGTAAAAATTACGTTAGAGAGTTGTAACTCCTCGTGACAGAAGTGTATTTCATACAAATCACAGTTGTCTTTTGCCACCTCGACTTGCGTATATTATATAATGTTAAAAAAAATGATATGATGAAAATATAAAACTATTTTGAAACTCCAAAAGGTATTATAATCTATCAAGTAACAGCGATTATTATTTTTGATGATGTTTAATGAAATATTTTAAAAAATCTCAAAAACTTGTCTCCTACAACATTTATGTCGTACGTTAATTCTGTCACGTGGATCGTCATTAGAAATAGCTAAACACGCAGCTCGTGTTTGTCACCCCAATAGGCATTTTAGGCCGTCTTCCCCCCTTGCTACAATTTCCCCTCTGAGATCCAGAGAGAATTAATTTATATTAAAAACAAAATGTGACAGAGTGGTAAAAGTTATGTATGTTAAAAAGAAGAACAACCCATGTACACGGCGAAAGAACCCTAAACTTTGCTGTACCCAGAATATTTAATAATATCAAGTGCAATTAAAAGAAATACCATTTATACTGGCTAAAGTGAAATAAAAGCTAAGGAAATAGCTAATGGCTAACTCCTGAGGAATATTATTTCCCTCAGGGCCTACGTCTTCTGAGATGCTGTGTGGAGGGTCTTTTTTAAGGGAGAAAGAAATGAACATTGGTCTTGTAGAGATCCATGTTGTAGGAAGGAGAAAACACAGAGGCCGGCAAATCGTTTCTCAGCCGAGCTGTTAAACTCACGAATCAAAGAAGCGACCCTTTCTCATGTGACAAATATTGCTTGGGGAGGAGCAACAAACTCAGCTATCGACCAATATATAGAAATCGTACATAAAACCAACTTAAATGTAATACTTAAAGTAACATGATACCCCGATTTAACGTTAAAACACTACTAAAAAAATACTAAACACACTTAAAAAAAATCTATGATAAATACCTACTTATCGTAGATTTATTTTCGATTTGACAATTTTATTTCAATAGCTCCACACAGGAAATTTTCAGTGCCTATTTCATCTTTGGGGTTGCTGTGTGGAGGGTGGAACAGACCATGAATACCACGCTATAAAAGAATTCAACACTACTTCACTTGATACAAAAATGAGAAAAAAAATCAGATTTATACAGATGAATTCTTCTTTTGTTCAAATGCTTGACAGATGCTTAGATGGATTGATGTGATGAAGGTACTTTAATTAGACAACGAAGAAGACAAAAAATAGCGAACACACAAAAAAAGAGCGACCATGCCATTTTCCGACTTTTCTTTTTCAAATTGTCGATTGAGTGTCCTAATATTGTCTTCAATAATTAAGTAATATTACAATTTAAGGTATTACTAATTAAATATTTTCAAAATTAAAATAAAGTGTCATAAATTTTTATAATATCACTAGCTGTAACCCGGAATGCGTTGCAATGCAAAGAAATAAATTGTTTCCCATGCGTCCCCGTTCCCCTCCCGCGTTCTCTTCCCCCCTCGTTCCCCTTCCGCTTTCTACGCCTTCCCCTCCCTCCTCATCCCTCTCGCTAACCTCACTTCCTTCATTAACCTTCCCCTCATGCCTTTATTTCCCTGCCGCTAAAATATATAAAATACATTCACTTTCATTTATACAAATTTCATAACGCGCCAGAATTTACCATTATAGCCTATAACCTTCGGGGGCGTGCGCACAACAAATCACCAAAGTTTCATCGCAATCGGATGGACGGTATGGCAGTGCATAGCATACGAACAAACAATTAAACAAACAAACAAACGAAAATTGATTTTTATATAAAAGATTGGAAAGCTGTCGGAATTTTTTAAGTTTACTAAAATTCTAGAGGTAAATTTCTTCTTTTGAAGATTTAAAAATTTAACGTTCAAAATTAGGAGAAAATTTCTGTGTACATCTGATTTCGAAATCTCTGTGAAAAGCCCGCAGAACGCCGGGAACTTCAGCAAGTTTGACGTAGAATATGAATGTTTTATTTGTGTTGCAATTCCCTCGCCCCCTGGTGTCAGTCAGGTGAGGTTTTCCAGTAAAACCTTCCCTAATAAATACAGCCTCCGCAGGTCTCATGCAAACGTAATTTCTTGCACGGTGTAACTTTATTATTTTGCTTTTATTTTCACATTGAACGTAACTTATTTCTATTAAAATAACTAACTAACCGTCACGTCATTTCTCCGAAGGGTTAAGCAGGGCGTACGTACCGCCAAACAACTTGGACTTAATAGTACACAACTGCTAACCCTGTACAAATTGCTAGTGTGCCCCACGGTTGAATTTGGCAGCCACCTCTGGTCTGGGACTCAAAAATACTTGAAAAATACCCTCGACTCTGTGCAGAAACGGGCTGTCCGTTTGATAGATTCTCCCACCTTAACGGACTGCAATCTTTAGAGCGCAGGCATCGGGTGGGGATGCTATCCCTGTTCTGGCGGTATTTCAATGGAAGATGCTATGAGGAACTAGCATCATTGATCCCTTCGGCACCGGTGCACAGTCGGGAGACACGCTAAACGCGCCCCCAACATATTATGTACACGGTTGACATTTGTCACATGAGAACGGGTCGCTTCTTCGACTCGTTCTTGTGTTCAACAGCTCGGCTGTGGAACGATTTGCCGGCCTCTGTGTTTCCTCATTGCTACAACAGGGGTCTCTTCAAGACCAATGTTCATTCCTTCCTATTCTCAAAAAGACCCTCAACACAGCATCTCAAATGTCATATGCCCTGAGGGAAATTATTTTCCTCAGGGCCTCCTGTGTGGAGTTAACGAAAAAAAATAATGAAAAAACTTAGCACACTCTCCTTGCATCATTCCCATTCATAAATTTTCTCATACACACTCTTCTATTGTTCTGACTCTTGACATTGACTCAAGTATCTTTTCACATCATCAAAAAGTATTAATACCCTTGCTTTTGCGTGGTTGAATTTCAAAACCAAGTTTCGAGTGCATGTTGATGCCACAAATAATTTCTGTGCACGCGGAATTTCAAACGAAGCTACGGTTGTAATTCGGTTTTAAATTTAAAAAATAGTAGTCGCCGAAAATAAGCAAATATATTTAATTCTTGGACAACCCTAATACACAGATATTATTTTTCAATTAATTAATTGTGAAATAACACAAATTGATAAATAAAATTAATTTGCGCACGATTTCGATTCCGCAATCTTCGGATTGCGAGTCATGAGCCTTACCCCTCGACCACGGCGGCCCCTGCTTTAATCGCCTCACAACGCTGCACAGCCGGGTGGCTGTCTTTATGCACAGCCAGAAGCGCTCTTTTGATGTGTCACATAATAAAAAGCAAAATTTAAAAATATTTATTAATTTTTATTCTAACCATTGGAGCGATTATGGTCGAAAAATGGACCACTTTTATTTTTCTGCGATTGATAGCTGTCCGAAATTGGACCACATTTTCCTACCATTCGTAAAACATTTATTGTAATTATTCAACACATTTCCATGGCCAGCCATTTATTTTAAATTGAAGCTATTGAAATGTTTCATCTATTATGGCATTAGATGTCACAAATCCGAACATCGTAGACTATTTTAGAACAATTTTAAATTTTAAAAATAGTTTTTCACGCAGAATTTGTGAACAACGGTTAAAATTAAGTTTTTTCCATAGATATGCACCTTTCATTATCAAGTATACCATAGAAAACATATAGAAATCGAAAATATTCTATGTTGACTCGAATAAGTACCTCTCACGGAGTTTCAAAGTAACACACACGCAGGATTCGCGCGGTTATAAACTTTACGATTTTTTATTTTTTTATAAATCTTACAAATTTAAGATAAACGGTAAAATACAGGTTAAATCATTGGCTATATAGCACTATAATAAGTTTTTATGTCCCCATGTTAAAATTCGAAGGTATGATTTTTTTATGTTGGCGAAAAATTTAAATAATGATCTTCTAGAAATCTCGAGCATTCGAGGCAAATTTATTTATACAAAGTGGCGCAAAATTAATCACCCTATCGAAAGATGTTATAATTTTAGCAAATGGCGTCGTACGTCAATCATATTTGACATTTGTGAACTAGACAGTTGCAGAATACAAACACAAGCAATCGAGCGCTACACTCCGCAAGGGCGTGGAATAATTGTGGATTAATTGCCATCCTCAATCTCAACAACGAAGAGGACGATTTTGTGTCGAAAGTCATCAAGAGCGTCGAGGCGCATTTCCACTTAAGCGGTTACGTCAATAAGCAAAATCTTCGTTTGAAAATTCTTCGGCACTGAAAATCCGTGTGTGATGCACGAAGATCCACTACATCCATTCAAAGCCAATGTGTGGTGCGGCGTTCACGCGGGAGTGCGGGAGGAGTGATTGGGCCGTATTTTTTTGAGGACGCATTTGGCAATACGTAAACGACTTCTTACTGCCGCAATTGGATGAGCGGGGCTTGGTGAACATGTGGTTTCAATAAGACGGTGCAACCACACACACAGCACGAGCCACAATGGGTTTTGTGAAGGAAGCGTTTCCTGGTCGCGTAATCTCCCGTTTTGGTGATTTGGCATGGCCAGCAAGATCGCCCGATTGAACCTTCCCAGACTTGTTTCTGTGGGGCTAGTTGAAGTCGCGGGTTTATGCCAACGCGCCTCAGACAATCGCAACCCTTAAGGAGAATATTCGACAGGAATGCAAACAGTTATCGTCGGGAATCTTGCGAAAAGTCATGGAAAAAGCGATAAAACGGGCACAAATGTGTATCAACACTGGCGGCAGCCACTTGACAGATATCATTAACCGAAAATCCACTTAACAGAAAAAAATTTAAAGGTCCAAATAAAGATTTCTATCACTCAAAATATATATTTTTTATTTAGTAAAAAAGTTATTCAAAAACAAAATTGGATGATTAATTTTGCGCCACCTGTATATTTCGCGTGGTCGCTTCAGTGGATATATTTTTTTTAAAAAGAACAGTTAATCTAAAACAGCTATTACCGATTAACGTCAAAAATAAATAAAAAGTAGGTAAAAGATTGTCAAAAAGTTTAGCGAATTCATTGTTCGCGTTATTTATTGGCGATAGTAGCGCAGTGGCGTGTCGAGACTAAAATTAAATAATCCAAATTGTGAAATGGGCCCACGATACGTCACACCAGAGATTTATAAAAAACTAGATAGGTCGTTCACTAATTCAAATACAATAAGTATTTGTATTTGAATTAGTGAACGACCGCACGTATAAGTATGTCGTATTTTGTTATTACCGCATGCGCCTTCGGAGAGTCGAAATTATTGTTAGTAAAAAAATTTTATAGCGGATTTTCAATCAAGATGCCTGCAGATACAATATTCATTATTGACTATGGTTATACGGCCGTATATCTTCTGTGCATACTTACTTGCAAATCATTGTATCAAGTCAACCCTTACACTTAATGTCAATAAAACAAAATATCTGACATTTTCTATAACAGCCAGAGGACAGCCAGAAGATGACTTTAATCTCAAATCAACATAAACGACATTAAGAAAGTGTACTACGCTTTATGTCAATCACAAATAGAGTACGGGATAACTGGATGGGGATCTGCCTTGAGCACTCACATGGACCGGCTCAATATAGCCCAAAAAGGAGTACTAAAGACAATTTTGAAATTACCGGTTAGAACTCCGACAGAAGAATTGTTTCAAAGCATTCAAGTCTACAACATACAAAAACTTTATGCAAAAAATATTTTATTTAAAATGAAAAAAAACATATCAGAATACTCCACTGTCCAACATAGATACACAACCAGGGCAATAAACCAAAATATTCTAGCTACAGCCAGTTTGAAAACATCTTTTGGACAAAGAAATATGAAATTCAATGCGACAAAACTATACAACGCTCTACCAACTCAAACAAAAAAATAACAGAAATAAATAAATTTAAAACAAAAGTAAAAATATGGTTGAGAGAACAAAGTGAAAATGAACTATCAAACATACTGAAGACCATGTATATTAAATACAAATGTGGAAAAACTACAGGCCGCCTCAGAACAGGAAACCTAGTGAGGAGGACTGTGAAAAAAAAAACTTTATAATACCTTAACATAATACAATTTATAAATACATTATGTACAAATTTTGCTATAGATACTAATAAAAAAAAAAAACTTTAGGATCAACTGTCATGGAACCATTTTATTTAGTTATTTGTTTACCTATCATGATTGCGTGATAAATATTTCAAAAATAATTTTGTGCTCCAAACAGCGTACGCGACATTTCCTAGGGAAAAAAATCTGTCAGGGTCATAGGCAAAACAGCGTTGCCGCTACTATCTCAAAAACTGAAGGCATTTAGATATTTGTTTTATCAGCGTTATATAGGCAGCAACCAAAGATTAAAAATCATATTTAACCAAAATTCTTTTTAGAAGCAATGAAGAAAGTTATTCAAAAAAACCTTCTCCTGAACAATTTACTTTTCGACGGTTACGCTGTTCTGCCTATTATGGGTTGAATTATATCCCGAAGCTCAGTTTGCCTCTTGGCAAGGCCTCCTCTAACATTTTCCACTGGGACCTGTCACGCGCTACTCTTCTCCAATGATGTCCAGCCGTGAGTTTTAGGTCGTCTTCCCATCTTATTTGTTGACGTCCTCTACTTCTCTTGCTGTCTCTGGGATACCAGTCAGTGACATTTTTGCACCACTTCTCTTGTGGATCGCGGATCATGTGACCTGTCCATCTCCACTTTTGTTTGTCTATTCGGGTAACTATATCGGCCACTTTAGTTTTCTCCCTTATTATGCTACATCTCACTCTGTTCTGTTTCCTTATTCCTGTCAAAACACCATAATAAAGAGCTAGAGGTTACACAAATTCGAAAAAAGTAGTTTTGAGAGAAACGCGTTTGAAAAATAAGAGTGGCAGTAAAAAAGTAATAGTTCGACAGAGGGATACTCACTCAAACGCTTATAACTTTTAAAATAGTAATAGTTCGACAGAGGGACACTCACTCAAACGCTTATAACTTTTAAAATAGTAATAGTTCGACAGAGGAACACTCACTCAAACGCTTATAACTTTTAAAATAGTAATAGTTCGACAGAGGGACACTCACTCAAACGCTTATTACTTTTAAAATAGTAATAGTTCGACAGAGGGACACTCACTCAAACGCTTATAACTTTTAAAATAGTAATAGTTCGACAGAGGGACACTCACTCAAACGCTTATAACTTTTAAAATAGTAATATTTCAACAGAGGGACACTCACTCAAACGCTTATAACTTTTAAGATAGTAATAGTTCGACAGAGGGACACTCACTCAAACGCTTATTACTTTTAAAATAGTAATAGTTCGACAGAGGGATACTCACTCAAACGCTTATAACTTTTAAAATAGTAATAGTTCGACAGAGGGACACTCACTCAAACGCTTATAACTTTTAAAATAGTAATATTTCGACAGAGGGAAACTCACTCAAACGCTTATAACTTTTATAATAGTAATAGTTCGACAGAGGGACACTCACTCAAACGCTTATAACTTTTAAAATAGTAATAGTTCGACAGAGGGACACTCACTCAAACGTTTATAACTTTTAAAATAGTAATAGTTCGACAGAGGGACACTCACTCAAACGCTTATAGCTTTTAAAATAGTAATAGTTCGACAGAGGGACACTCACTCAAACGCTTATTACTTTTAAAATAGTAATAGTTCGACAGAGGGACACTCACTCAAACGCTTATAACTTTTAAACGGCGTTAAATTTTGGTTTGAAATTTTGAGATTAGTTTTAATATCGATTTATGAAAGAAAAAAAGCCTCCACATCCCCTTTAAATACGAAACCCTCTATTTCCCCCCTTAAAATAAGAAATGCTTCAAGAATACATGATTATTTATTCATTTAATTTATTTATTTATTTAAGGAACATTAACAGTCTTAGTAATAAAATAAACATAAGAGGATGATAAAAAAGCAGACCAATTATTAATGTTCACAGATAGGTATTTAGAAACAAGACTAACTGAATATAGACTAGAATATTTAAAAAATAATAAGAGTACAAATGTGAATTCAACAAATGGTAAACTAATACACAACATTAAAATAAGTGTTATAACTGAAATAGACTGCAAAATAGGGATTTGGGTTGGGAAGCGTAAGGGGAGGAGAGGGATAAGGGAAAGTTGCCACGCAAGTAATATAAAAATATTAGATACAATTAATTCATGTGTTATTCGCACCTAGAATGTTATACAGTGAAGTTCTGTAGCGACAGTAACTAGCAGTAAATACGTCAGCACGTGTGTCTATATTTGCAAATTTGTTGTTATAGTAGTTACATGTCCTTTGTATAAATTCATTTTGATTGGAATTGGTGTTGCATCTATCAATATAGAAAAGGGTATTTTGTCTACTATATCGAATCGACGTACATTTAAAGTTGAAAACCACGTTCTTTAAATAGGTTTTTAATTTGGGCACACTAAGCAATTCATGCGTATTTAGATTGAAACGAAACTTTGCAAATGTCAAAACTACACAACTTTAAAAGTACATTAAATGAATAAATAATAATGCATACTTGAAGCATTTCGTGTTTTCAATAAATTGAAATGTGACAGCTGACATATCATCCAAACAAAAAGCAATTGAAAGCCAAAGACAATCAATCACACAAATTAGATAGTAGATTTTTTTTACATGAGCTCCACACAGAAGGCCCTGAGGAAAATAATTTCGATGCTGTGTGGATGGTTTTTTTAAGGAAAGGAAGGGGAGGAGAGTTCTAGGAAGGAAAAGGGTTTTAGAGGTGGGTAGGAATCTGGGGTTCAGTGTGTCCTGGTCATCCGCTCCAAGACCTAGACAAATCTCACCCCATGCACCCGGGCATCCCTGCAAAATTACCAAACGTAGCGAACAACTTAGGGAGACTCATCGCAGAGGTGTTGGTTATCCAATAAATGTTCCCGGGGCGGCGGTACCCATTCCCGCCTCGCGAATGAATAAATAATAATGCATACTTGCCAGTGGCGGTCCGTGAGTTTTCAATGAGCGTGCTAAGATTGAAAAATACGACGTTATTGATGTTGTAGCTGAAAACAATTTTTTTTTTCAAAATTCCACATTTGGAAAAATCCTGAAAATCTTGAATCATCCTGAAAATCGTCATAAAAAATATCGAAATTTTGAAAAAAAAAATCATTTTCTACAACAACAACAACATCAATATCGTTGTATTTTTCAATCTTAGCACTCTAGCTCACTGAGAACTCACGGACCGCCACTGCTACTTGCAGCATTTCATGTTTTCATTAAGTTGAAATACGACAGCTGACATATCAGTCCATAAACAAAAAAGCAATTGAAAGCCACGAACAATACTATGGAATCGATTCCGTCTCTTCAAAAGTTACAGAATCACTTTTCAGACCAATTTTTATTTATCAAAGTTCAACCTCCCGACTTTTGAATCAATGGAGAAAGAAAAGCTCTATTTATAAAGCGTGTAGCTATATTTGTATTTCATTGAAAATCCACTGAGAGAAAAGTTGAGCCACGAATGTTGCAACGCTCAGTGGACACCTACTACATACTAGATAGTGGGGACTAGATCCCAGGGACCAGGGACTAGAACTAGAGAGACGTTAGAATGGAAACAAAGGAAGGAACAATGAATTTAATTGTAATGTTGTATTGTACTGTATGAAGTTCATACGAGGATATACAATTGTACTTGAACAGGGCGGTGCTTAATTCGTTCTTCTTGCTTTTTGTTAGGTGTCTTTGGTTGGTTGTTTGTTCTAGTGTAATATTGTGAGGTAATTACTAGACTAGCTTTACACTCGTAATTAAAATTTACGGATTACGTAAGATTTTGACAGGTTACTTGCAGGAGCGTTTACATATGCATCTGACTTGTGGTAATTAATGATCACGGAAGTTTTTCGGAAGTTCGACTTGTGTAACTGCTCTTACTTACATCTGTAAATTTATTTGCGGTAAGATGGCTTCCTTTCAACAACGACCTGCTACTGTCAAATTAACGAGATTTTGTCAATAAAGACGAAAAGACCCAAATAAATTGCTGAAATAGAATTTGGCTTTAATTAAACAATTTTCCACGCACTTTAATGCCGTCAAAGGCGAAAATTAATGGATTTCTTTCATTTTATCCGAATGACAGCCACCTATCTGACGGCTGCTGACAGCAACCGTCTTCGTACTCAAATACGTAATTTTAAAAACAGAAAATTGAGATTAGAAAGTATTGGACCGATAATTGAATAGAAGGATGCCCTTTTTTCAGAAAACTCAAATAAATAGAAATAAATACTAGTTTTATAGGAGAAAATCCAATAAAAACAATTGTCTTTTGCTTTTTGACACTTTGCAACGGCGCATTTTGGCACTATTTCTTACAGAAGTCCCTCAGCTTAAAAAACTGATTTTATAAGCTGCGAGAAGGCTGGAAATTTGCGCGGGTGCGATTAGACTTATCAAAAAACTTCCGAGAGAACAAGTTCTGTAACTTGATTTAAATTACGTTAAGTGACTTTTGGTGTCGTTTACATTGGTAATTTGGCCATAAATCGCTTACACAAGCGAATTATGGGAAAAAAATTACGAGTGTAAACCTAGCCCTACAACTCTGAAACCTTTCTTTTGAGAAATTATTGAATTATAAGATGGCATTATTATTTGAAAATAGAATTTCGATTAAAAATGTTGGTTTGCAAAATGGCATTCTCAAATTATGAAATTTTTTACAGTTTCATAATAGTTTTTGTAATGATTAAAAAACTTTCCAGATGTATTGTCATGTGGTTGTAATAATCCAAAGTCCTTTGCGGGGTTGGAAAGAAGGTATTTTGAAAGTTTTAAACATTTCCTTTGCTTAAACCCCCGTATCCGAGCACGAAAGGAAGAAGATGGAGAGATATGTAATTACGAATGTTGGAGAGAGCGCGCTAATATTTCAAACGATAAAAGGGAAGCGAAAATTGTGAAAATGTTTAATAAAACACAACTCGTTTAGAATAGAGCAAAACTCTCGTGGGGGTTGTCTAAAACAAGGTTCAAATAAACATTGTGATTTTTTTCATACATATAGCTTGTTAAATAATAGAGGCAGGCTTGAAAATAAAAATTTTCGGAACATACTTTGCGATTTTTTCTATCGAGGGAATTTCATATAATTTGCGTTTCGGCGTGGGGTTTGTATTTTTTTTTTTTACTTGAGCTCCACACAGGAGGCCCTGAGGAAAATAATTTCCCTCAGGGCCTATGTCATCTTTGAGTATGCTGTGTGGAGGGTTTTTTTAGGAAAGGAAGGGAAGGAGAGTTCTGGGAAGGAAAAGGGTTTAAGGGGTGGGTAGGAATCTTGGGTTCAGTGTGTCCTGGTCATCCGCCTCCAAGACCTAGACAAACCTCACCCCATGAACCCGGGCACCCCTGCTAAATCACCAAACGTAGCGAACCACTTGGGGTGACCTATGGCAGAGGTGTTGGTTATCCAATAAAGGTTCCTGAGGCGGCGGTACCCATTCCCGCCTCCCAAATTGTAATTATATAGATATTATCTTAAAAAATAACATATACTTTAAGAGCTTAAAACTTCAAATGTTCGAGGGAGATATGCAAGAAATCGATAGAAATTCGGGTAGCGGCGGCTTAATATAGCAACACATAAACGACACACATGCGTACGTAAAAGCAAGTATATTTTGATTTTTATATATATAGATTTCACCACCTAACCCGTGAACGTTTTTTCGTAACTTGAAAAACAACTGTTTTTCAGTGTTTTTGTTGTTTGTAATTATTTCATGCATGCAACACACATAGAACCTTCTTCGTGGGACATTTTTTATGTATATTTTTTAATCAAAATATAAATTAGAAAGCGATAAAGACCGTCACTAAATACATCCATACTAATATTATAAATGCGAAATTGCTCGAGTTTGTTTGTTACGCTTTCACGCATAAAACAATGAAATGATTTTAAAAATTCTTTCGCCAATAGAAAGCTAAATTATATGCGAGGACTATAGGCTGTATAATGGTAAGTTCTGGCGTTATGAAATTATAAATATTAATATATTATATCTGTTATACGTTTTCTGTCGCTAACAAAAGCGAGTTATTGCAAACGTCACAAAATAAATCGTGCCATGGAAACGATGTGGATATATTTGTGGGCTCTTTGCTGGTAGATACTCAGCCCCCTACCTACTGGTCGGTTGCTGCTCCAAAAAATTCAATTATTATAATATGATTTGTTTTTTTTTTGGACCAGCTTATGTTTTGGAATAAATGTCAGATGAGAGTTCCTACATTAAAAATATAATTCGTAACGATTATAAAGACTGTATAATAAATAGTGTTATTTTTTATTATATTTACAAACTTCCAAATATTTAAATGAAAATAAATATCCGTAATGTTTGTATGCGCATAAATTTCGAACAAAATTGGATAATTCTTTTTTTCTTTGAGCTGTAACATTATGGAATTTAGGTGGCAGGCGAGATGTTTGAAAACTGAATGTACCGGAATCGAATGTATGGAATGCAGGAGGGGGTGGGGGGGAGGGGGGATAATTGATAAGTGCAAGCGCTACAGTGATTTCCCGTAATACCATGCGAGCGAGGCCGCGGGGAAGAGCTAGTATTAAATAAATTCAATTTGACGCCATTGAAATATCAACGTCAATTATGCTACACTAGCGCCTCTAGCGGCCAGCGAAATGTTGATACTACTAATATTTCACTGCAGCCGGCTTGGACGAATTATTAATATTACAGAGCATTTGCTCTTACCAATTCACAGCCTTTTCCCCTACAAATGTCTCTCCTAAACAGCAACGGATGCGCGGCCAGTTTCATACAAAACGTAATTTTGGATTTGATGCCAAAATACTCAACCAAACTGAATAATATTTTCAAGTGAAAACTTTTTTAGTACCGTTGTGATTTGAAACGCGATGAAATGAAAAATAATTCACTAAAAAGAGACAAAAACATGCATCTGTAGCAGCGGTTGTCAACCTTTTTGAGATTGCGTACCCCTTAACTCTTTCAACAAATTTGTTGTACCCCGTACCCTCTATCTATCTTGTGTACACGTGTAATGAAAGATATTTTTCATTTTTAATTTGTTAATACTCTCATTATTACATGAATTTAATAATCAAGTCACACAAATACATTTAATTCAATTTTACAAAGTATATCACGACTTCGCATATTTTTAAGCTGTGATTTTTGATTGAATTGAACAAATTTTGTTCCACGCCTCAAAGGAAAAAAATCAGTGTGCAATTCGCACGCGGTAGAAGTGAAACCTTCAAAAAACTAGAAAAGACAAGAGTGGGGAGACTACAAAGCACTTTTTTTATCAATTTGAAAAATGATGTTTTTTTCCATATTTTTGTCGTCGAATTCCAGTGCACCTTTCCTATACTTATGTTCATCTTATTAGTATTTGCGTTTTCTTCTTCGGATTCGCCAGGTGTCGTTTTCTTTTAAGTTTTCTCTTTCTTGTTAATTTGGAGTGGTTCAAAGATTGGATATTGATTTTATAAAATTTATTACAAAAATTTTTTTTTTGGATTTCGTGGGATTCAATCCTTGGGCCGCTGAATGTCTGGCCGCTGAGGTTCGTCAGGCAATTTATACAACTACAAAATCGCGCAAGCGAGACTATGGATTTATCATATTATATTGGAACAGAGTACCCGTAAATAAAATAAATATATTTTTGCTATTTCATTCTCTCGCAGGCTAAATCTTGAAGATATATATGTGTTTGTCTCTTTTTAGTATCGCTCGTTTCCGTTTCATCGAGTTTCAAATCACAACGGTGCTAAAGAAGTTTTCACTTCAAAAATGCATGCTCTCCGTACACAACTCACAAAGTATTTTGAGAGGATGATTTTTTTAACCTCAAAAAATTTTGTAGAAAGAATTTTCTACAAAATTAGTAGTTAAAATAAAAGCCCGATTTCCTGTATAATCAATCATACAATATTAACATATAGTCAATGCGACCCTAGAACTGGATTTGCTAAGCAAATTTTTACCTATTTTGGCTCAATTTCACTTAGGTAGAGCTGAATTTTAAAACCTACATTCGTGCCACGATATATTTTTGTGTCACGTAACCCAAGGGGTACGCGTACCACAGGTTGAAAACCACTGATCTACAGGATTTAGCTTGCGAGAGAATGATATAGTTCGTAGCATTCCCACACTTGTGTACTTTAGTTTTCTGAAGGTTTCACCTCTACCGCTTTTGAATTGCACACTCTGTTTTTTTTTTAAATCAAAAGTTATAAAATATCTATTACAATTATTTGCTATTTTATTTATTTTTAGTTTTAACATATATAGAGTTCGATTTTGCTTATTTTTGGAGGCAACTTTGGGATTTTTTTTGTGAATTAATTATAATTATAAAAAAAACTCGAATTATCTACTGTGTTAATAAAATGAAAAAAATAAAACATCGATTTTTAAGTTAAAACACGATTTTTATTTTTAAGTAAAAACACGATTTTTAGTAAAAACACGATTTTTTCGGTAGTAATTTTAATTTATATACGCTAAATTTGTTTTACGACGTAAATTTCCAGCCGGCCTCTATCATTCATTCATTCATTTTTTTACATTAGCTCCACACAAGAGGCTCTGAGGAAAATAATTCCCATTAGGGCCAGTGTCATCTTTGGGGATGCTGTATGGAGGGTCATTTTATGAAAGAAGAAGAACCTGGGAAGGAAAAGAGTGGGTAGGAATCTGGGGGTCAGTGTTTCCCTCTTTCCCGATCCGGCCTGCCATGCAGCTGGCGGGCGGACGCATCCGCCGCCAAGACCCGGACAAACCTCACCTCAGAAACCCGGGCGCTCCTGCTAAATCACCAAACGTAACGAACCACTCGGGGTGACCTATGGCAGAGGTGTTGGTTATCCAATAAATGGTTCACGGGGCGGCGGTAGCCATGCCCGCCTTCCAAATTGTATATACAATATATACTCACATACGTCGGTCACTTCTAGACACATTGATCTCCAGATCACAACAAACCCATTTTATCACACGCCCATCCATCCCTTTTCCTTTCCTCTCCTTTCTTTCCCTAAAAAAACCCTCCACACAGCATCCCTAAAAAAACAATTTATTTCCTCCCTCCAACAACAACCATGTTTACTTGTCTCCAAAGCATTAGGTTAAAACAAACTCAGGGATGTCTCCTATTTGTAAAAATGTACAATGTACATAGTGACGAAAAAAAATAAAAACAATTTAACTTTTATGCATTCGAGTTATGAAGTTCAAACTTTTGGTAAGCTCTGCCGAAAGTTCACTCAATAAAAGGCGAAATTTTAATTCATTGGGCTTTTAAAGTACAAGAATAGTTTTCGTACTGGCTAGTAGGGGGCTTATCAACATAATGTGATTTGAAGAATTTGTATTTGAAACACGCCACCGTTAAATAAATTAACTCGAATGCCTGCGATCACATTCTAAACTTCCATCACTTGTGAAGTTTTCTAATGGCCGCTATTTATCATTCAAATTATCACCAAAAATAAATAACAAAAGTATTTAATGATTTATTAAAGCACAACTCTAATTTGAATTTCTTTTATTGTATATTTCGTAATGAGAAGCGAACTGTGTTTTTGGATGTTTGTATTTCTACAGGATTTTTCAATAAGCTCGATTTTAAAATGTAAATAAAACATCGAAGAAAGCAAACACTTTGTGGCTTGACATTTTACAGAATGAAACAATTTCTTTGTTTAAAACCACTTTATTTAAATTTATATTCGTCGACCGGTTTCGGTCGAACTCAACCTTCTTCATGACAATAAACAGACTAAATTAGAGTGCAGAGTTAAGATAATGAGGTAAACACAAAAGAAAGGGAGAGCGTATAAGAGAGGAAGAGAACATCAGATAATGGTTGGGGGAGGGGTAGGACGAGGGGTCAAAAGAGGGTGGAGTTACAGAAGGAGAAAGGGAATAACTTTAAAATGGGACTGTTGGCTAAGGCAGCGCTTCCCGGCTCAAAAATGGCCCGAAACGCAAATTATATGAAATTCCCTCCATAAAAAAAAATCGCAAATGCGTATGCCCCGAAATTATTAAAAAATAAGTCTATTTCTATTATTTTACAAGTTATATTTGTGAGAAAAATCACAATGTTCTTTAAATGATACTTAAGATACCTTCTACGAGATTTTTGCTCTATTTTAAACGAGTCATGTTTTACTAAGCATTTTCGCAATTTTCGCTTCATTTTTATCACTTAAATTTTTTTTTTTTTTTTTAATTTTTCTTTATTCATTTTATTTATTACAGGATTGTTTTACATGGTATTTCGACTACCAAGCTAGGCAAATGCCCGTATTATGGTAGTAAATATTAGCGCGCTCTGTCCAACATTCGTAATTACATATCTCTCCATCTTCTCCTTTTTGAGCCGGGAAGCGCCGCCTTAAATAACAGGTCTCAGTAGTCGAATTGGTAAGGCGTCTTTTTTCATACTTATATTTTTGTTTATTGTAAATTTTAAAGCATAAATGTGAAGCGGTAGGTACAAATATTGCTTTTATTATGGTTGTTAATTATTTAAGCCAATATACTACCATACTAAAGGCCATCTTGGCTGAGAAATTTCCCAGGAATTATTTATAAAGGTTGGAAATACCGCATTATGTTAATATTAATTTATTATTATGTGAGGGGTCGGGGTGGTCGGGGTGACCCACCAAGGGGCGGCAAGTTAGTCCTGGCGCGTTGAAAATATTTGGTGGATTTTAATTGGAAGTGGACTGGAAATGTTATATTTCCATAAAGAAATCAGGGAAAGTGTCTTGGTAAATAACTGTTTTTCGGTTTCCCGCAATTCTGCCGATTTATTACATACTAGCTTTTCCCCGCGGCTTCGCTCGCATGATATAAGGGAAAATCACTGTAGCGCTTGCACTTATCAAGTATCCCCCCCCCACCCCCTCCCGCATTCCATACATTCATTCCCGGTTCATTCAGTTTTCAAACAGCACGCGTGCCTCATAAATTCCATAATGCTGGAGCTCAAAGAATTTTTTTTTATCCAATTTGATGCAGTCGTCGAAATTTTTGCGCATACAAACATTTCGGAGATTTACTTTTATTAAAATATGTGGAAGTTTGTAAATATAATAAAAATAGCACTTTTTATTATACAGTCTTTATAATCGTTACGAATTATATTTTTAATGTAGGGACTCTCATCTGACATTTATTCCAAAACATAAGCTTGTCCAAAAAATACAAAACAGATTCTTATATTTGAATTTTCTGAAGCAGCAGGTAGGTAGGTAGGAGACTGGGTACCTACCAGCATATAGCCGACAAATATATCAACATCGTTTTCATGGCAACGATTTATGACATTTGCAATAACTCGCTTTTGTTAGCGACAGATAACGTATAGGAAATATAACAAATTAATATTTATTATTTCATACCGCCAGAGCTTTCAACCACGGCCTCCGTGGTCCCGAGGCAAGACTCTCGACTCACAATCGGAAGGTCGCGGGTTCGAACCCGGCGTGCGCAAATAAATTTTATTTGATTAATTTGTGGTATCTCACAATTTACTCATTTAAAAATAATATATAGTATATTTGCGGCACGTTCCAGAGTGGAAGATACTATCAGTATCGCCCTGGCGTAAGACCACCATTAAGAATTGAAACGTTGCTTGAAATGGCTTTAGCCGTGTTTAGTGACCAAATCTGAATAGCCAGGTACTTCCCCACCTTCTTCCTCTTCCCTATCTCCTTCCCCTCCCTACTACCTTCAGCCTCACAACATACCCCGATTGGGGATGCCAAAGTCTCACTGGCTCCAGACGGGAGCAGTTGGGACTCTTGTGCGGTATTAACCGAAAAAAAATATACAGCCTATAGTCTTCGCATATAATTTAGCTTTCTTTTGGTGAAAGAATTTTAAAAATCGTTACATTGTGTTATGCGTGAAAGCGTCACAAACGAATTCGAGCAGTTTCGCATTTATAATATTAGTATAGATTTTTCTAAAACATTTTAAGTTTTAAAGCTGTTAAAAAAACATATTCTGCACACTCTGATTTTTTTAGAGATTTAAAAAAAAACGCTTTCCAATTTTATAATTTAAAATAAACATATAATTTTTGAAATATAAAAATTTTGCATGCAAACATAAAAAAAAGTTTTAAAAATGGCTCACCTCACGCTTTTTCTGACTAAAATTACTAATAATCGTTTAATTTTCAAGTTTTGTTCCGCGGACGAAAAAGACGTTCTTAAAAATGAGGTGGTTAGCTTCATTAACACAGTCTCAAGTTGGATGTCTGTCAATAAACTCAAACTTAATCCGACAAAGACGGAATTTATTTGGATAGCTTCTCCTGGCAGGCAAGCCCTCATCGACTCCAGTCCAATCCATTTTCAGGGTACAGATATAATCCCATCTACAGAAATAAAATTTCTGGGTTTCACAATAGACAACATTCTTTCTCTTGAATCACAAATTTCAAAAGCTGTGAGTTCAGGCTTTTTCCATCTAAGGCAGATAAAATCAATCAGGCGATGCCTTCCCTCCGATGGAGCAAAATCACTCATAAATTCGTTCGTCGTCTCACGTATGGACTATTGTAATAGTGCATATGCTGGCCTGCCTAAAAAACAATTCAATAGAATCCAGTCCGTATTCAATGCAGCGGCGAGAATGATTTTTGGCGAATCTAAGTATTGCCGTATAACCCCGCTTCTAAGGGATCGTCTCCATTGGCTTCGATGCCCTGAAAGAATAGAGTTCAAGATCTGCTTAATGACCTTCAAAGCATTGCAAGGAATGGCGCCAGCCTATATATCGGAACTATGTGTCCGACAGAACTTAAGCGATAGACAGCTTACTCTAAGGTCAGCAGATCTAGAAATTACTAATCGCTTAATCGAACTTTCTAGGTCAAATCGAGCCGTTTACTATGATCGATCTTTTCGTGTAACTGGCCCGCTCATTTGGAATAAACTTCCCTCAGCCCTTACTAATATCCAGAACTTGGCTGAATTCAAACGGGCTTTAAAAACAAATTTATTTAAAAAATCGTACCTTTCATGAATCATAACTCCTTTTCAATATAATCTAATAAGCCATGTTCTTCAGGTTTCCGGTAATTGTTTGGTTTCGGTTTCCTCTTTACTGTATTTTTATGTTTAATGTGCACTCCGATTTTTTCTTATTTCTAAACGAAACTGCCTCCTATTCTATGTTATATTTAACTCTTAATGATCCTTGTTTAAGGGCACCGTTATGGTTTAGCATTATCTATTGTCCTGTGCCAAAACAACGCCGTTTTTTGTATAAACTGTATAATCTTTGTTTCATAGTTATTGATAAATTTTGTAAGGACTCGTAAGGAACACTATAATAGGATTACTCTTAAGTTTATTATAGCTAAGCGCACTTGAAGTGAAATTACACAAAACTGCGCTATATAAATACTAAGTTATTATTATTATTAACAAAAAAAAATTAAAACACATTTATTTTATTAGACAAATGTATTATAAACGTTACTGTCACCTCACTTTTTCATCTTTTTATATAAAAATAATTTTATAAAAATTCTCAAAGTTCCATTTTTTTTTCAAATTGCGATTCAAAACTTTGGTTTCATAAAAGTATAAATTTTACTTTTTTCTTCGTAATTTTTTAGATTAGACTAAAAAGCGTGATGTTTTTTCCTTTTTAACACTGTTTGGAATATAATTCTAACTGATAATAATGGAGTTACAGCGATTTATACGAGACGCATGTGAGCTGGGACAAATCTGGTCTCCTGGCATTCAAAGGGTTAAGAGAATTTTTATTCTGAAAAATTGAAAATAAATTAAATGTTATTAAAGAAAATTAGAAAATAAGTATTCTGACAGATCTATTTATTAGTGTTATCTATACTATAATATATTATTATAAAAAGGAAAGATTTGATTGTTTGTTTGTTTGTTTGTTTGCATTAATAGGCTCCGAAACTACTGAAGCGATTTTAAAAATTCTTTCACCAATAGAAAGCTACATTATCAGCGAGTAACATAGGCTGTATATAATGGTTAGCTCTGGCGTTATGAAATTTGTGTATTTCATATATTTTTGCAGGAGGTAGGAAAGGTAGGGGGAAGGTGGGATTCGTGGAGAGGGAAGAGACGAGGGAAGGCGGAGAAGGTGGGGAAGGTGGAAGAGAACGGGGACGCACGGGAAAGGATAAGAAGGGAGAGTCAATTTTATTTCATTGAATGCCATAGCAACGCATGCCGTGAACCAGCTATTTGAAAATAAACATTCATAATTACAGGTCCACAAAACAAGAGATATGATCTTTTGAAAACAATACAAACTCTCTTTTCTTTTCGTTATTTGTTTTCGGGTGTTATGCCGTATTGCACCACCTCCTTCGCTAGCCAACGTTTCAGACAGCGTTACAGTGTCCATCATCAGGATGATAATAAATCACCAAAGTTTTATCCAATCGGATTGCTGGCTTAGGAACGCACGAGGGACAAAAAAGAAACATTTATTTTTTTACACTTATTTAGATTAGCCCGTGGTGCAGTTGTCCTTCTTACCCCAATTTTGCATCCGGGACAACTATAATGCAGTCGAAATTTCGCTTGAAAGAGATATGTTTAGAAATGGTGCAGTGTTGGTGTTGGAATTGGTATTAGTGTTGATGTTAGGTTTAGGGTTGGTCTTGGTGTTGGTGACAGCGGTTATTGTACAGACAAACATAATGGATATAGCCTACCCTACCAGACCAAACGAAGCGATGAAATAAATACGTGACAAGTAAATACGAAATGTTCCGTGGAATTCGAACGAACATCTTACGAAATGTTTACTCGGCATGAAATTGATATGCATTATTTGTAGTTCAAGAAAGGTGTCAGAAATGTTTGAAAATGAAAACACATTGCATTTGCTAAAGAAAACACATTTTATACAGCAAACGAATGTTTCTTCTATATTTGTTGAAAACCATTTTAATGACTTTTGAAAACAATTTAATATATATTTATATATCTTTACTTTACATAAGTAATCCATTTATTTTTGACAGTTTTCGGTTTCAAATTATCACGGCCATCGTTAGGCTGGTACAATTTTTCATTAAGATACAACAAAACATTAAAAAAATTAACTAACTCACCCACCATAGCACCGTTTCCGCCAACCCCATTCAGTCCTCCATTAATAGAGTTATCAGCAATTAGTCATCAGCCTTCCCATCTCTCGTAAACATACCTGTGTACCCAAATACACAAGCTCAGCCACCTGCTGCAAGAATCTATTCATTATTAACAACTATGTAGAATACTGTTTTGTACACTCCTTCAAATACCATGACTTTGACTTACTTTCATTCATCATTAACTCATTCTTCATCAACTCATTCTTCATTAACTCATTCTTCATTAACTCATTCTTCATTTACTCATTCTTTATTACCTCTTTCTTCATTTACTCATTCTTCATTACCTCTTTCTTCATTAACTAATTCTTCATTAACTCATTCTTCATTAACTCATTTTTTATTAACTCATTCTTTTTTAACTCATTCTTCTTGAACTTATTCCTCTTAAACTCATTCTTTATTAACTCATTCTTCTTTAACTTATTCCTCTTTAACTCGTTCTTCATTTACTTATTCTTCATTATCTCATTCTTCATTAACTCATTCTTCATTAACTCATTCTTCATTAACTCATTCTACAATAACTCAATCTTCATTAACTCAATCTTTATTAACTAATTCTTCAATAACTCATTCTTCATTAAATCATTCTTCATTAACTAATTCTTCACTAACTCATTCTTCATTAACTCATTCTTCATTAACTCAGTCTTCGTCAACTAATTCTTCGCTAACTCATTCTTCATTAACTCATTCTTCATTAACTCAGTCTTCGTTAACTCATTCTTCACTAACTCATTCTTCATTAACTCATTTTTCATTAGCTCAGTCTTCATTAACTAATTCTTCACTAACTCATTTTTCATTAACTCAGTCTTCATTAACTAATTCTTCACTAACTCATTCTTCATTAACTCATTTTTCATTAACTCAGTCTTCATTAACTAATTCTTCACTAACTCATTCTTCATTAACTCAGTCTTCATTAACTAATTATTTATTAACCACTGGAGCGCTTTTTGCCGCAATATGGCACTATTTAAAAGACTTCGGATTGTTTTGCTGCCAATTCTTGCAAATTTTCCCTTATTGGTAAGTAATTAAGTCGATGTTTACAATTTTATAATATTTTTTTGATAAATCCTACGAATATGTGATAATCGAAAAAAGCTAGATGAGTTCATTGGCTATATAGAACTATAATCAGTTTGTATGTCGGCATATTCAAATTCGGAGGTATGATTTTTTTTTTAATTTGGGCGGAAAATATTCAAAATGATTACCAAAAAATATCGAGCAATCGGAGAAAAAAATTTTGAATTGCACTGTCGTTCCAGTCTTTCTATCATTCTCCATTAACTCATTCTTTGGTCTTAGGGCCTGACACTCAAACTTATTTGGGTAATAATTATAACATTGGTTTTTCTTAAGATGAAGCTATACATGAAATCCTATTTAGATACTATTTAGATTCATATTTGAAATAGGTGAATTGGCTTACAGTATGAACATAAAAAAATATGCTACGGGTAAATTGAAGCTTTTACTAGCTTTTCTGTGTTTTGAAATTACAATAAAATTATTATTTATATAACAAAAATATAAGCGTAAACCACTAAAAAAAATGTTTTTTCATGACTTAACTATGAAGTAATAAAAGAAACAAATTAAAAAAAAATTATGGCTACCCCTTTATGGCTAAGACTATTTTTGAGGTTTTGTATGTTCTAACTTTTTTTCATTCTTATAAAATTATACACAAAATAAATAAAAAAACACTTTTTCGAAAGTACGACGCGCGATTATAAATTTTGTAGGCATGAGAATCGAAATATTTCTAGCGTTTATATTCCTCTTAATCCTCCTCACGACGGGTCTAAAATTATTTAATTTAATTATGTTCGTCTTTTATGTAGCCAGACTGAATGCTCGGCAATTGCCGATTCGTCGGGATGGCCGAGTTTGCAAGCTCGAAAGTGTCGCGATATTCTTTTGGAGATGGTCTCTACAGTAGTAACAGACGCGTGATGTGTATAACTATCATCAGGTCTTCCATCTTACCCCTTATGATTTGTGTGTGTAATGGGTCGAGCCCGAGCACATTGTGTTCCCTGTTCAGTAGGCGGAAAAGATGGCATTAGTGCCGGAAGGTTTTCACAAAGGAAGATAAGCGATTCGGGATAACACTCGTAACTTATTATTGTAAACACTTCTTTCTGGAGGCTTCTTGGCTTCCGGTGTTTTCTTCACATAGTGGGTGTGATGTGCGGTGGTACCTACTCGATGTTGACAGTTTTAGATATTAGTACCTAGGATATGTTACACGCTATTTTATATGTAAAGGAAATGTTTTCCCTTTATTATTTATTAATTACATTATTGAAGTAAAACTTGGGGAGTAAGCTGGTGAATGCGTGACAAGAGCGTAACGAAAACGAGGCGAACGGAAGTTGAGAGGGAGATAAGTTATGAAGATAGAAAGAGAGAGATTTACGTTTCGTATATTACTGTAGGGGCAAGAGAGAGAGGTGCGAGCACACCTTTTATTTCTCTCTTTCTCTCATAGCCAGTTACGTTTCGTATATCTAAGACATAGTGCAGGCCTATTGTCTGTATCATAGGAGCAAGAGAGAACAGTGAAGTTTTACTTCAGTCGTGTGGTCTAAAGCACACTCGTGTTTTTAAATATATTTACATTTTTTATTATTTCTTACATTAATTCCTGTTAAACTGATTGATATCAGTTTGTCAACAGGTTCTTTTAATATTAATTTTTTAAAAATTAAAATAGATACCTACATAAAATATACAAGTTTTTACATTATATATACACACGTACATATATTAAGCCTAGGAAATGTTTAAAACTTTCAAAATACCTTTTTTCCACCCTCGGGAAGGTTTCTGGATTTTTTTGATCATTACAAAAACTCTTATGAAACTGTCAAACCATCGATTGTTAAATAAACATTCAATTTTCGAATAAACTCTTTAAATTCATCAATTTAATCGAAGTACTCTTCTACGGTACTAATCAAAATCAAATACTTTTAATCGAATCAAAAAATATATTTTTTTAAGTATGTACGTATGTGAGGTACCAAATTTGATTGATTGTTCGTATAATATAAAAAAAAATGAATGTTTGCAATTCATGAAAAATGAAAATTTGAATTGCTCAATTTTATTTGCGCACGGGATTCGAACCCGTGACTATCGCATTGTTATAGATAGTTACTTCGAGAGCCTTACCCCACGACCACGGAGGCCGTCAAACTTAAGGTACTGGTGCATACCCAGGTTATGTTATTCGCTATTGTACATAACATTATTACACTAAATCGTGTATAAAAACACAAAATAACACTGGTCATATTATTAATTCCGAACCCCCCACCTCTTACTTGATTTTGTCATGTCCTCGTGAGACGTCCCCGACCTGTTCCATCATCTTTTTAAAGACAGAATTCGCGATGTTCAGAAACTCGCAGTACAAGTGGAAAACAGGTGAATCTACCTCACATTTGGGATCGATTTTGTCATGTAACTTTTTTTGATTTGAGCTCTTTTCGAGTAAATCGAATTAAAAGTTTGATTTTTAAGTCAAATTTGTAAAACGGGTCACCAGGGGTTACTATTACCTGTTTAATTTCTTTTAAATGAAGTTATACGTGAAATCCTATTTAGATACTATTTAGATTAATCTTTACGACGAATCGGTTTACATTATGAACATCAAAAATATGCTACGGATAAATTGAAGCTTTTACTAGCTTTTCTATGTATTGGAATTACAATAAAATTATCAATTTCATAACAAAAAATATAAGCGTAAACCACTAAAAAAAATGTTTTTGCATGACTTTGAGGTTTTACTCATAAAAAAAGTTTGAGGTTTTACTCATAAAAAGTTAAAATAAAAAATAATAATATTCATCCTAGACTTGCAGAAGAGTCAATAGATGTCGCACATTAAATAAAATGGATAATAATTTATCCAGACACCATCTAGATTGCATTTAGTTCGAGTTGAATCTTGCAATCATTCATAAAGATGGCAGCCAATAAAAATATGCGTTAAGAAAAATGAAGATAATATGGGTGGTTCTTAGTCGAAGTATGGTACAGTTAAAAGTGACCGAATTGGATATCGACACCTTAGCTCAGTGGATAAGAGCACCCACCCGGAAAGTAGGGAGGTCCTGGGTTCGAGTCCCAGAGGTGTAAATATCTTTTTCTGATTTTCCTGTTTCCAGATTTTCGATTGAGTTTCGCTCATAATGTCTTCATTTAATTAAATAAAAACCACTTTTTCGCTTACTTGCCTCGTGCAAATTAGACACTCAATTTAAAATTTTGAAAACAAGAGAATCGAAATATTTCTAGCATTTATATTCCTCTTAAACATAATTCGAAGTGTTAACCAGATTCTAAAAGATTGTTTTAAAAAATCAAAACGATCAGATCGAAAAAATTTGTATTTGTTTTGTTCTATATATTACGTAGATTCACCAGTTTCTCGCTTGTAATTCAAATTTTCGGATATCGTGAGTATTATTGTAAAAATTAAATTTTTCAAGACTCTCAGATCGAAGAATTATATCCGACTTAATATTTATGTTCATAATTGTATATGGTACAATTGACAGTCCTGATTTAACTGAGCTCATTGAATTTGATATACCCACGAGAGCCACTCGTTCTAAAATCCTGTTTAAATGCTGCAATAACCGGATTGAGTATATGAAACACTCGCTTGTACCTAGATTACATGAAGTTACTAATAGATATGCAGATTTGGCAGATCTATTTAACTGCACACAATAGGGCTTTGCTATCAAATCTTTTCAATCAATATTAATTTTATTTGTATTATAGATTTTTGTATGTTATCGCATCTCTGGTGTCATTTCTCTTTCAAACGCCACAATTATCTGTTATAATCTTTATTTACTGTTTCTAATATTTTTTTTTTTTTTTTTTTTATTTAACGACAATATCAAGTAAGGTAAAAAATACAATATGAGGTAAATTAAAAACATATAGAGTGAAGTATTTTGTTCTCAGTCCTCCTCACTAGGTTTTCCTGTTCCGAGGCGGACTGAAGGTTGTTTGTATGGGTGTTGGTCATAAATTCCTCCTCATCTCATTTGTTCGTTTCCACAAAATAAAAATAGACAAGCTAAAAAGTGTTTATGTTTTTTATCTGTAAGTTGCGTTGGTGTTATTTTATAATTTTTATGATTTCCTCATCTTCGTGTTTAGTTAGCCATAATTTGATATCTTTTTTGAACTTTAGTATCTCCATGGTGTTTTTAATTTCGATTGGAAGGGCATTGTATAATTTTGTAGCATGGAAATGATGATTTTTCTGACCAAAAGTTGTATTTAATTTTGGAATGTTTAGTAGATTTGATGATTTTGTCCTTGTAGTATAGGTGTGTTGGTCATCAAGGTACTCTTTTTTTTCTTTAAATTTAAGTAGTGCATTTTTGCGTACAGTTTTATAATGCTGAACACATTGAATTTTTTAAAAATTTCTTTTGATGGAGTTAAAAAAGGTACCTTCAGGATTATTTTTATTATTGCTTTTTGCGTTTTGACGAGCTGCTTCATGTGAATGTTTGAGGCAGATCCCCATCCAATAATCCCATATTCTAAGCGTGATTGGCAAAGAGCGTAGTAGACTTTATATAGATCATTTTTATTTAGTATATTGCGTATGTTTCTAAAGTAGTACATGAGCTTTGTTAATTTCTTTGTAATGCTATTTATGTGAGAGTCCCATCGAAGATTTTCATCGATTTCAATGCCGAGATATTTTATATTTCTAGAGTGTGTTATGGTGGGGCAGTGACATGATTGCGTTAGGTTTCTTCCTTGACAATCGTGTAATTTGAGAGCATAATCCTCAGCTGGTTGACCTCTGGCCGTTATAGAAAACGTTAAATATTTAATTTTGTTAACATTGAGTGTAAGTGAGTTTTGCTTCAGCCATTTTTGCAGAAGTACAAGCCCGTGTTCAGCTTCTTTGTAAGTGGTTACCCAATCACTTCCATTAAATAAAATTACAGTGTCGTCGGCAAAACTAATAATTTTTCCTTTGGTGTTTATGTTGCATATATCATTTATATATATCAAAAATAATAGAGGTCCTAAGACACTTCCTTGCGGCACACCATATTTGATTGGGAGAGGCTTACTTTTACGCTTTTCAATTTTAACACACTGTGAACGTTCTGACATGTAACTTATTATCAGATTTAAAGTTGTGTTTGACATCCCAATTGTTTTAAGTTTCTTGAAAAGGATTTTGTGGTCTATCGTATCAAAGGCCTTTTGCAGGTCTATAAAGATTGCCAAGGTTTTATTTCCCCCATCTAAGCTTTTCGTGATCGTATTAATGATATCATCTATGGCATCGGCAGTACTCAAGTTTTGTCTAAAACCATACTGGTATTTCGAGAATAGGTTATTATCTTCTAGGTACATCATAAGTTGTTTTTTTAGTACTTTTTCCAATATTTTAGACAGGGTACTTAGAAGGCTTATCGGTCGATAGTTATTGATAACATTTTTACATCCTTCTTTAAGAGACGTAGAAAATATGCTTTTAGTTATAGACAGATTGATAAGGTGGGTCAGTGGGAATGTAATTTCTTCACTAAGATATTTTATTGCATTGGTTGAGATTACTTCATCCCCTGATGATACATTTGGTTTTAAGGAAGTAATTATGTTTTTGATTTCGTCAACGGTTTTTTGTTTGAAATTAAGTTCCCTTTCCACATTACAAGATTCATCATGAACACATTTCGTAATTTGTTTTGCTAAATTTGATCCAATGTTTGTAAAAAAATGATTAACGTGATTAAGAATTTTGTCAGGGTTTTCGGCATATAGAGTGGGAACCTTGTTTATGTCCAATTCATCGATTTTTGGTGTATTACTGGTGGATTTAGAATTGGTCACTTCATTTATAATTTGCCACAATTTTCTGGGATCATCGTTACATGCTTCTATTTTATTTTTATAATAGGATTCTTTTGTGGTGTTTATGATGTTTTTGCAAATATTTCTATATCTTTTATAGTATCGTAGCTTGTGTATATCATAGGGATTTTCTTTAAGTTTTTTATGTAATTCGTCTCTTTTACGGATACAGTTTATAATATTCTGTGAGATCCAAGGCTTAATGTGTATATTCTTATGTGAAATTTTCTTCACAGTTTTTTTGGTATTGGATAATATGTTGTGTTGGATTATATCAATGAAGCTATTCCATGCCTCATTTGTGTTGTCAATATTTTGTATTTTTTTCCAATCAGTACATTGCAAGTTTTGCTTAACGGCATTCCAGTTTGTTTCACATTTTTTATTATCATCGGTCTATTTTGAGTTTTCCTTTCTTTGTTTTGTTTTATAGCTAGGATTGTTGTAAAATGGTCAGTTATTGTTGATTCGTATATGATAGATTGCGTATGTTTTTTAGTTTTACTCATAATATGGTCAATGCAGGTTTTGGAATTGTTAACTTTTCGAGTGGGTTCATTTATAAGGCTTTTAAGACGGTGTGAGGCTAACGTCTGCAGATATTCATTTTTTTGGGGATGACCGTTTTCCAGAATATTGATGTTTAGATCTCCAATAAGAAAAACATTTTTAGTTTCTTTTTGTAGAGAGAGTTCATCATCCAAGGACTTAATAAATTGAGTTAACTTGTTTCCTATGATTTTGTGACATGTGTGCTTATGGTAATATTTATACCGTTGATATTAAATAAGTAAGTAATTATTCTGTAGATTCTACGATTTCCTTACTTGGTCAAGTTGTTATCAGAACTCAGTTAAAACTGTTAGTTGCGCGTTCTTTAACACCTTGTTATTAGTAGAATTGCAATCAAGTCCGTTAATTGAATTACCTGCATTCTCTTTCTGTCAATGTCCTCTAGTCTCTAGCTGACATTGTTTCTTTCAAGCTCTTTCTAGTGTAGTACCTAATAGCTAGTAACTAGCTCATTACTACAGAGTCTTTCAATAAGTACGCTCAATTTAAAAATGTAAATAAAACATGTTGTATTTGAGATATCAACTCATTTAAATTTTTATTTTATTTTATGGCGATAAGTATGCAATATAACGTTGTTTAAATGTCCACCGCGGCTTTGCTTGGAGGCACGTATTTAGGAGGTCAAATTTTCAAAGACTTGTCGCATAAATCTGTCTAAATTTGCTGGATGGCGTTTGTTAGGTTGACTTTGAGGGCGTCTTTTTTTGCGGTTTATTTGCATAATAATAATAATAATAATATATATCTTTATTCAATGAAATTTGGAACATTATAACTAAGAAAATACATATTCAGTATAGTTTATAATAGATTATATAAGTACAAAAAGTTTACAAGTAGAAAGTAGTATACATATGAACAGTAGGTTAAAGGTAAATTAAAGAATACTAATGTGTAGTTAGTTATATAGTTGAAGATTCTTATAACCTGCCTCACTAGGCTAGCCTGTGTTGAGGCAGTCATTTTGTACATCAATCTAAAATACTTACTAACATACCTACATTATTGTATTAATAATATGATGGTTACTTTAATGATAAGCTCTAATAGTACCAACCAATACATTGGTGTCTTTAGTAATTGCGGATTTGGGTGAGTGCACCGGTAAAGGCCCTGTCATTACTTTTAATCCAAATTTTTATGTTTTCTTTGAATTTTTTTTGTGAGTCGCATTTTTTTATTAAGTCTGGAAGAATGTTGTAAAGTCTTGTTGCAAGGTATATAAAGTTACGTTGACCAAAAGTAGTATGCATTATGGGAGTTTGTAGTAAATCTTTATTATTGTTTCGAGTATTTAAGTGAGTATTCAATCTTTTTTGATAGTATTTATGTATGTTTGTGTATATATGAATGAGGATTGTTTTTGCATATATCTGCCGAACGTCAAACACATTCATAACATTAAATATTAAGTTCGAGTCGGTAATTAGAGGTAGCTTAAGGATAATTTTTATAATAATTTTTTGTGCCTTTATGATTGGGTCTAGTGCAGATGCAGTGCCATCTCCCCATGCTATTATACCGTACTCAATAACAGATTGGCAGACTGCAAAATAAATCATTTTTAGGTGTTGTAAGTCGAGAAAATTCCGTATCGTTCTGAAAAAGTGCATGGTTTTTCTTATTTTGTTTGCAATTATTTGTGTGTGAAGATTCCATTTGAGATATGGATCAATGGTGAGGCCGAGGTACTTCATGTGCGTAGTGCGCTCAATGTAGGGGCACTGACAACATTCATCGGAATTCAAACATGTGTGTATTCTAATAGAGGCATCATCATGAGGTTGACCCGTAATATTTATGCTTGATGTGACATATTTAGATAGATCTGCGACTTAAGATAGCTCCAAAGGAAGAAGTCTAAAGGCGTTAAGTGACGATCTCGGTGGTGCGCGAGATAACTATACCCCCAAACCGCTCATGCAGAATGTCCATCGTGGTATGTGCTGTGTGGCACGTAGCGCCGCACAGTTGTCCCAAAACCTTATCTAGCTAGACAAAAATATTTTTCCATGGCATATGTGCAAAAGGGTCACAGTATAATAAAAAAAAATATTCGAAAAAATATGCATTTATTTTAATCACTGTTACAGAATTTTCAAATCAAAATTAAATACTAAAACAACGCGTATAGTTTAATGGTTCAAAAAATTCAGTGTGCTTATTATAGGTAATAAGCTTAAACATATTATTTATAACAAAATTTACTTCTGTTACGCTTTCACGAATTAACCAATAAAAAGAGTTTTAAAATTCTTTCACCAATAGAAAGCTAAATTATATGCGATTACTAAAGATTGCATTTAATTGTAAGATCTGGCGCTATGAAATTATAAATATTAATATATTATATTTGTTATACGTTTTCTGTTGCTAACAAAAGCGAGTAGTTGCAAACGTCAGAGAACAAATCGTTTCCATGGAAACGATGTTGATATTTTTGTGAGCTATACTGGTAGGTACTGAACCCCCTACCTACTGGTCGGCTGCTGCTCAGGAAAATTCAAATATTAAAATATGTTAATATTAGAATCCTAGACGAACCAGGAAACTACTCAATATGGACAGAAACTCGCTGAGGGAACTGGTAGAACTACTGACGGGACACTGCCATCTCAGGAGACACATGCAGATATTGGGAGTGGAAAACACCAATAGATGCAGGAAATGTGAAGAGGATGAAGAGACTCCAATTCACTTATGGTGTCATGTCCTGCCCTGGTGGGAACTAGGCTCAGATACCTGGGGAGACACACAGTAGAACCAGAAGACATAGCCACATATCCGGTGACAACCCTGGTGAACTTTATTAAACGGACTGGGTTGTTATTAAAGGATTGAGGTAAAATGGGAGATAAGACAATGGGCCTATGGCCTAAGTGCTCACGGGAACTACTTGTAAACCGTCTCCGCCTTTTAATAATAAAAAAACAGAATATGTTTTGTTTTTTTTGGACAAGCTTATGTTTTGGAATAAATGTCAGATGAGAGTTACCACATTAAAAAATAACTCGTAACGATTATAAAGTGCTGCTTAATAAATAGTGTTATTTTTTATTACATTTACAAACTTCCACATATTTAAATAAAAATAAATCTCCGAAATGTTTGTAAGAGAATAAATTCCGAACGACTGCACCAAATTGGATAATTCTTTTTTTCTTTGAGCTTTAGCATTATGAAATTTAGGTGGAACGCGAGCTCTTTGAAAACTGAATGTACCGGGAATGAATGTATGGAATGCGGGAGGGGGCGGGGGGGAGGGGGATAATTGATAAGTTCAAGCGCTACAGTAATTTCCCCAAATACCATGCGAGCGAAGTCGCGGAGAAAAGCTTGTACTTAAATAAATCAGAAGTTTAGTTAGTGCTCTTGTTGATCCTATGGACAAAATAAAACACTTTTGAAAAGTGATTTGCAGTTATGAAGAGTTTTTTTTATTACTCTTCTGTTTTGAACTGTTTATTTGTGTGCAGCGAAGTGCAAATCAACCAGTCTATCGGAATGTCAGATTCAGTCTCGAAAAGACATTTACTGTCACTATGTCAACTGAAATTTTGGTTAATGAACTGAATACAATATTTTACCTGCAGAGATGAAGTGACCGAAGTCTAAAATGAATCTCATTAAAAAGACTTCCCATTTCTTTGAACAAATTATAAAATTAATAATTTGAAATTAAAAAAAAATGTTACGTAGAAAATATTTATGAAAATAAGTGGGTAAGTATTGTGATGGTTCAGTGTTGTTTGAACAAGTAGACGAGGAAATTTTTTTTTTTAAATATTTAAATTCGATCATATTACTGACCTCTGTTTGGTGTGTTTGAAAACGAAATTGAAGGAGTCTGTAATAAAATACGGGTTAATTATCGCGTGGGAGGTGCTAGACTATCGGAGATGTAAAACGTTGGACAAATTGGAAATGATAAATTAACAATTATTTTGAACACAACGAATAGCGAGAGAGAGGCGGAGCTAAAGGCGTTTATCTGGTTGAAGGAGCGAGAGTTCTCACGAAGTCCATGGTATGGAATGCAGACCCTTATGAATTTGATCATAACTCACTTCATGATGACCAAAAATAAGAAATTGATAACTGTTGAAATTCGAGACCGAGACTCTATTGAGATTTTGAAAAAGATCGTTCAGGAAGTAGATTTTGGGTTAATTATGAACTTTTGCGTTTCAGTTATTAGGAGCGACATGGGGAAGGTTTACAATCTCTTGTGCATAAGTGTCGTTCTAAGAGATTGACAGGTAACACGATTTTGGCTCTTAGAAGAGGTCATTAAGCCGAAATCACCACTCTAGGTTACGTACAAAATAGTGGAAAAAGTAATTAGCCAAATGCATAAAATTTAACGGCCTGTCTAATTCTAAATTTATTTACAAATTCGAGTGTGATTTTTGAAGAGATCAATAAAACATTTTGACAGTTATTAACTTTTTTCGGGAGAACGAGACGATGAGATGTGGGAGGTTACTTAGTAGAGATGCAAATAACAGGGACAGATTAGGCCATGGTGGTGATAAATGGCCATAAATGAAAATCGAAATCAATAAAAATGTGAGTTTAATACTGGGAAAAGCCTTACGGGCGTTGCTATTTGTTTAAAGAGAGAGTTTGTCAGAGTATAAGGCCTAAACACTCACAAATACGGAAAAACAAGGGAGAATACATATTGTTCGTAGAATAATGCGTAAAATAAAATTCCTTCGCGTTAGGTTATAAAATAATGATAATAATAATAAATTATTCCAGAATGTATGCAGGGGTAGTGCGGTGTAATACATTTATTTTGAGTTGGAGAAAATGTCCTATGACAAGTTTGAGTCGAGCGCGTGGTCCACCCCTGTTGTACTCTGCTAGACCGAGATAGTCGGAACCCCGATTTCAAGGGTTGGTACGGTGACAAACGCAGAAAGGCAGGAAGAGGCATGAAGCAAGAGTGGTGGGTGGCAAACTAGTAAATACGACTCAAAATTGCATGAACTTATTTTGATTGATGGGAGATTTTCGTTAAATAGGCAGGTTTTTTTTGATAACAGGGGCAGTGAAAGACGGGTCAGTCAGTGGAATTCGGCGGAAGAATACGGAAGTCTGGAAGTTTCGGTTCTAACCAGCTCGTAGCAACGGTTAATTAACCTCAGTGAAAACAGATAGTGGTAATTTTATTAAAAGGGAGTCCGAAGTTCGAAGATCGGTGCGACCCGTTGAGTTCAAAATTCGTAAATTATAGAAATAATACAAGTTCGTGAATTATTGCAACGCTACGTAATAAGAAAAGCACATAGTCGAAGTTACCGTAATTAAAAATAAAGTTAGTTTATCGGATTAAATTCAGTGTTATAATCGTTTAGTAAAATTATATTTTTATAAAAATTCGTGATTTACTTCAAGTAAAATTAAGCTGTAGGGTGTAGGGGAAAAATCGTATAAACTTTACGTAGATTAATTTGGGCTTTAATAATAAATATACCGCTTGACGGAAGCTATAACTAATAATGATAACTACAGATAACAGAGTATAGATTTCAGGACATTACATAATAGGTGTGGGGGGGGGGAATGGGCGTAGGGAGGGGAGAGGGTTTCTTTGTTTTCCCACAGGTTATAACAGGTGCAGATCCAAAATCACAACGAGCGTGTATTCCCGCTAGGTTAAAGGGTACAGTTATCAATCACTCTCGGTAAGTCGAATTACAACTCCATAGTTTAAATTACAGGACGTGCTGACCGCAAGAATGAAGCAGCCTATTGAACTATTGTTCACTATAAATGTGCGTGTCGGTCAGGTTTTTTTCTCTTCACCGTTATCACCCGGGTTCAACCCCGAACCGTCGCCTAACAGCTGGATGCTAGGAACGGAACAGAAGCAAAAAATGGTTCTTACAGGTACCTATGAACGCAGGGGCGAAAAGTACAACTTGTCCAATTGAAGGTGTTGGCTGACAGTTTGGCGCAGACTTCGACAGGAGGAGGGCGTGGGAATCAGATTCACGATTCTATGCATGTATAACATTATATCAACCTGTTTATCTGCGAAATTTCTACCTGTTGTATTACGTGAATTAAATTTTCACGTTTGAGGAATGTGTACGACGGTACTGAGACTATACGTAAGTGGAATACGTATGTCGGAATGGTAAGGGTTTTCCCTCATTACCATGTTACGAGGAGGGGAGGTACCAGCCACAGACTGGGCGGGTCACGCGCTATGTCGGAGGTCATTCCCTTTCGCGGGATCGTGTCGAGCGAACGGGCGCGAAAGGTTATGTACCAGGGATGCCGAATTGTATGTCATGGACACGATTCGCTGACGGAGGCGTTTGACCTTAGACATCACGGGAAGCCTGCAGGGTTGAGTGGAGGAGACCGCTAACAAGGCATCTTGCGGGAAAATTCTGTAACGTTGTTGCATTCTCTCATCTGTGTCAACCCAAAAGTAAACGTAAGGCCCACAAAGTGCGCCTTATGTCAACTATTGGAGGTGGAAAGACGAAGACGGTCGGCTTTAAAGGTCTGCCTCACAGCTTCGCGCCACTTGCCCGCGGATAGAGTCATGACAAGGGACGAAATGGAAATACCCCTTTTAGAGCCAGTAACGTAGTAATCTGGAGGCGTAATGAGTATTGGAGTTGACTGAGAAAGGTTTGAAAGCCTGCTGTTCTTCCTCTGGCATGAGTGAGTCCGGGTATGTCAGGGTGATCGTCCAAGAGATCCGCCAGATACCGGGGTATAGCTCAGACATGCATTGGCGGGATAGTTGTGTCCGGAGAACTGCCCACTCGGTCAACTTGGTTAGCGGAGGAGCCAATACTAGTTTGCAAAGAAATTCTCCTTCCTTTCCTTTTATCACTTCCTTAAAATCCCCTAGTTCGGTCGTAAATTCGTGCTACTAACAATAACAATATTTCTATCAGTTATGCATAGGATAGGTATTTCAGATTGGGAGACGCGGGAGCAGCCTATTCGGCCATAGAGAGGCACCTCTAGGTACGTACATTTAAATTTAAGTAAATAATGAACTTGTATTGCCATTTAATTGTCCACAGGATCGACCGTTACGCGAGCTAGGTTCCTTCTTCGTGATTTACTAACTGACCTTTAGACGTGCAGTTAAATTTTACTAGCGCAAAATAGGACCAGAGGATAGCTAACCCAGCCTTAATAGACTAGGTGCAAAAGGGATCACTATAGCGGGGAACGGGGACTCTACAGGGAGTATACAGTTAGGGCCATAGGCATCGGTAGTGTAGGGCAGTTAGACAGGGCGTATCCTTCATGCGTTTGAGAAAACAACAGAAAAAAATTCTTCCACGCCTTTTAAAGAGTCGAAAGTTACCACGAAAAATAGTAAATACATTAAATTCCTACTCCAAATAATCTGGAGGCTTCGAAACAAAAATCAATCACAACGTGAAGTAAAGGGTTTATTGTAAGATTTCCCAGAACAACCTTGCTTTACTGTGTTCGCATCACAGGGGTTGGGAAAACGAGATCAGGAAAACAGCGTAGATGAACCTTCCAATCGGAGATCTCAACGAGTAAGGGAGAAAAACCCTTGCACCGGGGTGGGACCATCACAGTATTTAACCCGTTTAATCACAGGAGACCATCTTTGTCCTATGACTTCCTTCAGATTTTCGACCTACGACTTGTTTCAGATTTTCTATTGAGTTTCGCTAATATAGTCTTCATTAAATAAAAATTACAATTTGAGGTTTTACTCATCAAGAGGAACGTATGCGCGGCCCATTTCGGCCCGAAAAGGGCCGCGCAAACGTTACACTTAAGTTAAAACAATAATGAATATTCATCCTATACTCACAGAAAAGTCGATAGATTTCGCATATCAAATAAAAATGGATAAATTTATTCAAGACACTATCTAGATAGCATAGTTTTGGTTGAATCTAATAAACGTACATAAAAATAGCTGTTAAGTTCTGAATAAATTCAAATTTAGAGTATTGAAAGTTTTATTCAAAAAAGAGAATGCTGTTGTTCTTTTGTTTTTTTTGTCACCTAGCTTTTGTTTGTGTCTTGATCTTAAAAAAGATCGTAATGCAAGGCAGTCCATAATTGTATAAATATTGTTGAATATGTGTGGTTTTGATCATGGTCATCAATTGTTTAATAATCTGTGAATAAATGACTCGAAATCAACTAATAGTGTCTTTTAAATTGTGAGAGAGACCCCAGAAAAACCCCAACACAGTCCTTCATAGCCAAGATGAATATATAAAGACGCAACAATAGAAGCCAATAAAAATATGCCTTAAGAAAATAAAGATAATGTTGGTAGTTCTTGGTCGAAGCTATACAGCTAAATGTGACCAAATTGGTTAGGGACACATTAGCTTAGTTGGTACTGGGTTCGAGTCCCAGATGTGACCGAATGTTTTTCTTATTTTTCTTTACTCAAAGCGAATGAATGGCAGGAGACCATATTCGTCCCAGCTCACATACGTCCCATATAAATCGTTGAAACTCCCTTACTTTCAGAGTGACAACTATGTTCTAAACGGTGTTAGAAAGGCAAAACACCACGCTTTACAGTCTAATCTAAAAATAACCACCAAAAAAGTAAAATGTACAACTTATTGAAACCATAGTTTTGAATCGCAATTTGAAAAAAAATTGAAATTTTAAGAATTTTTCATTAATTATTTTTAAATAAAAGACATAAAAGTGAGGTGACAACACATTCGTCTAATAAAATATGTATGTGCATTAATTTTTTTTCGTTATTAGTAATTTTATTTAGAAAAAACGTGGGATAAGCAATTTTTAAAGCTTTTTCATGTTTGCATGCAAAATTTTTATATTTAAAAAATGATACGCTTATTGTAAGCGTATTTTATCACCTTTAAAAAACAGTTTTTAGTTTTGGGATGTGTTCAGAAATATTTAATTTATTTGCATTTTATTGTAAAGCGGAAATATTTTGACCATCCGAAAAATATGCCAAATTTATAAACGGTTAAGTTAAAAATAAAAATGAATAAATAACACATTTAACAAAAAATTATTTTGGAAGTGATTTTTCAAGAATAACGACTTTTCCATGATTTTTGCGGGTCAAAATGTATTTTTAAATCACAAGCCATCATCGGTCGGCAATAAAAATAATGAACATTATTCGAGTTTCACAATCGCATCAAACAGAGTCTATCTGAAACAAATTATAAATATTTATATTAGGATCGTTTCTAAATTAAACTTTTCTGTCATTCGAAATGGCGGCCATTATTTCTGAGACAATTTAAAACCGAAATACGCAACAATAAAAGTTAATTAATTGACCGACACATGTTAAAGTCAAAAACTAAAAGTTCTGGCAAATTGCTAGCCTGACCAGTCCTGACAACTCAATAAATAGGCTAGGATGATAATAGATTTGTCAGATTTGTGGAAGGTCATCTGTGATCATTGTTTTTTTGAAGTGAAACTTCTTTAGCACCGTTGTGATTTGAAATGCGGTGAAACGAAAACGACACTATTTATTTATCTATATAAAGTATTTTCACATTGGGTTTTTCGATAGACATATGAATATTACTAAACCTGTCCTAAATGATAAAAGCTTATTATTTCCCCCTCCCCATACCGGTTCAATTTGGAACCGGCTGGGCTCGCGAATGGCCTCGAGCGAATCTAAAAAATGTGACTTCATCCCTCTTGTGTGAACCAGCGTCGAGAACATTTTACGAAATAACACGGCAAAAATGGTGGCTTGTTCTATGAAAACGTGTAAAAATGGAAATGAAAAAGAGAATGAATCCAATTTTCGTATAACGTTCCATAGGTAAGCATTATTTTACTCTATTTTAAGCTTATTCAGATCATATAATATGATCATTTTTAGTAACGTATAAATATGTGAAGACGTTTCTCAAGTGTGCTCGTCGCTGTTTACTGGGGTAAGTAAATTATGAAACATTTGTAAAAGTGTCTTAACTAAACACGGCAACAAAATATTCGACTCTGAAAAAAGTTGAACTTTACTTTGACGTATTTGGACTTTGCAAATTTGTTCATTACGTGGCGGGCAATTCGCGCTCCCATCTAAAAAGGTCTATTAATTCAAAAGCAGATTTTACTGTTAAGAACTAAATGTGATGCGAAATGCCTACATACTGTCAGATTGATTTATTAACGAATCACATATCTCACAGTCATCTTCTGCCCTTGGCGTCCCGCTGCAGTTGGTTTGTACCCCTCACCTGTTTGTTCTCGTCTAGTAATATCCATATGTTTATGGGTTTTTCGATGCCTGTCTCTTTAGGATATACCTGTGTCGAGGCAGGTACATAAATGAATATCGTAGTTAGAAGGATATTTAAGATTAAATACATATTAATTTGTTTACAATAAAATTAGAAAGGTGATTGGAAGCGTGGGTAAATCCTTTAAAGAGAGTTATCATTTAAACGTAGGAAGAGATGAAGTACAGTAGTAAATCCTGTCAAATCTATTTATGGAGTTAAATTTGACATGATTCTACTTTTTAATTTATTTTATATGGATTGGGTCGTATTTCTGTTTAGGTGTGATTTATTTTACAGATGTTTGCAGTAGTGTGGCATCCAATACTTACAATCTATTTCTTTACATCTTGTTTGAATTTTGTCAAGGATTCAGTTTGTCTGATCGTAGCTGGTAGTGTATTGTATAGTTTGCAAGCTATGTATTTGAAGTGTCTTTGTCCAAAGGTAGTTTTGGAAAAAGGAGTTTGGAGAAGTTCTTTGTTTTTGGCTCGGGTATTGTGCATTGCTTGTGTTGCTTTGTATAGTGTTTTGTTGTTTTTGTGTAAATTAACTAAGATGGATCTTGCGTAGAGCTGTTTTATGTCCATAACGTTGAAAGTATTGAAGATCGTATCAGTGCTGGTAGTAAGAGGCAGTACTTGATACTAAAAAGAGACAAACATACATATATATAGGATTTAGCCTGCGAGAAAATGAGATATAAAGAAACCTAACCGCACTGGCGGCTTTGATTATGAGCTCACTTTTCAAGACTCTTGTTGGCTGAGATTTTGTTTATCATTATATGTGCCACCTGTGCCAAAATAGACATGTTCTCTTGGCACTGTTTTGTAAATACTGTATATTCTTTGTTTTATATTAATTTATCAATATTTTGTAAGGACTCGTAAGGGACATTATAGGATTACTTTGAAGTTTATTAAAGTCAAGCGCGGTTGAAGTGAAATAGCATAAAACTGCGCGATACAAATATTACGTTATTATTTTTCTTTGTGCGGTGCTTCGTAGCCTCCCCACTCTTGCCTACTTTATTTTTCTGAAGGTTTCATTTCTGCCCCCAATGATTGCCGCTAACTTTGATTTTTAATTTGTTCGCTTTTGGGAACAACTCAGATTGAAGATCTTCCATACTGTTAGAAATCAGCACCGCATCATCAGCATACAACAGGCAACATACTTCCAGATCACTCAGTTTCGCGCCCAATCCCATCTCTTTCAATTCTTGCATACAACTATCCATGTATAGATTGAATAACCACGGTATACAAACTCCACTTACGAAAACGGTTTTGCGTGGTAAGGCGTGGCGTCAGAGTTGTATTCTTAGCCTCATTCTTAAATTTCAACCATGCAGTCGCTAGGCTATTAATAGTGTTTGATGCTTGCATAATTAGAAGGACGCCGTTTTTGTGAAAAATTACCTCAAGAATACGGAAACCATTATAACAGACTACAAACAATGAGAAATTTTCAGCAGGTTACAAATTTCAAATCACGCTGCCTATCCTTGTCTCCTCGATTTTTCTGAAATCCTTCTGCAGCCTTTTCCTCAAAGGTCTCTGATGCGGCATCCTGAGTCCCTGGAGAGGCAGTGGGGGCGGGGATTGGGAGAGCTGATGCACCACCGCCCACCGAACGCCGCCCACCGTGAGGTAGCACGTGCACACGGGTCTAGCAGGTGCACCACACTAAATCCAACACTGCACTACTACGTTACTGAGCTAACTACCCATCACGACGTTTCCCCGCAGGGGTGGGCAGAGAAGACGTAACCACATCTGCAACTAAATTTCTCTAATAAACGGTGTTAATCTCAGTGTTTTCTGCCTCCACAGAATGTAGGTACGGCGTACTCCAGCGGTAAGGCTCTTGACTAGCATTCCGAAGGTCGCGGGATCGAATCCCGGCGTGGCAAATAAATTTTATTTGATTAATTTTTGTTGTTTCACAATTTATTCATTTAAAATAATATATAGTATATTTGCGGTACGTTCCAGAGTGGAAGATACTCTCAGTATCGCCTTGGTTTAAGACCACCATTCAGAATTGAAAAGTTACTTGAAATGGCTTTGGCCATGTTTGGTGACCAGATCTGAATAGCCAGGTACTTCCCACCTTCCTCTTCCCCATCTCCTTCCCCTCCCCACTACCTTCAGCCTCACAACATACCCCAATTGGGGATGCCATAGTCTCACTGGCTCCAGACGGAAGCAGTTGGGACTCTTGTGGGGTATTCATATAAAAAAAACTATTTGTCTACATTATAACGCAGTATCACGTCTATTGGTTAAATGCATTGTACATATCGATCTTCCGGTTGATTACTGAGACATCTCCGAAAAATCGAAATTTGAGTTGAGTATGCAGTTATACGTTAAAGTGTTCCCTCTATCTGGTACAATACTCAGATTAGTCAAAAACACCACCAAATCAATTATAATGCACAAAAACTTTTTGTGACTTAAATTTTTTTAATGTTGTCTGGGTCACTAGTAGAATATTTCAAGTTGTCATAATCATGTACTAGACCTGTTATGCCTACTGGAATTGTTTTATGTCATTTCTAATATGTGAAACCTAGACACGTGTTAATAAAATTTGATGACTCACATTCAGAGAGCATTAGAATATTGCTTTCCTCATTATCTCAAAACTTAGCATTTGGAAATGTCTGACTAATCAACTGAACGATCGATATAGTTTTGTATTGGTTGGTATAACAAACGGATTGCAATATTTAGAGCACAGGCATCAGGCAATTTAAAGGTACCCTTGCAACGGTGCAGGGCGGTTCCGATGAGAAAGATTAATTATTCTCCATACCAGCATTTTAAAATCATAACTCAATATCGATTTTATTTCATTCCAAATTTGCTTTGATCCATACTAATATTATAAATGCGAAACTGCTCGAGTTTGTTTATGACCTTTTCACGCATAACACAATATAAAGACTTTAATAATTCTTTCACCAATATAAAACTAAATTATATGCGCAGACTACAGGTTGTATATGATGGTAAGCTCTGGCGTTATGATATTATAAATATTAATATATTATATTTGTTATACGTTTTCTGTCGCTAACAAAAGCGAGTTTTTGCTAACATCAGAAAAAAATCTTTTCCATGGAAACAATGTTGATATATTTTTGGGCTCTATGCTGGTAGGTACTCAGTCTACTGGTCAGCTACTACTGTAGAAAATTCAAATATTAGAATTCGTTTTTTTTTTTGGACAAGCTTGGAATAAATGTCAGATGAGAGTTCCTATGTTAAAAATATAATTCGTAACGATTATAAAGACTGAATGATAAATAGAGTATTTTTTATTATATTAACGGTCTTCCAAATATTTAAATAAAAATAAACATCCGAAATGTTTGTAAGCGCATAAATTTCGAACGAATGAACAAAATTGGATAAGTAATTCTTTTTTTCTTTGAGCTATAGCATTATGAAATTTAGGTGGTAGGCGAGATGTTTGAAAACTGAATGCAAGGGAATGAATATATAGAATGCGAGAGGGGTTGGGGGTGGGGTGGGGGGGGAGATAATTGATAAGTGCAAGCGCTACAGTAATTTCCCGTAATACCATGCGAGCGAAGCCGCGGGGAAAAGCTAGTAAATAAATAAATAGACAAACTTAAGTACACAAAAGAACGGCGCGCATTTTTTTAATGATTTTATTTGAACTAAAATTAAAATTCTGAAAATCAGCTTTCCCAAATAATGTATTGATTTATTTTACTTTATGATTATATGATTTGAAATATTTGTTGTATAATACAAAATTTTGTTTCTGCCAACGACCTACGGTAAAAGCTTATTGTATTAAAAATAAACATATTTTTTCAAAATTTAAAAAATAGTTTTACTAGATAAATAAAACAGTCTTTCGAAATCAATTTATAATTTTTTGTGGAAAAGTGTCAATACGTCTGAAATTTGGTTTAAAAATGACATATTTCCGGTTTTGTCTGGTTATTCCCTCTTAAGGCGGCGCTTCCCGGCCCAAAAAGAAGATGGATAGATATGTAATTACGAATGTTGGACAGAGCGCGCTAACATTTTAAGTGATAAATTTGAAGCAAAAATAGCAACAATTCTTAATAAAACATGACTCGTTTAAAATAAAGCAAAAATCTCGTGAAAGATATCTTAAGTATCATTTAAAGAAACATTGTGAATTTCTTCACAATTATAAATTGTAAAATAATAGAAATAAACTTGTTTTTAATAATTTTCAGAGCATACTTTGCGATTTTATTCTATCGAAGGAATTTCATATAATTTGCGTTTCGGCGTGGCACGTATCTAGATATTATCTTCAAAAATAATATAAATTTTTTTAAGAGCTTAAAATCTTCAAATGTTTAAGGGAGATATGTAAGAAATCGGTCGAAATTCGGATAGCGGCTGCTTAAATACGTACAGTAGTTCCATCGTTTCAAAATTTTAAAATAAACAGAAAAATGAAAAGAACAAAACAAACAATTCGTTATGTAATGTCATATTTTGGCGGGCCGTCAAGCGTCAGACAGAATCTGTCAAAAGTCTGACGAACACGCTTCGTCTGTTGGGAGACTATATCAGTATGGCCACTTCCAGACGTTAGAAAAACAACGTCAACTTTTATTTAGTTATGTCATGTCATATTATACGCCGTTGAAGAATGATGAAATTTATTATTTGAGAGCTTTGTGGATATTCTTAAATAGTTGTTATTGTTGGTCGTTAGAAATGTTTCTAAAATTTGGGAAGAACTTCTCCGATCTGAATATTTGATTCTTTACTTAATTAGTAGAAAGGTATATTAAAATATTCCATGACAGTTGATCCGGTGACAATTGGCCCCCTGACAGTTGACCCCCCGACAGTTGATCCGGCGAACAGTTGATCCCTCGGTTAATATGAAGCTATACGTGAAATCTTATTTAGATACTATTTAGATTCATCTTTACGACGAATCGGTTTATAGTATGAACATCAAAAAATATGCTTCGGATAAATTGAAGCTTTTACTAGCTTTTCTATGTATTGAATTACAATAAAATTATTATTTACAGAACAAAAAATATAAGAGTAAACCACTAAAAAAAATGTTTTTTCATGACTTAACTATGAAGTTGAGGGAGCGGAGACGGAGAGAGAAATGAAAGGCATCCGTGTTGGTTGCGAGTCCAGTCGTTTATTGAAGAATGATGAGCTACGTAGCTGAGGTCGGTCGGTGTAACGTGAGATGATGAAGTGCCGTAGAATGAAGCGTTGCGGGTGCTCGGTCATGATGGGTGAAGCAGGTCGGAGATGCTGTGGTGGAGCAGGCCACGGGCCACCAGAGTGTTGCTCGACGCTCGTTGCGGAGAAGACCTGATCTTCCAGGCCGTTGCTCGACGCGCGTTGCGGAGGTGAAACGGCGGTGACTCGGTGAGTGGAGCCACCGGCAGATAGTCCTGGTGATGTCCACGTAGGAAGCTGCCCTGGAGTGATGAACGGCGGTGACTCGGTGAGTGGAGTCACCAGCGTGATGCTTGACACCGTGGCGGTGTAGGATGACCTCGTCTCGAATTTTTTAAAAATACCCCTTTATGGCTAAGAGTATTTTTGAGGTTTTGTATATTCTAACCTTTTTTCATTCTTATAAAATTTTGCAAAAAAATAAATAAAAATCACTTTTTCGCTTACTTGCCTCGTGCAAATACGACGCGCGATTTTAAATTTTGTAGGCATGAGAATCGAAATATTTCAAGGGTTTATATTCCTCTTAATTGATTCCCTAAAAGATAATTTTTTCTAAGTGAAAGTCTTTAGAACCGTTGTGATTTGAAACTCGATGAAACGGAAACGAGTGATACCAAAAAGAGACAAACGCATACATCTAAAGCATTTAGCCTGCGAAAGAATGAGATAGAATGAAACCTTACCTACGTACAGTACCTACGAAGCATCTACGAAGCGTCGCGCTCTGTCAAGCTGGGTGGATTGGCCGCTTTGATTATGAGATCACTTTTCAAGGCTCCTATTGGTTGAGATAGTACGGGTGAAGATTTCATTTCTACCGCGTGTGAACTGCACTCGATTTTTAATTGAGTGCAGTGGCTCCAGACGGTTGGGAGAAGTTGGGTTTCTGGTGTTGTATTCAGATTAAAAATGTTGTATAGCGGTTTTTTCGCTAAGCCCACTGCACGTATAAGTATGTCATATTTTGTTATTACCGCATGCGCCTTCGGAGAGTCGAAATTATTGTTATTGAAAATATTTTTACAGTGGATTTTTAATCAAGACGCCTGCAGATACAAGTACCTATATCGACTTTGGTTATACGGCCGTATATCCTCTTTGCATAATTCACTTGTAAATTATTGTATTTATTCAACTTTAGGATGAACTGTCATGGAACCATATTATTTAGTTATTTGTTTACCTATCATGATTGCGCGATAAATATTTAAAAAATAATGTTGTGCTCCAAACAGCGTATCCGACTTTTCCTAGGGAAAAAATCTGTCAGGGTCATAGGCAAAACAGCGTTACCGCCACTATCTCAAAAACTGAAGGCATTTAGATATTTGTTTTATTAGCGTTATTTTTTTTTTACATTAACTCCACACAGGAGGCCTTGAGGAAAATAATTCCCCTCAGGGCCTATGTCATCTGGGATGCTGTGTGGAGGGTCTTTTTGAGGAGAGGAAGGAATGAACATTGGTCTTGAAGAGACCCATGTTGTAGGAGGGAGGAAACACAGATGCCGGCAAATCGTTCCATAGCCGAGCTGTTGAACTCAAGAACGAGTCGAAAAAACGACCCGTTCTCATGTGACAAATGTCAACCGTGTACATATGTTGGGCGCGCGTTTGGCGTGTCTCCCGACTATGCACCGGTGCCGAAGGGATCAATGACGCTAGTTCCTCAGAGCATCTTCCATTGAAATACCGGTAGAACATGGATAGCATTCCTACCCGACGCCTGTGCTCTAAAGATTGCAACCCGTTCGTTAAGATGGGAGAATCTATCAAACGGACCGCCCGTTTCTGCACAGAGTCGAGGGTATTTTTCAAGTATTTTGGAGCTCCAGACCAGAGGTGGCTGCCAAATTTAACCGTGGGGCGCACTTGCGATTTGTACAGGGTAAGCAGTTGTGTACTATTAAAGTATCTGCGGGCCCTGTACAGTACGCCCAGTTATATAGGCAGCAACCAAAGATTAATGAAGAAATAATAAGCCTGCTAAAAAAAATTACACAAAACAGTTAATTTTTGTACGTCAAACTCAGAAAATAACAATAACCATAACAGTTATATCAGATAATCTACACCCCGAGGGGGGAATTTGAAGGCTTCTCCTTGAGTCAAGACTTGTACACCGCCTAAGTTTTTAAATTTTAATTGTTACGTTACCCTCGCCGGATATTTCAACATGACGTAGCCCTCTCGTATTAGTTGCGTTGTCTTCAAAATGTTTGAGTGAAACAGTTGTAATAATTTCATTAGATGATATTTTTTTAAAATTAAAAACAACCATTTCTCCATTACACTTCGCAACTAAGTAATCGTGTACAGCCTAGTGGGTCACGTGATAAGCTCTCCGTCTCGTTCCAACAGCACGAAAACACATAACTACGTGTGTATCACGTGATCTTTTCTCGACCTGTAGGAGTGTGATCAGTGGCGAGGTGTAAGTGAATTTTTTTTAAGTGAAACTTCTTTAGCCCCGTTGTGATTTGAAATTCAGATGGAACGGAAATGACGCATTACAGTACCTACGAAGCATCAAACTGCAATCATTTGCCGCTTTGATTATGATCTCACTTTTCAGAGCTCCTATTGGTAGAGATTATGAGGCATAACAGTACCTACGAAGCGTCAAACAGCGCTCACTGGCCGCTTTGATTATGACCTTACTTTTTAAGGCTCCTATTGGTTGAGATATGAAACGGAAATGACGCATTACAGTACCTACGAAGCGTAAACTGCGATCATTGGCCGCTTTGATTACGACCTCACTTTTCAAGACTCCTGTTGAGATATGAAACGGAAATGACACATTTTAGTACCTACGAAGCGTCAAACTGCGCCCACTGGCCGCTTTGATTACGACCTCACTTTTTAAGGCTCCTATTGGTTGAGAATGTGCGGGCGAAGGTTTCACTTCAACCACGAATTTCAATTTAAATTTAAAATTTTACTTTTCAGTGTTGCAGCCAGAAAAGGGATTATCGAAACAATAGTTACTTAATAAATAAATAAAACAATAATTAACAAAGTGGAACAGAACCAATAAAAATGTGCTTCTTGTGATGTTCGTAACTATCGAAAACATAATGAATCAGTGTTGCCATTCCCACAAATAGAATGGTTGAGACGAAGATGAAGTGAGAAAGAATTGTTTGAGGTGTACCAGGAGAGGAGAGGAGATACCAGAGACCAGGGGGAGGAATGGAGGAAGAATGAGTTGTGTGTGAGGCACCCATGGGAAGACCCAGCGCAGGAGGAAGAGATCAAGCCTTGGAAAGGATCAACAAAGCCTTCGTTAACAGGTAAAATCTAACAACCATAATATTTATTTATTTAAGGAACATAAACAGTCTTAGTAATACAATAAACATAAGAGGATGATAAAAAAACAGACCAATTATTAATGTTCACAGATAGGTATTTAGAAACAAGACTAACTGAATTTTAACTAGAATATTTAAGAAAAATGAAAAAAAAAACAGAACTAAGCAGCAATTTAAAAAAATAATAATAGTACGAATCTGAATCTAACAAATGATAAACCAATACACAACGATAAAATAAATGTGATTATAACTGAAATAGGCTGCAAAATAGGTATTTGGGTTGGGAAGGGTAAGGGGAGGAGAGGGATAAGGGAAAGTAAAGGGAAAGTTGCCACGCAAGTTTTTTTTTTTTTTTTTTTTTTTAATTTTCTTTAATCATTTTGTTTATTACAGATTGTTTTATATGGTATTTCGACTACCAAGCTAGGCAAATGCCCGTATTATGGTAAGTAATATAAAAATATAAGTAACAATTAATTTAATCGTCATGAATTTGTGTTATTCGCACCTATGAATGTTATACAATGAAGTTCGGTAGCGACAGTAACTAGCAGTAAATACGTCAGCACTATATTTGCAAATTTATTGTTATAGTAGTTACATGTCCTTTGCATAAATTCATTTTGATTGGAATTGGTGTTGCATCTATCAATAAAGAAAATGATATTTTGTCTACTATATCGAATCGACGTGTGGAAATTTATTTTGTTTAGCAACTCCGAGCAGTCAACTTTTGAGTTAATAATTTTGTACAGGAGCATCTGATCAGCGACAAGCCTCCTGTTGATTAGTTTTGTGATTCGAAAATGTTTCTCGACTTCGTCGTAAGAGTTGTACATGTTGAATGATTTAAAATTGAGGAATTTGAGAAATCTCTCCTGAACTCGTTATAACGTGTTAACGTAAACAATTATATATTGATCTTCTAATCCAACAACCATTAAACTAACTAACCATCATGCCATTTCCTGAGGAAGGACTGCCAAACAACTCGGTCTTGGCACACATTTTTGCATCATTCATACAGCATCTCATACATAACTCTTTTATTATTCTGACTCTTGACATGGCCTGACTCAAGTATCTGATTCACTTGATCGTGCCACGTTTTCTTCGGGTATTCCCGACTACTTGTACCATTCACATTTACGTCTTGTTCTCCTTTCACTCCTTTCTTCATTCATTTGCTATACATGCCCAAACCCCCGAATGTATATTTTTGAATCTCATTCATTACGCTTACATTAGCCTTGCATTATTTGCGGATCTCAACATTTGTCATACGATCGTACATGATTTTACCACACACATCATGTTTTACCACACACGCCTCAGTGATCTCTTTTGTACGGCATTCAGTCTACTTTTATCCTTCCTCTGCCAGTTCCTTGCCTCACTGCCATACATCAGGTTAGGTAGCAGCATTTCATTGTGGACTGTTAGCTTCGCTTCTATGAATTTTTTTTTGTTAGCTCCAACGGCATTCAGTTCTTCATTAAGGCCCCGTACTCGGGCACGAAAAAGATGGAGAGATATGTAATTACGAATGTTGGAGAGAGCGCGCTAATAATACAGATAAAAGTGAAGCGAAAATTGCGAAAAAGCTTAATAAAACATGACTCGTTTAAAATAGAGCAAAAATCTCGTGGAACGTATCATCTTAAGTATCATTTAAAGAAACATTGTGAATTTTTTCACAAATATAACTTGTAAAATAATAGAAATAGACTTGTTTTAAATAATTTTTGGAGCATACTTTGCGATTTTTTTCTATCGAGGGAATTTCATATAATTTGCATTTCGGCGTGGAACGTATCTAGATATTATCTTCAAAAATAGCATATATTTTTTTAAGAGCTTAAAAACTTCAAATGTTTAAGGGAGATATGTAAGAAATCGGTCGAAATTCGAACAGCGGCGGCTTAATCGAGTTACCTGCATTTATTCTTCTTTCAGCTTTCCCATCTCTGTTTAACATACTTCCTAGATACACAAACTCATCCACCTGCTCCAAGTATTCATCATTTACGACCATATTGCAGACTGTTTTCGACTCTTTCTTTCAAACAAAATTACTTTAGACTTACTTACATTCATCATTAACTCATTCTTCATACATATTTTATTCATCCTAGTCACGAGAGACCATTTACATATCACCATATTGATCTTGGCATCATTTTCGATTTCAAATTTAATTTCCTTTCACATAAGTTACTAACATAGAATTAAAAATGCTTGACTTTATTCTCCCTCGTGGCAAAGACTATCAAAATATTTCAATATTAAAAATCTTATATTCTTCTCTAGTTGGAAGTCGAGTCGAATACAATTCTTCTATTTGGTCACCTCACTTTAAAATTCACTAAGATTCCATTGAAAAAAATCAACATTAATTCTTAACATACTGTACTTAAGGAAGTTTACAGTCAGATGGGGTCTTCCAGGAAACCTAACCGACAACTTTACTAGCCTAGGCCCCAATGGAAAATATTTTCGTTAGGACCTCCTGTGTGGATTTAATGTACAAAACAGCACAACACGGCATGATACCCCAAAAATCAGTCAAGCATTTCAAACTAGTACTGATAATATGAAAGGTCTTATGTATTTAATTTACGAATGATTTTGTGCTTAACCCAGAGACATCTTAACAGACATGTAATAGGTGATCTGTTTTTCGCAGGGAGTGCACCCGGGCGCCTTCCAGTTGGGGGCGGCGCGCTCGCAGGGGGCGTCGCCCTCCCCCCGCCCCCGCGGCCCGCCGGGCCCCCCGCCTGCACCCCGCTCCCGCCATGGAGCTGCTCACGGCGATGTACACCATGTTCTCAGGGTCGGTCAGTACAACACCACATTCTTTATTCCAGCCTTAAATCCCATACAGACGATGCAATTTGATTGAATCAACCGTTGAGTTTTGCGTGCCGACGACGCGACACGACGATTAGTTGCAAACCACAAAATTGAACATTTTTTTAATATTAGTTCCACGTAGGAGGAAGGAAATTTTTTTTCTCAAGACCTGAACCAACCTCTTCTTATAAACCCGGGCACCCCTGCTTAGTCACCAAACGTAGCGAACCACTTGGGGTGACTATGGCGGGTGCGGCAAGCAGAAGTTCCATCGCGAACGGCTGCCACGCCGAGACTAAGCGTCACAGAGAGTGCAGCGTGGTGGGCATTTGGATTAAAATCGTTCCTCGCGACCGCAGCACCTTGGAGACCTTATTTTACCGGCGAGCCCTCGTATAAAGATATAAGTTTATGTAAGCAATACACAGTTATATAAATAGTTAAGTTACAATTATGTAAGCGGATATGGGTACCGCCGCCCCGGGAACCATTTATTCGAGAACCAAAACTTCTGCCATAGATCAACCTAAGTGTTTCACTACGTTTCGTGAATTAGTAGAGGTGCCCGATCCAAAAATCCTTCAAGGCGTAGATAAATAAATAATATTTTTATTCTTCTTCTTTTGTATGGTGGGGGGTCAGAGGAAGACATGTAGGGCTGCGAGCTAGTCCAGGGCCCTGTGGACTTTATCAATCCCGCCGGGGAATGAATGGAGCGGGCATTCGTTGACCACATGCACCACACCGCACACATCGCCGACTCTTTAAAGCCCCATCTATACATCATATGGGCACAACGGCTATGGGAGCCGATCATCGACGGATTGGAAGAAGTCATATACGCGATCCATGATTACAATAATTTGACCAAGACGCCACCAATTAATTCCGTCCGATTATTCAGAAAGTGGAGGAAATATGACTAAAGACCTCTTTAACTTAGATTAGTATTTTAATTCAACATTGCCAAATTATTAATACATCTACGAAAATTGATTGTGTGTGATGTTTCAAGGAATGTGAATTCATAGAAAAAATCTGCCGGTATTGCCAGCTTGTGTCGATTTCTTATTTATTCCGTCATTATCCGTAGTCCAGCTTTAAGGCTATTGACCCGCATTCCGAAGGTCGCGGGATCGAATCCCGGCGTGGCAAATAAATTTTATTTGATTAATTTGTGTTATTTCACAATTTATTCTTTTAAAATAATATATAGTATATTTGCGGCACGTTCCAGAGTGGAAGACACTCTCAGTATCGCCCTGGTGTAAGACCACCGTGGAGAATTGAAACGTTGCTTGAAAAGGCTTTGCCGTGTTTGGTGAACAGATCTGAATAGACAGGTACTACCCACCTTCCTCCTTCCCCCGCCCATTACCTTCAGCCTCACAACATACCCCAATTGGGGATGCCATAGACTCACTGGCTCCGGATGGGAGCAGTTGGGACTCTTGTGTCTTATATTATAATGCTCGGCTGTCACGTTGCGCCTATATTGTAAAGATATCGATTTCTCCGAGTCAACTGTTCAACTGTTGGGGGCTCTATCGAAGCCAGAGTAAAGTTAGCTTCTCAAAAACTGGGCGTACTGTACAGGGCCCGCAGATACTTTAATAGTACATAACTGCTAACCCTGTTGAATTTGGCAGCCACCTCTGGTCTGGAGCTCCAAAGTACTTGAAAAATACCCTCGACTCTGTGCAGAAACGGGCGGTCCGTTTGATAGATTCTCCCATCTTAACGAACGGATTGCAAGCTTTAGAGCACAGGCGTAGGGTGGGATTGCTATCCATGTTCTACCGGTATTTCAATGGAAGATGCTCTGTAGAACTAGCGTCATTGATGCCTTCGGCAACGGTGTATAGTCGGGAGACACGCCAAACGCGCGCCCAACATATGTACACGGTTGACATTTGTCACATGAGAACGGGTCGTTTTTTCGACTCGTTCTTGAGTTCAACAGCTCGGCTATGGAATGATTTGCCGGCATCTGTGTTTCCTCCCTCCTACAACATGGGTCCTGAGGGAAATTATTTTCCTCAGGGCCTCCTGTGTGGAGTTAATGTAAAAAAAAACAAATTGAGTGGTATGTAGTGCCCATTAGGTTCTTTGTCAGACGTGAAGTTGTGAAAAAGTTCGCAGAAAGAATGCACCCGGGCGCCTTCCGCTGGGGGCGGCACTCTCTCCCGCCCCCACAGAGCAGCGATATACAGCAGGTATAAATTTAAAGTTCCTACGTGCATCTTACAATATGTATGGCGTGCTGAAAATATATGTATCGAGGACGAGGTCTTGCAGCAATTAGTTTTAATATTAACCTCCAGTCCTTGAGGCCGGCAAACTTGAATAAAGGCATGGGCAAAAGCTTTTTATTTCGTTCTTGACTTCCTATATCATTGTTTTCATTTATAAATTCCACAACGGGAAATAATACGACAATATTGTGTATACCAGTGGCGTGTGATCCATAGAAAAATAAACCTACCTGCTTTTCAAGATAATTATTTATCTCACTTAAACTGCTAAATTTTAATTTTATATAATAATTATATGATGTAATTGTAAATTAAAGAAAATAACTTATATCATTGATGTCGCTATTCCAAATTCCTGTAATATGCAAAAATCTTTTTCTGAAAAAATTAGAAAATATACAGATTTAGGAAATGAGATTAAAAGAATTTGGCATTCTCGGACTATAAAAATATTACCATTTGTTATTTCGGCTACTGGCATTATACCTAGCTCTCTAATTCAAAATTTAGGCTTAGATTTGTCAAAGAATATTTATATAAAAATGCAAAAATCGGTCATATTAAACACATGTAGGATTACTAATGCACTTTACTTAGTTACCAATTCTACTAATAATTATTTTGAAAACTCTCCAATACAAAGACTTCATATACTCGGAAATAAATATACTTCAATTGACGTTTATCGACATCAATCGATTTCTAAATTTAAACTCAGTATATCAGAACATTTAAAATAAAGCTATAAATATCATGCACTATATAGCACCTTTATCGATATATTATTGTAGCTATGTTTCGATAAACGCGTACCAAATATGTATAACAAAGATTGCTAATTATAAACATAAATAATGACAATCTTATCTTATTTCTCTTTATAATTAAAATAACTATCTCACATTAATTTACGTGACCATATATTCTATTTTACCTGCTTTGTGTCATATCTAGTGTTATCTATGTTTTGTTTCTTATATCTTATGTTATCTTAATTTTTTTTCTTATTATGTTTATATTATATTTTGTTATTTCCTATACTTTACCAAAAACGTGTACTGCACTTTATGTAAAAGCCCTATGGGCGTTTAAATAAATAAATAAATAAATAAATAAATAAATTACGAAAGATTTTTTAAATATTTATATTGAGGGATCAGTAGGATTTATCAGTCCAGTTAGGAGTTCTACCGAGCCGAACCCTATGATGCGAAAATATCTGGAGTCGGTGAATTATTTTCCCATTTGGTCTCTGGTAGGTTGACATGTTGTTCTTGTATTGTTTTGTATGTATTATACTTATATAACGCAATTGCATAGCGTGGATTGACTAGATGATCATTTGTGGAAAAGTGTGTGGAAGGGTTTAGTTTTTCCTGTGGGGAAGATTTAACCCGGACATAAATTCGAAAAAAATAATGTTGCATTTATATAGCGACGTTTTGTGAAATTTCATTTCAAGTGCGCTTAACTATAATAAATTTTAAAAAAATCCTATAGTGTGTCTAACGAGTTCTTATAAAAAATTATTAAATATTGATTAAAATTGATTAAATAATACGAAACAAAGAATATACAGTATATACGAAGCAATGCCAAGAGAACAAAATTAACAACAACGGTGTTGTTTTGGCACAGGACAATAGATAATGATAAACAATAACGGTGCCCTTAAACAAGAATTATTAAAACTGAATTATAATACAGAATAGGAGGCAGGTTATATTTAGAAATAAGAAAAATTCTGAGTGCCCATTAAGCCGCCGCTATTCGAATTTCTACCGATTTCTTACATATTTCACTTAAACATTTGACGTTTTTAAGCTATTAAAAAAATATATGTTATTTTTGAAGATAATAAATACCTAGACGCGTTCTTCGCCGAAACGCAAATTGTATGAAATTCCCTCCTTAGAAAAAAATCGCACAGTGTGCTCCGAAAATTATTAAAAACACGTCGGTTTCTATTATTTTACAAGTTATAGTTGTGAAAAAATATTCATAATATTCTTTTAAATGATACTTAAGATGCCTTCCATGAGATTTTTACTCTATTTTAAACGAGTCATGTTTTATTAAAAATTTTCACAATTTTAGCTTCTTCTTTTTGAGCGGAGAAGCGCCGCCTTAACCATAAAAGTACAGTAAGGAGGTAACCGTAACAATTACCGGAAACTTGACGAAATGGCTTATTAGAGTAAATTGAAAAGGAGTTAAGATTCATGAAAGGTATGATTTTTTGGATAAGTTGGTTTTTAAAGCCCGTTTAAATTCAGCCAAGTTCTGGATATTAGTAAGGGCTGAAGGAAGTTTATTCCAGATGAGCGGGCCAGTTACACGAAAAGATCGATCACAGTAAGCGGCTCGATTTGACCTAGAAAGTTCGATTAAACGATTAGTAATATCTAGATCTGGTGACCTTAGATTAAGCTGTCTCTCGCTTAAGTTTTGTCGGACACATAGTTCCGATATATAATAGGCTGGCGTCATTCCTTGCAATGCTTTGAAGATCATTAAGCAGATCTTGAACTCTCTGAATCTAATAAGCGACTCTCAGACGAAAATTTGAAACAGTAGAAGATGTCGCATCTAAGAATTGATCCGAGGACCTTAGCCTTGTCGAAGCTCTGCTCTACCTACTGAGCTAATTCCTATCCCCTCCGGTTATATTTAAGAGAAAACACAACGATTTTTATGAGACCTATGCGAGCTGGTACAATTAAGGAATCCTTTTGCTTTCAATATATCATTATCCAATTTCAGGAACTTAGTTTGCTTTTTAAATTGTTTATATTTCAAAGTTTTGATTACATTAATTTTGTTTTCGACAGTAATATATTGTACCATCTCACACTTAAAATCAATGTGCTGGGCCGTATCACACTCGTAAAATTAATTATAAAACTTTATAAACGGAGTAACCCAAAAAATCTATAACAAGGGCGGTATTTAAAATATATTCGATATATTGAAAGGCTCGGGGTAGAGTATATATTATATAATGATGATTGATGTCAGAATTGCCACAAACTTCAGCATTCGGCTAAAGGCAGCGATACTAAACCTTTTTTCTTCTTGGGCCGCATTCAATCAATTTGGGAGGCCGCCGCCCTGGGAACCATTTATTGGATATTAAACTCCTCAGCCACAGATCACGTCATAGAAAGAGTTTTTTTTATTATGCAAGAGAAAAATTAACATTTTTATTAATTTTAATTAGAAATAAGTAAATAAATCAAACTGAATTAAATGTTACAATGCTGCGCCAGTCTATTTCATTACTTCTAGCTAGTACGCGAGCTGTTTGAAAACTGAAAGTACTGTGACTGAATATATGGAACTGAATATATGGGGTGGGGAAAGCGGGAAGGGGGATAGGGAACGCGTGAGGGGAAGCGGACATGGGAGGGGAAAGGGCGGCGGAAGGGGAACGGGACGAATGGGAAAGGGAACGCAGGAAGAAACAATTTTTTTATTAAGTGGCGTTGCAACGCATAGTCAAGAATAAAAATTAATATGTTTTTTTAAAATTTACCTACCTTTTTTAATTTTTAATGTCCGGGAGGCAATTTTAGAACTTTCCCCCCTCGTAACCAATGGCTTGCTTACCATAGTTAGTGTGGATGATGTTTAAATGTATGTTGTTGTGTAAAGTGTTTGTGTACTTGGGATGTTTTAATGAAGTTGGTGTTTTCATGTATGAGTTTATTGTCTATTTTGTATTTAAGGCGACATTTATTGTTTAAAATAAAACAATAACTTTGTAAACACCACTTTTTATTTTTTATGTACTTAATGCCGACCGGGTTTCGCTACCACCGTAGCTTCTTCAGGGCAGTACAGAACTCTACTAACATTAAGTTACATGTGTTATAGATAATATACATATGGGCTAAAAACAAAATCGGCCGGACTACTCAAGTGGAGGAGGAAGTAGGGATAAGTGTAGATGGACCATTGGGTAAGGAAAGGGAATGTTTTTTGTCAATAGGGAACAACTTCAGTATTGGACTATTATTTAAATTTATTTGATTGTTAATGACCTTACTATTAATATTTTTGGCTTTTCTTAATTCTAGGGCTTCTAAATTATCCAATCTTATACCTATCGTGTTTTTATGAATAAGGGTGACGCCTGAGTTTTTATCGAAATTATGGTTGGTTTCTATCAGGTGGTTTGCAAATTCAGAGAAACCATTGCTGTGTAAACACCTCAGATGCTCTTTGACACGGGTGTTTATGTTACGTGCCGTTTTGCCAATGTAATACGCGGGACAATCACTGCATTGGAGTGAATAAATTCCCGAGTGGCTTAGACTGTGTTCCTTGTCCTTAGCGTTCATTAGAAACTTACCTATACTATTATTGGTGTAAAATGCTGGTTTTATTTCTGGTGGGAGATTTTTAACACTTTTTTGGGAAAAATTATCAATATACAAGATTCTACGCCATTGATAAGGTTGATTATTATTAGTTGCTATGTTATTATTATGAGGGAGGCTGTTGAATAAAAATTTTCTCCTCTTTTTTTCCTCCTTTTTTCTTCCTTTTTTTCCTCCTCCACTTGAGTAGTCCGGCCGATTTTGTTTTTAACCCATATGTATATTATCTATAACACATGTAACTTAATTTTAGTAGAGTTCTGTACTGCCCTGAAGAAGCTACGGTGGTAGCGAAACCCGGTCGGCATTAAGTACATAAAAAATAAAAAGTGGTGTTTACAAAGTTATTGTTTTATTTTAAATTATAATGTCACATCACAAAGTATCTGCTTCATATGAACAGACATTTATTGTATTAACTTAATGTTACTAGTTTTGTTTCCATTTGTAATTTTTTTGTTGTTGTTTTGGACTTGTAGTGAAATAATTTTTTGATTACCTGTAATTCAATTATAAATGTTTCACACGCGTTTCCCCAGATTTCACTCAAGTAATTTAAATGTGAATGTACGAGACAATAAAATAAACCTTTTTAAATTTATTTGGTAACAGCTAAATAAGATTATTAATTGAATTTATTTTTAAAATCTTGTATGCTGTTTAAATGTTAAATTCTGATCAATGCACAAATATTTTTTCCTGGATCAGGTTCAATGTGTCCAGGAATGACGAATATTTGAATCCATCCCTCCCACTGCCGTACAAAGCGATGCGTCGAGAGAGTCAGATTGGAAAGGTGAAAATGTCTTCATCAACCAGACTCTACCGACCGACTCGCCACTCAGTATAGAGGCAAGCGCAAGTGCCGGCAAAGACCTAAACGAACCTAACCCCATGAACTCGGGCACCCTTGATAAGTCCCAAACGTAGCGCACTATTTGGGGCAACCTTCAAATATAAATTTGAAATAGAAGAATCAGAAAAAGATTCGGCTGCATCTAGGAAATGAATCCAGGACCTTAACTGCTCTAACCACCGAGCTAACTCGACCCTATCCCCTTCGGTCATATTTATTTATTTATTTATTTATTATTAAACGCCCTTTTTCGGGGCTTTTACATATATAGCATAGAAAAAACATTTTATTGTACATAACTGAACTGCCTCAATAACAATATTTTATATTTATTCAAAGATAAATTGAAGATGTCCACTGACTTGGTATAATTGTTTCCCTCCATTAGTATTCTGGGCAAAGAGGAATACATATCGTTTCCTTAGTTCGTATTTGTCCAACAGACCATTAGAAAATTTTACAGTAGGAGAAGGTTTTCTTTCATTATTTCAATGAAACATTATGATAGGTGTTTGAGATAAAGCTATTTCCGTAAAGGTAAAGATCTTATTAGTTTAAATAATTCTTAGTTAAGTGATTGACTATCATTTTTTATACTTTATTTATAATCTTAAAATGGAGATTGAACAAAAACTAAAATGGTCTGTTGGACAAATAAGAACTGAGGCGACGATATGGTAGTTAGTCCCAGAATTTCTGCACTGAAATAAATCCTGACTTCTAGTATTACGAAGTGGAATTCGGAAGCTTATCAATTCAAGTAATACCGGACTATCAACTAAATCATTTAGAATTTTATATAAAAATACCAAGTCAGTGAAAATTCTTCTGTCTGACAATTTAAGCATATTCATATCGTTTAAAATTGTGTTTTAGTTTAACATATTTGCTGGAATACCCATTTTAAAATTTAGAAAACGTAAGAATTTGTTTTGTATTCTTTCAACAGCTTATATAACGGAATCATACTTCGACAAAGAACCACCTACATGATCTATTTTACTAAAGCATTCTAATAGTTTGTATCTTTATATATGATTGCGACATATTTCCCGAACTTTGTTTTAAGCCGCTATCACTTGGAATATGGAATAATAGAGTGGGGCTCAGCAGCATTAAATCACATAAAACAACTGAAAATAACTCAGAATTGCATCATAAAAACCATATTAAAGGTTTTCATAAAGACGTCAAGTACTAAAATTTTTAAACGGTTTGATGTTTCAAGTATACAAAGAATCTATGCCAAAACATTCTGGTTCATTACCTCAAAAAAGACACACAGACAAACATCTCACACACACTCACAAAACCAGAGTCAAACAAACATACATAATAAATATACCAAAGCGTAATTCTACCTTTGGACAAAGAAGCTTTGAATTTTTAGCGGTAAAGGTATATAAAAAACTCCCACACAGTATCAAACAATTTAAAACAAACAATAATTACATTAAATCTTGGTTTAAGGAACTATCGGAGAAAAAACTTTCTAATATGTATATCGGAAACATCGTCATAGAAGTTTCTGAAAAACTTTTCCCAAACCATGAAATTGTACCATATTGCGGAAAACCTATCCAAAACAATGGTCTTCCTCAGCACAGGATCTCCTGGTGAGGAGGTAGTAGTAATCTACATCTTTTTTATATTTGTATTTAACATGTTCTTATAAATGTAAAAATGAAAATATCCATACTTAATATTATAAATGCGAAACTGCTCGAGTTTGTTTATGACCTTTTCACGCATAACACAATATAAAGACTTTAATAATTCTTTCACCAATAGAAAGCTAAATTATATGCACAGACTACAGGTTGTATATGATGGTAAGCTCTGGCGTTATGAAATTATAAATATTGATATTATATTTGTTATACGTTTTCTGTCGCTAACAAAAGCGAGTTTTTGCTAACGTCAGAAAAAAATATTTTCCATGGAAACAATGTTGATATATTTTTGGGCTCTATGCTGGTAGGTACTCAGTCTACTGGTCAGCTACTACTGCAGAAAATTCAAATATTAGAAATCGTTTTTTTTTTGGACAAGCTTGGAATAAATGTCAGATGAGAGTTCCTATATTAAAAATATAATTCGTAACGATTATAAAGACTGAATGATAAATAGAGTATTTTTTTATTATACTAACGAACTTCCAAATATTTAAATAAAAATAAACATCCGAAATGTTTGTAAGCGCATAAATTCCGAACGAATGAACAAAATTGGATAAGTAATTCTTTTTTTCTTTGAGTTATAGCATTATGAAATTTAGGTGGTAGGCGAGATGTTTGAAAACTGAATGTAAGGGAATGAATATATGGAATGCGGGAGGGGATGGGGGTGGGGTGGGGGGGGGAGATAATTGATAAGTGCAAGCGCTACAGTAATTTCCCGTAATACCATGCGAGCGAAGCCGCGGGAAAAAGCTAGTGTTCTTATAAATGTAAAAATGAAAATATAGTAAATAAATAAAAAAATGCAATCTAGATAGAACTAACTAACTAACAATCACGCCGTTTTTCCTTAGGGGTGGGCAGAAAGGACGGACCGCCAAACAACTCACACGCCTTGCTTCGTTCACATTCATACATCGTCTCATACATGCTCTTCTATTATTCTGACTCTTGAAATCGCCCGACCCAAGAATCTGATTCACTTGGTCGTGCCATGTCTTCCTCGGACATCTACCACATTAGCACATTACACTTTATTCTGGAGCCTGTATCACCAGAATCCGATGATTATAATTAAGAGCAAAGGCTTGTTCAGACTAAGCTAGTAGTTTAGTCGAGTGGCGAGTAACTCGCCAATTGACTGGCCAAAATGCTACCACTAACTACTAAATTTATGGTGTTCGGACACATTTAGTTACTAAAATACTTGCTACTCGACTAAAATACTAGCCTAGTCTGTACGGATCATAATTAAGAGTCTTAGAAACTTTAGTATACGAGTAGTTTATTATTGGATACAATAATAACAAAGTTATAACAGCTTCCGACTTGTAAGCCTGCTAACAGAGAAGTGAGCTCGTCACGTGAGTGCTACGTTTATATGTGAAAGGTTCGGGACATTCCGCCACCACTCGGCAACCCGAACCCCTTATTCCAAAATACTAATATCAATATACTACATAAATAAATCAACTAGTATTTAGATTTATACGAAACTTCGAAAATGTCAAATCCGTGGTATACAACTTTGACTGTAAATTAAACGAATAAATAATCATGCATTTCGTGTTTTAAACTAGTTGCAATACGACAGCTGACATATCAGTCCATAAAAAAGGCAATTGCAAGCCATAGACAATCACACAAATTCGAAAGGAGATCACGTATGGATCCGTATGTATCCATACAAGATACAGAATCGCTCTTCAGATTGTGGCGTTCATACAATTATTTTTCGCCTTTTCGCTTCGCTGCCACTGCACTCACTTCGCCTTACAAGGACCTCACCTGCCGATGGCTCTACTCACCGAGTCACCGCCGTTCATCTCCGCAACTCACCGCGTCGAGCAACGGCTTGGACGATCAGGTCATCTCCGCCACCACGGCGTTGAGCAACACTCTGCAGGCCCGTGGCCTGCTCCACCGCAGCTTCCTGACCTTGACCATCTCCAAGCACCCGCAACACCTCACTCTACGGCACATCGACATACGTCCCTTTACATCGGACCGACCTCAGCACGTAGCTCATGCTTCAATAAACGACTGGACTCGCAACCAACTCGGATGCCTTTTATTTCTCCCTCCGTCTCTATCGACACTCGGAGTCCGTTCCCTTAAGATGTTTAAACATAAAAGCTTGGCGGGCCGCGGGCCAATGGTTGAGTATGGCTGAACTAACGTGTCTCAGGGAGATGGGAGGGCTGATATTTTTAAGTGTTATTTTGTATTGCGGGTATAAAGTCACTTTTAATTTACGGCCCTAAATTGCGAATCTAGAAATATTAAATATTTGCGTTTATTGCAGTGTGACACGCACACGCAAAACGTTTACAAGTGCGTGTATCGATATAAGCTTGTGAACGATTGGTTTGTCGACGATTTTAGTTTATTTTTATCTGCTTTTTTTCCATTAACTCCACTCCACAGGAGGTCATCTGGGATGCTATGTGGAGGGTCTTTTTGAGGATAGGAAGGAATGAACATTGGTCTTGGTAGGCAGGAGGAAACACAGAGGCCGGCAAATAGTTCCACAGCCGAGCTGTTGAACAAAAGAACGAGTCGAAGAAGCGACCCGTTCTTATGCGACTCACATATGTTGGGCACGCGTTTGGCGTGTTTTCCGACTGTGCACCGGTGCCGAAGGGATCAATGACGCTAGTTCCTCGGAGCATCTTCCATTGAAATACTGATAAAACAAGGACAGCATTCCCATCCAATACCTGTGCTCTAAAAATTGCATTCCGTTTGTTAAGTTAGGATAATCTATCAAACGGACCGCCCGTTTCTGCACAGAGTCAAGGGTTTTTTCAGGTATTTTGGGGCTCCAGACCAGAGGTGGCTGCCAAATTCAACCGTGGGGCGCACTTGTCATTTGTACAGGGTTAGCAGTAGTGTACTGTGCTAATCCTGAAATAAGAACGCGGAGCCATTTGAGCTAAGACATCCTCTTTTAGCGAACGTGTTGTGTTGTGTGAAGGAAGAGAGGTAGACAATGGAGAACCTTTCTCTTCCCCATCTCCTTTTCCTCTCTACTACCTTCAGCCTCTCAACATGCCTTAATTGGAGATAATTTTTTTTTTTAAATAAATTTTTTTCGACTTTATATCCGGGTTAAATCTTCCCCAAAGGAAAAACTAAACCCTTCCACACACTTTTCCACAAATGATCATCTAGTCAATCCACGCTATGCAATTGCATTTTATAAGTATAATAAATTCAAAACCATACAAGAACAACACGTCAACCTACCAGAGACCAAATGGGAAAATAATTCACCGACTCCAGATATTTTCATATCAGAGGGTTCGGCTCGGTAGAACTCCTAACTGGACCGATAAATCCTACTGATCCCAATATAAATATTTAAAAACTCTTTCGTAATCCTACATGTATTTAAAATGACTGATTTTGAATTTTTAAATAATGTTATTATTAAATTTTATTTGACGGCCGCCATGATCGAGGGGTAAGACTCTTGACTCGCAATCCGAAGGTTGCGGGATCGAATCCTGGCGTGGGCAAATAAATTTTATTTGATTAATTGTTTTATTTCGGAATGAATTCATTTAAAATAATATTAAGTATATTTGCGGCAAGTTCCAGAGTCCTGCCGTAAGACCACCATTCACCATAAGTTGTTTTAGCCGTGTTCGGTTACCAGATCTGAATAGCCAGGTACTTCCGAACTTCCTCTTCCCCATCTCCCTCCCCCCCCCACTACCTTCAGTCTCACTGGCTTCAAACGGGAACAGTTTTTTTTTTTTACAGTTAATACCGCACAACTGCTCCCGTCTGGAGCCAGTGAGACTATGGCACCCCAAATTGGGGTATGTTGTGAGGCTGAAGGTAGTGGGGAGGGGAAGGAGATAGGGAAGAGGAAGGTGGGGAAGTACCTGGCTATTCAGATCTGGTCACTAAACACGGCTAAAGCCATTTCAAGCAACGTTTCAATTCTGAATGGTGGTCTTACACCAGGGTGATACTGATAGTATCTTCCACTCTGGAGCGTGCCGCAAATATACTACATAATATTTTAAATGGATAAATTGTGAAATAACACAAATTAATCAAATAAAATTTATTTGCGCACGCCGGGTTCGAACCCGCGACCTTCGGATTGTGAGTCGAGAGTCTTACCTCGGGACCACGGAGGCCTCTCTCTCTAAATCTCCTTTTCCTCAGCACTAATTTCAGCCTCACAAAATACCCCAATTAGGAGTGTTGTAGTCTCACTGGCTCCAGGCAGTTGAGAGCAGTTGGGACTCTTGAAAAGGCTTTAGCCGTATTTGCTGACCAGATCTGAATAGCCAGGTACTTCCCAATTTTCCTCTTACCCATCTCTTACCCCTCGGCACTAATTTCAGCCTTCCAACACACCCCAATAAGGGGCCATCCATAAATTACGTCACACGAATTTCATGATTTTTTGACCCCCCCCCGTTCCTGTCACACATCGTCACATTTCTGAGATCCCCTCCCCCCTAGAGTGACGTTACATATTTTGCAATTTTACATCCAAAAATAATCAAAATTCAGATTTTGCACCTGACGTCATAGAGCTGATGACCCCTTGTCACACAATGTCACTCTTATCTACACCCCTCCCCCCCTTTAGGTGTAACGTAATTTATGTTACACCTAAAGGGGGGGAGGGGTGTAGTATGAGTGTTATAGTCTCACTGGCTCCACGCACTTGAGACTCTTGGGTTGAGAGCACTTGGGACTCTTGTGCGGTATTCACATAAAAAAATCATAAAAGCTTAGTTCATTTAGTGAAATGTAATGAAACAATCATTTTAATAAATGCTGTATAGAAAACAGCCTTAATTGACTGAAGATATGAACAACGGAAATCGAACCTGCACCCTCTTGCTCCGGAAGCAAGCAAGGTAGATAGTGACTTGAAGGTTACTTATGACTGGCAGCCTTCAACGTTTCCACCCCATTAAATCTGAATTTCATACACTACAAGTCCGCGGCTGGAGGCGCGCGGTCGCGTACCCCGACCGACGTGAAACCACCCCTAAAACCTACCCTAGTAAAGTTCTTTTAGCGGACGGAACATTCCGCGCTTTCCTTACAAATCAGGAACTTCGGCGGGGGTTGAAATAACACCCTTTCTACCCAACAGTTTTCACACTCGCCTATAATTTCACCCTTCTGACATTAGTGCAATAAAACGACGCGATTTACTCAAACCCTCACGGTATTGGTTCGGTTTTCGGAACAACTAATATAGGTCTCTTAGAAATCGTTATATATCTCCCTTACTATCAAAGTGAGAAATATGATATAAACGGTGTTAAAAAGAGAAAACACCACGCTTTACGTTTCAATCTAAAAGTTAACCACAAAAATGTTCACCTTTATGATATCGAAGTTTCGGATTGCAATTTGAAAAAAAATTATTTTGAAAACCTTGGGAATTTTTTTATTAATTATTTTACATGAAACGATAAAAAAGTGAGTTGACGATAAGGTTTATAATAAAATTGCCTAATAACATATGTGTATTTTTTTGATATCAGTAATTTTAGTTAGAACAAACGTAAAGTGAGCCATTTTTAAAACTTTTTTAAGTTTGCAATCAAAAACAGTTTTTGGTTTTCGGATGCGTTCAGAAATATTCCATTCATTTTGATTTAATTGTACAGCGGAAATATTTTGATCGTCTAACAAAATAGGCACGTGGGGTTAAATTATTTACAATATAAGGCCAGCTTGAATTTAACATTACGTTTCTTTGCAGAGGGTGTTTTTGTTTGTTCGTTGGGAATATATATTTAAGGGAGGGAAATAATTGTTGAAAATGTAGCATCGTTAGATTGTGACAGGATTAAGTGTGTCGACAATATTGATGGGAAAGTGTTCAGTTTCTATGGACGATGATGCCTGTAATGGAGATGGCTATGGCAATGTATTCATTGGTCGCTGGAAAGGTATGAACATTAAAATTTTATTTATTTTTACTATCTTCTCTCCTTTCTCGCTAAATTCGGTCCGGTATATCAGTTAATTTTAAGCTCGGCTTGGTTGGAATATCTTAGGTGCTTAGCACGGCTCACATGCTCACACGGCTTAAGGCGGTACATAACCCTAAAAATTTTTGTTTGCTAAAAACTCACATTTTAATCATTTCCCGCGAATTCATAACTAAAATAACTTTTTTACTCAATCTGGGGATGTAAGTTCTTTATATTTAAAATTAATAAAACTAATACCTTACCACTAATATATTTTACGTAAAAACTATACCTTACCATTAATATATTTTACGACAACTATTTTTAAACTTTATAACCAGGTTTTCAACTAAAAAGTTAGCGGTAAGCACCAGATTTTATTTTTCTAGACGGTGAATTAATAACTTCGGAAGGTCCACTTCTTCACTTCATTTAAAAATATCTTATTTTATTTTATTTATTATGAAAAATCAACAGATATTTTACACTTATAATAATAACATTAATAATATACATAATATCCAATGACAGATTTTCACATAATTAAAATTATAATTAAAAAGTAAAACAAAAAAGTAAGGGTCCTGTACCCGTAAGAACTTAACAAATATAAAAATTATGAAAATTATTAAAAAAAAAGATATAAAAACACAATATAAACTATAATAACCTGCTTACTAAATTTCAAACATGAAGTATTCAGAGTCAGAATTAAATATTTGTAATACGTTATTCAAAATTAATTAAAATGAACGCGGCGGAAAGGTCGAATCCGTGCCGTGGGCCTATATTTGTTTACACGCTTTCTTCACTTACTTCGTTAAGATTCCCACATTATTTGTTTTCTTCTTTTTTTCTTTGATATGGCAAATTCGACAGTAAGTCCGTCCAATGCACGGGTCGCGAATCGCAATTTGTATACACGGCTTCTTTACTTACGTCGTTAAGATTCTGAATATATTTTAGGGTATTTTGTCGTCTTATTGAGCGTTTTGGTTATAGATTAAGTTCGACTGCTAATTATGTATCCCAATTCTCGGCGCCCGGGAACGTCTATCGTCCAAACCGTCCAACCCGCAGGCCGGCCCTGGTAACACTGCAATGTGTATGGAGCGGTACTAGGATATAGGCGTTTCACATTATTTCCCCTTTCTTACAGCAAGCAGCATTATTCTAGAAAAGTGTATCTTCTTAGTGTAAGCATGAACTCCGATAACCAATAACCCATTGCAATAGATCAATGAATTTTAACCCTTAATTTACCCGGTAGGTCCCAGAGACTCCATTGAAAACTTTCAGCGTTCATAAAACCGTTAGTTTTTGGAATTACAAATTGTGGGTTCCAGTACCTTCACGCAGTGACGCGCTAAACGCGGGGGAGAGCGGACATTGATGCGCTCGACTCCGAAAAAAAAGAACCATATAAGAATTGATTATGTTTTTGTTATATTTCTTTAAAAATTACTTTGAAAAATTGTTTTGTTTTTGAAATGTTGAGACTAGAAGTTAGGTCTCGTAATTTTGTTAAAAAAGGGCAGTATTTCCTTATTAAAGTCTGAGATTTTAGAATTTTAAGTAAAAGCCTATGCCATTGTAAAAATAACTAGCATTTCATTTAAGAAAATGTTTTTTTCATGTTAAATTTACGGTAAATTGAAATAACACATTAATTTTGTTTGAAACCACGATTTATTTAATTTTTCCACTACCGACCGGTTTCTTTTTTTTTTTTTACATGATCTCCACACAGGAGGCCCTGAGGAAAATGATTTCCCTCATGGCTTTTGTCGTCTTTAGGTATGCTGTGTGGAGGATTTTTTTAAGAAAGGAGGGGGGGGGGGGAGGGTTCAGGGAAGGAAAAGGGTTTAAGGGGTGGGTAGGAATCTGGGGTTCAGTGTGTCCTGGTCATCCGCCTCCAAGACCTAGACAAACCTCACCCCATGGACCCGGGCACCCCTGCTAAATCACCAAACGTAGCAAACCACTTGGGGTGACCTGTGACAGAGTTGTTGGTTATCCAATAAAGGTTCCCGAGGCGGCGGTACCCATTCCCGCCTCCCAAATTGAATAAATTGGTTTCCCAAATTGAACAAACTAGTTTCGCTTTACAAAAATATACATTGTGTGAGTTTATATACATATAGAAAAGAACAAAACATAATATAAGGTGAGGTGTAAACTTCTGAGGGAGGTCACTGTGTACATAAGATGTTGATTTTACCCTCTCACTCTTTCCTTATATTATGTTTTGTCCTTTTCTATATGTATATAAACTCACACAATACATATTTTTGATCAGTTTAATTTTTTATACCCTGAAGATGCTTATATAAAGTGAAACCGGTCGGTAGTCGAAAAATTAAATAAATCGTGGTTTCAAACAAAATTATTGTGTTATTTCAGTTTACAATATGACAAACCACAAAGTTACCACTTTCTACCAAAAAATAAATTTACGATTTTATTTCCGGGAGTCCTGGGGACTCCACCAGGTAAATTGTGTATGTATGAAGTCATCGGGTAAATCAAGGGTTAAATCAATAAAAGAGCTAATAATCATAAATGTTTCACAAAGGTAAACTTATTGCAAAAATTTTGACAAATATTGTTTCTTTTACAGAAGATGGTAGTTTTCATTCCCGGCTTAAAACTTTCTCGGGAGGCAAATGACCATTGACCAAACACATTATAGTTTTTTAACATTACGCTCGTATCTTGTATGAAACTTATTTTAAGAAATGTGTTTCTAATGGAGACAAAAGTTGGACAATAAAATAACAGCAAAGTATTGAACCGAACTAAAAACAAAGGTTTGAAATGTTTTTAGATTTTCACGACCAAAACATTTTTACACCAATTATATATAGGCATACCTTATTGAAGTTTTTTTCATCAAGTAGGGGAATATTTTGATAAAGCTTTATAAATTGACAGTATTTTGTCGGCTGAAAGAAAAAAACTATTTTGGATTTTATATATTTTTTGTATTTCGATAATATTTTTAATTCATATTTATTTTTGTGCAAGTGTTTTAAACAGTCGTTTTCTGCATTATTTACGATTATAATTTCGTAAATATTGTTATATATATGCCTGGCGTAAATAAAAGTATTTTCGTTATTTGTTTTGGGGGTGTTGTGTCGTGTTGCACTACCTTCTTCTTTAGCCAACGTTTCGGACAGCGTTAGTGTCGGTATATGCCCAACAGGTAGCGCAACACGGCACAACACCCCAAAAACAAATAAAGATAAAATGCTTGAAAAATTATTTTGACAGTAGTTCTGTGAACAATAGCCCTGATGATGGACACTGCAACGCTGTCCAAAACAAAAATAATAGAAAAGAGATAGAAAAGTAATAGAGAAGAGAAAATAAAGAAAAAAGAAAAAACCGACCCATTAAAACAACTCAACAAACAAATCCACAGATAGACGAAATGACAAAATTATATTTGGATAATATTTGCAGTAAAATTGTTAATGAAATTTTGATCTCCAATGATTTTGTCTTTTTTCTCAAAAATCGAACAAAAAAAATTCCTCCACATGTCACTGGTCACTCTTCCGAGTAACCATCCAACCCCTCACACCGCCCTAAACTGCCCAATATCTACTTATTTTGTATACTTTTTGTTTAACATCAAAAATGTTATCGAGACCAAAATTTCTTTTACATTTTTTACTTCAAATACTGTCAGGAATCTCTAGTTTAAGTCGAAAACATCTCTGTATACCCAGTTCATTATGTATTAGGGGTCGTCCATTATTCACGCGAGGCTCGAAAGGGGGGGAGGGGTTCGGAAAAAAATCACGAAATATCACAAGGAGGGGGACGGGGGATATAATGAAATTTCACGTGTATTTATTTTTCGTTGAACGTACGATTTCTAAACCAAACAGCGGCGCGTGGCTTTGACTCACCGTTTCCCCGCGCGTTGCGACAACCGCCTGGACTCACCAGTAAGGGGCCATCCATAAATTACGTCACATGAATTTCATGATTTTTTAACACCCCCCGTCCGTGTCACACACTGTCACATTTGTGAGACCCCCTCCCCACTAGCGTGACATTACACGTTTAGCAATTTTATTTTAAAGTTTTTCGTCTCGGTCATATTTACCTCAACGGAGAGGGCAAGATGGGATGTTTTGTGTCGAATGGGATCTCCACGGGGAGGGGCGATTCGGGATATGGAGATATTTTTGTAAATTCACTTGCGTACGGGGAGGAGCCAAATGGGATACTGAGAGATGTCGGCCTGGTTTTATAAACTCGCGGGAATATGTGTGTGAGAATACGGGGTTTCATTGATGTTTTCTTTCGTTTTGAAAATTCATACAATCAGACAGACAAATCAGGAAAATTCCCATCATCTGGTAAGCCTAACTGCATGTGACGTTAAAAGCTGATGACCCCCCGTATGCCTTGTCAATGTCACAATGTCAAACTTCTATAAACCCCCCCCCCCCCCTTAAGGTGTGTAATTTATTGATGGCCCCGAAGTCTGTGATTTTGACGCCGAATACATGCGTAAATCGTTGTCGCGTTTGTTTTGCCTTAAAACAATGGAACCACGTCTCAACTAGAAGATCTGTATAAAGACCTATTTGCAGAGTATAAAAAGGGAAAAAACATAGTTTAATCAGATTATACCTGTATTTAAAGATAATATTCTGAAAATTTCAATATGCTTTGTACTAAAAAAATACGCGTGATTTTGGGTACAGGGGGGAGGAGTCTAAAACCTCAACACATATCGCCAAGGGGGGAGGGTTAAAAAGTTGCTAAAAAACATCATGTGATTAAGGCCCAATACTCGAGCACGAAAAGAAGAAGATGGAGAGATATGTAATTACGAATGTTGGAGAGAGCGCGCTAATATTTCAAACGATAAAAGTGAAGCGAAAATTGCGAAAAAGCTTAATAAAACATGACTCGTTTAAAATAGAGCAAAAATCTCGTGGAACGTATCTTAAGTATCATTGAAAGAAACATTGTGAATTTTCTCACAAATATAACTTGTAAAATAATAGAAATAGACTTGTTTTAAATAATTTTGGGAGCATACTTTGCGATTTTTTTCGTTTTATTAATAATAATTTGCGTTTCGGCGGGGAACGTTTCTAGATATTATCTTCAAAAATAACATTTACTTTTTAAGAGCTTAATTCGAATAACTTCAAATGTTTAAGGGAGATATGTAAGAAATCGGTCGAAATTCGAATAGCGGCGGCTTAATGGACGACCCCTTATAAGGTAATGCGACAATATGTCTTATGACGAGTTTCCTTGCAGTGGCGGTGGCATGGCGTGACAGTTTACGAACAGTTTGGCAGGTACTTGTCTCCAGGAAGTGGAGTAACAGCGCTTCCGGTTCTGAAGTCCTTCAAGAAGAGATAAATCCAAACGTCACGCCATGTCACCAGCTTTATTCACAATAATACTGAATTTATGGATTTGGTTTTTCGGTTTGAATACACCCAACTAATTGCACTACCAGTTTTTTAAACCCTTTAGTCTATTTGTTCGATTTAAGGAACACATCATACAGGTCTCATAGAAATGATTGTATCTCCCTTACTATTATAGTGATAGATATAATATAAATAGTGCTAGAAAGAAAAAAAACACGCTTCATATTCAAATTCAATAAAGAAAACTAACCACAAAAGAAGTACAATGTTCACCTTTATGAAACCAATGTAATTTTGAAATAAATTTATGAAATTGTCGGATTTTTTTATTTTTTAGTTTTACACGAAAGAAAAACAAAATGAGGTAATAATTACGTTTATAATACATTTGTATATTGAAATATGTATGCGTTTTTATTTTATTTTTTATCAGTAATTTTAGTTACGTAAGGTGAGCCATTTTTAAAAACTTGTTTTTATGTTTTCGTTTAAAATTTTTATATTTAAAAATATAAATGTTATATTTGATTCGATGAAAGTGGTATATAAAGGTGAGCCTTAAATATTTGCACTTTGGAAAAATCATGAAAAAAATACAGATTATTGATAAGAACAAAAATATTCTGGAAAATAATTTCGTCAAAATGGCCGCCATCTTGCCGCTGGCATTTTTCAAACCTGGCCTTTTGGATTTTTTTAAAACTTTTAAAAGCTCGGGGTTTTTGACAATTTATCGACGGATGTTCTCGTTTAATTGGAATATCGTCGCTGGTTTATTTACGTAGACTTGTAAGATAACCCCATAAAAAATAAAACAGCTGGAGGTAGATCCGGGCTTTAGGAAGGCCATGGAAAACAGCTTGTTGGAGAAAGTTTCTTCAATCATGGTTATACTCTCTTTGGAAGCATGGCAGATTGCACCGTCTTGCTTCGTCGAAGTCCTATCGATGTAACTAACAAATTGCTGCAACTGTGGTTGAAAAAAATCTATCGCCAAAGCATCTGAAAGCTTGCGCGTCGACATATTCGGATCGTCTCGTACAGACATGTTTACATGTGCCACGTTCTCTTCGCTTCTCCTGCTCCATGGCCACCCTGTTTGTTTTCGATTGAGAGTCGTGCCGGTTTCTTAGAAATTTTTGACCCGTTATTTGATTAAATTAACACTTGGGCACTGATTAATACTCTGTAATTGGTGATGTGAATGAAATAGGCGGCGTGCAGCCGAAGAATATTCTGTAATTGATGATGCGAACGAAATAAGCGACGTGCAGCGACGTAAGAATCATTGTTTTTGTAAAAATGTTTTACCCAGAAAACGCGTTGCTCTCCCGTAAAGCGATCCATTGTGACTAAATTTCCAAGAAGCCAGAAGCCGCGCATAAGCGGTCCCGCTCTCCTCCCCCGTTTGGTATCATGACTTCAAAAGTGCAAAACTTTACGGTCGTCCCTACAGAATAAATAAAAATATAGAAAAGCGATTTAATTATTAAATAATAAAAAAAAATACAAATCAATTATCTTGAAACGTTGATAATTCACATTTGAAGAACATCTTAATAACAATTAGCCATCATTTTCCCATTTACGAACCAACCCCTATTAATAAACGATTTCATTACTTCGTTAATCATCTACATTATATTCTTTTTCCACAATCACTCAAAATATCATTCTCCTATTAGCAAACACCTCCATTAGTTTATTATTGTTGATATCAGAACAGTAAACCCATTTCACCAAGAGCAACATATTTAATAATCACCAAATGATAATGCCTGATTCTAGTTGTTGTGAACTGGGTTTGCATTATCAGGATGAAACAATTTCGCTAATAGCCCGATTTGCTGCCAATCACATCATGACTGCGTAAGAATATAATGCTTCCTTTATAGTCTTCAGTTCTTCCCATATATTATGAAATTGCAATGTTTCATTGATGTATAGGAGGTCTAGCATGAACGATCGATAAAAACTTATATCAATCCGTCATCAATCAAGTGGTCAGTACAATATTTCCGATCACATACAAATCTTAAATTCAGATTTGAGATCAAAATACACAACCAAACTGAAAAATTATTTTTGTAATCAAAAGGTATATCAAATATCTAATACGGATGTGAGCTACTTTATTTATTTTTGTTTTAAATAATAAGATATTATTTATATTATTTCATATGGAATGGTGTCGCTGATAAAATTTAAACACAAAATAATGAAATCATTTATCCATAATTCAAGTACTCCCTAAGGAAGTTCCTTGTTAAATTTGTGAAATAAATTAACCTAAATTATTTATAACATATTTCTACGTACCGTATTGTATTAATGCATCTTAGTAATTAATTGTATGATTTATAGTAATTTTATAAACCATCACAATTATTAAAAAAAAAAAAAAACTTTTTTTCTTTTCATTATTGTTACCAACTTACAAATATTGGTAATATTTCACAATAGTGGCTATTCTTATTATTTTGTTCACAGATTTTCTTAATTCTATTGTTTCATTGGAAATAAGGTTTGTTTCCAATGAAACAATATATTTTACCTACCATTCAACAATTTCAACGTACCTATTAAATTAAGTTATTTGCAAATATTTCATATTTAAACATATTTTTTCATTGTTGCAATATTCTAATATTTAAATATTTATTTATTTATTTTATTTTATTTATTTCTATACATTACAGTATTTACCTTTATAATTTTATTATGTTGGGTGTAAGGTAGGTTTGTGAAGGTGAAACTGTGGATAGGTATTGTTGTATGTTTCGTGAACACCTCACTAGGAGAACCTGTGCTGAGGTGTTTATGTTTATGTGTGACAAGTATTTATGTGTTGTAATATAAAGTTTTATATGTATTATATAATATAATAATATACAAGCTCACTTGAGCTTTTTTCGTGTTGTTGCTATACCTTTTCTTTGTTATTATGTAAAAGCCGAATTGGGTTAATTTTATGAATAAATAAATAAGATATAGGCCTTTAAAGATATTGTTTCACGATTTTAGAGGCAACTTGGGCAATTATTTGTGAGTAAATGAAAAACATAAAAAATATAATTGTTCTGTTTATTTTTAAAAAATAATGAAAAATAAAATAAAATATTGTTAAGAATGAATTTTTTTGGGTAGTAATTTTAACGTATAAACGACAAATTTTTGTTCCGCCGTAAATACGTTATTTGCATTTTAAATTTACACCAACCAAAATGATTCTTTTTAAATTTTATTTTTTTATTTTATGTTTCATTATATTTCTATGATAAATATAGTAAAATTATTTTTGTTTTTGTTTTTCATTTACTCACAAGTTGCCTAAAATTGTTGCAATTTTAGGCAACTTGCAATTGCCCAAGTTGCCTCTAAAATCATGAAACACTAAAATCTTGAATGGCCTATATTTTATTACTTAAAGCAAAAATAAATAAAGTAGCTCATATCCGTACTAGATATTGATTTGCTCAAGTACCTTTCTGTTTTCAAGAAGTGTCGCTTATTTCTTAGCTCCCGATTCTTAAAAATCATAACAGTGAAATAGTGTGCAAATCGAAGCGAATTTATCACTGAGGTGCAGTATTTTTCTCGGGCTATCGCCTGGTGTGCTTTTCTCCAGGTATTCTACCGGGATATGCTCAAAAAAGTGATTTTACGAAAAAAATTGACACATAGTGAAGCTAGGATATTTTTTCATAGTAAAGTTTTTGTTAATTCGTAATAATAGTGTTTAACTAACTGAATTTTTTGCGTACACCTAAAAAAATCTGTGTTAGATTTATCCTTGTGGGTCTGTTCGAAAGGAAAGTGCTCCAAAAATGATTTCAAAGTTGAAAGTCTTCACTCTGGAGGCCAATTGAAGTGAATTGCAAAACAATAACAATAATAATAAACATTCGTTGAAACAACTAGTAGTAAGTGAATTCGAAACGTCTTTGAATGCAAATTAAACAATAAATACAGTGTTTTTGTGTTGAATTGTGTTAATAAAAACAGAGAAAAAAAATAATTATTTATGACTGTTTAAAATTGACATCTTAATAAAGGACAAAAATCTCAGTCCCTTCTGTCTCTGAAGTGGTGTAGGGGATAGAGTGGTTCACTAGCCCGATAAAGTCAGTTTCTGCGGTGAGGTGTTCGATCCTTGGACAAAACAATATAAATATATTTTTATTTTTTTTAAAACAGTGTTTTTATTTTTAGTTTAAAAACATTTTTTTTTTCTCTGGAAATAACTTTTTAATATTTTTAAAATAAACCAAACTATTATAAAATAATAATAAAAAAAATTTATGTGCTTTTAAAAACAAAAAAAAATCCTTAGTAATGCATCGCCAGAAAAAACCTCCGTTGGACACAACTATGTCTCCTAATACGGAAGAACATGGAAAGTGCGTTCTTATTGAGGACTTAGAAGAGGACTACGACTCGTCTTCACATTGCTCGGACAGCAATGAAACAAAATTTCCTAGCGTTTCCGGAGTTGACGTGCTTAATGAAGCTCAAGCTCATCTGACAGCCCTTCAAGATGTTCTAGCCGAGAAACAATCAAAAGTCTCAAAGGATCAGCAGCTGAAGATATCTAGAAATGTCTCTGAAGTTTTCAGAGCCGTTTCCCAGCTGTTGTTGGAGCGCGAGACCATGCGTGCCGATTTGGCGACAGTGACTGCCCAACTTAAAATGGCGGAGATTAAAATACGCCACGAAAAAGATGAAAAAAAACACCTGGAGCAAAAAATTATCCAGCTGGAATCGGACCTCGGACCTGTAATGCGGAGAGTAGCCGTGGCAACGGAGGCCAGCCTATCGTTTGCCGATATTGTGCGGAAACAGTCAAATGTCGGTCACCAACCCCCACCAATCACCCAATCTGGACATCGTGTAGGAGCGCCAAGGCCCGCCATCTGCATCTTCCCAACAGACGCAGACGCCACCAAGGACAGTGATGGCACAAAAAAAATAATTCAGGATATAATTCGGCCATCCGAGTTAGGTGTTCGTATCACCGGAATTCATAAAATTAAAAATAAAGGTGTCCTACTAAACATGGCAACCACAGGTGAACAAGAAAAATTATTAAACGCACCGTGTTTTGAAAACTCAAGCGTACTTAAGGCTCGACTTCCCACAAAGCGACTACCGAGAATAATATTCTTTAATGTACCGCGGGACCTAACGGACAGTGAATTCTTGAGGATGGCCCTTACAGGTGTTCCCAACGTACAAGACATCGAGGGAGCAATATCAGCCTGCAAGCTCAGTCACCTGGCCGGCGCTCGCACCGGAACCACCTGTCATCGCGTGTATGAGATGCCCGCCACATTACGAAAACTGATGGTGGAACAGGAGAAAGTGTTCGTTAACTGGACTGTGTGCCGCGTCAGGGACTTTATTGGCCTCACTGTATGTACTAAGTGCCAAATGATTGGACACTCGTACAAGTACTGCAGAGATACCCTTAGATGTGGACACTGCGCAAAAGAGAATCACGCCACCGAATCCTGTCCTAATGCCGCGGCCGAACCAGTCTGCGCTACATGTACTAGATTTGGAAAGCCCGCTACACATGCGACTGGAGACAGGGACAACTGCCCGGCCTACAAAGCTGCACTTAAAAAGGACCTTGCTACGATCGATTATGGCGTCTAATGATTATTATTTTGAGGAGGACAATGAGGTTGATTTTCTCAAAACCAGTGATCTTCAAAAATGGTTTGAGGATAAAACACACAATTTTTATAAGGATTGTAAAAAGGAACAAGTAAATATTGTGCAACTAAACGTAAGATCCATTTACAAATACTGGGACACTCTTAACATCTATCTTAATACCTGCTGGAAGCATATACATATTTTGATGTTATGTGAAACAGCAATTCCAAATGACCTTACTTGTCTCTACGAAATTCCCGGTTTCAAATCTTATAACTATTGTAGAATAAACAAAACGGGAGGCGGTATATTATTATATGTTAGAGACGATATCATTTTTCTACAAAAATCATTAGAAACTAAACACTTTGAAAGTGTATTTGGCATTATTACTTTACCCAATAATATATCAATGAACATTTTAGCGATATACCGCCCTCCAAATCATAGCAAACCACTGTTTCTGAATGAAATCTCATCCATATTATCAAATGTTATTAACCCCCTGGAAAATATTTTATTTTTTGGAGATGTTAATTTAGATTTATTAAACACTCAAAACCCGATTATTATGACATACGAAAACATATTATCTAGCCATTATTTAATAAAGTGTATCAACGATGTGACAAGGGAAGCATTAGTAGCCGGAAATGTTACACGCACATGCATAGATCACATTTTTATTAGATTTAATAGCAGGCAGCAACAAGCTGACGCTCTTTCATCTTGTATTTGTGATTTTACTATAGCTGATCACTTCGCGACAGCTCTCAACATCACATACAGTAGTGCAATTACAAAAATCAAACTTTGCGGGGAAAATATTTCAATATTATCTCAAAAACGAATTGATAAATACATACGTAGTTATAATTGGAATGCCCTGCTTACGGAACAAGATTGCGCTGACGTATACAATAAACTCAAAAACGTTTTTAATGACCTATATGAAAAAAGTAAAATCACTTTCTGTCCAAAACCAAAAAAAAGACCATTTGCAATAAAATTGTGGATAACGGATGACATTTTAGAAAAAATTAAAATAAGAGACTCCCTATACAGAAGATGGAAAAATTCACCCACCAATAAAACATTCGAAAAAAAATACAAATCATTCAGAAATACTGTTTCCAAATTAATCGTAAAAAGTAAAACAACATATTTTAATGAAACATTTAAAAACTATTTCAGCAATTCCAAAAAAACATGGGATCAAATTAACAAATTATTGGGACGTAAAACAAAAACAAACTGCGATGAAACTATTTCAAAGTATATGCTAAATAATAATGGGCAAACAGAGGAAATAGTTGCAAATAGATTCGCAGAGTACTTTTCAAACAGTATTAGCTCGATGTTACACAAATGCGACTACAAAGCGTCTAATACAGCTCCCGTTGAGCTGCCGCATAGTATGTACCTGCCCAGAGCTACTTGTGAAGATATACGAAAGATTATCAGTCAACTGAATAATTCCAAGTCACCGGGGATTGACAATATTCGAATGTTCGATATTAAAAAACATTTAACCATTCTATGTCCGGTAATTACCCATCTAATTAATAAAATCTTGTCTCAGACAGTTATACCGGATGAGCTCAAATGTAGTATTATTAGGCCAATATACAAAGGGGGAAAACATTCCGAGATAGAAAATTACAGACCAATAAGTATACTGCCAGCTATTGAAAAAATTCTAGAAAAATACATCTCCGTAAATTTAATAAAATACCTAGAAAGTTTCTCCATTATTGATCCCAACCAATACGGATTTCAAAAAAAGAAAAGTACAGAAATGTTACTGCAGGACTTTTCGAATTACACAAATCAAGAACTCAATGATAAAAAACATATTCTGGTTTTATTCATAGACAACTCTAAAGCGTTTGATACTATTGATCCGACAAAACTATTACAGATATTGGAGGCGATTGGAATCAGGGGGAAATTACTAGAACTACTCAAAAACTATTTAAACAATCGAAAAATTAAAGTGAAACTCTTTCAAACTTACAGCAAAGCTAAATTTATGTCAACAGGAGTCCCGCAAGGGTCAATCCTCGGTCCAACATTATACATAATATTTGTTTCACTCATGAATAAAATCTTCACATTTGTTAAACATTACGTTTATGCTGATGATACGGCACTAGTTATTTCGCATGAAGAATTAGAAATTGCAATAAAACTCATGCAGCACGATTTCTTATCCTTACAGAAATGGTCACATGATGCGGGTCTTATAATAAATTCAAAAAAAACTAAATTAATGCATATACGATCTCCACATGCCAAATATACCATCACACCTGTAATAAAGTCGCATACATTTGAGTGCATAGACAATTCGTCACAGTCCTGCAAATGCGGAACCATTGAACTTGTACAAACATATGTATATTTGGGGATAACTGTAGATATGCACATGAAATGGGATACCCACATAAGCAACATCTGCAAACGCCTAAGAGCTATTGCGGGGCGAATTTACAAAATAAAATATTTTATGCCCATTAGTACGCTAAAAATAATTTATTTGTCACTAGCGGAATCCACTATCAGATACGGAATAACATCTTGGGGAAACTCGTGCAAGACAAATACAGGTTATATTCAAACGATTCAAAACTCTTTGACTAAGCTCTTGGTAAGCAAAAGTGTTTATGCACAAAGAAGGGACATAAAATTACTATATGAATCAGTTAACATATTACCTGTGCGAGGAATATTATGGTTTAAAATTGTATGCCAAAACCTATTGTCGGACTCAATTTACAAAGAAAAAGTAGATCATGAACATGGCACTAGATTTAGTAAAAATGAGGGTTTGTCCGTTCCGAAAATTATAAATAAATACGGCCAGCGGACATTCACTTATCTTGTCCCCACCATATTTAATAAGATGCCGATGAATTTCAAAATCGAATCCAATTGCCCCACTGATCTCAAAAGAAAAATTAAAAAATGGCTAATGGGTCAAAACTTTTTGTACTGATATTGTTTGTAATCTTATGTATAAATACTATCTATAATTAATTTAATCTATCAGTAATTTACCTGTGTTATATCTGTCTGTCTGTATATTTTATGCTTTTGTATTGTAGATACTTAAAAGTTATTCTTCTGGAACTATTTTGCTATTGTGTTTTCTTATAATATTTTATGTTTTAGTGTTTTATTAATATTGTCAAATTGACCTGCTGACAAACTGCCTTGGCAGTTTAGCGGGTGATTAAAATGAAGAATAAAAAAAAAAAAAAAAAAAAAAATATACTTTTTGATTACAAAAATAATTTTTCAGTTTGGTTCGGTATTTTGATCTCAAATCCAAATTTAAGATTTGTATGAGACGGGCCGAAAAGGACTGCGCAAACGTTCCATTTGTTGAACGGACTTCAACTAACGAAGCTCTTAGAATTGAAAGAAGTCGACCTATAGATTTAAATAATTCAACTTAAACACGACCGTTCTTTTTACACCAGTTTTCTTATTTTTTGTTTTACGTGAATACCCGTCTGGAGCTAGTTAGACTATGGCATCCCCAACTGGGGTGTGTTGCGAGGCTGAAGGTAAATGGGTAAGGGAAGAAGATGGGGGAAAGGAAGGTGGGGAAGTACCTGGCTATTTGAATGTAGTCACCAAACACGGCTAAAGCCATTTCAAGCAACGTTACACCTGGGCGATACTGATAGTATCTTCCACTCTGTTACGTGCCCGCATATTATTTTAAATTATTAAATTGTGAAAACACAAATTATTTATATAATTTTTATAAGCCAGGATTTGACCCCACGACTTCCGGATCGCTAGTCGAGAGCCTTGCCCCTCAACTACGGAGGCTCTGATTTCTATACACTATGTCCGGAAAATCGTAGTACAAGCCGAAAACTGGCGAATCTACGACGCATTTGGAGTGGATAATATCTTTAAAAAAATAAGCTTCGGTGTATTTTCAACAGAAATCTGTAAACTGCTCTTCTCCTTCTAGAGGTTCATTTTTTAAACATCACAATGATATGTTTGCTTCCCTACGAACAGAAATATAACAAACATATCTACAATGAAGCACTCTCATGTGAGATCTGTTTGAGAAACTTATTGCCAAACATAACAAAATTTCACTTAGTGCGTCATTTCATGGAAATGTTTAGAAAAATAATTTAGTGAATTTAACATATTTTATTTTGCCAGTCAAACCTTTCCACTGGCCCAACTTAAATATTGACATTTAATATTTGAAGTGAAAACTTCTTTAGCATCGTTTTGATTACTCGATGAAACGGAAACGAGCGACACTAAAAAAACAAACACATACATACATCTGTAAGATTTAGCATGCGAGGAATTTTTTTTTACATAAACTCCACACAGGAGGCCACAACTCCGCCCATGTCATCTTTGAAGATGCTGTGTGGAGGGTGTTTTTGAGGAGAGGAAGGAGTGAACACGGGTCTTGAAAAGACCCAGTTGTAGGAGGGAGGAAACACAGAGGCCGGCAAATCGTTCCACAGCCGAGTTGTTGAACTCAACAACGAGTCGTAGAAACGACCCGTTCTCATGTGACTAATGTCAACCGTGTACAAATGTTGGGCGCGTATTTGGCGTGTTTCCCGACTATGCACCGGTGGCGATGCGATCAATGATATTAGTTTCTCGGAGCATTTTCCATTGTAATACCGGTAGAACAAGGACAACATTCTCACCTGACGCCTGTGCTCTAAAGATTCTAATCCGTTTGTTAAGTCAGGAGAATGTCAAAGCCCGTTTGTGCACAGAGTCAAGAGTTTTTTAAGGTATTGAAATGAAATAGCAATAATATTTTTTATTTCATTCATGGGTACTCGGTTCCAATATAATACGATAAATCCACAGTCCCACGCAAGTCTCCTTTGGTAGAGTGGTATAAAGCGCTTGACGAACCTCTGCAGAAATTTAGCGGACCAATGATCGAATCCTACGAAACCCAAAAATAAAATTAGATATTTAAAAAAAATTAATATCCAATTTTTAAACCACTCCAAAATGAACACACAAAATAAAACACAAAAGAAAGCGACATCTAGCGACTTCGAAGAAGAAATCACAATATTAATGAGATGACCAAATATATAGGAAAAGGTGCACTGGAATTCGATGACAAAAATATGAAAAAATCATCCTTCACATTGATAAAAAAAGTGCTTCGTAGTCTCTATACTCTTGTCTACTTTAGTTTTCTGAAGGTTTTCTTCCACCGCGTGTGAATTGCACACTCTGATTTTTTTTTAATTGCAGCCTTAAGGGGGTTTTCTAGTCTAGAAGCACGAATTGTAGGGGTTTTCTCAAATGCAATTGAAAAAACAATAATATTTTTACCAGCCATTACTTTACCAAGTATTATTAAACATTAAAGATTACATTAAAAAAAATCAAACGAAAAAAAAAATTCAAAAAGTTACAGGGTGTTGAAGTGGGGGGTCTGAATAAAATGGCGCGTCCTGGTTGACACGATTGCAACCCTCCTAGTAATCAGAAAAAAGCCAAATTCATTCTTAATCCAGACAAATGCTGCTATGGCCCGTACCTCTGAGAAGTAAAAAAAATTTTTTTTCGCAAAATGGCGGCTGTCTGAAATAAAAAGACATTTTTTTACCAGTTTTTTTGATCTTTCGGAATTTATAAAAAAATTGTAAAAATTGAAATTTTGTTATAATTCCGGTAGGGGCGTAGAGTAATTGAAAGAGTGTTGAAAAATCTCAAACCAAATTTCAAGCAAATTGGTTTCGTAGAACTTGCGATATCGTGTCAAACGTTTCCAAACAAGGAGTTTTGAGAAAAATGCGTTTAAATTTTTGTTCTGCTTAGATTCTGGTTAGATTCCGTCTAAGCCGCGACATTAAAATTATTGTAATTTTTAAAATAATGCGAATTTCGAAAAGGAGATGTTTTTGGATATTTAAACTTTGCAAATATGAAGAAAATTTTATGAGAAATATGAAGAGTATTTATAGCCATTTGATTGATAACTGTATTAAATATCAATAATATTAATCTTTCTATTGCTTTTTTATTTGTTTGTGGCCGTCACAGGTCTGGATTAATGACTTGTCAGTGATAGACATTTTGGTATTTCGGAAATAGACCAAAATTAATCTCTCTATGGATGCAAAAGTACACTTAAGGCGGCGCTATTCGGCTGAAAAAGAAGAAGAAGGATAGATGTGTAATAACAAATGTTGGACAGAGCGCGCTAATATTTTAAGTGAAATCGCAGCGAAAATGGCAAAAAAGCTTAATAAAACATGACTCGTTTAAAATAGAGCAAAAATCTCGTGGAACGTATCTTAAGTATCATTTAAAGAAACATTGTGAATTTTTTCACAAATATAACTTGTAAAATAATAGAAATAGACTTGTTTTAAATAATTTTCAGAGTACACTGCGATTTTTTTTCTATCGAGGGAATTTCATATAATTTGCGTTTCGTCGTGGAACGTATCTATATTATCTTCAAAAATAACATATTTTTTTAAGAGCTTAAAATCTTCAAATGTTCAAGGGAGACATGTAAGAAATCGGTCGAAATTCTAAAAGTGGACACTTAAGGCCTTCGCTCACGGAGAAACTGAAATGAAACCAGTTGTCAACGCACCAGCACTTTTGCTTGGTGGCAGTTGCTTTTCAGTTGCCTCGTTAACAGGTTGCCATGGTAGCGCTCACGAATTTCGAATTGCGTAGATAACTGGTTTCTTTTCAGTTTTTTCATGAGTGAAGGCCCTTATTTTCGAACCTCAAACCAGTATTGCCAGATGCATGGGTTTTAGAGTAATTTATAATTTATAGTATTTACACCTCCATGGTTTTTTGGAGGTGCAAATACTATGAAAGTCATGTCAATGTGTTTTATTTTATTATAAAACATAATTTACATGATAATCTCTTCTAGACCTAGGTTCACTTCTTTCTTTTCACTAAAAGACCCAACAAACAACATTCCCAAAGATGATACAGGCTACAGACTCCTGTGAGGAGGAAATGTAAAAAAAAACCTTTACATTTTTTTTTTTTTAAAGAAAGACAAACATTCCCGGGTTACGAATAACCCAACAATTTTTGAAAATCTCCTACTACCACCACAGAAGGCCGAAAATGTTGCTTGTGTTGTGATGGAGGACTTAGCCAGTCGAGGAATCGATCTTTTATAACATTTCAAATTTCCCTGATTTATATGTGTTTTTGACATTTTTCATCGGTTGGTTTTTTATTTTTGTAATTTTTATCCTTACTCTGTCTGTTGTGTGCAGTATAAATAAAATAAAAGTAGGCTTTGCTTATGTAAGGGAATGGTGGCACTCGTTCCCACTTTGCGGCAAAGCCTCAGAATTGCATTCGCTCTCCTCAAGGCATCGCTCCCCCTGCACTGCTTTGAATCTGTTTCTATTCTTCTTTTGTCATTGAAGTTTTCTCAGAAATTCGGAGCAGCAAAACTCTGACGTGTCGTTATAAAAACCAGCAAACAACCCTTACGAGATTATTTAATAACTTTGTTATTTTTTGTCGCGGATGTTCGTTTACTTATATAGTTTTTTGTCAGTGAAAACTTCGTTAGCACCGTTGTGATTTGAGTAATAAAAATAATAACTAGCATTGAAAATTCTGTGGGCGCCTTTTGGTTCGGTTTCGCCCAGTTAGTGTTGGTGACAATGGTGACCATTTGATAAATCCAATAATAACTGGTTCCAAAAATTCCGTTCCTTGGATCCACCGTCATCCAGTGATAGCTAGTAACCGGGACAGGCAATGACATCACAACTTTTTTTTTTACATGAGCTCCACACAGGAGGCCCTGAGGAAAATAATTTACCTCAGGGCCTATGTCATCCTTGGAGGTGCTGTATGGAGGTTTTTTTTTAAGGAAATGGGGGAAAGGAAAGTTCTGGGAAGAAAAAAGGTTTAAGGATGGGTAAGAATCTGGGGTTCAGTGTGTCCTGGTCATCCGCCTCAAAGACCTAGACAAACCTCACCCCATTAACCCGGGCACCCCTGCTAAATCACCAAACGTAGCGAACCACTTGGGGTGACCTATGGCAGAGGTGTTGGTTATCCACTAAAGGTTCCCGGGGCGGCGGTACCCATTCCCGCCTCCCAAATTGTATTGGTGACAATGGTGAACATTTGATAAATCCAATAGGAACTGGTTCCAAAAATAAACCGTTCCTCGGATCCACCGTCATCCAATGATAGCTAGTCACTGGGACAGGCCATGACATCACAACTGAGTATAACCGTCGAACTTCCATTATTCGGAGAGATACTACAACTTCACTAATTCGTTGTACTTATACTTGCCTGGGACATGTTCTCATGCGACATGCTAGCCGAAGTGGCGACATCTTTTGACGAATTTTTGAATTTGAAACCGAATTAAAACTGTAACTTTGTTTGAAATTCAACGTACACATTGGAGGGGACCCCACCACTTTCCCAACGGCATTATAAGAAAACCATATGTTTCCTTCTTCACCGAATTAGAATGGTAACTTTGTTTGAAATTCCACGTACACATTGGAGGAGACCCCACCACTTTCCCAACGATGTTATAAGGAAACCTAATGTTTCCTCCTTCACCGCCCACGTCAAGACTCTATTTTTTATTGAACGAAGCTACATTTATTTGAACGACTCTAGACCCTTAAAATAAATATCAACTCTGGACTTCCACATTCACAGATGTTATTTGTGGCGCGGCGCGTATGGCGTGCCGTCAGATATGCACTCGAAGTCGATTTCTGAAATTCAATCACGCAGACGCAAGCCTATTAATAACGTTCCATAATTGGATAATTTGTAGAGCGCCGGTTTTGTGAAAAATCATAAAAGGGCGCTGTAAAATTTGTACGAATTCTTAAGCTCCATTTGATTTTATTATTTACAAGTAGATATTTATTTACCTGGTAGGTCATTTCCGATAAACACACTTTAATTAGAAAGTTTATGCTTGGAGAAGGTACATCTTTGTACGCGGAGGGCATTATATTTAAAACACTGGAAATTGCATAACTTTACATTTGCTACTCTCATCACTGTTAGAGTAATACATTTATAGGAAGATTAGTGGCAAAAGTAGAGTTAATATTTATTTTGAAAGGCTGGAGAATTTAGGACTCTTTAGGGTTGGAGAATTTAGGACTCTTTAGGGTTGGAGAATTAAGGACTCTTTAGGGTTGGAGAAAATAGGACTCTTTAGCGTTGGAGAATTTTTTGAAACTCGATGAAACGAAAAATAGAGAACTAAAATGAGTCAAACACATACATCTTCAGAATTTAGCCTGCGAGAGAATGAGATAATATAATCGGTGTCCTCTTTGTACGGTGTTTCGTAGTCTATAGGTCTCCAATTTGTGCGGTGTTTCGTAGCCTTCGTACTCTTGTCTTTTTTTTCTACATTAACTCCACACAGGAGGCCCTGAGGAAAATAATTTCCCTCAGGGCCTATGTCATCTGGGATGCTGTGTGGAGGGTCTTTTTGAGGAGAGGAAGGAATGAACATTGGTCTTGAAGAGACCCATGTTGTAGGAGGGAGGAAACACAGATGCCGGCAAATCGTTCCATAGCCGAGCTGTTGAACTCAACGACCCGTTCTCATGTGACAAATGTCAACCGTGTACATGTGTTGGGCGAGCGTTTGGCGTGTCTCCCGACTATGCACCGGTGCCGAAGGGATCAATGACGCTAGTTCCTCAGAGCATCTTCCATTGAAATACCGGTAGAACATGGATAGCATTCCCACCCGACACCTGTGCTCTAAAGATTGTCTACTAGTTTTCTGAAGGTTTCACTTCTACCGCGTGTGAATTGCAGATTTTGTTTATTTATTATTGCACAATAGTTCCACACAGAAGATGTCGTAAAAACTAATACCATTTTAAAAACGAAATAAAATTACCATTTAGATTTTGAATTTGTTCGATTTTCAGAACAACTCATTTATGTCTCATAGAAATCGTTGTGTCCCCCTAATTATCATTGTTAGAAATATGATCTAAACGGTGTTAGAATTTCACCACGCTTTATATTCAAATCTAAAAGTTAACCGCAAAATAATTAAAATGTAAACCTTTATGAATCCAAAGTCGATTTCAAAAAAAGTTATGTAACTTTGGGAATTTTTTAGTAATATTTTTACAGGAAACAACGAGAAAGTGAGTTGACGATAACCTTTTCAATATATTTGGCTAATAAAGCATCGATTACATTGAGCGAGTTTACAAGCTACTAGCCGGTAAGTTTAAAAGCGGGTGTGAGATTGTCATGATGACACACAAAACTGTCCACTCGCTCAGTAACGACAGAAGCAGCTAAAATAAAGACTCCCGCGCCAACCAATTATGTCGACATTTTGTAGAAAACTCAGTTAGCGCCACATACTAGCCAGTAGCTAGAATTACGGCTCCCGCGCGAACTAATTCTGACAGTTACGAAATCAGCTGTTGGTGGGCCGCCATCCTGAGGCAAACGCTAGCGAGTAGCTAGCAAAGTTGACCACCTTTCAATTTTTTTCGTGGGTTGTTCACAATCTGCTAGTTAGCTAGTGATACGATTAAATCGAGTGAGTTTACTAAAAGATAGTGAATTTCCCAGCTAATAGCTTATAAACTCGCTCAATGTCATCGAGGCTTAAGGCCCTGCATCACCGCTCAAAAAGAAGAAGATGGAGAGATATGTAATAATGAATGTTAGACAGAGCGCGCTTATATTTTAAATGATAAAATTTATGCGAAAATTGTGAAAATGTTTAATAAAACACGACTCGTTTAAAATAGAGCAAAAATCTCGTGGAATGCGTCGTAAGTATCATTTAAAGAAAAATTGTGAATTTTTTCACAACTATTACTGGTAAAATAATAGAAACAGACGTGTTTTTAATAACTTTGGGGGTATACTTTGCGATTTTTTTCTATCGAGGGAAGTTCATATAATTTGCGTTTCAGCATGGAACGCGTCTAGATGTTATCGTCAAAAATAACATATATTTTTTTAAGAGCTTTAAAACTTCAAATGTTTACGCGAGATACTTAAGAAATCGGTAGAAATTCGGGTAGCGGTGGCATAACATATGCATGTGTTTTATTTTTTTTCGCTATCTCTAATTTTAGTTAGAAAAACCTGAAGTGAACAGTTTTGAAACTTTTTTATGTTGGCATTGAAAAAAATAATTTTTACAAAATTTATTTGTAATTCAAAAATAGTTTTTTGTTGTGGGATATGTTCAGAAATATTCCAATTATTTGGATTTTATTGCAAATCGGAATTAATCTGACCATCCGACAGAATATTACAGAGGCCTGAAGGGTTAATTTACAATTCTGCGAAAGTTCTGATAATATATCATCATTGTTTGACAGAACTGAAATTCAACAAAACTTCTACAAAACTTGAAAATTAACTTTAAAATTTGATCAAATTCTGTAAAACAACTGGCTTCTAACATTTAAATCGCCAGTGCTAATGACTCAAATAAATTTTCTAAAAAAGAATTAACAATGCTCTTTTGTTATTGTGTTTGAAATCCAAACTGAATTAAAATTTTAAGCGAAGAACGTCATGGCCACTAAAAATAGTCAAATATGCGAGGGAATGTGATTACTTAATTTTAATTAGAAAATAACATATTAAAAATATGTTGCGAGAATTTTCGAAGAATGCTAAGTCGTTCCGGGGTTATAAAATAAACTCATTAGTACGTAGACAAAATATTATGATAGAAAAATCGGCTTTAATTCGTGAATTAGGTTAAGAATTTATTTGAAAGACTAAACTTATATCTGGTCTGTCAGTCGAGTGCCCCTCAGAGAGACGTGTCTTAGAAAGATTTGTGTCGTGTATATCTAAGTTTCAATTCTATTGTGATTATTAAATTTAAATTTATTTATTTATACTGGGTTTTTACGGATGTTCTTTCTGACAGTTATAAAAACTCTGTTAATACTCAAATAGGTACAAAAATTTACATAAATCTAATCAGAGAAATTATATATTTGCATACATTTAAATAAAGATTAAAACGAACAAAAATAGAAAATTATAAAAAATACATAAAAGTTCACTCAAATGACAGATAATACAAAGAGGCAAGAGACACGATAGACACAAAAGACACAAGAGACACAAGAGACCCAAGGGACACAAGAGACACAAGGGATACAAAGGACATAAGAGAAACAAGGGATATAAGAGAAAGAGAGACGCAAGAGACAAAAGACACAAGAGACACGAAAGTCACAAGAGACACGAGAGATATGAGAGACACAAGAGACACAAGAGACACGAGAGACATGAAAGACATAAGATACGAGAAATATGATATTTGAGATACACCAGAGACATAAGAGATGCGAGAGACACGAAAGACACGAGAGATCCAAGAGACAAGAGAGACGCAAGAGACCCACGAGATACACGAGACACAAGAGACATGAGATACAATTAGAGACACAAATGATACATAATATAATTAGCACAATAAAAATTTTTTGCAATTGCAGAACATTTTTTCTGAATCCATGTAGATTATCTTTGAAAATATCCATTAACCCTCCCCACCGGCTTGCAAGATAATTGGCAAGTTAGTCCTGCAGGCTGGGAGATAGAACACTCTGTGCTGTCGGTGGCGGAGATAACCATTAGGAACATAGAAATGAATACTCTTCATAGTAGCCAAGTTTTTAGACCATCCACAAATTAGCTAAATTAGAGACCTGACCCTGCATTTGTCTTCCGGAGCGATGCCGTTAAAGTTTCATCCAGTTTTTCCACTGGTACAACTTGTAATGAATGTATGTTTGCAGATAAACCCAGTCCGCACGGAGTCCACGGCCTTCAAGCTGCACTGCGGAGCCACGGCCGCAATGCTGGTCACCTTCTCCGTGGCGGTCACCACCAGGCAGTACGTCGGAAACCCCATCGACTGCATCCACACCAGGTATTCAATCATTTGTTGGACTTAAAATTTTGGTCAAATAGTCAAGCATTCCCAACTGTTGTCTACGTCCAAACTCATTCGATGAGATTGGAAAAACTTTCAGATGAACTTGCAGTTTATCTTTAACAAAATATTTGGAAATTTTGGAAACAGTTGAATCAATAAAAGATTTAGGTATTATGTTTGACAACAAACTAACGTTCAACCAACACAATGATACATTGTGAGTAAATCAAATAAATTACTTGGCTATATTGTAAGATCGACCAAACTGTTCAAGAATTCTAATAGCCTAATAATTCTATTCAATTCGTTAATCCGTAGTGTTCTTGAGTACGGGTTAAAATATAACTTGGAATCCACATTATATTTCACAAGTATCTAGACTTGAATCGGTCCAAAGAAAATTTACACGGATTTTGTCTTACCGATCAGGTGTCTACCATCTTCTAGACGGGTACGAACAAAGACTTACACATTTCAATTTAGAGAGTCTAGTTAAAAGACATAACATAAATGACCTCTTAATGTTTTATAAAATTGTGAATAATCTAGTAGATAGTAACTTAGTCAATGAAATCGAGTTATACGCCAGGCCCAAATCTACCAGAAAATTTATCATATTTTGGACCGAAATTTTTAGCAATAATACGGGATACTTTAATCCCATGTCTAGAATGTCTCGATCATACAACGATCTCAGTAAATAACACACTATAATAGATATTTTTGTAAATAATTTAACTTGTTTTAAGAAATTTTTGGAACTTAAAATTTTTTTTTTATTTTTTTTTTATTGTTTTATTATTTTTTAATAAACACTATAAATATTTTGTACCTATCATGTATTTCAAATTTTCTATTTAAGTTTTTAAGCTATGTAAAAAAATACTTACATTGTTTTTCATGTGTCTGTGAATATGCAAATGTGATTACTGCAGACACATTAGTCTAGGGATTTTATATTTGTATCTTAATTTGTTTTACATTAACCAAAATAATGTTCTGTAAATATCTTGTTTGTGTCTCAAATAAATAAATAAATAAGTTTTTGCTAGATATTGTTTGCTTCGACAAGGCCCAGAGAGAAAGCATGGAGAAGTCGATAATTTTTCAAAATCGCATTGATAGGCATAACTTTCAACGACTTTATTTGGATACATCGAGCACGGTTTCACGGGCAGGGAATAAATTAGAAATCGATATACGCTGGCAACATGAGAGATGTTTTCTATGAATTCACAATCCGAAATGTCAAACGCCAAACTATTACGCAAAAATATTAAAAAATTGGCAACATTGAATTTATTTAATTTTTTTTTTTTTTTTAAATTTATTTATTTATTTTATAAATCAACAATCCAGTCCCGCTAAGCCAATTGCAATTGGCTTGACAGCAGGTGCTTATAATTACTTACAAATATATTTAAAGTTATAATTTACATCTTTTATCTACAGTTTAAACATTTTTTCATAAATTTTATCATAAGTATCAAAATAAATATTCTTTTTCCAATAACCAATTTTTCACCATATATTTAACCTTATTCATAGAATTATGTTGCTTTATATTGTCAGGTAATAAATTAAATATCTTCGGTATGTTGTATTCAAACGTTCTCTGTCCGTACTTATTATTAAATTTCGGAACTATTAACCCGTCGTTACGCGTGAATCTAGTGCTATATTTATGATCTAGTTTCTCTTTATGCTGCGGGGTAAATATATGCTGAATTATAATTTTATTCCATAGTATTGCCTTCACAGGTAAAATTTTTGCACTCTGAAACAGCAACGGAGTATTGTGTCTTTGTTTGAAAATGTTAGGGACTTTGTTTTGTAAAAATATTGTTTGAAATACTAAACTTAATGTGCATTGGCATTGGCATTGAAAATTTGTTTGAAATACTAAACTTAATGTGCATTGGCAGTCCGCATTTACTTTTTGACACTAAATGGAAGTTAATTAGTTAATGAGATCTTTATTCATATTTCAACCATTTAAGTTTCTCAAAGACGTTTTTTTTTACTTTTAGAAATAATGGCATACAGAGCTCCGGGCCAAAAAGGCCCCTTTCTCTTTCATCGTGAGTTTATGTTAATGATTGTTGAAAAATTGCTTATTTAGTTGTTTGTTAATTTTTTTTTGCAAAGGTACATGGCTGCAGTATGGGAAGGTTAAACTTAACGCAGGATTTGTTAGGTTTTTTAATATGTGGTACGTACGTATTCGTCGTACCGGGCGAGGCAGTTTATGGACGCGTTTTCATGGGTGGGAATTCCCGCATAAAAGGTTTCCGCGAAACTTAATGTGTGTTTTTTTTAATAAGGGGATTTCAGAGTCTTTATGAAGTTGCGTTACCCTCATCCATCTGGGGGCGCCCAGGGTTATGCGTATGGCTTTATTCTGAAATGTTTGAATTTTCTCAAAGACCGAATGCAATACATTATTCTCGTTTTATTTGCATATGGATCGCGTTTGTAACTTCTAATTAGAACCCGGCTGCGAAACCGTCTTAAAAATCGTTCCTCGTAAGAGAGATCGTTGGGGTAACCCAAAGTGACAAGAAGACGCCGACGGGATATCTGGAGAGAGTTATCTATGAGCTTCGTTAGTTCAATACGTTCATTAAATAAGCCAGTAATTTTGCATAACAAATTACGGACGAGACGTCACGCTTCTAAGGCCCCCCTGGATGAAACTCTCTGACTTCAGTGTGGAATGTGTCCATGTTTTGTCTTAGAGCTTTAGCCATCTTTTATGTAACTTTAACTATTGCGTCGCTATCAGTGTCTGGTTCAATCAGACCTCTGATTCTATCATTTGACAGTCGTATATCTTATTGATTGTTGGTCTGAATCCTTTGTTCTTCTGCAGAGACATCCCCGAAGACGTACTGAACACGTATTGCTGGATCCATTCGACGTTTACAGTAGAAGGGCGCGGGCAGGAGGCCTATCCGGGCGTGCGAGGCGCAGGCAGCAGTGACCCTGGCGGCAGCAAGGAGGGCCGAAGACCAGCCAAGTACTACCAGTGGGTGGCCTTTATGCTCTTCTTTCAGGTAGGACTCTTATTATTTTTCAAAACTCCTTTTCATCATTGAGGGATCTTCTTTCTACAGAATTCTACTTTCATCCACCAGTTCAATGTCTCACTAGATACCAGTGGTGACTTATACTCACAAAAATTGGGTTGTGCTCTAAAAAACTGCAAGAATCCGTATGCCAACTGTGAGCTTAAGTGGCCCCATCTTGGGGCGACAAATAAAGTTTTGTGTCCGGCTAGCTAAGGGGGGCGACGGGGGCGGTCCACACCTGATGCCACCCAACGGGCGGTGACACCCAATCGTGAAAAAAAAAACTTACGAAGGTAGAATATTGCCACAAAAATATGTTACGCATGAACGTTTACTTCTTATACATTTGCTGCCTTGAGCGGAGTACCAAATGGATCTCATTTGGGCCCGATATTATTTTGCTCATTCATAAATGATATATCCATACTAATATTATAAATGCGAAACTGCTCGAGTTTGTTTATGACCTTTTCACGCATAACACAATAAAAAGACTTTAAAAATTCATTCACCAATAGAAAGCTAAATTATATGCGCAGACTATATTTTGTATATGATGGTAAGCTCTGGCGTAATGAAATTATAAATATTAATATATTATATTTGTTATACGTTTTCTGTCGCTAACTAAAGCAAATTTTTGCTAACGTCAGAAAAAAATCGTTTCCATGGAAACGATTGCTACTGCTTCAGAAAATTCAAATATTAGAATGTTTTATTTTTTTGGACAAGCTTCTGTTTTGGAATAAATGTCAGTTCCTACATTAAAAATATAATTCGTAACGATTATAAAGACTGAATAAATGAACTGAATAAATACTGTAATTTTTTATTACATTCACAAACTTTCAAATATTTAATTAAAAATAAACATCCGAAATGTTTGTAAGCGCATAAATTCCGAACGAATGAACAAAATTGGATAATTATTTTTTTCTTTGAGCTATAGCTTTATGAAATTTAGGTGGCAGGCGAGATGTTTGAAAACTGAATGTAAGGGAATGAATGTATGGAATTCGGGAGGGGGTGGGGGTGGGGAGGAGGGGGTATAATTGATAAGTTCAACCGCTACAGTAATTTGCCGTAATACCATGCGAGCGAAGCCGCGGGGAAAAGCTAGTAGTTAATATTTTTAGTAATGTTAAAGTCCTATTATCAATATTATTCTTGTAACTATGTTCCATACTTTCAAAATTATCATCACGGTTAGTAGTATTGGTAGGGGTATACGGAGACGTCACGGTGTGTGAGAGAGATGCAAGAAAATGATGATTTTTTTCCTTTGGAGTAAACAGACCACCGTACATCGTGTATCTCATCTTTTGAAAGATCTGTAACATTATTGTGTTAAGGAACGTATTGTGTTTATTGTCTTTTTTCTGTAAACATACTGTATATAGATAAATAAATAAAAAAATATATTTGAATAAAGGTGCAGGTGTTTTTATAAGTATTATAAATTGACTTAAAAATAACTGCCTCAACACAGGCTAGCCTGGTGAGGCAGTTTATGAGAAAACTAAATTTATAACTATTTTCAATTCTTCAAGTACCTACTGTTCATATTTATATTATTTTCTATTGTTAACCTTTTGTACTTATCTAACTTATAAACTATTGTAAAAATTAACACTGTAAATGTACTTTTTTAGTTATAATCTTGCAAATTTCCTTCAATAAAGATATATTATTATATTTTTCGAACCCTTCCACACACTTTTCCACAAATGATCATCTAGTCAATCCACGCTATGCAAGTATATTATATACCTGAGGGAACGGACTCCGGATGCCGATGGAGACGGAGGGAGAGAGAGATGAATGAAAGACAGTGAGTCGTAGTAGTGAGTCGAAGTCATTTATTGTTGAGCTACGTAGCTGGAGTCGGAGCGGAGCGAAGTGAGAGCGAAGCGTAGACAGGTGCGTAGGTTGTGGCGTGATGAGGTCGTGGATGCGGCGGTGAAGATCCCCAGATCTTCAGATCACCGGTGCGTTGCTCTACACCGTGCGTGGTGGAGAAGACCTGATCCAGGCGGTCGATCGATGTGGTAGTAACGCGATATGGCGGCTGTGTGTCACAGTGGGTCGGACACACACGTGACGCAGGAACCTTGTGAGTCGGTGAGGATGAGGATCTGAAGCGGAGCACGATGGGCTTTGATAATCAGATGTCAGGATGAACCTCGAACAAAAGGCGCGGCGGGCCTTGTTGTTGAGGGGCATCTCATGTCGTGGCGCGGACAGCGAGATGGTGGAGGATGAAGATGGAGTGCCTCGAAGGTGTACAGAAGGGTCCGGTATGTGCCGTAGTTCTTCTGCCCTGAATGTCACACTGGATTAGCTGTATGGTCACGTACAGATAATTGCACTGATATGTTAACTCACTTGCGTGTAACGCGAGATCGACTTACTGAAATTATGTGACTAGACTGAGCGCGCTCGAAACTGCGTACGATTTTATAGCGTGGGTGACGAAACCAGTAATGTTCTGGAACGCCGTGAAATCGGGCCACGGCGCCAAACGGGAAGACTCTCGAATGTTCTCGTCACCGTGTTCACGGGTGCCCGAGTAATGCGGGAACTTTCGCGGAGGTGGCACATATTATTATTCACACGAGAAGGTACCTCGTACTGGTAGTAGCATACCGGCGTAGGTAAATAAGTAGGTACTGCGCGCAGTGTGAATTGCAAGTACTTTGCGGCTGTAGATCTTTCTCGCGATTTCTTTGAGTGGCGGAAAAATAGTTGTATGAACGCCACATACCTAAGTAAAATAAATACAAAACAATACAAGAATAACTTGTCAACCTACCAGAGACCAAATGGGAAAATAATTCACCGACTCCAGATATTTTCACATCAGAGGGTTCGGCTCGGTAGAACTCCTAACTGGACCGACAAATCCTACTGATCCCTCAATATAAATATTTAAAAAAAATTTCGTAAATCTACATGTGTTTAATATGACTGATTTTTTGCATTTTAAAAAAAAAATTCTTTGACAAATCTAATAAGCCTAAATTTTGAATTCTAGGTATAATGCCAGTAGCCAAAATAACAAATGGTAATATTTTTATAGTCTGAGAATGCCAAATTTTTTTAATCTTATTTCCTAAATCTGTATATTTTCTTATTTTTTCAGAAACAGATTTTTGAATATTACAGGAATTTGGAATAGGGACATCAATGATATAAGTTATTTATTTTTATTTTTCATGTAAAACTATATCGGGTCTATTATGACGAATCATTCTGTCTGTTAGTATAGTTTTATCATAGTATATTTTATAAAATTCATTTTCTAAAAATGAATTTGGTTCGTATTCATAATATATTACTATATTATTATTAATTTCTAATGGTTTTACATGGTTATTGTATGTTCCTCCCCAGGCGATTATTCCGTATGAAATTCCATTATCTATCTCAATCCGTTGATTGTACTAATTCTAGACTTTCACATCATTTTGTTTATTTATTTGATGGCGTAAAATTTTAGAGAAGTCGGTAAATAGAGCCGCCAATCTTCAAACAGATAATAAACTAAAAAAACGTTTGTAAGCATTATTTTTAAACGTTTTAAAAGTCGAATAATTATTACTAGTTGATAGACACGTCCTAAAGTCTCGACGCGATGTCAGATGTTCAGTCGAATGAAACTAAAAAGAAACTGGTTTATTTTTAAGACAATGTGTCACTTGGCACCTTTTTACAAACTAAACGTTTTGACAGTAGTTTTAAATGAGTGGTCTTGACATAAAATAACTTTTAAAATGCTAGGAAATTTGGGTTCCAACGTGTTAATTGCTTCCCATTTTAAGTTTGTAAATCTGAAATCAATTTTGGGACTCGCTACTACAAAGGGAATACAAAAATTTATTATTGTTAATTTTTTTTTTTTTTACATTAACTCCACATAGGAGGCCCTGAGGAAAATAATTTTGCTCAGGGCCTATGTCATCTAAGATGTTGTGTGGAGGGTCTTTTTGGCTGGCAAATCGTTCCACAGCTGAGCTGTTGAACACAAGAACGAGTCGAAGAAGCGACCCGTTCTCATGTGACAAATGTCAACCGTTGGGCACGCGTTTGGCGTGTTTCCCGACTATGCACCGGTGTCGAAGAGATCAATGACGCTAGTTCCTCGGAGCATCTTCCATTGTAATACCGGAAGAACAAGGATAGCATTCCCACCCGATGTCTGTGCTCTAAAGATTGCAATCCGTTTGTTAAGTTTTTTTTTTTTTACATGAATACCGCACAAGATGACAAGCTCCCGTCTGGAGCCAGTGAGACTATGGCATCCCCACTCGGGGTATGTTGTGAGGCTGAAGGTAGAGGGGAGGGGAAGGAGATGAGCAATAGGAAGGTGGGAAGTATTCAGATCTGGTCACCAAACACGGCTAAAGCCATTTCAAGCAACGTTTCAATTCTGAACGGTGGTCTTACACCAGGGCGATACTGAGAGTATCTTCCACTCTGGAACGTGTCGCAAATATACTATATATTATTTTAAATGAATAAATTGTGAAATAATACAAATTAATGAAATACAATTTATTTGCCACGCCGGGATTCGATCCCGCGACCTTCGGAATGCTAGTCAAGCGCCTTACCACTGGACTACGCCGGCCGTCAGTTAGGAGAATCTATCAAACGGATCACCCATTTCTGCACAGAATCAAGGGTTATTTTCAGGTATTTTGGGGCTCCAGACCAGAGGTGGCTGCCAAATTCAACCGTGGGGCGCACTTGCGATTTGTACAGGGTTAGCCGTTGTGTAATATTCAAGTATCTGCGGGCGCTGTACAGTACGCCCAGTTTTTGAGAGGCTAACTTAAATATATAGTTTATTTTTACTGCACTAACGAAGTCAACAGTCTCTAAATTCGTGTAGCTGAATGCCTAGAAGCAATAACTCGTTGGATGTCTTCAAACAAGCTAAAGCTGAACCCATCTAAGACTGAATTTCTCTGGGCGGCCACAAACAAACGCCAACATTTCATAGACGATTCGCCTATTTCCATTTCCGGTAGCGATATTATTCCCAAGACAACCGTCAAACTTCTTGGCGTCAATCTAGATTCAGACTTTTCGCTTAAAAGTCAAATAAATAAGACTGTAAGCACCGGTTTTTTTCACCTAAGACAACTCAAGTCAGTCCGAAGAAATCTTCCTACAGAGGCGACAAAACTACTAATAAACTCTTATGTAGTCTCACGGCTCGATTATTGTAACGATATCTATGCTAGCCTTCCAAAATATCAAACTGACAAACTTCAATCCGTTTTTAATGCAGCGGCACGGCTCATAACCGGAGTCTCTAAATATTCACATACCTTGGCAACCTTCATTGGCTCAAGTGCCCTGAAAGAATCCAGTACAAATTGTGCTGGATGGTGTTTAAATCAATCAATAAAATGGCCTCATCTTACACATCTGAACTATGTGTCCCGGAAAATACTGGTCCGAGGCAGTCAACCATTAGATCAGCAACATCATCAGCTATAGGCAGAATAATGAAACCTAAACGCAAGCCAAATACAAAGTTTGGAGATCGCGCTTTTGGAGTATCTGGGCCTAAGGCTTGGAATAAACTCCCTCCGGAACTAAGATGCATAACAAGCCCAACAGAATTTAGGTCCAAATTTAAAACATACCTTTTTGGGCTCTCATATCCTTAATTTAAATATACATATCTGAGAGTATCATACTTGTATTGCCTATGATATGTCTTAATCACACCTTTCTTATTGAATTTAAAATTACTTGAATCTTTACACATCGATCTGTCTCTTGACGAATCACATTTAGAAGATGAAATCCTTGTACTACTGTACCGCCCACTATAAAATATTGCTTTTGATTTCCAAAATACACTCATTAAAGAATGTATTTTATACTAATATTAAAATATATTTCAGAATTAAATACACGTAACAAGTGTTCACAATAATGTCCTCTGCGTGCAAACTCTATCTAAGTTTCTTAATAGACAATAAACAAGTGTTAATTTCAAGTGACCTCCCAGGTAAGTATGGTCCTGTATGCATTTTTAAAAATCATCGCGTTCACTGGTCGAGACATTGTACATATATTTGAGTATGAACCGGTGGATGCAATTTTTAGTAATAAGTTGTTTTTAATTGTTTGTCTAGTTTGTAGTTTTCTAGATTTAAGAAATATATTGTAAGTTTGTACAGCGCCCTTGAGGTGATTTTTCACAAAAACGGCGCTATATAAATCATCCAAATATTATTATTATAATTATAGTTCCTATCTTGACCGTCTGCACAGGTAATATACTATCATATTGATGGCGGAAATTTGAAATCCACATCCATTTCCATACTAATATTATAAATGCGAAACTGCTCGAGTTTGTTTGCTACGCTTTCACGCATTAACCAATAAAAGTCTTTAAAAATTCTTTCACCAATAGAAAGCTAAATTATATGCGAAGACTATAAGCTGTATTTGAAGGTAAGCTCTGGCGTTATGAAATTATAATATTAATATATTATATTTGTTATACGTTTTCTGTCGCTAACAAAAGCGAGTTTTTGCTAACGTCAGAAAAAAATCGTTTCGATGGAAACGATGTTGATATATTTGTGGGCTCTATGCTGGTAGGTCCCCTACCTACTGGTCGGCTGCTGCTCCAGAAAATTCAAATATTAGAATATGTTTTGTTTTTTTTGGACAAGCTTATGTTTTGGAATAAATGTCAGATGAGAGTTCCTATATTAAAAATATAATTCGTAACGATTATAAAGACTGAATAATAAATAGTGTAATTTTGTATTATATTTACAAACTTCCAAATATTTAATTAAAAATAAACATCCGAAATGTTTGTAAGCGCATAAATTCCGAACGAATGAACAAAATTGGATAATTCTTTTTTTCTTTGAGCTACAGCATTATGAAATTTAGGTGGCAGGCGAGATGTTTGAGAACTAAATGTAAGGGAATGAATGTATGGAATGCGGGAGGTGGTGGAGGTGGGGGGATAATTGATCAGTGCAAGCGCTACAGTAATTTCCCGTAATACCATGCGAGTGAAGCCGCGGGGAAAAGCTAGTGGATAATAAATGCAAAAATGTGTTAAATATATGCATAATTTATCTCCTTTTTTTGAAGTAACAACTTCTTTACCACCGTTGTGATTTAAAACTCGATGAAACGAAAATAGCGACACTAAAAAGAGTCAAACGCCTACATCTATAGGATTTAACCTGCGAGAAAATGAGATAAAACAATCGGTCTCCTCTTTGTGCGGTGCTTCGTAGCCTCCCCAACCTTGTCTACTGAAGGTTTCACTTCCACAGCGTGTGAACTGCACACCAATTTTTGAAGTGAAAACTAATCGGTTTCCTCTTTATGCGGTACTTTGTCTTGTCTATATCCCATTCTTGTCTACTTTAGGTTTCTGAAGGTTACACTTCTGCCGCGTGTGAATTGCACACTATTTTTTATTTTCTATTTCTGTATGCGTCGTCGAAATATTTCTAGGAAAATAAGTGAGTCTTTTACGACGTTCATTTTAAGAGCATTTTTTTCTGAAAAATTAAAAATAAATTAAATACTGTTGTTAAAGAAATTTAAAAAAAGTGCAAAATAATCTGAAAGATCTCTTCAAATTTTATTTAAAAAAATCATTTTTTTAGATCTACAAAACGATTTTGAGATTTTTTGAAAAAATAAAAACCTTTCTTTTGGCTCTTCTGAACAACTAAAAGGGAATAACCAGACAAAACCAGAAATATGTCATTATTAAATCAATTTTAGACTTTTTGACTCTTTTCCACAACAAATTAAAAATTGATTTCGAAAGACTGTTCTTTTATCTAGTGAAGCTATTTTTCTAAATTTTGAAAAAATATGTTTATTTTTACTACAATAACGTTTTACCGTAGGTCGTTGGCAGATTTGTTAAATTTTCCAACAAAATTTTGTATTACACAACATACATTTCAAATCATATAATCATACAGTAAAATAAATCAATAAAAGATTTGCGAAAGCTACTTTTCAGAATTTTAATTTAAGTTCAAATAAAATCTCAAACCTTGTTTTGTTACGAAAGTACTTCAGTTTGTCTATTTATTTACGGTCTTACAAACTAATATATTAAAAAAATTACATTCTTATTTTGCTCAGACACTATTGAAAAATTATAAATACTTATGATCAAACAATAATTACATAAAGTACATAATTTTAATTGTTTTATCATCAAGAGTTTGAGCATTTTTGAATGTGGGTGTTTATCAAAGCAAATTTGGAATGAAATAAAATCGATTTTGAGTCATTATGTTAAAATGCTGGTATGGAGAATAATTAATCTTTCTCATCGTAACCGCTCTGTACCGCTGCAAGGGTACAATAGCAAGATCATCGTTCGACGAAATTTAAATTTTCGGCCGCTGGTTAATGGCTCCTAAATAAATTACGTTAGGTTAGGGTTAAGGGCTATTTTAAAATTATTGTTTTCATAACTTTTAATGACTTTCCAAAGAGGTGTTGTCTTTAATCTCAGTTAGCATGAAATCCTTTTAAATATATTATTAAATAATATAATTATCGGTTTTTCACCGGTACATAGCGCATTTCTTTATTTATTTATATTTTTTCTGAAAACTTTTAATATTCATAGAAAGGCTGGAAAGCGAAAATTTCTCGTTCGCAATCGAATCACTTATTTAGAATGAATTATTTATTCCATTAGTCCCAAATAGAACTAGCGGAGGCATCTGGCGGCGAAATCACCAACTTTTTATATTATATTTTCAGGAAAGTGAAAACCAACGAAGTTTACCTACATATTAATGATAAGCTGTATTGGAAATTCTATTGAAAAATAAGCCTTACCCACTTATTTACAGTTCTTCGTGCATATTCTTACATTCATTTCCGCTTTACAATAAAATCCAATTAATTGGAATATTTCTGAATGCATCCGAAAACTGTTTTTGAAAGGTGATGAAATACGAATGATGAAATACGGTGATGAAATGAAAGAATGCAAGGCTGATGTAAGCGTAATGAATAAGATTAAGAAAGGGACGCTCAGATGGTTTGGGCATGTAGAGCGAATGAATGAGGAAAGGAGTGTAAGGAGAATATATGACGCAAATGTGAATGGTAGACGAAGTCGGGGACGCCCGAGGAAGACATGGCACGACCAAGTGAATCAGATACTTGAGTCGGGCGAAGTCAAGAGTCAGAATAACAGAAAGCATGTATGAGACGATGTATGAATGTGAACGGAGCGAGGAGTGTGTGCCAAGATCGAGTTGTTTGGCGGTCCGTCCTCTCTGCCTACCCCCGCGGGGAAACGGCGTGATGGTTAGTTAGTTAGTTACAATAAAATAAAATTAAATGGAATATTTCTGAAGGCATTCGAAAACTAAAAACTGTTTTTGAAAGGTGATGAAATACGTTTTCAAATTTTATAATTCGAAAAAGACGTTTATTTTTTTAAATATGATACCGATAACAAAAAAAAATAACAAAAACACACACATTTAAACAATTTTTTTAATTTCGTAACTTTTTTTTGAAACTTTTGTTTCATCAAGATGTACATTGTAGTCATTTTGTGGTTACGTTTTAGATTTTAATATAAAGCGTGGTATTTTTTAGAGTCCCTTTACACAACATCCCCAAAGATGACACAAGTCCTGAGGGAATTCCTTTTTTCTCAGAGCCTCCTGTGAGGAGATTATGTAGAAAATACTCCTTTGAGCAGGCTCCATTTAAATTCCCGTAGAACAGACCCAGCATGCCTACATTGCATCTGTGCATTAGAGATGATAATTGGCCTGTTTACAGTGGATTATTGGATCAGACAAACAACCCACAACCCTTGATATGACCCGACTCTTATTTTAAGGGGGTATTCTGGTATAGAAAAAAAATATTCGTAGGTCTTTTTTCCATAGTTTAGATTAGATATTCAAAAATATCTCCTTAAAAAGATTTTTCGGAATTCAAATTATTTTAAGAGTTGAAGCCATTTTAATGTGAATATAACGGAATTTAACTAGAATCTAAATAGAAGAAAACTTTAAACGCATTTTTCTCGAAACTACTTTTTTCGAGACGGAGACGATATCTCAAGTTCTACTGAACCAATTTACTTGAAACTTTGTGTGAGCCTTCTCTATACATCATTCTATCGCCCAGAACTAAAACAAAATTTCAATTTTTACTATTTTTAAAAAATTTGTAAAATTCAAAAAAACAGGTTAAAAAAATGTCTTTTAATTTCAGACTGCCGCCATTTCTCGAAAAATTTCTTTTTACTTTTTTGAGGTACGGGACTTAGCAGCATTTGTTTGGATTAAGAATCAATTTAGTTCTTTTTCCTGATAACTAGGAGGGTTGCAATCGTGTCAACCAGGGCGCGCCATTTTTTTGAGACCCCCCACTTCAACACATTGTAATTCTTTAATGTTTAATAAATATATGGTAAAATAATGGCTACTTTATACATTATTGTTTTTTTTATTACACCTGAAAAAATACCTACAATTCATGCTTCTAGACTAGAATACCCCATTAAGAAAGACAAACATTCCCAGTTCACGAATTGCCTGACAATATTTGAACTATCACTTCTAGGAAAATATTGCTTGTGCAAAGACGGTGAACCTGCCTAACAGAAGACTGGGTATAAATTTCTTCCAGTATTTTATTAGATCAAATCGATATATTTATGATTTTGGTGGTGGGTATGGGTAGCACCGCCTTGGGAACCATTTATTGAATATCCAACATCCCTGCCAAAGATTTTAGATTTTCACGGCCGAAAGAATTATAACTATTTATTTTTGGGGTGTTATGCCGTGTTGCGCTACCTACTTCTTTAGCCAACGTTTCGGAAAGCCTTAAATTGTCCATCATCAGGGCAGATGCGTCCACATCTGCCCTAAAGAAACATGGCACAACACCCCAAAAATAAATAACGAAAACCCCTTTCGTTTGGTGACTTGGAACATTGACGTGCACGAGTTCATGGGGTGAAGTTTGTCTAGGTCTTGAAAGCGGATGCGCTGGCCCATCTTCTGCGTGGCGGGTCGGATTAAGAGAGACAGGTTGAGGGAGACCATTTGACCTCTCCAGCCGGACTCTCTCGACCCATCGCCTTGTACTACAGTGGCAGTGATGGATTCATACGTTCGTCACTAAAACACGTTGACCCCCAGATTCCTACCCACGCTTCAAACCTTTTTCCTTTTCAGAACTTCCTCTCCTTTCTTTTCCTAAAAAATTTCTTCCACACAGCATCCCCAGAGATGACATAGGCCCTGAGGGATATTGTTTTCTTCTGGGCCTAGTGTGGAACTAGTGTAAAATATTAAAAAACATATGTGCAGTACACGCGGTAGAAGTGAAACCTTCAGAAAACTAAACTTCGATAGAATGAGACGATTGCAGATTATCAGGAGTTTAATAATTGTAGGATTTATTCATTTAAAAATTTTTACCAAGTTTAAACGTTTTTTTACGTTTTATTCTACGAAACACCGCACAAAGAGAACACCGATTAGTCTCATTATCTCGCAGACTAAATCTTATAGACGTATGTGTTTGTCTCTTTTTAGTGTCGTTCGTTTCCGTTTCATCGAGTTTCAAATCGCAACTGTGCTAAAGAAGTTTTCACTTAAAAACGATAGTCGATCGTAGAAAAACCCAATTCTGTTGCTGGGCAGTATTAATTTTTCAACTTAAATATTTTTCTAACATAACAAACACTACATTAAATGCCACGCGTTAGCAATTACCTTTAAAATATTACAAAATCATTAAAATTAATAAAATTAAGTACAAACAATAAATCGCGAATTTTTAGAATTTCCTCAAAACCGCAAAAGATAATTTCGCAGGACGAAATTTCAACCAAATGTTAAACACAATATTTTCGGTGCCAAAAGATTTTATATGTTTAGCTAAAAGTCACACTACAGGAATTTCAGGCGATTTCCGTTTCTTAGAATATAATACGTGAGTCAAGAAATACAGCTGCATTGTCGGAAAAATGCATTGTGTGATGTGGCTGAATATTCTGGATATCCGGTGTTTATTTGTTTTTTAGGTTATTAACGGAAGATAGCGCCAATTATGTTTGTGTTTAATTTGGGAATAAAATCATTTTTTCCCATTCTCCCTGCGTTCCTCTTCCATCTTCCACGTCTTATCCCTCCCACTAACCCCACCTCCTTCATCACCCTTCCCCTCCTGCCAGCGGCGTAACTATACCATCTGAAACCCGTGGCAAATTCATTGGATGGGCCCCCCCCCTAAAAATCGTCACGTTGTAATTGAATTTTAATAAATCACTTAAGAAGAACGTATGCGCGGCACATTTCGGCCAGTTTCATACATAAATTTGGATTTAAGATCAAAATACCCAACCAAAATTAAAAATTATTTTTGTAATCAAAAGGTATTTCAAATACGGATGTGAGCTACTTTATTTATTTTTGCTTTAAATTTTAAGTTATAGGCCATTAAAGATTTAAGTGTTTCATGATTTTAGAGGCAACTTGGACAATTATTTCTGTTAATTACAAATGAAACATCGTTAAAAATGCATTTTTTTGGGTAGTAATTTTATGTACATACGACAAATTTCTGATCCGCCGTAAATAGGTGATTTGTTTTTTAAATGTACAACTATAAAAATGATTTTTTTTCCTAATTTTAATTTTTAATTTTATATTTCTATGATAAATATAGTAAAATAATTTTTTATTGTTTTTCATTTACTCACAAATACTCCACCTTCCCTCCCTACCACTAAAATATGTGAAATACACCTATTGTCATTTATACAAATTTCATAACGCCAGAGCATTATATATAACCTACAGCCTTCGCGGGCGTACAACAAATCACCAAAGTTTCATCGCAATCGGATGAACTGAGCGCATAACATACGAACAAACAAACAAATAAATGTTGATTTTCATATAGAAGTTAATAAGTTATTATGTAGGATTGTTATTTATTAAATAGGATTTTTATTTATTATATTGGTTTGTTATTCATTAAATTGGTTTGTTATTTATTATATTGAACTGTTAATTACTATATTGGATTTGTATTTATTATGATGGATTGTTATTTATTATATTGGTTTGTTTTTCATTAAATTGGTTTGTTATTTATTATATTGAACTGTTAATTAATATATTGGATTTGTATTTATTATGATGGATTGTTATTTATTATATTGGTTTGTTATTCATTTAATTGGTTTGTTATTTATTACATTGAACTGTTAATTACTATATTGGATTTGTATTTATTATGATGGATTGTTATTTATTATATTGGTTTGTTATTCATTAAATTGGTTTGTTATTTATTACATTGAACTGTTAATTACTATATTGGATTTGGATTTATTATGATGGATTGTTATTTATTATATTGGTTTGTTATTCATTAAATTGGTTTGTTATTTATTACATTGAACTGTTAATATATACTGTTAATATTGGATTTGTATTTATTATGATGGATTGTTATTTATTATATTGGTTTGTTATTCATTTAATTGGTTTGTTATTTATTATATTGAACTGTTAATTACTATATTGGATTTGTATTTATTATGATGGATTGTTATTTATTATATTGGAATGTTATTTTGAGATCTCGAAAGTATGGTGAAACATCCGAGTCTGTGAAACAACACTTTATTAAAGCAAATAATTCATACGGAGAAAATTAAAAATTTAATTTGTACGCATATTGGACAGGAAAAAAGTACCTTCACCATACTTATTCCGTCATTTTGAATAGTTTTCAACTTCTCGTATAAAGCAAAAACTAAAAATAAAAGTCCCATTTCATAAAACTGATATCAAACGGGATTAACGGCGTGAGAAGACTTGGGATTGGCTCAAACTACGTTCGAAAAAATGTTTTTAAACCAAATAAATCACTAAACTTCTTTACAAATCGTCAAAGGATAGTATAAAGTTTTGTAGACGCACAATGTTAGTGTATTTTATGAATTGATCTACCTATAATCTTTTTGGAAAATAAAAAGGTATAGCAAATATCTAATATCTACGGACGTGAGTTTTTTTTATTTATTTATTTGTGTTTTAAGGCTCATCAACTAGATGGTCTCGTGATCGTACCTTTGCATCTGTACAGGGCGGTTCCGACAAAAAAGATTGATAATTTCCATTATTTTATAACTCAATATCGATTTTCTTTCATTCAAAATTTGCTTTAATATAAATATATCTTCATTCAAGTTAGCAATAAAAATGCTCAAACGCGTGATCATAAGTTTTTATAATTTATCAATAATGTCTACGCAAAAAAGTACTGTAAAAAAAATCTAATACCGTAATACCGCATAAGAGTTCCAAATGCTCCCGTCTGGAGCCAGTGAGACTATGGCATCCCCAATTGGGGAAGGGAGGGGGGAGTGGGGACTGGAAGGAGATGGGGAAGAGGAGGGTGGGAAATACCTGGCTATTCAGATCTAGTCACCAAACACGGCTAAAGCCATTTCAAGCAACGTTTCAATTCTGAATGGTGGTCTTTCACCAAGGCGATACTAAGAGTATCTTCCACTCTGGAGCGTGCCGTAAATTATTTAATTGTGAAATAACATAAATTAATCAAATAAAATTTATTTGCCACGCCGGGATTTGATCCCGCGACCTTCGAATCAGGAGTGAAGAGCCTTACCGCTAGACCACGCTGGCCCTCTGGCTTGGCCTGGTATGTAAGAACGAAAATAAATAGACAAACTGAAGTATTTTCGAAACACTTTGGCCGATTTTTTATAATGATTTTATTTGAACTAAAATGTAAATTCTGAAAAGAAGCTTTCGTAGAAAATTTATTGATTTTTTTACTGTGCATCCAACACCAAGCCTATGGATTTTACCAGAGACACAAACTGGTGGATCGTGTTCAGCCGGCCGTTCCTCGTATCTCAAATGTTACTCGTATCTCAAAGTAAAACTTTGCTCGCTCGACGGCTCGTATTTCAAATATCTCGTATGTTAGGGCACTCGTATCTCGTTACCACAGTGCTGTTAAAACCAATGTTTTGACTTGGACGAACCCCGTGCCCGGCGTTGCCCGGCAAAAACATCAAAATTCAGGCACTTGACATCGTTTATGCTATATATTTAAAAAAATTAACGAAAAAGATTCTTTCTCAGGAAACTTTAGACTTAAGAGATACAAAAGTCTTTTTATGCTAGAATTATTGTAAATTTAATGATCTTTAAATGAAGTCCACATAAATTTTTACTTGCGACTCATAGTTTAGGAGATATTTAACATAATTTCAATAATTTAATAATTTTTGGCATTTTTTTTTAAATTTGCTAATTTTGCTATTTTTTAAAGCGTTTTTTTTTTCCCAGAGAATCGACCCATGGTGCTCAACTTATATTCAAATTGTAGGAAATTTACTCTTCTTTCAAAAAGGTTACAATAATTTTTTCGACAAAAGTCTATTTTTTTAATAATATGGCACTAACAAAAACAAGTGCCTAAATATTGCTGTTTTTGTCCTGTTACGCCGGGCGCGGGGATACGCCGAGGTCGAAAACTTGGTTTTAACACAATCTCGTTGAATTCAATGTTTCAAAGACCCAATCATGGCTAATTACGTCTAAAAGGGATCGAAATGATAATCTAGTCTCCTTCAACGGAAGCAATCTTCCTAACAGGCCCTCCATTGATATCTTGGTGTAACTCTAAGTGACCAGCTCAGGTATGGGGGCTCCATCGAAGTCAGAGTTAAGTTAGCCTCTCAAAAAATGGGCAAACTGTACAGGGCCCGCAGATATTTTAATAGTACACAACTGCTAACCCTGTACAAATAACGATTGCACCCCACGGTTGAATTTGGCAGCCACCTCTGGTCTGGAGCTTCAATGCACCTGAAAAATACACTCGACCCTGTGCCGAAACGGGCGGTGCGTCCCATAGATTCTCCCATCTTTACAGACGGATTGCAATCTTTAGAGCACAGGCGACGGGTGGGAATGCTATCCTTCAATGGAAGTATTTCAATGGAAGATGCTCCGAGGAACTAGCGTCAACATCTCTTCGGCAGAGGTGCATAGTCGGGAAACACACCAAACGCGTGCCCAACATATGTACACCGTTGACAGTTATCACATGAGAACGGATCGCTTCTTCGACTCGTTCTTGTGTTCAACAGCTCGGCTGTGGAACGATTTGCCGGCCCCTGTGTTTTTCTTCCTTCCTACAACATGAGTCTCTTCAAGACCAATGTTCATTCCTTCCTCTCTTCAAAAAGACCATACAAACAGCATCTCAGATGACATAGGCCTTGAGGAAAATTGTTTTCTTCAGGGCCTTCTGTGTCGAGTTAATGTAAAAAAAAAAATTGTATCAACCCAAATGAAATATCAAAAATTCAAAATTACCCGACTTTCGTACGGAATTTTGCTAAATTGACTGGACTGTTCGTTCCACAGGCTTTTTACAGCGAAGTCTTTATTATAGTGGCAAGTTATAGGCCGTATTCCATCTTTGCTACGTGTCCAGCCCAGCCCAGGGGAATGTTCCCTCAATCCTCTCTGCCAACCCCCGCGGAGAAGTGAAACGTTGTTTGGTAACTAAGTTAGTTATATATCAAATGCAAATCAGTTGCATACGCCGGGAATCGAATCCGTGACACAATTATCAAAATGGGATACCCAACGCGACCGCACTAAAAGAAATATCATTTTTAGGGCGTATTGACCGTGCGGGGCGACATAAATATTAAATGCCGTCAAGCAATGAAATTCAACCCCACAAGCCTCGGTCATATTTTGTCAGATTGTTAAAAGATTTCCGCTTTGCAATAAAATCAGAATAACGGAATATTTCTGAACTTATCCGAAAACTAAAAACCGTTTTTAAAAGGTAATAAAATACACTTAAAATAAACGTAAACGTTTTACAAATATTTCTCTTTTTTATCGTTTCATGTAAAAATAATTAATAAAAAATTCACAAAGTTAATTTTTTTTTTCAAATTGCGAAACCAAATCTTTGGTTTCATAAAGGTATCGGTATCATATTCATTTGTTTTCATGTTTTACTTCTTTTGTGGTTAATTTTAACCTTCCGTCAGGCGCAACTAATCTGTGAGATGGAGTGATCTGTTATTTTTGTGCCAAAGGGTAAATATCGCCGATTTGGGGCGTGGCCTTCTGACTTTTCCTCCTTCCCCACCACTCACAGAGGGCCAGTTTCCGTTCGTGTCGTGCGCATTGTGGGTCGCTGCTAGGTATGCAATAATCTGTCGGATGAATTGCGCCCGATTGTGAAAGTAAATGTTGCATTCCATTTACATGCTTGGTGTAACTCTAAGTGACCAGCTCAGGTGCGGGGGCTCCATCGAAGCCTGAGTTAAGTTAGCCTCTCAGAAACTGGGCGTGCTGTACAGGGCCATTGTTAATAATACACAACTGCTAACCCTGTACAAATCACAAGTGCGCCCCACGATTGAATTTGGCAGCCACCTCTTGTCTGGAGCTCCAAAATACCTGAGAAATACCCTCGACTCTGTGCAGAAACAAGCGATCCGCTTATTAGATTCTTCCATCTTAACAAACGGATTGCCATCTTTAGAGCACATTCGTCGGGTGGGAATGCTATCTTTGTTCTACCGATATTACAATGGAAGATGCTTCGAGGAACTTGCGTCATTGATCCCTTTGGCACCGGTGCGTAGTCGGGAAACGCGCCAAACGCGTGCCCAACATATGTATACGGTTGATAGTTGTCACATGAGAACGGGTCGCTTCTTCGACTCACAGCTCAGCTGTGGAACGATTTGCCGGCCTCTGTGTTTCTTCCTTCCTACAACATGGGTCTCTTCATGACCAATCTTTATTCCTTCCTCTCCTCAAAAATACCCTCCACACAGCTTCCCAGATGACATAGGCCCTGAGGGAAATTATTTTCCTCAGGGCCTTCTGTGTGGAGTTAATGTAAGAAAAAAATCCATTGTAAAATGTCTATTTATTGCTTTTTTTTAGTTCTTGACCAGTCACAATGTTATTTTATTGTATTGTTTTATGTTACATATTAAAAAAAGAAACTGTTACCCCACAAAATCATGAAACCTTTGCTGATTTTATTTACGTTATATGATTCTTATATAGGTAACTTTATACGCTTTTATATTTCTTTTACATATGACTTTTGGAACGCAAATACGGTGACCGGCCAACTCGGAATGAAACCAACTCAGAACTTTCTCAGATAAGCCATTTAGAGTGATAAAAAAATGTAAATAAAAAATTGGTTAAATAGGTTAAGTTAGGTTAGGGTTATCGGCTAATTTAAAATTATTTTTTTCATAGCTTTTAATGACTTTTTAGGGAGGTGTTGAGTTGAATTTATTCACAGTTGGCATGGAACCCGCAAACACATATATATATATATATTTGATCTGTTTTTCTGTGATTCAATCGCACAGATGAATTGCGCCCGATCGTGTTAGGATTTGTATTGCGCCTGATGGAAGGTTAAATAAGAGTGAGACAATAAAGCGTGAGCTTTCTCTTTCTAACACCATTTAGATCATATTTCTCACTATGATAGAAGACAACAATTTCTATGAGACCTATATGAGTTATTCCGAAAAGCGAACAAATTAGTCTGAGGGGTTAAGCAGTTTCCTTAGCATTTCGGTCAGGAACTTCCGCAAGGCGTATTTATCATTTATATAGAGTCCCGGGAATGGAGCATCACGAGTGGATGACATTTTAATTTGTTTTTTTCACAAACACCGCACAGGGGGCACATGGGGGCAAGGGGGCACAGGGGGGGCGCACCCATCGGGCCCGAATATGGCGTAATGCGACATTCAAAGTACACGATTTTACAAACAACTTGCATTGTAAACTTCTTTTATAAATGTTATATCGAATCCCGTTCATGGAAGAAATCATTTTCAACGAACTAAACAAGCTATCGTCTTATGCACATTTGTAGATCGCAGAAATATCAACCCTAAGGCCCTCCGTTCATAAAGATACTTACAAATTACGTGATTGTGACGCAACCACAAGTACCCTGCAGATGTACTACTTTTTAATGCTGGTTTCCGTACACGGCGCTACCCGAAATATACTGAACTTGATCATTTTTCACGTGCGGCCGTGGAGTTAACCACGATGTCAAATGACTTTTTTTCCAACATCAATCTATGCCTTCTCCACTAAATCCTTCCTTACGTATTCTGGTAATGTATAGTTATATAAACACGCATTTTTTCCATTTCCAGAACAAATCTATCATTACTTTCATGTTCAGACGCCGTTTCTATCAAACGTCAAATGAAAGTAGTAGATACGAATGCCGCAACGCGTAGCGCGCTACCAGCACTGTCGGTAGCGCACTACTGACTTCAACCCGACATCCGTCGCGTAGCGCCGTGTACGAACACTAGCAAAATTGTATGGCGGGTACCCACGAGCGGTACCTCGAGTAGCTTGTAAGTAGCTCCATGTACGGAGGCATTCAGTTCATTTGTCAAATAGCCCCATTTTAAACATATTCAACTACCCCATACCTACTTTTATCATCTCTTTCTAAGGTACCCCACCCCCCCCCCACCACCAATTGAATCACACCAAAATTGATGTTCTCTCTTCTTCTTCTATTTTACCTTTAAATACTCTGTAACCCCAAGTGGTTCTCTACGTTTGGTGATTTAGCGGGGGTGCCCGGGTTCATGGGGTGAAGTTTGTCTAGGTCTTGGAGGCGGGTGACCAGGACACACTGAACTTCCTTCAGATTCCTACCCACCCCTTAAACTCTTTTCCTTCCCAGAACTCTCCTCTCCTACCTTTCCTCAAAAAAGCTCCCCCACACAGCATCCCCAAAGATGACATAGGCCCTGAGGGAAATTATTTTTACTCCTGTGTGAAGCTCATGTAAAAAAACTCTGTAATTCATTTAATATGTTTCGTACACTCCTGATAAAGGTTCAGATTGAACTGAAACTGATTAGTTCAAAATATATAATACTAGCTTTTCCCCGCGGCTTCGCTCGCATGGTATTACGGGAAATTACTGTAGCGCTTGCACTTATCAATTATCTCCCCCCCGCCCACCCCCACCCCCATCCCCTCCCGCATTTCATACATTCATTCCCTTACATTCAGTTTTCAAACATCTCGCCTACCACCTAAATTTCATAATGCTTTAGCTCAAAGAAAAAAAGAATTACTTACCAATTTTGTTCATTCGTTCGGAATTTATGCGCTTACAAACATTTTGGATGTTTATTTTTATTTAAATATTTGGAAGTTCGTTAATATAATAAAAAAATACTCTATTTATCATTCAGTCTTTACGTTACGAATTATATTTTTAATATAGGAACTCTCATCTGACATTTATTCCAAGCTTGTCCAAAAAAAAAAACGAATTCTAATATTTGAATTTTCTGCAGTAGTAGCTGACCAGTAGACTGAGTACCTACCAGCATAGAGCCCAAAAATATATCAACATTGTTTCCATGGAAAAGATTTTTTTCTGACGTTAGCAAAAACTCGCGTTTGTTAGCGACAGAAGAAAACGTATAACAAATATAATATATTAAAATTTATAATTTCATAACGCCAGAGCTTACCATCATATACAACCTGTAGTCTGCGCATATAATTAAGCTTTATATTGGTGAAAGAATTATTAAAGTCTTTATATTGTGTTATGCGTGAAAAGGTCATAAACAAACTCGAGCAGTTTCGCATTTATAATATTAGTATGGATATAGAAGTATGGGTAGAGATATTCAAACATATTTATTTTATTGTATTTATTATAATTATGTGAACAAGCAAAGTGTTGCTACATGTGAAAATTAAGTATGTTTTCCAAACTTCAGAAATTTGGCGTATTTCTTAGATACTCAAAATATTTTCGCTTTGCAATGAAACGCAAATACATGGAATATTTCTGAACACATTCAAAAAATTAAAACTGTTTTTGAAAGATCGTGAAGTACGCTTTCAAATTGTGCAATTCGCAATAAGCAAACCATTTTGCAATACAAAACTTTTGCATGCAAACATAAAAAAAGTTTTAAAAATGGCTAACCTTACGTTTTTTTCTAATTAAAATTAGTGAAAACGAAAAATTTCAATAAGTAAAATTTACAAAATTTTAAGAAACCCCCGACACAAAAAAAGGCTGATAACCTTGAAACGCCTGAACAGATTTTCATGAATTGTAGCTAAGAACCATCTTTATTACGTCAGCTTTCAAACAAAAAAAACTGCATCACAATCGGTCCATTAGTTTAGGAGCTACGATGCCACAGACAGACAGACAGACAGACAGACAGACAGACACACAGACACGTCAAACTTATAACACCGCTCCTTGCGTCGGGGGTTAAAAACACTTTAAATTTTATTTGAAGAAATGAATAATAAACGGAAATTAATACCTCTTTTTTGTGTCGTTTCTTATAAAAATAATTAATAAAAACTTGTCAAGGTTTCAAATATTTTTTCAACTTGCAATTCAAAACTTTGGTTTCAAAAAAGTGTACGTATTTTTTGGTGGTTATTTTTTTTAGATTTGAATATAAAGCGTAGTATTTTTCCTTTCTAACACTGTTTAGAACATATTTCTCACTATGATAGTAAGGGAGTTACAGCGATTATATGAGCTGGAACAAATTTGGTCTTTTGTGATTAAAATTGTTGCCATTTTAAGGCGACGATTCCCGGCTCAAAAAGAAGAAGATGGATAGATATGTAATTGCGAATGTTGGAAAGAGCGCGCTAATATTTTCAATGATAAATTTGAAGCGAAAATTGTGAAAATGCTTAATAAAACATGAGTCGTTTAAAATAGAGCAAAAATCTCGTGGGGGTTGTCTAAAATAACGTTCAAAGAAACACTGTGAATTTTTTCATACATATAACTTGTTAAATAATAGAGACAGCATACTTCGGAGCATACTTTGCGATTTTTTTCTATCGGAGGGAATTTCATATGATTTGCGTTTCGGCGTGGGGGTTGTACAGATATTATATACATACATACTTTTTTAGAACTTAAAAACGTCAAATTAAGGTTCAATGCACTATCCGAATTTCTACCGATTGCAAGAAATCGGTAGAAATTCGGATAGTGCCGCCTTAAACCAACAACAGAAGCGCCCTCCTTTTTCGTCTACAATTCCTTGACAGCCTGTTGAAAATTTTAAAAATTCCCACTAAGAATATTAAAAATTATCGCCAATCATTTGTCTTGTTTTTATTTTACACCGAACGCGCTATGGTCGCTAACCCGACGATATAAAAACTGAAATTATAATTTTAATGGGTTTTTCGTCGTTGTGTTCACGACAAAAAAACGTTGATATACTCTCAGCATTGCGGTTTCGGCAAAAATATAATTGTTTAAGTTCTGCGACAAAGTTCAGAGTTAATTTGCTTATTCGCGTGATATAAATACAAACAAACATTTAAAAATGCGGTAAACTAATAAATTGCCGACGCTTTTGGAAGCAAATAATTCTGAAAAAATGTTCGTTGGTGCATTTTTGTAAGTCTGATTTGTACAGCTTTTTATAACAGTAGGACTTACTTTCATTTATTTATTTAGTTCTATTTAAGTACATAAAACAGGCATGTTGCCCAAGAATTTATAAACATGGATGATTTAAATACAGAATAACAGAAATTAAAACAAACATAATTAGCTAAATATGCTAAAGTGAATGACAAGCAAAAGAATGACTTAAAGGTAGAATACAAAAGTATCACCAAAAATGTATTATTGCCACCTGTGCTGATGGGACAATGATTTAGTACGTAAATTTTGAATGTCTTTGAATAAAGGGCTTCATCACTATCGTCACTATTATTAGCTTTATATGATTGATGGTAAAATATATTTTTTGAAGTGTTTAAGGGGTTATATACAGCCAGGAGGCTCAAAAAAAGGGATTCTTCAAGAATTTTTCCTGAGGAGACTTTTAAATTTATTAATCTAAAAATTTGTACACATTTTGTAGTAACTTTAATCCTTCAAAATTTTGGCGTATTTTTCAGATGGTCAAAATATTTCCGTTTTTCAATAAAATACAAATAAAAGGAATATTTCTGAACATATCCCAAAACTAAAAACTGCTTTAGGTGATAAAATATGCTTTCAAATTTTATAATTCAAAATAAAGGTATAATTTTTGAAATATAAAATTTTTGCATGCAAACATAAAAATTTATAAAAATGGCTCACCTCACGTTTTTTCTAACTAAAATTACTAATAACAAAAAAAAATAAAAACACAAATATATTTTATGAGACAAATGTATTGGTAACGCTATTGTCACCCCTTTTTTGTCTTCATATTAAAATAATTAATAAAAAATTCTCAAAGTTTCAATTTTTTTTTTATTGCGATTCAAAACTTTGGTTTCGTAAAGGTATACTTTTTTCGTCGTTATTTTTTAGATTAAACTAAAAAGCGTGATGTTTTGCCTTTTTAACACTGTTTAGAATATAATTCTCACTCTGATAGTAATGGAGTTACAGCGATTTGTACGAGAAGCATGTGAACTGGGCCAAACTGGTCTCCTGCCATTCAAAGGGTTAACAAGTATTTTAAGAGTTTATTTTGTAAAAATAATAATTTTGAAAGCTGCTATAGCTGATCTCCAGAAGCTCCTTTAAAAAAAGGCGTCTTGCGGTGACCATCATATCTCTAGACTAAATCATTTAAAATGAAAAAACCTAATGGATTTCGTTAAAATAATAAATATTTCTCTAATTAATCACTCCTCTAATTAATTAAAATAATTTTTTTTGACTAAATGGCGGCTTCTAAAAAAAAAATCGATATTTTACCAAAATTTTTGCTTTATATTGTTTATAAAAAAATATGTATTTATCGGTGAGAACAGGCCTTCGATTAATAAGTGTAAAATATACTCAAATTTTAACACAAGCTTCTAGAGTGTAAAATATACTTAAGAAGCTTGTGTTAAAATTTGAGACTGATCGGTTAAGCCGTTTCGGAGTAATCTTGGTCACCGACTTTGAAAACACAGTTTTGAGAAAATCGCGTTTGAAGTTTGTCTCCTACTTTCAAATGCTCTGACAAGGCTTTACAAATATGCGTGTAACTTCGAAAATAATCGCCAGATTGACTAGAAGTTTTTTCGTTGTACTTAAATATACGTACATTGCGAAAATGAAATAAAAAAAAAATATCTTGAAAATTCTAACTGTATATAACCCCTTAAATGGGTCATTAAAAATGTCAATTTAATTATTAGAGCAGTGTATAGTGTTATAATATCTTAATGTGTTTGGTATAGGGTCAGAAATATCCTGCATTTGTGTGGTAGGTAGATAAATAGAAAATATCTTGCATCCTCCTTGTTAAATTTCTTGATGGTGTGTTGATGTTAATTTGGGATAAAATGTTTGGTGTATCAACTGATGCATGTATAATTTAGTGTAGAAGCAATAAATCGGAAAGTTACCGTCTGGCTGTCAAAGAGTGTAGTTTATAATATAGAATATAATATAGAATTCGGTCGTTATCCTGCCCCTTGCCGTTCGTCCGCCGGCGTACCATCGGCGCAAGCCAAAATAATCACTAAAAAATTATTTTGTTATGCGATTTTAACCCTTATGTATAAAGAAAACGTGTGAAGAAGAAGGTCAGAATCGCTTGGGGCATTCTTGTTCATAAGGTATAAGATACCGTGAACCCACCTAGAGCAGCGATATATTTTCTTTGAAATTGTTTATGACACGGCCTGGAACTTCTTCGCGCCGCTCGGCTGTCAAAATGGCGGATACGTTCCAAATTGATCAGATAAACCTTCGCGATAAGCAATTACACGGGTTAATTTTCTTTGTATGGATTCGATTCTGTAATTATGAATCTCATAATTGGGAGACCAAGTAGTTTCCTTAGTACTTATATTACTACTCTACATTTTTTTAAATTTAATATAGATATATAAGTATACAGAGGTGCTATATAAATTACATGTTGGTACAGACATTATTAAATTGCAATCTCACCAAAGAAGAAGCTAGTTCTTGTGCTTGATGAGCGAGTTACACTAATTATAACAGAAATAGAATAACATTATTCAATAGGTAAGTATACAATGATAACAATTGAAACTTCTGGATCATCTATATGTGAAGGTGTACATACATAGGATATGTTTACATACTAAAATATTGTGCACTTTAGAGAAATTCGAAAAATCTAAATAAAATAGAGATGAATATAGATTGACAATATGATATTTAGTATGATATTTACAATATAATATAATATATATTTAGAAAGAAAGAGAAAAACAGGTAATTATTTAATTAATTATTCCTGATGAAGCGTAGCTTCAGTTTGAGTTTCAGTTTATTGATGTCTTTGATTTTTTTTATTTCATTCGGAAGATGGTTGAAATACTTTATTCCTAAATAAATAAACCAAAATACTCTAGCTACAGCCAGTTTGAAAACATCTTTGGACAAAGAAATATGAAATTCAATGCGACAAAACTATACAACGCTCTACCAACTCAAACATATGTACACGGTTGACATTTGTCACATGAGAACGGGTCGTTTTTTCGACTCGTTCTTGAGTTCAACAGCTCGGCTATGGAACGATTTGCCGGCATCTGTGTTTCCTCCCTCCTACAACATGGGTCTTCAAGACCAATGTTCATTCCTTCCTCTCCTCAAAAAGACCCTCCACACAGCATCCCAGATGACATAGGCCCTGAGGGGAATTATTTTCCTCAAGGCCTCCTGTGTGGAGTTAATGTAAAAAAAAAAAACAAACAAACAAAAAAATAACAGAAATAAATAAATTTAAAACAAAAGTAAAAATATGGTTGAGAGAACAAAGTGAAAATGAACTATCAAACATACTGAAGACCATGTAAAGACAACTGGATACTAAATACAAATGTGGAAAAACTACAGGCCTCAGAACAGGAAACCCTAGTGAGGAGGACTGTGAAAAAAAAAACTTTATAATACCTTAATATAATACAATTTATAAATACATTGTGTACAAATTTTGCTATATACTAATAAAAAAAAATAAAAAAAAATAGATATAAATGTTTTGCATTAGTTTGGTATTAAATTTGGGTATTTTAATGTTGTCTTGATATCTCTTTGATTGGTGGGTTTCAAATTTTTTGATGATATTATCTTTTTGAATTTGGATAATTGCATTATAATATAAAGTTCTCCGGCGTGTCTGTCTGTCTGTTCGCGATAAACTCAAAAACTACTGAACGGATTTTTATGCGGTTTTCACCAATAGATAGACTGATTCTAAAAGCTTACTTAACCTAACCTAACAAATAAATGAAACAAAAATAATACAGACATCCTTTAAAGACAATAAATTATTGTCCATAAATGGTAAAATGGGACAAAAATAACACAGATAACAAAATAAAATAGATAACAGATACCAAAAAAATAATACAGATAACAAACAAATGGGGCAAAAATAATACAGAATCCTGTGACAATAAATTATTGTTCAAAAATAGTAAAATGGGACAAAAATAATACAGATAACAATAATTTATTGTCTTTATAGGATGCCTGTATTATTTTTATCCCATTTTTTTGTTAGGTTAGGCTAGTTTAGGTTGGTTTAGGTTAGGTTAGATTATGTCAAATTAGTTAAAGTTAGGCTTAAGTAGATATTATGTTGGGGTATGTTTTATCAACTGCCGTTTTAGCCTGTTTAAATGTCGAACATAACGAGGATACGAACTGACTGATATACCCGGTCTTAGTTACATAACTGTTAATAGGGGTATTAAGTACCTACGTCAGTATTATCTGCCGTATTGTTTAAGCAGTACAACGTATTACTGTCTAAGACAGAAGAACTTCCCGGTTACTTTGCAAAAGCTGTCACTTACACAAAATTATATTGATAATATCTTATAAAAAACGTTACGACACCTTACAATTTAACAGATTTTAATGGTGCCAGAACAAGAAGATACGAATTACCTCTTTTGTCTTTTAACAGGGTGTTTCTGAGAGAGTTGTTTTGGGATGCTGCCCGTTGAATTTTTTTTTTTTTTACATGAATACCGCACAAGAGTCCCAACTGCTCCCGTCTGGAGCCAGTGAGACTATGGCATCCCCAATTGGGGTATGTTGTGAGGCTGAAGGTAGAGGGGAGGGGAAGGAGATGAGGAAGAGGAAGGTGGGAAGTACCTGGCTATTCAGATCTGGTCACCAAACACGGCTAAAGCCATTTCAAGCAACGTTTCAATTCTGAACGGTGGTCTTACACCAGGGCGATACTGAGAGTATCTTCCACTCTGGAACGTGTCGCAAATATACTATATATTATTTTAAATGAATAAATTGTGAAATAACACAAATTAATCAAATAAAATTTATTTGCCACGCCGGGATTCGATCCCGCGACCTTCGGAACGCTAGTCAAACGCCTTACCGCTGGACTACGCCGGCCGTCAAAGGTATCCATGAAGGTATCCATGATTTATTTATTTATTGATCAACGTCCTTTTTCAGGACTTTTACATATGAATGGTAAGAAATATACAGTATTTATTGTACATAATTGAACTGCCTCAGTAACAATATTTTATATTTATTAAAAGATAAACTGAAGATGTCCACTGACTTGGTGTTATTGTTTCCCTCCATTAGTATTCTGGGTAAAGAGGAATACAGATGGTAGTTGGTCCCAGATTTTTGCACTGAAATAAATCCTGACTTCTAGTATAACGTTGTGATATCCGGAAGCTTATCAATTCAAGCGATACCGGACTATCAACTGAATCATTTAGAATTTTATATAGAAGTACCAGGTCAGTGAAAATTCTTTTGTCTGACAATTTGAGCATATTCATATTATTTAACAGAGTGTTGTAGTTCAACGAAATTGCTGAAATACCCATTTTAAAATTTAGAAAACGTAAGAATTTGTTTTCTATTCTTTCAACAGCTTGTACATGTATATTATAATGTGGATTCCAGACGGGAGAATTGTACTCAAGTAGACTTCTAACATACGCAAACTATGTCAGTTTAATACACTTTATATTGTTAAAATTTCTAGTTAGCCTAGTTATAAATCCCAACATTTTTAAGCCCTTATTAAAGATTTTTGTTATGTGGTTAAATTAAAGATTTGATTGGAAAGTGATGCCTAAGTCTTTAATTTGTGTTAATGTCTCAAGAGCATTGTTATCAACGAAGTAATTAAAGATCACTGGATTTTTATTCTAGAAAATCTAACTATTTGACGTTTTGAGATATTTAAATAAAATCTATTTTCATTTCACCAAATTAACAATATGTTGATATTAACTTGAAGAATGTTGCAATGATAAATTATTGAATAATTAAAAAAAAATTGAGGTCATTAGCAGTAAGATAAATAAAAAGTTATTAAGTAAGATAAATACATTATGAAATATTTGATGAGAGGGAGAAGAAGAAGAAGATTATAAAAAATAACAAACCGTAGAAACGACCCGTTCTAACGTGACAATTGACAAACGTGTACAAATGCTGGGCACGCTTTTGGCGAGTTTACAGGTACCGAAGGGATCAAAAGAGTTTCTCAGAACATCTTCCAGTGAATCACAATTTAGTAGGCGGGTATGGGTACCGCCACCCCGGAAACCATTTATTGGATAACCAACACCTGCCAAAGGTCACCCCAAGTGGTTCGCTACGTTTGGTGATTTAGCAGGGGTGCCCGGGTTCACGGGATGAGATTTTTCAGATTTTGACGACGGATGCGTCTGCCCACCGTGGCGGGCCGGTTCGAGAGAGACTGGTTGAGGGAGGCCTTTTCTAGTCGGACTCTCTCGACCCATCGCCTTGCACCGCAGTTGGAGGGATGGATTCATATGTCCGTCAATCCTGGACATACTGAGCCCCAGATACCTCCCTACTCACCCCTCTTACCTTTTTCCTTCCCAGAACTTCCTATTCTTTCTTTCCTTAAAAAGACCTTCCACACAGCATCCCCTAAGATGATATAGGCCCTGAGGGAAATTATTTTCCTCAGGGCCTCCTGTGTGGAGCTAATGTAAAAAAAATCCCCAATGAGTAAACTTCAAAAAGAAAATTTCCTAAGCTTGGAATTTCTAAGTTTAAAAATATTTTATATAATTTCTCGACCCATTTTCCGTCAAATTTTCCCCATTTTATTCTTATTTTCCTGGAAGATTTTTTTTTGATATTATCAAAAAATCTACAAACTTCACATAATATAAAAAAATTCTGTTTTCTCACTAATTTTCCGATTTCCCCAGGAGAAAATTTTCCAGAATAAAAATTTCCGAACATGGAAAATTTAAAAACTTTAAATAGCAAAATAATAAAAAAGTTTCAAACAAGAAATAAATAAATCTTTATACGTTAAAATTTAATTTAACACTTTATTCAAGCCAATTCATCTACTTCGCAAAATTGACTAAATTGAATTCGGTCCAATGAAACAATACGACCATTGACTCTATGGAGGCTGTGAACTACAAATAACTATTATCGCCATGAGAACTCAATTTTTATTTTGCATATGTACGTACTTACCCATTCCCGTGAAACCACAACTCAATTAAATAGAACCTTCCGCGTTCGAACCTTAAGTCAAACGGTACTACCACCGCGGTAAGGAGGCTATCTTATTAAATAAACACAAGCATATCTATTATTTGCTACGCGAACGCCATCTGCAATCTGCAGTCTGCATTACCGAAAGCTCAGTTTTAAACCCTCTTAAGTTTGGTCCAGAAGTCAATAAACAATACAACTGTAAAATCTATATTTAATTTTTAGTGATGATCATGATCCTATGCAATGAAGTAATAACTTATTTATAATTGTAGAATTATTACATTTTGCTACGTGAACGTCATCTTCAATTTGCGACAAAAGCTCAAAGCTCGAACCTCACACCGGTGTTGCCACATTCCAAAAATGAAAAATCATTACATATTGCGGGGATAAAAAAAAATCGTTTCCTTGACAATTCAGAATAATGCAATTTCCACACCCCTTTGAAAAGTCATTAAAAATTGTGAAAAAAAAATGTCTATAACCTAACCTAACCTAACATATTTAACCAATTTTTCTTACATATTTTTTTCATCACTTTTAATGACTTTTCAAAGGAGGTTTTGATGTTGCTTGATTTTGATTTGTCCGGTCATAAAAAAACGTGTTTTGAAAGATTAAAAAAATATGTTTTTCGTAAGATTTTTATTTAGAAAATAACGGTAGGTATCCGAGTAAAGAATTTATAACACTTCGGTAAAAAACATCAAAAGACGGGAAAAAGTAGGGTTTTTGAAAAAAAACTCCGTAAAAATAAAAAAATTATTTTTTACGAAAGATTTTACTTAAAAAAGAGTTAAAAATAACCCTTTTCAGGTCTGTAAGATGAGGGAGAAAGATTCCTTCCCAAATCGAAAATATTTCTTTCTACATTTTACATTAGGGGTAGGTGGTACCTAACTACAGTAACCTACGTAATATGCATATTAATTTATTTTAATTAATGTATCAACTTTACTTATTGACAAAGTTAAATTAGATAAATAGACATTGTGGACCCTTCTAGGATTTCCCAACGTGTGCCGATGAAAAAAAAATGTATCTCACTCAAAAGCATACTTTTTTTTTGTCCGGTAAAAAAATATATGGTCACTTGGATATGGTTTCAATTGTTCTTTATCTTATTCTGAGATATGAGGTGTCAAAATTTGCAAAGACGATTTCTCAATATTTTTTTTCATGAGCTCCACACAGGAGGCCCTGACGAAAATAATTTCCCTTAGGGGTTATGTCATCTTTGGGGATGCTGTGAGGAGGTTTTTTTTTAGGAAAGGAAGTGGATGAGAGTTCTGGGAAGGAAAAGGGTTGAAGGGGTGGGTAGGAATCTGGGGTTCAGTGTGTCCTGGTCATTTTAATTGAATATATTTTAAAGAAAATATTTAAATAGGGTGTATATTTACCGTTTTAGAACATACATAATCATGCAGATCGAACCATATACATTATATGCAACCAGTTAGGGCATAATAATTCATTAACGAGGTTCTAATTACATTTTCCTAATGCAATGCCAAGCTAGGGCCACATCATTTTCCCCTTAAAATATGATAAACTAGAAAACTTTATATAATAATATATAATATAATTATATAATATAATATAATTCCGCAAAGGTCGTAGTGCCGCAGATGCAATTGCAACTTTTACAAAAGCAATCTCTGATAACCTCGATAAAGGCCGCAAGCCCCTTGCTGTTTTCTTGGTTCTGGCCAAAGCCTTTGATACTGTCTCTCACCGCATACTTTTGAAGAAACTCCTTCAGGTAGGAATAAAAGGTACTCCCCTCAAATGGTTTGAGAACTATCTAACAAATAGGTCACAATCGTCTCTTGTAAATTCTGCTAAAGAATACAGAAGTACAAGTTTACCAATCACGTACGGTGTGCCTCAAGGCAGTGTATTAGGCCCACTTCTCTTTCTAATATATATTAACACTTTATGTAACTTGGAAATTAATGGAACTATAATATCCTTTGCCGATGATACGGTAATCATCTTTGAAGCTGAAAATTGGAACTCAACTATGGAAAAAGCAAATAAGGGCCTAAATAAAGTAAAACATTGGTTAGACGACAACCTTCTGACTCTTAATATTGACAAAACAAAATATTTACTTTTCTCCATACGTAAAGTCACTCCTCCTCAAAACTGTCCTAATCTTATCATTCACTCCTGCTCACAGAACCATATTACCCCTACGCCTCCCCACAATAATTGCTCATGCACCAACCTAAAAAAATCCGACCAAATTAAATATCTGGGGATTGTTATAGATGACCAACTGCGTTGGGAGGACCATGTCAATTTCACAACAAAAAGAATCCGCAAATTGTGCTATATATTTCTCTCTCTCAGATCAATCCTGAACATTCAAACAATGAGATGCATATATTTTGCACTATTCCAATCAATAGCCACATACGGTATCGTGGGATGGGGAGGCTGTGCAGCTTCAATTATATATCCCTTGATCTTAATTCAAAAGCTGCTACTAAGGATTATATTAAAATGTCACCCATCAGAGCCACTTTTTAAAAAATTCGCAATCCTAGACATTAGACAATTATACGTTAAGACAATTCTCATACACATAAGGAAAAATGATTTAACACTCAAAACTCAACAAAATATTTACACCCGCTATTCATCACACCAAAAATGCAAAATTCCTCCAACAAAAACAGCTTTCGCCCAACGACAGTTCTCTTACTAAAATGTTCAACTTACTGAGATTGATATTAAGACATCGAAAACTGATGATCTTTATGCCATTAATATACAGAACTGGTTATTTACTCAGGGAAGGAAATATTATAAAGAATGCCTTACATCTTAAAAACTGTTCTTATTTTTTCATATTTCTCGAGTAAAAAATCTTATCTCTAAATTAATTTTCAACCAAAACTTTATATTACGCTGATGCTTTTTTTTTTTTTTTTTTTTTTTTTTTCATATTTTTTGACATTGTTCGTCCATTTCATATGCTGCCTAGGAATACTTGCTTTTGTTTTTTGGGGTCTAAGACTATCATTGTTCATCTGTATAGATGATTTATTCTTATTTTTTATTTCTATTATCCTTAAAATATTATTATTTGTTACTTTTATTCTTATTTGTTATTTTATTTTATTCTTATTTATACAAGATTCACCTAGTTTAACTCCTTTCCTGTATGTGATCATGTACTTAATACTAGTATGAATATTTTCCTTAATATGTATGCTATATGCTTGTACTTTCATCTACATATATATGGATGATTATTAATATTATATACTTAATATCTTATGAATCTTGACTACCATAATACGGGCATTTGCCTAGCTTGGTAGTCGAAATACCATATAAAACAATCCTGTAATAAACAAAATGAATAAAGAAATTTAAAAAAAAAAAAAAAATATAGAACCTGAAAATCAAAAATTGTTAAATAGATTATGCAAATTCGTCTTTGCAAACTTCGAAACCTCAGAACATGGTAAGGCGTAGTTGGAACCCTATACAACCAAATTGACGAACTATAATGCGCCTCGTAACAACGATAAACTGTCAGATACAAACAAAATGGTAAGTGTAAGTGATTTTAGAACCTTGTAAAATAAATGAATCTTGATTTTAGAATTTCTTCATACAAGTATTTACAAAAATACAACACATATGGTTCTGAAAATTATTTTGGTCGTAGAAATGAGCAAAATAAATGGAAATTTGAAATCAAAGTCATTTTTGTAAAAAAATATTAGAGTGCGCAGTTTACATGTGGTAGAAGCGAAATCTTAAGAGAACTAATTTTCTAGAGAATGAGACAAATGCAGAGTATCAGGAGTAGAATAATTTTGGGGTTTATTTATTACAATACTAGCTTTTACCCGCGGCTTCGCTTGCATGGTATTAGGTAGAAATCCCACTGATTCATTCATTCATGCTTTCATTCAATCCCCAAAGATTCATCGCAATCGGATGAACGGTTAGCAATGCATAATTTCATGATACCAGAACTCACTATTGTATATAGAAACTATCGTGGGCATGCGCACATCAAATCCCCAAAGTTTCATTGCAATCGGATTAATGGTTTAGCAACCTCATACATTTATGTATATTTTTTTTTACATGAGCTCCACACAGGAGGCCCTGAGGGAAATAATTTCTCACAAGGCCTATGTCATCTTTGGGGATGCTGTGTGGAGGGTTTTTTTAAAGGAAAGGAAAGGGAAGAGAGTTCTGGGAAGGAAATGAGTTTAAGGGGTGGGTAGGAATCTGGGATTCAGTGTATCCTGATCATCTCCCTCCGAGACCTAGACAAACCTCACCCCATGAACCCGGGCACCCCTGCTTAATCACCAAACGTAGCGAACCAATTAGGATGACCTATGGCAGAGGTGTTGGTTATCCAATAAACGATCTTTATTGAATAACAATTTAATCTACGAAACATCGCACAAATAGGAGGCCGATAGACTACGAAACACCGCACAAAAAGGACACCGATTATTCACATTATCTCGCAGGCTAAATCTTATAAATTTATGTGTTTGTCTCATTTTAGTGTAGATCGTTTCCGTTTCACGAGTTTCAAATCACAATGGTGCTAAAGAAGTTTTCATTTCAATATCAGTTCACCTGAAGTGAAGAAAAAACCATTGAGATAGAAATGATCCAAAAAATCATGAAAACTTGGGAAAAACTATGCGTATGGCAACACTGCCTCACATCCAAATTTCGCGCCAACCAACGCCTGTAAAGTGTTCTGTATTCACCACGTACAATGCACAAACGTCTCGCATCTGTGAATCGGGTAAGTTAGTAGAAAAACTCGCTTATTTAGCTTTCGCATTCGAGCAGGAGACGGTTAAATTTATCTTAAGTTCAGTGGCATATTCGAGCTTCGAGTCGACCAGGCCGGCCGCCTGAAATAGACCATCGCTGGCTTCACGAAACTCACCGGCCAGTACGGAGTATAGACCACTTCAGACTTCAGTCCACCAAGACGCGCGGAGCGAGCAACACCTCTCACCTCCCCGGGAAAAATCCGCACGTGACAGCCGCGAACCCTCACCGCACGCAACACGAGTGGAAACCTACTCCACTTCCCTTAAACACGACAAAACCCTAAAACCGCGCGTTTAAACTCACCCTAAAACATGTTTAAATATAACTCCACCTGTAAAACACGGTACAAACTCTCGATCCGATCTGAAAGTTCAACAATTTGAATGCAGCATTTGCAGTGATGTTTTAATAATTTAATATGAAAATGCCGAGTAATTATCAAGTTTTTAATGCGCCATGTAAAACCGATCTAAACAGTTGTGTTTGAACTTTTATAAACATCATTTTCCGTTGCTTTTTGTATTGTAAGCCGCGTGTTAAATTTTATTTGTAATGCGTTTAATGTTCCTCGGTGTTTACGTTATAAAACAAAATTCTAACAGCGTATGCATATTTTAATAGATGCGTATCTAAAAGTGTTTGAAGCAAATATTATCCGATGAGTTTAACTTTATTAAAGCGTTTTCAATTAACAAATTAGTTAAAAAACATTTTATTTCAGTGGTTTTCTGTTATGTCAAGAAGTCGCTGAAATATAAACAAGCCGTTATGTATGTCAAGGTAAACTATTCACTCTACAGAAGAATTGTTTCCGTTTACTTTTGAAGAGTTTACAAAAAATTTTAAGCTTTTCTTCGTTGTGCAAAATAAGATTTTAAAATAGTGGAAAGAATGTGAGATGGTTGTGAGCTCAAAGAAAATGTTTCAAGAAATATGTAGATGATAAAAGAGATAAAAGGTTAGAAAGAAAATGATTTGCAAGATGTTAAGATGAATGGTTAAGACATTAAACAGACGTGAAAAATACTGATTGGAATTAGCTTTTTTTTCACGAAATTTTATTTTGAAGAGTTCATTGCAATGTGTTCACTTGTTACTTAGTTTTTATTTAGTTTTTTAATAAATTTATTTATCTTAAAAATGGTACATATTAAAGTATTACTGATCTTTCATTAAAAGCATTTGCTTGTGGATGGAAGAAGAGTTTACATTTTATATTTATACATTTAAACAGTCACGTGTTTCACATAATATATAATTAGTACAGTTAATACAAACACATCGGAATCAAGACCCTTTAACTAAAAGACATCCATGTATTCCGTAAGAGTAAAAACAAGTGTAATTTTTAGTGTTACATTCATGTGGAAATAGGGGATCCAGTCTTCCCATTGATGATTTCTTTAAAATGCTTTTTGATAGTTCGATAATTGTATTTTGTCATTAATGCATCTGATTTCTATTGGTAGGTTGTTAAAGAAGTATTTTCCTTGGTATGTAAAATGATGTTGGGCAAAAGAAGCGTTTAGTTTGGGGCATACAAACACATGTTTGGTACTATTTTCAGTTATGGATGAGTAATTGTCTTTTTCTTTTACAATTTGTAAGATTGATTTTTACGTAAATAGTTTTTTGGATGTTGGGACTTCGAATTCTTCGCATATGCTTATTTATCTGCTACCTTAAGATTGTAAGTGAATGTGTCGAAAGCGGTAGCAGATGAATAAAATTTAAGTAACAAATTACGTGTGAAATTAAACTCTGAAACAAAATGTTTAGAAATTGTTACATAGTTAATGCCCAAGAAATACATTTTTTTTTCACGAAAATTGGGTATACGAACAGAAAATGATTCAAGAAATATAAAAATGTATCACTATACCTATTCGATTTTTTTTACATGAGCTTCACAGAGGAGGCCCTGAGGAAAATAATTTCCCTCAGGGCCTATGTCATCTTTACGGATGCTGTGTGTAGAGTTTTTTTAAGGAAAGGAAGGGGAGGAGAATTCTGGGAAGGAAAGGGGTTTAAGGGGTGGATAGGAATCTGGGGTTCAGTGTGTCCTGTCCTCCGCCTCCAATATCTAGACAAACCCCACCCCATGAACCCGGGCACCCCTGCTAAATCACCAAACTTGGGGTGACCTATGACAGAGGTGTTGGTTATCCAATAAAGGTTCCCGGGGCGGCGGTACCCATTCCCGCCTCCCAAATTGGAAGGGAATTACCATTTAAGGTGGTGCACTATTAAGCAATGCAAAATCATTTGATTTTGAAAATTATTTGGCTTAGTCATATTTTATATGCTTTATTAAAGAAAAGGTGAACAAGTCATTTTTTATTTCATTTTATGAAAGTTGCAATTGTTAAAAATGTTCTCACCAAATGTTTTAAAGAAAATCGTAAAATTGACGGAGATACAGCATTTTATGTGAAACCCTTTGAAACAGATAGGTTTTTAGATTTTCACGGACAAAAGTATTTTCGTTATTTGTTTTTGGGGTGTTATGCCGAGTTGCGCTACCTCCTTCTTTAACCAACGTTTCGGACAGCGTTACAGTGTCCATCATCAGGGCAGATGTGTAACACGGTATTGCTTCCAAGTACATAAGCACACATTTCACCACTAACAATTACACATCTGCCCTGATGATGGACACTGTAACGCTGTCCGAAACGTTGGCTAAAGAAGGAGGTAGCGAAACATGGCATAACACCCCAAAAATAAATAACAAAAATACTTTTGGCCGTGAAAAACTAAAAACATGATCGAAAACTGTTAAACTGTTAAACTGTTAAAAAACTATGTATCCGATCTGCACACACGAAGTCTTAAACTGTTGAAAATCTTATATTTATGGCACCACGTAGGGATTATTAGGGATTAGCGATATTTATTAAGGACCTCCTTCTATATTTTTTTTATGAACGTTCACCATTTTTTTAGAAATCATTCCCCTACATGTTGCCATAAACCTATATGTCTAGTTTCTTAATATATTTTTATTTTATTTTTCTGATGAACCGTGGCTGTGATGTCAACCACCGTGCAGCGATTTCGTTGAAAGTTGAAAGTGGCGTACACCAAACCATACTTAAAATTCGTGTAAAAAAAATTGTTCACAGTCTTCTCTTCATATATATATATATATATATATACTGACTATGAGTTTAATGATAAAAAAATCCATTCATCGTTTGCTTAAAAACAATTACGAAAAATTCACAATTTTACCGCCCACGCGCCGCAGTCCGCCCCCTTAAATACTGGGAGAATAACTATCACTTAATTTGAATTATTCGAGTATTTATTTGATTTGTCTTTTTAAGCCCAGAAAAATTAAGTAACAGGCTTATTAAAACTGCTTTAAAGTTCAAAATCTCCTACTTACGAACCCTTTTTCGGTTTAAAGTTTTATTATATAATGTGGATAATTAAATTCTTTAGAAAATGATTGTAATGCATTTAAATATTTGTGCCTGAGCTTCGAAAAATAAAACAAAACACGATTTTTGGCTATTCATTTTTCGTTTATAAATCAAAAGTGATGGCTGGTATTTAATGGGAATTTAGGCTCTATCGCCATCTACATAAGGAGTGTTATTGTTGGCGGCATGATTCTGAATTTTACACGACATTAAATTCATTATATCTGCAATCTGCTTACCTCCTTAGGTATAAAGGAAAAACTTCAGATATATTCTTGGAAGATATTTTTATTTTTCCAGTGTTTGTTGCTTTATGAGAAAATAATGTTTTGTTGATCAAATAAATGCAAATAATTGTTTTCGAATAGTTTTGAAGCAAAGCAAAAATTTCTAACATAACATAACAAGAAATATTTATTTTATGAATTCAAATGTTTGTCTTAAGAGCCATTAACCAGCGGCCGAGAATTTAAATTTTGTCCAACGATGATCTTGCGACTGTACCCTTGCAACGGTACAGAGCGGTTTCGATGAGAAAGATTAATTATTCTCCATACCAGCATTTTAACATTATAACTCAATATCGACTTTATTTCATTCCAAATACGTTAAATTTGCTTCAAAAATTTTTGCAGCAAATCTCTCTTTCAAATCCCACATATCTGACATTGTCTTCCGTGCCAATATAGTACTCGGATTTTTTCTTCGTAATGCGAGATCATTTACTAAAGGAATTGCAATACGGAGAACATAAAAGCACTTGTCCGCAGCATCTTGGAATATAGCTCCATTATTTGGGCCCCCTCTGAACAAAACCATATCGTAGAAATAGAAAGAGTTCAAAAAAGGTTTATGCGTTACCTGTATAAGAGGGAATATACATACTACCCATTCCTGTATCCATCGTTGTTTTTATCAGGAATATTTTTGGGTAAGCACTTTTTTAAGCTAATCTTCAGCATTATAATGTATCCGCCCATGTTGAAGGAGTTTAACTTATATGTACCTAACGCGTTCACTCGTGGGAGGTCCCACGCACTTTTTTATGCTCCGAAAGCGAGAATTTCTTCCTATTACAATGCGCCATTAAACTGCTAAATGAATCTGTATTGAGCATCGACATCTTCAATGTCACCTACAGAGAGTTCAGTAACTATCTTTTGACATACATCACAAGATAGTGAAACTGCCCCCATACACTTATTTCTTTAAATTTTGTAATTTTCTCCATAATATTCTGGTGTATAACTGTTTTATGAAGAACCTGATAAAATAAATAAAAATAATGTATTATTTTGAAATACTTACTGATCATTATTACCTAACAAAATAAAATGTTCGTAATATATCATTGAAGAAGAAGATAACACTTATAATCTAAATGAAAATATGAAAGAAAAAAGACACAGAAAAACAGAAAAAAACAACTGGTCGCAACTGGGACTCGAACCCAGACCTCTCGTCTTACCGGGACGGCGCGTTTTCCAATTTCGCTATTGCCACCTTCTGTCAAACCGTCATATTTGTCAATCTCAATTATAAGTGTTATCTTCTTCTTCAATGATATATTACGTTGATGGGAATAACCTTCAAAAGTTATTAAAAGAGAGTTTTTCTCATAAAAAATTGAAAATGTTCGTATTTTATGTAGTGTCTATATTTTCTATATACGAGTTGGCGCAAAAAGTTATCATTTGATGTTATTTGGCTGTAATTTTTTTAATGAGTGAAAAATTTTGATTCTGATTTTGGATTGTGTTTATTTGATGTCTTATTTTTTCCCATTAAATGATATCGGCCAAGTCACCCGCGTATCTCTGACGTGAAGGCGTCGCGACGCTCTCTTCACGCCGCGACGCTTGACGGAACCAAAGAGACGCTTGTTTATGCTCGATGATCAAATGATAACAGAGGAAACTCAATTTGTCTACTTTATATCCCACTAATGCCCGGCTTCACTCGGGTTTCTGCACCGGCTTTTCCAAATTACCGATAAGAATATTTATATTTAAAAAAAACTAGCTTCCCGGCATGCGTTGCAATACCACTTAATAAAGACATTGTTTCTCTCTGCGTATCCTTTCCCATTCGTCCCGTTCCTCTTCCGCCGCCCCTTCCACTCCCATGTCCCCTTTCTCTCACGCGTTCCCCGTCCACCTTCCCCGCCTTCCCTCATCCTCTCCCCCTCCCCCGTCCTGCCTATCACCCTCCCGCGTTCCATACATTCAGCCCCAGTACATTCAGTTTTCAAACAGCTCGCGTACCACCTATTACAATTTTTTTTTAAGTGAAACTTCTTTAGCCCCGTTGTGATTTGAAATTCGGATGAAACGGAAATGATGCATTACAGCACCAAACTGCGCTCATTGGCCGCTTTGATTATGATGTAACTTTTCAAGGCTTCTATTGGTTGAGATATGAAACGGAAATGACGCTAGGTCTGCGCTCATCGGCCGCTTTGATTATGATCAAGGCTCCTATTGGTTGAGATTGTTTTGGTAAAGCTTCGCTTCTACCGCGTGTGAACAGCACTCGATTTTTCAAATTAAAATTTTTCATATATTAGAATATTCATTTTCAATATTTTAAGAATAATCAATCAAATTTTGTACCTAACACATGTACATATTAAAAATACCTGTAATTCTTACTTAGTACTTCAAGTAAATTCATTAGTTTAAAGAGTTTATTCGAAAATTTAATTTTGATTAAACAATCGATGGTTTGCAAAATGACATCCTCGAATTGTGACATTTTTGACAGTTTCGCAAGAGTTTTTGTAATGATAAAAAACTTTTCTGTTGTATTGTCCAATTGTGATCCAAATCTAAAGAAATATTCCATATATTTGGATTTTAGAGCAGAGCGGAAATATGTTGCCCTCCTGACAAAATAAGCTAAGGGGGTAAGTCGGTGGCACAGGAATTATTTTAGCCGCGTCTTTAACTAGAAACCCGCTAGAAATAAAAACATTGGCATGCAAATATATTCGGTACAAATTGTGATGTCATTGCCTACAATGGGAAGTTTATGATAAACTTGTCATATAAATGTGTTGTTTTCATGTCTTCTAACGACCAGGCCATCAACAGATCTGCCACACATTACTCTTAGTGACCTGACGCCGGGTACATTCATTGTATTTATGATTATAATTTACAATTTGTGAGTAAAAATTAATTCAGTTATTCGTTTGGTCGTGTAGATTGCACAGGTAATTTTTCTAAAAAATAATTAATATGAAGTTAAAATTATACAGTATTTATTAATAAACAAGACAAATATTCGTGACAAATTGAAGATGTCTACTGACTCTGGACAAATACGAATACGAAAATTCGATGTAACGAAATAGTGTCATTAAAAAGAGACAAACACATAGGATATACATGATTTAATATGCGAGAGAATGAGACAGAATAACCGGTCTCCTCTTTGTGTAGCGCTTTGTAGTCTCCCCAATCTTGTCTACTTTAGTTTTCTGAAGGTTTTCACTTCTACCGCGTGTTAACTGCACACTTGTATTTTTTTTTTAATATTTGTACATTTATAGAATGCACTGATAATGATTGTTAATGCCTTCAGAAGACGAAGCTGTCACGCGTCACGTTGTTTAGCGTAATAATAATTATCTGGCAGTAGTTACAAAGAAATTTTATAAATTAAATAAAAAGATTTTCAGTATACACATTAAGATTTGGGAGGCGGGAATGGGTACCGCCGCCCCAGGAACCTTTATTGGATAACCAACACCTCTACCATAAGTCACCCCAAGTGATTCGCTACGTTTGGTGATTAAGCAGGAGTGCCCGGGTTCATGGGGTGAGGTTTGTCTAGGTCTTGGAGGCGGATGACCAGGATACACTGAACCCCAGATTCCTACCCACCCCTGAAACCCTTTTCCTTGCCAGAATTCTCCTACACTTCCCTTCCTTAAAAAAAAACCTCCACGCAGCATCTCCAAAGATGACATAGGCCTTGGGGGAGGTTATTTTCCTCAGGGCCTCCTGTGTGGAGCTCATGTAAAAAAAAAACATTAATAAATTAAGTCGGTATAAAAACTAATTGAACATATACGTAGTTGGGTTGTTCTTCTTTTTAACCCATAAAATTTGTACCACTCTGTCACATTTCCACCACTCTGTCACATTTCCACCACTCTGTCACATTTTCACCACTCTGTCACATTTTGTTTTTAATATAAATGAATTCTCTCTTGATCTCAGAGGGGAAATTGTAGCAATGGGGGAAGGAGGCCAAAAACGCCTATTGGGGGTAACAAACACGAGCTGCGTGTATACCTATTTCGAATGACAACCCACGTAACAGAATTAACTTTTTTTTTGACGGCCTCCGTGGTCCCGAGGCAAGACTCTCGACTCACAATCCGAAAGTCGCGGGTTCGAACCCGACGTGCGCAAATAAATTTTATTTGATTAATTTGTGTTATTTCACAATTTATTCATTTAAAATAATATATAGTATATTTGCGGCACGTTCCAGAGTGGAAGATACTCTCAGTATCGCCCTGGTGTAAGACCACCATTCAGAATTGAAACGTTGCTTGAAATGGCTTTAGCCGTGTTTAGTGACCAGATCTGAATAGCCAGGTACTTCCCCACCTTTCTCTTCCCTATCTCCTTCCCCTCCCCACTACCTTCAGCCTCACAACATACCCCAATTGGGGTTGCCATAGTCTCACTGGCTCCAGACGGGAGTAGTTGGGACTCTTGTGCGGTATTTCACATAAAACTTAAGACTCAAAGTTGTACGAGACAAATTTTTGAGATTTAAAAAAAATATTTTATTGAACTTCATTAAAAATAATAATCGCTGTTACTTGATAGGTTATACCTTTTGGAGTTTAAAAATAGTTTTAATTTTATATTTATGTTCGCAAATCAAGGTGTCAGAAGACAACTGTGATTTGTATGAAATACACTTCTATCACGAGGAGTTACAACTCTGTAACGTAATTTTTACTAAAAAAATATAAACACATATTTTTTTTAAACGCATACAGTGGTTACGTATTTAGTACAGTAAATTTTTAAGTAATTATAAAATAATAATATTTGTAATTTTGTTGAATTTTTCTCCACTAATTGGTGGAGACGACTTTATGTAGGTAAAAAGAATAACGACCCAGTTGTGTTCTAAACATTTATTTGAAAAATATTTCGATTCTTTTTTAATAAATTGTATAACACCACGTGTTAAAAATTGTTCATAAAAATTGTTAACAATTTCCGCTGAAGTAGAATAGAGGGATGCAACATCATCATGAGACAGATTTAGGTAGGGGAAGATAGAGAAGAAGAGAAACGTGGCGGAAAATCGGGAAATGCATGAATAAAGAACAGCGCCGCGTCTTACTACAGATCCCTTAAGGATGACATAAGTCTTTTATTTATTAATGTGACACCACAAGAGTCATTCTGTCCGGAGCCAGTTCCAAGTGACACTGTGTCACTCCCGACACGGGGAATGTCGTGAGGCGGAAGTTAGATGAAAAATGTTTAGAAGGATGTAGTCTGTCAACAAAATCTAAAAAACTATTTTTATTATTATTCTAGCTGGTACCCAGCTTGCGTTGCTATGCCATTTAATAAAGAAATTGTTTCTCCCTGCGTGTCCTTTCCCATTCGTCCCGTTTCATTTCCGCCTCTCCCGCGTCCCCTTTCCTTCTCGCGTTCCTACTCCGCCTCGTCCACCTTCCCCGTTCCACCATCCCGTGAACCTCCCCTTCGAGTTCCCTTCCCCTCTCCCAGGCTCCCCTCCCCCCTCCCTGGTTCCTTTCCCCCCTCCCGCGAACCCCCTAATAGAGTTCCCCTCTCAAATTTCATGAAGCCAGAGCTCACCAGTAGTTTTATACAAAATAACGAACAAAAAAAAAATTGATGCAGTCGTTTGGAAGTCATGCGCGTACATACATTTCGGCGATTCAGATAGATATTAGTTAAGACGCCTGAAATAAAACTTCCCGCAAATATATCAACATCGTTTCCACGGCAACGATTTGTTTTGCTTAGCAATAACTCGCTTTTCTTAGGGACAGAAAATGTTTAATAAATATAATATATTTATAATTTCATAACGCTAGAGCTTACCATTGTATACAGCCTATAGTACTCGCATATAATTTAGCTTTCTATTAGTGAAAGAATTTTTAAAATCGTTTTATTGTTTTATGCGTGAAAGCGTAACAAATAAAAACATGCAATTTCGCATTTATAATATTAGTATAAATTATTATTTTATACCGGTTTTTTTTCATTTTCAGAATTTTCGACTGGTTAAAGCTCTTATTTTTCTTTTTCAGAAGAATTATTCCACGGACTGCTACTTATATTTCTATTTTGTATTATGTTAATGTAAGTGTATTTGCATACTTGCATACTGCTTACTAACCCCGTATGCATGGACATTGGTGGGTCTAAAGTCGTTGAAATAAATTAGTGTCCGACCGAAACCGGACTTTCTACTGAAATCGAAACCGAAACCGAATCTTCGGTAACTGTCTCAGTTTCGGCCGAAACCGAAATCGAAACCGAAACCAAAACTTTTTGACATGTTAAAAATCTATTGTTTACTGAAATTTGGCTTACTTTTTACACTTATACTGACAGTTAATATGTATTTAATGAAATAAATAAAAAAAAAAAACAATAATTGAAGTATGTTTTGCCATCTCTAAAATTTGGCAATCAGGAAAAGACGCGTGAAAACCCCGGATTTTAGAGCCCAAAACCCGGACATGTCAACAGGATTTTTTAAACATAGTCAGTGTAATAAAAAACAGTTGAAAATGTCATAAATCACATTTTTATTTATATTCAGACCTTAAAATTAAATTTAGTACCTAATCCTTTATCATCATTTTAAATTAACCTTACAAAACAAAATCTTATTACAGTTTGTTACAAATTGTTTTAATAATCAGTTTTAAATTTTTAAACCCGGACTACAAATGAAGCCCCGCCCGGACGCTCCCCGGACGCCCTCTAAACTAGGACAAATCCGGGGAAACCCGGACGGATGGCAACCCTAAATGTTAAGTATGTAATTTTTTTTTTTGATATTACTGCTATAAAACAAACAAAAATTATTAAAATTAACCAATGTGTAATTACTTCCTGGAACAAATATTTGTCAATAATCAACACTTACATTATAAAGGAAGGAACTCATTAATTGAGTATTTTAGTTGGGTTTACAACCACAGCATTCTTATTGCACGTGTTAAATGTCAATAAAATATGTGAGACAGAAGTAATAACAAAAACAAACACTTACCCAATCAGAAGTAAAGAGAAATAACACATAAACTCACAACCCAATCACGCCGGACCGGCCGGAAAACTCAGCTGATGATGGCGGGCGACACACGTGCCACGAACCCACCCAAAGTCAGCTGAACTAGTCGCGATAATTCACGAACGCAGTGAATTCGGCCGAAGCCGAAACCGAAACCGTACTTTCGGTAGGTCACTAAAATAAATGTAGCTTCAATAAAAAAAATTTAATCTTGAAGTGTGCGATGAAGGAAATAAGTCATGTGTTTCTTATAATGCTGTTGGGAAAGTGGTGGGGTCCCCTCCAATGTAGCAGGGGAACTGGTCACTGAAGAAGCCCACTCGTCGACCGGATATCATCGACAATCTTCGTAATCATTCGGGAATTTGACACGAACGGACAACATTATCTCTCTCATATAGTACAACTTTACTGACCTCTGTTTCAACACATTAAAACTACATATAATTACCTATATTAAAGACATTGAAACTAAGTTTATTTTTACATACACTACGCTTTTCAACATGTTTTCCCTTTTCTTTCAGACATTAAATATTAATGTTTCTGTTTATACATTTATTATTTTCATAAAATGAGATCATCAGATTTAAAATCAATTTCAAACGCGAACTTATTAACTGCCCATCAAAATCACAACACTTTAAGTGAAGTGTAAACATTCGTTTTTTTCAACGTTTGATTTACAAGAAATTTATTTTTCGCAGAATTTAACATTATATTGCCAGAAATGTAAATTTTCTGTGATTCTAACTTAAAGAAAGTTGAAATCCTGTTAAACCCTGAAAGTAGACAATTTAATCCATAACTTTCTCTCTTTCCATTTCTAAAAATACTCTCCACAAAACATTCCTAAAGATGATGTAGGCAATGAGCGGAATTATTTTCCCCAATGCCTATGTCACCTAAGGAGAAGCTGTGTGGATGGTCTTTTATAGGACAAGAAGCAGAGTAAGTTCTAGGCAGGAAAAAGGAATGAGGGGTGGACATGAACCTAAAGGTCAATGTGTCCAGGAGTGACGGACGTATGAATCTATCCCTCCCACTGCGGTGCAAGGCAATGTTCCGAGAGATTCACCGGTGCCGAGGGGATCAATGACGATAGTTCCTCGGAGTATCTTCCATTGTATTTTTTTTTTTTACATGAGCTCCACACAGGAGGCCCTGAGGAACATTATTTCCCTCAGGGCCTATGTCATCTTTGGGGATGCTGTGTGGAAGGTTTTTTAAGAAAAACAAGGAGAGGAGAGTTCTGCGAAGGAAAAGGGTTTTAGGGGTGGGTAGGAATTTGGGGTTCAGTGTGTCCTGGTCATCCGCCTCCAAGATCCAGATCTCACCCCATGAACCTGGGCACCCCTGCTAAATAATCAAACGTAGCGAACCACTTGGGGTGACCTGTGGCAGAGGTGTTGGTTATCCAATAAAGGTTCCCGGGGCGGCGGTAACCATTCCCGCCTCCCAAATTAAAAATACTCCACACAACATCCCTAAAGATGATATAGGCAATGAGCGGAATTATTTTCCTCAATGCCTATGTCACCTTAGGAGAAGGAGTGTGGATGGTCTTTTATAGGACAAGAAACAGAGAAAATTCTAGGCAGGAAAAAGGAATGAGGGGTGGACAGAATTCTGAAGGTCAGTGTGTCCAGGAGTGATGGAAGTATGAATCTATCCCTCCCACTGCGGTGCAAGGCAACGTTCCGAGAGATTCCTGGTGGAGAGGTCAAAAGATCTCCCTCAACCAGTCTCTCCCGATGCTACCTGCCACGCAGTTGATGGGCAGACGCATCCGCCGTTAAGATCCGTACAAATCTCACTCCATGAATCCATAAGTCACCAAACGTAGAATACTACTTGGGGTGACCTATGGCAGAGGAGTTGGTAATCCAAAAAATGTTTCCTGGGGCGGCGGTACCTATATTCACCTCCCAAATTGAAATGAAATGATAATTGAATCAATTTCTTTTATAATGATTGATGTATTGTTTGTAAAAACGGGTGCAGGAGGCCGACCTTTAAAATTGCATTTGCGATGCCTCTAGTTCTTGTATTTTTTAATTTTTTATGTGGAATACCTCACAATAATCCCAACTACTCCCGTCTGGAGCCAATGAGGCTATGACATCCCCATCTGGGGTACGTTGCGTTGTTGAAGGTAGTGGGTATTAGAAGAAAGAGATAGAGAGGAGGAAGTACCTGGCTAGTGGAAAAAGGAGATTGCGAAAAGTAAGGTGGGGAAATACCTGGCCTTTCTTCAGATTGCAGTCTTGATAAAATGTCATTGATACAGCTGATTTAGGGGATCGCAAATAAACGAATGAGAACTCACCCCCCTTGGGACGAACGCGTAAGGCTCTATTCTAAATATATACAGCCTTAAAACGACTTGTTTTCAACCAGAAATAAGCAATGAATGAATTAAGGTAGTAAATCTTATCTTGAAAATATCTTTTTTTGCCTGTTCTCTTATCATAATATAATCATAAACTGCGCGATCATCGAGTGAGTTTCAAAAGGTATGGTTTGTACCATGCGTCCCATAACAATGATCAATAATTGATCATCATTGTCAATTATTGACCATTTCTGTCAGATACAAATAAAATAGAGATGTGATGAATCTTGCAAAATAAACGCGTTTGGGTCCGATCCAGGCGTCGAGTGTTCGATTCCTCTGCTGGCTAAGTCCTCCATCACAACACAAGCAACAATTTCCGCTTAGGGACCATCTATAAATTACGTCACACGAATTTCATGATTTTTTGACCCCCCCCCCCCCGTCCTTGTCACATTTGTGAGATCCCCTCCCCCCTAGCGTGACGTCACATATTTTGCAATTTTACATTTTTTCGTTTACATTTAAGTTTTGCGTTTTAATAATTTAGATTTTTACATGTGTCACAGAGCTGATGACCCCCCCATACCCCTTGTCACACAATGTCACACTTCTCTACACCCCCTCCCCCCTTAGGGTCTGACATAATTTATGGATGGCCCCTTGGTGTGGTGATTATAGGAGATTTTCAAACAATGTTGGGTTATTCGTATAACCCGGGAATGTTTGTCTTTCTTTAAAAAAAATATATATTTTTATATAGATTTTATTTAGCTTGCTATAACTACTATTACCGTCAATCTTTCCATATCCGGAGAGATATTACTTTTAAAAAAATTCGTGGCATCCGATCTGCTGACGAAAATTGCAACATCTTGTGACGAATTCTTGAATTAAAAAACGAATTACAACGGTAGCTTTGATATTCCACGTACACAGATGTTATTTGTGGCGTGACGCGTACGGCGTGGCGTTAACATGCACTCGAAACTGGGTTCTGAAATTCAACCGCGCAGACGTTATACTTTTCGATATTACAAGTACGCACATAAAACAAGGAGGATCGAATATTAGAAAATATACTTATTTATATATATGTATACATGTACATACACACACGCACATACATATACATTTGTACACATATTATAGCTCTAAAGGCTTGTTCTGACTAAGCCAGTAGTTTGGTCGAGTGGCGAGTAACTCGCCACTTGACTCGTCGAAAATCGTTCGCATTTCTTTCAAGTAGAGTACATTTGTCCACGCCGCCCGTTGCAAGATGACGGCGGTTGGCGGGCTGCTACAAAGCGAAGTAAACACGCTAATTAAGCATATTGTAATGCTTAGAAGAGGTGAAATTTTAGAAGAGGCGAAAGAATAAATTAGTAAAATGAAAATAAATAAACTATAGATACGAAAAGAGATTAATAGCAGCATTAATAAATAATTTTAGTGTTGCATCTTCGCACTAATGCCGCAACATTTCCGCGCGGCTACAAATGAACTCTGCCAAAACGGCGGGTTTGCACAGGGACGCGTGGAGGGGTGCGCTACTCGCCGAAAAATTAGAACGAAATGGATTGAATCGACTAAAGAGCTGACTAACCCACTCTACTAAAATTATGGTGTTCGGACGCTTTTAGTTACTACTATACTCTCCAGTCGACTAAAATACTCTACCAATGCGATCGGGTCATAAGTGAGGAGATCGTCAGAGATATGTTAAGTATAAGTTCCTTCTGAAGGTAGAATATAGGGGCCAGTAGCTATAATAGTGAAAGCAGTTAGTAATGTATGAAAGAAGTCAAACTGTGCCAAGGTTGAAATACACTTGAAGCAAGATTAAGGGATTAGAATAATATTTGAAAGTAAGCGTTGTCTAGATCGGGGTCAACTCCATTACTACGAGTATTTCAGAGACCTTGAATTATCTTCAAACCCTCTGATTATCCGAGATAAATTACTAAATCATCAATACTAATATTTTAAATGCGAAACCGCATGTGTTTTTTTTGTTAAGCTTTCACGCATAATCCAATAAACCGATTTTAAAAATTCTTCCGCCAATAGAAAGCTACATTATATGCGAGTAATATGGGTTGTATATAATGTTAATCTCTGGCGTTATGAAATTATTTAAGTATTTAAAATTTGCATGCAAATATAAAAAGTTTTGAAAATGGCTCTATTTACAATTTTTTCTAACTAAAATTACTGATAACCAACACAAACATGTTTTATTGCACAAATATATTACAAATATTATTGTCAACCTCATTTTATAGTCGTTCCATTTAAAATCATATAAAAATAAAAATATGCTTGCTTGGGGGTATATGAGTTAAGAATTGCATATGAATTGCTATATTAAGCATAGGAAATGGTGGAAACTTTCAAAATGCTTTGTTTCCGCCCTCGCGAAGGTTTCTGGATTATTACAACCACATGACAATACATCTGAAATGTTTTTCAATCATTACAAAAACTCTTACAAAACTGTCAAAAATGTCACAATTTGAGAATGACATTTTGGAAATTTTTGAAACTATTTAAATTAATGAGTTTATTAAAGGTACTCACCTATCGAATGCTTTGAATCTAATTAAAATTATATATATTTTAAGAGGTACCAAATTTGATTAATTGTTCGATATAAAAAAAATGAATGTTTGTAATAGAAAATTTGTAAAAAAAAATTGCAATAGGTGAAGGGGAACGGAACGAATGGGAAAAGATACGCTGGGAGAAACAATTTTTTATTAAAGGCATTGCAACGCACGCCGGGAACTCGCTAGTAACTTATACAATTTTTTTTTTTCAAATTGCGATCGGAAACTTTGGTTTCATAAAGATGTACATTTTACCTCTTTTGTGGTTAGCTTTGTGATTTGAACATAAATAATGTTTTTTTTTTGTTATTTATTTTTGCGGTGTTATGCCGTGTTGCGCTACCTCCTTCTTTAGCCAACGTTTTGGACAGCGTTACAGTGTCCATCATCAGGGCAGATGATGATGGACACTGTAACGCTGTCCGAAACGTTGGCTAAAAAAGGAGGTAGCGCAACACGGCATAAAACCCCAAAAATAAATTAAAAAAATACTTTTGGCCGTGAAAACCTAAAAACATATATAAATAATGGTGTCTTCTCTTTCTAACGCTTTAATCATGTTTCTCACTAAGATAGTAAGGGAGACACAATGATTTCTATGAGACCTATATGAGTTGTTCCATAAAGCGAAAACCTAAGGGATTCCTCCCCAAAGCTTTTTCAAATTTACGGTAACACATTTTTTTATACGTGAACGCGGAATGGGCGAAATAAAATAAACAATTTAAACAATTTGAACACCGCGTTTACTAAAGTCCAACTGAAATAGAATGTGGCACGAGAATAGTTATACTGTACATTGTACTGTTGTATGTTAGGTTTGTATAAACTTGGTATAAACCCAGTAAACGGTTTGAATGCGCAAACGAAGCATTGGTCCGTGCATTATGTAAATACATTTCAACTGCTAATGGGTAGGCAGAGAGGATGGTCCACCACACAATTCTGTCTCGGCACACACTTTTCGATTCACACATTGTCTCATACATAATATTCTGTTATTCCGACTTTTGATGTGACCTGACATCAATCATGACAAGGCAATCCCGATGAGTTACAGAACTCATTTTAGGACGGGGGAACTTACAATTCATAGGTGGGAAGAAATAGTTACAATTTAACGTAGATAATTAAAAATATTAGTTTCACATACAGTATGGTCAAAAAATAAAAGACAGGGTAAGTAGAAACAAACAATAGAAAACAAATGAAGAAAGAAACAAACAAATATAAAAAATATGATTGATTCCATACGACGGCCTGACGGCCTCCGTGGTCCCGAGGCAAGACTCTCGACTCACAATCCGAAGGTCGCGGGTTCGAACCCGGCGTGCGCAAATAAATTTTATTTGATTAATTTGTGTTATTTCACAATTTATTCATTTAAAATAATATATAGTATATTTGCGGCACGTTCCAGAGTGGAAGATACTATCAGTATCGCCCTGGTGTAAGACCACCATTCAGAATTGAAACGTTGCTTAAAATGGCTTTAGCCGTGTTTAGTGACCAGCTCTGAATAGCCAGGTACTTCCCAACCTTCCTCTTCCCTATCTCCTTCCCCTCCCAACTACCTTCAGCCTCACAACATACCCCGATTGGGGATGCCATAGTCTCACTGGCTCCAGCAAAAAGGCTAAAGCATTCATCTGATTTTTTTTAATTTTCCTTGTACATAACTCTAAGTGACAAGCTCAGATATGGGAGCTCCATCGAAGCCTGGGCGTTCTGTACAGGGCCCGCAGATACTTTAACAGTGCACAACTGCTAACCCTGTACAAATGACAAGAGAGCCCCACGGTTGAATTTGGCAGCCACCTCTGGTCTGAAGCCCCAAAATACCTAAAAAAAAAACCCTCGACTCTGTGCAGAAACGGGCGGTCCGTTTGATAGATTCTCCTAACTCAACAAAAGGATTTTTTTTTTGTATGAATACCGCACAAGAGCCTCAACTGCTCCCGTCTGGAGCCAGTGAGACTATGGCATCCCCAATTGGGGTATGTTGTGAGGCTGAAAGTAGTGGGGAGGGGAAGGAGATGAGGAAGAGGAAGGTGGGTAGTACCTGGCTATTCAGATCTAGTCACCGAACACGGCCAAAGCCATTTCAGTCAACGTTTCAATTCTGAATGGTGGTCTTACACCAGGGCGATACTGCGAGTATCTTCCACTCTGGAACGTGCCGCAAATATACTATATATTATTTTAAATGAATAACTTGTTAAATAACACAAATTAATCAAATAAAACTTATTTGCCACGCCGGGATTCGATCCCGCGATCTTCAGAATGCTAGTCAAGACCGCTGCACTACGCCGGCCGATTGCAATCTTTAGAGCACAGGCGTCGGGTTTGAATGCTATCCTTGTTCTACCGGTATTTCAATGGAAGATGCTCCGAGGAACTAGCGTCATTGATCCCTTCGGCACCGGTGCATAGTCGGGAAACACGCCAAACGCGTGCCCAACATATGCACACGGTTGAAATTTGTCACACGAGAACGGGCCGCTTCTTGATTTGCCGACCTCTGTGTTTCCTCCTTCCTACAACATGGGTCTCTTCAAAACCAATGTTCATTCCTTCATATCCTCAAAAAGACCCTCCACACAGCATCCCAGATGACATAGGCCCTGAGGGAAATTGTTTTCCTCAGGGCCTCCTGTGTGCAGTTAATGTAAAAAAAAAAGAATTATATATTATGTAGGCAATACAGTTCAGAGATTTTATCCCATATTTTGTAGTTTGTTTGAGGCACGCGAATTTTATTGCTTTTTCGGGTATCGAGATCACTACTTAAGTACATTAAATTAATCGAGAAGAATCATCGTTATATTTAGTCTAATCTAAGTTCGGTGCATTACAATTAAAACGGTCAATTTGGGAGGCGGTAATGGGTACCGCCGCCCCGCGAACCTTTATTGGATAACTAACACCTCTGCCATAGGCCACCGCAAGTGGTTTGCTACGTTTGGTGATTTAGCAGGGGTGCCCGGGTTCACGGGGTGAGGTTTGTCTTGGTCTTGGAGGCGGACGACCAGGACACACTGAACTTCAGATTCCTACTCACCCCTGAAACCCCTTTCCTTCCCAGAACACTCCTTCCCTTCCTTTCCTTAATAAACCCTCCACACAGCATCCCCAAAGATGACATAGGCCATGAGGGAAAGTATTTTCCTCGGGGCCTCCTATATGGAGCTCATAAAAATTAATATTTGTAATATATGACGCGTTAGGGGGAGTGGACATGGGAGGGGAAGAGACGACGGAAGTGGAACAGGATGAATGGGAAAGGACACGCAGAGAGAAACAATTTTTTTATTAAGTGGCATTGCAACGCATGTCGTAAAATCCCTAGTATCTCTATAAACTTAACAAAAAGTAGACAAAATATATTTAATATTAGCTGCAGATTTTCCAAAGATATTTTAACTGCTTAAAATATGAGTTTAATTTTCTACCGTCTAATTCTAATCTTATGTCTTACTTTCATTCGTGTGGCTTCACTTCTTCAGTTCCTTCTTTAAGCCTCGTCTACTACACTTGTTAAGTTGTTAGCCGGGCTTACCTGCATCACTACTATAGCACTACTTGCAGTACAGCACTACGGTACTAAAGAATTACAGAACTACAGCACTACATTCAGGGCCGTATGTAGGATCTGCAGACTCCGAGGAAAAGCCCATGGTGCACGGCCTAACAGGGGTTCTGGGGGATGTATCCCAGATTTATTTTTTCCAAGAATAAAACTATAATCTTTTATATAGGGTGGGCCATAGACATTTGTAGTCGTGCTAGCGGGGATTCCCAACGAGAGAGGAGAGTGAGGCCAATTATTCGCGGGTCCTCGCTTCTTGGAAATTTAATCACAATGGATCACTTTACGGGAGAGCAATGCACTTTCTGGGTAAAACATTTTTACAAAAACAATGATTTTGTTCTATGCTGTTCAACAATCATTCTAATCCTCATTCTAATAATCATTGAATTCGGCAGCCACCTCTGGTCTGGAGCTCCAAAATACTTGAAAAATAGAGAAGTGTGAAATTGTGTGACAAGGGGTATGGGGAAGTCATCAGCCTTGTAACGTCACATGTCAAAAATTTAATTTCTATTATTTTTAGATTTCAAAATATGTGACGTCACACTAGGGGGGGAGGGGGTCTCACAAATGTGACGATGTGTGACAGGGACGGGGGGGAAGGGGGTCGAAAAATCATCAAATTTGTGTGACGTAATTAATGGATGGCCACTTATCACTCTTGTCTACTTTAGTTTTCTGAAGGTTTCACTTCTACCGCGTGTGAACTGCACACTTGTAAATATATATTTTTTAATTAAGTCAAAGTTTAAATGATTAAATAATTTGTGGTGCGGCCCATGGGCTGCAGTGTTGATGTCCTGCGGGTAAATGCGGCCCTGACTAACCCGCAGGAGTGTTATGTTGTGAACCCGTTTGCAGGCATTTTATTTGAACGGGGAAACACATTATTTTATTTCATATTCTGTGGAGGTATTTCTTAACCCTTTAGGCCTCGACCATATTTTGTCCAAAGATAAAAATATTTCCACTTTGCAATAAAATCCAAATAAACGCAATATTTCTGAACGCATCCGAAAACTAAAATTTGAATTGAAAGGTGATGAAATGCGCTTTCAAATTTCATATTTAAAAACAAAAAACATGTAAAGTTTTAAATATAAATTTTTTTAATGCAAACAAAAAAAAAATTGAGGGAACGGACTCCGGGTGTCGACGGAGACGGAGAGAGAATTGAAAGGCATCCGAATTGGTTGCGAGTCCAGTCGTTTATTGTATCGTGAGCTACGTAGCTGAGGTCGGTCGATGTAACATGAAGATGTCGAAGTGCCGTAGAGAGAGGCGTTGCGGGTGCACGGTCATGATGAGGGATGCAGGTCGGTGATGCAGTGGTGGAGCAGGCCACGGGCCTGCGGGTCACCAGAGTGTTGCTCGACGCTTGCTGCGGAGAGGACCTGATGGTCCAGGCCGTTGCTCGACGCGCGTTGCGGAGATGAACGGCGGTGACTCGGTGAGTGGAGCCACCGGCAGATAGTCCTGGTGATGTCCACGTAGGAAGCTGCCCTGGAGTGATGAACGGCGGTGACTCGGTGAGTGGAGCCACCAGCGTGATGCTTGACACCGTGGCGGTGGAGGATGACCTCTTCCAGGCCGCTGCTCGACGCGCGTTGCGGAGATGAGCGGCGGTGACTCGGTGAGTGGAGCCACCGGCAGATAGTCCTTGTGACGTCCACGAAGGAAGCTGCCCTGGAAGAGAGCTGATGCACGGGGCACTCGGAGTTACACGATGGTTCGCTGTAGAGAGGCGAGACTTGAACTGAACAAGTTTGTTGTTTAGCGCGCCGCTTTATATAAGAGCGAGCGGCCGAGTAACTTTCCACTCACTGGCAATACGTGCGCTGGAAGGTGCTAGAACTAACTCGTCACTGTAGTCGTGAATGCACGCTTGAGTCTCGACCTTTCGCGAAGGTGGTGAAATTATTATTCACCCGAGAAGGTACCTCGTTCTGATAGTAGCATACCGGCGTTGGTAAATAAGTAGGTACTGCGCGCAGTGTGAATTGCAAGTACTTGCGGTTGTAGTTCTTTCTCGCGATTTCTTTGAGTGGCGGAATAATAATGTATGAACGCCACAAAATTAAAAAAAGGCTACGTAATAGTATTACGTTTTTTCAACTAAAATTTCTGATAGCTAAAAAATGAAAAAATACACACATATTTTGCTAGGCAAATTTATTAAACGTTATCGTCATCTCACTTTTTAAAGTTTCAATTAAAAATAATTAATGAAAAATTCCCAAAGTTTCATAACTTTTTTTCATATTGAGATCATTATTATTTATTTGAATTATTTTGCGATTATCTTTTAGATTTGAATATAGAGCGTGGTATTTTCTTTTTTAACGCCGTTTAGATCATATTTCTAACCATGATAGTAAGGAAGACAACGATTTCTATGAGGGCAATATAAATTGTTCAAAAAAACGAGCAAATTAGCCTGATGGGTTAAACAGAATGGATAGTACCCGGCTTCGCCCGGTTCAACACTCTATTGATCACGTAGAAAGTTAAGTCAAATGGATATTTCAAAGAAGCGAAGCTAGCAGTCCACAATGGAGTCCTGGTACCCACTCTGATGTATGGCAGTGAGGCATGGAACTGGCAGAGGAAGGATGAAAGTAAACTGAATGCTGTTGAAATGAGATCCCTGAGGCGTATATGTGGTAAAACCATGTATGATCGTGTGGGAAATGTGGATGTCCTCAAAGAATGTAGGACTGATGTAAGCATAATGAGTAAGATTAAGAAAGGGATCCTCAGATGGTTAGGGCATGTAGAGCGAATGAACGAAGAAAGTAATGTAAGAAGAATATATGACACAAATGTGAACGGACTTGTGCCATTGTTATCCCCCGGGTGCGACATGTAAAGTTGTTTCATTGACTTCAACAATATGAAATGTACTTGTGTTACTTATTACAGAACCTAAAATTTGCATGGCCTTATTGGAAATCATTCCCTGTCTAAAATAACACTATAAATTTTGTAATTCCTAAAAGCACTTTAGGTGACTTTAACATAACTATTATCTATGTTGAAGTCTCATAATGAGGAAATTACTTGCAACCGAATAATGCATCTCAGTGGCAATTGGCCATCGAGCAGTGCTGCACATTAATTTGCATACAATTAAAATAACTGGAACGTGATAAGCTAATGCACGTCTGAATTGCATTCGGTAAATGCACTAATCTGTCAGATTTGACGTTTTGCAGGCAGATTAAATATACACAAAGTTGTTAGAGTAATGTAATAATTGCAAGTAATAATGCACTGGTTTTGGTGGAAATAATTAATTTGCTGCCTCTACAATTTTTGGATTAGAAGCAATATGACGGCCGGCGTGGTCTAGCGGTAAGGCTTTTGACTCGCAATCCGAAGGTCGCAGGATCGAATCCCGGCGTGGCAAATAAATTTTATTTTAATTAATTGTGTTATTTACAATTAAATCATTAAAAATAATGTTTAGTACATTTGCGGCACGTTCCAGAGTGGAAGATACTCTAAGTATCGCCCTGGTGTAAGACCACCATTCAGAATTGAAACTTTGCTTGAAATGGCTTTAGCCGTGTTTGGTGACTAGATCTGAGTAGCCAGGTACTTCTCCACCTTCCTCTTCCCCATCTCCTCCCCCCCCCCCGACTACCTTCAGCCTCACAACATACCCCAATTGAGGATGCCATAGTCTCACTTGCTCCAGACGGGAGCAGCTGGGACCCTTGTGCGGTATACATAAAAAAAATTCACAAGGCTCTTGTGTTTGGTGAGGGATTTCATGCTTAATTTTGTATAATCATGTAAGAAATTATATTTTATCTTTTCTTGGGTATGCTCGGTTGAACCATCTATGGGTCAGAAGGGATGTGCTCATTGTAACACATTTCTTCAGACTGATTCTTCGATGGTTTGAAAATTCAACTATTAGCATTAGTTTCTATGTTCCCGATGGTTATCTCCGTCACCGACAGCATAGACTGTTTTATCTCCCCAATTTGCAGAACTTATTTGTCAACGGTCATACCAGTCGGGAGAGCTGTCTTTTTGTTAAATAGAATTACTTCGATATATTAAATAACAATGAAGCGAAACCGATTTAGTTTTTATATATGTTTAGATACTCAGTAAAGTGGTGTCCAAACAAAGTTATTTTATTCAAATTATTCTTTATTATTCCTGTTACTCTTCATCAAATCTATACTCTCTCTTTTCCCATTTGTAAAATCCATAGGCACGTTATAGACACGTATTCCCGTTCAAGATATCCTCTGGTCCTACGATTCCCGTTTATGACATACAACGGTTCTACGATTGCTGTTTACGAAATTCACCGGCTTTACGATTCCCGTTTATGAAATTTAAAGGCAATATGATTCCTGCTTTCACATCCATCGGCCCTATTGTTCTCGTTTATGAAATTCCTATGTACAACGATTCCCATTCGTCAAATCCTTAGGCATCACGATTTCCGTTCATCAAATCCCTAGGAACCCAATTCCCGTTCACCAAATCCATACGCACTACGATCCCCGTTCATCAAATCCTTAGGCACCACGAGTTCCGTTCATGAAATCCATAGGCACCACGATTCCCGTTTAGCAAATCCCTAGACACCACGATTCCCATTCATCAAATCCCTAGGAACCCAATTCCCGTTCACCAAATTCATATGCACTACGATTCCCATTCACCAAATCCATAGGCACTACGATTCTCGTTCATCAAATCCATATGCATTACGATTCCCGTTAATCAAATCCATAGGCTCTACGATTCCCGTTAATCAGATCTCTAGGAACTACAATTCCCATCCATCAAATTCCTGTGCACCACAATTCCCATTCATTAAATCCATAGACATCATGATTCCTATTCATAAAATCCATCTGCACAACGATTCCCATTCATCAAATTCCTGTGCACAACGATTCCCATTCATCAAATCCATATGCACTACGATTCCTGTTCATCAAACCCGTAGGTACTACGATTCCCGTTCATCAAATCCCGTTCCCGTTCGTTCATGAAACACATCGATCATGCTGAAATGTTATAAAAACACAATTTCTGCACGCGAAATCGGATTGCACTTCTGCAAATTATATCAAAGCTGCAATAAAATGATTTCTCAATGCACTGTAAGATTTGAGATTGACGTTAAACTATTTGTTCAAATAATTTGTTGAATTCTTCATAATTTCAATGGCAAAGCGGCTTTTGAACATTTCAACAGGGAAATAACACGTTTACACTTACTTCCTGTTAGCTTTGAAAACACACATTTATTTCAACGAAGTATTTAAGTTAACAGAAACACCCATAAGATAGATTCGACACCGGTTGTATTGTATCAACAGAGATCTAGGAAAACAACATATTCTTTGAACTGCAAAGCTGTGCAAAAGCACAAATTTAAATGTTTTGCCCATCACTTTCCTACGGCGTTCTAAGGAAACAGATGGTTTCCGCCTTTAACCAGTGAAAGTGTGCTCGGGATATCGATATAAAATCATCGAAAGATACGCCTATCGATCAGGGGCTCTATGAAATCGATAACTTTACAATATCGGATCGTTAGGAGTAACTTCAGATGGTTTTATATCGATATCCCTATCACAGTTGATAACCGAACTGATATTGGTGGGTAATAAATTATAAATTGATATTCGCTGGCAACACATTTTTTTTTACATTAACTCCACACAGGAGGACGTGAAGAAAATAATTTTCCTCAGGGCCTGTCATCTTTGAAGATGCTGTGTGAGGGTGTTTTTGAGGAAAGGAAGGAGTGAACATGTAGGAGGGAGGAAACACAGAGGCCGGCAAATCGTTCCACATCCGAGCTGTTGAACTCAAGAACGAGTCGTATAAACGACCCGTTCTCGTGTGACTAATGTCAACCGTGTACAAATGTTGGGCGCGTGTTTGGCGTGTTTCCCGACTATGCACTGGTGCCGGGGGGATCAATGACGCTAGTTCCTCGGAGCATCTTCCATTGTAATACCGGTAAAACAAGGACAGCATTCTCACCTGACGCCTGTGCTCTAAAGATTGCATTCCGTTCGTTAAGTTAGGAGAATCCATCAAACGGACCGCCCGTTTCTGCACAGGGTAGAGGGTTTTTTTAGGTATTTTAGGTATTTCACTCCAGACCAGAGGTGGCTGCCAAATTCAACCGTGGGGCGCACTTGCGATTTGTACAGGGTTAGCAGTTGTGTACTATTAAAGTATCTGCGCTCAGTTTCTGAGAGGCTAACTTAACTCTGGCCTCGATGGAGCCCCCGTACCTGAGCTGGTCACTTAGAGTTACACCAAGCATATCAATGGAAGGCCTGTTCGGGAGAATGCTTCCGTTGAAGGAGACTAGATTTTCATTTCGATCCCTTTTATACGTAATCATACATGATTGGGTCTTTGAAACATTAAATTCGACGAGGTTATTCTTTCCCCAAGAGAAAACACTTTCGAGATTACCGTCCATTCTTTGCTTCAAAGCCCTCCGAGCCATTGGTGTTTGTGTGCCCTTAGGAACACTGTCGGATCTGTCCATAAATTCACATTCAGAAATGTCAAACGCCAGTCAAATACGTAAAAATATGAATAATTTGGCAATGTTGAATTGAATTACAAACCTAAATATGCATTGGCAGTCCGCATTTACACGTTGATACTAACACGGGAGTTAAATAGTTAATCATTTTTTTAGACTTATTTCAGCCACTTAAGTTTATCAAAATTCGAACGGAACAATTTGGCCACGCTTTAGTTGAATTATAAAGACTATGGATCGCGTATATGACTTCTTTCAATACAAAACTCTTCGTTAGTTCAATACGTTCATTAAATAAGCCAGTAATGTTGATTAACGAACGACATAATTCAAATAAATGCATATATTGACAGCTAACCGAAACTTATCTGATACCATGGAATCCGGGCTTAAATTTGTAAATCGTCGGTTGGAATTTCTCTTACCAATTGTTGACCGTGATCGCAAATATTGTCAACTGATCATGGATGACGGATTTGGGCAATGTCTTATTTATTTTATTTATTTAAGCCCTCTTTTACATGTTTTGTAAAAGCCCTCTTTTGTTTTGTAGTGTAATTTTAATTTGCCAGATACTTTGAATCTTAGGAAATAATGAAAATAAAACTACATTAGATAAAAGTCATACAACAAGTCATACAAACATATAAACAAAAACAGAAAAATTCAGCTATTTTATAGGTTTACAAGATGTGTTTAGTAAGTGTTGAAATAAATGTTTTAGATGATCCACAAAACTCGCCAAGTTGATATTGAAAATGTCAACATCACTTAAGTACTTATTTCCCAAGGTGTGAAGCCTTTGTATCGGAGAGTGGGAAATGTGAGTATGAGTGCAGCTGTAGAATATTTTGTCGTGTTGTTACTGTGGGTTTTCGTAAGTTAATGAGTTGCAAGAGTTCACAACAGTCGAATTTAGAGTTAAGTATTTTGAATAAAAATTTTAAGTCATTTATTTTACGTGTCTTCTAAGGTATTTTAGAGTATTTAATAAGTAATCGTATTTTAAGTCTTCTACTGGGATATGTAATTTAAAATTGATAAAATGCAGAAATTTTGTTTGAATTCGCTAAATGTTATTAAGGGGGGGGGGGGGGTAGGGTTTTAAAGGCGAAAAGGGCATATTTTTATGATTTTTTTTTTTGAAGATACGAATAATGTTGGCTTATTTCTTTTAAATACATCTTATAGTATGACATCTGAAGTATCTTTGAAAATTTTTTTGATTAAAAATATTAATAAATAAGTCCGTGAGAGCGAATCTTCGGAGGCGCTTCGAAAAAAAGGTGTTTCGCAGTGAACATCATAACTCGTTAACGCATCATTTAAAACAAACAAAAAATTGAAATGGGTTTATAAGGTGATATGTTTTTTTAGGTAGTGACGAAGAGTTTTTTTTTTGCAGCATGTTGAAGTCAAAAATGCGATTTTTGCTAAAATTTTCCGTGAATTTGTTATTATAAAATGGAAAAAAATAGTAAAAAAAAAACTCTCCGTCACTACCTGTTGATTTATGTGTAAAAATAGTGTGCAAAATTTCAAAAAAATCGGTCAAGTAGATTTGAGTTATGATGTTCACGGACTAAAAAACATTGTTTGCCAGAAAATCAATTTCAAGTTTTGTTATACTCGAAATGTACTTGAATAGAGCAAGAGGGCCGGTCACTTGAAATGCTGTAACTTCGTTAGTTTTGCTCCGATTTACTTGAAATTTTGGCACAATACTCTCGACATATTGTACATTTAGAAAAAAAAATTTGAAAAATGAGTTTTAAAACCCCTTAATGTGAATTTTTATATGGTTATATCGATCGACCATGCTAGATATCCATGGTAAAGTTATCGATTTTACCTTGCTTGCTTACGAAACATTTGAGAAGAAACAACCTTTCGATAAATCATAACGTTTTCTATTGAGAGAGTTAAGCATTAGGATCGATACAATCAAACAAATCAACTACAAATCATTTGATGGGTAGCAGATTCTAAGACCATTTGATTTTATTATGAAAAGTCTGACAAAAACCATTCACGAATTATTTGTTTACCGATTGGAATATCATTGGGCCGTTTTCGTTTATTGTTTGTACCTGGTTAGAGTTCTGCTTGTTCAAATAAATATTTCCCAAAGTAAATTTAGTTAGCGTATCCTTCCGGATTGTGGCGTTAGTCGTTTCGCAATTATAATAATTGTTAACGATTTAAAATGTGTGATATAAATAATGTATATTTGGAAATATAAATACGTTTGCATACAAAATACCTATACCAAAGTGTAATTCTACCTTTGAACAAAGAAGCAGTGAATTTTTAGCAGTAAAGTTATAAAAGAGTTATAAATTTATAAGAGTTCAAAAAAGGTTTATGCGTTACCTGTATATGAAGGAATATACATACTACCCGTTCCTCTAACCATCGTTGTTTTTATCAGGAATGCTCGATCTTAACACATTAGAAGCTCGCCGAAAAATATTTTTTGGTAAGCACATTTTTAAGCTAATCTCCGGCATTATACTGAATCCGCCCATGTTGAAGAAGATTAACTTATATGTACCCAACGCGTACACTCGCGGGAGATCCCACGCACTTTTTTATACTCCGAAAGCGAGAACTTCTTCCTATCAAAATGCGCCATTAAACGGAGCAATTCAACTGCTAAATGAATCTGCACTAAACATCGACATCTTCAATGTCACCTACAGAGAATTCAGTAATTATCCTCTGACATACGTCACAAGATAGTGAAACTGCCCTCATACATTTTTTTTCTTTAAATTAATTATTGTTTGTTTTATGGAGAACCTGATAAAATAAATAAATAATAAAATAAATAAAATAAACTTCCTCACAATATCAAACAAATTCAAATAAAAAAAATAACTACATTAAGGACATTAAATCTTGACTTGGCCCGGTAGTACCCGCTCAAAAATAAGAAGAAGAAAATGCATGTAAATACAATAGAGGGAGCGGGCTAATATTAAAAACGATAATACATGTATTTAAGGCGGAACACAACCCTAATAATTTTTGTTTGCTCAAAACTCACATTTTAATCATTTCCGGCGAATTCGTAATTACAAGGTGGCGCAAAATTAATCACCTTATCGGAAGATGTTATTTTAGCAAATGGCGTCGTACGTCAATCATATTTGACATTTGTGAACTAGACAGTTGCTGAATACAAACAGATAAGCAAGATATTTTCTATATATCTACCTATCACACAAACACAGGATATTTCTCCCCTATACCACGAACATTAAGACATTATAACATTATACACTGCTCTAATAAAGAAATTGACATTTTTAATGACACATTTAAGCACTTCAAAAAATATATTTTACCATCTATCATATAAAGCTGATTTTAAAGTGATGAAGCCCTTTATTCAAAGACAGGCAATCTTGTATTTACTAAATAATTGTCCCATCAGCACAGGTGTCAATAATATATTGTTGATGATACTTTTGTATTCTACCTTTTACTCATTCTTGTTTGTCATTCACTTTTGCATATTTAGCTAATTATTTTTTTTTGGTATAATTTCTGTTATACACTGTATTTAAATCATTCATGTGTATAAATTTTTGGGCAACATGCCTGTTTTGGGTACATGAGTAAAAATAAATAATAAATAATTTAAATAAAGTATTAGAATTATTTCAATTTGGGAGGCAGGAATGGGTACCGCCGCCCCGGGAACCTTTATTGGATAACCAACACCTCTGCCATAGGTCACCCCAAGTGGTTCGCTACGTTTGGTGATTTAGCAGGGGTGCCCGGGTTCATGGGGTGAGGTTTGTCTAGGTCTTGGAGGCGGATGACCAGGACACACTGAACCTCAGATTCCTACCGACCCCTTAAATCTTTTTCCTTCCCAGAACTCTCCTTCCCTTCCTTTCCTTAAAAAACTCTCCACACAACATCCCGAAAGATGACAAAAGCCTTGAGGGAAATTATTTTCCTCAGGGCCTCCTGTGTGGAGCTCATGTAAAAAAAAAAGGAGATGACCTCATTGAGACTATCCCGTGATTTTTCACAGGTTTGCGCTTGTACTGATACTGGCAGTTAGTGTAATTGAGCGTGGCACACGATTCTGTCGGCGGGCAAGTACTACCTATATTACCTACGCCTATAATTGGATTAGCGCCACAGACAATTGCGGCAATTATTGTAACTCTGATCGGGGATCACAATTAATTAAGCGACACGCTCTTTACCCCACAGTACAATTATTTCAAACCAGCTTTCCGTGATTTTTTTCTTAAGTGACTTTATTTATTTAGCTTAGGCAAATGTTCTAAGACATTCCGTATTTTTTTTTAATTGTATTTTTGATACCCTTGAGATTTTTTGAAAATTTCAATCCAAAAAATCGGACCATTTTTTATAAACCGGAAAGACGGGACCTAATCGAAATAAAAATCCTGTCTCTTTCAACGGAAGCAATCTTCCGAACAGGCTCTCCATTGATATGCTTGGTGTAACTCTAAGTGACCAGCTCAGGTGCGGGGGCTCCATCGAAGCCAGGGTTAAGTTAGCCTCTCAGAAACTGGATATACTGTACAGGGCCCGCAGATACTTTAATAGTACACAACTACTAACCCTGTACAAATTGCATCTGCGCCCTACGGTTGAATTTGGCAGCCACCTCTGATCTGCAGCTCCAAAATACATAAAAAACCTCGACTCTGTGCAGAAACGGATGATCCGTTTTATAGACTCTCCTAACTTAACAGACGGATTGCAATTTTTAGAGCACAGGCGTCAGGTGCTGGAATGCTGGAATGCTGTCCTTGTTCTACCGGTGTTACAATGGAAGATGCTCCGAGGAACTAGCGTCATTGATTCCCTCGGCACCGATGCACAGACGGGAAACACGCGCCTAACATTTGTACACGGTTGACATTAGTCCATTATTGACCATCTAAAAGTTAGCAGTACATATAATCCATCGAATTTGGGAGGCGGGTATGAGTACCGCCGCTCCGAGAATCATTTAACGGATAACCAACACCTCTGCCAAAGGTCACCCCAAGTGGTTCGCTACGTTTGGTGACTTAGCAGGGGTGCCCGGGTTCGTAGAATGAGGTTTGTCCAGGTCTTGGCGGTTGACGCATCTGCCCACCTTCCGTATGGTGGGCAGGATCGAGAGTTACTGGTTGAGGGAGGTCTTTTATCCTCTCCAGCCAGAATCGCTTTGCACCGCAATTGGAGGGATAGATTTACTCCTGGACACAGTGACCCCCAGATTCCTACCCACCCTCATACTTTTTTCCTTCCCAGAACACTCTATACCACCTCCCCTAAGATGACACAGGCCCTTAGAGAAATGATTTTCCTAAGGGCCTCCTGTGCGGAGCTAATGTAAAAACAAATATATATACATGATGATGACATGCTGCTTGAACCCCAACCCAGTACCAGTAGTACCGGGAATAATTCGAATCAGATACTTTTATTTTTATTTTGACAAGAATTTATTTTATATGGTTGACAATCCGACAACTGAAAGTCTGTCAATTAAAAAAGGAATATTCCATATTATCCCTGAAGCGGACTCATACATTTTTATCATTATTTCATTTATAGGAATACCAATTTTGAAATTAATAAAGATGCAATGATATTTAAATGAGGAAACCAAATGCATGAATTATATTCTACCTGACTTCTAACTAAAGATGTGTATGATAATTTTATGGTTTTCGACATTCGCAATTCTGAAATCTAAATCGAAGCATTTGTATTCCTTGGTAATAGTTGTAACATAATAAGATTCAAGAATTTATCTCGGAAATGCTGGGTATCTGCAGCCTTATTTCTAGGAGGGATGTCGCATTATAAGCTTCCGCCATGCATATTCAGGCAAACTAAGCAATTCATGCATATTTAGATTGAAACGAAAAATGTCAAATCCTTGATACACAACTTCAAACGTACATTAAATGAATGAATAATCATGTATATTGTCTGTCAAATAAGAGTAGAAAATATAAAAAACGGAACTAGAAAATTTGTAACACCAATTTACCTGTCAAATATTCTTTCAAAGTGCAATGACACTGAAAATACAATTAAAAAAACATTTTTTGTTCTTAACCTCTCCACGAGCATGGACGAAACGGTTCGTCGAAGCGAAAAAATGCCCAGAAGAGTATGGACGAAACGGTTCGTAAGTGGCTATTATTCAAATACCGTCATGTTTAATGAAACTATTTGATTCGTAGTGGCTTCTTCTGACATCTGCGCGTAGTTTGTTGAAGTTTTGGAAGACATACCTACAATACCAACTTCACAATTTTTAGTTTAAAAATTATTTTTGCATCATTTGGTCGTCAGAGGAAGGAAGCAGCTTTTTTGTATGGACATGTTTTTTAAGATGTTAGTTTATTTTCGTGGATTGATGTTGACGACGTTTTAGTTCAAAATATAATATTATTTTTAGTTAAACGATGATAATTTATAAAAAAATGAACCAAAAATAACTCACTCCACACTTACAGTTTTGTTCGCCAAAACTCACTCGCGGAGAGGTTAAAAAAAATTCAATCGAAGACGCACTGTTGTTTAGGTACATAAATAATGTTATAAATTTGATTCAATTGTGATATAAATTTGACTAAATTGTGTTTTACAAAGTGATTGGCTTTCATTTAATTTAATATAAATTTGAATTTAACAATAGGTAGAAAGGAAGAATGGTTAATTATCTTCGTGTACGTGCTATTTAATAAACACCCTGTATATTAAATTTGCAAACTAATAACTTTGTAATTGAAGTGAAAACTTCTTTGGCACCGTTGTGATTTGAAACTCGATTAAACAATGAAAAACAGCGACACTAAAAAGAGACAAATAAACATATCTATATAAGAGTTAGCCTGCGAGAGAATGAGATAATCTAATCAGTCTCCTCTTTGTGCGGTTTTTAGTAGCTTCCCCCCCTGTTGTGTATTTTAGTTTTCTGAAGATTTCTCTGATATTTTTAAAGTGAAAACTTCTTTAGCACAGTTGTGATTTAAAACTCGATGAAACAATGAAAAATGGCGACACTACACAGGGCGTACTGTACAGGGCCCGCAGATACTTTAATTGTACACAACTGCTAACCCTGTACGAATCACAAGTGCTCCCCATGGTTGAATTTGGCAGTCACCTCTAGTCTGGAGCTCCAAAGCACCTGAAAAATACTCTCGACTCTGTGCAGAAACGGAGAGTCCGTTTAATAGATTCTCCCATCTTAACAGGCGGATTGCAATCTTTAGAGCACAAGCGTCTGGTGGGAATACTATCCTTGTTCTACCGGTATTTCAATGGAAGATGCTCCGAGGAACTACCGTCATTGATCCTTTCGGCACCGGTGCATATTCGGGAAACACGCCAAACGCGTGCCCAACATGCGTTCACGGTTGACATTTGTCACATGAGAACGGGTCGCTTCTTCGACTCGTTCTTGAGTTCAACAGCTCGGCTGTAGCACGATTTGCCAGCCCCTGTTTTTCCTTCTTCCTACAATATGGGTCTCTTCAAGACCAAAGTTCATTTCTTCCTATCCTCAAAAAGATCCTCCACACAGCATCCCAGACGACATAGACCTTGAGAGAAATAGTTTTCCTCAGAGCCTTCTGTGTGGAGTTAATGTGAAAAACAAAAAAAAACTAAAAAGCGACACAAATACGTCTATAGAATTTTTAGTCTGCGACAGAATGAGATAGAATATTCTGAGAAGGAAAAGGGTTTTAGGGATGGGTAGTAATCTGGGGGTCAGTGTGTCAGGAGTGACAGATGCATGAATCCATCCCCCATTGCGGTGCAAGGCGGTGTTCTGTGAGAGTACGGCTGGAGAAATCAAAGGGATTTCCTCAACCACTCTCTCCCGATCCGGCCTGCCGATACAGCTGGTGGGCAGACGCATCTGCCACCAAGACCTGGATAAACCTCACCCCATTAGCCCGCTAAGTCACCAAATTTAGCGAACCACTTGGGGTGACCTATGGCAGAGGTGTTAGTTATCCAATAAATGGTTCCCGGGGCGGCGGTACCCATACCCGCCTCCCAAATTATACTTTGATATACCTACGAAACGTAACTGGCTATGAGAGCAAGAGAGAAAGAAAATGTGTGCTCGCACCTCTCTCTCTCGCCCCTACAGTAATATACGAAATGTAACTCTCTGTATTTCTATCTTCACTAACTTATATCTCGCTCTCAACTTCCGTTCGCCACTTTTCATAACACTCTCGTCACGCATTCACCAGCTTACTCCCCAAGTGCGTAAAAAAGTTTTTCTTCAATAAATGCAAAAAGGTAGGACTATCTGTCCATCGCCGATTCCGTTCGCTACGGACCGCAATACTCAGTACTAGCATCACCGATGAAAAGAGATAAAGAGAGAAGTTTATGAACAAGTAAGTACCCAGGAGTAGTTTCCATTTGCTTGACGAGCGGACAATAATAATCCTCTGCGCCAGTCGACTGAGTCGAGTCGAGTCTGCGAAGTTTCCCTTTTGTATCATTTCCATTGTAAAAATGCTACAAAACACCACCAACTCTCGTTCTCTGATTTACCTATGTCGTATTCATCAATTTACCGCTTTTCATCTGATGCTAAGTCGACAAGCAACTATTTTTTTATTTAATTTTTATTTTAACTTTATGAGTAAAACCTCAAATTATAATATTTAATTAAATGAAGACAATATGAGCGAAACTCAATCGAAAATCTGATAACAGAAAAATCAGAAAAAGATATTGACACCTCTGGGACCCGAACAGGACCTCTCGCTTTCCGGGCGAACGCGCTAACCACTGCGCCACGGTGTCGATATCCAATTCGGTCATTTTTAACTGTATCATACTTCGAGTATACTATTATCGCCGTTGGCGCCAACAAAACACTGTCAAAAGAAGCGAAGCTAGCCGTCCATAATGTAGTGCTGGTACCTACCCTGCTGTATGGCAGTGAGGCATGGAACTGGCAGAGAAAGGATGAAAGTAGACTGTATGCTGTAGAAATGAGATCGCTGAGACCTACGTGTGGTAAAACCATGTATGATCGTGTGAGAAATGTGGAGATCCGCAAAGAATGCAAGGCTGATGAATAAGATTAAGAAAGGGACGCTCAGATGGTTTGGGCATGTAGAGCGAATGAATGAGGAAAGGAGTGTAAGGAGAATACATGACGCAAATGTGAATGGTAGATGAAGTCGGGAAGACAAGGCACGTCCGAGGAAGATGTGGTACGACCAAGTGAATCAGATATTTGAGTCGGGCGATGTCAAGAGTCAGAATAATAGAAGAGCATGTATGAGACGATGAATGCATGTGAACGAGGCAAGGAGTGTGTGCCAAGATCGAGTTGTTTGGCGGTCCGTCCTCTCTGCCTACCCCTGCGGGGAAACGGCGTGATGGTTAGTTAGTTATAATTTGCGCAATATATTAACAAATGTAAATCAATAACAGAGCCCTTTCCCGGAAGAATGTTATATCCAACAATATTCTTGTTCAGAGAAAAATTGAAAAAACCAAACCAGTTATAATAATAGGATAATTGATAAGTGCAAGCGCTACAGTAAGTTCCCCCTAACACCATGCGAGCGAAGCCGCGGGGAAAAGCCAGTTTAAATAATTTATTTATTTATTTATATACGCCTATTTAGGCTTTTACATATATATATATATATATAACAATATTTATGAATTATACTTATAAATAGTGCAGGAAATAACTATTTAAGACAATTGCACAAAAATAATTATAAAGTAACAACATTATTGAATTAGATCCACACAGTATGTAGGTACCAAATATTTAGAAAAAATATTTAAAATATAAAAATCCAAAATAGCTTTTTTCTTTATGCAGACAAAATACAAATAAATAGCTTTATCAAGGTATTCCCATACTTGATAAAAAAAACTTCAATAAAGTATGCTTATATATTGAAATTGATGTACTAAATATATCAACAACATCGGAGTATTTGTTTCCTAGCTGTTGAATCCGTCGCATAGGAGTGTAATATTGCGATGTTGAAGTAGAGTTGTCACAATAATAAGGTAGGTACTGTCTTGTAACTGACCTGCCTGGAGTGTGAAAAGAGATCACATACAATAAATCAGGGGTATCAAACATTGAATTTACGATTTTATATAAACAGGTTAAATCGGAAATGATTCTACGATCAGATAATTTTATTAAATTTAATGAACAAAGTACATTATCGTAATTTAGGCATTCTCTAGGAATGCCCATTTTAAAATTTCCATATCTTAAAAATTTATTTTGGATTCTTTCAATCGCATATGAATGAACCTCATAATTTGGGGACCAAACCGTGGAATTATATTCTATTTGACTCCTTACTAGTGACATATATAATGTTTTTACAGTATTGACATTATTGAAATCACTGGATACCCTTAAAATAAATCCCAACATTTTCAAAGCTTTATTGGTTATTATTTCTATATGCTTGATAAAGTTGAGTTTCATGTCAAAACAAATACCTAAGTCATTAATTTCCGAGACAGATACTAACGACATATTGTTAATGGAATAATCGAAAAATATTGGATTCTTTATTCGATAAAACCTCATAGTTTGACATTTGCTTATGTTAAGTTGCAAGCGGTTATCATGACACCATATAATAAATCTCAACAAGTTATTCGACAATATATGGCAATCATCAATGTTTCTGATTGCTTTGAATAATTTCAGGTCGTCTGCAAACATTAATACTTGAACATCATTGAAAATATATAACACATCATTAACAAATAATAAAAACAGAATTGGACCTAAATGTGACCCCTGGGGAACACCACTCGTAGCAGTGAAATTATATGAAAATGTACCATCAATTTTAACAGCCAGTAATCTGTTGATCAAGTAACTGTTATAAATATCAGGATATCAGGACTTGAAAGAGGCGAGTACTCGTATGAAGAAATTGAACAAACTTTAAACATTTCTTCTTTAGAAAAACGTAGAAACGACACTGATCTAATTTGCATATTCAAAATTATCAACAGTATTACTGACACGCCTGCTTTGTTACAACTCATCCAGTTTAACATGTCTTCCCGTAAACTCCGAAATAATGAATTGCTGTTCCTAAATCAACATTCTACTCATTATGGATATCATTCTCCTTTATCCAGAATGTCGAGACTTGTTAACGCAAGTCAAAGCATTGAATTTTTTGGTGTTAGCCTAAATGACTTTCGGCACTCGATACGAAATGTATAATTTTTAAAGTCTTTTAAATCCATCTTCAAGCTTTGACTTGTAGTCTTCTATATGTTCTTTATATTATAATTCGTCAATGCTCTTCATTTATATGTACTTTCCTTTCATTGTCATCTCTTTTTTTTTATTCGCACCAGGTAGGCATTCTCTCAGCAATACATCATTTCACTAATTTATACCTATTTGTGTTTTTTTTAAAGTGAAACTTCTTAGGCAGCATTAGACTGATTTGAAATTCGAATGAAACGGAAACCACGTGACGAAAATGTGTTATTTGTGTCCGCGTTTCTAAGATAATGCGGTAATTTCACGCATCGGGTTGTCCCTTGGATAGCACAGTGGGCAAGGCGCTCGTCGAGTTTGAGCGGTCGGGAAAACAGACATCAAGCGAACGGAGGTTCGAATCCTACGAATTCCAGAAAAAATAAACTTTTTAACTTTTATAAATCAATATCCAATCTTCAAACCACTTCATAATGAACTGTGGCGAAAGAAAACAAAATCTAGCGACTCCAAAGAAAAACCCACAAATATTAATATATTTTGTTATGTTAATGGACTATTTGTCCGTAAATAAATAAATATAAAAACCCGGGTAGAAAGAGAATTTAAATATTGCAAACAGACCATGTCTGTATACCAACAGATCTACAGCCAGGACAGATGGTTTTATTTGAAAACGCTTGTATTTTCACTTGTCAATGAGTGTTAGACATAGAGTTGTTACATGTCGGCGTTTCCCTTCCAGCTCAGATGGCATCAGAAGCCGACGAAGTTGCCATAAATCTAGCCGAAATTTGCTGTAAATATGCTTGCTGTAGCCGATTGGTAAATATACGTATATCTGTAATCGTGCGGCCGCGTGTCGAGGCCTGGGTAGTGTACAACTCAGTTTGGGAGTATAAATAGCCAGCATAATGTTGAATGTTTTAACATAGTTCCACATAATGCGCATTCGGAGACCATTAGACCGCCATACGCCTAACCGCCTGCAGCGTCGAATCGACCTGGACCAATTCTGGATGCTGTAAACAGTATTGTGTGCATTGGATTATTTCATCATCGTCTCTACTCTCAAGGCGAACATCTCTAATGGAGATGGATCTATTTGGATACAAGCGCACTGACTTTTTAAATCTTGGCTTAAAAGCGTGGGTTTTCATTATCTTTTCTTCGATATTTTAAACCGAACAAGACCCCCAACTGCCTGGACCCAATGAAACTTCTATTCATTTATTTGTTATACCTCGCAAGAGCGCCGCTGTGTGTACAGTGTAAAGACTGGGGGATTACATAGCCACCTGAAGATCTGGGTTGTTGTCAAGGTAAGGGATTTATTAATGCGGAAATTTATAATATTGGTATTATGAAGAAAAGGAAAGGAGAAGAAATGAAAGGAAAAGCAGACGCTGGTAGGGTGTTTCAGCGTTCTTCCGCGTTCCACGGCGTTCCGGGGCATTCCAGGGCGTTTCAGAACGTTCCAGAGCTTTTCAGGGCGTTCCAGAGCATTCCAGGGCGTTTCAGGGCCTCCCACGGAGTCCTAAAGCGTTCCAGGGCGTCTCAGGGCGTCCTAAGGCATTCCAATGCGTTCTGGGGCATTCCAGGGCGTTTCAGAACGTTCCAGAGTATTTCAGATCATTCTAAGGCATCCCAAGGTGTGCCAAAGCGTTTTAGGGCGTTCCAGGGCATGCCAGGGCATTCAAAGGCATTCCAGGACGTCCCAAGGAGTTTACAATAACATAAAAATGATCCGTTGTTGGTGTTCTGCTCGTGTCCGTCGAGTTTCGCGTAACTCCTTCGTGCAGACTCCACCGAAATATCTCCTAAAAGTCTATCGCAATCCCATTTGAGGGATATTGTGCAGGTGAAAAAAGTGGGAAAGGAAGGGAACATTGAAACAGATGGTTGAGAAGTAGGTATCTGAGAGTCTAGCACAGTGAAATCGATAAATTTACAATATCGGATCGATAGGAGTAACTACCGATGGTTTTATACAGATTAAAGCATTGTCTGATATCAACAGGGTAAAGGTAATAATTCGATATACGATGGCAACATTGGCGGGTCTGTCTGGATTTAAATAAATGCACAATTTCGAGTTGAAATACTATCTTTGATATACATTGGCACCTCGCGTGTACTTTTTGACATTAAACAGGATTTAATTAGTTGATGAGGTCTTTAGTCATATTTGAACCACTATCGCTTCTCCAAGATCGAACCAAATAAATTGAGAATTGAATTAAGTTTACGGTTCGCGTAAATGATTTCTTTCAATTCTAAGAGCTTCGTTTGTTCAGCTTCATTCATTAACAAGCCAGTTATTTTGCATAAAGAACGACAATATTCAAAAAGTTGTGTATATTGACAGCTTGACATTCAGGATTCCGCGCTAAAACTGGCGATGGGGTCGTCCATGAATTAATCACGTGACAATATTTTACAATTGTTTTTTAGCAACTTTTTAACCCCCTCCCCCCCCCCCCGTGGTGATATGTGTTGAGGTTTTAGACCACTCCCCCCCCCCCAAACCCAAAATAAAATATTGAAATTTTCAGAATATTGTTTTAAAGCAAAACATACGCGTTAACGATGTACGCATGTATTCGGCTTCAAAATCACAGACTTACTGGTGACTGGCGAGCCGAGCGGTTATCGCAACGCGCAGGGAAATCGTTGCCTGGCAACGGTGAGCCGAGCGGTTGTCGCAACGCGCGGGGAAATCGTTGCTTGGCAACGGTGAGTCAAGGCCATGCACCGCTGTTTGGTTTAGAAATCGTACGTTCAACGAAAAATAAATACACGCGATATTTTATTAAATCCCCCCCCCCCCTTGTGATATTTCGTGATTTTTTTCCGAACCCCTCCCCCCTTTCACTGATTAATGAACGACCCCTATAGTGCAAAATATTTTTACTCTTTTTACACTTATAATGTGGGTTTCAAAGCTGTGTGGGATGTCATACAAATCATCGTGGTCCAAATTTGTGCATTTTATCAACAACAACAAAAAACCAGTCACACTTAGGATCAGTTGTTTTTTTTACAGAACTTGACAAATTCATCAAATTTCAAAAAATATTCAAGTACTGTTAAACAACTGGCCAATCATTGCTACGCGGATGACAGTACAGTCCATGATAGCTTTTTGTTTGACAAACCTCCAAAGGGCTCACAAACCCCAATGGCTTGGAGGGCTTTGAAACAAAGAATGGACGGTTACCTCGAGAGTGTTTCCTCTTGGGGTAAGAATAACCTCGTCGAATTTAATGTTTCAAAGACCCAATCATGTCTGATCACGTCTAAAAGGGATCGAAATGATAATCTAGTCTCCTTCAACGGAAGCATTCTCCCGAACAGGCCTTCCATTGATATGCTTGGTGTAACTCTAAGTGACCAGCTCAGGTACGGGGGCTCCATCGAGGCCAGAGTTAAGTTAGCCTCTCAGAAACTGGGCATACTGTACAGGGCACGCAGATACTTTAATAGTACACAACTGCTAGCCCTGTACAAATCGCAAGTGTGCCCCAAGGTTGAATTTGGCAGCCACCTCTGGTCTGGAGCCCCAAAATACCTGAAAAAACCCTTGACTCCGTGCAGAAACGGGCGGTCCGTTTGATAGATTCTCCTAATTTAACTAACGGATTGCAATCTTTAGAGCACAGGCGCCAGGTGGGAATGCTGTCCTTGTTCTACCGGTATTACAATGGAAGATGCTCCGAGGAACTAGCGTCATTGATCCCCTCGGCACCGGTGCATAGTCGGGAAACACGCCAAACGCGCGCTCAACATTTGTACACGGTTGACATTAGTCACATGAGAACGGGTCGTTTCTACGACTCGTTCTTGAGTTCAACAGCTCGGCTGTGGAACGATTTGCCGGCCTCTGTGTTTCCTCCCTTCTACAATATGGGTCTCTTCAAGACCCATGTTCACTCCTTCCTCTCCTCAAAAACACCCTCCACACAGCATCCTCAAAGATGACATAGGCCCTGAGGGAAATTATTTTTTCCTCAGGGCCTCCTGTGCGGAGTTAATGTAAAAAAAAAAAAAATCATTTTAAAAAAACTCTTCTAGGCACGCCTCATTGTTATAAGTAAAAACAAAATGTTGAAAATTGGCAGGAATCAGTGATGGAAGTAGAACGCGAAAAATTGGCATCGAAAATCGGCGGACAGTAAATTCTAAATGGTTTTAACATTATTTGCTAGGAGCATTAATTCTATTTACAAAACAAGTTCATCTGCCCGTGGCATATTCAATATACCTTGTTTCTGTGAACAGTTGAAAGATAAACTCAACAATTATTTTAGCAAGCGATCGGCTTTCGCGCATGTGTTCGTAAACGCGTTTGGAAATTTGGGATGTGGTCAAATAATATTTAGGTACTAGCTAACTAGGGGTACCACGCCGGGTACTCGATAGGAATAAATAAATACCATCAAAACAACAAAAGGTGCTTTCAAACCCACAACAATTCCCAACATACTGCCGGAGGTCCTTGATCTCTATATGCAGTTCGCGAGTGAAGCCTCGGAAAGGAAATCAACGTATAACGCGCGACGTTATAATCAATATTTATTTATTTATTTAAGGAACATTAACAGTCTTAGTAATACAATAAACTTAAGAGGATGATAAAAAAACAGACCAATTATTAATGTTCACAGATAGGTATTTAGAAACAAGACTAACTGAATATAAACTAGAATATTTAAAAAAATAATAAGAGTACAAATGTGAATTCAACAAATGGTAAACTAATACACAACATTAAAATAAGTGTGATTATAACTGAAATAGACTGCAAAATAGGGATTTGGGTTGGGAAGGGTAAGGGGAGGAGAGGGATAAGGGAAAGTTGCCACGCAAGTAATATAAAAATATTAGATACAATTAATTCATGTAATTGATATAAATATGTAGAATCATTTTCTCGGTTTAACCCGCGTAACGTAGTCCTTAAATAATAAAAATAATAATGATAATAGCCTTTATTCAGACGGTAAATTACATTACATTATTTACAATAAACTTTTCACATTTATACACTTATCATGCGTCGACTTCCTGTCTGTATGTAACTAGTTGACAAAGACCTCCTCCAACTGTCGCCATTTCTCTCTATCATTAGCTACTCTTGTCCATGTACCACCTGCTATGGCTTTGATGTCGTCAACCCACCGTCTAAATGGTCTACCTCGTTTTCTCTTCTTGTCACTTGTGAACCAATTCGTGACTAATTTTGACCATTTTTTACTTCCTCTGATTGTGTGGCCTGACCACTTCCACTTTAGCTTTTTTTATTGTTTTTATGGCATCTTTTGTTCTTGTTTGTTTCTTAACGGTTGTAATTTTTATTCTATCGGACAGTCTTTTCCCTAATAAAATTAAGCTACTTCTTTCCATGGAGTCTTGGCATGTTTCGAGCTTCTTTTGTGAGTGCCCAAGTTTGGCAATCATCAGTAAGTACAGGAAGTATGCAGGTATCAAAAAGTTTCCGTTTGATAGTTATCCTGGTTTCATTGTTTTTCATTATTTCTTTCAAACCCCAATATTGTTTCCAAGCATTTCCAATACGTCTGCCTATTTCTTTTGTGGTTAAATCTAAAGGAGAAATGATTTGACCTAAGTAGACATATTCATCCACGTAGTTGATCAGATTGTTATTGATCCTGATACGTTCTTGCTTCCCGTTTGTCATTGCTTTGGTCTTTTCTGTGTTCATGACTAATCCCACCTTTCTTCGTTCTCTATTCTAGTTCATTCAACATCATCAGGCTTAAAAGAACTGTTTAACTCCTGACGTTTCCTGACTTTTGTACTCCGTCCTATATATAATAAGAATTGATAAGCACTCACTTAGGTCTTGATTTCTGGACCAAACCGACACGCGAAAGCGATCAGTTTGAGGCAAAACTCTAGACATAAGACCTCTGAAGATGGACAGTGAGATAACGTTAAGCGGGTAAACCGAGAAAATTATTCTACATCTTACACCCGTGAAAACCTTAATCATAACTATATATAATATTATATATAAAAGAGAGTGTATGAAAGTGTGCGTCAGTATTCAAGAAGAATAGGTTGAATGATGAGTGATAGTTTGTATGTTCTGATATTGACAGTTTGAATGTTAATAGAGTATAAAGGAAGAAATTGGTATTAAAAATAAGTCAATGTCAATAAATGATGTCACACTAGCATCACTAGTTAGCCTTAAATCAGCTGCTGACTAATAAATTTTATTATTTGATAGAACCATTTTAAAACAAAGAGCTTCAACATCGATTGAGAACACACTGGACGGGAGTTTAAAGTAACAAACATAAAAATGGATAAAACAGTGAATATTTCAAAAATACACAAGAAGAAGAAGCTAATTGGATTGCCGCAGTTCGACGACACGTAAACCAACATGTCTGTGGTGTAAATGAACCCAAAAAGTGTAGTAAAAAAGTGCAACGAAATTCCTGGAAAGATTGGGTTGAAACAGAAATCTAAACAAAACCAAATACAAAGGATTTAGTAAAAAATTAAGCTAAATGTAATCCATTTTTGCAAGTGTCTTCAAAAAACGCAACAGTGCCTTCTTGACTGTAAAGAGTTTGACAATAACGTGGTAATAATAGTTTTAAAGAATTTAAGGGTATACTTTAAACTACCTTGTGCTCATTTTAAAGACATTGTGACCCATTTAAAAAGCAATCGCCTTGTAAACCCTGTGCCTATAAGTGCTAAATTTAATAGATTTAAACAATTATAACAAGTAAAGACTGAAATCGCCACCCTTCAATAAAATTAGGTTGATCTAGACGTAACTGTTATTTAAGATGTGTCGTTTAGAATGAAACGATGATGAGGACTTAGGCCAAAACTGAAGTTGGTCTCAGCAGATGGTGTGTCGCCTCCTCCCGCTGAAGGACGGTTGTTGGACTGTTGGTCTCGTGCTGTGTGTCGTGGTGGCGGGGTCGATATGTTGGCTTCTGGTTCGGCCCCACCAGAAGCAGATCGTCCCACCACCGTCGCTTTAAGATGTTGGACGTATTCCGTGGCCTGAAGAACTTGATCAAAGTCAGCTACGTCCACATCGACGCCCCTGTCTTCCGGCTGCATTACTCCATCACCGTCATCATCCTCATTGCCTTCAGTCTCATCGTCACCACCAGGCAGTATGTCGGAAACCCAATTGATTGTATCCACACCAAGGATATACCAGAAGACGTTTTTAATACTTATTGTTGGATCCATTCTACCTATACGCTGAAGAGCTTCTTTAATAAGAAGGTCGGATTTGAAGTACCTTACCCTGGAATTGGAAATAGCAAAGATAAACAAGGAAACGAGGACCTAAGCGACAGGAAAATCTACAAGTACTACCAGTGGGTGTGTTTCTGCCTGTTTTTCCAGGTGAGTTTTACATTTTATTGCATTGTAAAATAAATCTAGTCCATGTCATGTTCCTGATAAAACGGCAGTTGCGGCAAGATTGAAATTATTGAAGGTTATTCTACTGGTTAAATATTCTTTGTTCGCATTTACTTTCTGCGATGGGTGTAGAAATATTTATTCCTTCCAGCGCGCTCAAGTCTGACTTGTATATTTATATCGAGCAGACAGACCCAAACAATATCGACAAAAATCGATTAATTTTATTGTTTTCAGTAATAACAGTCGAATCAGAATTAATTCACCTCGTTGCTTAGCCGCAAAATTTCATTTGAATCGTCTTAGTCAAAATGTTAACCTGATAGGCAATACACGTGACAAAATATAATCATTGTACTAATGAAATAGTTACGACATTTTTATCGAATAATTAATGGAAGATAACACTTAAGGTGTTATTTACAGTTAGAATTTTCAAAGATCGATTTTTTTTAATTTCATTTTCGAAATTTGCAAATATTTAAGTACACACACAGAAAATTTCAGTCAATCAGACGATTATTTTCGAAGTTACACGCATATTTGTAAAGTCATGTAAGGGCTTTTTTACTCTACGTAAAGTGCTTTTGAAACTTTGAGCGTGTTATTCTCAAATTTAAAATTGGTAAGATTTCTTGGAAACTGCTTAACCGATCAGTCTCAAATTTTAACACAAGCTTCAAGTATATTTTTTAGTAATTAATCGAAGGTTTTTCTCACCGATAATTTTTTTCATAGACCGATAATTTTTTTTATAAAAATTCTCTTTAGGAAAAAATCTTGAAAAATCGCTTTTTTTGGGTCTCCTGATGGTATTCAAATGCCTCTGATTTGGATTCCTGGACATGTTGGCATAGTAGGTAATGATATTGCGGATTCCTTGGCAAAACAAGGAGCGTCTAACCCTATTGTTACCCTCGTAAACCATATCCCCTATCTGATCCTTTTTTTTCCATCATCAAAAATAGATCCCGCAGAGTATTGGAACATTGCTAGTCAATCCAAGGGAGCCTGCTAAGCCTCAATACAAAGGACTATCCCATCAAAATCGTGGTTTCGAAAATTCCCCCATTTTTCCAAAATAGAAATTTCTGCTTTAATTCGAATGAGAATCGGATATTGTTCCGTTCCTTCTCACTTGTTTAAAATTCACGTCCTTGACTCCCCAGATTGTGCATTATGTGGTCTAGATGTGGGAACTTTAGATCACATTTTTTTGGTTATCCCTCTCTAAATAAATATCCTCTTTTCTATCAAGCGTTATATAAAATTACTTTCCCTCCATTTAATATCTCATCTCTTCTAAGTCTGAACTCGACTCCAATCTTCTATATAATTCTGAAATTTGCACATTTAAGTAAAATAACTAAGGGAGTACAAGAAGGCGCTGCAAAAAAGCGCAATACCTTTGCACGATGATGTCGTTTCGGCATGCCGCCTAAGTCCCCAAAACCCTTCTGGACAGAAGGAGAAAGACTCCTCCATCCACCTCTCACTCCAAAAGATACGTGGAAGCTTGAGTGGCAATCGGCCAAGGTGAAAAATGCCCATCCCGTACAAGACCCCACTGAGAGACAGCCTGGGTTCTCATTGCCTCGCAAACTCTGGTCCGCCATCAACAGGATAAGGTGCTCCCATAGCCGTAGTGCCCATATGATGTTTAAATGGGGCCTTAGAGTCGGAGACGTGTGAATGCTGTGAGGTGCAAACCACCAAACATGTGGTCAACGAATGCCCGCTCTATTCATTGCCCGGCGGGATTGATGAGGTCCACAGGGCAACGCCTGAGGCCCTAGACTGGCTGGCAGACCTAGATGTCCCCCTCTCACCCCCCACCATACGAAAGAAGAAGAAGAAGTAAAATTAATGTATAAATTGACCTTTCCTTTTTTTGTAATTAAAAATGGTGGCCTAAAACACCCTTGAAAGGTGAAAGTCAGAAATAATTGAAAATAAAACCTGCCAGTGAATTGTGGAAATTTTATAATCTCCTATAGGATTCAAAGTACTTTTTGTAATTGTTCGCCATTCAGTCCATTTTCTGCACTTCATATATAACATTACGCATACTTAGACTGACTCATCGTTCTTCTCGTACTCTTATACAACTTGTTTAATTGTTGCGTGGACCATTAGCAGTTGACAAAAGCTGCGAGCGTCACTGGCCATTTGTTCTCCCGTGAGATAAAACGGATCGTGATCCGCGTGACACTTTACAGTTCACAAGTTGTCGCGGTGAGTAACCGCTTCCTCAGTCCGAATTGGCTCCAGGCCAGTCCTATCCACAATGGTGTGACCACTGACTAGAGACCAGCTGGGCTGGGGCCTTTAGCCACGGTGATCTCGTTACCTCTGTGATTCAGAGCGGTTAATCAATTCGGGCTGCAACCCAATAAGACAAGGAACAATGCAAATATTTATTAATAAATTAACATATAACTTACTCGCCGCTCTTATTTTAATGTGGGTTGTGGTGTCATTTCCTCGAAGCTTTTGTTAGATGCGTCTGAATTTGTGCAGGCAGTCATATAGCTGTTGTACGAAACAATTCAGTGGGATTCATTCTGAGAAATTAAAGGTTTTTCTTTCACTTACACTCTGTGGTTGCGCAAATCAATTCGTTCGCAGGCGGGTGCGGTGCGAATCTAAAACAACAATTACTGAAAAACTACTCAAAGGAAAAGGAAAGGATAGGTATAGCCAAAACTTATCGAGTTCACTAGACATTTGCCGCTGGTTCTGTGGTCCTTTTAACTATTCTCCTATTGTCTTTATCATAATTCACTTATAGTAGTAAACACGATTACTTCTGCAGCCGCGGCGGGTGTAATAATAAGTTCCCAAATTGAATCAAGTAAGATGCACAAAATTTTACTGAACTCGAAACGGGTGCATTTTCAACAAGTCAAATAAAAACAAGTGAATGCGGAAATCGAACGTTTTCTTTCGTTTTGTCTTGGCGTGGGATGGGTAGGTACTTGTGGAAAGGTAGACAGGTAGGTACTTGGGTAAAGGAACTGGGCAAAGGAATAAGCAATTTTCCAGTACTAAATCAAACAAAAAAGAACATTGATTGGCGCAAACACTCTGTATTGTCTCACACACTTCATGTTGTATTAATCGTCTCACATATCCCCCACCAATGGACTTCAATGTTAAAATTTTTGTTAGTCGATGATGCTGATGTTATCTCTAGTTATACTATCGCGATCTCTGCTACGAGTCGCGCGCAGGTCCAAGCCAATCTAATTGAAAACTATTGTAAAAAAAATGAGAATTTTAATTATTCGATCGAAAAGATTTGATACATTTTTTTACGAAGAATGCCTAAACAGCCCCCGAACGTAATTCTTTTTGGGGAAACGGTGGTTTAATACATTAAAGAAAAATTAAAATCGGCAGATAGATCAATATAGCAGCATACTACCTCATGTTACCCATTATCATAAGACAATAAATTACTCATCTGCAAGACGACCATAAGGCCGGGCTTCCCATGTGGGGTCATGCAGCCCACACTCAAAGACATTCAATTAGCGTTGAATGCGCCAAAGTGGACCAGGGTTACAACTCTCTTTAAAGACACGAGTATTTCTCTGATAAAGGAGTTAATTGTTTCACTATCGGAAAAAAAGCCAACCATTAACTTTCTCATTCAATATAGCGAGAATGAACTTACCAAATACAAAAGACCTTAAGTAATATATTATAATAAAAACAAATATAAAACTTTTTTCCACGTTAAGTTTTTGACCGTAACCGGTTTCAGCTCGCTAGAGTCATCTTCAGACTGGTACAAATTATTCTTAGGCCCTCCGTTCATGGAGATACTTACAAACTACGTGATTGTGACACAACCACAAGTACCCTGAAGATGTACTACTTTTTAAAGCTGGTTTCCGTACACGGCGCTACCCGAATTATACTGAACTTGATCATTTTTCACGTGCAGCCGTGGAGTTAACACGATGTCGAACGATGTCAAATGACTTTTTTTTCAACATTAATCTATGCCTTCTTCACTAAATCCTTTCTTGCGTATTCTGGTAATGTAAAGTTATGTAAACACGCATTTTTTTCACTTCAAAAAAATCTAACATTACTTTCATGTTCAGACGCCATTTCTGTCAAACGTCAAACGAAAGTAGTAGACACGAATGCTGCAACGCGTAGCGCGCTACCGGCACCGTCGTTAGCGCGCTACCGAATTCAACCTGACATCCGTCGCGTAGCGCCGTGTACGAACACCAGCAAAATTGTATGGCGGGTACCCACGAGCGGTGCACGTGCTACGCGCATCAGGCTCGAATAGCTTGTAAGTAGCTCCATGTACGGAAGCGCTAAGTCTACGGTTTATATACACAACATATGAGGGAGGGGAAACGGGGTGGTCTAAATGATTTTAATCAATTATATTAACTAGTGGTCGCCCAATGGTCGAAATTCGACCATAATTGTAAGGTTTTTTTTATGTTTGACATTCAGTAAGACCATAGACAAATAATATTAAAGACAAACAATATTAATCTAGTCTCAATTTGACCATAGAGTTTAACAATAAACAATAGAGTAAAGACGCGTGTGTGTGTGTGGCAAATACATGGTAGTGTGTGTAATGTTTTTATTATTGATTTAATGTATTTTTATGCATAATTTTAAAAAAATATTAGCATTCTGCACTCCTCCTCTATATAAACTATAAGTGTGCGAAATTTCATACTCCTCCGTCGGCGCAATTTTCGTAAAAAGGGGTACAAAGTTTTGGCTTCACATATTAATATATTGATTACATTTGTTACTAAGTCGTTTTAAACTGTCGAATTTCTAAATATTTTGGTAATTCCAGTGGGCTTATTACCTTGGGTTTGTAGCTCACTTCAACATTGTTCAGGAAAAACCTTACAAGTAATAATTCATATTACTTGATTATTTTCAAGACAGATGTATTCTAATTGCAGTAATTGAAGCATGATAATATTTCTAAGCGATCAATTTTTTAAACCAAAACACATGGTTTTACATTAATTTGCAAGGCTTCATCTTAAATGTTTTTGTCGACTCTCCATAACAGGCCACCTGACTAAGAAAGTTGGCAAGGAAAGCAAACAGTAAAAAATTAACACAGAAGAAAGATTGGAGTTCATGATACCAAGAACACTCTAACACTTCTTTGAAATAACAGACGTCTTCTATAGTTGAAGCGGACCGAACCCATAACTATATCTTTTGATATCCGATACTAACTTCTCTTTTGAAACATGAAGAATCTCCATGACTAATAAATATTCTTGAAACTTTGACAGCTTTAAAATCAGATAATATTCATAGTTAATCTACTCATCATCGCAGAGATATTCAGAGAGGGTGGACCGCCAAACAACTCGGTCTAGGAAAACACTCCTTGATTAAGCTGCCGCTACCCGAATTTCTACTGATTTCTTGCATATCTCAAACATTCGAAGTTTTTAAGCTCTTAAAAAAATAAGTTATTTTTTAAGATAAAATCTATACATTCCCCACGCTAAAACGCAAATTATATGAAATTCTCTGGATAGAAAAAAATCGCAAAGTGTACTCCAAAAATGTTTATTTCCACGACTGTCTCCATTATTTAACAAGTTATATGTATGAAAAAATCACAGTGTTTCTTTCAAAGTTGTTTTAGACAACCCCCATGAGATTTTTGCTCTATTCTAAACGAGTCGTGTTTTATTAAACATTTTCACAATTTTCGCTTCAATTTTATCGTTTGAAATATAAGCACGCTCTCTCCAATATTTGTAATTGATTTGTAAACGCCCAATAGGGCGTCAATAAATAAATAACAGTGGTGCCCAACCAATTGAAATTAAAAAACATAAAATAACAAACTTATTTTTTTTGTACGCAAGATTTATTGACTGCTCACTGAACTATTAGTTATAGAGAACCGTTCCTACAGGCACAGGTGACATCTGCTTATTGAGAGTCGACAGATTTAGTACTTTTTAACGACGCCCATTCTATCTCAGAGAAACTGTCAAACTAAAATAAATTAGAATAAGTAATACAGGAGTGCCAACAATCAATAAAAACTCAAATGGGACAGAACTTGTTCGTGCTAATAGGTTTATGGAGACATTAAAGTTTCGTGGGACGTTTATAGTTATGCTTTTTAAAAGTGTTAATTAAATTTTATATGAATGAGTCAAATATTTTGAAGACGTAAAAATCTTGCGGTTAGTTTTCTGTCAAATTAGTTCCTATTATTTTTAAGTGTTTCTTTTTATGTTATACGAAAACTTATGACATGTTGTGAGGAACTGAGGCATGTCTATCGTTGGTAACATTTGTATTATGTAAGTATTTTACACTATGGCGCCGCTTCCCCATCAAAAAGAAAAAGATGGAGAGATATATAATAACGAATGTTGGACAGAGCGTGCCAATATTTTAAATGATAAAATTGAAGCGAAAATTGTGAAAATGTTTAATAAAACATGACTCGTTTAAAATAGAGCAAAAATCTCGTGGAAGGCATCTTAAGTATCATTTAAAAAAACATTGTGAATTTTTTCACAACTTTAACTTGTAAAATATAGAAACAGGCGTGTTTTAATAATTTTCGGAGCATACTTTGCGATTTTTTTCAATCGAGGGAATTTTATATAATTTGCGTTTCGGCGTGGAAAGTATCTGGATATTATCTTCAAAAATAGCATATATTTTTTAAGAGCTTAAAAACTTCAAATGTTTAAGGAAGATATGTAAGAAATCGGTAGATATTCGGGTAGCGGCGGCTTAATTCCACGCAGGAGACCCCGAGGAAAATAATCCTCCTCAGGGCCTATATCAATTTGGGAGGCGGATACCATTTATTAGATAACCAACGCCTCTGCCATAGGTCACCCCAAGTGGTTTGTTACGTTTAGTGACTTAACAGGGGTGCCCGGTGAGGGTGAGGTTTTTCGGGGTATTAGCAGCGGATGCGTCTGTCCACCAGCTGAATGACAGGACGGATCGGGAGAGAACGGTTTTTTTTTTACATGAATACCGCACAGGAGTCCGAACTGCTCCCGTCTGGAGCCAGTGAGACTTTGACATACCAATTGGATATGGTGTGAGGCTGAAGGTAGTGGGGAGGGGAAGGAGATGGGGTAGAGGAAGGTGGGAAGTACCTGGCTATTCAGATCTGGTCACCAAACACGGCTAAAGCCATTTCAAGCAACGTTTCAATTTTGAATGGATAAATTCTGGTGGTCTTACACCAGGGCGATACTGACATCTCGGCCCTGCACCGCAACGGGAGGGATGGATTGATACGTCCTACCCATACCTAATACAAAAGGATATTAGGGGTGGGTAGGAATCTGGGGGTCTGAGTGTCCAGGAGTGACGGACGTATGAATCCATCCCTCCCACTGCAGCCCAAAGCGATACTCCGAGAGAGTACTGCTGGAGAAGTCTCTCCCTCAAGAAAGGAACTCCCTCAACTATACTCTCTCGATCCGGCCTGCCATGCAGCTGCAATGGTGGGCAGACGCATCCGCCAAGACTCGGACAAACCTCACCCATAAATCCGGGCACCCTTGCTAAGTCACCACGTAAATCAAACCTAGCGAACCACTTGGGGTGACCTATGGCATATTGTTCCCGGAGCGACGGTACTCACACGTCTCCCAAATTGTTAGTGTATTAGAGCTAGTAAATGATAGATATCTTCTTCAAACACAGCAAACTTATTTTGTGGCACCATTTTAATTCAAAATTAATAATATACGTACTTTTTACCATTTTCGTTGTTTATTTATTTATTTAAACATAAACAGTTTTAGTAATGTAATAAACATGAGAGGATGATAAAAAAACAGACCAAATATTAATGTTCACAGATAGGTATTTAGAAACAAGACTTACTAAAACAAATTCTTACGTTTTCTAAATTTCAAAATGGGGATTCCAACAATAATGTTGAACTACAACACTCTGTTAAATAATATGAATATGCTTAAATTGTCAGACAGAAGAATTTTCACTGACCTGGTATTTCTATATAAAATTCTACATGATTTAGTTGATAGTTCGGTATTGCTTGAATTGATAAGCTTCCAGATTCCACAACGTAATACAAGAAGTCAGGAATTATTTCAGTGCAGAAATTCTGGGACTAACTACCATATGTATTCCTCTTTACCCAGAATACTAATGGAAGGAAACAATTACACCAAGTCCGTGGACATCTTCAGTTTATCTTTAAACAAATATAAAATATTGTTACTGAAGCAGTTCAGTTATGTACAATAAATATTGTATTTATTACCATTAATATGTAAAAGCCCTGAAAAAGGGCGTTGATCAATAAATAAATAAATAAATGTAAACTAGAATATTTAAGAAAAATTAAGAAAAAAAACAGACAGCAATTAAAAAAGATAATAATAATAGTACAAATCTGAATTCAACAAATTGTTTACAAAACCAACGTGTTTCGTGAGCTAAGCTCACTTCTTCAGTTACTAGCTCACTTACTCAAGTTAGTAAACCCTGAAGAAGTGAGCTTAGCCCACGAAACATGTCGGTTTTTTAAAAATAAAAGTGCTAAAAACTTAGTTAATTATTAATTTTGAAATGATAGATCTACTTATAAATGATTTAAATTTAATATTTTATAAGAAAAAATCTCTTTTGATAACTTTTGAAGGTTATTCCCATCAACGTAATATATCATTGAAGAAGATAACGCTTATAATCTAAATGAAAATATGAAAGAGAACAAGACGCAGAAAAATAGAAAAAGACAATGGTCGCAACTGGGACTCGAACCCTGACCTCTCGTCTAACCGGGACGTGCGCGTTAACCAATTTCGCTATTGCCACCTTCTGTCAAACCGTCACATTTGTCAATCTCATATTTCAAATATTTTAGAATCAACAATATTATCTTCAACTAGTTCTTTTTTTTCCATAATTTTAATTTTGTTGAGATTATGTATGTAATGTATGAGACAATGTATGAATGTGAACGAAGCAAGGAGTCTGTGCCAAGATCGAGTTGTTTGGCGGTCCGTCCTCTCTGCCTACCCCTGCGGGGAAACGGCGTGATGGTTAGTTAGTTAGTCAGTTAATTTTGTTGATTCTAAAATGTTTGAAATATGACGGTTTGACAGAAGGTGGCAATAGCGAAATTGGTTAACGCGCACGTCCCGGTTAGACGAGAGGTCTGGGTTCGAGTCCCAGTTGCGATCATTGTCTTTTTCTATTTTTCTGTGTCTTGTTCTCTTTCATGTTTTCATTTAGATTTTAAGTGTTATCTTCTTCTTCAATGATTTAAATTTAGCTCCCATGATGTGTGTGAGATACAATATAAAAATACAATCCGATTTATGGATTACTGGTTGTAAAATAATTTTAGATACTTGAATCATGCTTTTTATCATGTAGAAAATTGGTATTCGGTCTTCGTTATTACTGGCAATTTTGAAGTGGTCTATTTGTGTATCGATTCTTTATTTTCAACTGGATCCAGCCAGTCAATTGTTTATTTTGATGATTGGGAGAAGGCGTACTCTCTTTTTATAAAGAAGTCGGACGTATGTAGGACCAGTTGTTTCTTGTAAACAGGCAAATTGTTTACTCGGAGTGTCCAAGTGAACGAAAATTGTCCATACCTTTTCACCAGTGCCGTGTTCTTCAAAAAGAAGATTCAGAAATAAAATGGCATATCCGGACCACTTCAATTGAATCTGGGAAACATGTTCAATATATCATTATCATAAATAATGTTTCATTTTTTCTTTTGCCTTTCAAATGAATGCGCACGATTTCTATTTTAACTGTAAATTGATCGCTTGATATTACTCATAATTGAATTCAAATAGGATTTTCAGTATTATCAATCGTTCAATTGATTAGTCAGACATCTCCGAAAGTAGAAATTTCATCTATCTCGTACAATATCTCTGCATCCTGGACACTGTCGTCATAACTTACCCTGCCGATGGCACAGTTTTGAATGTTTCCGTCCTCGGTGAGTTTGTGTGATGCCATTCCATGGACTGCCTCTTTGATTCAGGTTCCATGAAACTTACGTTTCGTCTCCGGTCACAATTTTTGTGCAATTGCATCATCTTAGACTTTTCAGTCTTTCAAGAATGCGAATAGTTGTTTCATCTTCTGCATTCAAGAATTCAATCACAGAACGCTTATTAATACGAACATTGATATTGACCATTTTGCAAACGACTGCTACCACCTATTGACACAGAAGTTACTATTGAAGTAGATTGTAGATGAAGGTTTGAGGAAAAGCGCCAAATCCAATTTTGTGCGATTCTATTTTTTTACGATTTCTATTTTAACTGTAAATTAATAGCCGGGTATTACGCATAATTGAATTCTAATATGATTTTCAATATGATTCTGTCCATCGATCGCCCAGTTGATTGGTCAGACACCTCCAAAAATTGAAATTTTATCTATCTGGTACAATATCTCTGCATCCTGGACACTGTCGCCATAACTTACCCTGCCGATGGCACAATTTTCAATTTTTTAGTCCTCGGTGAGTTTTTGTAATGCCAGTTCATTGACTGCCTCTTTGATTCGCGTTCCATGAAACCTACGTTTCGTCTCCGGTCACAATTTTTGTGCAGTTTCATCACCGTACACATTTTTCAGTCTTTCAAGAATGCGAATAGGTGTTTCACCTTCTGCATTCAAGAATTCAATCATAGAACGCTGAATTGATATTGACCATTTTGCAAACGACTGCTGCCACCTGTTGACACAGAAGTTACTATTGCAGTAGATTGCAGATGAAGGTTTGAGGAAAAGCGCCAAATTCAATTTTTCATTTAACTTTATTTAATGCCATAGGTCACCCCGAGTGGTTTGCTACGTTTGGTGATTTAGCAGGGGTGCCCGGGTTCATGGGGTGAGGTTTGTCTAGGTCTTGGAGGCGGATGACCAGGACACACTGAACCCCAGATTCCTACCCACCCCTTAAAGCCTTTTCCTTCCCAGAACTCTTCTTCCCTTCCTCTCCTTGAAAACCCTCCACACAGCATCCCCATAGATGATATTGGCCCTGAGGAAAACTATTTTCCTCAGGGCCTCCTGTGTGGAGCTCATGTAAAAAAAAAATTAAAATAGGAGGCTTTAGTTTTTGACTGTCCCTGGTATACTGTTCTACAATTTTGAAGAAACAGACGTTCGCCAAAGTCTGTAGGAATTTGATTAAAGACATTCGACATTCTAGTATCTCCTGTATTTTTGGTTTAAAACAAGAGGTGTGAGAAATAAAAAATTTATATACGACTTGATAACGTACGTACAATCTTCCCTTCCCTGAGAGTAATATATTACATTATTTTTATTTTTTTAATTTATTTATCGAGTTAGTTCATACTACAAGAATATAAACTAATAAGCACAGTGTTACATTTCATTAGATAAATTTAAATATTTTTACAGTAAACATAACATTTCTTTTTAAATACATTCATTCTTTCTTCATTCTTCATACTTTCAGGTATTTCATCATATATCTTTAGTCCTCTATACATTAGACAGTACTGTGATTTTGATTTTTTCATATGTGGCAATCTAACTCTAGTTATATTTCTGGTTTCGTAATAGAGAATTCCAGTCCAATTTTTTTTATTTTTTTTTTTATGAATAATGACCTCCTAACTTAAATAACTGCATATTTATTTTTGGTAGTTTAAATAGTTAAAATAAATGTCAAAGTTTTAATTTTTCAAGATCCCCCGAAAACCACCGAATCTAGTGTGTCGTCATTATGACTAACCGAAGTATGAATCTTGCATGGAACTGGAATCAGCTGTTCGACTCCCGCCATTTTGAATTTCAGCATTGGAGCGTTTTCATAGACATTACTGGGCAATACGATCGTTTTTTGTACAGTTAAAGTTTTTGAATATTTTAAATAATAGAGATACTTTATTTTTGATACTGAATTATTTAGGCCTAAATAATGTTTCAATAAAAACAAAAACTATTATATGTCCAATTCTCTATAAGCCAATAACACGGAATGCCGAACGGCTTGCGTCTTCATTTCTATTGATTTCTATACAACTTTGACCCAGGTGACGCGGCGCGGTGACGTCACGCCGCCAAAATCCAGCAATAGGGTGTTTTAATGACACGTTTTAAAATTATTTTTTTAAAAACTACGTTAAATATTATGTAATAAAACTTATATATTCAGAATCAGCGTATATTGGTCTATATGAACATATTTTTTAAAGCCATAATATTTTTCATTGGAGTTCCTTATTTTGTACATCTCTATTGAAAACAATTTCATCCTTAAAGTATTTTGGCATTTGGTTTTTCATTACTTTATGCACAAAAATTGATACATTAAACGGCAGTCTCTTTTTTATTGGAATCCAATTTAACTCCTCTCTCATTTGATTAACCCTTGCATATTTGTCTTTCCCCAGTATACATCTCATAACTCTAACTTCTAGCTTATTCAAATTTCCTTCATTGTCCAAATTTAACCTCGTAGAGCAATAATCAAGGTGTGGAGCAACTATTGTTTTATAAATGAGCTCTGTAGTGTTTCTGTTTAATTTGCTTCTTAGTCTTCTGAGAAAATTTACTTTTTTAGATACCTTCTTTAGCACATATTCAAAATTAAGTTTTGAATCGAGTATCACACGCAAACTGGCAAGATTATTGTTTGTTGTTCTCAGCTTACAGATCTCCCGGAATTGCACGGATCCCCTAATCCAGGGAACTTACGTTGAAAGGAAACCCGATCGCCAAAAAATTTAGACAATAGGTATATGACCAAACTGTTTGTGTCACTGTCGCTCTTACTCTCCCGAATATTGAGCGAAAGGAACATCTTTACTTCAGGCTGATCACATCTAAATAAAATCATCAAAATCGACGTTATGTATTTCCCGTTTTTCTCCTCCAAAACTGGACCGAATTTAAATTATTTTTTTACTATCTCTATACGAACAAAATACTCTATGTCTGTACGTTTTGTTTTTTTAAAAACTACATTAAATATGCTGTATACGGAACGTTTGTTGATGGCCTTCAAACGAAGCAATTTTAACCATTTATGGAGGGTCCTAACTCCTATAAGAATTAACTTATGAAAAAAATCAAAACGTACCGACATGCTAGTTGTCGATATCTATATTTATTTTTATTTATTTTATTTAAATGCACATTTACAGTTAATAACCAATAACATACATACATTTTATTTTGTTAAGTAATGATAGCTTTTTTGAATTTTTGAATATTTTGTTGAAAAATATCTATTTCAAGGCACAGGTAATTAAGTAACAGAATCATTTTTCCGAGCAGCATTAATAATGGTTGGTTAGTTCTGCATCTCGGAACAACAAAAGTTCCGTGTCTGCGCGCTCTTGTGAAGTTGTCGGGGACATAAAACTAAAAAAAAGTATTATATCGGGAATACAGATATTATCGTTTAGAAGTTTATATGTTGTTGTCAGCAAAGCAGTTTTCCTTCTATCGGCGAGGCTTTTAATACCCAGCATGCCGGACAAAAAGGCTCATGGATATAACCAGGGATAATATCCGAAGTCTCTAAGTTATAAATATCTCAGAAACTTCTTTTGTACTTTTTCTATCATTTGAGAGTAAGTTAAATCCATTGGTCCCCATATTACTGAACCACTTTCCAAAATGCTGCGTACTAAACTATAGTAGAGCACGCGAATCGTGGCCGAGCTGCAAAAATGTCTGGAGTTGCTTAGCACAAATCATTCGTAAAGCTTTGCTGCAAATCGATTCTATGTAGACGTGAAATGTTAAGTGCGTATCAAATGTGATTCCCAAATCTCTCGAAACAATAATGTGCTGAAGAGATGAATAAGACATTTTGTAGTTGTAATAAATCGTTTTGTTTGCCTTGGTGTAGCACATAATGGAGCATTTCTTAATATTAAATCCTAGTTTATTGGTGTGACTCCATTCGACGATAGAATTTATATCACTTTGTAGCTGCAAGCAATTTTCCAAAGATTTTATTAAAAGGAATAGTTTAATGTCATACGCGAATAAGAGTAACTAAGATAATTTTATGCTGTAATTTTATTGTTTATAAATAGCGAGAAAAGTAAGGGTCCAAGATTTGACCCCTGTGGAACTCCAGAGTTTGTGATGAAGTTGGAAGAGTGGAAATACAATAAGTTACTTATTGCTGTCTATTTGAGAAATAACTTAAAAATAGGCGTAGAAGTTTATATTATATAAAATTAAACATATAATATTATAACATGTTTGCAGTAGTGTCAAAATCTAGAGAGGAAATTGGTGAATACTTTAGTATAGACAAAAGTTGCACTGTTTAATTTTAAGTCACGGTCCTCATCGATGAGAGAAGACCAGAATAATAAATCAATGATAAAATCGTACCTAATAGTTGAAGAACGGAGGTGAATTTTGAACATTTGCACTTTTCAATATTTTTATTTTTGATACTGACAATGTGGTGGAATTTCCTTATAATAATATATTAACTATCGTCGTAACATTAATGATAACGTGAAATTTTGTAAGAGACACCTACATGCTAACAATAAAATGGGTTGTTAATAATTCAAGTAAGATATTCCTCAAATAAATATTAAAGTAATCTATAAACCCGAGATAATAATGCCTACTGGTAATAAATAACCAAATAACTATAAACTTAATCTTCAAATACGAAATAGCAAAAAATTTTGCAGGTGGATAAATGTTATATGAAACTATAAAAAAAGTGGGGTGACATCAACATTAATTTGTGTAATGAAAAATGTGGATGTGTTTTAATTTATTTTGTTATTAGTAATTTTTCTTAAAAAAAAGGATGGTGAGACGTTTTTAACCCCCGACGCAAGGAGCGGTGTTATAAGTTTGACGTGTCTGTGTGTCTGTCTGTCTGTCTGTGGCGTCGTAGCTCCTAAACGAATGGACCGATTGTGATGCAGTTTTTTTGTTTGAAAGCTGATGTAATAGAGATGGTTCTTAGCTAAAATTCATAAAAATCTGTTCAGGCGTTTCAAGGTTATCGGCCTTTTTTGTGTCGGGGGTTTCTTAAAATTTATGGAAACTTTTTTTATTTGCATTAAGTCCTGTCTCCTCCGAGAAATGAACATGAACAATCGCTTGAACAACTCAGACAACGTCAGATGTGCAATCGAAGTCGGGTTCTGAAATTCAACCACGCAGACGGAAGACTATTTTTTTTTTTACATGAGCTCCACACAAGAGGCCTTGAGGAAAATAATTTCCCTCAAGGCCTATGTCATCTTTGGGGATGCTGTTGGAGGTTTTTTTAAGGAAAAGGAGGAAAGGAGAATTCTGGGAAGGAAAAGTGTTTAAGGGGTGGTAGGAATCGGGGTTTCAGTGTGTCCTGGTCAACCGCCTCCAAGACCTAGACAAACATCACCTTATGAACCCGGGCACCCCTGCTAAATCACCAAACGTAGCGAACCACCGGGGGTGACCTATGGCAGAGGTGTTGGTAATCCAATAAAGGTTCCGGGGCGGCGGTACCCATTCCCGCCTCCCAAATTGATACTGTTTGATGATACCTTCGATAGAAAAAAATCGCCCAGTACCTATGCTCCGAAAATTATTAAAAACACAATTTTTTCTGTTATTTAACATGTTTTACATATGAAAAAATTCACAGTATATCTTTAAATGCTACTTTAAATGCTACTTTAGATTTTTGCTAGTTTGGTTTATTAAGGATGGGTTGTTTCAAAAAATTTGATGAGTTCATCAAATATTTGACGTTAATTTTCACGTTCTGTGTAAGTTCTATTTAAGTTCTGTGATGATTTCAGTTTTATGAAGCAGCTGGCCTATGATGATAAAATAACAGAACTCGAATAGAACTTACACAGAACGTGAAAATTAACTTCAAATATTTGATGAACTCATCCAATTTTTTGAAACAACCCGTCCTAAATATTTTCACAATTATCGCTTAATTATAATCGTTTTTTTAGTATTGGAGCGCTTCCTCTGACATTCATATTTACATATTTCCCTTTAAAACCATCTTCTTCCACCACTTCTTCTTGAACGCTTACTGCCGGACCGGGGAATGAAAAAAAAATAAAGTCTGAGGGAATAAAATAAAATTGTAAAAGAAAATACAAGTACGCAGTTCAACTTTTTACGTAGATTGTTCACAATCTGCTAGTTAGCAAGTAATACGATGACACTGAGCGAGTTTACTAACAGATAGTGAATACCCCAGATAGTAGCTTGTAAACTCGCTCGATGTCATCGAGGCTTTATTGATATAATGCTGCAGCTCTTTCTTCCACACAAAATAACAACAGTCGAAAATTAGACAAACGATGAACGTACGTCTGCACTCCCCCAAAGGAAACATTTTTTTTTTACATGAGCTCCTCACAGGAGGCTCTTAGGAAAATAATTTCCCTCAGAACCTATGTCATCCTTGCGGATGCTGTGTGGAGGGTTTTTTTAAGGAAAAGGAGGAAAGGAGAGTTCTGGGAAGGAAAAGGATTTAAGGCGTGGGTAGGAATCTGGGGTTCAGTGTGTCCTGCTCATTTGCCTCCAAGACCTAGACAAACGTCACCCTAGAGGTGTTGGTTATCCAATAAAGGTTCTCGGGGCGGCGGTACCCATTCCCGCCGCAAAAAAAAAATCCCAAACCCATTCACATGCAATAATTATCATACATCTCCCTCACAGTATAAAAAATGAAACGCAATGCCCGTCGCAAAAAAGTAATACTTTGGAGCAAACAGTCACACGTATTTTGTGTGTCTCACTATTATTTAATGTGTAAGAAAGAGCTGCAGCATTAAAGCGATAGGGAACGTATGTTTATTGCATTTATTTGCCGTCACGGTACCGTATCCGTGAAACGTCACGATAATTAGAAAGCGCACGTTGTGGGTCCGGGGCACAACCGGAGTTTCCTGCCCCTGCCACAAGATGGGGGCACATCAGCTATCAGCTATCGGCAACAAGTGGGTCACGGTCGTGTTGTGACAGCCGCAGTCGCGGGGCAGGTTGGACTAGAGCCAGGTGGTGGCTGGAGGGACGACTCGAAAGTTACAAGAGTCAAACTGATGTTGATAAAATAACTTCAATTTGACTAATGGGATATTTTCACAGTCAACCAGTCGCAAATAGATAATGTGATTGCAAATAGATTGCGAAACATTTTTTTTTTTACATGAGCTCCACACAGGAGGCCCTGAAGAAAACAATCTCCCACAGGGCCTATTTCATCTTTGGGGATACTGTGTGGAGGGTTTTTTGAGGAAAGGAAGGGGTGGGAAGGAAAGGGGTCTAAGGGGTGGGTAGGAATCGGGGGTTCAGTGTATCCTGGTTATCCACCTCCAAGACTTAGACAAACCTCACCCCATGAACCCGGGCACCCCTGCTAAATCACCAAACGTAGCGAACCACTTGGGGTGACCTATGGCGGAGGTGTTGGTTATCCAATAAAGGTTCTCGGGGCGGCGGTACCCATTTCCGCCTCCCAAATTGAACCGTAATAAAAAAAATCAGAGTTTGCCAGAGCGGTAGAAGTGAAATCTTCAGAAAAGTAAATAGACAAGAGCGGGTAGACTACGAAGCACTTTTTTGAAGTGAAACTTTTTTAGCACCGTTGTGCTTTGAATGGCACTAAAAAGAGAGAAAAATATCCATCTACAGGATTTAGCCTTTTTTTTACATGATCTCCACATAGGAGGCCCTGAGGAAAATGATTTCCCCCAGGGCCTATGTCATCTTTAGGGATGCTGTGTGGAGGGTTTTTTTTAGGAAAGGAGGAGGGGGGAGAGTTCTGGGAAGGAAAGGGGTTTAAGGGGTGGGTAGGAATCTGGGGTTCAGTTTGTCCTGGTTTTCCACCTCCAAGACTTAGACAAACCTCATCCCGTGAACCCGGGCACCCCTGCTAAATCACCAAACGTAGCGAACCATTTGGGGTGACCTATGGCGGAGGTGTTGGTTATCCAATAAAGGTTCTCGGGGCGGCGGTACCCATTCCCGCCTCCCAAATTGGACCGTAATAAATCAGGGAGTGCCAGAGCGGTTGAAGTAAAACCTTCAGAAAAGTAAATAGACAAGATTTGGGAGACTACAAAGCACTTTTTTGAAGTGACACCCCTGCTAAATCACCAAACGTAGCGAACCACTTGGGGTGACCTATGGCAGAAGTGTTGGTTATCCAATAAAGGTTCTCGGGGCGGCGGTACCCATTTTCGCCTCCCAAATTGGACCGTAATAAATCAGGGAGTGCCAGAGCGGTTGAAGTGAAACCTTCAGAAAAGTAAATAGACAAGATTTGGGAGACTACGAAGCACTTTTTTGAAGTGACACCCCTGCTAAATCACCAAACGTAGCGAACCACTTGGGGTGACCTATGGCAGAGGTGTTGGTTATCCAATTAAGTTTCTCGGGGCGGCGGTACCCATTCCCGCCTCCCAAATTTGACCGTGATAAAAAAAATCAGGGTGTGCCAGAGCGGTAGAAGTGTAATCTTCAGAAAAGTAAATAGACAAGATTGGGGAGACTACGAAGCACTTTTTTGAAGTGACACTTCTTTAGCACCGTTGTGCTTTGAATGGCACTAAAAAGAAAGAAAAATATTCATCTATAGGATTTAGCCTGCAAGAGAATGAGATCTTACTTACCTACGAAGCGTCAAGCTGCGCTCATTTGTCTAATAGTGATAGTTTATGTTTATTAAAAATGTAATTTAGTAGTGTTTTTAAGTATAATTTGTGTACATCTAGTACGTCAAACGTGTTGAATATGTGGTCTGTGTCGGTCATTCTAGGTTTTTTAATACTTGCAATTTCTTTATGGCCGATAGTTAAGTTTGTTACTCCTCCCCATACTGTAATTCCGTATTCTATTATGAATTGACAAATTTCAAAAAAAAAATTTTTTTTACGTTATTATGGAAGTAGGGAGAATTCACGTATTGTCAGGTTATTTGTAACCTTATTAGGGAGAACTAATCCTTCCTATGCCAATCAGGGTAGGTACCAGCAGGTTCGTTGTGGGCTGCTAGCTTTGCTTCTTTGGACAAATTTTTATCAGCGTCAACGACATTTCTACCTGCATTTATCTTTATTTCAGTCTATATATATATAAAAATCAAAATATGCTTGCTTCTATGTATTTGTATATGTGGGTTGGCTATGTACCTATTGCTGTATTATGCTATGCATAGGAAATGTTTGAAACTTTAAAAATACCTTCTTTCCACACTAGCGAAGGTTTCTGGAATATTACACCTCCATGACATTACATCTGAAAAGTTTTTTAATCATTACAAAAACTCTTAAGAAACTGTCAAAAATATCTTAATTTGAGAATGACATTTTGCAAACCATTGATTGTTCAATCAAAATTCAAATTTCGAATAAACTCTATTAATGAATTTACTTGAAGTACTAAGTAAAAATTTTAAAAAGGTACCAGTGTTAGGTACCAAATTTGATTGATTGTTCTTATAATCTTATAATACGGGGTTATCCGGGTTCATGGGGTGAGGTTTATCTAGGTCTTGAAGGTGGATGACCAGGACACACTGAAATCCAGATTCCTACCCACCCATTATATAATTTCACTTTCACCTCCTTCCTTTCCTTAAAAAACCCTCCACACGGCATCTCCAAAGATGCCTCAGGGCCTCCTGTGTGGAGGTCATGTAAAAAAAAAATATATATATAAAAATGAATGTTTGTAATATATCACGCGTGAGAGGGAGGGAAAGGGGCGGCGGAAGTGGAACAGGATGAATGGGAAAGGACACGCAGGGAGAAACAATTTTTTATTAAGGGAAATGTCGGGAAATCGCTAGTATCTATTCTTCTTCTTCGTGTGCCCTAGCAGATCCCTCTCTGGAAAATGTCTCTCTACATTGTGCTGCCCGGAATAGCTCCTCCGCACTTCTAATGCCGGTCCACTCTCGTATATTTCGTATCCAAGAGATTTGTCCCCTACCAGGCCCTCGGCGACCTTCTATTTTTCCTTTCAATATTAATTGTAGCAAGTGATACTTTTCCTCTCGAAGTACGTGACCAAGATATGAAATTTTCCTGACTTTTATTGATGTGAGCAGTTCTCTATCTGCTCTAGCCCGCCTGAGAATTACTATGTTAGTGATCATGTCGGTCCATGGAACCTTGAGCATTCTCCGGCGAAGCCACATTTCAAAAGCCTTTGACCTGTTCATGGTATTTACTTTCAAGGTCCATGTCTCACATCCATACAGCAAGACTGACCACACATAAAACTTTAACATTCTCTGCCTTAGTTTTAAATTGAGGTTGTCATTGCAGAAGAGGGATTTCATTTTACTGAATGCAGTTCTTGCTGCCTCAATTTTGCACTTAACCTCAACATCTGGGTCAAGAGTATCCGTGAGAATGCTGCCGAGGTATCTAAATCTTGCTACCTTTTCGACATTGCAACTAGATACGCGCCATCTATGTTTGGTTGTATTATATTGAATTCACCTATGTGACATTGAAATGCAGTGTTCATGCAGTTTCCTACCTTTGTGAAGCAGGCAATTACTTCCGACGTGAGTGTCAGTGAAAGGCCAAGAGATGTCACTCCTAGTCGGATCATATTCAAATAATTATTGTCGTATCTAAGTTTTGATTCTGATTGATTCTGTAATTTGCAAATTTATATTTTATTGTTTGAACTTTCTTCCTGTGATACAAATGTTGACATTGTGCATTTACCGCCTTGGCAAAGAATCATTAAGTTTGAATGCAAACTAGTGTCGTTTGTGCTGGACATAGTGCTGAAGCTGCACTCTCTGAGAGAGTATTGTTTTGTTTTCACTTGGGATTTTGGAATTGCTGTGCAAACTGTTTTTTTCTGTGTCACGTAGGGAAGAATTTCAACCTTCCTTAATTTTACATAGGGTAATATCCCCTCGTGTCTGGGGCTATTTACACGCCCCGACAGCAACTATTTAATTGCATCACTAATCCAGAGTGATCTAGTCGCCCAAATGTTATCCATTTTGTTTTATTGACAGTTATTATTAGGCCTATAGTATCTCTATAAACTTAAATAAAAAATAATCAACAAAACCCTTCGCCCAAATTCCCGAATGCTCCTCATCCGTATATATATCCTTGTCAATCAGTCTTGTCTTTTTCTTTTCCTTTTTAACCAAGCCGTCAATGTCGAGTCTAAATTTACTCGCCGCGGATTTTAAATGTTCGCGCCTTTATTTTTAAAACAGTTTAACTGACTCTATTAAACATCGTGACTCCGGAGCAATTCTAACCTAACCTAACACACAATGTGTTTATGTACTTTACAAAAATACGAACTATTGCGCGTTGCTCGCGTTACTGACGTTATCTATACTTCTTATATTTTATACTAATATTATAAATGCGAAACTGCTCGAGTTTGTTTGTTACGCTTTCACTCATAAAACAATAAAACGATTTTTAAAATTCTTTCATCAATAGAAAGCTAAATTATATGCGAAGACTATAGGCTGTATATGAGGGTAAGCTCGGGCGTTATGAAATTATAAATATTAATCCATACTTCCATACTAATATTATAAATGCGAAACTGCTCGAGTTAGTTTATGACCTTTTCACGCATAACACAATATAAAGACTTTAATAATTCTTTCACCAATATAAAGCTAAATTATATGCGCAGACTACAGGTTGTATATGATGGTAAGCTCTGGCGTTATGAAATTATAAATATTAATATAATATATTTGTTATACGTTTTCTGTCGCTAACAAAAGCGAGTTTTTGCTAACGTCAGAAAAAAATCTTTTCCATGGAAACAATGTTGATATATTTTGGGCTCTGTGCTGGTAGGTAGTCTACTGGTAAGCTACTACTGCAGAAAATTCAAATATTTGAATTCGTTTTTTTTTTGGACAAGCTTGGAATAAATGTCAGATTTGAGTTCCTATATTAAAAATATAATTCGTAACGATTATAAAAACTGAATGATAAATATAGTATTTTTTTATTATATTAAAGAACTTCCAAATGTTTAAATAAATATAAACATCCGAAATGTTTGTAAGCGCATAAATTCCGAACGAATTAACAAAATTGGATAAATAATTCTTTTTTTCTTTGAGCTATAGCATATTGAAATTAAGGTGGTAGGCGAGATGTTTGAAAACTGAATGTAAGGGAATGAATATATGGAATGCGGGAGGGGATGGGGGTGGGGTGGGGGGGAGATAATTGATAAGTGCAAGCGCTACAGTAATTTCCCGTAATACCATGCGAGGGAAGCCGCGGGGAAAAGCTAGTATATTATATTTCTTATACGTTTTCTGTCGCTAACAAAAGCGAGTTATTGCTAATGTCATAAAACAAATCGTTGCCGTGGAAACGATGTTGATATATTTTTTTACTTATTTCAGGCGTCGTAGTTAATATCTATCTATGTAAATAAAAATGAATCTTCGAAATGTTGGTACCTACGCGCGTAACTTCCGAACGACTGAACCAAATTGGATAATTTTTTTTTTCTGCTGGTGATTCTGGCATTATGAAATTTAGGTGGTACGCGAGCTTTTTGAAAACTGAGCGTACCGAGAATGAATATATGGAATGCGGGAGGGGGGGGGGATAATTGATAAGCGCTACAATAATTTACCCCTAATACCATGCGAGCGAAGCCGCGGGCAAAAAAGCTAGTATATAATACTAGCGAGTTCCCGGCATGCGTTGCAATGATACATAATGAAAAGAAAAATCATCTTTCACATTCGTTCCCCTTTCGCCATCTCTTCCCCTCCTATGTCCTCTCCCCCTCACACGTTCTCCCTCCGCCTTCCACGCTTTCCCTCACCCCTCTTCCGCTCCCCCGTCCCATGAACTCCCCTCTCGCGTCCCCCTTCCCTATCCCGCGTTCCGCATATTCAGTCCCGTTATACTCGACCACCACAACACGGGCAAGTGCCTAGCATGGTTGTCGAAAAATTCTAAAATTAATGTTACAAACAATTTCAATGAATAAAGAAAACAAAAAAAAAAAAAATAATTTTCAAACAGCTCGCGTGCCACGTTTTGCAACCTTTTGTACAAACTTTCATTAATCAAAAATGAATATTTGTAATATATGAAAAATGAAAATTTGAATTAAAAAAATTGTAATAGGTGGCACGCGAGTTGTTTGAAAACTGAATGTACTGGGATTGATTATATGGAACGCGGGAGGGGGGTTGACGGGAGCGGTAGAGGAGAGAGGGAAGGCGAGGAAGGTAGAAAGGGAACACGGGAGAGGAACGGGGACGCACGGGAAAAGACGTGCAGGGAAAAACAATTTATTTTTATTTGTTTTTTTTACGTGAGCCTCACACAGTAGGCCTTGAGGAAAATAATTTTCCTCAGGGCCTATGTCATCTTTGGGGATGCTGTGTGGAGGGTTTTTTTAAGGAAAAGAAGGGGAGGAGAGTTCTGGGAAGGAAAAAGGTTTAAGGGGTGGGTAGGAATCTGGGGTTCAGTGTGTCCTGGTCATCCGCCTCCAAGACCTAGACAAACTTCACCCCATGAACCCGGGCACCCCTGCTAAATCACCAAACGTAGCGAACCACTTGGGGTGACCTATGGCAGAGGTGTTGGTTATCCAATAAAGGTTCTCGGGGCGGCGGTACCCATTCCCGCCTCCCAAATTGTAATTCCTTTGAATATGGTATTGTGACGCATGCCAGGAACCATCTTGTCATAAATATACCAAACCACCCACCATCTTGTAGATATATAATATTTTAATATTAACTCGTATGGGGGCGCCATTGTCGTTTACAGTAATCTACTTTACCGACGTTTATCAAAAATTTCGTTCTGAAAACAATATTCTGTATTGATTATTTCTACGTTTTCGATCGCTGAGCGATCCCGCTGGAATGACAGCCACCGACATTTTTACAAGCATATTCTTATTCATGTCCGCAGATTTTCTTCCCACATTGTGTTTAATGGCAGGGGTATTAACATTATTTTGTTTCACTGACATTTTATCATTATTATTAATTGTACGAGGTTCGCAATATAATAAAGGGAAAATAAAAGAAACAGCTGTGACTAATGGATTCATAAATTCTTGAGATAATGTAAATTTTATGTTTGTCCGGCCATTTATAATTTCGAAACAATTCGTCAAGTATGTGATCATGCCTACGTCTTTAGATAAAATACGATTGCTTTCCATTATAATTTCGAAAAGTAATTCGGAGTGTTACTGCAACTAGGTAACTCCGAAATCATGAGCGGTCCTTTTCGGCCCGTTTCATACAAATCTTGGTTTTGGATTTGTGATCAGAATACCCAACCAAAATGAAAAATATCTTTTGTAATCGAAAGGCGCGAATATCTAGTATGGATATCAGCTACTTTATTTATTTTTGGTTTAAATTATAATATATATAGGCCATTAAAGATTTTAGTGTTTAGTGATTCTAGAAGCAACTTGAGCAATTATTTGTGAGTAAATGAAAGCAATAAAAAATAATGTTACTATATTTATTTTAAAAATACAATGATTAATAAAATAAAATATAAAACATCGTTAAAAATGCATGTTTTGGGTAGAAATTTAAATATATGAATGACAAATTTTTGTTCCGCAGTAAAAAGGCAATTTGTATTTTAACTTTACACCCATCAAAATGATTTTTTTTTATTAATTTTTATTTTTTATTTGATATTTCATTATAATTTTATGATAAATAAAGTAAGATTATTTTTTTATTGTTTTTCATTTACTCACAAATAATTGCCCAAATTGCCTCTAAAATCGTGAAACATTAAAATCTTAAATGGTCTATATCTTATAACTTAAAGCAAAATTTGATTACATTTGATTATAAACTAAATAATGAAATACTGTCATCAGTGAAATCCATCAGGGACCTAGGGGTTACATTTGATCCCAAACTTACTTTTTCAGATCATATAGTGGAGTTGACATCATCGTGTTACAAACTTCTTGGATTTGTAATAAGACTAAGTAAACAATTCTCCAAGTCCGAAGCAATGACATCGATGTTCAACTGCATTATACGATCAAAATTAGAATACGCTTCTGCTGTTTGGGCCCCATACCAGCAAAAATACATAGATATATTGGAACAAATCCAAAAAAAGTTTCTAAGGTATCTATATATGAGAATGCATGGTGAATACCCGCGATTTATGCATCATCCGGATTTGCTATCTGAAACGCGCTGTGAAAGTCTCCAATCTAGAAGGAATGGAACCCTTACAGTAACAGCTTATAAAATTATAAACTATTACATTGATAGCTCATACCTCTTAGAATGCTATAAATTGTTTGTACCGAAAAACTACTGCTAGGGTCGTCACCACGACTTGTTCTGTATCCCACACGGCAGAACAGATGTCCTAGCCAAGCACAGCATGACAAGAGGTATGGTGCTGCTTAATGAAATCTCTAGGTCCCTTGACATTTTCAACATTGGCCTTGAAGGTTTCAAGAGTAATTTTAGACAACAACTCTAAAATATGTATTATTGTAATTTTTTTTTTGTTAAAAGTTATGAATATTTTATGTGTATTGTAATAGGATTACGTTAATCTGTAATGCACACAAAAAAAAAATAAATAAAGTAGCTCACATCCGTACAAGATATTTGAAATACCTTTTGATAACGCATATAATAAACCTGTCTAGCAAATGGCGAATTTCCCAATAATTATAAAAGAGCAATTATAACCCCCATTTATAAAACAGACTGTCGTAAAGATCCACAAAATTACCGCCCGATTTCCCTTCTATCAAATATATCAAAAATATATGAAAAAATTGTAAAAAAACAAATATGGACATTCTTAGAAGAAAATAAAATAATTAATAATAACCAATTCGGATTAAAAAAAAATACAAGTACTCATGATGCAATAGCAAAAATAACCAATTATTTATATACGGCCCTAGATTCCGATAAAAAATGTATCGGAATATTTATAGACCTTAAAAAAACTTTCGACAGCATATCACATCAAAAATTAATAAATAAATTAAAATCAATAGGAATTAGTGGAAAAGTCTTAGCATGGATAAGTAGTTATTTACACAAAAGACCTCAACAAGTAAAATTACTCAGTCAAGTCAGTGATTCAAAATATAGCGACTTTTCAATACCCCAAGGTACTGTTTTGGGACCATTGTTATTTATTATATATGTCAATGATAAATTCCATGTTTCCAAATATGGAAACATTGTCTCCTACGCTGACGATACAGTCCTACTACTGAAAGCGAACACTTGGTCTGAATTAAATAACATGGCAAATACAGACATCAATGAATTAAAATTATGGTTTGATAAAAATCTGTTGACTTTAAATTCTAAAAAAATCTATTATTTACCTTTTTTCATTAGAAAACAAGAATCCCCTAAAGAAATAAATATAACAATCCACTCAGTAGCAAATACAGAAAACCACAAATGCAATATAGCATGTACAAACATAGAAAGCAAAAACGATATTAAGTACCTGGGCATAACAATAGACCAACGTTTAAAATGGTCCCCACATATAAATATTCTGAACGACAGAGTAAGGAAACTTACATACATATTTAGATGTTTAAGAGATATTTTAAAAGAAAAATTACTTAGAACCACATACTTCGCTTTCTGTCAATCAATTATACAATACGGCATTATAGGATGGGGCGGTACATATAAAAATCTAACACAAACAATTTACGTATCACAAAAACTAATAATAAAAACAATTTAAAAAAACCCTATACATATTCGTCAGAACTTTTATTCAAACAATTTAAGGTCAGAAAATTAAATGCATTATACTTCTACCACGCAACATTACAAATTTATAAAGATGATATTCAAAATAAAGTAACACCCTTTAAAAATAACAGAAATCTCAGACAAACGTCAATACTTCCAATTCTTAAATGTAAAAAAACAATAGGACAGCAAAATCATAAATATCTCGGTGTCAAATTTTTTAATTCCCTACCAGAAAAAATTAGAAACATGAACACTAACATAAAAGAATTTAAAAAACACCTTAAAAATTATAGTGAAAATATGAAAATATGAAATGAGTTATATCAAATAAAACTATTATGATAGCACCCCCCTCATACACACAAGCCCTGCTTATTTATGGGGGTACATCAAATATATATATTATGTAACTAATTATTATATAGAATCATTTTAAAATACATGTATCTATTTATGATTTATAATAAATAAAAATAACACAAAATATTTTTCAGTTTGGTTGGGTATTTTGATCTCAAATCCAGAATTAAGATTTGTATGAAACGTTCCTCTTAAGTTATTGAAATATGTTTTTGTGGGTATCTCCAAAAAATGAAATCGTTAAATATCAACGTTATAGTGCTACATATTTTTATTAATTAATAATTAATTGTATACATTTGTGTGTGTTGTTTGTTGTTTGACGTGGATGACCTCAGGAGAACACTGTTTTACTTGATTTATATTTATGACTTTACTAACTGGGGTACCCGGCTTCGCTCGGTGAGCTGAAATGAGATTGAACTAACGTTCAAACCCACGAAGGATCTTGCTTTATATACCCCTACCAATGGGTAGTCCCACCCATAAAAAAGGCTTCAAATGGTCCACAATTTCCATAACATTCAAGAGTGTTCTGGAATGTTCCACAGTGATGTTCTGGGATGTTCCCGAGCTTTATTCCGGAACATTCTACAAGAATCCAGAATGTTCCGGGATGTTATGAAATGTTGTGGAATACTCTCGAATGTTTTGGACTATTCTAGAAATTTGTAGAGGTCGAAATTTCAAACCCTTGTATCTTCAAAAGCACGCTTTTCAGGTATAAACGGGAACCTTCTTCATGTATGGGGGATAGAGGGCTACACACCATACGACCCCCTTGATTTTAGCTAGACTCGTTTCTGAGTTTTAGCGGGACGCATAATATTGTAGACTTTCTTTTATAATATATATTGATTATTTGTTTGATTATCACACCTTTATCAAACCATTCGTGAAGAGATTTATAACTCTTCACATCGTGTTGATGTAATGTTAGAGTTTGCTGGGTTAGTTTTTAGGTTTTCACGGCCAAAAAGTATTTTTGTTATTATTTTTGGGGTGTTATGCCATGTTTCGCTACCTCCTTCTTTAGCCAACGTTTCGGACAGCGTTACAGCGTCCATCACCAGGGCAGATGAGCAAATGATATTGGTGAGAGTGTTTACTTATGTGTGTCGAAGCGATACCTGCCAGCTCCATTTCTCTACGAGCTGGTGTTAGAAAAAATTCAGCATTTCATTTAGCTTGAAAAAAACACCCCAAAAATAATAACAAAATAATATATATATATTAGAGTTTGCTAATCTAGTTGTACATTGCACCAGTATTTTTAGTACCACACAGCATTTAAATATCAAAATATTTGCTAGAAATGAGGTTAAAGTAATAGAAATAACAGCAGCCGAGGCAAATCCGCCGTTTTACTGCCACTGTTGTGACATCCGACCAATAAACATCTGCAACACACTGTTCACTTTAATCCACATAATAATGTACGTATTTCTAGTTACCTCTGCTTGGGTTGAGAGTAATCACACAGGGACGATCTTGACGCTAACAATATTTTATTGGAATAAACACATTCAGCCTTGCTTATAAAAAAAACAATTCACGACACAACATTTAAACGTTGTTTTTGTTACGTTGTATGGACTTTACATTTTGTTTTCCTGTTTATAACTAAAATAAAATATTGTTATTATGTTGGTAACATTGAACTTTGGTAGATTAGCGCATGCGCGAATCCCCATGTTTTTTCAACCATTAGTACATAGAAGATGTCCTCAGGTCCCCATATCTGAGAACAACTCTCGAGAATCTCTCGAGCTAAAGTAAAGCAGCCTTATAACTGTTAGGTTAGGTAAAACTGGGCGTACTGTACAGGGCCCGCAGATACTTTAATAGTACACAACTGCTTACCCTGTACAAATCGCAAGTGCGCCCCATGGTTGAATTTGGCAGCCACCTCTGGTCTGGAGCTCCAAAATACTTGAAAAATACCCTCGACTGTGCAGAAACGGGCGGTCCGTTTGATAGATTCTCCCATCTTAACGAACGGGTTGCAATCTTTAGAGCACAGGTGTCGGGTGGGAATGCTATCCATGTTCTACCGGTATTTCAATGGAAGATGCTCTGAGGAACTAGCGTCATTGATCCCTTCGGCACCGGTGCATAGTCAGGAGACACGCCAAACGTGCGCCCAACATATGTACACGGTTGACATTTGTCACATGAGAACGGGTCGTTTTTTCGACTCGTTCTTGAGTTCAACAGCTCGGCTATGGAACGATTTGCCGGCATCTGTGTTTCCTCCCTCCTACAACAAGGGGCCTCTTCAAGACCAATGTTCATTCCTTCCTCTGCTCAAAAAGACCCTCCACACAGCATCCCAGATGACATAGGCCCTGAGGGGAATTATTTTCCTCAAGGCCTCCTGTATGGAGTTAATGTAAAAAAAAAAAAAGGTTGGTCAATTCGTTTGAATTGTGAACGACAAAACCCAGCTTCTTTGTAGGTGATTTATACATCTTTTCAATGTGAGCATGAAATGTTAAGCGAGCGTCATACACAATTCCTAAGTCCTTGCAAGTCACCATATCTTTCAATGACGTGTCTTTCATTTTATAATTAAAATAAATGTTCTTTTGTGATCTCGTAAAGCACATAACTGAACATTTTTGGAAAATAAAGTCGAGTTTATTATCGATGCTCCAGTCAATAATTGCGTTTATATCTTCCTGGAGTTTTCTACAGTCTTCTAAGTATCTTATTCTTAAGAAGAGTTTAATGTCATCTGCAAAAAGTAAAAAACGGACGAATTTGATTTTTTCTGAATATTGTTTATAAAAATTAAAAACGTTGGATCCCTGCGGTACACCAGAGTTTGTAGGATACGTGTTAGAGTTAACTCACCATAGGGCACGAATTGTTCTCTTTCGTTCAACTATTTACCAAAGAATTTCAGTAAGTTTTCGGAAAAACCAATTTCTTCGAGCGTATTTAGGAGCACCTTATCGAAAGCCTTCGCAAAGTCATGGTACGATGTGTCAACCTGCTCATTGTTATTGAGTGCTCTCGCCATGTAATCTATAAATACCATTAAATTTGTAGTGGTTGATCGGCCACGTCTAAATCCATGTTTTTGTTCGATCAAAAATGATTCAACTTTGGCTTATTTACATATTTATGGATAATTATTTCAAACAACTTGGCGGGTAAGGAAAGAATCTCTATATGACGGTAGTTGGTTGCTTGACACTTGTCACCATCTTTGTGTAAGGGGTTGACTTTCGACAGCTTCTATAATTTAGGAAAAATTCCGTTTTTAATAATAAGATTAAATAAATAGAATTGGCTTAGATAGTGGTTCAGAACATCCCTTAATGATGAAGGTTGGAATTAAATCAGGCCCAAACGATGTATTTGGTTTAATTTTTTTTACTGCTAAACTGAAATCCACGATATAAATGTTTTCGATAGAGATGTTTTGAGCATTCGTTGATCCAATCTGTCGTGGCACGTATGATTGAAAATCAACTTTTTCTTGATTATAGATAGATTGAAATTGAAGTTCTCGAATAAAGACCGATGTTATTATTGTTAAAATCTCCCTTAAAATACTTTTAAAAAAGTAGTAAGAATTTTCAATTTTGTTGGCGGATAATTCAGAACAAGGTGACCAACAGATTGTTACCTGGGTTCTTTTAAACCCACATAAAGTTGTCTCCACCATTGGAGAAAAATTCAACAGAATTACAAATATTATTATTTTATAATTACTTTAAAATCTACTGTACTAAAGACGTAACGATTGTGTGAATTAAAAAATATGTGTTAATATTTTTGTTGTAAAAATTACGTGACGGAGGTGTACAAATCACAGTTGTCGTCTGCCACCTCGACTTGGGTGTATTCTTTAATATTACAAAAAAAATGATACGACGACATAAAATATGAAACTATTCTTAAACTCCAAAAGGTATAACCTATCAAGTAACAGTAACGATTATTATTTTTAATGATGTTTAACAAAATATTTCAAAAAATTTCAAAAATTTGTCTCCTACAATTTTTGTGTCGTACGACACTTCTGTCACGTGGGTTGTCATTCGAAATAGATATACACGCAGCTTGTGTTTGTCACCCCAATAGGCATTTTATGCCTCCTTCCCCCTTGCTACAATTTCCCCTCTGAGATCCGAGAGAGAGATTCATTTATAGTAAAAACAAAATGTGAAGTGGTAAAAGTTATGTAGGTTAAAAAGAAGAACAACCCATCTACCCTTCATGCCCTTTTCCTTCCCAGAAATTCCCTCCACACAGAAGAAAAAAATTCCTCGGGAGCTATGTGGTGCTATAGGAAAAAAAAATTTGTTGTCTGTGAAGTCGGTTTACGGACGATAATTTTACGCGATAACGATACGAACGCTTAAGGCGGCGCTTCCCGGCTCAAAAAGAAGACGATGGAGATAAATGTAATTACGAATGTTGGACAGAGCGCGCTTATATTTTAAGTGATAAAATTGAAGCGAAAATTGCGAAAATGCTTAATAAAACATGACTCGTTTAAAATAGAGCAAAAATCTCGTGAAAGGTATCTTGCGTTTCGGCGTGGAACGTATCTAGATATTATCTTCAAAAATAACATATATTTTTTTAAGAGCTTAAAAACTTCAAATGTTTAAGGGAGATGTGTAAGAAATCGGTGGAAATTCGGATAGCAGCGGCTTAAGCCGAACGCTTAGGCCGATCGCGCCTCTCTATCGCTTGTTTCGCGCTCTCGCTGAACGCTTAGGCCGAATGCTTGTTTCGCGCCCTCGCTTGTACGCCCGGCTAAGGCGGAACGTTACAGCGTGACAATGAGTCATGCTTTTGCGTGAATGCGGCCGGCGTTCATCGATTTATAATCAAAAACATGTTCATCATTGATCTTAGAGCATAATATCTGCTCATCTATGTATATTACATGATTCATGGTTGTACGAGCATTGCACCAAGAGTCTGGTTGAAACTCAATCCCGATGTATCACACGAGAGAAGCATCCCATGGATGATTCTCTCGAATGTCTCTGAGTCATGGCGGATCGCCTGTTCGGTCCGGACTCAATAATATATTTATACCGACTAATGTTTACAATATGTTCTGCGCATGTGTTGTTTTACGTTCTCATTTATTTTAGCGAGAACTGCCGCTGTTCTGATTTTTATTGACCGCCCAATAACATTAAAGTAACTAGGTGTGAAATGCGAACGGTATTTCTTACGTTACAATCGCATTTACTAATTTTACTTCGATAATTGGGTCCTGAACTCAGAGGCGGACTTTCAGCAGAATGTATCAATCTAATTCTTGCAAACTTTCATTTCAGAATTTTTAATCCAAAAAAGAGATTCATTGGCTCGCCTAAAGAATACATCACATAATCATTACAGTAATTTACATTTTCAAAAATGGTAGTTATGCTGATTCTAATCATTATAGATTATAACAATTTACTTATGTAGCAGTTTATTTTTGACTAAGTCGTCGTCCATTAATCACGTGAGGCTCGAAAAGGGGGGGAGAGATTTGGAAAAAATCACGAAATATCACAAGGAGGGGGGACATAATGAGATATCACATGTATTTATTTTTCCCTGAACGCACGATTTCTAAACCAAACAACGGCGCGTGGCCTTGACTCAACGTTGCCAGGCAACGATTTCCCCGCGCGTTGCGACTACCGCTCGGCTCACCGGTCGCCAGTCAGTCTGTGATTTTGACGCCGAATACATGCGTAAATCGTTGCCGCGTGTGTTTTGCCTTAAAACAATGGAACAATGTCTAAACTAGGAGATCTGTATAAAGACCTATATTTAAAGATAATATTCTGAAAATTTCAGTATGCTATGTACTAAAAAATACACGTGATTTTGGGTATGATGGGGGGGGGGTTAGTCTGAAACCTCATCACATATCACCGGGGGGGGGGGGGGGGGGGTTAAAAAGTTGCTTAAAAAACATCACGTGATTAATGGACGACCCCTTATAGAACTACCTATCCCTATGATAAATAGCGTTCAGTATCTAAATATCCCATGTTTTTGACAGATTGGTTTATACGCGAGAGCTCGTAGCGAATTTCAGTTGCAATTCTGACAGGAGAGGAGCGAGAAATCTCTGGCTTGCCATTGAAGTAAAATCATGTATGGTTTCATGGTGCTTTCACACAAACGAATTATTGAATTCCGTATGTCCAAACTTAAACTTTAGGTCATCATCATCATCATAATCTGCATCTCCTTATCCTATTCGGGTACTACCTATTGCATCGACAAGGCTCCTCCGTACGTCCCCGTCTTGTGCTGACTGTTCGGCCTCCGTCCATGCCAGTCCCATTCTCTCCTTACACAGTTTCTGAAGTTGCCTCGACCAGCTGTGTCTGGTATGGCCCACTGGACGTCTAACCTCCGGAATCGCACATAGTATGTTCCTCGGAATTCGGTCATCAGGCATTCTTAGTACATGCCCGAGCCACCTCAGTTGCGATTTTTCTATGAAGAGTAGCAGTTGTTCAATGTTTGGATCGTTTCGGATCGTCGAGTTTCTTATATGATCCCATTTTGTAACCCCTGCCACTCCTCTCATTTCGACAGCTTTGAATCTAGAGCGCGTTCGTTCGCTTAGCATCATCAAACTTTTGGTCGCAAGGTAGAAATGACGCTTATTAACGACGCGCAAGCAAATGGCGAAGATGAGATCTCGTAATCCTTAATTCTCAACCTTAATTATTAGAATTCAGTCTGGTTTACCATTTAATTTATTTCTCAACACTTGCACGTAATGTTAAACGTTCTGTTGCCCTTAATTATTTTGTTATAACTTATACACTCTAGAATTTAGATGATTATCGTTTGAATTTTTAATTTGACTGATGGAAGTTTTCTTGGAGCTCCCATTCACCCCTGAGATATTAAAATTAGTATAGAGTCTTAGTCAATCGATTCCTTGTACTTTGCAATCATTCCGATGTACAATCCTTAGGTTCAATACATATTTTTATTCTTACAGTATGAGTTTTACTTCTTTATTGATTGATATTTATTTTCATGCATTTTACACTTTACAGCCATTTTACACTTTGCATTTTACACTTTACAGTCTTACACACATTAAATTATAATTAAATTCTTAACTTTTATTCTCACAACATCAGAAAAAGATACGGTCACATCTGGTACTCGAACCCAAGACCTTCGAGTCCTAAATGTGATCATATCTTTTTCTTATCTTTCTGTTTCAGATTTTCGATTGTCGATTTCGAGTATCGCTAATATTGTCTTCATTTAATTAAATATTACAATTTGAGGTTTAATCAATTTTGATGAGTAATCATTAAGTTAAAAATAATAAAATATACAATAATTAATTAAATTACAAGAACATAAAACAAGGAGGATCAAAATCAAATATTAGTAAATATATACATTCACATTTACATGTTTATGTATATGCGTACATGTACACACACATGCACACACACATAAATATGTACACGTATTATAGAGCCAATGCATGAGTAGGTGAATGATACAAAAAGTACAAAGTGGCTTTGAGTAAGGAGATCGTCAGGAATGCAATAAAAATGCAATTTTTTGACTTGTGCCACTTTTATCGCTCAGGTGTGGAGTAATTCTTGACGTTGCGTTGGTTAGAAAAAGCTTATATTAATAATTCGATAAGTTTCGATCCAAAAGGTTTCGGGGTTTTTCGTGAATTCGGCCATGTATGTGAGTGAGACTTCTCTAAAGTAAGTCTTTCAGCATAGTTACCTAGATTCGGATGTACTCCAGATTAGTAAGCATTATTTTTTTTTAACAGCTCATCATCAACTTTTCTAGCGTGACCCCACAGAGTCATCGCTAGGCAGCTAAGCGGCCATATTGGACTCTTCCCCCGCATTTATCTGAACATAAACGTCTTTCTTTCACTTTAGACAACATTTATTGCATAATTAAGAGCAAATAGAATATGTTATCTTGATAGCAATTTTGCGCTATGACAACATAGTTATAATAAAATTTATCTTATTTATTCAATTAGAATTTGTTTTGTTCGGGAGATCCAGCAGAGAAAAATCGACAACTTTACAATATTGGATCGATAAGCGTAACTTCAGAAGATTTTATATCGTTAAACACTTCTACGACACCTCGTACGCGTATTTCGATAAATGTTTTCTAACGACGAAACAATCCTAGATGACTTTCGCGCGATATTATTAGGGACATAAAGATGAAGCTCGTACACGATCAGCGGTGGAAACGATCAGATTTGGAAAGTGAAAGTGAGTTCACTCTTGGCTCTACAACCCCTAGTGGGTCTTGGCCTCCTCAAGAGTCTTCCTCCACTCATCTCGGTTTTGTGCCAGCTCTCTCCAGTTTAGAAGCTCCAAGGTAGATATTACTTTTTGGACGTTGTCGCTCCATCTTAATCTTGGCCTTCCCATGCTCCTTCGCCCTATCGCTCTTGAGTTCAGCAGGGACTTTGGTGCGTGATGCTCGGTCATTCTCTCCACATGACCCAGCCACCGAAGTCTTCCAAGTTTTATAAATTTTGTGACGTTTAGCTCCTTGCACAGAGCAACGTCTCATTGTTGTAACGTCTGCAACAAAATCCATTTTCTAGAACCGTTCCGAAGATGCGCCTCAAAATTTACATTGCAAAAACGTCCAGTGCTCGCTCATTCCTCTTAGTTAGTACCCACGTCTCAACTGCGTATGTGAGTACTGGTCTAGTAAGTGTTTTGTACACTAATATCTTGGTGTTTCTGGACACCAGTCTAGATTTTATTTGGTTTTGTAGGCGGAAATAACATCGATTTGCGTTCACTATGCGCTTCTGGATCTCCTCTGTAGTATTATTGCCGTTTTTTATCAGGGAGCCTGGGTATCAAATTTTATCGCACTAGAATAAAACATAATATTTCAACAGCCTTCAATAACTAAAGTTTAAGTTTAAAGGAAGAAAATAATGTGAAACACTATCCGAAGTCATTCTGGTAGTATGTTTCTGACAAAAAACGTGACAGAGGCCATAATTCATACTATCCTGAAAGATTGCGCTCACCTCTGCCATAGGTCACTCCAAGTGGTTCGCCACGTTTGGTGATTTAGCAGGGGTTCATGGGGTGAAGTTTGTCTAGGTTTCGAAGGTGGATGATCAGGACACACTGAACCCCAGATTCCTACCCACCCCTTAAACCCCTTTCCTTCTCAGAACCCCTTTCCCCTTCCCTTTAAAAAAAAACCCTCCACACAGCATCCCCAAAGATGACATTGGTCCTGTGGGAAATTATTTTCCTCAGGGCCTCCTGTGTAGAGCTCATGTAAAAAAAAACAAAGGAACCGACGCGACGTATCCAAAGCTTTCGCAAAGTATTTTCAAACCGTCTACAATCAGGAAAAACTTGATTTTGAATCACATGTACCAGGACAAATTCGATCATTATATGCTCAAAACATCTCTGTTGAAGACATTCAGTTTATTAGTAAAAGAAACCTTTGGTCCTGATTTATTTCCACCCTTTATCATTAAAGGATTTTCCGAACTATCTAAGTCAACTCTACATTTATTTAATCTTACGATTACAAACTGAATTTTTCCTAAATTGTAGAAGTTTTCGAAAGTCCTCCCTCTACACAAAGTGCTGCCAAGTGTCAAGCAACCGACTACTGTCCTACAGCGATTCTTTCCTCACCCGCCAAGTTATTAGAAATAATTATTCCTATATATTTATATGCCAAATTTGAACCATTCTTGATCGGAAAACAATATGGATTTAGACGTGGCCGATCAACCACTACAAATTTACTGATATTTGCAGATTATGTGGCGATAGCACTCGATAACAATGAGCAGGTTGACACATCATACCATGACTTTGCGAAGGCTTTCGATAAAGTGGGATAAAGTGCTCCTAAGCAGGCTCGTAGAAAATATACTAAAACTCTTTAATGGTAACTATTTGGTAATTACTTGAATGAAAGAGAACAATTCGTGTCCTATGGTGAGTTTAACTCTAACGCGTATCCTACAAACTATGATGTGCAGCAGGGATCCAATTTAGGACCCTTATTGTTTTTACTTTTTATAAACAAATTCGGAAAAAAAATAAAATTCATCAGAATAGAAATCCCTTAGAATATGTATTTTACTATTTTGTTTTTGCCACAATATTATGTTTTAATATTGTAACAATGTCATAAATTAAACAATAAAGAATTATGGTTTTTGAAAAAAGGTTGTTAGCTTAAATTGTGTTTCAATATTTTAAAGCACATGTTAACACTGTATAATTGTTTTGTTATACCTTTTTATGTAAAAAAAGTTTTATTTATTTAATGGTATTTTCACCGTAAGTAAATAAATACATTAATAATATTAATAACCCGAATGGGTGTTATTATTGATATTTTAACAGTACACAGCTGCTAACCCTGAACAAATCACAAGTGCACCCCACGGTTGAATTTGGCGGCCACCTCTGGTCAGGAGCCCCAAAATACCCGAAAAAACCCTCGACTGTGCAAAAACGGGCGGTCCGTTTGATAGATTCACCTTACTTAACAAACGGATCGCAATCTTTAGAGCACAGGCATCGGGTGGGAATGCTATCCTTGTTCTACTTGAAGATGCTCCGAGGAACTAGCGTCATTGATCCCTTCGGCACCGGTGCTTAGTCGGGAAACACGCCAAACGCGTGCCCAACAAATGTACACGGTTGACATTTGTCGCATAAGAACGGGTCGCTTCTTCGACTCGTTCGTATGTTCAACAGCTCGGCCGTGGAACGATTTGCCGGCCTCTGTGTTTCCTCCTTCCTATAACATAAGTCTCTTCAAGACCAATGTTCATTCCTTCCTATCCTCAAAAAGACGTAGGCCCTGAGGGAAATTATTTTTTCCTCAGGGCATCCTGTGTGGAGTTAATGTAAAAAAATATATGTATATATTCCTGACACTCTAAGGAGGACATAATTTTTTCGAAAAAAATTTAAGCACTGATAAATTTGGCAAAACGCAAAAGATTTTGCGAAATAAATAAACGATTTTGCAAATAAAATTTCAAGAATTTTTTGAGATTTTACTTTATATAACGTAGGCGTTGGCGCCTTTAGTATGGATTAAGCCTTGGTCTCTTTTGGAGTAAATCTGACCCTACTTATCAATAATAAGAGTTTTTCGGGGCGACTTCTTTCTTGTATTATTGCACGTAATTACGTGTATGCCATAATTTACGAGAAATTTATTTATTTTATGATCCATTGAAGAAAGATTTACAGATATATGTATGATGTTCGGCGCAGCCAAAACAATAAAAAAAACACTCAAAATCACTTCATTTTAATATATCCCCAACAATGTGAATGGACATTGTCAACTGTTCTGGCTCGCTTCCCGGAATCTGCCATTGGAGGTGCAGTGTATTGTTTCAGGAATTCTTCTGGCTTTGTTTTGGTTCAGCAATCAGCATTCAAACAGTTAACGAAGCTGAAGAGATCAAAAGTTAAGATCTCATTGTTAAATTCTTCTTCTTTAGTCATTTCCTTATTGCCAAGGATCGTGTCTCACTCCAATTTCACTGGTGGACGAGGACTCTTCACTCTTCGCGGTCCTGTGCTGTATGGAGAGCCAAGGACCCCTAGTTCATGACATAGTTGATATTTGTCCATTCCAACGCGTCGATGATCTTCCTTGCTTGTCCTGCCAAACAGTTTGCCAATAACCATGATTTTTTCCAGGTTAGAGCTCTCAGGTAATTCGGCAACGCGTTCAAAGGCACTCTCCACTCTTTGCGGTCCTGTGCTGTATGGAGAGCCAAGGACTCCCTAGTTCCTTTCATAGTTGATATTTGTCCACTCTAACACGTCGATGGTCTTCCTCTGCTTGTCCTGCCATACACTTTGCCAATAATTATAATTTTCTCCAGGTTAGTCAGCAAAGTGTTCAAAGGCACGCTGTAGGCAGACGGTAGTTGTTAAAAGGGATTACATTCCAGTTCTCATAGTGAAAAGGTTAGGTTCACTGCACAAGATTCCCAATAGAGAATTCCAGTCCAATTTTTTTTTTTTTTTTTATGAATAAACCTGCTAACTTAAATAACTGCATATTTATTTTTATTTTTATAGTTAGTTAAAATAATAGTTAAAATAAATGTCAAAGTTTTAATTTTTCAAGATCCCCCGAAAACCACCGAATCTAGTGTGACGTCATCATGACTAACCGAAGTATGAATCTTGTAGGGAACTGGAATCAGCTGTTCGACTCCCGCCATTTTGAATTTCAGCATTGGAGCGTTTTCATAGACATTACTGGGCAATACGACCGTTTTTTGTACAGTTAAAGATTTTTAATATTTTAAATAATATAGATAAACTAATAGAGATACTTTATTTTTGTTACTGAATTATTTAGGCCTAAATAATGTTTCAATAAAAACAAAAACTATTATATGTCCAATTCTCTATAAACCAATAACATGGAATGCCGAACGGCCTGCGTCTTCATTTCTATTGATTTCTATACAACTTTGACCCAGGTGACGCTGCGCGGTGACGTCACGCCGCCAAAATCCAGCAATAGGGTGTTTTAATGACACGTTTTAAAATGGACTTTTTAATATATTTTTTAAAAACTCTACGTTAAATATTATGTAATAAAACTTATATATTCAGAATCAGCGTATATTGGTCTATATGAACATATTTTTTTTATAGCCATAATATTTTTCACTGGAGTTCCTTATTACTATCCTGACTACGTTTATACTATTTTGTAGAACGTTGTAAGACTAAATAAAGCAGGCTATGCGTAGATGAAGGTTGGGGCGTCTTCACCTGGCTTAGGTAATATGTACAGGTAAACACGCATAAAAAAAACTGATAAAATTCGTGCATTCATGAAGCTTTGGAAAATTAGGGAGGTGAGAAAGGGCTCTGCTGCCCTGGGAATCATTTATCGGATAATCAACACCTCTGCCAAATGGTTTGGTAGTTTAACAGGGGTGCTCGGCTTCAGGAGGTTCAAATCGTAAACTTTAAAACCATAAAAATCGTAAAAAAAATGTGCTCCAATTTTGGACCGCTGTCAATCGCAGAAAAATAATAGTGGTCCATATTTTGACCTTGGTCGAGTTGTGTTTAATTTCCCCACTCTTCAGTGGGGAAATTAAACACAACTCTTAATGTAAATTTCACGAAGAGATAAATCTTTCAACACAACTACTCTGCTTTTCTCGCGAGGTGCATAGACTGAGTGCGAATTGAGAGTACATAAAGCCATTCTTTGGCACATGGGTTCTTATTACTTATTATTATGTCGGGTTTAATCACCACAGCATCTCAAAATAAATGCCCCAAATAATTTAACACTATTAAACACAGTGGCGCTGTACCCTGTTTTCGGTCGTGCCATAGAAACTTATTTAGGATTAGACAATTTGAAGCTTTTCGATGTTTTGTATTGTTGTATGTTAATTTCCTATCTACAAATTATATAAACATCGAAATATGCTTGAGGATATAATATACGAGATATCTATGCGTTGCTAAACCATTCATCTGATTGCGATGAAACCTTGGGGATTTGATTTGCGCATGCCCGCGATGGTTTCTATACTCAAAAGTGAGCTCTGGTGTCATGAAATTATGTGTTTCAAATCATTCAACCGATTGCGAAGAAACTTTGGGGATTTGATGCCATTTCTTTATATAAGAGTGGGTTCTGGCGTCATGAAATTATGCGTTGCTAAACCGTTCATCTGAATGCGATGAAACTACCAGTCCATAAACGTCCGCAGTAGGATGAAAGCGGTCCTGGTGAAAATAAATAAGTGGAACAAAGTGCAAAATTGTTTTAATTTCAATTCTAATACAATGGAATTCCACCACGAATTAACAGTGCAAAAACTAGACTCACAATTAAAATAAGTACCAAGTATATTATTTTTTAATTAAAAACAACAAACATAGTAAAATATAGGATGCACATTCATATAAATTTCGATACATATTGAAAATTTATTAACATTTCAAAGCTATCAAGATAGACATACAGATTTAATAACAATGTTTTTATAAGCTGATAGACATTCAGTACCGTTGCTGTTCATGTAATATTTATTCCCTGCACTGGGCAGTCGGTTCATTACTGAGTTTATTTCTGCATTGGTACCTGAATTGTTACAATGGTAAGGTATCTTCTGACGAACCGTTCTACTAGGCACATGAAAGTTAATCAGCCTAAAGAGTTTAGGGGAGTCAAACATGTTATTAACAATTTTATAGAGAAAAAATAGATCAGTACTCTTCTTTCTTTTAATGTGGCAAGGCCCATAATTTCCAACAGTAACTAATTCATTCGTCATAATTTCGTCACTCCTGGATTCCCACATTCCTCACCACCCTTTATATCTATCCTTAAAAGACCCTCCATACAGCATCCTAAGTAATAAAGAGTGTTTTTTTAGATGTTTGGTTTTTAAACTGGCAACATTGTTTCTACAGACTGTCAACTTGACAGTTGACCGTTGATATGTAGTCAGTACGTTTTGCCATTTCACCATGAATAGACTGACGTCAGAACAGCGCTTGCAAATTGTGCAAATTTATTTTTAAAATAAATTTTCAATAAATAAACGGCGGGTGCCACCATCAATTTATTGCGGGAAACATTTGGTGAGCGCATAATTTCGCGTAATGGACCTGTGAACTGGCCTCCACGATCGTGTGATCTCACACCATTAGATTACTTTCTTTGGGGGTATGTGAAGTCACTAGTTTGTGCTGATAAACCAGAGACGTTGGACCATTTGGAAGTCAACATTCGTCGTGTTATTGCCGATATATGGCCCCAGTTGCTCCATAAAGTTGTCGAAAATTGGACTTCACGATTGCGTTTCATTTGAGCTAGCCGTGGCACTCATACGCCTGAAATCATATTTAAACAATAATGGCATAAAATTATCTATTAAGGCGACGCTTCCCGGCCCAAAAAGAAGAAGATGGAGAGATATGTAATTACAAATGTTGGACAGAGCGCGCCAATATTTTCAATGACAAAATTAATGCGAAAATTGAGAAAATGCTTAATAAAACATGACTCGTTTAAAATAGAGCAAAAATCTCGTGGAAGGTATCTTAAGTATCATTTAAAGAAACATTGTAAATTTTTTTACAAATATAGTACATAATAGTACGTATAACAAAATAAAAATAGACTTGTTTTAAATAATTTTCGGAGCATACTTTGCGATTTTTTTCTATCGAGGGAATTTCATAGAATTTGCGTTTCGGCGTGGAACGTATCTAGATATTATCTTAAACAATAACATATATTTTTTTACGAGCTTAAAAACCAAATGTTTAAGGGAGATATGTAAGAATTCGGTCTAAATTCGGATAGCGGCGGCTTAAATAAAGCCAATATCATAGATATAATGTTTTTTTTTTCATTTTGAATTTGTAAAGCTCTAAAAAAACTCCCTCTACAAAGGCCCTGAGAAACATTATTTTCCTCATATAGATTGTGTTTCCCTAGACTTTTTACTCATTCGATAGATATTCGATAGATTTTTACTCACTCAAGATTCTGCCAGACCTTTTGTTTACGCACTGTCAATTATTTTGTAGATTTTCAGGTCAACGAAAGAACTAATGATTTCCTGTATACTTATTAACTATGTTTTTTCTCGTATTTTAATGTATTTAACAATCTGTTTTAACATTCAATCAGTTAATTAGTCAAATTCATCAACTGATCACCAAATCGTTACTGAGGCGTGTTTAAAATCAAAGCTGCCAATAAAATATATACATTAAATAAAACAAACAATTGTTTTTAACCACGAGTTTAATCTCTGGCGTGCCAAGAAATTCATCGTGGATTTCTGACGTCTGTACCCGTCGCGTGCCGACGAATCCACCGTGGGTATCTGACGTTGTTTACATCCTTCGTGTGCCGACGAACCTATCTAACCAATTTTTGAAGTGAAACTTCTTAGCGCCGTTAGTGTCTTGAAATTTATTTATTTACGCCTATTTAGGCTTTTACACTTGCACAAAAATAATTATAAAGTAAAAACATTAATGAATTTGATCCACACAGTATGTAGGTACACAATATTTAAAATATAAAAATCCAAAATAGCTTTTTTTGTTTCAGCAGACAAAATACAATTTAAATAGCTTTAACAAAATATTCCCCTACTTGATAAAAAAAAAACTTCAATAAGGTTTGCTTATATATTAAAATTGATGTATTAAATATATCAAACAAATATATCACTAAATTGCCAATAGTGACTTGAAATTTGGGTAAAACGGAAATGCGTCACAACCCAGCCCTACACAAATACTCGGTTCGAATATGATGCGGTAAATTCGCAACTGGGCGCGTGCCTTCCATAACGTAGTGGGCAATGTGCCTGACAAGTCTTAGCGGCTAGAGAGACAGACATTAAGCGAACGGGGGGTTCGAATCCTACGAAATCCAAAATTTTTTTTTTTTTGTGAAATCAATATCCAATCTTCAAACCACTTTAAAAAAACAAGCGAAAGCAACATCTAGCGACGTTCTAGTTTCACTTCCACCGCGTATTTTTTTTTTTTACATGAATACCGCACAACCAGCTGCTTCCGTCTGGAGCCAGTTATACTCTGTCATCCCCAATTGTGGTATGTTGTGAGGCTGGAGGTAGTGGGGAGGGGAAGGTGATGAGGAAGAGGAAGGTGGGAAGTACCTGGCTATTCAGATCTAGTCACCAAACACGGCTAAAGCCATTTCAAGCAACATTTCAATTCTGAATGGTGGTCTTACACCAGGGCGATACTGAGAGTATCTTCCACTCTGGAACGTGCCGCAAATATACTATATATTATTTAAAATGATTAAATTGTGAAATAACACAAATTAATCAAATAAAATTTATTTGCCACGTGGGGATTCGATCCCGCGACCTTCGGAATGCGAGTTAAGAGCCTTACCGCAGGACTACGTCGGCCGTCAAGCATATGAATTACACACACTGCTATTTTATTTATTTTTTTCATCACTTTGATGACTTTTCAAATGAGGTATTGAGTTATACGGTCACCCTTAGAAGAGTATCATCTATCGTCGTCCGTGTCTAATGCACTAATGCTTACGGAAATAGCCGATTGCTTGTGATAGACCACTGGGCTTTGACAGGTTTTTGGCGCCCAGCTACAGAATAACTTAGAGCCTCTTATAGAACGGACGTCTGGTCCAGTTAAATATTCATTGTAAACCTTACTATAACGTAATCTCCACGAACCTCCAACTATATTGGAGTTTTCTCCAATATATTTCAAGTGATCTCAATTAATGGGATTAAAGTACATTACAGAAAAAATATTACCTACAGTATAGTTCGTCACTTTAGTTGGATAGCGTTCTAAGTTCGCTTTACCATGTTCTGAGATGACAATATTTGCAAAGAGGAATTCTGTCAACCTGTTTAATTTTATTAAATTTCTGATTACGAGATTGAATCTTGTGTAAAGCATTTTAGCTTAACATATTTTAAAGAAAAATATTTAATTAGAACGTGGCCCTTACTTGGAAAATGCCTTTAGGAAAATGTAGTTTTTTTTATACGACCATGGCCCATTTCAATATACCACTGCATAGAATTCAAAATTTAGGCGATATGTTTTCGTATATACGAATATTTAGACTTATGGAATGTGTCGCTTTCAAAATTTAAAAATGAAATAATGAAATCATTTATCCATAATTCAAGTACTCACTAAGGAAGTACTTTGGTAAATTTGTGAAATAAATTTACCTGGTAGATATATTTATAACATTGAATTTGAATTTATTTATTTCTATATATTACAGTATTTACCTATATATCAATTTCGAAAACATTTTTACATAATATATATTGTAATTTTATTATGTTGGGTGTAAGGTAGGTTTGTGAAGGTGAAACTGTGGATAGGTATTGTTGTATGTTTCGTGAACACCTCACTAGGAGAACCTGTGCTGAGGTGTTTACGTGTTTATTTATGTTTATGTATGACAAGTATTTATGTGTTGTAATACAAAGTTTTATATGTATTTTTTTTCAAATTTTAATAGTTATTGTACATTGGTTATTTAGAAGAGAAAAAAAGTATTTAAATATATTAGAGGAATATAAAGAAAAGAAAAAAAAAATATATATATATAAACATACACATACATACACATCCATATAAATACATGTACCTGCACACATGCATATAAATTTATATATATATACATACGTATACATCCGCATACACATTCACATACACATACATATATGTACACACATATATAAATTGTAAGTGTATGTATAGTTGTTGGATACTTGAAAAACTACTTAATTTTTAGGTTTATTTAATTTTATACTTTTTATAGTTTTGTTATGTTTGGTTGGGAATAATAATGTTTTGTATAAAGTTAATATCTTGATTTTTAATCCAGTCAGTGATATGTTTTTTATGAATGTTTGTAGATGTATTTGCAGATAGTATTTGTTTCAAAGTAATGGGCATGCAATTAAAAAGTTTGGTTGCATAATACTGAAAGTGTCTTTGTCCATGTGTGGTGTGGGTTATCGGTATGTTCAGTGTTTTATTTGTTGAGGACCTGGTTTTTGTTATGGTTTTTGGTTGAATTGGAATGTGTTGTTTGTTTTGGACAAGGTATATTATAGCAGATTTGGCATAAAGTTGTCTTATTGACATGACTTCTAATGCTTTGTAGATTTCGCTAGAATCTGTGTGAAATGGTACTTGTAGGATGAGTTTAATTATTGCTTTTTGTATTTTTTGAATTGGGTCAATTGCTATGTTTGTAGCACTTCCCCAAGCTAGTATTCCATATGTGGCAATGGATTGACAAAGTGCAAAATAGATCGATCTTAGTATTATTAGTGGGAAGATGTTTTTAACGTACTTTATTAGGTGCATGACTCGTTTCAGTTTATTTGTGATGAAATTAATGTGGTCAGTCCAGCGTAAGTGTGAATCAATAATAACCCCCAGGTATTTTGTATGTTTTACCCTTTCTATATGTTCGCACTGGCAGTTGGATAAAGTATAGTCATGTAGAGAATCAAGCCTATGTTTGATGGAGGTTGACCTCTTTGTGTAATACTATGAATGATATATTTTGTTTTGATTGTATTAACTGTAAGAGTATTACTGTTTAGCCATTTACACACATATCTCTACGTATTATCGTATTATTGCGTATTAGTAATTAATTGTATGATTTATAGTAATTTTATAAACCATCACAATTATTAAAAAAATAATTAAAACTTTCTTTTCTTTTCATCATTGCTACCAACTTAAAAATATTGGTACTACCTTACAATAGTGGCTATTCTTATAATTTTGTTCACAGATTTTCTTAATTTTATTGTTTCATTGTAAATAAGGTTTATTTCCTAGCTTGTGATATATTTGACTTATTATTTACCTACCATTAAACATTTTCAACGTATCTCTTAAGTTAAGTTATTGCATATATATCATATTTAAATATATTTTTTCATTGTTGCAATATTGTAATATTTAAATATACAAGCTCACTTAAGCTTTTTTCATGTTGTTGCTATACCTTATCCATGCTATTATGTAAAAGCTGAATGGCGTTAATTTTATGAATAAATACATAAATAAATAACTGAGTACCGCACAAAAGTCCCGTCTGGAGCCAGTGAGACTATGGCATCCCCAATTGTGGTATGTTGTGAGGCTGAAGGTAGTGGGGAGGGGAGGGAGATGGGGAAGAGGAAGGCCGGAAGTGCCTGGCTATTCAGATCTGGTCATCAAACACAGCGAAAGCCATTTCAAGCAACGTTTCAATTCTGAATGGTGGTCTTACACCAGGGAGATACTGAGTTGAAACCTTATGCAATGAATTTTTAAACCTTAGATGGTTGCGTACGGTTCTATTTGCACGTTTAGATATGTTCTATTTTTTTAACGTTAGCTCCAAATAGGAGGCCCCGAGGAAAATAATATTCCTCAGGGCCCATGTTATGATTAATATAAATGAATCCGGTAAAACCCCAGGTCTATGATTAATATAAATGAATCCGGTAATAACCTCAGGTCTATTATTAATATAAATGAACCCAGTAATAACCTCAAATCCATGGTTAAAATAAAGGAATCCGGTAATAACCTCAGGTATATGATCCATACTAATATTATAAATGCGAAACTGCTCGAGTTTGTTTATGACCTTTTCACGCATAACACAATATAAAGACTTTAAAAATTCATTCACCAATAGAAAGCTAAATTATATGCGCAGACTATATTTTGTATATGATGGTAAGCTCTGGCGTAATGAAATTATAAATATTAATATATTATATTTGTTATACGTTTTCTGTCGCTAACTAAAGCAAATTTTTGCTAACGTCAGAAAAAAATCGTTTCCATGGAAACGATTGCTACTGCTTCAGAAAATTCAAATATTACAATATGTTTTATTTTTTTGGACAAGCTTCTGTTTTGGAATAAATGTCAGTTCCTACATTAAAAATATAATTCGTAACGATTATAAAGACTGAATAAATGAACTGAATAAATAGTGTAATTTTTTATTATATTCACAAACTTTCAAATATTTAATTAAAAATAAACATCCGAAATGTTTGTAAGCGCATAAATTCCGAACGAATGAACAAAATTGGATAAGTAATTCTTTTTTTCTTTGAGCTATAGCATTATGAAATTTAGGTGGTAGGCGCGATGTTTGAAAACTGAATGTAAGGGAATGAATATATGGAATGCGGGAGGGCATGGGGGTGGGGTGGGGGGGGGGAGATAATTGATAAGTGCAAGCGCTACAGTAATATCCCGTAATACCATGCGAGCGAAGCCGCGGGGAAAAGCTAGTTATTATATAAATCAATCCAGTAATAACCACATGTCTGTGATAAATGTTAAAATGAATTAGGTAATAACTTCAGGTCTATGATTAATATTTTTATTTTATTTATTTTTTTATTATAAATACAAAGTAATACAATATTACAACAAAAAAATAAATTATATAGAAAAAAGAAAAGTCCCAATAAACTACTTTTAAGCAGTTTGTCGATGGGTACTTTTACTTTGAAGATATAAACTTATTTTACTTTGTTATGCAATTACAATTTTTGTGTCAGTCTAAAACCAATTATTTCTTTCGGCGAGCCAATTCTTCAACATAATATTTAATTTACCAATTTTACATTTTTTAATTTCGGCAGGTAACATATTTAAGCAATTAGGTATCATGTAGTCCAGCGTTCTTTGTCCATATTTGTTTAAATGCTTAGGTACAATTAGTCCTTCATTTAACGTAAAACGAGTATTGTAAGTGTGATCCAGTTTATTTATGTGAATAGGGCTATTCATAGGCTGAAATATAATTTTATACCACAGAATTGCTCTTACTGGGAGAATTTTGAGATTTTGGTAAAAGTACGGAACATTATGCCTTTTTTCATATAAACTTTTATGAGCTAATAATTATGAGCATACACAGAACTAGAACTAAACTTAAAACCCACCTTTTCAGACAGTCATACCCTTAAATTCAAAAACCTTTCACCTTAACCTTCAATGCCCGCGACATTGTAAAAGTAGCTCATTTGTTAAAAAAAAAATAAAAAAAAAAAAAAATAATAATAAATAAAAAACTCAGTTGTAAGCTTTATGTAAGAGTCATTTCATGAAGATTCCCTAAAGACTCCTAAATTCTCCAGTCTCTCAAAATAAATACAACTCTACTTTTGCCACTAATCTTTTAATGTAAATTCAAGCAATGTCCAGTGTTTTAAATAAAATGCCCTCCGCGTGCAAGACCGTATCTTCTGCAACTATCTTAACGTATCTATTAACTTTCTAATTTCTCGGAAGTGACCTGCCAGGTAAGTATGTTTCTGTATCTGTTTGTAAATAGTTAAATTAGATAGAACCTAGGAATTAATAATAAGCTGCACAGCGCCCTTGAGGTGATTTTTCACAAAAACGGCGCTCTACAAATTATCCAATTATTATTATTATTATAAATCAATCTGGTAATAAACTCAGGTCTATGATTAATATGTAAATCAATCCGGTAATAACCTCGTGTCTATGATTAATATAAATGAATCCGGTAACAACCTCAGATCTGTGATATATATTTAATTTTGACGGCCTCCGTGGTCCCGAGGCAAGACTCTCGACTCACAATCCGAAGGTCGCGGGTTCGAACCCGGCGTGCGCAAATAAATTTTATTTGATAAATTTGTGTTATTTCACAATTTATTCATTTAAAATAATATATAGTATATTTGCGGCACGTTCCAGAGTGGAAGATACTATCAGTATCGCCCTGGTGCAAGACCACCATTCAGAATTGAAACGTTGCTTGAAATGGCTTTAGCCGTGTTTAGTGACCAGATCTGAATAGCCAGGTACTTCCCCACCTTCCTCTTCCCTATCTCCTTCCCCTCCCCACTACCTTCAGCCTCACAACATACCCCAATTGGGGATGCCATAGTCTCACTGGCTCCAGACGGGAGCAGTTGGGACTCTTGTGCGGTATTCATATAAAAAAAATAAAAAAATGAATCCGGTAATAAACTCAGGTATACGATTAATATACATGAATCTTCGGGTCTATTAAATAAATGAATCCGGTAATAACCTTACGTCCGTGATTAATATAAATGAATCCGGTAATAACCTTGTATCTATGATTAATATAAATGAATCCGGTAACATCCTCAGATCTGTGATATATATTTAAATGAATCCGGTAATAACCTTACGTCCGTGATAAATATAAATGAATCCGGTAATAACCACTTTTGTACAGTTCACGCTTAGAGCAATCGAGTGAATAATGTAAGAATCCTTGATTGTGCGGAGAATAAGCTCGAACTCATAATTAGACGGGAAATGCGAGAATGATTTGTTATTTTGCCGCAATATTTAGTAAATATTTTGCCTGGAGTTTGTTCAGCTCGCCCTTGGGAGCTCAGAACTTGCCATTTCCTTCCAGAGATTATATAACTGTATAAATATGAAGCAAGAAGATGTTTACTCACCTTGGAACTTGGAAAAACCTTGGAAAAGTTTGGATTTGTTCGGTTTAAATTTTTTAAATTTCAATTTCTCTTGGGGTAAGAATAACCTCATGGAATTTAATGTTTCAAAGACCCAATCATGTCCGATTACGTCTAAAAGGGATCGAAATGATAATCTAGTCTCCTTCAACGGAAGAAATCTCCCGAACAGGCCTTCCATTGATATGCTTGGTGTAACTCTAAGTGACCAGCTCAGGTACGGGGGCTTCATCGAAGCCAGAGTTAAGTTAGCCTCTCAGAAACTGGGCGTACTGTACAGGGCCCGCAGATACTTTAATAGTACACAACTAATATTTAATAGTGCTAACCCTGTACAAATCGCAAGTGCGCCCCACGGTTGAATTTGGCACCTCTTGTCTGGAGCCCCAAAATACCAAAAAAAAAAACCCTCGACTCTGTGCAGAAATGCGCGGTCCGTTTGATAAATTCTAATAACTTAACAAACGGATTGCAATCTTTAGAGCACATACGTCAGGTGGGAATGCTGTCCTTGTTGTACCGGTATTACAATGGAAGATGCTCCGAGGAACTAGCGTCATTGATCCCCTCCGCACCGGTGCACAACCGGTCTGTGGTTGAGTGGGCATCGCGTTTGGGTCCCACCCGGGCGTCCCGTGTTCGATTCCTCGGCTGGCTAAGTCCTCCATTACAACACAAGCAACATTTTCGGCTTTCTGTGATGGTAGTAGGAGATTTTTAAACATTGGTAGGTTATTCGTAACCCGGGAATGTTTGTCTTTCTTTAAACAAAAAAACACGCCAAACACGCGCCCAACATTTGTACACGGTTGACATTAGTCACATGAGAAAGGGTCGTTTCTACGACTCTTCTCGAGTCCAACAGCTCGGCTGTGGAACGATTTGTCGGCCTCTGTGTTTCCTCCCTCCTAGAACATGGTTCTCTTCAAGACACGACATGTTCACTCCTTCCTCTCCTCAAAAACACCCTATACACAGCATCTTCAAAGATGACATAGGCCCTGAGGGAAATTATTTTCCTCAGAGCCTCCTGTGTGGAGTAAATGTGAAAAAAAACAAGTTTTTATTTTTTATAAATTCTTTATTCATAATGTAACTTTTGAATACAATTTTCTACAGGTTTTTCGACTACCACACTACCCGTATTATGGTGTTAGACATACAATATTTCTCCTAGCACCAATTTGATACAATATTCTATGTATAATGTTGAACTTGTGGAACCGCATCACCCTCTCCGAGATCTGGAATAAATGAGAAATAAAAATTAAAATAAAGTTTTTTACGATTTCGCAGAAAGATAAAATTAATTTTTAAAATTTCTCCAAAATTCGCAAATTCACTTTGTGGCGTCATTATTAATTTAATGAAAACAAATAACTTTGTGTGCACCACTATTTTATTAACAATATCAACATGTTTCGAAAACTATGTTTTCTTCGTCAGGATAATAAGTTAATAAAAATAACAAAATACAAACAAGTATAGACTAATTAGAACATAGACAAAATATTAGAAAGGAGAGGTGATTAATTACTTAAAATATATCATAAAAAACAATTATATAAAATAAAATATAAAAATTATTTTAGAATGGGTAAAAAATTACATTAACATAATAAAAAATTATGATTGAGATTAAAACACTTTTGCACTTTTTTCCACTAATTTATTTACACCAGGACCGGTTTCATCCTACTACGGACATTTTCAGACTGGTAGTTGAAATTCTTATGCTATGGCATTTATACAAACTTAAGCAGGGGTACACAACATTGTCTCTATATAATGAATGTTTCTATTTTGTTAATTTAAGGTATTATAAGTTATTTGTTAATTTAAGGTACATATAGGTAATTACAAAGTTAATTATTAAAATTATGAATGATTTTGCATAGTAAATGGATATTTTTAATTCACATGAATATATACGAATTTATACAATTGAAAATGTTTGCAATTTCTGATATTTTATTTTGGTAATGTTGGGATATTCCCTTCTTGTTGCTTAGGGATTATTGACAAATATTGATGGTACTATGGTCATTATTATTATTGGGTTCTCCGTATAATCGGGTTATTACATTTTTCAATTACATACTTAATTACACTGCTGCTCTCTGAAGTAAAATTATTCTAAGGAATTATAATGGGTATATTAATGGTGATTGGGCATTATGTTCTAATTGTTTATTCATAACATATTTGCGATCAATTTTCTTTGTTAGGCGATTAATTTCTATGGACTGTAATCTGTCTAATTTTGGTCCTTTGTTGCAAACATGAAGGATTTTGACATCTCTATCTTTGTCAGAAGTATGTTCCTGTGTACCCCTGCTTAAGTTTGTATAAATGCCATAGCATAAGAATTTCAACTACCAGTCTGAAAATGTCCGTAGTAGGATGAAACCGGTCCTGGTGTAAATAAATTAGTGGAAAAAAGTGCAAAAATGTTTTAATCTCAATTATAATACAATGGAATTCCACCACGAATTAACAGTGCAAAAACTAGACTCAATAATAAAAAATCTTTTAAAAACAAAACAAGAAGTCTAAATAACAAAATAAATTATTATAAATATAAGTTTTAATACGAAAATAAATTTAAAGGATGGCTATTTTTAAAAAACGTTTGGTTGTTTATAAAATTTAATTTACTATTAACACTTTTTCTAATTTCTAAAATTTCTAAATTATCTAATTGTATACCCGTTGTGTTAGTGTGTAAAATTTTTAAACCTTTGTTAATATCAAAAGAATGACCTGTTTCCAAAATGTGGTTTGCAAATTCTGAATAATTATTATTATTTAAACGTCTTAGATGTTCCTTAACTCTAATGTTAAAATTTCTAGAAGTCTTCCCAATAGAAAAAAGTTACAATCATTACAAATTAATTTATAAACCCCAGATTTGTTCAAAAACACACCTTTGTCCTTGTTATTTAATATATATTTTTTTAATTTGTTATTGGCGTAAAAAGCTGGTTGGATATTATCTGGCATATTTTTAATTATCAAATTTGAAGTGTTATTATTTAAAAATACAATTTTTCTCCAATTATTATTCTTGTCAACTACGTGTGGATAAACAAAAAACAACTACATGTGGATAAATAAAAAAAACTTTTTCTTATATTTTTTGTTTAACATATTATCTATTAATTGTGTAGTATTACCGTTATTTATTGCAATTTTTTTAATTGTATTTAATTCTGTTTTAAAATTTCTTAAAGATAAGGTAACATTAATTGGTCTACTTAGTAAGGTATGAAAAGCTGCTAATTTTTGTGAAAATGGATGATTAGAAGTTTCATGTATAATGATATCTATATATGTGTCTTTACGAAAAATGTTAAATTCAAATTTATTATTGACAATAGAAATACTTAAATCCAAAAATCTAAACTGCAATTTTTTCCAATTTCTAGGGTAAATTTAACCGAATAGTTGTAGATTTCACCGATACGAAGTACGAACTTCGTACTTTGTATCGGTGACTAGCGAGCGCTAGTCGACAATGGATTCGAGGGACAAACTACTTTGGAACCGGTTCCTACGGCTTTGCCTGTCTCGGCTACTTTCTACCGGTGACTGGGGATCACTAGATGACAGTGGTTCCGAGGAACAGGTTTTTTGGAACCAGTTCCACAACGGATTACGGAGACAAGTGAAATCTACAACTATTCTAAAGTGTACTGTAATGCCAGCTCGAAGTGGAGTGGAGCTGGCAACACGGTATTGCTTCCAAGCACATAAGCGCACATTTCACCACTAACAATTACACATCTGCCCTGATGATGGACACTGTAACGCTGTCTGAAACGTTGGCTAAAGAAGGAGGTAGGTTGAAAGAAACATATTATTATAATTGATGTTCATATTTTCTCTAATGACTTACACAATCTTTCTCATTCTTGTATCGCGTTTCCTTGAACCGTTCTACAATAACCAAAGATTTACAACGCTGGGCTATTTTCGGGCCGCGCCACTTGATTTGGATTTATAGAGGGCACGTGGGCGGACCATGAGGGAACCCGTCATCCAGCTTTACTATCCACCTTTACTATTCTGCTTTACTCGTGGCTCGTGGCTCGTGGCTAATTACGGGTTTCTAGTTTGGCGTGCGAACGGAGAAAAACACCCACAAGAAATCATCTGAATAAAGATATTTTTTAACAATTGAAAAATTAAACTAATTACTGTTTAGATATTAATGTTTCCAAATGTCACACTTTGACATTCACCAGAAACACACATGTATTTAAGTACTCTTATTCACTCAATAATGAACCTGTTATCTCTAAAACGGAATGTAGAGATCATGGCGTTTACTATATTTATTAATATATTTAAAAAGCACATCCACTCGATCGTTCACAGGTCATATAAAATGCTTGGTTTTGTTCTTCGAATAAGTAAAGTGTTCTGTAACCCGCGTACAAAAGTATTGTTATATTTTGCATTAGTCAGATGTACACTGGAATATGCCTCGCCAATTTGGAACCCGCAGTATAAAGTATACATAGATAGCATAGAACAAATTCGAAACAAATTTATAAAATATCTTACCTTCAAATTCAACAATAACTTCGACTGCACATTTCAAACTTTGCAACAAAGGCGAGCAATAGCTGATTTGATATTCATACACAAAATTTTAAATAATAACATTGACTTAACGAACTTCTTTCCCTAGTTAATTTTAACATACCCTTAACATACCACATTTCAAACTTTGCAACAAAGGCGAGCAATAGCTGATTTGATATTCATACACAAAATTTTAAATAATAACATTGACTTAACGAACTTCTTTCCCTAGTTAATTTTAACATACCCTTAAGACGTACACGCCATATAGAACTATTTCACACGCTCAACTAGAAGACAAATACAGCAGCTAATTCGCCAATCAATCGTGCTCTTCATACGTTTAATACTATTTGTCTGAACAAATTTTCTATTTTTCTAATCCGAAGCTCGGCAGTAAAGCTCTGGAACCTTCTGCGGTCAGTTGAAGTACAAATAAAATGTTCGCGAGAAAAAGGGGAAGACAATCAGAGTGAAATAATTAATAAGATAAGGGAATGTTCGGTGTTATTTCGATCTCAAGTCCATTCTGCGGAAAGCTGTGAAGGCTACAAATAAAATATGTAATGAACAAAAGCTGCATTACTCGACTGTTACCTACATTTTGTTTGTGAATCATAAGTAAAGTAAAACTTAGATAAAGCAAAGGTGGTATTCACGTCATCATGGAGCATTCGAAAGGAACAACTTGCTCCGTATAATATTGATTGGTGACAATGACCGTTCTGCAATAATTGATAGGACCTTTACAATCTATATTTTTATACTAATATTCTAAATGCGAAACTTGAATGGGTTTGTTTGTTACGCTTTCGCGCTTAAACCAGTAAGCCGATTTAAAAACTCTTTCACCAATAGAAAGCTACATTGTATGCGAGTAATACAAGCTGTATATAGTGGTAGTCTCTGGCGTTATAAAATTATTGATATTTGTTATACGTTTTCTGTCGCTAACAAAAGCGAGTTATTGCTAACGTCATAAAACAAATCGTTGACGTGGAAACGATGTTGATATTTCAGGCATCGTAGTTAATATCTATCTATATTTATAAATAAAAATAAATCTCAAATGTTTGTATGCGCATAACTTCCGAACGACTGCACCAAATTGGATAATTATTTTTTTTACTACTGGTGAGCTCTGGCATTATAAAATTTAGGTGGCACGAGAGCTGTTTATAAACTGAATGTATCGGGAATGAATGTATGGAATACGGGTGGAGGTAGAGGGGAGGTGGGAGTGGGGAAGGGGGTGAGTAAGAGTGGGAGGGGGAGGGGGAGGGGAGGGAGGAGGGGATAATTGAGAAGTGCAAGCGCTACATTAATTTCCCTCTGATCCCATGCGAGCGAAGCCGCGGGTAACAGCTGATATAATATATTTTTTTTAATTAAATGAAGATAAAGTTAGCGAAACTCAATCGAAAATCTAGAAACAGAAAAATCAGAAAAAAAGATATGGGCACATCTGTACCAGGAAATCCTTCCACTGTTTGAAGTGCTCCTGACCGGTTGCAAGCAACCGCAAAGAAACGGCTCGTTCTGCAAAGTTCGTGGTGGTAAACACCACCCCGCGCTTCATTGTTAGCGTCATTGGGCAGATCATTTAATACATTAATTATGAGTACAGTGATATAACTATTTACCTGCGTTGGGTGCGTTAACATTGACAGTGTAAGTGTAGGACCTCGTGTTGGTCACCCCGGGCAGGCCGAGCTGGACGTTCCACTGTCCATCATGCTCCTGGTCGACCACGGGTAGCTTCAAAGAACACGGCCCGTTCTGCGTGACCTGCACCAGCCCCATGGGATCAGTGGCCCTGCAGTAGGTGGCGTCCTCAGGGCCAAAATTAAGAGATGCAGAGGAACCGAGCTGCAGCTCGACGGGGGTGGTGTCTACCTCTGGAAGTGCTGGAAATATTGAAACCAGATATTATGTTATGTAGGGGCAAAACATATGTAGCCAAAAATATTTTAATTTGGGTGCCATAAACCGTAACAAATCGATAAGTACTTTCTCATGCTAGTTGGGTACTCGGGAATTAGATAAGCAAACTTGTATTTGTTCTTATTTAAAAATAAGATTAGAGGGTTCATGGGGTGAAGTTGTCTAGGTCTTGGAGGCGGTTGAAGGAGACAAGATTTTCATTTCGAGTTTCGATTTTCATTACCTTGTAGACGTAATCAGACATGATTGGGTCTTTGAAACATTGAATTCAACGAGATTATTCATATCCCAAGAGAATACACTCTCGAGGTAACCGTCCATTCTTTGCTTCAAAGCCCTCCGAGCCATTGGAGTCTGTGTGCCCCTTGGGGGCTTGTCAAACAAAAAGCCATCATGGACATATATATACATAGACAGAAGGTGACTAGATTTTCATTTCGATACCTTTTAGACGTAATCAGACATGATTGGGTCTATGAAACATTGAATTCAACGAGATTATTCATACCCCAAGAGAATACACTCTCGAGGTAACCGTCCATTCTTTGCTTCAAAGCCCTCCGAGCCATTGTAGTCTGTGTGCCCCTTGGGGGCTTGTCAAACAAAAAGCCATCATGGATATACATATACATAGAAGCAAACATATTTTTAAAGTTTTTAGGTCCTTACGTAAAACTATAATATTTATTTTGGCTACATAGGTCATTTCCCCAGTCATTTTGATCGTCCAAAGTCCATCAATATCGTGGTCCGCTTCATTGAAGGTGATGGTACAGTTGTTCTCTATCACTATGTGGATTGCTTTCCCAGCGAGTTCTTCACCGAAAAAAGGCTCAGGCCCTCTGATCCGACACCATGTTATGACACCATCCAGGACTTTTGAGAACTTTATGGTTACATTACCCCCCTCGTACACGGTCACGGAACCTTTGGGAATCATGTCGACCTCCTCTGAAACAAGAATAAAATATTAAATCAAACAAATTCCAATCAAAATGAATATATGCAAAGGACATGTAACTACTATAACAATAAATTTGCGAATATAGACACACGTGCTGACGTATTTAACTTTATTGTATAACATTCTAGGTACGAATAACACATGAATTAATTGTAGCTAATATTTTTATATTATTTGCGTGGCAACTTTCCCTTATCCCTCTCCTCCCCTTACCCTTCCCAACCCAAATCCCTATTTTGCAGTCTATTTTTGTTATAATCACACTTATTTTATTGTTTATTGGTTTATCATTTGCTGAATTCAGATTTGTACTATTATTAGGTTTTTTTACTTGCTGCTTAGTTCTGTTTTTCTTTCGTTTTTCTTAAATATTCTAGTTTACATTCAGTTAGTCTTGTTTCTAAATACTTATCTGTGAACATCAATAATTGGTCTGTTTTTTTATCATCCCTTTTATGTTTATTGTATTACTACGACTGTTAATGTTCCTTAAATAAATAAATCACTAGCAAGCTCCCGGCATGCGTTGCAACGCCACTAATTTATTTATTTATACATATATTACAGTATGATGCTTTGTCTGGGAAGGTTTCCCGTTTCAGGACAGCCAAATTGCACAATTAGTTCATAATATTCTAAATAAAGGAATGGTTTCTTTATGTCCTTTAAATTTAAAGCATCGCAAGGATGTGATTCTTACTAGGTCATTTTGGAGAACATTAATGTTTGCATTTGGACAAAGGAATGGTTTCTTTCAAGATGAGATGCTTTCAAGGTCATTTTGGAGAACATTATAATTGCGTAATTAAAATTATAGCATGCACTATAATTTTCATAATATTTACTAACTACTAAAAATTACATTTATAAACCAAATTATCTGACAATGACTTCCCAATGAATTCCCAATGACTATTTAATTGATATAGAGAATAAACCAGTTTAAGTAGACTCGTCTTACAGTCAAATTTGAATAGGCAACATTCTTTGAGAACTCAGATTTTGAAAGGGCTAGTAATTTTTTACAAGAATCAATAAATCAATAATAAAGAAATTGTTTCTCACTGCGTATCTTTTCCCATTCGTCCAGTTCCTCTTTCTCCTCCCCTTATCCTACCATGTCCCCTTCCCCGCACGCGTGCCCAAATATTATTAGATTTATAAATAAAAATAAAAATTCAATTCGGTCACCAATACACGTTAACAAACTGTTGGTAATTTTCTTGATTTAATTCAAAGTATTAGATGAGTACTTAAAATAAATTCATTAATTAAAATAGTTTCGAAAATTGAATTTTGATTGAACTATCATTGTTTTTCAAAATGTCATTCTCAAATTGTGACATTTTTGACAGTTTCGCAAGAGTTTTCGTAATGATTAAAAAGCTTTTCAGATGTATTGTCATGTGTCATTAATAATCTAGAAATCGCGAGGGTGGAAGGGAGGTATTTTGAAAGTTTCAAACATTTCCTATACTTAGTATAGCAATAAATAGACAACTCATATAAATATTTATAAGCAAGCATATTTTGGAATGTATAAAGAAAATGTACAAAACACAAGGTCAGAATCGCTCGGGGTAGTCTTATTACAGACGTAAGAGGTATCCTAAATACACCTAGCCACTCGGAATAATATTTATTAATTTTTTCGTAAGAAGCAATTACTTTGTGGTTAGACATTATATTTAAAAGAATTAAAACACTTTGTATTTAAACCACGAATTTATTATTTTGTATATCTACCGGTTTCGCTTCGACCAAGCTTCATCAGGATATAATATAATAATAACTAACTACTAAGGCAGAGATATTGTATTGTATATATATTTCTTTTGTGATTTTACTCCTACACTTACTAAACTGATTAACCTGAGCCTGAAAGAAGGTCAATTTCCGGACGGTTGTAAAATTGCAAGGGTTATTCCAATATATAAAGGGAGCTTGAAAACTCAAACATCTAACTATAGGCCCATTTCTGTCCTACCGATTCTATCAAAAATATATGAAAGAGTAATATACGATAGGCTAGACAACTTTCTGAAAAAAAAATCATTTCTATATGCCAAACAATACGGTTTCAGAAAAAAATCTAATACTCTCTCTGCAACTAATGATCTTATAAATAAACTTAGAACTAGCATAGATAATAAAAACTATGTCATAGCAATTCTCGTAGACCTTCAAAAAGCCTTTGACACCGTAAGTCATGAAATACTGATAAAAAATAGAAAAAACAGGTGTAACCGGTCCAGCTATCAAACTAATAGAATCCTATCTATCCAACAGAAAACAATGTGTTAACATAGGAGATAAAAACAGTCAACTCGAGAGTATAAACTACGGAGTTCCACAAGGATCAATACTGGGGCCACTTTTATTCCAAATATACATAAATGACATCTGTCAGCTAAAACTACATGGTGAAATCTTCTTATACGCAGATGATACGGCAATTTTTTACTTCGGCAAAAACTTAGAAAGTCTATTAGAACAATCTCAAACGGATCTTAATGTACTAAACGATTGGCTAATAAAAAATATATTAACAATAAATATTAATAAAACCGGTTACATGATCTTAAGCTCACCTAAAAGAATAATACCATCGCATAAACCATTACAAATAGAAGAAAGAGACCTACATATTCTAGATAGCGAAAAATACCTGGGCTTATATATTGATAAACATCTAACATTTAAACAACACGTAGAAAAACTAAAAACAAAAATCATCCCATTAATTGGTGTATTTGGTAGAATTGCTCATCTTCTACCAACAGAGGTAAAGAGGGGCTTATACTTTAGCTTAATCCAGTCCCACCTAAATTATTTAATAGAAATATGGGGAAACACATACATTACGTACTTAAACGACTTACAAATAATACAGAACAAAGTTATTAAGAAACTCTTCAACTATAACCCAGACACTCCCACAAAAAAACTATACCAGGAAATGAACCTTTTGAATATAAGAACATTGTACGAATATAACATATGTCTTTTAATCTACAAAATACAAAATGGACTTATACACACAAACACAACATTTATAAAAACATCACAAGTACACGAACATTATACAAGACAACACAATAAATTGTACACAAATACAGTCAAGACTGAAAGTGGCAAGAGAAGTATTGGCCACGAGGGAGTTCACATTTATAATCTCCTTCCAGATAATCTAAAAACGGAAGAGAATGTAAAAACCTTTAAAAAAAAACTATTTAAACTTAAGATTTTGGAACAAAATTAAAAACTACTACATAATATGCTCTGTATTTAAGTTAAGAAAGCGAAATATTATATTTCTTTTAACTTAATAAATAAAATAAAAAAAAAATTCTTTCTCCCTCTGTCATTCCACTTATATATAACCGATATCTCTGCCTTAGTAGTTAGTTATTATTATATTATATCCTGATGAAGCTTGGTCGAAGCGAAACCGGTAGATAAACAAAATAATAAATTCGTGGTTTAAATACAAAGTGTTTTAATTCTTTTAAATATTTATTAAATTTATCTATGACATCGGACCTTCATTTTTCGCGCGATTTGAGCTGTCAAACTACGAGCGTCGTAGGTAGCGAAAAAGATCAAAAAACCTATCAATTTATCAAATAAACGCAGGTATTGTTGTTTTTGTGCATAGTTTATTGTTCAAGGAATGTGTTCGGTAAATATAATATACGATAGCACAAAATTAACCCACAAAATATTTCGTTGAAGTCAAAACTTTGCGAAATTTACGTGATTTCCTCTTTGGCTCTTTACAGGTTAACTTGTCATTATAAATTGAAAAGGTAACAAATAGACAATTGTCTTTTTTTATGTTTGATTTTTGGCTCTTAAGAGCATTTCTTACTTTTTACTTGTTATACCTTTTGGTACTTCTATTCTTTTCAAGATATCTTATAGCTTCTTTCTTTATGTTATTGTATTATTACGATTATGAGTAGTTGAATACTTCTCTCAGCGAACCAAATTTTTGGAAAAAGCAAAAAAACTGTTTCATAGCATTTACGTATAATAAAGTAAAATTTAATGTTTTGTAAAAATAACGGTAAAATAAAACATTTTAAATGCATATTTGAAATTTAAATCTGATAGATAATTAATAAGTTATTTAATATTTAAAAATGGACATATACATTTTGATATTGAACCATGGATTTAGATACATTTTGAGGTAAATATTTCCCTAATAGGGACACGCTTAATATTCACTTTTTATTTCAGAGTAGGAGTTGAGTACGTTTTGCAAGCAAATGATTTTGGATCAAGTACGTTTTGAAATTGAAAACGATTTTTAATAAGCTATAACTAAGGATTTAACCATGTTGTGGCACTGAAATAATATTTTAAACCTAGCTTTGATCCAAGAAAACGTGTTGGCATTCAAATCTTATAAAAAAATCAAAATAGTGGTTAAGTAACTTTTTTTTTTTTTTTTAGTATTATTCCAGGATGTGGGGAGGATAGTGCAATCCCACACGTACCATATGATTGTACATATTTATATAATATATTTTGTAACATATTTTAATATAACAGTTTTTTTTTTAGAAAATAGAATAGGAAAAAAAAATTATAATTAAATACAAAAATTAAAAAAAATAAATAAGTAATCAATTCTATTAATTCTATTCTTCAAGCTCATTTGATTTTCAAATACTCATAAGTAAATTTAATTATGTTAGTGGCACATGTTGAGCCGTATGTATTAAAATAAATAAATAAGAGAGAGCAAATATTATGTCTTACCTTCGACTGTGATGATCAGAGGCTGCACCCATTTGTTCTCGCCCAATTCATCAGTAAACTCAGTAGTGAGGTTCCACTTCCCCAGCTGGTCCATGGAGACGTTACTCATCTCGAAGCCACAATCTTCTCTGTACTTGATGTTAGGGTCAGTGATGTTCCCCTCCAGCGCCGGGTACAGTTGATAGAATAATCCGTTTGCCCTCTCAAGGTTGCATGTTGTAGGGTTACTCAAAGCACTGGTTGAAATTCCGTAGTACGCAGTTCCCAAAAAGTCGGTCGTCAGAAAAATCGCTGTAGATAAGACATACGAGAAGTTGTATTTGATATTACATGATATTTATTTATTTATTTTATCAGGTTCTCTGTAAAACAGTTATACACCAGAAAAGTATCGAGAAGATTACAAAATTTAAAGAAAAAGTGTATGGGGGCAGTTTCACTATCTTGTGACGCGCGTCAGAAGATAGTTATTGAATTCTCTTTAGGTGACATTGAAGATGTCGATGCTCAATACAGATTCATTTAGAAGTTGAATTGCTCTGTTTAATGGCGCATTGTAATAGGAAGAAGTTCTCGCTTTCGAGCATAAAAAAAGTGTGGGATCTCCCACGAGTGTACGTGTTAGGTACATATAAGTTAATCTCCTTCAACGTGGGCAGATTCAGTATAATGTCGGAGATTAGCTTAAAAAAGTGCTTACCCAAAAATATTTTTCGGCGGGCTTCTATTGTATTAAGATCGAGCATTCCTGTTTAGAACAACGGGTAGTATGTATATTCTCTCATATACAGGTAACGCATAAACCTTTTTTTAACTCTTTCTATTTCTAGGGTGTGGTTTTGTTCAGAGTGGGCCCAAATAATAGAGCTATATTCCAAGATGCTGCGGACAAATGCTTCATATATTCTCCGTATTGCAATTCCATTTTAGTAAATGATCTCGCATTACGAAGAACAAATCCAAGCATTTTGTTAGCACGGGAGACAGTGTCAGATATGTGGGATTTGAACAGGGAGATTTTCTTAAAAAATCACGCCATGGTCTCGAATCTCGTTTTTTGCGTGTTAATATAATTTTATTAATGTGTAATTTATTAATAGTACCATTTTAAAACAACAACAAAAAACTGAATAATGCTAACATAGCGTAATTCTACCAACTTAGTTGCTTTCTTTGTGTGTGATTACAAGATTCTACCCGAATTAAATTGCAATTTAGATAGGGTCTTCGCTAAAAACATCCATTTTTATTTTTAATGTGCGACATCTATTGACTAAGGATGCCTAGGATGAATATTCAATACTTTTATGGTGGTATTTATAAGTGATTGAGTAAAACCAATTTTACCGCATAAAGTTTTGCAAGGATTTGGTCACTAGTGTGCAGGACAATTGAAATAAAAAGGAATTCTTACTGCTCTTTAAAGTTTCTTCCATCAGATCGCTGCTGGAGTCGGAAGAAACCGCGTAGTAGGCTTCTCCGAAATACTCCGTCTTGAAGGTAAATTCTTTTGCTGGCGCAGCGACATCTTCAGCCCCCACTGGAAATAAAACGATTCTCTATTAAAACGATTTTTTTGTAATATACGGTGGTCGATAGCCCGGTGGTCGATCCTAGTAGTCGATCGACTTTTTATTGCAAGTTATACTTTGTTTTAAAGCGTAGGTTCTCAACGTGGGCGAAAACGCCCCCTTCGGGGCGTTTCACACCTTCAGGGGGGTTGTAAAAGACCAAGAGAAAATTGGACGGCGTTTCAGACTTACAGGGGGGCGGTAAGAAACCCACAGAAACCCACCCCATCTCATCCCATTAGGGGCCATCTATCCACAAAAATATTTTCCCTATCCCATTACGTCCCCTCCGTTGTGGCAAATGTAACCCTGTCGTGGTATCCCGTTACGCCCCCTTCGTCGTGGTATCCTGATACGCCCCCTCTTTTGTGGCAAATGTTAATTTTTAATAAATAAAGACAATTGTATAGTTTTTACAGCGAGTTTTTCTATAAAATCACCTAGTTTTTTTTTCTATTTGATTAGTCATTTATCCACTAGAGCATGGGTCGACAATCTGCGGCCCGCAAGATTCTCGCCGCAACGCACGTGACGGACGATATCATACACAACGGAGTGAAGGGAGCGAGAAAGGGAGCGAAGGGAAGTGAAAAAGCATGTTCACAAATTTATGTACAACCAAACATAGTAATTATTTGCTCAGCAAACCATTTTAACTCCTTGTAGTCTTCAGAAGACCGCAAAGTAATCCACCGAGTAAGTTTTCCTTTAAAAGCAATTTTAAGTGTGGTATCACTTTGCAAACCTATCATGTTGATTAGCTAATCGCTCCCCCTTTGCTATCCCTTCGCTCCCTTTCTCGCTCCCTTCACTCCGTTGTGTATGATATCGTCCGTCACGTGCGTTGCGGCGAGAATCTTGCGGGCCGCACCAAGACGCCTCGCGGGCCGCAGGTTGCCGACCCATGCTCTAGAGCGACAGCGCAGTTTGAAACTTTTTTCTCCGATTGCTCGACATTTTTTGGTGATCATTTTGAATATTTTCCGCCTAAATTAAAAAAAAAAATGTATGATCGTGTGAGAAATGTGGATATCCGCAAAGAATGTAAGGCTGATGTAAGCATAATGAGTAAGATTAATAAAGGGACCCTCAAATGGTTTGGGCATGTAGAGCGAGTGAACGAAGAAAAGTGTTAGAAGAATACATGACGCAAATTGCGAATGGTAGAAGAAGTCGGGGATACCCGAGGAAGATAAATACTTGAGTCAGGCCATGTCAAAAGTCAGAATAATAAAAGAGTATGTATGAGACGATGTATTCATGTGAGTGAGGCAAAGAGTAGGTATTTGCCAAGACCGAGTTTTTGGCGGTCCGTCCTCTCTGCATACCCTTTCGGGGAAACGGCGTGATGGTTAGTTAGTTATGTGTCTAGAAATGTGTCTTTATCTAGATTCAGTGGTTCTCAAACTTTTTTTCTCGTGAACCACGTTCAAAATTTTACTGGTTTCGGTGGACCCCCTGCTGTAACATTTCTACAATATTCCCTAAATTCAACACGCGTTGCACTGAATATTGAATATAACGCTGGAGTTGTGGTCTCAACAGGGGGGGGGGGGGGGGGGGTGGGAAAATGACAATTTTTAACAGAAATACGTGTGCTATCTGCCTACATTGACAGGTAAAGCCAAGTCAACATTTTTGTTCTTTACTATCGAAACCAGCAGGCTTATTCTCTATCTTTTGTGGGATCGTTATCGAGATAACGGACGTAATCTCCTTACAGATTTGAGTGATTTATTTGCTTTTTCTATGTACAACCTACATTAAATGAATAAATAATCATCAATTCTTGCAGGAATTCATATTTAAAACGATCCAAACTAAAATATGTTACAGTAAATATGTGAAAATCTGACAGGAGATCACGTCCGTTATCTCGATAACGATCCCACAAAAGACAGAGAATAAGCCTGCATATAAATTTTCGTGGACCTCCACTTACAACTTGTGGACACCCATTTTTTTATCACGTCTACGTGGACCCCCGTCGAGTCTCCCGTGGACCTCTGGGGGTCCACCTGGACCACTTTGGGCATCACTGATCTAGATAAAGAATAACAAGATTGATTGATATTAATACGATCAAATCAACGGTCACTAAGCCTTCTCGTAGCCAACAGAAATTCTGTATATCTCACTAACTTTTTGAGTAATTTTTAATACATGTATCCAGGCAGAATCAGTTATTGCTTTGTTTAGCATGATAATGCAATATTAACACGACGTGTCTAGATAAAGAATAACATAATAATTGATTAATATTAATACAATTAAATTAATTGTAATTAAGACTACTGTAGCCAGCAGAAAATCTGTGTTTCTCACTAAAATGGTGAGCTCTGGCGTCAAGAAATTAGTTCATTGTTTCTATCTAGATATATGTATATATATTTTTTATTATCCTCTCAGAAACTGGGCATACTGTACATGGCCCGCAGATACTTTAATAGTACACAACTGCTAACCCTGTACAAATCGCAAGTGCGCCCCACGGTTGAATTTGGCAGCCACCTCTGGTCTACCTGAAAAAACCCTCGAATCGGCCCGTTTGACAGATTCTCCTAACTTAACAAACGGATTGCAATCTTTAGAGCACAGGCGTCGGGTGGGAATGCTGTCCTTGTTATACCGGTATTACAATGGAAGATGCTCCGAGGAACTAGCGTCATTGATCCCCTCAGCACCGGCGCATAGTCGGGAAATACGCCAAACACGCGCCCAACATTTGCATACGGTTGACATTAGTCACATGAGAATGGGTCGTTTCTACGACTCGTTCTTGAGTTTAACAGCGCGGCTGTGGAACGATTTGCCGGCCTCCGTGTTTCCTCCCTCCTACAACATGGGTCTCTTCCATGTTCACTCCTTCTTCTCCTCAAAAACACCCCCCACACAGCATCTTAAAGATGACAAGGCCTCCTGTTTGGAGTTAATGTAAAAAAAAAACTTGTGGAAAATTGACAGCAAAACATAAATTACCCAATATTTAAATAGTTAATTATGCCAATTATGAACTTTTCACTGATGATAGTGAATGATAATTATAGAGGTGTTTTCTTAGTTAGTTTATTTTTTAGTTACAATATGTGAGGAGAAATATAGGATTAGGATTAAGACGCTAAGGACGGTAATATATAGGGGGGAGGTTAGATTGAACTTGCTAGTTTGAGTCATGTTGTTTAGTGAGTTTTTGTTTTATGTCACGTAACGTCGAGTTAAAAATGCCAATGTTGTAATAATTTAAGTTAAATGAAGGTGTGGATCTGTAGATAAATGAGTTCTGTTTGGAGTTGGTCTTGCAAAGAGGGAGATTAAAAGTAAGCGACTGTCTGCTTGAAAGAGAGAGTACGAAAACAATGTGCAACGTGAATGACGAATACTTGGAGCAGGTGGATGAGTTTGTATATTTGGGAAGTATGTTTACGAGAGATGGAAAGACTGATGGAAAGACTGACCGGTAACTCCATTAATGGAGGACTGAACGCCGTGGGGCGCCGACAAAAATCTGTCAAAAGAAGCGAAGCTAGCCGTCCATAATGGAGTGCTGGTACCTACCCTGATGTATGGCAGTGAGGCATGGAACTGGCAGTAGATGAAAGTAGACTGTTTGCTGTAGAAATGAGATCCCTGAGACGTATGTGTGATAAAACCATGTTTGATCGTGTGAGAAATGTGGAGATCCGCAAAGAATGCAAGGCTGATGTAAGCGTTATGAGTAAGATTAAGAAAGCGACGCTCAGATGGTTTGGGCATGTAGAGCGAATGAGTGAGGAAAGGAGTGTAAGGAGAATATATGACGCAAATTTGAATGGTAGACGAAGTCGGGGACGCCCGAGGAAGACATGGCACGACCAAGTGAATCAGATACTTAGTCGGGCGATGTCAAGAGTCAGAATAATAGAAGAGCATGTATGAGACGATGTATGAATGTGAACGAAGCAAGGAGTGTGTGCCAAGATCGAGTTGTTTGGCGGTCTGTCCTCTCTGCCTACCCCTGCGGGGAAACGGCGTGATGGTTAGTTAGTTAGTTAGTTAGAATGTCTGCTGTTGCGATTTGGAACATGTTATGATAGGCGTTGAAGATCAGGACTATCGATTAAGTTATGTGTAATTTTAAATAAATTCTTCGACAAGATGGAGATAATTGATAAGTGCAAGCGTTACAGTAATTTTCCGTAATACCATGCGAGCGAAGCCGCGGGAAAAAGCTAGTATTACAATAAAGCTAAAATATTTGATAAACAATTTTTAGGTTGGTATGTAGTGGTAACAAATGACAAACAGGATTATATTTGGGTGTGGTGACTAATTATTGCACGACCTTTTTCGATGATCCATTGCTTGATCAGGATTGTGTATATGTCAATATTGTTCGATTGTCTTGTTTTGTCAGGTAGGTTATTGTATATTTTAGACGCAAAGTATTTGAAATTTCTTTGACCAAAAGTTGTGTTTGTTTTAGGTATTTGTATGAGTTCTTTGGTTTTGTGCCGCGTGTTAACAATATTTTGGGTATTTTCATAAAATTTATGTGTTTAATTTTTAAACAGATGAGTTAAGATAGTTTTTGTGTAAATTTGTCCAATATCTAATACATGGAATTTGTTGAATATATCTACAGTACTTGTTATTATGGGAACTTTAAGAATACCTTTCATAATTAGTTTTTGTGCCTTTTTTTTTTTTTTTTTTTACATGAAATACCGCACAAGAGTCCCAACTGCTCCCGTCTGGAGCCAGTGAGACTATGGCATCCCCAATTGGGGTATGTTGTGAGGCTGAAGGTAGTGGGGGGGGGAAGGAGATAGGGAAGAGGTAGGTGGGGAAGTACCTGGCTATTCAGATCTGGTCACTAAACACGGCTAAAGCCATTTCAAGCAACGTTTCAATTCTGAATGGTGGTCTTACACCAGGGCGATACTATTAGTATCTTCCACTCTGGAACGTGCCGCAAATATATCATATATTATTTTAAATGAATAAATTGTGAAATAACACAAATTAATCAAATAAAATTTATTTGCGCACGCCGGGTTCGAACCCGCGACCTTCGGATTGTGAGTCGAGAGTCTTGCCTCGGGACCACGGAGGCCGTCGATAATGAATCAATAGCTGATAGTGTCGCACCTCCCCATGCGATTATTCCATATTCAATGATTGATTGACAAAGAGAGTAATAAACAATTTTCATAGATTTGGAGTTTGTATGTTTCTAATATTTTTGAAGAAATTAATATGTTTTCTAAGTTTATTCGTGATAAATAGGCAATGTGTATTCAACCCAAGATATTGATCAAATGTAAGACCAAGGTATTTGATATGGTCCGTTCGTTCTATGCTAGGACATTGACCGAATGTATCGTGAATACAAGAACATTCATGTATTTTTATTTTAACATCTTGCTTAGGTTGGCCAACGATATTTATACTATAAGTAATGTATTTTGTTTTGGTAGTATCAAGTGCAAGAGAATTTTTTTTTTTTTTCAAGAGCGGAGACGGTTTACATAAATAAAGTTCCCGTGAGCACTTAGGCCGTAGGCCCATTGTGCTATCTCCCATTTTACCTCATTCCTTTGACAGTAATCCAGTCCCTTTTACAAAGTTCACCAGGATTGTCATTGGAAATGAAGCTATATCTTCTGGTTCGACAATGTGGGTCGAACCAGAAGATATAGCTCTCAGGTCTCATTTCTCCTCTTCACTCCTCCGCGGTTCCCTGAAGGCCCCACGAGGGAAGAGGGCTTCATCTCTCCTCTCCGCTCCTTAGTTCCCTGAAGGCTCCACGACGGAGAGTTCACCTCTCTTTGGTTCCCTAATTGCCCCACAAGAGCCCACTCCACCTTGGCTCCCCGAGGGCCCCAAGAGGGAAGAACTTATCTCTCCTCTTCACTCCTCCTTGGTTCCCTAAAGGCCCCATAACAAAGAGTTCATGGAGATGGCCTCATTTTTCCTCTTCACTCCTACATGGTTCCCTGAAGGCACCACATGGGAAGAGGACATCATCTCTCCACTCATCCTTGGTTCCCCAAAGGCCCCGTGCCGGAAGAGTGCCCTTCCCCTTGGTTCCGTGAAGGCCCCACAAGGGAAGGGTTCATGGAGGTGGCCTCAGCTCTCTTCTCCACGGCTTCTCCTCTTGGTTCCTCCTAAGGGCCCCAGGAAGAAAGTCCACAGAGATGGCCTCAGCACTCCTAGGTTCAGATTTTCAACCACTTCCCGAACAAAGGGGCCATCCATAAATTACGTCACACCTTAAGGAGGGGGGGGGATGTAGAAAAGTGTGACAAGGGATATGGGGGGGTCAAAAAATCATGAAATTCTAGGGGGGAGGGGGTCTCACAAATGTGACAGGGGGGGGGGGGTCAAAAAGTCATGAAATTCGTGTGACGTAATTTATGGATGGCCCCTAACGAAATATGTTAATTTTCGCACACTTGATAAAAGTGATTACAAAACACACAATAACAAAAATTAACCAATATTAGAGTTTGCTTTGCTTTATTAGTAGGTACGTGTAGTATGTACGTGCAGTAGTAGGTATGACGGAATCCGTGGTCCCGAGGCAAGACTCTCGACTGACAATCCGAAGGTCGCGGGTTCGAACGCAAATAAATTTTATTTTATTAACTTGTGTTTTTTCACAATTTATTCACTTAAAATAATATACAGTATATTTGCGGTACGTTCCAGAGTGGAAGGTACTATCAGTATCGCCCTGGTGTAAGACCACCATTCAGAATTGAAACGTTGCTTGAAATGGCTTTAGCCGTGTTTGGTGACCAGATCTGAATAGCCAGGTACTTCCCCACCTTCCTCTTCCCTATCTCCTTCCCCTCCCTACAACCTTCAGCCTCCCGCGAGCGTCCTTCGTCTTGCTTTTTATGCCCTTATATATGTTTTACTAACACCATTGTATCAAGTTTATTATGTAAGCACTTGCATACTGCTTACTAACACTGTATGCAGGGACATTGGAGGTCTAGATTCGTTCAAAACTAAATGTAGCTTCGTTCTTACGAAAAAATTAGAGTCCTTGCGAGAGCTTTGAAAGAGTAACCATTTGTTAATTATACCAGGGCGGGTAAGTGGTGGATGACCTCCAATGTACATCATCTTATTACCATCCACATCATCACCATCAACATCACACATCTGCTCTGATGATGGACAATGGTGTCTTCGTCCTCGTGTGGGAAACCCTTCCACTGTTCGTAGTGCTCCTAGGTAGCTTTTCTCGAAGTCCTCGACGCCCGCAATCGCCGTCGAAAGTATGTACATTGGTCGACATGGTTATTCTTGAGCCTGGTCGACCGGAACAAAAGTCATTCGATATAACAACGAGTGAGGTAGACCAGTCGTAGCTGGCGCATGGCGAGTAACGATTGATCGTTGCTCGGGAATAGTTACCCTAACCGGTTGCGCGCAACCGCAAGGAGCACGGCCCGGTCTAGCGCCACCCTGCGGTTCCAGATATTGATGGCGTCCTTGGCGAACATTTAATTAATTAAGAGTACAATGATATAACTATTCACCTGCGTTGTACGCGTTAACATTGACAGTGTAAGTGTAGGATCTCGTCTTGGTGATCCCGGGCAGGCCGAGCTGCACATTCCACTGTCCATCGTGCTCCTGGCCGACCACGGGTAGTCGCAAAGAACACGGCCCGTTCTGGGTGGCCTGCACCAGCCCCATGGGATCAGTGGCCCTGCAGTAGGTGGCGTTCTCGGGGCCAAAAGTAAGAGTTGCAGAGGAACCGAGCTGCAGGTCGACGGGGGTGGTGTCCACCTTTGGAAGCGCTGGAAATATTGAAATCAGATATTATGTTATATATGGTTATCATATATACACAGTAATTCATAATTTATGTAATTTGTGTACAATTTATTTGAATTTAAGTGCTAATGCCGGCTACGAAAATAAGGTTTTCAATTTCATTTACAAACGGTATGGAGATAAAGAAAAACAACCATTCCCTGGTTACAAATAACCCGATACCAGAAGTAAAACTAGTCCTTCATTTAACATAAAACGAGTATTGTAAGTGTGGTCCAGTTTATTTATGTATGTAGGGCTATTCATATGCTGAAATATAATTTTATACTACAGAAATTGCTATTACTTAGAGAATTTTGAGATTCCGGTAAAATTACGGAACATTACGCTTTTGTCCGTATAAACTTTTATGAGCTAATAAGTTAATTTTGAACTGATTGAACTTGATTTACATTTGTTTTACAGAAAAGTCCCCAAGCTGTAATTCCATAACTTATAATAGATTCAGCTAATGATAAATAAATTATTCGAAATGTGCATATTGGAACATAGAATTCTAATTTATATAATCTGCTAACAATAGATCTGAGATCTGAGTCGTTCACAGACTTTATTTATTTGTTCAACTAGATTACCTAGTTCAATATAACATGTAAGCAATCTGTTGTGTGTTTTTATTTCAGGTGTAATAATATTTGCCTTGGCATTGGTTGATCTAATACGTATAAATTTTTTTTTAAATAATAAATATAAAAGGTCCTTACGTAAAACTATTACATTTATTCTGCCAATAAAGGTCATTTCCGCATCAACTCTGAACGTCCAAAGTCCACTCACATCGTCTGCCGCTTCTTCGAAGGTCAAGGAGCAGTTGCTCCCAAACGCCAAATGGTACCTCCCGGCGAAGAAAGGTTCAGGTCCTACGAGTCGACACCATTCTATGTAGCCACCCGGGATTTTTGAAAACTCTACGAAGATATTTTCTCCCTCGTACCCGGTCACCACGTCTTTGGGAATCATGTCGACCTCCTCTGTAACAAGAATACAATATTATGGGAATACAATATTACCAAAAATTGTTTTTAAATGACCCAATATTAAAACTGTTTCCTTTGTAAATTGTTCCCTATTGCCCCTCTTCTCTATCCATTCTTACCTTTCCATTGACTATGTCTATTATTTGTAATTATGTTGTCTATGACCATTGTTTTTGTCTATTATTTATTATCAGTTAGTAAACCCTGAAGAAGTGAGCTTAGCTCACGACACATGTTGGTTTTGTAAACAATAAAAGTGGTAAAAACTAAATTTTTTATTAATTTTGAATTAAAATTGTGCCACTAAATAAGTTTGCTGTGTTTGAAGAAGTCCAAAGTTTAAATATTAAAAAATATATCCTTAAAAGGATTTTTCGAAATTCGCATCATTTTGAAAGATATAACCATGTTAATTTCGCAGTTAAGTCGGAATCTAACCAAAATCTAAATAGAACAAAATTTTTAAAGCATGAACCAGAACCATAACAAAATTTTTATTTTTACTACCTATTCTAAAAAAATTCGGAAAAGCCAAAAAAACTGTTAATTATTTTTTTTTCATTTCAGACAGCCGCCATTTTCACCAATTATCATGTAAATAAAATTTAAACACGAAAAAATGAAATCATGTATCCATAATTCAAGTACTCACTAAGAAAGTTACACTAATATATTTACACTTACTAATATATTTATAACATATCTCTACGTATCGTATAAACGCATCTTAGTAATTAATTGTATGATTTATAGTAATTTTATAAACCATCACAATTATTAAAAAAAAAATAAAACTTTTTTTCTTTTCATCATTGTTACCAACTTACAAATATTGGTACTATTTTACAATAGAGGCTTTTCTTTTTATTTTGTTCACCTATTCTCTTAATTTTATTGTTTCATTTGAAATGAGGTTTGTTTCCTAACTTGTAATATATTTGACTTATTATTTACCTACCATTAAACATTTTCAACGTACCTCTTTATTTTTAGTTATTTGCACTTCATATTTAAATATATTTTTTCATTGTTGCAATATAGCAATATTTAAATATACAAGCTCATTTATGCTATTTTTCATGTTGTTGCTACACCTTATCTTTGTTATTATGTAAAAGCCGAATGGCGTTATTTTATGAATAAATAAATAAAACATATTGTTAAAAATAAAAATTGTTACAATAATGTTTCTTTTTTAATTTTATTTTATCTTTAATCCTGAGCATTTCTTACTTTTACTTGTTACTCCTTTTTATATTTATAATTTTTGTCCTTCTATTATTTTAAAGATATCTCATCGTTCTTCTTCTTCTTCTTCGTGTGCCCTATCAGGTCCCCCCGACGTAGGCGATCACTCTGGAAAATGTCTCTCTATCTTGTGCTGCCCGGAATAGCTCCTCCGCACCTCTAATGCCGGTCCACTCTCTTTTATTTCGTAGCCAAGACATTTGTCTCCTACCAGGCCCTCGGCGACCTTCTATTTTTCCTTTCAATATTAATTGGAGCAAGTGATACTTTTCCCCTAGAAGTACGTAACCCAGATATGAAATTTTCCTGACTTTTATTGATGTGAGCAGTTCTCTATCTGCTCTAGCCCGCCTGAGAATTTTTATGTTGGTGATCATGTCGGTCCATGGAAATTATTATTATTAAATTATCTTAGCGTTGGTTTCTTTATGTTATCGTGATCATTATACGTGAGTTTAATTATATTAATGGCACATGTTGTGCCATTAACATTGAAATAAATAAATAAAAAAGAAGCAAATATGTCTTACCTTCGATCGTGATGAACAGAGGCTGCCTCACACTTTTGTTCTCGCCAGTTTCATCAGTAAATTCAGTTGAGAGGATCCACTTCCCCAGATGGCCCATGGTGATGTTACTCATCTCGAAGCCACAATCTTCTTTGTACTTGATGTTAGGGTCAGTGTTGTTCCCCCCCAGGACCGGGTACAGTTGGTAAGCTGTTGAGTTTTGCCTCGAAAGGTAGCATGTTGTAAGGGTGCTCAATGGACCGGCAGACATTCCGTGATATACAGTTCCCAAAAGCTCGGTCGTCAAAAAAATCGCTGTAGATTTAATACACATGAGTATTTGGTATGACATGATATATTTGGTATGACATGATATGTGCATAGTACTATTTTAAAACAACAACAAAAAACTGAATAATGTTAACCCAGCGTAATTCTACCAACTTGGCTGCTATATTTGCATTCTGTCAATCTATTATTGCGTACGGTATAATAGCTTGGGTTGTATTTGGTATGACATGATATGTGCATAGTATTATTTTAAAACAACAACAAAAAACTGAATAATGTTTAGCGTAATTCTACCAACTTGGCTGCTATATTTGCATTCTGTCAATCTATTATTGCGTACGGTATAATAGCATGGGGATCTGCACTACACCCAATCATAAAGGAACGGAAAACTATTATAAAATTAATTCTTAGGCTACCTTTAATTACCGACTTGAATCTTTGATAATATTTGGACTGGCTGACATTCCGTGATATACAGTTCCCAAAAGGTCGGTCGTCAAAAAAATGGCTGTAGATTTAATACACATGAATTTGGTATGACATGATATGTGCATAGCACCATTTTAAAACAACAAAAAAATGAATTATGTTTAGCGTAATTCTACCAACTTGGCTGCTATATTTGCATTCTGTCAATCTATTATTGCGTGCGGTATAATAGCATGGGGATCTGCACTACACCCAATCATAAAGGAACAGAAAACTATTATAAAATTAATTCTTAGGATACCTTTAATTACCGACGTGAATCTTTTATAATTCTACTTATATGTTTGACGTTCGGTAGATATATGCAAAAACAATCTTCGCTCATCTATACACAAATATACATAAATACTTTGAAAAAAGATTTAATAATAGCTTAAATACTTGAATTAATAACAAAGACTTACTAAGAATTCTCATAATATATTTGACTACTTTTGGTCAAAGAAACTTCAGACATCTTATAATGCAACAAGACTTCATAACTTTCTTCCAGACTTAATAAAAAAATGTGACTCACAAAAAAATTTCGAAGATAACATGAAAATTTGGATTATAAGGAAAGATCGGGCCTTTACCGGTGCACTCGCCCAAATCCAAAGATACCAATGTATCGGTTGATATTATTCGAACTTATTATTAATGCGACTTGAAAAATTGGTTGAATTTGGCAGCCACCTCTGGTCTGGAGCCCCAAAATACCTGAAAAAACCGTTGGCTCTGTGCAGAAATGGGCGGTCCGTTTGATAAATTCTCCTAACCTAACAAACGGATTGCAATCTTTAGAGCATAGGCGTCAGGTGGGAACGCTGTCCTTGCTCTACCGGTATTACAATGGAAGATGCTCCGAGTAACTAGCGTCATTGATCCCTTCGGCACCGGTGCGTAGTCGGGGAACACGCCAAACGCGCGCTCAACATTTGTACACGGTTGACATTAGTCACATGAGAACGGGTCGTTTCTACGACTCGTTCTTAAGTTCAACAGCTCGGCTGTAGAACGATTTGCCGGCCTCTGTGTTTCCTCCCTCCTACAACATGGGTCTCTTCAAGAACCATGTTCACTCCTTCCTCTTCTCAAAAACACCCTCCACACAGCATCTTCAAAGATGACATAGGCCCTGAGGGAAATTATTTTCATCAGAGCCTCCTGTGTGGAGTTAATGTAAAAAAAAAATATATATATATATTTTCACACAATTGTAGGTGGTACATATGTATTTCAGATTATTTAAAATTTACTGCCTTCAACACAGGCTAGCTTAGTGAGGCGGGTAATAAGAATCCTCAACTATACAAATATATATTTGTATTCTAGGGAGTATTCTAGTCTAGAAAAAAAAACTTTTTTTTTATATTTTCATAGTTTAGATATTCAAAAATATCTCTTTAAAATGATTTTTCGGAATTAGAATTATTTTAAAAGTTAAAACCATTTTAGTGTCGCGGTTTATATGTAATCTAACTCGAATCTAAACAGAACAAAATTTTAAAGGCATTTTTCTCAAAACTTCTGTTTTCGAGGCGGTTAACACGATATCTCAAGTTCTACGAAACCAATTAACTTGTAATTTGGTGTGAGCTTTCTCTACACATTACTCTATCGTCCCTACCATAAATATAACAAAATTACAATTTTTACTATTCTTTAAAAATTCCAAATCAAAAAAACTGGTTAAAAGATGCCTTTTATTTCGGACCGCCGCCATCACGCGAAAAAAAAATATTTTTACCTTTCCGAGATACGGGCCATAGCAGCACTTGTCTGAATTAAGAAATAATTTGGTTTTTTTTTATGATTACTAGGAGAGTTGCAATCGTGTCAAACAGAGCGCGCCATTTTTTTAAACCCCCCACCTCAACGCCCTGTAATTTTTTGAATTAAATAAAAATTAAAAAAAAATTGTTTGATTTTTTGATATTTTCTTTAATGTTTAATTCATATTTGGTAAAATAATGGCTTTTAGATATGATTTGTTTTTTTTTTATTGCACTTGAAAAAATACCTACAATTCATTTTTCTAGACTAGAATACCCCCTTAATTTACCTTTAACCTACGGTTGGTATGTACTTTATTTTCTATTGGTTAATTTTTCTACGAATATAATCTATAGAAAAAATTGTTAACAATACAGAACATGTACTTTCTTTATAATGCTGCAAATTTCATTGAATAAAGATATATCATTATCTCTTTGCGTAATTACAATGGAATACGAATTTAATTGCAATTTAGATAGTGTCTTGGATAAAAATACCCATTTTTATTTTTAATGTGCGACAGCTATTGGCTTTCTCACTAGCCTTTTTTTACAACACGGAGGCCCTAAGGAAAACAATGTCATCTGAGATGCTGTGGGGAGGGTCTTTTGATGAGAAAAAGGAATGAACATTGGTCTTGAAAAGACCCATGTTGCAGGAAGGAGGAAAAACAGAGGCTGGAAAATCGTTCCACAGCCGAGCAATTGAATACAAAAACGTGTCGAAGAAGCGACTCGATCTCATGTGACAAATGTCAAACGTGTACATATGTTGGGCACGCCTTTGGCGTTTTTCTCAACTATGCACCGGTGCCGAAGGGATCATTGACGCTAGTTCCTCAGAACATCTTCCATTGAAATACCGGTAGAACAAGGATAGCATTCCCACCCGACGCCTGGGCTCTAAAGATTGCAATCCGTCAGTTAAAATGGGAGAATCCATCAAACGGATAGCCCGTTTCTGCACAGAGTCGAGGACTTTTTTCAGGTATTTTGGAGCCCCAGACCAGAGGTGGCTGCCAAATTCAACCGTGGGGCGCACTTGTGATTTGTACAGGGTTAGCAGTTGTGTACTATTAAAGTATCTGCGGGCCCTGTACAGTTCGCCCGGTTTTGAGAGGCTAACTTTACTCTGACTTCGATGGAGCCCCCATATCTGGGCTGGTCACTTAGAGTTACACCAAGCATATCAATGGAGGGCCTGTTAGGAAGATTGCTTCCATTGAAGGAGACTATATTTCATTTCGATCCCTTTTAGACGTAGTCAGACATGATTGGGTCTTTGAAACATTGAATTCAACGAGATTATTTTTACTCCAAGAAAAAACACTCTCGGGGTAACCGTCCATTTTTTGCTTCAAAGCCCTCCTAGCCGTTAGAGTTTGTGACCCCTTGGCAAACAAAAAGCTATCATAGACTACTGTCATGCCAATATTCAATACTTTTATTAGTAGAATCCACAAAGGATCTAGGACACGACATCAATAATAAATTAACGGATGATGAAGATATTGACAGGCAGAGGCGAGTACTGAGCATAAAACGCAACATGCTCAGTAGAAGATTTCGGCTTTGCAGCCCACGGGTGAAAAGGAAGCTCTTCTTAGCCTTTTGTACCACCCTGTACACATGCGAGCTCTGGGCAAATTTAAAAAAAGGGACTATGGAAAGGCTTCGGGTGCAATATAACACCGTTTAATGTTTGGACTGCCCAGATACCGCAGTGCCTCTTCAATGTTTACAGAAGGGAGAGTTCCAGGATTCAAAGCTTTATTAAGAACAAGGATTGCAGGACTGAGGGGAAGGATAATTAAAATGAAAAATATTAAAAGGATAATTAAAACGAAAGCAAAATTAACATTGACGGTGAAATTATTGAAAGTGTTACTGAAATGAAATACCTAGGAGTTATATTAGATTCCAAACTAACCTTTAACTTTATGCTGAATATACCCAAAAGAAAATTGGAAAAAAAAAATCTTTTTTGGGAAGAATTCGGCAAAAACTTTCTAGAAAAACTGCATTCACTATTTATAATTCAATTATTGCTCAACACTTTAACTACTGCTCAACTATCCTTTTCCTGTGTAACGGACGAGAACAAAATAAGTTTCAAATTCTCCATAACAGGGCAATGAGAATAATACTTCGGCAAAATAGATTCTCAAAAGTAAATAAAATGTTAAAGAAACTAAATTGACTAACCGTGAAACAGATGGTGACCCTGCTCACGATGAAATTTATCCAAAAATAGTAAACAACATGTTATCAAAATACTTCTCAAACAAAATTATATACAACAAGGATATTCACAGACATAACACAAGGACTTGCAAGGAAATCAGACTACAAAAAAAGGACAAAACGAATACGCAGAACAGTTTACTATACAAAGGGATGAAGTTATACAACACTCTACCAGAAACTTTAAAGGCCGCACCAATTGGAAAGTTCAAAATGTATTGTAGGAGACACATAAAACAAGAAAAAATATAGTTTGAAATATGATGTTTTGTTTTGGAGGAAGGAACTTTGTAAATAATAACGCATCTTCAAGAAACTTTAAAGGACTCGTGACTTTTATTTGCTCTATTCCCAATTACATTGCGAATGTTCAGGAGCTCCAAACTACCCAACCCAAACCAAGGAGTTTACGTTTTACTTGTTAAGAAGGTATGGTGATGAGACGAGAAGAGAGTGAAAAAACCTAAACATAGGCTTTTTATAATGCTTCCTAGGTAGAGGGGAGTTTGCATCTCCTGACATCTATGGATAATTTCTTCTATTAATTAATCAACTTTACATAAACCAAAAAATCGAATTATCTGGAGAGGTGTGAGTCCTAGCTAACTAGGTTAAATTTTATACATATGATATGATATAATTAATTAGGAAATTGTAAACTTAAATGTACAATTTACTAAAATAAAACTATTAAATAAAGATAAACCATTCCAGAAATATTCTCATCATAGAAGCCCGTCTGACTCCAGGATCGAGCATAGAAGAATATTGGAGAAAGACACTGGCTCTCACAATCTCAGATCCGATGGACCAACAAGAACCCAATTTAAGATTTTATTATATTTTATATGAATACTTATTATCTTATGATGTTTCTCTTTTTTACTGTTATTTATTTTTATTTTTTTATTTATTCAAAATAACGTATGTACTTATTCTATATGGGATGTGTGGGATTTCACTCACCTCCCCATCCTGGAATAAAGACCATAACTATAATTATCCTTTGTAGAACCTTAACTGATTTTAGGTCCTTGGATTGCATGAAAACAATCTATATTTCGTTAGTTAGAAATCAAGTGGAATATAATTCACCTATTTGGTCCCTTCTATAATGTACACTCTAACAAAATAGAACGGGTTCAACACAAATTTCTTAGGTACTTAAATTTCAAGTTGAAAATCCCAATAGAAAACATTAATTATTTAAGTTTAATGAATCGACTTAATTTAATTACGCTATCTGACAGAAGAATCATTTCAGACCTAATTTTATTATACAGAGTCATGAACAACCTAATTGACAGCCCTGCCATTGTTACTACTATTAAACTCCATGTACCGACAAGGAATACTAGACAAAATATTACATTCTTTTGCAACACACACACAACCAACTATCAATCACACTCACTTACAAATAGGATGCATGATTTAGGCAACAAGTTTGGTGATATTGTAGATATATTCATTGATTCCCTTTATAATCTAAAATGCAATTTAAACCAACACTTTGTGGAATCCTACAAATTATTGTAACGTGGGTATAATATATTTAACGATTTGATGTGTTATTGTAATGTTTTATATTATATTTTATTCTATGTTATTGTCAAATGTTATATTGTTTAAAATAATTCACGGTTTTACGCTATATTCTTCAAAAACTACTTGTATATTTTTAAAACTGTATTCAATTTTATAAATTCTATGTGTATAATCCTTGATATCTTAAATATTATTTTATAATCTATGTACAAGCCCCTATGGGTGTATAACAACAATAAATAAATTATTGTGGAATAACTTATTGAGTAAAACCATTTTTCTTTTAAATGCGAACCGCATATTTGCAAGAATTTGGTCAGTAGTGTGGAGGACCATGGAAATTGTAAAATAAATAAATAGTCATTCTTACTTTGCTCATCCCTAGGAGTGATAGAATGAAGTGAAACTTCTTTCATCAGCTCGCTGCTGGAGTCGGAAGGAACCGCGTAGTAGGCTTCTCCTGAATACTCCATATTCCAGGTAATTTCTTTTGTTGGCACAACGACATCTTTAGCCCCCACTGGAAATAAAACAATTCTCTATTAAGACGATACAATATCCTAAACACATTCAAAACCTTAACGACGTAAGTAAAGAAGCCGCGTATACAAATAACGAATCGCTACCCGTGTATTAGACGGACCTACTGTCGAATTTGCCCCATCAAAGAAAAGAAGAAGACAAATAATGTGGGAATCTTAACGACGTAGGTAAGTGAAGAAAGCGTGTAAACAAATATATGCCCGCGGCACGGCGTATTGGACGGACGAACGGTCGAATTCGCCCTAGCAAGCCTGGAGATTCGACCTTTCCGCCGTGTTCACTTCAATTAATTCTGAAGAACGTGTTACTAATATTTAAGATGTTTCTAAACGAATCCCTCCCAAAATTATCAATTCATCGTCTAGAAAAATAAAATCTGGTGCTCACCGCTAAATTTATAAAATTAATATAAAATTAATTGTAATGCGTATCATTCCCGCAATGAGTTTATTAACTCCTGGGAGTACAATGCTTTATATAATATACTATATTCTGTATTGTATACTTTTGATAAATAAATAAATAAATAAAATAAAAATAAAAAATAAAATTTTCAAACCGTTCTGCATAAAATATATTAATGGAGGTATTGTTTTTATTAATCATAAATATAAATAACTTACATCCCCGGGTCACGGTTTGAAAAAAATGTTGTTATTTTTACGAATTTGTCGGAATTTATTATGCCTTGAGCAAACCCCCAATATTGGGGTATTATACCGCCTTTCTGTATCTTTTGTGGGTATGGAATCGATTCCGTACGTAATCGCCTGTCAAATTTGTGTGATTGTATATGGCTTGCAATTGCTTTTTTTATGGGCTGATCTTTCAGCTGTCGGCGCTGTCGCCGATTTCAACTAATTTAAAACACAAAATTCTTAAGTATGCATGCCATGCTAAGTAACTAATCATTACATAATAATTAATGTGCAGCGCCCTTTTTTGTGAAAACTCACCTCAAGGGCACTGTACGAGTTCATGAGGTGTCTAGATAAAGAATAACAAAATTGATTGATATTAATATTAATACGATTAAATCAACTAAGCCTATTCGTAGCCAGCAGAAAATCCGTATATCTCACTAATCTTTGGAGTATTTTATTAATTTATTTATAAACTAGCTTTTCCCCGCGGCTTCGCTCGCATGGTATTACGGGAAATTACTGTAGCGGTTGAACTTATCAATTATACCCCCTCCTCCCCACCCCCACCCCTCCAGAATTCCATACATTCATTCCCTTACATTCAGTAAACATCTCGCCTGCCACCTAAATTTCTTAAAGCTATAGCTCAAAGAAAAAAAGAATTATCCAATTTTGTTCATTCGTTCGGAATTTATGCGCTTACAAACATTTCGGATGTTTATTTTTAATTAAATATTTGAAAGTTTGTGAATATAATAAAAAAATACACTATTTATTCAGTTCATTTATTCAGTCTTTATAATCGTTACGAATTATATTTTTAATGTAGGAACTGACATTTATTCCAAAACAGAAGCTTGTCCAAAAAAATAAAACATATTCTAATATTTGAATTTTCTGAAGCAGTAGCAATCGTTTCCATGGAAACGATTTTTTTCTGACGTTAGCAACAATTTGCTTTAGTTAGCGACAGAAAACGTATAACAAATATAATATATTAATATTTATAATTTCATTACGCCAGAGCTTACCATCATATACAAAATATAGTCTGCGCATATAATTTAGCTTTCTATTGGTGAATGAATTTTTAAAGTCTTTATATTGTGTTATGCGTGAAAAGGTCATAAACAAACTCGAGCAGTTTCGCATTTATAATATTAGTATGGATAGAAACAAACTGTAGATTAGTTACAATGTTGAAAACAATTTACAATTTTAAGTATATTTCATGATGGGTACCTAAGACATGTTTCTTTGTAGTGTGTATGTATATTAACAGGAACGTATGCGCGGCCCATTTCTGCCAGTTTCATACAAATCTAAAATTTGGATTTGAGATCAAAATACCCAACCAAACTGAAAAATTGTTTTTATAATCAAAAGGTATATCAAATATCTAGTAAAGATGTGAGCTACTTTATTTATTTTTGCTTTAAATTATAAGATACAGGCCATTAAAGATTTTAGTGTTTCATGATTTTAGAGGCAATTTGGGCAATTATTTGTGAGTAAATGAAAAACATTAAGAAAATAATTTTACCGTGTTTATTTTACAAATACAGTTAAAAATACAACATTGTTAAAAATGCATTTTTTTGGGAAGTAATTTTAATGTATAAACGACATTTTTTGTTCCGCTGTAAATAGGTAATTTGTATTTTAAATTTACACATATCAAAATGATATTTTCCCTTATTTTAAATTTTTGATTTTATATTTTATAATACTATTTCTATGATAAATATAGTAAAATTATTTTTTATTGTTTTTAATTCACTCACAAATAATTTCCAAGTTACCTCTAAAATCATGAAACACTAACATTTTTAATGGCCTATCTATATCTTATAATTTAAAGCAAAAATAAATAAAGTAGCTCACATCCGTACTAGATATTTGATAAACCTTTTGATGACAAAATGGTTTTTCAGTTTGGTTGGGTATTTTGATCTCAAATCCAAATCTAAGAATTGTATGAAACTGGCCGAAATGGGCCACGCATACGTTCCTAACTAACTAACCATCACGCCGTTTCCCCGCAGGGGTAGGCAGAGAGGACGGACCGCCAAACAACTCGATCTTGGCACACACTCCTTGCTTCTTTCACATTCATACATCGTCTCATACATGCTCTTCTGTTATTCTGACTCTTGACATCGCCCGACTCAAGTATCTGATTCACTTGGTCGTGCCATGTCTTCCTCGGGCGTCCCCGACTTCGTCTACCATTCACATTTGCGTCATATATTCTCCTTACACTCCTTTCCTCATTCATTCGCTCTACATGCCCAAACCATCTGAGCGTCCCTTTTCTTAATCTTATTTATTACGCTTACATCAGCCTTGCATTCTTTGCGGATCTCCACATTTCTCACACGATCATACATGGTTTTACCACACATACGTCCCAGGGATCTCATTTCTACAGCATTCAGTCTACTTTCATCCTTTCTCTGCCAGTTCCATGCCTCACTGCCATACATCAGGGTAGGTACCAGCACTCCATTATGGACGGCTAGCTTCGCTTCTTTTGACAATTTTTTGTTGCTACCAACGGCGTTCAGACCTCCATTAATGGAGTTACCGGCATTTACCCTTCTTTCGATATCTCTATCAGTCTTCCCATCTCTCGTAAACATACTTCCCAAATACACAAACTCATCCACCTGCTCCAAGTATTCGTCGTTCACAACTATGTTGCACATTGTTTTCGTACTCTCTCTTTCAAATACGCATACGTTCCTCTTAAGTAATTACCGGGTTATGTGCGTAGTGGGTAGGTGTGTGTGTGTGTGTGTGTGTGTGAGTATGTATGTATGTGTGCGCATTGAACAATCCATATTATTGACATGATGCTCTTTTAAAATTTGAGAAGTTATAATGAATGTATCCAGGCAGAAGCAGATTTAGCTTCAGCACTAGCACTTTGGCTAACGAAACACAACGCCATCTACAGGATGGTTACCTAACCTTTATAACCTACGCCATCTCTTAAGCCGCCGCATCCCGAATTTCTAGCGATTTGTTACATATTTTCCTTATAAGTTTTAAAACTCTTAAAAATATATAAATATGTTATTTTTTAACATAATATCTAAACGTTCCCCACGCCGAAACGCAAATTATATGAAATTCCCCCGAAAAAAAGAAAAAAAACGCAAAGTATGCTCCGAAAATTATTGTATACACCCAACCCAAATCCCTATTTTGCAGTCTATTTCAGTTATAATCACACTTATTTTAATGTTGTGTATTAGTTTACCATTTGTTGAATTCACATTTGTCCTCTTATTATTTTTTTAAATATTCTAGTTTATATTCAGTTAGTCTTGTTTCTAAATACCTATCTGTGAACATTAATAATCTGTCTGTTTTTTTATCATCCTCTTATGTTTATTGTATTACTAAGACTGTTAATGTTCCTTAAATAAATAAATAAATAAATACACGTTTTTTATTTTAGAAATTATGTGTTGAAAAATTCACATGGTTTCTTTAAATGTTATTTTAGGTGTTCCCCACAAGATGTTTGCTCTATTTTCAACGAGTCGTGTTTTATTAAACATTTTCACAATTTTCGCTAATTTTATCGGTTTTAATAGCGCGCTCTCTCTAACATTCGTATTTTTATATCTCTCTATCTTCTTCTTTTTGAGCGGGTATACGGCGCCTTAATTTGGATAAACATCAAATTCACATCGCCCGCTTGCCAGCCCGCTCGTCCACCACTTACAGACATTCTCCTTTAAATATATTTTTCAATAAATTTTCACAAAACCTTGACAAATTATATACCTAAACCTTCATCATGAATCACTCTATTTTTCGGGGAAAACCGCATGAAAATCCGTTCTGTAGTTTTTGAGTTTATAGCAAACAGACAGACAGACGCGGCGGAGGACTTTAATTTATAATATGTAGAGATGAATTGCTTTATTATTGTGACGTGTCTAGATAAAAAAATAATATAATTGATTGATATTAATATGATTAAATCAATGGTAATTAATACCACTCACAGTCAGCAAAAGAACTGTGTATCTCACTAAAACGGCGGGCTCTGGCGTCAAGAAATTTGTTCACACTTTTTGTCTAGATATATAAAGTCAACGCTACTAATTTCAAATCTTCGTTTGCATCGAGAGTTTTGAAAGATACTCGTATTCTCAGTATCGCCCTGGAATAATATCACCTTTCAAAATTAAAACATGGCTTAAAATGGCTTTAGCCGTGTTTGGTGACCTGATCCGAAAAGTCAGGTACTTCCCCACGTTTCTATTATACATCTCCCTCCCCTCCCCACTTTCTTCGGAATTACGACATACTCCAATTGGGTATGCCATAGTCTCACTGGCTCTAGACGGGAGCAGTTGGGAAAAAAAATGAAGATATGTTTGTAAATAGGTACTAAATAAATAGGGGGAATCAACTATCACGGAATCAATAATTCGATTAAAAATGTTTTAAATTATTTTTTTACCTTTTTGTTTAGCAAGTTAAAAAAGCAATTCTTTTGTATTCCACTGGAGCGATTTTATTTATTTATTTATTTATTTAAAATTTACGGCACAAAGTGCCATTTACAAGCTTGTGTATATTTAATTAACAGTCGTAGTACATTATACAGGCATTAAAAATAAACAATTATATCAAAAAACTCATTATGTAGTGACCTCGTTAACGTATAATTGGCTGAAATGTTCGATCAGTACAACCTTATATTTCAGTATGGAAATATTAAAAATATCAGCCACATTGGCATAAAAATTTCCAATGGTGTGTAATCTATTTACAACTGAATTGGAGCCTGATACCGACATGTAGTTGTCACAATAAAACAAACTAGGGAACCTTGATCTAATTGTAGGTACATGAAAGTGAATCAACTTTAATATATCAGGGCTATCCAACTGATAGTTAACGATTTTATACAAAAATATCAGATCAAAAATTTTTCTTCTGTCACTTAATTTCAACAATTTTAATGAGTGCAACAAAAAATAACAATTTATTGATTCTAAGGGAATTCCAAGTCTAAAATTAATACACCTCAAAAATTTGTGTTGGACTCTTTCAATGGTATTGATGTGATTATTGAAGACAGGTGACCAAATTGTTGAATTATATTTCCAAAATGCTTCTAACGAGAGATATGAACAGAATTTTTAATGCGTAAATATTAATTTTTGCCGTATATTGGCGCCATTTTAAATGTCTCCAATTGCTTTTCGGATAAAAAAGGCAATTACCCCTTGATTCGGCAAAAAATAAAATAAAAATATATTTGTAGCTTCCACGTTTGTTATTTTGGACTTAAAACGGAGCTATTAAAATGTTTTATCTATTATGATCATAGATATTGCAAATCCAAACTTTGTGGACAATTGGACCAGATAAAATACCTCCTTTGTTTGTAAGTTGTTGTTCCAGCGCGTTGATTAAGCCACTTTATATAATATATAATCAATCATTATCTACAGGTACTTTCCCAGATCTGCGGAAAAATGCACATATTCTTCCAATACATAAATCTGGTGATCAATCTTTGGTAAAAAATTATCGAACAATCAGCATTTTATCTTGTTTTGCAAAAGTCATAGAATCTATAATTTATATTTCTGTATTTTCACACTTTAAACCACAATTATGCATCAATCAACATGGATTTGTTCCCAACAGATCCATAAATTCGAATCTTCTCGACTTTTGTGATTACATTTGTAATGCTTTTAATGAAAGAACTCAAGTAGATGCCATTTACACAGATTTTCAAAAGGCATTTGATAAAGTTAACCACTCTATTTTACTACAGAAGCTTGATCAAATAGGTATTCGCGGTGATCTGTTTAGATGGCTCAAGTCTTACCTGGAAAACCGAACACAACACAACACAAACCGAACTAGTATTTATAAATGGATACGAATCACCTTCCATAACTGTAACGCCGGGTGTACCTCAAGGGTCCAATCTTGGCCCTCTGCTTTTTTTAATCTTCATTAATGGCCCCTTGGCCTTGGTCCCTTGTTACGCTGTGATTTTTTCTATTTGCTGATGACCTTAAGATTTACCGCAAAATTTCATCTGATTCTGACCAAGTTATGCTCCAAAAAGACCTTTTTTTTATTTTTATTTAATATAGATATATAAGTTTACAGTGGGTTAATATAAATTACATATTGGTTCAGAAATTCTTTAAAATTGCAGTCTCACCAAAGAAGAAGCTAGTTCTTGTGCTTGATGAGCGAGTTACACTAATTATGACAGAAATAGAATGACATTATGCAATAGGTAAGTATATAAGGGAACAATTGAAACTTCTGGATCATCTATATGTGAAGATGTACATACAATGGTATATAGTTACATTCTAAAATATTGTGCACTTTAGAGAAATTAGAAAAATCTAAATTAAATAGAAATAAATATAGATTGCCAATAAATAGAAAGAAAGAGAAAAACAGGTAATTATTTAATTAATTATTCCTGATGAAGTGTTGCTTCAGTTTGAGTTTCAGTTTATTGATGTCTTTGATTTTTTTTATTTCAATCGGAAGATTGTTGAAATACTTTATTCCTAAATAGATGTAATTGTTTTGCATTAGTTTGGTATTAAATTTTGGTATTTTGATGTTGTCTTGATATCTTTTTGATTGGTGGGTTTCAAATTTGTTGACGATATTATCTTTGTAAATTTGGATAATTGCATTTTTCTTGAAGATATTCTCTACTCGAGGCACCGTGAAATCTGCGAAAAGCGTTTCTGTTGGATATGTGGAGGGTTTCTTTAGGATTACTTTAATGATTAGCTTCTGGATCACTTTGATCGATCTTTACACACTAAATAACTGGTGTTTCAAAACGATATGTTTTTAAATATTGAAAAATGTTACATTATTACCTTTACTCGTAACAGAAGACGAAAGGATTATGCATATTCCATTAATAATGTTCGATTAAATGCAGTCACCACTGTAAGAGATCTAGGAATCACTCTTGATTCAAAGTTCACGTTTAATGTACACATCAGTGATATCAAGAGTAAATCTTTGAAAATGAAGGAATTCTTAAATAGAATATCGAAACCATTAAAAAAACCCCAATCCATTACAACCTTATACAACTTGTTGGTCAGAAGCAAATTGGAATATAAGAGTGTTATCTGAAACCCACACTATTTAAAATATTCAAAAACTATTGAATCAGTACATAAAAATTCCTAAGACTTTTATCATTTAAACTTGGATTAAATGCCTTACTCGTATCTTACAAGGAACGTCTCCAACAATTTCATTTTACAACCCTGGAAAAAAGAAGACATTTTGCTGACTTAATATGTTTATTCAAAATTATTCATGATAAGCTTCGAACCACTCATTGTCTGAGCAACATTCATATAAAATTTCCTAATAGACGCAATTTAAGGAGTCATAATACATTCCATCTTGAATTATTTAATAACAATATTGCATACTTCAATCCATTGTCATGTGTCGTCTCTATAATACCATCGAATGTGACCATGTAGATATCTATGCAAACAGTTTCACATATTTCAAAAAGCAAATTAACAATCTTCTACCAAGATATGTCATGGAGAACAATTATGTGATTGCTTTATTATCATTTTATTTTTATTATCTTTCTTTTCTTTCTCTGTAGGTTATGTTATATATTTACACTACTATGTTTTATATTTAATTTTGAAGTAACAACTAAACATTGATTACGCGTGCTGTGAGCATTTATAATTGGAGTGTTAATACCTATGTACATCCCAATGGCAATTTTATAACTATAATCATTGTTAACACTCAGTAAATGTTTCAAAGGATAAATAAATTTTTTCACAGAATTTCTGATCAGCTGTTTACAATTAAAATTAAATCCTTTTTACATAGATATGCACCTTACATTATCAAGTATACCACAGACAATATACAGAAATCGAAAATATTCTTTGTTGACTCGAATAGGTACCTCTTATGGAGTTTCAAAGTAACAAACACGCAGGTTTCGCGCTATTATAAACTTTGCGATTTTTTTAATATTTTTTTTATATTTCTTACAAATATGAGATATACGGTAAAAAACAGGCTGACTTATTGGCTATATAGATAGCACTATAAAAAAATTATCTCTTCATGTTAAAATTCGAAGGTATGATTTTTTTAATGTTGGCGAAAAATTAAAAAAATGATCTTCTTAAAATCTCGAGCAAACGGAGAAAAAACAGTGGTTGTACTGGGTTGGGTTGCTACCTCCCTCCTTCTTGTATTCATGATATAGTGTCAATGACATTTTGCAAACCATCAATTGTTTTATCAAAATTCAATTTTTGAATAAACTCCTTAAATTAACGAATTTGCGTGAAATACTAAGTAAGAATTAGAAGTAAATTTGATTGATTGTTCTTATATTTAAAAAAAATGAATGTTATTAATATATGAAATATGAAAATTAGTAAAGAAATTGCAATAGGTGGCATGATAGCTGTTTGAAAATCTGAATGTACCTGAACTGAATATTCTTTTTTTATATGAATACCGCACAAGAGTCCCCACTGCTCCCGTCTGGAGCCAGTGAGACTACGGCATCCCTGATTGGGGTATTTTGTGAGGCTGGAGGTGGTGGGGAGGGGAAGGAGATGGGGAAGAGGAAGGTGGGAAGTATCTGGCTATTCAGATCTGGTCACCAAACACGGCTAAAGCCATTTCAAGCAACGTTTCAATTCTGAACGGTGGTCTTACACCAGGGCGATACTGGTAGTATCTTCCATACTGTAGCGTGCCGCAAATATATTATGTATTATTTTAAATCAATAAATTGTAAAATAGCACAAATTAATCAAATAAAATTTATTTGTCACGCCGGGATTCGATACCGTGACCTTCGGAGGGCGAGTCAAGAGCCTTACCGCTGCACTACGCCGGCCGTCATAACGCGGCCGAATGAGGGGATGGAGAGGCGGAAGGGGAACGGGAACGGGACGAATGAGATAAGACAATTTCTTTTATTAGTGGCATTGCAACGCATGCCGGTAACTCGCTAGTATTAATATAAAAAATGACTTGCAAAAAAGTGTTAAACTTACCATTCAAAACTATGGAAAACAGGGCCAGACATAAAACAATCACGTTACTTCCCATGATTGTGCAAAAAACATGTACTCTCTGGAAAAACTAATCTCACGTAATGTATAAGTCAAATGAAAATTAACCTATCATTTGGTATCTTTCGTGTTATCGATTGGGTCGAGACGGTCGATAACGGTTGTTATCGAACGGTCGCAATTCGTCCACGATTTTGAATCCAGAGATTGCGGGTTCAAATCCAAGCGTGCGATCAAATACAATTGCCAAAAGTCAGAATAATAGAAGAGCATGTATAAGACGATGTATGAATGTGAACGAAGCAAGGAGTGTGCGCCAAGATCGAGTTGTTTGGCGGTCCGTCATCTCTGCCTACCCCTGCGGAAACGGCGTGATGGTTAGTTAGTTAGTTAGACCGGACAACTCAGAATGAAATCAACTCAGAACCTCCTTTGAAAACTAATTAAGGCGACGCTTCCCGGCTCAAAAAGAATAAGATGGAGAAATATGTAATTACGAATGTTGAACAGAGCGCACTAATATTTTCAATGATAAAATTGAAGCGAAAATTGTGAAAATGCTTAATAAAACATGACTCGTTTAAAATAGAGCAAAAATCTCGTAGGGGTTGTCTAAAACAACGTTCAAAGAAACACTGTGAATTTTTTCATATATATAACTTGTTAAATAATAGAGACATGCTGAAAAATAAAAATTTTCGGAGCATACTTTGCGATTTTTTTCTATCGAGGGAATTTCATATAATTTACGTTTCGGCGTGGGGGTTGTATAGATATTATCTTCAAAAACAACAACATACATTTTTTTAAGAACTTAAAAACTTCAAATGTTCAAGGGAGATATGAAAGAAATCGGTAGAAATTCGGGTAGTGGCGGCTTAAATGGGAAATAAAAATTCATTAAAAAATATATTTAAAATTGGTTAGATAGGTTACGTTAGGTTAGGTTAGGTTACGTTAGGTTAGGTTGTGGGCTATTATTAAATTATTTTTTTCATGGCCTTTTTAATGACTTTTGTCAGAGATGTTGAGTTGAGTTGTTTCTGATTTGACATGGAACCTTTAATTAGATACGAGTTCACCCAATTTTATTTTCTTGTTAAATTTTAAAGGATGTGTCAGAATTTTTTTTTAACTAACTAACTAACCATCACGCCGTTTCCCCGCAGGGGTAGGCAGAGACTATTCTGACTCTTGACATGGCCCGACTCAAATATCTGATTCACTCGGTCGTGCCATGTCTTCCTTGGGCAACCCGACTTCTTCTACCATTCACATTTGCGTCATATATTCTCCTAACACTCCTTTCCTCGTTCATTCGCTCTACATGTCCAAACTATCTGAGCTTGTATAAGTACAATGTACAGTAGAATCATTTTACGGGGATCTATAGCTTGTACTACAAGTTTCCGGACACCCTGTCCTCTTTTCTTTAGACGGTTTTTAGTTAAAGATACCTCCAATAATAAAGTTACCTGCATTTACCCTTCTTTCAATATCTCTATCAACTTTCCCATCTCTAATAAACATACTTCCCTAATACACAAACTCATCCACCTGCTCCAAGTATTCATCATTCGCAACTATGTTGCAAATTATTTTCGTACTCTCTCTTTCAAACACCATTTCTTTAGACTTACTTACATTCATCATTCGTTCATCCTAGACACTAGAGGCTGTAGATCTTCCATACTGTTAGAAATCAGTACCACATCATCAGCCTACAACAGACAACATATTCCCAGATTACTTGATTTCGGGCCCAATCCCATCTCTAATTAATGAATTGTTTAGGGTGAAGCATTATTGTCCTCTTGAAACTGAGTTTTCATTAATTTCCAAGTGCCTGTTTTTATCCTGGACACGATAGACTGTTGGAAATCAGCACCGCACCATCAGCACACAACAGGCAACATACTTACGTAGATATATATACAGATCCCTGTAAAATGAATCTACTGTATATTTATGTTTAAACTTGAATGAACCGCAAACCACTTAATGTACATTTTACATGTCTGAAACAGCGGGCTATCACCGGGTTCAACATCGCTACATGGACGTAATCTTGCCTTTAATGCTTATCATGAACTTTGAAATGCTTTTCTTTATTAAACGACTTGAAAAGTTAATACACCAAGTAGCTATCAGTCCCACTGAAAAATCCAGGGGGGCTCTGACATCAGCTGATACAACGCAATCAAATTAAGAGGGAAAAACCAGACAAAACCGGTAAAACGTCGTTTCAAAATGTCATTTTAATTCAACTTTTAGACGTATTGACTCTTTTCCACAAATTTTGAATTGATTTCAGAAGACTGTTATTATATCTAGTGAAGCTATTTTTTAAATTTTGAGAAAATATGTTTATTTTTAGTACAATAAGGATTTACCGTAGGTCGTCGGCAGACTTTTTAAATTTTCAAACGCACAGGAGGCCCTGAGGAAAACAATTTCCCTCGGGGCCTATGTCATCTGAGATGCTGTGTGGAGGGTCTTTTTGAGGAGAGGAAGGAATGAACATTGGTCTTGAAGAGACCCATGTTGTAGGATGGAGGAAACACAGAGGCCGGCAAATCGTTCTACAGCTGAGCAGTTGAACTCAAGAACGAGTCGAAGAAGCGACCCGTTCTTATATGACGCATGCCAACCGTGCACATATGTTGGGCGTGTTTCCCGACTATGCACCTGTGCCGAAGGGATCAATGACGCTAGTTCCTCGGAGCATCTTCAATTGAAATACCGGTAGAACAAGGATAGCATTCCCACCCGACGCCTGGGCTCTAAAGATTGCAATCCGTCAGTTAAAATGAGAGAATCTATCAAACGCACCGCCCGTTTCTGCACAGAGTCGAGGACGTTTTTCAGGTATTTTGGAGCACCAGACCAGAGGTGGCTGCCAAATTCAACCGTGGGGCGCACTTGTGATTTGTACACGGTTAACAGTTGTGTACTATCAAAGTGTCTGCGGGCCCAATACAGTACGCCCAATTTTTGAAAGGCCAACTTTACTCTGTCTTCGACGGAGACCCCATATTTGAGCTTGTCACTTAGAGTTACACCAAGCATATCAATGGAGGGCCTGTTCGGAAGATTGCTTCCGTTGAAGGAGACTAGATTTTCATTTCGATCCCTTTTAAACGTAATCAGACATGATTGGGTCTTGGAAACATTGAATTCAACGAGATCATTTAAAAATACTTGGAGTAAACTCCAAGAGAAAACATTCTCGAGGTAACAGTCAACCTGAGGGTTGACTGTCGAATATGACGAGAACATCATAATATCACACAGGCGTGCTGTGGGAAATTCCGATGAGTCAGATTTCTTTCCAGTATCTGCTGTTCGCATACCCATAGTTGTGTCACATTGAAAAGCCATAATTTTTTTCATAGTCCAATTGATTTGCAGTCAATCTATCTGTGACTACATTGTTTTAAAAATGTAAAGTGTGCAAATCCGATAACCGTTTTTAATAGCATCTATCTGACCCCTTATTTCATGCATAATATTTATTATTGGCAGCAGACGGCCATGTGAGATTTCCTTATGGCCGCTTTAACCGTTTCCAATAATAAAATAAGGAAGCCTATTAAAATTTCTCGATTTACTCTATGAAACCAAAGATATGTGGGTGCGAATTCGTATAGTGGAAAACATCTCGCGTTTTGTAGTGGGTGGCAAAATGCAGCTAGAAAATAGTGAAATTGTTGATTCCACTTTTAAAGAAATTGTGAGATCGAAAGAACTGGCGGGAATAATGCTTAGTTCACACTGAGCTATATATCTGCGAGCAGATATCTGTTGATTCGCGAGCGCTTATCTTTTGTCCTTTCACACGAGGCTATCAAATATTTCTTCCTGTGGTAGGAGAGGGGGTCAGTCGAATTAGGGAGCGGCAACGGAACGCATATTTTTTGTACTGAAATCTGTCAACTTGACATCTGTCATCCACGGGTCTATGCAGCTCCGTAATTACAATGACCCCCTCTCCTGTTTTAGTCGGAGAAGGCGAGAGTTATCTTCTGGGATATCGCGTGTGGAGCGGTTACGGCTGAGATGTGTATTGTCTATGATTGATCTGCGCTTAAAAACGCTTAGGTGTGAACGGTCTGAAGGGATTGTATGGAGAGCGTTATTTGGCGTGCTATGATCTTTTATATTTGATAGCTGTGTGAACCAGCTCTAAGAAGGGAAGAATTAAAAGATGGTTGAGAAGTAATTATTGGCTATACTCACAGACCTGGTAATTTATCATTAAATACTTGTACGCATTTCATTTCAAAATTTATGAAACTTTGTGAATTTTTTATTAATTATTTTTACATGAAACAACAAAAAAGTGAGTTGATCGTAAGGTTAATAATACATTTGTCTAATAAAATATGGGAATCTTTTCAGTTTTTTTTTGGTATCAGTAATTTTGTTGAAAAGACAAGATGGTCTATTTTGATTTTTTTTAGGTTTGCATTCATAATTTTAATATTTCAAAATTAATAAATTTTTTTGTAATAATAAATTTTTTAATCTTTATTCATCACTTTTCAAAAACAGTTTTTAGTTTTCTAATACGTTCAGACATATTCCGTTTAACTGGATTTCACTGCAAAGCGGAAATACTGTGACCCCTGTCAAGATATGCTCAAGGCCTGATAGGTTAAAACAATATAAAACGGACCGTGCACGGTGTGGAAAAATTGTTGCTGGAGATTGAAATATAAAGATTAATATATCATTACTTCTGTATATAGCCCCATCAGGGCTGGACTAATGATATTGCATGAATCACACAATATATACTTCATTAAAAGCATGTTCAGAAATCACTTTACTGGTGTATGTATTGGGCAATTTATCATTGCTTAATTCATTCAGGTGCAGCTAATTTATAGAAACCCATCATTCTGTTCGTTCATTTCTACTGTTTTTCAGTTAGTATAATATGCTTTGTACAGTGTTATTATTGAATAAAAAGTAGTCTGTAAACAAAATTTGCACATTCAATGTACTAATAATAAATAAATATGTAACTAAAGTCAAACTATTGCCCTAAATCTAAAAGAATACATATCATATCGCAGATTAAAACTATTTCCTCGGGTTACATCAAGGCTCCCATTTAGGACCCCTGCTATTTACAAAATATTTCAATGAAATGGCTTCAATCTTTCTGATTTCATTACTTATGCTGGCGATATGAACTAACTAACTAACCATCACGCCATTTCCCCGCAGGGTAAGGCAGAGAGAACGGACCGCCAAACAACTCGGTCCTGGCACGCACTCTTTGCTTCACTCACATTCATACATCGCCTCATACATACTCTTCTATTATTCTGACTTTTGACATGGCCCGACTCAAGTATCTGATTCACTTGATCGTGTCATGTCTTCCTCGGGCGTCTCCACCTTCTTCTACCATTCACATTTGCGTCATATATTCTTTTTACACTATTTTCTTCGTTACGCTCTACATGCCCAAACCATCTGAGGGTCCCTTTCTTAATCTTGCTGGTGATATGAATATATACAAATGCACAAGCTCAGTAGACGATTGCAATAAAATGACTAAAAGATATTAATAAAACTAATTAAATATTGCAAAGAAAATCAATTATTTCTATAACTAAATGTAAAGCATTTTCACGAAAATCCAATCATTGATACTAACGATCCGAATCATGTTCCTCTTCAACGGGTAGAAAAAATCAGAAACCTTGGAGTTTTACTTGACTCTAAATTACCACATGTATAAAGATGGGCTTTATTAGTATTCTTCTTCTTCTTCTTCAATGGCGCTACAGCCCATTTCGAGCCTTGGCCTCCTTCAGTATAAGCCTCCACCGCTCTCTGTCCTCGGCTGTCGTCTTCCAATCTGCAACACGGAGTAGTCCCCTTGCATCCTTCCTGACATCATCCTCCCATCTCAGCCTAGGTCTGTCCACCTTTCGTTTACCTCCCGGGTGTCCTGTTAGAACCTTCTTCGGTACTCGTGTGTTTGGCATTCGGTGCACATGTGTGGCCCATCTTATTCTTTGGTGCCTTAAATGGGTGGAGAGTCTGGGAGCTTGGTAGATGTCATAGAGTCCATTATTGTGGCAGATTCTCCATGCCTCTCCCTCTCGCACCGCTCATAGGATTCTTCGAAGTATCTTTCTTTCAAAGGTGTCTAGCCGTTCTTTATTACACCCACTTTTGTGGGTTTTATTACACCCACCACAAAATCATTCGAGAATCCTCAATTCCAAACTTTACTAACCGAATTGAAAATATTCAAACATATTTTTTGAAAGACCTGTCATATCGTTTTGAAAATCATCGGTTCATTCCTTCCTTAGTGGAACCGAAGTCTCCCCCCTGACCTTTGCTTCTATTCCAGTTCTTTCATCCTAAATCTAAACCATTCACCAGCGATGTACAGCTTACTCTAGGGTCAGCAGATCTAGATGTTACTAATTGTCCAATCGAACATTCTAGATCAAATCGAGCCGTTTACTATGATCGATCTTTTCGTGTAACTGGCCCGCTCATTTCGAATAAACATCCCTCAGCTCATACTAATATCCAGAACTAGGCTGAATTTAAACGGGCTTCAAAAACAAATTAATTCAAAACATCATACTTTTCATGAATCTTAACTCCTTTCCAATAACTCTAAAAAGCCATGTTCCTCAAGTTTCCGGTAATTGTTTGGTTTCGGTTACCTCCTTACTGACTTTTATGTTTAATGTGCACTCGGAATTTTTCTTATTTCTAAACATAAACTGCCTCTTATTCTATGTTATATTTTATTTTTAATGCATCTTGTTTAAGGGCACCGCTATTGTTCATCATCTTCTATTGTCCTGTGCCAAAACAACACCGTTGTTGTTAATTTTGTTCTCTTGGCATTGCTTTGTATATACTGTATATTCTTTGTTTCATAGTTTTTTAATCAATTTTCGTATGGACTCGAAAGGAATACTATGGGATTTTTTTTTTCAAGGTTTAATTTATTTATTATAAATACAAAGTAATACAATATGACATAAAATATTATACAGAAAAAAAGAAAAGTCCCAATAAACAGCAGTTTGTCGATGGGTACTTTTACTTTGGAGATATATATAAACTTATTTTACAATTTTTGTGTTAGTCTAATACAAATTATTTCTTTCGGCAAGCCGATTTCTCAACAAAATATTTGTTTTACCATTTGTACATTTTTTAATTTCGGCAGGTAACATATTTAAGCAATTAGGTATCATGTAGTCCAGCGTTCTTTGTCCATATTTGTTTAAATGCTTAGGTACAATTAGTCCTTCATTTAACGTAAAACGAGTATTGTAAGTGTGGTCCAGTTTATTTTTGTATATGGGGCTATTCATTCGCGGAAATATAATTTTATACCACAGAATTGTTCTTACTGAGAGAATTTTGAGATTTTGGTAAAAGTACGGAACATTATGCCTTTGTTCATATAAACTTTTATGAGCTAATAATTTAACTAATGAATTTTGAACTGATTGAACACGATTTACATTTGTTTTACAGGAAAGTCCCCAAGCTGTAATTCCATATCTTATAATAGATTCAGCTAATGATAAATAAATTATTCGAAGTGTGCAAATTGGAACATAAAATTTTAATTTATATAATCTGCTAACAACAGATCTGAGTCGTTCACAGACTTTATTTATTTGTGTAAGATTTTATTTATTTATTTACTCTTAAGTGTAATATAGCTAAGCGCACATGAAGTGAAATAACACAAAACTGCGCTATATAAATACTACGTTATTATTATTAATATTATTCAGCCACATAAGTTCAACCAAGCGCTATTTATTATGGTACACCCTATGATGCTTCGCTGGAGAATTATCTCAGATACTGTCAGTCTAATTTTGCTTCTATGACCGACGTTTATAAACAGCCCATAGTTTCTTCTGCGATATTACTAATTTGGCTCCGAACCACCCACGCCATAGGCCAAAGCTTCTAAACTACTATTAATCGTACTAAATAGTATTTGATATAAATAAGCAATAAATCTACCGCAGTTCATCTGGAAGATAAACTTCACTGAGTGGTTTGAATGTTCCCACCATTAGCCCTGCCAATATTTAATAAAATATTACAGTAATCAAATAATATTTTTGGCGATCATTTTCTGATGTGATCTGGTATATGTAAAATTAGGCATTTAAAAATATAATTGTGGAACAGATGAAAATAAATCATAACATCGAAACGTCTTTTTTATTCAGTTTGCTATCTGTTTTCCTGTGGTCATAAAACATGGCTGAAGAAACACCACAGACTGTGATGTGATTGTTCACTAAATTATGTTTGTATTAATTTTTTTCCTCGTTGCTGAGTTCATCGTGAGAAAATCTAGTCTCTTTCAACGGAAGCAATCTTCCGATCAGGTCCTCCGTTGATAAGTGTAACTATAAGTGACCAGCTCAGGTATGGGGGCTCCAGCGAAGCCCGAGTAAAGTTAGCCTCTCAGAAACTGGGCATACTGCACAGGGCCCGCAGATACTTTAATAGTACACAACTGCTAACCTTGTACAAATCGCAAGTGCGCCCAATGGTTGAATTTGGCAACCACCTCTGGTCTGGAGCTCCAAAAAACTTGAAAAATACCCTCGACTCTGTGCAGAAACGTGCGGTCCGTTTGATAGAGTCTCCCACCTTACGAAAGGATTTTTTTTTTACATGAGCTCCACACAGAAGGCCCTGAGGAAAATAATTTCCCTCAGGGCCTATGTCGTCTTTGGGAATGCTGTGTGGATGGGTTTTTAAGGAAAGGAAGAGGAGGAGAGTTCTGGGAAGGAAAAGGGTTTAAGGGGTGGGTAGGAATCTGGGGTTCAGTGTGTCCTAGTCATCCGCCACCAAAACCTAGACAAACCTCACCCCATGAACCCGGGAACCCCTGCTAAATCACCAAACGTAGCGAACCACATGGGGTGACCTATGGCAGAGGATTGCAAACTTTAGAGCACAGGCGTCGGGTTGGAATGGTATCCCTGTTCTACCGGTATTTCAATGGAAGATGCTCTGAGGAACTAGCATCATTGATCCCTTCGGCACTGGTGCATAGTCAGGAGACACGCCAAACGCGCGCCCAACATATGTACACGATTGACATTTGTCACATGAGAACGTTCATGAATTCGTTCTTGAGTTCAATAGCTCGGCTATGGAACGATTTGTCGGCCTCTGTGTTTCCTTTCTCCTACAACTTGGGTCTCTTTAAGACCAATGTTCGTTCCTTCCTCTCCTCAAAAAGACCCTTTACACAGCATCCCAGATGACATAGGCCCTTAAGGACATATTTTTCTACGGGCCTCCTGTGTGGAGTTAATCTAAATAAAAATAAATAAATTTAAAAATCGATCCAATATTGTAAAGTTCTCGATTTCACCATGCTGGAGCTTCTGATGCAAACATTAGTTCTTGTTTTATGTATGCTAATGCATTGTTCTTCTCCTGTGTTCAGGCCATGCTGTTCTACACTCCTCGCTGGCTGTGGAAGTCCTGGGAAGGTGGAAAGATCCGCGCGCTGATGATGGATCTGGACGTGGGAGTATGTTCGGACATCGAGCGCAAAACCAAAAAGAAGCTAATCCTCGACTATCTTTGGGAGAACCTCAAGTACCACAACTGGTGGGCCTACAAGTACTTCTTCTGCGAGTGCCTGGCGCTCATCAATGTTATCGGTGAGACTATTGTATTGTTTTCTTCTTCCTGAAGACATCATTTTAATATTCATCACCCGTCTTGGGACAGACAATGTCTAGTCAGATGGGTAATGTACATCTTCATGTTTTCAAATTAAAACTCAGTGAACGCCTGGGTTTCTGGCAATTAATCTTATAGTTGTGAATAATAATTACTATGAGCAATTATTGGATGAATCTGTGTATATATTTGGGAAGTAAGTTTAAGGTGATAAAACTAACTAACTAACTAACCATCACGCCGTTTCCCCGCAGGGGTAGGCAGAGAGGACGGACCGCCAAACAACTCGGTCCTGGCACACACTCTTTGCTTCACTCACATTCATACATCGTCTCATACATACTCTTCTATTATTCTGACTTTTGACATGGCCCGACTCAAGTATCTGATTCACTTGATCGTGCCGTGTCTTCCTCGGGCGTCCCCGACTTCTTTTACCATTCACATTTGCATCATATATTCTTCTTACACTACTTTCTTCGTTCATTCGCTCTACATGCCGAAACCATCTGAGGGTCCCTTTCTTAATCTTACTCATTATGCTTACATCAGACTTACATTCTTTGCGGATCTCCACATTTCTCACACGATCATACATGGTTTTTCCACACATAAGCCTCAGGGATCTCATTTCTACAGCATTCAGTTTACTTTCATCCTTCCTCTGCCAGTTCCATGCCTCACTGCCATACATCAGGGTAGGTACCAGAACTCCATTATGGACTGCTAGCTTCGCTTCTTTTGACAGTTTTTTATTAGAGCCAACGGCATTCAGTCCTCCATTAATGGAGTTACCGGCATTTATCCTTCTTTCGATATCTCTATCAGCCTTCCCATCTCTCGTAAACATACCACCCAGATACGTAGGTTTAAGGTTTAAGGTGATTACGTAGGTTTAAGATGATTGTAAAAATAATTCATATTCCACTCTTTCATAGATGGCGCGCATATAATTATAAAAAAACTCAAATCTTTCAAGAAAGACTGGCAAATAGAATATTGCATCGGTGATTCAATCCAATGTTGTATTTGTCAGCCTTTCTTGAAAGATTTGAGTTTTTTTAGTGACAAAACTATTTATTCATATTCATATTGCGTATGTACGGGCGCAAACAATTAATTATTCTTAATATTTTAAAGCACAACTTGTAAATAGCGTTTATCCGTAAAATAATACGCGCGCCATCTATGAAACAGTAGAATTTGAATTCTTTTGACAATCACCTTAAGAGAGAAGGGAAAGCTTTTTAAATACATCTGTTTGAATTATTTCAATTTTGTTTTCTTGAACGAATGAATGAAGTGGAATCTTGAAAATGGATTTTTTTTACATGAGCTCCACACAGGAGGCCCTGAAAAAAATAATTTCCCTCAGACCCTATGTCATCCTTGGGGATGCTGTATGGAGGGTTTTTTTTTAAGGAAAAGGTGGAGAGAAGAGTTCTGGGAAGGAAAAGGTTTTTAGGGGTGGGTAGGAATCTGGGGTTCAGTGTGTCCTGGTCATCCGCCTCCAAGATCTAGACCAACCTCACCCCATGAACCCGGGCACCCCTGCTAAATCACCAAACGTAGCGAACCACTTGGGGTGACCTATGGCAGAGGTGTTGGTTGTCTCATAAAGGTTTCCAGGGCGGCGGTACCCATTCCCGCCTCCCAAATTGATATTCACCCATTTCCCGAGATCCGATCGCGCTGAAGCTCGACAGATTCACTCATTGTGGGCAATTGGTAGCAATCACGAAATCGGATGATATTACAGCAGTTAATATACGAAATAAATATCGGATTTATCCAATTGGGATTTGATTACAGTAATAATTATTATAGGCTCAACTAAAATAATTTCCCTTGGGGCCTATGTCATTTTTGGGATGCTGTGAGGAGGGTTGTTTCAAGGAATGGAAGGAGAGCATGTTTTGGGAAGGAAAAATGTACGAGGAATTTTAGAGTAGGTACTTTCTATTACATATTTAAATTTACCAAATTCTGACATAGGCATTTAAATAAAATAGTTCCCGGCATGCGTTGCTATGCCACTTAAAATAGAAATTTTAGAATTCATTCATTTATTCATTCATTGAATTAATTAATTCATTAATTCATTCGTGCATTGATTCATTCATTCATGCACGTATTCATTAATTCATTTCCCGCCATGCGTTGCTTTGCCACTTAAGGGGATCCAATAGTCCAGGGTAAAATCGAAGTCGGAATTCACGCCCATTGTGGGAGGAGTTTAAAAATATTTGAGAAAAAGCTTTTGGAACGGTTGAAAAAGGTATTTGAGAATTTGTTTTTACAGATTGATTTCGTAAAGACCTAAAAAAAACATGAACTCCTTTTTTACACATTGTTTATTGTAACAACAAGGAAATTTAAAATTAATTTCACGGAACCGAGCGACGTGGAGTCACACGTCTGTTCCCTGCTCCGGCCAGGGCGTTTCTGAATGGAAGTGGGGTGTGGCAAGCCAGTAGTCCTTCGGTGAACGACATAAAGGTCACTTTGAAAATCCACATTCGTCGGCTGCCAGCCGTATTGTGAAATAACAATGCAAATATGCATATTTTATTTTATTTTGTGAAAATCGGGCGTAAATATCAATTTTTTTTTGCGATTATCATAAAAGAAACTAAATTTGCTACAATAAACAATAAAATCATATCCGAAAAGATGTTAGTAGGAGAGTTTGCACTTGAAAGTGTTTTTTTAAAGACCTCTTACTTTATTTTTTTCTAGGCTTATTAAAAGACTTATAAAAAAAATGACCGATATTTTTAAGGGCCAAGACATGTTCTACACGCATTATTTAATTGAAGCATCTATAAAATTTCTAAGCGATCAAATTTTCAAAACAAAAACACATGATTTTGTGTGATTTTGCATTATTTACTATGGCTTCATCTTAATGAGAAATTGTTTCTCCCTGCGTTTTCTTTCCCATTCGACCTGTTCCCCTTCCGCCTCCCGCCTCCCCTTCCACTCCCGCGTTCCCTTCCCTTGAAATCCCCAAAGTTTCATAACAATCGGATGATGCAATTTTTTATACAAGTACATATAGAAACCTTTGCTGGCAGGCAAACATCAAATCCTCAAAGTGTCACCGCAATCGCATGAACTGTCAACAACGGATAATTTCATGATGCCAGACATATTGTATATAGTAAGAATCGCTGGCATGCGCACATCAAATCCCCAAAATTTCAGCGCATTCGGATGAATGGTTTAGCAACGCATAGAACATACATACATAGACAGAAACAAACACATTTTCATTTTTTGTATGAAAATGTGTTTGTTTCTGAGGAAACCACAAACTTACCAGAGGTCCGGTCCGTTGCTTACGGTTGCTTCTCAAGGCCTTTTCTCGCGGTCCACAGCTGGTCCCCCCAGAGCTCTCATAAAATGATATTTTGATTGTCATAATGTCATACTTTCGTTTATGAGTGTTTTGTCTTCCATTAACCCTTGAATGTGAGTATAAAAAGGTTATTCCATCTCTATTCCAGGTCAAATGTTCCTGATGAACAAGTTCTTCGACGGCGAGTTCATGACCTTCGGGCTGGACGTCATCGCCTACATGGAGTCGGACCAAGAGGACCGGATAGACCCAATGATCTACATATTCCCTAGGTAAATATTATTTTTTTTTTTACATGAACTCCACACAGGAGGCCCTGAGGAAAATAATTTCCCTCAGGGCCTATGTCATCTTTGGGGATGCTGTGTGGAGGTTTTTTTTTTAGGAAAACGAGGAGAGGAGAGTTCTGTTAAGGAAAAGTGTTTAAGGGATGGGTAGGAATCTGGGGTTCAGTGAGTCCTGATCATCCGCCTCCAATACCTAGACAAACCTTACCCCATGAACCCGGGCACCCCTGCTAAATCACCAAACGTAGCGAACCACTTGGGGTGACCTATTATAATGCCGTCTTAGAATGATTGTTACAAATTGTTAAAGTACACGCCAAACTTTGATGCCGGCCTGAACTTGGTACGATGCATTCTCAGTTGCTGACTTTACAACGAATCGTTTTACATTATATATACCAAAAATTAAGCTTTTCCTATTGCTAATAATTTCCTAATAGAATTAAAATTACATTATTAATTACTCTAAAAAATATGAAAGCGTTAACTTCTATGCAATGTATTTTTTAATTAGAAAATTATGAATGCATGTGAGAAACAACTTTTAAAAAATTCTATTTTAGTGCTAAGATTATTTGTAATAATTTCCCTTGATCAGCTTGTTTTTATTTTTTCTAAAATTATTCAATAAATAAATAAAAAAAAACACTTTTTCCATCTAAGTCTTCCATTTCCAGACTCGGTTTGTCAAATGATTTTTAAGCCTGTTACCTTTATTAGACTAGCTTTTACCCGCGGCTTCGCTCGCATGGTATTAGGGGGAAATTACTGTAGCGCTTGAACTTATTAATTATCCCCCCCGTCTTCTTCAATACCAATTAACACAGTTTTTCCAATTAATTGAATTCGTAGTCAGTTTTACCTGCTTTAAGAACTTCCTATACAAATAAAAAGTTGATGTCTTTGCAATAATTTGGTGTTTTGTTTCAGAATGGTCAAGTGCACCTTGTTCAACAAATTCGGGTCCAGTGGAGAGGTGGAGCGTCACGACGCCCTCTGCATCCTTCCTCTGAACGTCGTCAACGAGAAGATATATATCTTTCTCTGGTTCTGGTTCGTCATCCTCGGTATCCTGTCCTTCCTCACCATCGTCTACCGTATCGTCATCATCCTGTCTCCCCGCATGAGGGTCTACATCATGCGCATGAGATTCCGCCTCGTCAGAAGGGATTCGATAGACGCCATCGTCAGAGAGAGCAAGATGGGAGACTGGTATCTCTTGTACATGCTGGGTGAAAACCTGGACTCTGTGATCTTCAGAGATATCATGCAGGACTTTGCGAACAAACTAGGGCACAGTTATCACTTCAGAGGAGTGCAAGAAGCGTGACCTCAGTCCAGATGGGGTCTAGTCAAAAATGACCAAAAACTTTAAAAAATTGCGAGTTCTCAGAGAGATACTTTTCAATTGCGTCGCTGTCTTTGCCAATAGCATGGCACCAATGACCAAAGAATAGATATAATTCTTTAAAAGAAAAGTATATGTATCCGAGAATAAAGCAGGAGAATTTTGACAAATATGTGAACCAAAGATTTACAATTGTTTTTAAGAAAACCCCCGAATGCATCAAAAATTGTAATCGAAGAAATCATCTTTAAATTGTTTTCAATTGAGGAGCAGAATCTAAAGAAGACATTCTTAAAAAGAATTCAATAGACATAGAAAAAAACACAAATCTTTTTGCTAGAGGTTTTATAGAAAATAATGAAACTAGGATAAAAACCTTAAATGACAGGTTGACCAATTCTAAAAAAGGCTAGCACCAAAAACATACCAAGCTTAAATTGATTTGTAATTTTGCGATGCTTCGTTCAATCTCGACTAAGAAGAAATTTTAACAAGTGTTGTTTTGTTCATCGTGTTTGTTGGACGGTGTGTTTCAAATGACACTTTTATAAAGTGCTTTTTAATAATTATTCTCACTAGCAAATAATAATTGATTAATTTAACATTTTTAACACGCTGATCAACAGCGTTAGTGACATTTTTAATTTTAGTGCCATCGAATATACAAATTGTCGAATATCGTGTTCAAATGAACTTTCGAATTTAAGTGTCGAAGTAAACGAATATTATTACGCATACTCAAATGCTCATGACGTCGAAAAAAGCGAATATTTAAATATAAATTGCTACTATGTGTTGTGGTAAGGTGTAGGCCAGGGAACATAAGCAAAATTACGTAGATCACTTTGAACAGAAAAGTAACCGTTGGAAATATTTACACTGAAATAATAATTAATATGGATGTTGACCTACGGAATATTTTTAGAATTGTTGGACAAATTAGCTCTCGGTTTATTGAACCATGTGTGCCCTCGTGTTCCCGTTTCTTAACCAGCGTTCAAAATGTGTTGAATTAGAAAAGTCTATCCAGAATTGGAAAAGTCTAACTAATTTTCCTCATCTGCTTCTCCTTTTCCTTCTCATAAGTCCTATAACAATCTCCAAGTGGGTCCCTGATAACATTCTCCAAATGAGTTTCTCACAATATCCAAATGAGTTTCTTACAACTACCTCCAAATGGGTTTCTTGAATCTTCAAATAGGTTTCTTACAACAATTCCTAAATAGGTTTCTTATAACAAACTTCAGATGGATTTCTTATAACTATCTCCAAATAGGTTTCTTACAACCATATCTAAATGGGTTTCTTACAAAAATTTCCAAATGGAATTTTACAACAATCTCTTAATGGGTTTCTTCATTACTTATTATTATTCTTCAATTACTTCCAAATAGATCTCTTGCAACAATTTCTAAATGGGTTTCTTGCAACAATCTTCAAATGTGTTTTTTCAATATTTTCGAAATGGGTTTCTTACGATAATCTCCAAAAGGGTTTCTTACAACAATTTCCAAATAGGTTTTTTACAATATTTTCCTAATGGGTTCCTTAGAACGATCTCCAAATTGATTTCTTACAACAATCTCCAAATGGGTTTTCATTCGAAAATCTTCAATCGATACCATTTTACTTATCTTAGAGAAAATAGGATTTGTGCGATATTCCATTCCCAGGATACCTTCCACTAATTCATTAATTCATTGTTTAGAACTTGCTTGTAACTAGTGTGCAATCCCGACGATAAGTCTTGTTGAGACAACCAGCGAGAATGCTAACCTTTTAACCAGCATATTTTGCACTTATTGCTTGAATTATTTTTGTCTATTATAAGCCCCCTTCCCTCGACTTACCTTCTGTTAAAAACAAAAAACTGACCAAAAAATTATTTCTTTCAAAGTTTCCTCACTGCAGATTTTGACCACAACTCACATAAGTTATTTCACGTAATAAATATATCGTAAGCTTTTCCACCTCACTTCCAATACTGAACAAGTTATTCGTTATTCCTACTCCACACTACATCACGATAATTATTATAGCATTGTTTGTAAGTAAATCACTCGCCACAAGTGTTTATTTGATCTCTCCATCTTGCAATTCCCCAAGTGCTACCAAAAACAAAATTATTATGACTGTTGACTGAACTACTCAATATCAAAGGTGATGCGCTCGATTGCCTGCCTAATTTGTGACTCACGTAACGCGCTGCTGAATTTCTGTAAAGATACCGCGGTGTATGAAATCGCGTAAAATGTGTAATTATGAAAACTTTGCATATCTAAAGCGCTGTTTTTTTTTTTTTAATATTTCACCTCAAGTATATGGCAGCAAATTTCAGTTGTTTTTTCTTTGAAAATAATCCACCATCGGGCCATTTCCAAACACTTACAAATAAAATATGTTTTGACATACTCCTTGGGATACTGCCTGACCTAATTCAGGTATTTAATTCACTTGTTTGTTTCTGCAGCGCACCCTATCGCGGGGCTTCGGTTAATGTAAATTTGGATGTTGTTAAAGGAAGCATAGATTTTTCATTCAAAGCGATTAACTTTCATTTAGTACCCACATTTACAAAGGCAATATTATCAGAACTACAACGCAGAAACGAGCGTCACCTAAGACAGAATGACCGTTCATTTCTAAACCGCTCTGTCGGTCAGAAGCGTGGTCCAACGCGCATGCGTTTCAGTGCGGCAACTAAATGAATATTGCCAGTATTTAAAATTAAATTAGGAGTAGTTTCTACAACCCAAATCTTTTCCATATCAATCCGCACTTCCTGTTTTATTGACATCTATCTATTCTCTCAAATGTTCTATTCTGTTTGACTTGATGAAGTCGTGAATGGGGCAGTCACGACTTCATCTTTCATTCAATTGCCCATCATGCACTCCTTTTATTCACTCTGTCCATCCGCTATACTTTCTAAAACGCGTTAATCGGGGGATGCTGTATCGAGGAAACATCTCAATTCTATCATAATCTGGGCCAGTGGGAGATCAATCAACATGAAGACGCGAGAATGGAGCAATCTCAGGAAACCTCACCACTCTTGATTGGGCTACCAGCAAAACAAATATAAATAAATTAATAAAACACGGTAGCTTTGTTTTACAAACACGCTCGTTATTCATAATTTTGATGCCCGTCGGATTTTGCTGTTGACTTTGCTATCGACGTCACTGCCGACGTCACAAACGATTTCACTATCAACTTCGCTTACGACTTCACTACTGTCTTCGCTATAACTTCACTACTGATTTTTCGTTGCCTCCGTAATAAACAGCACTACCGACTTAATTATTATTTTCGCTATCAACAATACTACCGACCTCACTATTGTATTCACTATCAACAGCACTACCGACTTCACTATTGTCTTCGCTATTACCTTAACTACTGACTTCACTAATGTCTTTGTCACCAACTTCACTGCCGACATCAAATTGCCTTCCCAATAAACAGCACTACCGACTTTACTATTGTCTTCGCTATCAACTTCACTACTGACTTCACAAATGTCTTTGTCATCAACTTCACTACTGACTTCAATATTGTCTTCTTCATCAACATCACTACCGACTTCACTAATTTCTTCATCATCAACTTCACTACTGATTTCACTATTGTCTTCGCTATCATCTTCAATATCTTCTTCAATATAAAGTTTGAGTCAAAGCGAAGCATGAATGGCATCAAACATATTAATAAACGCCGATGTTAAACAAAGTTATTGTATTGTTTATCTAGGTATAACGCCGCAACACGAAATATTAGCTTTCTACGAAAATAAAATTTATAAGTAATGTATAATATTTGGTACAAAAGGGGAGAAATTTAATTATTAGTCAAATACCTGAAATGAATAGGGTACCATTGGCCTTACACTATCGTATTTGGTATAAATATAAATTGTATTTCGTATCCATTACTCAAACACGTTTTTGTTTGAAAAAATGCATTTAACCGTTGTATGTTGCTAGCGGAATCAATTGCCTTAAAAATACTGTATCAAGGAATATATTATACAGGGTGTTAAGGGACGTATTTGACATACTTTAACAAGTGATTTGATTATTTTGCTCTCCGGTGACTTTTTTTTTTCAACCAAAAACATTAAAAAAATAACCAAGTATTGGACAGTTTGGGGCGAGGTGTGGGGTTGGGCCGTTACTTGGCTGAGTGACCAGTGACGTCATGCGAAAAAAATTTAAAAAAAAATTATTTTGAAGAAAAAAATTAAAAAAAAAAATACATCCTCACAGAAGGTGCCAAGGAAAAAAAATCCCTCAAGGCATGTGTCATCTTTAGGGATGCTGTGTGGAGGGTCTTTTAAGAGAAAGGAAGGAGAGGAAGTTCTGGGAAGGAAAAAGTATGTCCAGGAGTGGCAAACGTATAAGTTTATCCCTCCCACTGCGGTGCATGGCAATGGGTTGAATCCGACGGGAGAGGTCTAGGTTGGGTCTCTCTCAATCAATCTCTCGCGAACCGGCCTGCCACGATGGTCAAACGCATTTGCCGTCAATAACTAGACAAACCTCACCCCCGCGAACCCGGGCACCCCTGCCAAGTCACCAAACGTAGCGAACAACTCGGGGTGACCTATAGCAGGGGCATCGGTTATCCGGTAAACGGTTCGTTCCCATAACCGCCTACCAAATTGTCATCACGTCAATCATCAAAAGTCACCGGAGACCAAAATTTCATTTAAATTTTTTACTTCAAATAAAATCAGAAATCACTGATTAAAACAAGCCAAGTACGTCCCTTAACACCCTGTAAATCACAGTGTGATAGAAATATAATAATATATTGTTTGTATAGTATACGCCAAACTTTAATGCCGACCTGACGTTGATGCAAAAATCGTCGCAATAAGCGAGTTTAAGGTCAGAAAATCGGCAAGCCTCGTCGCCCAAGCCTTTCTCAGTCGCATACGGTCATTTTAAAATCAGTAAAGTGACTGTACCGGCGCGAGAATGGATCGTTTCAAGCTCAGGAGCTCTAGCTCTATGAAATCGATAACGTAACGATATCAGATCGACAGGCATAACTTCCGGCAATCGATATCCCTAGCACAGTTTCACTGTTGATAGCCATATCGATATTGACAGGGAATTGATATACGCTGGCAACACTGGCGGATCTGTCCACGAATTCACATTCCGAAGTGTCAACGCCAAGCATTACCTAAAAATATTTATAATTTGGCAATTTTCAATTGAAATAATAACATAAATATGCATTGGCAGTCCGCATTTACTTTTTGACACTACACGGGAGTTATTTAGTTAATGAGATCTTTAGTCATATTTCAGCCACTTTAGTTTATCAAAATTCAAACGGAATAATTTGGTCGCGTCTTAGTTGAATTTTAAGACTTAGTTAAGTTTCGTATTAGATAAGTTTCAATCTCAATATAAGCACTTATTTGAATTATGTCGTTCGAAAGAGCTGGTTCACACTCAGCTATCAAATATAAAAGATCATAGCACGCCAAATAATGCTCTCCATACAATCCCTTCAGACCGTTCACACCTAAGCGTTTTTAAGCGCAGATCAATCATAGACAATACACATCTCAGACGTAACCGCTCCAGACGCGAAGATAACTCTCCCCTTCTCCGACTAAAACAGGAGAGGGGGTCATTGTAATTACGGAGCTGCCTAGACCCGTGGATGACAGATGTCAAGTTGACAGATTTCAGTACAAAAAATACGCGTTCCGTTGCTGCTCCCTAATTCGACTGACCCCCTCTCCTACCACAGGAAGAAATATTTGATAGCCTCGTGTGGAAAAAAGATAAGCGCTCGCGAATCAACAGATATCTGCTCGCAGATATATAGCTCAGTGTGAACTAAGCATTAATCAACATCACTGGCTTATTTAATGATCGTATTGAACTAACGAAGATTTCTGTATTGAAAGAAGTCATATACGCGATCCATAGACTTAATAATTCAACTAAAGACGCGACCAAATTATTCCGTTCGAATTTTGATAAACTTAAGTGGCTGAAATATGACCAAAGAAATAATTAACTAATTAACTTCCGTGTAGTGTCAGAAAGTAAATGCGGACCGCCAATGCATATTTAGGTTTGTGTTTCAATTCAACATTGCCAAATTATTCATATAATTTTTACGTATTTGACTGACGTTTGACGTTTCTGAGTGTGAATTTATGGACAGATCCGCCAGTGTTGCCAGCGTGTATCAATTTCTAATTTATTCCCCACCAATATCGGTTCGGCTATCAACAGTGAAACTGTGCTAGGGATATCGATATAAAATCATCGGAAGTTACTCCTAACGATCCGATATTGTAAAGTTATCGATTTCACCATGCTAGAGCCCCTGGTCGGCGTTTAAATTTAGCGTGTACTGTACTTGCTTGCATTTCAAGATCAGCTCATGAAACGACTAAACCATTGTTGTTATGTATTGTTTTACGTTAAACTACGAAAATCTAATTGATTTAAATAATTAGTTACTATCATAGACTATAATTATTTATATTTAAAATACTAATGAAGTAAACATTCACACATTTAAAAGGCATAGAAAATCATCGCGTAGATACTTAATAAATAAATTGATAAATAAAGATTATTTAAAATCTTATTACTATTGTAACTTTGTATTTATTATAATTAATGTATTCATTTTACTGTTCAATTTAATGTTAAATAGAAATGTATTAAGTTTTTTTTATATCACTTAAATAAATAATGTTGGTCCATTTGATATTGTTTCATTTACTTCGATTATTTATTTATTTTTTCAGGTTCTCCATAAAACAGTTATTATCAAAATATTATGGAGAAGATTACAAAATTTAACCCTAGAAGCCCAATCATATTTTGCTATCTAAAAAGCCCAATCATAGGTCAAATTTACCTACATGAATAAATACACTTGTAACGTAGTTTATTTTTATTTATTTATTTATAAACAGAAACAAACAGTACATTAGTTACAGTGGTGAAAACCATTTACAAATATTAAGTATATTTCATGATGGGTACCTATAACATGTTTCTTTGAAGTATCTATGTATATTAAGTAAATTACCGGGTGATGTGCGTAGTGGGTAGGTGTGTGTGTGTGTGTGTATGTGTGAGTATGTATGTATGTGTGAGTATGTATGTATGTTTGTATGCGCATTGAACAATTGACATGATGCTCTTTTTAAATTTGGGCAGTGAATCGAAGAAAATGTCGATGTTGGAATTTAGACAAATAGTATTGAAAGTATGAAGAGCACGATTGATTGGCGAATTAGTTGCTGCATTCGTCTTGTAATTGAGCGTGTGGAATAATTCTGTATGCCGTGTACGTCTTAAGGGTACTTATTCTGTGTAATTTATTATTTTTTATCATTATTTATTCGTATTTAGGAAGTGAAAAAATTCATAATTAGAATAATATTTATTAGACTTTGAAAAAACAACTATTACTAATCAATACAAAAATTTTGTGCAAAATGAGATCCTTTCGGTTTGCTTCTTTTAAAATAAAAATATTTAAAAAAAATTTTAGGTGTCTGTAAAGTCGGTTTACGGACGATAATTTTATGTGATAACGTCATATAATAACAATGGAGTGGAAGAGAGATAGACGTGTCACAAGCCGAACGTTTAGGCCGAACGCTTGTTCCGCGTTCTCGCTTGTACGTTCGGTTCAGGCGGAACGTGACAATGAGTCATGTTTTTTCGTGCATGCGGCCGGCGTTCATCGATTTATAAGACGTTAACACGTAAAAAAAAAAAACAAACCAAATCTTCTTTTTTCTACTAACCAATAAATGTTTTATAACAATTAAACAGTTTTAAATAATTATTTTTTCTTTATAAACACTTTTCACACACATTTAAAAATTACAAAAAGCCTAAACGTAGGTCAAATTTACCTACAACAGTACGATAACTCCAATATTAAGGGACTTACCAAGGCAACACCGCCGTCTCCTGTGGGCTCTTGGCGGGTACTAAGTTGGTTCGATCAATCAGGGCAATTGAAAGAAGTGTGCGAAAGGGCAAGCAGATATTTGTTTGCGTATAGGTAAAAATGACCTAAATTGGGCTTCTAGGGTTAAAAAAGTGTGTACGGGGGCAGATTTATTATGTTGTGACGTATGTCAAAAGATAGTAACTGAACTCTCTGTAGGTGACGTTGAAGATGTCGATGCTCAATGCAGAATCATTAAGCAGTTGAGTTGCTCTGTTTAATGGCGCATTCTGAAACGCAGAAGTTCTCATTGCATCATGCATTAGTGCATTTAAAGTGGTTTTATCTATTTTTCTGCGTCTTGTTCTCTTTCATAATTTCGTTTTAGATTATTATTGTTATCTCCTTCTTCAATTATATACATGTTTATTTGAATCCGAGTCCATTAAAACAGAATTTCAATAAATTATTACAAGACCCACAAGAAAAAGTAGTAGATTTGATGGTAAATGCAAGTAAAATTTTATTTCTGAAGGTTTTGTCACACCACGGCGATACTAATATTAACCTTTTAAGTTGGCGCATAGGTTACTTTTACTTGTTTTCAGACCTCAACCATAGGTCAGTAGGTCAAAATATTTCCGCTTTGCGATAAAATCCAAATAAATGGAAAATTTGTGAACTTACCGAAACCTAAAAATTGTTTTTAAAATGTAATGAAATATGCCTTCAAATTGTATTATTAGAAAAAAAACATTTAATTTTTTGATATACAAAACTTTTTTTTTGTAAAAATTTAATGCAAGCCTTTTTTTTCTAACTGAAATTGATGGTAACAAAAAATATATAAATGCAAACATATTTTTTTAGAAAAGCCGCTTTTATTCGTTTCGTGTTTAAATAATATTTAAAAAAAATGGTGGGCGGTATGTTTGGGAATATTCCTGTTCTTTGTCCTACATAAAGTTTGACATTTTTTCTTCAAATTGCGGTCGAAAACTTAGGTTTAATAAAGGTGTACATTATAATTATTTTGTGGTTAACTTTTAGATTTGAATATGGCGTGGTGTTTTCTCTTTCCAACACTATTTCTTACTATGATAGTAAGGGAGACATTACGATTTCTATGACACGTATGTTAGCTCTTTCGAAAAGTGAACAAATTAATCCGAGAGCTAAATTCATTTTGTGAAAAATACCAATGTAGCTAAAATTGTCAAAGTGCGCCCACCGCTCTTGGCTGTCAATAAGTGTATCATTGCATTCGCTGTATTGTTTTTATCTTCCCTAGCCTTCTAAGAAAGAATAAATATTTAAAAAATACCCAATTTGTCCTGCAGTCTTTGCAGTCTCAGTAGGTCATCACCGAGGGTAGAAATATTTTAAATATTCAAACACACCAAACCCTGACGTCTCTCAACCTTTTTACGTCTACAACTAGACTTAAACAACACAACGGATCCTTTGGCCATTTTGACGGCCAAGTGGCAATGCAACGCATGCCGGTAACTCGCTAGTAAATAATAATAAAATAAGCTAATAATTAACACTGACTACGGAGTCTTGTGACCAGTGGCGGACTAACGGGGTGGCGAATAGGAAGGCCCTCAAATTACTAAACAATTTTCATACTAAATAATTTTTTTGGTATTTTTTTTAATTTCATTTTCGAGATGCATTTTTTAAGCATGCTCTATTCAAATTTTTTAAAGAAATTCGAAAAATTGACAGAGTTACAGCATTTTTTGTTAAACAGTTTGAAACAGTTTGTATGTTGAATTATCATTCACCAAAACTTTGAATGCGTTTTTCTCAAAAATTTTTAACACGTTTTTCAACCTGGTCGATCACATATTAAAAAAAACTATCACTGTAATAAAACACCAAGTCTAAACTGTTCTATGGTACCACGTAGGGAAATTTTGATATCTAAAAAAAAAGAAAAAATGGCCAACGAATATTATTTTCGATTTTTTATGGCAATTTTCATCGTTCATAAAAATAAAAAAATATTCAAAGAAATCGGATGTATCGTTTTTCTAGTATGTTGTCAACTAGGTTTAAAAACGTAATTTCGAAAAAAACGCGTTCAAAGTTTTGCCGAAAGATAATTCAACATAAAAACCGTTTAAAATGATTTCATATAAAATGCTGTGTCTCCGTCAATTTTACGAATTTCCTTAATAAAATTGGTGAGAGCATTATTGACAAATGCATCTTTCAGAAAATGAAATAAAAAAAATGACAAATGTTTTTCTACAGTGTTCCGGTGCCTTAAAGCCTGGTTTAGGATTTGATCAAGGGAACATGGAGGCTTTTGGAGGTCCTCAGGACCACAGGCCCTTGTGAACTGAATAAGAAGCTTGTAAAATTACATCAACTTTTTAAACTAGCGAGGCCCCATTCACCTTTGCCGCCCCGGCCCTTTGACGGGCTTAGTCTGCCACTGTTTGTGACCCATAATACATGAATCGACAATTACGCATCGCAGCACAACAACGAAAAATCTGCTTCTATCTGCTTCTACAATAGTTGGTGGGACTGTCTTCACCTCATGTTTTTTGGTGTAAATTTGGCAATGTTTTCTATCCAGAACGCGGGTCAATCAATCAATCAACTATTACGGGATTGCAAATCCTACTTGCAATGAATTCGATTCCACACCCTGTAAAGTTGCAGACCGCATCTAGGCCAGGAAGAACTAGAACAGACATCAACACGTACAGAAGTCAATCCAAGAGTCAGCAGTCCAGTAGCAAAAGAAACACTATATTAGTGTCTGAATTTGTAAACATTCGGGCGGTTAGGAAGGGCCGTGTAAACACTGCAACGAATTAAACGCTCGGAATAACAGACCGCTGAGAGATTTAGCGCAACCAACCGACTAACCAACTCGTCCTGTTATAATTAACGATTTCTCAATAATTACAGGCAGGATTGTGTCTTTTTGGTGGTTCAGTTTGCTCATCTCGACCCCGCCATCAGAAGAGCGATTCTGTATCATTTGTGGACACGGAATCGATTCCATACGTGATAATCATCATCTTCTTCCCTTTGTCCTATTCGGGTCATGGGCTCTAACATGGTGAAATCGATAACTTGACAATATCGGATCATTAGGAGTAACTTCCGATGATTTTATATCGATATCCCTAGCACAGTTTCACTGTTGATAGCCGAACCGATATTGGTGGGGAATAAATTAGAAATTTATATACGCTGGCAACACTAGCGGATCTGTCCATGAATTCACATTCAGAAACGTCAAACGCCAGTCAAATACTTAAAAATATGAATAATTTGGCAATGTTGAATTGAAATGCAATCCTAAATATGCATTGGCAGAATAATTTTGTCACGTCTTAGTTGAATTATAAAGTCCATGGATCGCGTATATGACTTCATTCAATACAATAATCTTCGTTAGTTCAATACGTTTATCAAATAAGCCAGTAATGTTGATTAACGAACGACATAATTCAAATAAATGCATTTATTGAAATGCTAATCGAAACTTATTTGATACTATGGAGTCCGGGCTAAAATTTGTCAATCGTCACGCGTCGCGCGTCGGTTGGAATTTCTCACCAATTGTCGTGATCGCAAATATTTTTTTTTTTTTGGTTTTAGGCAATTCACCCTGGAGAGAGTGCTTTGTGCCGGTAATATTTAAAATGGATAAGAAATTTCGGTTAATCTAATGGGAAAATAATAAAACAAATTAAATATTGGACTCATTTAGATCACTAAAACAAATTAAATATTGAATTCATTCAGGTTAATAAACTTACATAAAGCTGTATGAACACGAGAATTGTTAAGAGATAAAAGGTATGAAATGTTAAGGGGGGACTGGTGTGTGATTTTAATAAGCCGGCGGTATATGTTCTTGAAAGATGAATGGTTTTTACAGTTAAAGAAAACGTGGTCGAGGGTTTCCTCTTCCACACCGCACTGGCAGAACGGATCATCTAAAACTCTAATTCTAGACAAGTGAGATGCAATTGAACAGTGGCCAATTCTCATTCTCGAGATACATGAAATGAATCGTTTTGAAAGTTTTTTACCGTGAAACCATGGCTTAGCAGGGATATGGTTTTGAATTCCCGCATAGAAAGATCCAGTTCTTATTTTGGAGACTGCCCAATTTTCTTCCCAGGCACGAGTCATATTAGATTTAAGAATCGGAAAGACATCGGATATAGGAATTCTAAAATTTAGTGGGATAGTTCCGGAATCTGAACCAGATTTGGCGAGAAAATCGGCCATCTCATTACCCTCGATACCCAAATGGGCAGGGACCCAGGCCAATATCGTCTCAAACCCAGATTCACTAAGAGAATTGAGAAGATTTTTTATTTTACATATAATATTGTCTTCCGGATAACGTAAAATATTTGACCTAATTTTAGTTAGAGCACTTAGCGAATCAGTACATAATAAGGCTCGATGAATGTTGAGAACCTGGATTTGATTTAGCGCTTGTTCAATTGCAAAGCATTCGGCTGTAAATATGGAAGCTTCTTTCGGTAATTTATAAGTGAGATTGATGTTGAATTCTGGACTATATATAGATGCTCCACATCTTTTATTTTCAAATTTGGAACCATCCGTAAAAAGGATGGAAAATCCGGGGAATTTCGAAGCCACTATGCTTTTAAAACAATCATCCACATTTTGAAATTTATTTGGGGAAGATAAAATATTCTTCCGAAAGACTGATGTTATTGTGTTCGGCATAAAAGTGATTGCCTTAAATGGAATATTGTATATAGGAAGATTGGGAACTTCTTGAAGATATTGGAGGGAAGATGATACAGAATTATAGAGATGAAAACTTTTAATTAAGAGAGGAAAACATTGTTTTTCTCTCAATCTTTTGTTAGAATTCAAATTAACACTTAACCTATTAAGACTTTGTTTAATAGGATGATGTGATAACGATAAAGCCTTGAAAATATATTTATTGGCAAGGAATTGCCTTCTGAAATATAATGGAGGCTCCACACATTCCACCTGAAGAGCATTAATTGGAGAAGACTTCATAGCTCCAATAATCATTCTGAGGGCTTTTGATTGAATTCTTTCCATTTTCTTATCTAGATATTTCGGGAGTGGGTCAAAAAGGAATGAGCCATAATCCAAGTGGCTCCGAACTAGGGAATTATACATTAATTTAAGAGTGGTAGGGTGAGATCCCCACCATACTCTGGAAACTGCTCGCATCATATTAAGTCCCTTTTCACACTTTGTAGAAATTATCTGAATGTGTGGAAGCCAGGAAAGTTTATGGTTCAAAAGAAGACCAAGGAATTTGATTTGAGTAGCGGTTTGTAGAGGCACATTATCAAAAGAAATTGAGAATTGGGGAATTTTTCTTTTGCGCGTGAAAGCCACGACCCTTGTTTTAGATGCCGCCAGATTCATCCCATTTATTGACAACCAGCTTTTAATATATTGTAAAGCCAAATTCATTTCCTTAGCTGCAAGAATAATATTTTTATGTAACAAATATATAAGGATATCATCCGCAAAGTAAAGACGCTTGATAGAAAAAGGAATTACTGAGTCTAGGTCGCTTATATAAATATTAAACAACAGAGGACTAATAACAGAACCCTGGGGCAAACCTCTCCATAGTTTGCGCCTTAAGCATTTAGAGGAAGATTCAATAATAATGGACCTATCTGAGAGCAAATTAATAATAAATTGGACTAATTTCGGGGGGATTTGTTTTTTAATTAGCTTTTCTTTCAAAACATTCAGTAAAACATCATCGTAAGCTGATGAAAGGTCAAGGAATGTGGCCAATGTATAAGAATTTAGGGATTGGGAAACTCGGATATCAGTTGTGAACAAACTTAAATTATCCATTGTAGATTTCTTTTTCCGAAAACCATACTGATTTGGTGAGATAATATCTTGACTTTCAACAAACCACTCTAATCTGTTCTTCATCAAACGCTCCGCTACTTTCATCAAACATGATGAAAGAGCAATAGGCCGATAAGACGAAATTTCAGATGGATTTTTTCCAGGTTTTAAAATGGGAATGATTTTTTGAGTTTTCCAATCATCCGGAATTAGTCCTGTTTCAAACATATTATTAATAAGAGATAAGAAATATTCAACCGCCATATCAGAAAATGATTTAATGAAACTATTAAGTATTCCATCGGGACCCGGAGCAGAGTCAGAAAGGGTTCTTATTACTAGTTTCATCTCATCAATGGAGAAAGGAGCATCTAGCCAGTTAGAGTGAGATGGATATGGCTTAATAGAAGGCATTTCTTCACATCCGGCCACTGATGGGGGGGCTATTTTATCCCCAAATCCTATAAGAATTTCTTCTGATATATGCTTGGTACTCGGCGGAGAATACGATGATCCGAATTTTTTTAAGCTAGACCAAACTGAAGATTGGGGAGTTTCCGGAGACAGGTTCTCACAGAACTTCCGCCATCCAGCGCGTTTTTTATTTTTCAAAATTCGTTTGGTTTCTGCCTGGGCTTTTTTAACTGATAAAAAATTTTCTAGTGTCATACACTTACGAAAAGAGGAAATTGCTTTTTTACGAGAGTTGACGGAGCGAGTGCATTCCTCGTCCCACCACGGATTAGAGTGTTTTATTTTAATGTTCGCATTGCGTTTCGGGATGGATTTTTCTGCTGCATTTATAACCATAGAGGGAAACGTCTCACATTGCAATCTGATGTCTCCCGGGGACGATTTTTTTTTAAAATTAATAAGGTTATCTAGTTCAGAAGAGAAAGTGCTCCAATTCGCATCATTTATTCTAAATTTGAGATTATTTTTAACTGGTGGAGGATAAGTGTTAGATTGATGTTGGAATCGGATTATAATTGGAAAATGATCACTAGAGAGGGGATCGTTTAGGATGTCCCAAGAGCATTTAGATGCTAACGAATATGAACAAAGAGATAAATCAACAGCACTTTTCCGTTGATGAGGGGGGGTGAATCTGGTTGGAGATCCGTCATTTAAAAAACATAGGTTATGGGTATCAATAAAATCTAAAAGATTGCGGCCAGAACGATTTGTTATTTTGCTACCCCAAGAAGGGGAATGTGCATTAAAATCTCCAAGGATCATAAAAGGGGAACAAATCTGGGTTAAGATTGGTGCCCATTCATTTTCAATAAAAGTAGTAGAGGGAGGAATATATATTGATAATATTGTGATATCAGATAAGACAGCTGCTATTATCTGGATATCGTCGGAGGGAGTATGTATATTAATTTGTTTAAACGGGATAGAATTATGGATTATCAGAGCCGTGCCGCCTTTACCATCCGGTCTGTCGTGTCTGAGACAATAATAACCCGGAATTCTTAAGTGAAAGGAGGGTTTTAACCACGTTTCAGAAATGGCGGCCACTGAAACGTCGTGTTCGTCGAGTAATTGAATTAGGTCAGATTTGTTAGCGAAGAGGCTTCTACTGTTCCACTGAAGAATTTTGTTCAGTTTCGAAGTCATTGGGGAGGCAAGATAATAAAGATTTAATGTAATCGGCAGCGTTGGACGGTACAGTATTGTTGTTTGTAAGGATAGAAATTAAAAGGGTAATTAAAGTTTGTATAAAAGAATTATTATTCAATATTTCGGAGAGAGCAGGAGGGGATGTATTACTATTAATGGCACACCCATTGGGGGTCCGAGATTTGGCATTCCCATTCGGGCTGGTCAAAATATTATTCAATTGTTTTTTATCAAGGTAAGGAGTATATTTTGGGTTGGGTTTGACTGGCTTGAGAATGGTTTCTCTGTGAGAAGATGACGTTGAATTTAAAAAGGTGGTTGATTGGAAAGGAGCTGAGGACGATGTCATCTCTGCGAAAGATTTTTTCGCAGGAGAGAATAACTTTGAGGCCTGGAAGTACGAAATGTTGTCGGTAGCCATTTTATGTTTTATGTTCCTCTGTCTTGTCAATTCCGGACAGGCTAGACTGACCGCGGTATGTGCACCCGAACAGTTAATGCAAATGGGATTATTGGGAGATTTTGGACATTGATCAAATGGGTGACCTTCTCCGCAAAAGTAACAACGTGGAGGGGAGCGGCATACGGATTTTGTATGTCCAAACCGGCAGCAATTGAAGCATTGAACAGTTGGAAATTTATAAACTTCGACGGGAAGCGAGGTATAATAAATAAACACACGAGACGGAAGGGATTGTCCCTCAAATGTAACAACAACAGATTGGGAAGGTTTCCAGATCTTGTTTCCATCAGTAGAATCCTTGTAGTTCAGTCGACGTGCTTTTATTACTTTCGGGGTTCCTTGGGAATTATTCAAAGCATCAACAATTTCAGCCTCTGGGATATCCGTGGGAATTCCTCGAACAAGACCCATTCTCGTAAGGTTAAATGACGGGATGAACGATTTATATTTATGTTTTGAGAGCGAGTCAATTTTTTTTACAAATCCATTTGCGGAAGCGGCAGTATTAAACTCGATAGATAATTTATATCGCCCTTCCGGTTTAATTGAACCATTAACAATACCAAGGTTATTATTTTTTGAGTCAAATAAGAATTTTCCAAAATCTAAAGGATGAATAAGTTTTCCTTGTTTAGTTCTCTGAACAATTACGATAAAAGGACCGGAAGCGGAAGCAGGATAAAGTAAGTCAGTACTTTTTGTATTATCGCTAGCTAAAGTACTTGTCTGGGTGTTACTATTGGGGTTAAGGTCGTTAGAGGTCGAGGTTTGTTGAATCGGCGGTATAGATTTAACTTTCGATGGGATGTAAAGACTATGCGATGGTCGTCGTTTACGAGATGGAAGCGTAATAGAAGCCTGGCTAGTGTTAGATTCCGAATCAGAAAAATCTAATATCGATCCTGGGTCGGGAGGTCTATCTTCGTCTTCCTCCATTATATAAAAAAAAACTTAACTTTTAAAAATTAAACTGAAAAAATAATACGCAGTCTATTTCATTGACTGTACAAACAAAAACGGATTAGCCGTAAGTAGGAATGCAAACAAATAAGTATACGATAAACAGAATTAAATAAAATGTAACAATAATCTCTTATCTGTATGAGGCACGGGAACGGGCGAACGGCACTAAGCAATAGGTAAGGTACACACAACCACTGTTGACCGCGGCTCGAATCGGACTGATCGCAAATATTGCTAACCGACCATAGATGACGTTTGTGGTCAATATTGTATTGATATAGGATTTTATCGATCGAACATGCTAGACCTTCTGTCTTCGGTGTCTAATTATATTCGGTGTCTATTTATATATTACGCTGTACTATGCAAGGAGAATTGGGGAAATAGAGATATCTTCTCCCAGAATAGTTCGGAAGACAGTTCTTCAATCCTCTAAAGCAAGAAAATTTCAACTTTTTCAGTGATTAAGCAAGTGGAATGATTTTTCCACCTTGCAACACTAAACATGCCTAGGTTTTATTTCCGGCCATAGAGCAAATGAGCCCATCTATCAAGTGTGATAGATGGGCATAGAGCATAGAAAGAGAAGTAAATTGAAAATAGTGGGGAATCCCACAGTTATATTTAGTTTAGACGGTGTTTAAAAAGCTATATATCACTGTGTATCCGACTTCAATGGGGTTACCATCTGACCATGTTCATAAATCCTGCCATATCCACAATTCGTCTACCTATCACATTGATTTTATACTTTCGGGTAACTTATTGGTATGTTCTCCGGACTAGCGTACAGTTTATACGCGGTAGGTATTACGGGAAATTACTGTAGCGCTTGCACTTATCAATTACCCCCTCCCCCCCCCACTTTTTACGCATTCCATAAATTCATTCCCGGTACATTCAGTTTTCAAACAGCTCGCGTGCCACCTAAATTTCATAATGCTAGAGCTCAAAGAAAAAAAGAATTATCCATTTTGTGTAGTCGTTCGGAATTTATGCGCTTACAAACATTTCGGAGATTTGTTTTTATTTAAGTATGTGGAAGTTTGTAAATATAATAAAAATAACACTTTTTATTTTACAGTCTTTATAATCGTTGCGAATTATATTTTTAATGTAGGAACTCTCATCTGACATTTATTCCAAAACATGCTTATCCAAAAAAAAACAAAACATATTCAAATATTTGAATTTTTTAGAGCAGCAACCGACCAGTAGGTAGGGGGTTGAGTACCGACCAGCATAGAACCCACAAATATATGAACAACGCTTCCATGGCATCGATTTGTTTTCTGACGTTAGCATTAACTCGCTTTTGTTAGCGACAGAAAACGTAAAACAAATATAATATATTAATATTTATAATTTCGTAACGCCAGAACTAACCATTATATACAACCTATATCTTCGCATATAATTTAGCTTTCTATTGGTGGAAGAATTTTTAAAATTGATTTATTGTTTTATGCGTGAAAGCGTAACAAACAAACTCGAGCAATTTCGCATTTATAATAGTATTAGTATTATAGTATTAGTATTAGTATGGATAATATATTCTTACCAAGTTCAAAAATTACTTAACATTTTTTCTACGAAGCACCGCACAAAGAGATAGGCTACGAAGCACTCAAAGAGGAGGCCGATTACCATTCTCATTCTCTCGCAGTCTAAATCCCATAGAAGTATGTTTTTGTCTATTTTTAGTGTAGCTATTTTTTATTTTAACTTTTATGAGCGAAACTTCAAATTGTAATATTTAATTAAATGAAGACACTGTGAGCAAAACTCAATCGAAAATCTGGAAACAGACAAATCAGAAAAATATATTGGCACCTCTGGGACTCGAACCCAGGATCTCTATCTTTCCGGACCAGCGCGCTGTCCACTGCGCTAAGGTGTTGATGTCAAATTCGGTCACTTTTAATAACTTAGACTAAGACTAAGAACCATACATAGACTAAGAACCACAAAAAAAAAGGCGAGAAAATGAAGATAATATGGGTAATTTTTAGTCTAAGTATTATACATTGAACATACTAAGTATGATGACACCTTGGCGCAGAGCGCTCGCCCGGAAGGAGAAAGGTCCTGGGTTCGAGTCCCAGAGGTGCCAATCTATTTTTTTTGATTTTTCTGTTTCCATATTTTCGAAGAAAAATGAAGATAATATGGGTGGTTCTTAGTCGTAGCATGGTACAGTTAAAGGTGACCGAATTGGATATCGACACCTTAGCTCAGTGGTCAAGAGCACCCGCCCGGAAAGTAGGGAGGTCCTGGGTTCGAGTCCCAGAGGTGCAAATATATTTTTCTGATTTTTCTGTTTCCAGATTTTCGATTGAGTTTCGCTCATAGTGTTCATTTAATTAAATATTACAATTTGAGGTTTTACTCATAAAAAGTTAAAATAAAAAAAAATATATAAAAAAATAAAAAAAATAACCATATTTTCGATTGAGTTTCGCTCATGGTGTCTTCATTTAATCGCTATTTTTTGTTTCATCGAGTTTCAAATCACAACGGTGCTGAAGAAGTTTTCACTTCAAAAAGGCCCAGCTTCAATAAGATTATAAAATTGGTGTTTACCCACGTGACGGATCCAAGATGGCCGTCACGCGCCACGGTCGGGCCGGCAGCGCGCGCACTTTTATGATTGAATATGATTATTTGTTATGATTGGGCCGCATTATGAGCTGTTGAAGATGGCGCGGAGGAAAAATATCTTGTTAAATATAGGCCGTTGCATAAGCTGCCTCATTTGACGGGTGTTTGTGTTTAAACATCGATATTTTGGGATAAACATACATCACTTGTTTAGAGGTAGCAGAACGTTTAATCAAACGAAGCTTATTTTGTCCTGCGTTAAAGATAATGATACGTCTTAAAGACGTACTGAAGTTTAAAGGTGTATATTTGACGTATAGTGTAAACTGTTTAAGTGTATAGTATCATACTTAAACAGTTTAAAGGTAGTTGAATAAATAGTTTGGAGTTTTGTACTTCGAATAAAACCAAAATAATTATTTTACAAAATCAGAGTGTGCAGTTCACACGCGGTAGAAGTGAAACCATCAGAAAACTACACCACACGCACCACACATAATTGTTAAGTGCAAGCGCCACAGTAATTTACCCCTAATATCATGCGAGCGAAGCCGCGGGTAAAACCTAGTAATGCATATTATAAATGAATCTTTCTACAAAGTTCGTCGAGACTATTGGTATATTTTCGAGAAATGATAATATGCATAGTTTCTACTGGGATGTAATTTATCAATGAGAATAGTGAATTAAAGTGCTTGTATAATTTAATTTAATTAGCTAGGGCTCACACCTCTCCAGACATTTCGATTTGTTGGTTTGTGTAAAGTTAATTAATTAATAGAAGAAATTATCCATAGATGTCAGGAGATGCAAACTCCCTTCAGACAAGACCGATATAAAAGGCCTATGTTTAGGTTTTTTCCTTCTCTTTTCACCATGCTAACTTCTTAATAAGTAACAGTAAAATCCTTGGTCTGTCTTGGGTAGTTTGGGTCTCCGGAATTATTCACAATGTAATTGGGAATAAAGCAAAATAAATGTCACGAGTCCTTTAAAAGTTTCCTGAAGCTGCCTTTATTATTTACGAAGTTCCTTCCTCTAAAACAATACAGTGCTTTTGTTTCTGAAAAAAAAAAACAGAAAAAGATTTTGGATTACATTGAAAGCATTTTGTTGTGCGTGATTATCATTTATGAAAAAAAAAGAAGGTTTTTGACCTTATCGATATCGCTTTGTACTATTTGTATTGTGGCGATAATTACCTAGAGGTACCGCGGTGGAACTAAATGAACTATATTTGTAATTCGGTATGTTTTTAGGTTTTCACGGCCAAAAAGTATTTTTGTTATTGTTTTTGGGGTGTTATGCCGTGTTTCGCTACCTCCTTCTTTAGCCAACGTTTCGGACAGCGTTACAGTGTCCATCATCAGGGCAGATGACCAAATGATATTGATGAGAGTGTTTACTTATGTGTGTCGAAGCGATACCGTGCTGCCAGCTCCATTTCTCTACGAGCTGGTGTTAGAAAAAATTCAGCATGGTTTTTTGCGTTTAGCTTTGGTGAAGCCGTCAATTACTGGATACCAAGAACTATTGAGCTTAGCTCCGTCGTCTCTGTTAATATTGATGGGGTTTTTATGGATTTCAATTGCCTCCGTAATTAAGACGGTCTTCGGAACGACAACTAAAATCCAAGACCTACTGAGGTCGGCAAAAACTAAGTTTCCTCTGGAAACAGATGGAGTATATAAACTCAGCTGTTCCGGATGTGACAAGGTCTATGTAGGCCAGACAGAGCGAACGATCTCCAAAAGGATTTCGGAACACTTTCGTGCTTGTAAACTTGGCCACCCTGACAAATCGGCAATCGCCGAGCACTTAATCGAAACCGGCCATTACTTTGGATTTGTTCCTGAAGTCCTGGGAAGACCCAAAACCTACAGAGCACGCCTAATTACGGAGGCAATTGAAATCTATAAAAACCCCATCAATATTAACAGAGACGACGGAGCTAAGCTCAATAGTTCTTGGTATCCAGTAATTGACGGCTTCACCAAAGCTAAACGCAAAAAACCATGCTGAATTTTTTCTAACACCAGCTCGTAGAGAAATGGAGCTGGCAGCACGGTATCGCTTCGACACACATAAGTAAACACTCTCACCAATATCATTTGGTCATCTGCCCTGATGATGGACACTGTAACGCTGTCCGAAACGTTGGCTAAAGAAGGAGGTAGCGAAACACGGCATAACACCCCAAAAACAATAACAAAAATATATTTGTAATTACTTTAAAAATCTAAGAAACGTGGTTAATAAAAAGGATATGAAAAAGGTCATAAGATGGGGATCTGCTACACATAAGTACATATACAACCTGAATACGATTCAAAAAGGAATCATAAAGACCACATTGAAAGTAGCCATTGAAATGCCTTCAATTGAAATTTTCAACAGCTTTGACCAAATGTGCAACAAATATATACCAAAAAGATATTATTAAAGCTTTTCAAAAATACTGAATCCTCTTCTAGACCGTGTATGCATAACACTAGGTCGAATCAAAATGATATAAAAAACATTCCAAGTTACGAAACCACATTCGGACACATACTTTGCAACTAAAATTCATAACGTCATTCCCCAAGACATTAAACTAATAAAAAATTCTAATGAATACAAATCGAGAATAAAAATATGGCTGAAAGAGGTCAATGACCTTAATGGAGACACTAAAAATGACATAGAAGACAAATAAAATAAAATATATTTAAATAATATTAGTCCGCTTCGGCAGAGGAACCCCTCGTGAGGAGGATTAAGAAATACAATATTTTTAATTAAATGAAGACATTATGAGCGAAACTCAATCGAAAATCTGGAAACAGAAAAATCAGAAAAAGATATTTACACCTCCGGGACTCGAACCCAGGACCTCCCTACTTTCCGGGCGGGTGCTCTTATCCACTGAGCTAAGGTGTCGATATCCAATTCGGTCACCTTTAACTGTACCATACTTCGACTAAGAACCACCCATATTATCTTCATTTTTCTTAACGCATATTTTTATTGGCTGCCATCTTTATGTATGATTGCAAGATTCAACTCGAACTAAATGCAATCTAGATGGTGTCTGGATAAATTTTTATCCATTTTATTTAATGTGCGACATCTATTAACTTTTTTGCAAGTCTAGGATGAACATTATTATTTTTTTATTTTAACTTTTATGAGTAAAACCTCAAATTGCAATATTTAATTAAATGAAGACATTATGAGCGAAACTCAATCGAAAATCTGGAAACAGAAAAATCAGAAAAAGATATTTACACCTCTGGGACTGCAATGCAATCATTCATAAAGATGGCAGGCAATAAAAGGTGACCGAATTGGATATCGACACCTTAGCTCAGTGGATAAGAGCACCCGCCCGGAAAGCAGGGAGGTCCTGGGTTCGAGTCCCAGAGGTGTAAATATCTTTTTCTGATTTTTCTGTTTCCAGATTTTCGATTGAGTTTCGCTCATAATGTCTTCATTTAATTAAATATTACAATTTGAGGTTTTACTCATAAAAGTAAAAATAATAACAATATTTTTACATCATTATATTTTGTATGTACAATTATTTTATAAAGTCGCTAAATAAAAAATAAAATTTTTGTTGTTCGCCTTCGCAGAGGTAGTGATAGGTTATCCTTCTTCCTTGTGATCCATTTTTTTCCTTACACATATTTTCATCCAATTCCAGCAAACACTTTTGGGTTAGTATTTAGCATTTCCAACTGCATATGAAGCTATAATTCGGAAACAGTTTATTGGAGAATCGAGCCCCAGGCAAATACTCACCCAATTGACCCACTCGATCAAACAAACCAATTAATAAATAGCACGCGTGCGGTTATTTTATTTCTCTTACCTTATTTATTTATTGAGAACGAGGCTCTGTAAGATTTATTTATCCTCGATCCGAATCCAGAGTAAACAATGATTATTGCAACAGTTAACGGTGTAAACTTATAATAATATATCCCGTTGATTTCAAATTCTGCGTAACGTAATTAGCCATTTATCTATCAATGCTGCCCGTTACATAATTGTGCTTCCACTGGATTTAAACGTGAACTGTGGCCTAATTGATTTCATTTATTTACTCTTTTATACGGCCATGGGGCTTTTACATTGGGTATGGTATTTGAAAGAGGGAATGCGAAAATAATGTGCAATATTCTTGTTAATGATGAGTTCTTGGAGCAGGTGGATGAGTTTGTGTATCTGGAAATGTTTACGAGAGATGGGAAGGCTGTTAGAGATATTGAAAGGAGGGTAATTGCAGGTAACTCTATTATTAATGGAAGACTGAATGCCTTTGGCGCTAACAAAAACTGTCCAAAGACGCGTTGCTAGCCGTCCACAATGCAGTGCTGGAACCTAACCTGATGCTGTGAATGATGGGTACTTGGAGCAGGTGGATGAGTTTGTGTATCTGGGAAGTATGTTAACAAGAGATGGGAAGGCTGTTAGAGATATTCAAAGGAGGGTAATTGCAGGTAACTCTATTATTAATGGAAGACTGAATGCCGTTGGCGCTAACAAAAACTGTCCAAAGAAGCGAAGCTAGCCGTCCACAATGAAGTGCAGGAATCTACCCTGATGCTGTGAATGATGAGTACTTGGAGCAGGTGGATGAGTTTGTGTATCTAGGAATGTTTACGAGAGATGGGAAGGCTGATAGAGATATTAAAAGAATGTTAATTGAGGTAATTCCATTAATGGAGGACTGAAAGCCGTTGGCGCCAACAAAAAGCTGTCCAAAGAAGTGAAGCTAGCCGTCCACGATGGAGTGCTGGTACCAGGTGGCAGAGAAAAAAAATAAAAGTAGACTGTAGGAACTACGATTAGGAACAGTGCTTAATAATGATAATGATTTTCAATACGGTAAACACTTTATCTAGGGCAACACCGGCGCACGAGTTCAAAACCTTCACGCCGCTGAACGAAAATCTATGAGATTATTGCGTGCCAGCCATCAGCTTCGATCAGTTTGTAAAATCATAGTTCCTACATTTCAATTCCGTGTTTCAAACTTCTGATATTCGGGTAATTAAAAATGTTACAATAAATGTAATCATCTTTTTGAACAATCGATCTTTCATTTTACATTAGAATGCTGTATAATAGAGATCCCTGAGGAGCATGTGTAGTAAAACATGTACGATCGTGAGAGATCCGCAAAGAATGCTGGGCTGATATAAGCGTAATGACTCATTACTAATGAGTAAGATAAGGGACGCTCAGATGGTTTGGGCAATGAACGAATGAAAGCGGAAATTTAAAATATATTTATTTATTTATTTATTTATTATTTATTAACGGACTAACGTCCAATTTACAATCAAGTAACACGAAATTTTGGAAATTTACATTACAAGAATAAAGAATGGTATATGAAAGCAAAGACAAACAGATAAAACATAAGAAAATAGAAGTGTCAAGTCAAGTCAAGACTTTGCTAAAAATAGATTAATATAAAATATCTTCAATTGTTTAGTGAGCGACAAAAATCATTTAGGCTTATGCCAAAAAAATCAAGGTCTTGACGTGAGTTGACCATTCTACACATTCTGGATAGTGGTGAATTATAACCATAATTAGTCGAGTGTTGATTGAGGAAGAGCAGTTCTTTATTTCGGAGTCTACGAGAGGGTATATTGAATGAGATGAGTTGTAATAATGTAGGTGAGTCAATAATATAGTTGATGATTTTGAAGAAACAAATGAGATCAGATTTTTCCCGACGGTCTTCTAAAGGAGCGAGGTTGAGAGTTTGTTCGATTTCATTATATGAGTAATTGCCTCGTTCTAATCCTAGCCTCCTAGCAATTCCTTTTAGGAACCGATGTTGAACGGACTCAATATGACGAATATGGATAGCATAAAAAGGAGACCATATAACACAAGCATATTCAAGATGGGGGCGGACCAAGGAGCAGTAAAGAGTTCTTAGGGTATTTATGTTTTTGAAGTCAGAAGTGATTCTAGTGATGAAACCAAATAGTTTGAGAGATTTGTTAACAATCACATTATATGTTCCCGAAAAGAAAGCTTGCTATCGAGAGTGACGCCAAGGTCTTTAATAAATTGAACAGTTGTTAAGCAATTATTATTTAGTTTGTATTTGAAAACAATCGGATTTTTAGCTCTAAAGAAGGACATAATTTTGCACTTATCGACATTTAGTTTCAAGCAATTAATTTTACACCAGTCATTGAATGAGTCAATATCTGATTGGAAAAGAAGGCAGTCATGGTAATTTTTGATTATTTTTAGGATCTTATTGTCGTCAGCAAAAAGCCAAAAGCGTGAGTGAGAGAAAATACTAATAATGTCGTTTATAAATAAGTTGAAAAGAAGCAGCGCTAGATGTGCTCCTTGAATATATATGAAGCAAATGAGAATGGAAGAAGAAGTCGGGGACGCCCAAAGAAGACATGGCAAGACCAAGTGAATCAGATACTTGAGTCAAGCCATGTCAAGAGTCCGAATAATAGAAGGATGTGTATGAGACGATGTATGAATGTGAATGAGTAATGCTGGCAACGGTGGCAACCGGTGGTAATTAAAAAATGAGTCTATATTTACAGTTAACCGATACTGATTTGATACTATGGAGTCCTGGCTAAAATTTATCAATCGTCGGTCGGAATATATGTTAAAAATTGTAGACCGTGCTCGCAAATATTGATAACTGACCATAGATAATAGATTTAGTCAATATCATATTGAAATACAGTTTTTCGTTCGACCATGCATGATCGATCCAGGAAAATTGGAAAACGACTAAATAAAAATATGATTATTGAAGAAGAAGAAGATAACACTTTTAATCTAAACCAAAATATGAAAGAGAACAAGATACAGAAAAATAAAAAAAGATAATATTTTTGATTTTCATGGCCAAAAGTATTTTCGTTATTTGTTTTTGGGGTGTTACGTCGTGTTGAGCTACCTCTTTCTTTAGTCAACGCTTCGGATAGCTTTACAGTATCCACACGTCCCTGGTGATGGACACTGTAACGCTGTCCGAAACGTTGGCAAAAGAAGGAGGTAGCGCAACACGGCATAACACCCCAAAAACAAATAACGAAAAAAAAAAAAAAAAGACAATCGCAACTGGGACTCGAACCCAGAAACTCTCGTCTAACCGGGACGAGCACTTTTACCAATTCAGCCATTACCACCATCCATCAAACCGCCATAATTGTCAATCTCATGATTTTAAATTTTATTAGCAATATAATCTTCGAATAATTAATAATTTTTGAGGTGTATTAATTTTAGACTTGGAATTCCCTTAGAATCAATAAATTATGATTTTTTGTTGCACTCATTAAAATTGTTGAAATTAAGTGACAGAAGAAAAATTTTTGATCTGATATTTTTGTATAAAATCGTTAACTATCAGTTGGATAGCCCTGATATATTAAAGTTGATTAACTTTCATATACCTACAATAAGATCAAGGTTCCCTAGTTTGTTTTATTGTGACAACTATATGTCGGTATCAGGCTCCAATTCAGTTGTAAATAGATTACACACCATTGGAAATTTTTATGCCAATGTGGCTGATATTTTTAATATTTCCATACTGAAATATAAGGTTGTACTGATCGAACATTTCAGCCAATTATACGTTAACGAGGTCACTACATAATGATTTTTTGATATTATTGTTTATTTTTAATGCCTGTATAATGTACTATGACTGTAATTAAATATACACAAGCTTGTAAATGGCACTTTGTGCCGTAAATTTCAAATAAATAAATAACTACCCTTTTCATCAGAAACAATCGTTCTAAGAACTGGTTTGTAACCTAGATAGCGTCTCGGATAAATATATCCAATTTTATTTATATGGAACATAGCCATACTTCCGTGCTATTATAAACGTATTACATATTATAAATGCGAAACTGCTCGAGTTTGTTTGTTACGCTTTCATGCATAAAACAATAAAAGGATTTTAAAAATTCTTTCACCAATAGACAGCTAAATTATATGCGAGGACTATAGGCTGTATAACTGTATATAATGGTATGGCGTTATGAAATTACAAATATTAATATATTATCTTTGTTATACGTTTTCTGTCGCTAATAAAAGCGAGTTATTGGTAACGTCTGAAAACAAATCGTTGCCATGGAAACATTGTTGATAATATATTTGTGGGCTCTATGCTGGTAGGTACTCAGCCCCCTACCTACTGGTCGGCTGCTGCTCCAGAAAATTCAAATATATGTTTTGGAATAAATGTCAGATGAGAGTTCCTACATTAAAAATATAATTCGCAACGATTATGAAGACTGTATAATAAATAGTGTTATTTTTTATTATATTTACAAACTTCCACATATTTAAATAAAAATAAATCTCCGAAATGTTTGTAAGCGCATAAATTCCGAACGACTGCACCAAATTGGATAATTCTTTTTTTCTTTGAGCTCTAGCATTATGAAATTTAGGAGGCACGTTTGCAAAACTGAATGTACCGGGAGTGAATGTGGGAGGGGGGGGAGGTAGGAAAAGCTAGTTTTTTTATAAAAGTCTAAATTTATACTCCATTTTTATTATCATCTTATCTTTTACCCATTATCTTTTTCTATTTTTCTGTATCTTGTTCTCTTTCATATTTTCGTTTAGATTATTATTGTTATCTTCTTCTTCAATGCTGTATTACATCGATGGGAATAACCTTCAAAAGTTATAAAAAGAGAGTTATTTTTATAAAAAATAAAAAAATTAAAATAGATGATTGTTTATTTTATTTATACGTGTTATACCGCAAAGAAATTAATATTGCAAGAATATTGGCTGTGGGATGTCGCTCTCGTAATTCCAGTTTATATTTTGTAAACACCCATTTGACGATTGCTCGTAAATTTCTGTGCAAATATAACATATTTTCAGCGCGATACTCATTTTTATTAATCTCTAGGTAATTTCTGTCAAGTTTTTCAGGCTACGTTCTTAACTATAAAACTAGAAAATATGTTTGTTTTACAAAATTATCAATCGTTAAGCCGTCGCTATCCGAATTCGACAGATTTCTTACATATCTCCCTTAAACATTTGATGTTTTTAAGCTCTTAAAAAATGTGTGTTATTTTTTATGATAATATCTAGATACGTTCCACGCCGAAACGCAAATTATATGAAATTCCCTCAATAGAAAAAAATCGCAAACTATGCTCCGAAAATTATTTAAAACAAGTCTATTTCTATTATTTTACAAGTTATATTTGTGAAAAAATTCACAATGTTTCTTTAAATGATACTTAAGATACATTCCACGAGATTGTTGCTCTATTTTAAACGAGTCATGTTTTATTAAGCTTTTTCGCAATTTTCGCTGCAGTTTTATTACTTAAAATATTAGCGCGCTCTGTCCAACATTCGTAATTACATATCTCTCCATCTCCATCAGCTTCTTTCAAGATGAGCCTCCACCGCTCTCCGTCCTCGGCCATCGTCTTCCAATTTGCAACATGATGAAGTCCCCTTGCATCCTTCCTGACATCATCCTCCCATCTCAGCCAAGGTCTGCCCGCCTTTCGTTTACCTCCCGGGTGTCCTGTTAGAACCTTCTTCGGTAGTCGTGTGCTTGGCATTCGGTGCACATGTCCGGCCCACCTCAGTCTTTGGAGCCTTAAATGGGTGGAGAGTCTGGGAGCTTGGTAGATGTCATAGAGTTCATTATTGTGGCGGATCCTTCATGTCTCTCCCTCTTGCACCGCTCCTAGGATTCTTCGAAGTACCTTTCTTTCAAAGATGTCTAGCTGTTCGGCAGACTTTGCTTTGTCAGTATTCCCGCCTCACATACATAGGCCAAGACCGTTCTAATAATTATTTTATTTAGGGTTATTTTGGTTTTCCTAGGTTTTTTAGGGTCATTTCATAATAATTCTGCAGTCCATACGTGTCCTAAATTCTCCAGTCTTTCAAAAGAAATGTCTACCTTGGCCACGAATCTTCTCATAAATGTAAGATCAGCAGTACTAAAGGAGAGCAAATGTAAAATCATGCAAGTGTTTTTAATGTAGTGTCCTCCGCGTACAAATTCGTAGTTTCTCCAAATATAAACATTCTAATAAAATCATGTTTATCAGAAGTGTCCTGCTAGATATTATATACATTTTTTTATATCTGTTTGCAAATAATAACATTAGATAGAGCATAATAACTCACAAAAAATTGTTCAAAGCCCTTAACCTCTCATATTTTAAATGCGATTTCAACCCTTTTGTATAAAGGGACTATGTAAAGGACAAAGTCAGAATCGCTTGCACCAAAATCAATCTAGGACCTAGGTACTATTTGATTATTGTAGCTACTTTGAATTATTTTAAAAGAATTTTCTATGAAATTTGCAGGTGGCTTTTGGCAGCTGTCGAAGTTACATTTATGTTTTCAAATGAGTATAAAGACCATTATTTCTTTGAAAACTCATTTGAATTGTATTTTTCATGTTACGTATGTATTCAGAATTGTAGAAACAATAAAATCAGTTGATATTTGTATAAATGTATTTTTCGACAATTATTTCCAAAATTGTTAGTTAGCTATTCTGGAAGAATTTCTTACGATATGTTATATAATATAATATATACATTTGATACAGTTGATATATATACATTTGATACAGTTTCCCATGAAATCTTAATTTGGAAATTAGGAAAGCTTGGTATACGCGGCAATATATTAACCTGGTTTAAAAGCTATCTTACTGGAAGACAACAAATAGTTAGAATTAAATCCTCCCTGTCAGAAAAAATTAATGCAACAAGTGGAGTTCCACAGGGTTCACACCTTGGCCCAATCTTATTTATCTTGTTTATAAATGATCTTACAAAAATATTTCATGATGTATCTATCTTACTTTTTGCTGATGACCTCAAAATTTTAAAAATTATTGATAATATTTATCATTGCAACATTCTTCAAGATAATATCAACAAATTGTTAATTTGGTGAATGGAAAATAGACTTTATTTAAATATCTCAAAATGTCAAATTGTTAGATTTTCTAGAATAAAAAATCCAGTGATATTTAATTACAACATTGATAACAATGCTCTTCAGACATTAATGCAAATTAAAGACTTGGGCATCATTTTTCAATCAAATCTTTCATTTGTTAACCACATAACAGAAATCTGTAATAAGGGCTTAAAAATGTTGGGGTTTATAACTAGGCTAACTAGAAACTTTAACAATATAAAGTGTATTAAAATGTTATATTTTGCTTATGTTAGAAGCCAACTTGAGTACAATTCTCCTGTCTGGAATCCTCATTATAATGTGCACGTATAAGCTGTTGAAAGAATACAAAACAAATTCTTACTTTTTCTAAATTTTAAAATGGGTATTTCAGCAAATATGTTAAACTACAACACACTTTTAAACGATATGAATATGCTTAAATTGTCAGACAGAAGAATTTTCACTGACTCGGTATTTTTATATAAAATTCTAAATGATTTAGTTGATAGTCCGGTATTACTTGAATTGATAAGCTTCCGAATTCCACTTCGTAATACTAGAAGTCAGGATTTATTTCAGTGCAGAAATTCTGGGACTAACTACCATATGTTTTCCTCTTTGCCCAGAATACTAATGGAGGGAAACAATTATACCAAGTCAGTGGACATCTTCAATTTATCTTTGAATAAATATAAAATATTGTTATTGAGGCAGTTCAGTTATGTACTATAAAATGTTTTTTCTATGCTGTATATGTAAAAGCCCAGAAAAAGGGCGTTTATAAATAAATAAATAATATGATATCGTAATATACATGATAATATTGTATATTATCTGATAAATAGAAAACAATCGCAAAAAAAATCAATTGCTTTGAATTTATAAAGATATTAGACCAGAAGAGCTATTCTCTATCTTTTGTGAGAACGAGATCGTTCTCCCGCGAGATGTCTGTCAGATTTGTGTGATTTTCTACGGCTGTTATATGCTTTTTATATCAGTCGATATCAAAATTTCAGCTGTGAGCTGTCACTTATTTTAGTTTGAGTCATTTTAAACACGAATTCCTGCAAGTATGCATGATTATTTATTCATTTAATAGCTGTAGAAAATCACACAAATCTGACAGGACATCTCGCGGGAGAATGATCTCGTTCTCACAACAGATAGAGAATAGCTCTTCAGAACTGATCAAGATAATTATCGCCCAGCTTTTGAAATGTCTTCCCACGTTCAACAGATTGAGGTGACATTCTCTAAAATGGTGAGGGAAAATTAACCCTGGGCAGACTGTCTTTTCAGACATCGTCGGGCATTTTTCCCCAATCTCCCATTTACTTTTCTTTGAGGCATCACCGAGGAACCGGCTAAGGGGCGCGGAAGCTGAGTGTGGTTTACGGCTAGACCGAACGTCTTGTGCATTCTTGCTGGAACTGCCAATGATTGGAGAGGACTCCCACCTGTTTGCCATGCCTTTATTATTTGTGTACTGTGTCTTCCTCCCATACAGGTGCTGGTAGGATATGCTGGATGCAATCACCCAGCGCTTGCTGCTTCGTGGACTGTCACCAACCTGTCCCATTGTCTTGTTTATATCTTATCAAACTAACACATATTGTATCTTGTATTTCCCGCTAAGCACTTGCATACTGCTTACTAACAACGTATGCAGGGACACTGGAGGTCTAGATTCGTTCTAAATTAAATGTAGCTTCGTCCTTTCAAAAAAATTAGAGTCCTTGCGAGAGCCCTGAAGGAGTAACCATCTGTTACTTATACCAGAGCGGGTATGTGGTAGTAATTTCCAACGTCTTTTCTGACATTGCTGACCGTGCGACTCCGGGTAGCTCGTTAGTCCACGAATATGTTTTGTATGTGCCGTAAAATAACGATAAATAAATACCTATATTGAATCCGTTTAACGGCTTTAAAAGTCGTTAAGAAACCGCGAGGAATGTCGAGATGGGATCACAAGCAGGATGTTTCTGTTGGTAATATTAGAAGTGACCAGAAAACAGACTGCCGCGCACATCTGGAAACTGAGGGAGGAAGCCTGGATCTCCCGAACCAGGAGCTCTAGCAAAGTGAAATCGATAACTTTACTATATCGGATCGTTAAGTGTAACTTCGGAGGATTTCACATCGATGTCCCTAGCACGGGCTCACCGTTGACAGCCAACCCAATATTGACAGGGAATAAATCAATAAGTAAAATTTACAAAATTTTAAGAAACCCCCAACACAAAAAACAGCTGATAACCTTGAAACGCCTGGACAAATTTTCATGAATTGTAGCTAAGAACCATCTCGATTACGTCAGCTTTCAAACAAAAAAAACTGCATCGTAATCGGTCCATTCGTTTAGGAGCTACGATGCCACAGACAGACAGACACACAGACACGTCAAACTTATAACACCGCTCCTTGCGTCGGGGGTTAAAAAAAATGACTGACATAAGCCGACAACACTGAAGTTATTTTTTAAGAATTGTCACTCAAAAATGCCAAATGCCATAAAATCACCTAAAAATATTAATAATAGTGTTGAACTGAAATACTAACCTAAATATGCATTAGGGAAGAGATGGATTCATACGTTCGTCACTCCTGGACACACTGACCCCCAGTTCCTTTGGACGCGGGAGGGGAAAGGCGGTAGAAGGGGAACGGGACAAATGGAAAAAGACACGCAGAGATAAACAATTTCTTCATTGAGTTGCATTGCAAAACATGCCGGGAGCTCGCTAGTATTTATATAAATTTTAAGATATTTTCAAACTCTGTTTTTCAGATGTTTGAAAATAACATTCTTTTAAATAATTTGATCATTTTATTGCACCAATCGCAACGAGAATATTCTGCCTCTGGGGACTACCACTTTTTGTTACATGGGTCGTATAAATATGAACTAAAACCAGCGGTAACACAGTATATATGAACACAGTACAATTTTTGCACATTCGATTAAATTTTGTTTAAAAAAAAGGTTTTTTCCCTTTATCTAGTACTAGCTTTTCCCCGCGGCTTCGCTCGCATGGTATTACGGGAAATTACTGTAGCGCTTGCCCTTATCAATTATCCCCCCTCCCCCCCACCCCCACCCCTCCCGCAGTCCATACATTCATTCTGTTACATTCAGTTTTCAAACATCTCGCCTGCCACTTAAATTTCATAATAATGATATAGCTCAAAGAAAAAAAGAATTATCCAATTTTGTTCATTCGTTCGGAATTTATGCGCTTACAAACATTTTGGATGTTTATTTTTATTTAAATATTTGGAAGTTTTTAAATATAATAAAAAATTACACTATTTATTATTCAGTTTTTTTAATCGTTACGAATCATATTTTTAATGTAGGAACTCTCTTCTGACATTTATTTCAAAACATAAGATTGTCCAAAAAAAACAAAACATATTCTAATATTTGAATTTTCTGGAGCAGCAGCCGACCAGTGGGTAGGGGGCTGAGTACCTACCAGCATAGAGCCCACAAATATATCAACATCGTTTCCATGGCAACGATTTGTTTTCTGACGTTTGCAGTAACTCGCTTTTGTTATCGACAGAAAACGTATAACAAAAATATAATATATTCATATTTATAATTTCATAACGCCAAAGCCTGCCATATAATTTAGCTTTCTATTGGTGAAAGAATTTTATTGTTTTATGCGACAAACTCGAGCAGTTTTGCATTCATTATATTAGTTTGCATATGGATATCTAGAATATTCTCCCAAAGTTACGAACTAATGTAAAAAAAATCATGCGATATAAATCGTGAAACGCTAGTATTTTTTATTTTAGTTTATTTGAGAAACAGTTTGTTTTTACATTTTATTAAAATAATTACATGTTACTACATGATTGCATTAATCAGCAAAGTTTCTGCAAAAAATTCAAAATACATGCAGAAAAACATAAATGATTCGATGAAGAGATCAAGTGTAACTGCCGTCCGGTACTAGGGTGTCTTTGACTCTCCAGGCAACGCAGAACCTCGAGGAGTGGAGAAGCTTTGACCACCATGGAAATCGAAGTAGGGGTCACCATCTTCAGAAATGAGGAACCGACTTGAGAAGAAAAATAATATTAATTTAGTTAATTGAACTGAAGACAAATGGAACATTATAGTAATTTGTGCACGTCCTTCTGAGAAATTAGAGTTGTGTGTAATTGTTGAGTGTGGGACGTTGGTTTGATCGTGTATTTCGTATTGGGCAGTGGAAATTAATGTTTTCTTAACCCATCAGGCTAATTTGTTCGCTTTTAGGAACGACACATAGAAATCGTTGTCTCCCTTACTATCGTGGTGAGAAACATAATCTTAACAGTGTTAGAAAGAGCAAACACTACGCTTTGTATTCAAATCTAAAATCTTTTGACAGCAATTTAAAAAAAAAATGTGAATTTTTAATTAACCATTTTCAGATGAAACAGTGCATAAAGTGACCTTAACGTTTATAGTAAATTATTTTTCTGAAAAATATTTGTACGGTTGTGATTTGAAACTCGATGAATCGGAAACGAGCGACACTAAAAAGAGATAAATATATGTGACATCTGTAGGATTTAGCCTGCGAGAGAATGAGATGGTATAATCGGTATCCTCTTTGGGCCGTGCTTCGTAGCCTTCCCACTATTGTCTCTACTTTAGTTTTCTAAAAGTTTCACTTCTACTGCATGTGAATTGCACACTCTGATTTTTTTTTGTTATCAGTAAATTTTGTTAGAAAAAATATAGGTGAGCCATTTTTACAACTTTTTTTATGTTCACATTCAAAAATTTTATATTTTAAAAATTATATGCCTCTTTAGAATTTCACAATTTGAAAGCGTAATTCTTCACCTTTCAAAAACAGTTTGTATTTTTCCGGTACGTTCACAAATATTCCATTTATTTGGATTTTATTGCAAAGCGGAAATATTTTAACCTTCTAACAAAATATGCCCGAGGCCTGAGGGGTTAATACTATTCCTTTGTTAATATATCTAGGTGAATCGAAAAATAGATATTTCCTAAAAAATGCCGATGAATTTGAATAGCGATGATTCTAACGAGCATTGTCTTAGTTGTCCCATGCCCGGTTTATCAGTTGATTTTAAGCTCGGCTTGGTTGGAATGTCAAGCTTAGCGCGGCTTGGTAAATATTCCTACATGTATATAGTACAGGTATGTATGTAGACCTATTTATATAGGTCGAAAGCCTAGATCTATAGTATTAAACAGATTGCCTACGAGTTTAGTAGAGGAACGTGTTTCTTTTTCTTTGAAATAACAAACGTCAGTACCATTAGTAATCTATGCATTCTACTGTCATCGGCAGAACGTGACCTTTGAGCGTTTTCACGACAGTTTGCTTGTGATTGGTTCATTTATGGTTTATTTCAAGAATCTTGAATATTTTTATATGAGTTGATTTTTTAAATGAAAACTTCTTTAACACCGTTGTGATTTGAAACTCAATGATACGGAAGCAAGCGACATTAAAAAAGAGATAAACACATACATCTATGGGATTTGGCATGCGAGAGAATGAGATAGTAATAAAATATGTATCTGTTGCACGGGTACTCGGTTCCAATATAATACGATAAATCCACGGTCTCACGCCGGCCTCCTGTAGTCCAGCGGTATAAAGCGTCTGACGAACTTATCGGCCAGATATTTAGAGGAGCAAGGATCGAATCCTATTAAAATCCAAAAAAAAAAACATTTGCATTTTTGTAAAATCAACATCCAATCTTAAATGAACAGGCAAATAAATAAATACAAAAGAAAGCGACATCTAGCGACTTCGAAGAAGAAACACAAATGCTTTTAATATGAATAAATGGATAGGAAAAGGTGCTCTGGAATTCGACGACAAAAATGTGGAAAAAAATCACCCTTCATATTTATAAAACAAAGTTTCTTAGTCTTCCCACTCTTGTCTACTTTAGTTTTCTGAAGATTTCACTTCCACCGCATGTGAATTGCTTACTCTGCTTTTTTTTATCAAGTTTCTCGTTTTAACCCGCATGGTGCTGTATGCGAGGACACTATTTTTAATTAATATTTGTTTGTCGGAGTCGAACTATTAATGAAAATAAATATTAATGAAAATTATAAAATATCTTACCAGACTACTTTAGATTGATTTATCAATTAATATCAAGTCATTCGTCATCGCTCGATGAATATCCGTACTTACAAAATTAGGCAATTTACATAAAGTTCGGCGCGAAGTATTCAATATTAATTATGTAGATGTCAGATTTGGCGTGTGACTGCTATCGCCTCGACGTCTAAAATGGGAACTATTTTGCTAAACTAACTAACCAACCATCACGCCGTTCCCTGCAGGGATAGGCAGAGAGGACGGACCGCAAAACAACTTGATCTTGGCACACACTCCTTGCATCGTTCACATTCATACATCGTCTCATACATACTCTCCTATTATTCTGACTCTTGACATCGCCCGACTCAAGTATCTGATTCACTATGTCTTCCTCGGGCGTCCCCGACTTCGTCTACCATTCACATTTACGTCACATATTCTCTTTACACTCTTTTCCTCATTCATTTGCTCTACATGCCCAAACCATCTGAGCGTCCCCTTCTTAATCTTACTCATTACGCTTATATCATCCTTGCATTATTTGCGGATCTCCACATTTCTCACACGATCATACGTGGTTTTACCACACATACGTCTCAAGGATCTCATTTCTACAGCATTCAGTCTACTTTCATCCTTTCTCTGCCGGTTTCATGCCTCACTGCCATACATCAGGGTAGGTATCAGCACTCCATTATGAACGGCTAGCTTCGCTTCTTTTGTCAGTTTTTTGTTGGCGCCAACGGCGTTCAGTCCTCCATTAAGGGAGTTACCGGCATTTACCCTTCTTTTGATATCTCATTAGTCTTCCCGTCTCTTGTAAACTTACTTTCCAAGTACACAAACTCATCCACTATTTTGCGGCAGATTTATCCCGCTTAAATTTGAGCTAGGAACGTCGTACATAGCTAGGATACGGATTGGCTGATATACCGGGTCTTAGGAGAAGAGACTATGGTGGGTAGATGTAGGCAGCAAGTTTCTTTGAAGATGAAATGGCCACATCACATAGAGAGGTGTTTGTTTACTCTAGCTGTATTGTTATAATGTTCTAAAGGTTAGGTACTGTTTTAGGCCACTACTTCTGAGAGAGGTGTGTTTGAACTCTGTTATTTTAAAAATGAGCAATAAATAGGCATAAAAGCAGCTCTAACTATAATAAAAATATATTATTTCGCATACTCAGTAGTTAGACAGCTGTTTCGCCTCTCAGCCATTGTCAGATTAACCAATTTTATGTCTAGTCTGAGCGGTTCCATGCCAACTGAGAATAAAATCAACTCATTGAAAAGTTATTAAAAGCTATGAAAAAAATAATTTTAAATTAGCCGATAACCCTAACCTAACGTAACCTATTTAACCATTTTTTATGTATTTTTTTATCACTCTATGTTAGGAACTTTATTTGGTAGGTGGGAAAATAGGAATGGCATAAAAACTCACTGTAATTAATGTATCTGTCCACATAGGAATCCACATAAATTATAAACTTAACCTACACTTTCTAAATTACACCGATTCTATTAAATTTCATCAGTTCAACTCCCTTCATACACGACGATTAATTTTTGATCAAATTTTATTATTTAAAATTTTAAACAATGGCCTGGACTCACCAGAGCTTACCAATTTAATAAAACTCCATATTCCTTCAAGATTAACCCGACAATCGAATTTACTTCATTTGCCCACTTGTAGAACAAACTTTAGAAAAAATTCCCCGATTCCTCGAATATGTGCGCAAACAACGAATTGTTTCACAACGTAGACATTTTTAATTTAAACCTTCAGAAGTATCGAATAGAAGTAACGCGTGAGATATTGGATTGATACGGAGTGTGGAATGTATCGAGAGCATCTCATATCCTTATCCTATATTCTCCCTCCCCTCCCCCTCCTCTCCCCTTCCTCTCCCCTTCCTTAGTCTAAAATTTAGCTTAAGATAAATTAAAACTCCATCTAGAAAATATATTAGCATAGAAACTCTTTTGGCTTCACTGCAGTTAACATGTATATTTTTATGTCTATTGTATGTATATAAGCTGTTTGTTTCTTACAAATAAAATAAAATAAAATAAAATGTTCCAAACTGGATTGTATGATCACCATAAGTTCTTTGAAGTCTTTGCATATACAGTAATTTGCACATTGAGAATATGAACATAATAATACGCTGCCTGCTGTTCGAAGGTTATCACTGCACATTTGTCGAAGGTTATCACTGCACATTTGTCGAAGGTTATCACTGCACATTTGTCGAAGGTTATCACTGCACATTTGTCGAAGGTTATCACTGCACATTTGTCGAAGGTTATCACTGCACATTTGTCGAAGGTTATCACTGCACATTTGTCGAAGGTTATCACTGCACATTTGTCGAAGGTTATCACTGCACATTTGTCGAAGGTTATCACTGCACATTTGTCGAAGGTTATCACTGCACATTTGTCGAAGGTTATCACTGCACATTTGTCGAAGGTTATCACTGCACATTTGTCGAAGGTTATCACTGCACATTTGTCGAAGGTTATCACTGCACATTTGTCGAAGGTTATCACTGCACATTTGTCGAAGGTTATCACTGCACATTTGTCGAAGGTTATCACTGCACATTTGTCGAAGGTTATCACTGCACATTTGTCGAAGGTTATCACTGCACATTTGTCGAAGGTTATCACTGCACATTTGTCGAAGGTTATCACTGCACATTTGTCGAAGGTTATCACTGCACATTTGTCGAAGGTTGTCACTACACTGATTTGTACTGTAGGTAGTGGGAGGTAGGTAGGAATTTCAGGAAAGGACAATTATATTCCAGACACTCTAAATGACTTATCTGAGATGGTTCTGAGTTGGTTTCATTCCGAGTTATCCGGTCACCAGTCTAAGCGTGTATTCAAATTGGGAGGCGGGTATGGGAACTGCCGCCCTCGTGAACCATTTATTGGATAACCAACACCCCTTCCACAGATCACCCCAAGTGGTTCGTAACGATTGGTGAATTAGCAGAAGCGCCCGGTTACGTGGTTGTCAAGTCACCAAACGCAGCAAAGCACTTGGGGTGACCTATGGCAGAGGTGTTGGTTATCCAATAAATGTTTCCCGGAGCGGCGGTACCCGTACTCGCCTCCCAAATTGAATATGTATCCATTATTTGTGCAAATACCCCATTGTCAATCAATTTTATATAATACTAGCTGACCCGGCAAACGTTGTTTTGCCTGAATTACTTTTTTAATTTTGATTGAATTACTAATATCGCTATTAAAAAATAGGGGTTGATGGTAGAAGGGTGAAAATTTAGGATTGTATGTATTTTTAATGCCCCATCATAAAAAAAATAAAATAAAAATTTGTCCAAAATATAAAATATAAAAAATAAAAATTCGGGGTGGACCAACCTTAACTTTTAAGGGTATGAAAAATAGATGTTGGCCGATTCTCAGACCTACCCGATAAGCACACAAAATTTCATCAAAATCGGTCCAGCCGTTTCGGAGGAGTATGATAACAAACACCGTGACACGAGAATTTTATATATTAGATATAAAACATTACTGTTTTTGACTATTCAATAAATGAAATAAATTTAGAAAGAGTAACCGAAATGCGAGATCTTGGCATAATAATGGATGAAAAACTAGACTTCACGGTCCACATTCAACAAACTGTATATAAGGGTATGAAAACATTTTGTATTAAGAACAATTAAAAACTTTGAATCGTTACAAATAATTAAACTATTATACACATCCCTTGTTAGAAGCCTAATGGAACATAACTCCACCATAACGTCACCCTTCTACAAAATTCATAATATTGAAAGAATTCAAAGAAAATTTCTACGTTTCGTAAATTTTAAACACAATATCCCTTTAGAGTATATAAATTACTCGTTCTTAATGAATATTTTAAATATTTCAACTCTAGAAAACAGATTAAAAATAAACGATCTAACCTTTTTAATGAAATTATTAATAAACACGATGGTATAACTTTGTTTAATTCCACTTTTTATTTTCTTATCCAACTAGTTTCGGTTCAACCTGAACCTTCTTCAGGGAAGAATAAAAATATACTAAACAAAATACAGATATTCAGAAATTACATGTTAATTAGAAGAGGGAGAAAGAACATCAACTTAAGTGGGGGCGAGGAGGGGAGGTGGCTACGAGGGAGGGGTGGAAGTGGGCGGGGCTAGTGGAAATATTTTAAAAATGGGGCTGTTGGACAAATCTAATTGTTTATTAAGTTAATTATTAATCTCTAAATTTGATTGTTGTGAACTCCTGCAATTAATAAATCTTTACGTACCTACACGTACGACTAGACAAATATTAACAAAAAACGAAAATTGAAATTGGAAAACGCGCACGTCCCGGTTAGACGAGAGGTCTGGGTTCGAGTCCCAGTTGCGACCATTGTTTTTTTCTGTTTTTCTGTGTCTTGTTTTCTTTCATATTTTCATTTAGATTATAAGTGTTATCTTCTTCTTCAATGAAATATTAACATTTTATACATACATACATCTCATTCCAACTATAGTTTGCATTCTACAATACAGCGTTAACATAGTCTTGGTAACAAATATTTAAACATATGGATGTATTCGATAATTAATTAAATTTGTCAAACTTCAAAGGACGTATGTGCCAACTATTTCTTTCTACTTCATAAACTTCGATCGAGAAGAGTCGGAATAATTAATGTTAGTAAAAATATTTGATTTTCACTCAAGACGCCTGCAGATATAAGTATATCGACTCTGGTTGTACGGCCGTATATCCTCTTCGCATACTTAATTGAAGAAATAATCTTTTAGGGGATCAATAGTCCGGTGGGTTAACTGTCCGCCGGATCAACTGTCGCAGGATCACTGTGCTGTCCCGTATTTTTGTAAGCACTTGCATACCGCTTCTTAACACTGTATGCGGGGACATTTGGCTTTGTTCATTTATATATAGAATCGTTCTTTAAAAAAATGAGTCCTTGAGAGAGCCTTGAAGGAGTAACCATAAGTTACCTATACCAGGGCGGGAAAGTGGTGGGACCCTCCAAAGGAAAGTGGTGGGGTCGGGGGATCAACTGTCGAGGGATCAACTGTCGGGGAATAAATTGTCGGGGAATCAACTGTCGGGAAATCAACTGTCGGGGGATCAATTGTCAGGGAATCAACTGTCGGGAAATCAACTGTCGGAGGATCAACTGTTGGAGAATCAACTGTCGGGGGATCAACTGTTGGGGGATCAACTATCGGGGAATCAACTGTCGGGGATCAACTGTCGGGGGGGATCAAATGTCGGTGGGCCAACTGTTGGGCCAATTGTCCTGTGTTCACAACCTGTGTTCAATATAGTAAATAACGGAATTCTGTTTCAGAAAACATTACTCAGAAGTGACATAATAAATACATTTACAAACAAAATCATCCAATATCTGATACAAAGCATTACTCCCTGTGAAAAATAAATGTTCGGGGCGGCTTGGATCGATCTTTATCTTTTTTTTTTCTTAAGCTATATTCTATGTTACCCACTTTGTGTCAACTCTTATATTTTATGTTTCCTATTATTTCGTTTCTTATATTTTATGTTATTTCCTGTATTTTGTCAAAAACATGTTCTGCACTATATGTTAAAGCCCTACGGGCGTTTAAATGATTAAATATTGTGAGGCGGAAAGGAATTGGAATGAAGGGAAAAGTCAGTCAGTAATGAAAAGTAATTTACCGAAAAGGAGGTATTTTACCAAATAATGGGAAATATGAGTGAATTAATCAGTGGTATTTCCAAATAATACCATAATAATATATATAATATTCGAGTAGAGCCGCGGTTAAAAGCTAGTATTTTAATGTTAAATAAATTAATAAATGATTGTTTTTAAATTATAAAATCGACCGGATTCCTGGAGTCGCTGAAAATTATCTGAAAAATGAAATACAACAAAATTTCGTTATAATATTAGAAAACGCATAAACCACAGTTTAAAAACAAAAGTTTTTGAAAAAAAATTGATAAAAAAATGGCTTTAATTTCTTAATAACTTTGTCCTGTAATAATAATTTTTCCTAAGTTGAGGTTTATCAGTATATAAATTTTATTTTTCTTTCTGTTCATCCACATACAAATTCAATTTAATTTTTGAATGAAAATTCAATGAGCTAGGAGTTTGTTTCCAGCCAACTTGTAAAACGTAATTTTGAGAAAAACGGGTTAAAAGTTTTCGGTTGCAACCGGGCCGCACCGTTATCCGTTCTACCTGCTTGGAGCGCACCGCTCCTAAATATATTTCGAAGGAAGAATTTGATGCTATAACTTTGGGAATGTGTAAAATTCTTAATTTAATTAAAAAGACCTATGGCATGACCCGTCTCAAGTATCTGATTCACTTGATCGTGCCATGTCTTCAACGGGCGTCACTGACTTCTTCTACCATTCACATTTGCGTCGTATGTTCTTCTTACACTACTTTCTTCGTTCGTTCACTCTACATGCCCAAATCATCTAAAGGTCTCTTTCTTAATCTTACTCATTATGCTTTTTTTTACATTAGCTCCACACAGGATAATTTTTTTTATGATGCTTAGATCAGCCTTACATTCTTTGCGGATCTCCACATTTCTCACACGATCAAACATGGTTTTACACACATACGCCTCAGGGATCTCATTTCAACAGCATTCAATTTACTTTCATCTCTCCTATGCCTGTTCCATACCTCACCGGTACCAGGACTCCATTGTGGACTGCTAGCTCCGCGTCTTTGGACAGTTTTTTTTTATTAGCGCCAATGGCATTCAGTCCTCAGAGTTACCTGCATTTACCCTTCTTTTAATATCTCCATCAGCCTTTCCATCTCTTGTAAACATACTACCCAGATACACAAACTCATCAACCTGCTCCAAGTATTCATCATTACTAAGTAAAAACATGACTTTAGACTTGCGTACGTTCATCATTAACCCATTCTTCATACATGCTTGGTTCATTCTAGATACAAGAGACTGTAGATTTTCCATACTGTTGGAAATCAGCATGGAAGAAAACCGCATCATCAGCATACAACAGACAACATACTTCCAGATTACTCAATTTTGCGCCCAACCCCATCCGTAATTAATGAATTGTTTTGGGTTAAGCAGGACTGTCCTCTTGAATCTGAGTTTTCATTAATTTCCATCTGCCTGCTTTCAATTGAATAACCAGCCAGAATCTATTAGAAAAGCTTGTATATGATTAGTGGAGAGTCTCTTGTTGTTGGAACCGGCAAGAACTAAGTCGAGATTTCACGCCGCAATCAATAACCCCACATTGTGAGGCATTTGAAGACATTTTTCATTTGTCACGCTACACAACACACAGGACAGCAGTGGAAAGTGTTTCTAAATCATCTTAGATCGTAAGCATGAATTATTGGACTGTTTGACATAACCGAGGGAAAGATTAATAATGCTTTGTTAATATTCCAAGTAGACAAGAATAACATGAAATTAACATATATTAGTAGTTCTGCGAATAGTAGAAACGAAAATCTCTTCTGAAATAGGATTTGAAAGGAGGTAATTAAATACCCACCGACTTAACTAACCCCTTAGGCTAAAGCCCTCTATTTTTTTTTTGTTTTTTTTTTAATTCTAGTAAAAAAGAAAATTACATTTTCACTCATATTAACCAGAAATAATTAAATACATTAAATCAAACTAAACACCATAATACATCGCTACTCCATTTCATTACTCTGTTTATCAAGAATTAACAATTTTTTTTTTTAAATTTACCCACGTTTCTTTCTTTTTTAATGTCGTTTGGTAGGCAATTATATAAGTTGCCCCCCTCGTTACCAATGGATTGTTTACCATAGTTAGTGTGTATGGTGTTTAAATGTATGTTATCGTGTTGTCGTGTAAAGTGTTTGTGTTCTTGGGATGTTTTAATGAATTCTGTATTTGTATGTATGAGTGTTATTGTTTATTTTGTATATATGGAGACATGTATTGTATTCATACAGTTTTAATGTTAATAGTTTTGTTTCTATATATACTTTTTTGGATGTTCTAGGCTTGTAGTGAAATAGTTTTTTGATTAACTTGTTTTGTATTACTTGTAGCATGGAGATACTTACAAACTACGTGATTGTGACGCAAACATAAGTACCCTGCAGATATACTTTTTAATGTTGGTTTTCGTACACGGCGCTACCCGAAATATACTGAACATTTTTAACGTAAAGCCGTGGAGTTAACACGATGTCAAGCGATGTCAAATGACTTTTTTTCCAACACAACCCATGCCTCCTCCACTAAATACTTTCTTACGTGTTCTGGTAAAGCAAAGTTAAATAAACATGCATTTTTTCCACTTCCAGAACAAATCTAACATTACTTTCATGTTCCGACGCCATTTCTGTCAAACGAATAGTAGCAGACACTTCTGCCATAGGTCACCCCAAGTGGTTCGCTACGTTTGGTGATTTAGCAGGGGTGCCCGGGTTCTTGGGGTGAAGTTTGTCTAGGTCTTGAAGGTGGATGACCAGGTCACACTGAACCCCAGATTCCTACCCACCCCTTATACCCTTTTCCTTCCCAGAACTCTCCTTTCCTTTAAAAATTCCTCCACACAGCATCCCCAAAGATGACATAGGCCCTGAGTGAAATTATTTTCCTCAGAACCTCCTGTGTGGAGTTCAGGTAAAAAAAAGACACTAATGATGCAGTAGCGTGCGATCAGCACCATCGGTAGCGTGAAACTGACTTCAAACCGACAGCTGCCGCGTAGCGTCGCGTACTAACACTAGCAAAATCGCATGGTGGGAACTCGCGAGCGGCGCGCATGCTACGCGCATGCTACGCGCATGAGGCTCGAGTAGCTTATAAGTAGCGTCATGTACGAAAGCACTAATTCGTTCGCTTTTCGGAAAAATTATACAGGTCTTACAGAAATCGTCGTGTCTCCCTTACTATAATGGTTAGAAAAATGATCTAAACGGTGTAAGAAAGGGAAAACACCACGCTTTAAATTCATATCTAAAAATTGACCACAAAATAATTACAATGTACACCTTTATGAAACCAAAGTTTCCGATTGTAATTTGAATTTTTTAATTTTTTAATTTGTAATTCTAATTTTTACATGAAACGACAAAAAGTAAGTTGACAATAACATTCATAACACACTTGCCTGACAAAATATTTGTTTGTTTTTTTTTCTTTTTTTCGTTATCAGTAATTTTAGTTAGAAAAAAAGTAAAGTGTGCCATTAAAAAAAAAATTCTTACGTTTGCATTATTTTTTTATATTTTTGACAAAACATCTTCCAACAAAATATCCTACGGACAAAACATCCCCCAACAATCTACTGAAACTAACCTAACCTAACCTAACAAAAAATGGAACAAAAATAATACAGATGGAGAACTGTATACTTCATGAATGCGTATACGTTTGTGTATTTATGTGTGTATGTATGTTATGTTTGTGTTTATACAATTATTATGTATATGTGCGTATGTGTGTATTTATGTGTTCATGCACGCATATTCATGTACCCGTCTCAGAACAGACATCGTCTAGTGAGAAGGGTTACATACTTTTTTTTGTATAATATTGATACTTTAATAAACGCCCGGGGTGCCGGCAATTAAAAAAAAAAGATAGCTTGTAAGGACAGAAAATTACTGTTAAAAATCAGTAAAATGTAAAATAAGATTAGGTTATGTTAGGTTAGGCTTTAGTGGATATTTTGTTGGAGGATGTTTTGTGCGTAAGGTATTTTGTTCTTGGGATATTTTGTCGATTTCATGCCAACTGATATTAAAATCAACTCAACACCTCCTTGAAAAGTCATTAAAAGATATGAAAAAAATAATTTAAAATTAGCCGATAACCCTAACCTAACGTAGCCTATGTAACCATTTATATATATATATATATATTTTATCACTCTAAATGACTTATCTGAGATGGTTCTAAGTTGGTTTCATTCCGAGTTTTCCGGTAACCATTTTGTCGGTGATATTTTATTTATTTATTTATTTATAAATAAACGCCCTTTTTCGGGGCTTTTACATGTATAGCATAGAAAAAACATTTTATTGTACATAACTGAACTGCCTCAATAACAATATTTTAAATTTATTCAAAGATAAATTGAAGATGTCCACTGACTTGGTATAATTGTTTCCCTCCATTAGTATTCTGGGCAAAGAGGAATACATATGATAGTTAGTCCCAGAATTTCTGCACTGAAATAAATCCTGACTTTTAGTATTACGAAGTGGAATTCGGAAGCTTATCAATTCAAGTAATACCGGACTATCAACTAAATCATTTAGAATTTTATATAAAAATACCGAGTCAGTGAAAATTCTTCTGTCTGACAATTTAAGCATATTCATATCGTTTAAAAGTGTGTTGTAGTTTAACATATTTGCTGAAATACCCATTTTAAAATTTAGAAAAAGTAAGAATTTGTTTTGTATTCTTTCAACAGCTTGTACGTGCATATTATAATGAGGATTCCAGACCGGAGAATTGTACTCAAGTTGGCTTCTAACATAAGCAAAATATAACATTTTAATACACTTTATATTGTTAAAGTTTCTAGTTAGCCTAGTTATAAACCCCAACATTTTTAAGCCCTTATTACAGATTTCTGTTATGTGGTTAACAAATGAAAGATTTGATTGAAAAGTGATGCCCAAGTCTTTAATTTGCATTAATGTCTGAAGAGCATTGTTATCAATGTTGTAATTAAATATCACTGGATTTTTTATTCTAGAAAATCTAACAATTTGACATTTTGAGATATTTAAATAAAGTCTATTTTCCATACACCAAATTAACAATTTGTTGATATTATCTTGAAGAATGTTGCAATGATAAATATTTTCAATAATTTTAAAAATTTTGAGGTCATCAGCAAAAAGATTTTGATCATGAAAACGCGCGGTACCGACTCCGATAGCATATTTTTGCTATCGGAGTCGGAGTCCTTTCCAGTTTCATCAGCTGGAAATATGAGGTAAGTTGTTCCAGAGTCGGTGCAGACTGCAGTACTCCCAGTTCGAGCACCAGTGATGGTTAAACGCGTCGAGTTACAGTGTAACACAAATAGCATTCAACAGAAATACGTATTATACCCAGGTGGATCTGCAATCAGTTCTGGGATTTATGCATCAGGACTGGAGAACTGCAGAACACCGCACTCACAGAACTTATAATGCTTTCACCGGACTTTGATATCGCTTTGATGTCGTGTGTCATATTATTTAATGTTCAGGAGGAAGTTAAATATTGATGCTAATGGGTTAGTATAAAAACTACAACAAACCAATGAGCTCTTTATTATTACCGTGAATCACGAATACGGTACCGTGACGGCATAAAAACAAAGCATGAAACGTACGTTTTTTTATTTTTTTTTATTGAATATAATGGTACAGAGGTTACATGTTTTTATAAATTAATTAAATTTTTCCTTTTAAAAATACATTAATTAATAAGTATTACACCTTTTTTTAGAGCAGAGCTCAAGCAAAAAAGGCGGAGAAAACGAATGTAAAGCACAATTTAACAATGTTTATGTGTAAAACAAAAGATAGGAATTTAACAGTGAAATAAGAAAAAAGTTCATATATGTAAGTATACACATACACACACGTAGATATACACACATACCTACGTATACACGCATATACAAAACTTTATTCCACGAATGCTGCAGCTCTTTCAAAAGATGAGATTTACAATGTACGTAGGTCTGTTTCTGTTGCATCTCTCTGACATCGTGACGTCTCCGTGCACCTCTACAATACTACTAGTCTACTAGCCGTGACGATAATTTTGAAAGTATGGAAAATAGTTACAACGATAATATCGAAGTGTGAATGAATTCTAAACATTCATATTTTAAGCAATAAATCACCTCCCCTTTCTAATATTTTGTCTATGTTCTTATTTGTCTATGCTTGTTTGTCTTTTGTTATTTTTTATTAACTTATTATCCTGACGAAGAAAACATAGTTTTCGAAACATTTCGATATTGTTAATTAAATAGTGGTGTACACAAAGTTATTTGTTTTCATTTATTTATATTCAAAAACGTTTTGCTTTTGTTCTTAATCATTTTGTTAATAACAGTCGAAAATGAGACAAACGGTGAACGCATGTCTGCACCCCCCTCCCCGTCTCCCTCTTGAGGAAACTCATTATCATACATCTCCCTCACACGTCTAAACAAAATGAAACGCAATTCTCGTCGCCGTAGGTGAGCCGTAAAAGATATATCTGTTTCCTCCAAAGGAAAAAAGTGGTATTTTGCTCATTGCTTGAAATTTTTTTTTTTACATTAACTCCACACAGGAGGTCATGTAAAAAATGTCATTTCATCTTTGAAGATGCTGTGTGGAGGGTGTTTTTGAGGAGAGGAAGGAGTGAACATGGGTCTTGAAGAGACCCATGTTGTAGGAGGGAGGAAACACAGAGGCCGGCAAATTGTTCCACAACCGAGCTGTTGAACTCAAGAACGAGTCGTAGAAATGACCCGTTCTCATGTGACTAATGTCAACCGCGTACAAATATTGGGCGCGTGTTTGGCGTGTTTCCCGACTATGCACCGGTGAGAGGGGATCAATGACGCAAGTTCCTCGGAGCATCTTCCATTGTAATACCGGTAGAACTAGGACAGCACTCCCACCTGACGCCTGTGCTCTAAAAATTGCAAATTGTTTGTTAAGTTAGGAGAATCTCTAAAACGGACCGCCCGTTTCTGCACATTGTCGAGGGTTTTTTTAAAGTATTTTGGGGCTCCAGACCAGAGGTGGCTTTAGCTTCAATTTGGGAGGTGGTTCTGGGTACTGCCGCCTCGGAAACCATTTATTGAATAACTACCACCTCTGCCGTAGGTCACTCCAGATGATTCACTTCACATTTGGTGATTTGACAAGGGTGGCCGGGTTAACGGGGTGAGGTTTATCTTGGTATTGGCGGCGTGGGTATTCTGCGTGGTGGGCCGGAACGGAAGAGATTGGTTGAGGGAAACCTTTGATTTTCTCGACCCATCGCTTTGCACCGAAGTTGCCAGGGATGGATTCATTTGTCTTTCACTCCTGGACACAGAGACCATTCTTCATTCAGATTCCCTCATACCTTTTACTTTCTCAAAACTTTCTGTCCTACCTTTCCTCAAAAGACCCTCTAACAGAGCTTCCCGAAAAATTACTAATACCCTGAGAGGACTTATTTTCCTCAGGGCTTGTGTGGTTCTAATATAAGAAATACATTTAAATAAACTGGTAACAATGGTTCATGGGTCATCTTCATTTTATTTATTACCGATTAGGACACTCGGCTACTGGTCGGGCGGTCGGAGTTTAGTGCCCACATCGGGTCGGAACTGAGTGTGAAGGCGTGTGTAACGTGTATCGACAGCAAATGGCTTTATTTAGATGACCAGTTACAAACCATAAACAAAATATCGCCAGATCTGAAATAGAAAAAATACTAACACCAAATACAGAACACGAAACAGAACTGAAATACGAAACAGAACAGAAATACGAAACAGAACAGAAATACGAAACAGATACCTCACAACTGCACTAATTTCGGTTGCGTCCTGCGTGATGCTGGTTCAATGAACTCTAACTCGGATTTGCTTTGAATTTAAGAAGGAATAGCGAGACAAAACTGGAAATAAGTAATTTTATCAAACTAGCTGGTTCCCGACATGCGTTGCAATGCCATATTCAAATAAATAAATTGTTTCTCCCTGCATGTCCTTTCCCGCGCGTCCCCGTTCTCCTTCCCTGCCTATCCTCTCCCCTCTCCCACTCCCCCGTCCCGCCAAACCTCCTCCCGCGTTCCATAAATTCAGTCCCAGTAAATTCTGTTTGCAAACAGCTCGTGTGCATCTATTACAATTTTTTTATTTAAATTAAAATTTTTCATGTTTTACAAATATTCTTTTTTTGTATATTATATGAACAATTAAACGTGATGCCTGACATAGGTACCTATTTAAAATATCTATAATTCTTGATTCAATTCAAAGTATTACATGAGTGTATGCCCATTACTTTGAAACAAATACTATCTGCAAATTGCACGATTGCATGCCCATTACTTTGAAACAAATACTATCTGCAAATACATCACAAACATTCATAAAAAACATATCACTGACTGGATTAAAAATCAAGATATTAACTTTATACAAAACATTATTATTCCCAACCAAACATAACAAAACTATAAAAAGTATAAAATTAAATAAACCTAAAAATTAAGTAGTTTTTCAAGTATCCAATAACTATACATACACTTACAATTTATATATGTGTGTACATATATATATGTGTATGTGAATGTGTATGCGGATGTATACGTATGTATATATATATTTATATGGATGTGTATGTATGTGTATATATATATATATATTTTTTTTTTTATATTCCTCTAATATATTTAAATACTTTTTTTCTCTTCTATATAACCAATGTACAATAACTGTTAAAATTTGAAAAAAAAAATACATATAAAACTTTATATTACAACACATAAATACTTGTCACACATAAACATAAATAAACACGTAAACACCTCAGCACAGGTTCTCCTAGTGAGGTGTTCACGAAACATACAACAATACCTATCCACAGTTTCACCTTCACAAACCTACCTTACACCCAACATAATAAAATTATAAAATATATTGTGTAAAAATGTTTTCGAAATTGATCTATAGGTAAATACTGTAATGTATAGAAATAAATAAAAATAAAAAAATAAAAATAAAGTGTTTTAAATAAATTCGTTATTTTAAAGAGTTTCAAAAATTGAATTTTGATTGAACAATCACTGTTGTGAAAAATGTCATTCTCAAATTGCGACATTTTTGACGGTTTCGCAAGAGTTTTTGTAATGATTTAAAAACTTTTCAGGTGTTTTGTCATGTTGTTGTAATAATCCAGAAACCTTTGCGAGGGTAGAAAGAAGGTATTTTAAAAGTTTCAAACATTTCCTATACTTAATATAGCAATCCATAGACAACTCATTTATATACTTGTATATTTGTAAATAAGAATATTTTGATATAGATAAAAAGTACATATAGAAGATAACTCTACACGTCAAAGCTTGAAGACAGATTTAAAAGGCTTTAAAAATCACACATTGCGTATCGACTGTCAAAAGTCATTTAGATTTACACCAAAAAACCATAAAAATTTAATAAAATCCTTGCAAACTTTCCCCCTCCCTATCATCCATATGTTAAACTTACTGTAGATTAAGAATTGTTTGTACAAGTCTGAAGATGGCTTTAGCAAGCTGAAACCGGTTGTGGTAAAAAATAAATTACAATTAAAATGTGGAAATAAGTTTTGTATGTGTTTTTTTAAATTGTTATTCAGGAGAATTCCTATTCACATGTGAATCCCTCCAGTGCACACTGCACGCGCACAGAGCAGCAAACTTCTATTTTCGCAAGAGTTTCCCGGAATATGGCAAACGTGTGACACAGTGTGCTGATTTTATTTCAAAACGAACAAAACAAGTAAGACAGTGCCAAACGCTGGGATTTGTGGGACTAAAGCGTCCGCAGTCATTTTTTTATTTATTTTTGCTAGCTTTTCCCCGCGGCTTCGCTCGCACAATATTACGGGAAATTACTGTAGCGCTTGCAGTTATCAATTATCCCCCCTCCCCCCAACCCCCACCCCCTCCCGCATTCCACACATTCATTCCCTTACATTCAGTTTTCAAAGATCTCGCCTACCACCTAAATTTCATAATGCTATACCTCAGAGAAAAAAGAATTATCCAATTTTGTTCATTTGTTCGGAATTTATGCGCTTACAAACATTTCGGATGCTTATTTTTATTTAAATATTTGGAAGTTTGTAAATATAATAAAAAAATACACTTTTTATTATTCAGTCTTTATAATCGTTACGAATTATATTTTTAATGTAGGAACTCTGATCTGACAATTATTCCAAAACAGAATCTTGTCCAAAAAAACACAAAACATATTCTAATATTTGAATTTTCTGGAGCAGTAGCCAACCAGGGAGCCGAGTACCTACCAGTTTAGAACCCACAAATATATCAACATCGTTTACATGGAAACGATTTTTTTCTGACGTTAGCAAAAACCCGCTTTTGTTAGCGACAGAAAACGTATAACAAATATAATATATTCATATTTATAATTTCATAACGCCAGATCTTACCATCATTAACAGTCTTCGCATATAATTTAGCTTTCTATTGAAAATGTATTTAAAAAGCACTAAAATCAACAATTTTGTAATGTAACATTGTCAATATGATACATCTAGGGAACCTTGATCTAATTGTAGAAACATGAAAGTCATATCAAAATGATAAGTTACAATTTCATATAAAATATAATATCAAAAAATCAAAATATCCGCAGGTATTTAATGCGAAAATTTGCTTATGAAAAGTAAAGATTTTCCACCTGGCGGGAAAAGCGTCAATCCGAATTCAGAATATCGAAGACGCAAACCAGAGATGTAGAGAATTTATAAAAATACTGTGCAGATGTCACCCTCGGCTTATAAGTCTAGTCTTTCGATGAATTATATATTTTTTAATATTAAAAGTACCTATTATATAAAAATATATAAAATAATTTTATGTACACATTTTTATTTATGAAAATGGGCACGATGTGTCAATAAGAAGAAAAATAAATCACACTAAATTGTTTAAATTCAATATCATAATAAATTACTCAGCTGGTCTAGAGTTTATGGATGATATCGAATTAATGAAACTTGTGGCAGTTAAAAACCCGCTCCACAGGTTTTGCTGATAGGCCCTGCGGGCGACTTTTGTTTCGGCTTCGCCCAGTTAGTTAGTATTGGCGACCATTTTATAAATCCAATAGGAACTGGTTCCAATAATAGCCCGCTCCTCGGATCCACTGTTATCCAGTGACAGCTAAGCGGGACAGGCAATGACGTCATATGTACTGTATATAATCGCTTGGAACTATTATTCACAACTGAGTACAACCGTGAATCTTTCCATATCCGGAGAGATACTACAAATTCACTAATTGCTACCCATGCGACCTGCTGATGGAAGTGGCGACATCTTTTGACGAATTCTTGAATTCGGACCCGAATTACAATTTTATATTAATACCGCACAAGAGTCCCAACTGCTCCCGTCTGGAGTCAGTAAGACTATGGCATCCCCAATTGGGGTATGTTGTGAGGCTGAAGGTGGTGGGGAGGGGAAGGAGATGGGGAAGAGGAAGGTGGGAAGTACCTGGCTATTCAGATCTGGTCGCCAAACACGGCTAAAGCCATTTCAATTCTGAACGGTGGTCTTACACCAGGGCGACACTGACAGTATCTTCCACTCTGAAACGTGTCGCAAATATACTGTATATTATTTTAAATGAATAAATTGTGAAATAACACAAATTAATAAAATAAAATTTATTTGCAACGCCGGGATTCGATCCCGCGACCTTCGGAATGCGAGTCAAGAGCCTTACCGCTGGACTACGCCGGCCGTCAATGGTAGCTTTATTTGAAATTTCACGCACACAGATGTTATTTGTGGCGCGGCGCGTACGGCGTGGCGTCAGCCATGCACTCCAAGCCGGATTCTGAAATTAAACCCCGCAATCGCAAACTTATTAATACTGTTCGATTTAAATATTTGGATGTTAATATTGTTATTAATATTATTAATACTGTTCGATTTAAATATTTATATTTGGATGATTTATACAGCGCCGTTTTGGTGAAAATTCCCCTCAAGAGCGCTGTACCAATTTATAATTTTTTTTTCTTCATTTTTCTTAAATATTCTAGTTAACATTCAGTTAGTCTTGTTTCTAAATAACTATCTGTGAACATTAATAATTGTCTGTTTTTATCATCCTCTTATGTTTATCATATTACTAAGACTGTTAGTTCCTTAAATAAATAATAATATATGTCAATAAACTTACTCCTAGACTGTATTAAACTAGACCGGTTCATCGATCACTAATACAAAACTATATGTACATACGTACAATGCATTTGACAAATAAACATGACTGCCAGTTAAAAACCCACTCTGATGGTTTTTTCTATTAGGCTCTGCGGAGTTGCTTTTGGTTGGGATTCGCCCAGTTTGAGTATTGTTGACCATTTTATCAATCAGATAGTAACGGTTCCAAAAATAGCCGGTTCCTCGGCTCTACCGGGGTCCAGTGACAGCTAATCACCGGGACAAAGTAACCGCGACAGGCTGAACTCATTTGTAATCTCATGGTATCATTATTCACAACTGCCAGTTACAATAATAACCATATTATTGTCAATCTCTCCATATCCGGAGAGATAGACGAAATTACAAACCCATAGTACTTACACCTGCCAGGTGATGCTAATAATGCAAGCGGTTTTTGCCCATATTTTGGCATTGCTGTAATTCGGTTATATTACAAAAGTACATTTGTACTTATACAACGAAACGAACGAAAACGGTTTTGCATAAGACGCGGCGTCGAGTTGCATTTTTATTCTTTAATTTCAGACGTATAGTCGCAAGCCTATTAATTCTGTTTGATGATGATGCTGATTTAAGCTGTGTTTATTTGTAAGCTAGTATTTTTAAGTTTTTTTTTTAACAGACTCCACTTTGCTGCTATGAATTGCATAGTGTGGGGACCAAATCACGGAGCCGTACTCTAAAGTACTTCTTACATATATGAGTAGTATAAGATTCTTAAGCCACTGAGGTTTTTGAATGATTTGGTGATTCTCGTGATAAAACCGAGCGTGCTATATATATTATAAAATGTTTTTAGTTTGCTTTGACTGTACGGGGTAAAGTTTCAGAAGTCAAGTGTCTATTTATCCTCCCAGATATCCCCAGACCCTCTATTCATCCCATCCCTTACTGCGGTAGAGGGGCGGTGGGTAGTTCAGAGAGTGTTGCAGGGGGAGTAGTGGGCTCTACTGTAGGGGGGAGTTAAATCTGCTGCGGGAGGCTTCACTCGGGAAGTTATAAGGGCAGTATCTGTAGATGGTTTCAGTTACACAAGAATTTAGTTACTCTATGTTTTGCTTAAAGAAGAAGGAGAGATATGTAAATACGAATGTTAGAGGGAGCGCGCTTATAATAAAAACGATAGTATTTAAGCGAAAATTGTGAAAATGTTTAATAAAACACCACGACTCGTTTAAAATAGAGCAAAAATAATAAAGTAGCATTTAAAGAAACATTGTGAATTTTTTCATATAACTTGTAAAATAACTGAAAAAAACGTGTTTGTATTAATTTTCGGAGCATACTTTGCGATTTTTTTTCGATCGAGGGTTTTTCATATAATTGCCGTTTCGACGTGGGGAATGGTTAGATATTATCTTCAAGATTAACATGTGTATTTTTAAGAGCTATAAAGTTTAAGGGCTTAAAGTACATATGTAATAAATATGCCTTAAGACGTACACGCCATACAGCACTATTACACATGCTTAAGAGGAAACCCGGTCGTCGAGAAATTTAAACAATAGGTATTTTACCATACTGTTGCTGTCACTGTCGCTCTTACTTCACCGAATACTGAGCGAGAGGTACAACTGCACCTCAGGCTAAATAAATACCTAAATAAAATCAACAAAATCACGGTTTTGTATTCCTTATTTTTCTCCTCCAAAATTGGAACAATTCTTAAGATTTTTTTGTACTAACTGCAGTAGAAGTAAATATTTACATTTCAGCGTTATTTTTTATAGATAATTTGAAGTGAAGGTACTTTAAATTCTTGAAATAATATGATGGTGGTAGATACGCGCCATCTATGTTTGGTTGTATTATATTGAATTCACCTATGTGACATTGAGATACAGTGTAAGCATGCATTTTCCTACCTCTGTGAAGCAGGCAATTACTTCCGACGTGAGTGTTAGTGAAAGCCACTAGATGTCACTCCTAGTCAAATCATACTAAAATAATTCACATGTCTGAATTATGGTCGTAATCTAAGATTTGATTCTGGCATGTATTAGTAATTTGCAAATTTATATTCATTGTTTGAACTTTTTTCCTGTGATACACATGTTGACATTGTGCACTTACCGCCTTGGCAGAGAATCATTAGTTTGAATGAAAACTAGTGTCGTTTTGTGCTGGACATAGTGCCTGAAGCTGCATTCTCTGAGTGAGTATTGTTTTGTTTTCACTTAGGATTTTGGAATTGCTGTGTAAACTGTTTTTTGTGTCACATAGGGAAGAATTTCAACCTTCCTTAATTTACATAGGGTAATATTCCCTCGTGTCTGGGGCTATTTACACGCCCCGACAGGTGGGGTAATCATATTGCTTTTTAAACATTATTTCTATTAAAGTTCTTTGGATGATTTCTAAAAGGTAGGAGATAAATTTTGAATTCACTACCCCAGCCATCAATTCCATATTGTAATACAGATTGAACTGGGCATAAAAAGACTTTTTTTAATTTTATTTATTATAAGTACAAAGTAAATACAATATGACAGCAAAAAATAAAATGTTTTACAGCAAAAAAAAAGTCCCAATAAACTACTTTTAAGCAGTTTCTCGATGAGTACTTTTACATTGAAGATATAAAAAAACTTATTTTACTTTATTATGCAGTTAGAATTTTTGTGTTAGTCTAATACAAATTATTTCTTTCGGCGAGCCAATTCTTCAACATAATATTTGTACATTTTTAATTTTGGCAGGTAACATTTTTAATTAGGTATCATGTAGTCCAGCGCTCTTTGTCTATATTTGTTTAAATGCTTAGGTACAATTAGTCCTTCATTTAACGTAAAACGAGTATTGTAAGTGTGGTCCAGTCAATTTATGTATATAGGGCTATTCATATGCTGAAATATAATTTTATGTCAGAGAATTGCTCTTACTGAGAGAATTTTGAGATTCTGGTAAAAGTACGGAACATTACGCCTTTGTTCGTATAAACTTTTGTGGGCTAATAATTTAACTAGTGAATTTTGAACTGATTGAACACGATTTACATTTGTTTTACGGGAAAGTCCCCAAGCTGTAATTCCATACCTTATAATAGATTCAGCTAATGATAAATAAATTATTCGAAGTGTGCATATTGATGGTTCTTAATATAATAAAATTTAATATATTTCGTATTCTAATAAAAATATACAATAATTTTCTTAACCTCTCTACTGTTGCATTGATCTTTTATTAAATCCTTTGCGAGTTTATTCCAGGATATAAATATGTCCTGCCACTTTGAAAGCATCTTGCTCACAATGATATTTCCAAAGGATCAGACAAACTTCCTAACACAGTAGGTACTACCACGTGGGCTCCTATCTACCTAACTGCCCTTAAACGTGGTTTAAAAACTAAAAATAACGACCCTTAGCCCTCGACCTGGCTGCCTTTCGTTCTACACTTTCGTCATTTATTTCAAGTAATTTATGCAGTCTGCCGCTACCCCTACCCACTACCCTTCTACTGCCTCCAACTCCCTCCCCCTGTTACTGATTCTGTCGGATAAATGCACACTTTTGTATGTATTATCTTAAAAATTACCTAACCATTTCAGGAAAAAGAGCTATCGGAGAAATCTATACATTTAAGGAGATTGTAATATCTCCATTTAACCATTGGAGCGCTTTTGCCACAAATTGGCACTATTTAAAATACCTCGGATTGCTTTGCTGCCATATTTGCTGCAAATATTCCCTCGATTCTTTAAAAAAAAATTGTAATTATATTTAATATTCCCGCGATATGAACTTGAATTTATGTAGAAGCTAAAAGAGCCTACTTCTACTTATACTCAATAGATGTCAGTGTCTCCTATTTTTTTACGGAATAATCACGTTTGCAAAAGACTAAATTTGCAAAAATGATTGAAGCGGTCAGCTATCAAAATGCCTGTATGTAAAATGCCATTTTTCATCGTGCTATAGTGGATTTTTCTAATATATTTGTATACCGGTGTAATAATTCCGATTAGACTGTGTTTGGAAATGGATTATTTTAAATAAATAATGCAATATTTGAGTTAATTAAAGATAATGAATTCTGTTTGACGTAATGCAGTTATTTTTGGTGAGTACCTTAAAAATTCAATTTCAGTGCAACAAAGTGTTATTATTTCTCGACCAAAATTTGTATAAAAAGTTTTTTCAAGGGAAATATTAAACAAATTTAAACACAAGCGCCCCTAGATGTCCTAGAAGTACTACCATTCATTTATAAAATTGTACAATTTATAAATAGCAGTGTTGTCGCAACTCATTTTTTAAAAGAGAGCCGGATGACACCTGAAAAGGAGCTTAAAAAAGAGCTAAAATCTTGAATAACCTTAGTTGGGACCAATTAATTATTCAACATTCAACAACAGGTTAGGTTAGATTAAATTTGATTTTATTTTATTTTATTTATTTTATTAATCATTATCGCCCTTATGGGCTTTTACATACATAGTTACATTTTTTATGATTTAGTGCATACTGGTGTGTTTAAATGACAAAGATAACATAAATAGGTTTTACACATGGTATATAGAAGTAAAGATGGTAGGTAAAAAGTATAACGTTATACAATAAGAGAGATTGAAATAATAAGATTTTGAACTGCAGTTGCAATACGTATATAACAAACAATAATAATGTGTGGGTTCTTAATATATAATTTGTATTAGCTTTTCCCCGCGGCTTCGCTCGCATGGTATTACGGGAAATTACTGTAGCGCTTGCACTTATCAATTATCTCCCCCCCCCCCCCCACCCCACCCCCATCCCCTCCCGCATTCCATATATTCATTCCTTTACATTCAGTTTTCAAACATCTCGCCTACCACCTAAATTTCATAATGCTATAGCTCAAAGAAAAAAAGAATTACTTAACCAATTTTGTTCATTCGTTCGGAATTTATGCGCTTACAAACATTTCGGATGTTTATTTTTATTTAAATATTTGGAAGTTCGTTAATATAATAAAAAAATACTCTATTTATCATTCAGTCTTTATAATCGTTACGAATTGTATTTTTAATATAGGAACTCTCATCTGACATTTATTTCAAGCTTGTCCAAAAAAAAAACGAATTCTAATATTTGAATTTTCTGCAGTAGTAGCTGACCAGTAGACTGAGTACCTACCAGCATAGAGCCCAAAAATATATCAACATTGTTTCCATGGAAAAGATTTTTTTCTGGCGTTAGCAAAAACTCGCTTTTGTTAGCGACAGAAAATGTATAACAAATATAATATATTAATATTTATAATTTTATAACGCCAGAGCTTACCATCATATACAACCTGTAGTCTGCGCATATAATTTAGCTTTATATTGGTGAAAGAATTATTAAAGTCTTTATATTGGGTTGTGCGTGAAAAGGTCATAAACAAAATCGAGCAGTTTCGCATTTATAATATTAGTATGGATGTGCTGAATATATAGCGAGGTTGATTTAAAACAAAAAAACACACTACCGACGTGCACAGCATAAAAATTAATATTCAAAACGATTCAATTTTGACCAAATTATATTGTCGTCAGGACTTCTGCACAGAATTCAATTTCTGAGAACAAAATAATTTATTCTGTTACCATGGAACATTTCAGGTTTAAACAAGTAATGTCAGATAGTTAGGTGCACTATAACGGAAAAGACAAATGATTTCGATAATATAATATAACAGAGCATAATATAATATAATATAATATATCCATACTAATATTATAAATGCGAAACTGCTCGAGTTTGTTTATGACCTTTTCACGCATAACACAATATAAAGACTTTAAAAATTCATTCACCAATAGAAAGCTAAATTATATGCGCAGACTATATTTTGTATATGATGGTAAGTTCTGGCGTAATGAAATTATAAATATTAATATATTATATTTGTTATACGTTTTCTGTCGCTAACTTAAGCAAATTTTTGCTAACGTCAGAAAAAAATCGTTTCCATGGAAACGAAAGCTTCAGAAAATTCAAATATTAGAATATGTTTTATTTTTTTGGACAAGCTTCTGTTTTGGAATAAATGTCAGTTCCTACATTAAAAATATAATTCGTAACGATTATAAAGACTGAATAAATGAACTGAATAAATAGTGTAATTTTTTATTATATTCACAAATTTTCAAATATTTAATTAAAAATAAACATCCGAAATGTTTGTAAGCGCATAAATTCCGAACGGATGAACAATATTGGAAAAGTAATTCTTTTTTTCTTTGAGCAATAGCTTTATGAAATTTAGGTGGTAGGCGAGATGTTTGAAAACTGAATGTAAGGGAATGAATATTTGGAATGCGGGAGGGGATGGGGGGTGGGGGGGGGGAGATAATTGATTAGTGCAAGCGCTACAGTAATTTCCTTTTCAGTTAGCAATAACTCGCTTTTGTTAGAAACAGAAAACGTGTAATATATATAACTAGTGGTCGCCCAATGTCGAAATTCGACCATAATTGTAATGTTTTATTATGTTTGACATTCAGTAAGACCATAGACAAATAATATTAAAGACAAACAATATTTATCTATTCTCAATTTGACCATAGACTCAATAAACAATAGAGTAAAGACGCGAGTGTGTGTGTCAAATACACGGTAGTGTGTGTAATGTTTTTTTTATTGATTTAATGTATTTTTATGCATAATTTAAAAAAAATATTAGCATTCTGCACTCCTCCTCTATATAAACTATGTGTGGGAAATATCATACTCCTCCGTCCGCGCAATTTTCGTAAAAAGGGGTACAAAGTTTTGGCTTCACGTATTAATATTATGATGATGATGATGATGATATAACTTACCATTATATACAGCCTATATAACTCGCACATAATGTAGCTTTCTAGGTGAAAGAATTATTAAAATCGGTTTATTGGCTTATGCGTGAAAGCTTAACAAACAAACACACGCAGTTTCGCATTTATAATATTAGTAGGTATAGATAGTAAAAACATTGATTAATTTTGTCCGATATTTCATTTTTATTAAACATACTCGTATTGCAGTCGCAATAAGTTTAATAAAAACATCGAGCACAGAATTCTTTTTCGTATCGTTTGTATAATTTTTAGTTGTTTTTTTAACCCTCCAAACTCCGAGCAATCATCTCAAACAGTAAACAGACAAACGCTTAATGATAATGTATTCCTACGGGTTAGGTACTGGGTACTGTTCTGGGAGCCGCGGGCCGGTGGTGTAATGGGTAACAGAAAGAAAGGGGTTATCAAACACTTGTGGAAAAAATATTATTCTTAAATTTTTTAAGTGAAATCTTTTTTAGCACCGTTGTGATTTGAAACTCGATGAAGCGGAAACGGGCGACACTAAAAAGAGACAAACACATACATCTATAGAATTTAACCTGCGAGAAAATGAGATAATAATAATAATAATAATCTTTGTCGATTGACATATTGCGCACTGATTGGTCGACCTTGGGATAGGTCCAGGGGAGATAAGCCAAAAAATGTTGATGCCAGAATGTTCGCTTCATGTATCAGTTGAGGGTGCCTGGTCTTTCTGCAGTATCTCCAGTGCTATCTGAAGGTTCTCCTTCGCTAACTGCAGGTTGATGTCATCCACTCCGACATATTGCGCACTGATTGGTCGACCTTGGGATAGGTCCAGGGGAGATAAGTCAAAAAATGTTGATGCCAGAATGTTCGCTTCATGTATCAATCAGTTGAGGGTGCCTGGTCTTTCTGCAGTATCTCCAGTGCTATCTGAAGGTTCTCCTTCGCTAACTGCAGGTTGATGTCATCCACTCCGACATATTGCGCACTGATTGGTCGACCTTGGGATAGGTCCAGGGGAGATAAGTCAAAAAATGTTGATGCCAGAATGTTCGCTTCATGTATCAGTTGAGGGTGCCTGGTCTTTCTGCAGTATCTCCAGTGCTATCTGAAGGTTCTCCTTCGCTAACTGCAGGTTGATGTCATCCACTCCGACATATTGCGCACTGATTGGTCGACCTTGGGATAGGTCCAGGGGAGATAAGTCAAAAAATGTTGATGCCAGAATGTTCGCTTCATGTATCAGTTGAGGGTGCCTGGTCTTTCTGCAGTATCTCCAGTGCTATCTGAAGGTTCTCCTTCGCTAACTGCAGGTTGATGTCATCCACTCCGACATATTGCGCACTGATTGGTCGACCTTGGGATAGGTCCAGGGGAGATAAGTCAAAAAATGTTGATGCCAGAATGTTCGCTTCATGTATCAATCAGTTGAGGGTGCCTGGTCTTTCTGCAGTATCTCCAGTGCTATCTGAAGGTTCTCCTTCGCTAACTGCAGGTTGATGTCATCCACTCCGACATATTGCGCACTGATTGGTCGACCTTGGGATAGGTCCAGGGGAGATAAGTCAAAAAATGTTGATGCCAGAATGTTCGCTTCATGTATCAGTTGAGGGTGCCTGGTATTTCTGCAGTATCTCCAGTGCTATCTGAAGGTTCTCCTTCGCTAACTGCAGGTTGATGTCATCCACTCCGACATATTGCGCACTGATTGGTCGACCTTGGGATAGGTCCAGGGGAGATAAGTCAAAAAATGTTGATGCCAGAATGTTCGCTTCATGTATCAGTTGAGGGTGCCTGGTCTTTCTGCAGTATCTCCAGTGCTATCTGAAGGTCCTCCTTCGCCAACTGCAGGTTGATGTCATCCACTCCGAGAGCCATGAGGTAGCGGCACCGCGCCACGGCGAGGCGGGCAAAGGGGAAGGAGACGGACGGCTGGAGGCCGCCAATGACACGGCAAATGAACAGAACCAGAGAACCAGATTGGCTGAGGTAAGTGCCAGAGATGATCTTGTAGACTTTTAAACCAAAGGAGCCCTGAATGCAGTGGTGACATCTGGCAGCGATGGCCTGCAGCATGAGGCCCGAGGCACTAGGGTTGCTGTTGACGGAGCTGATGAGCTTGGAGACCACACCCTCGTGACTGTACCTCACCAGCAAGTGGATCCGGTTCACCAATAGCCAGGTCAGACCAATATTCAGTGAAATTTGGAAAATTATAACTAAGAAAATACATATTCAGTGTAGTTTACAATAGATTATATCAGTACAAAAAGTTTACAAGTAGAAAGTAGTATACATATGAACAGTAGGTTAAAGGTAAATTAAAGAATACTATTGTGTACTTAGTTATATAGTTGAAGATTCTTATAAGCTGCCTCACTAGGCTAGCCTGTGTTGAGGCAGTCATTTTGTACATCAATCTAGAATACTTACTAACATACCTACATTATTGTATTAATAATATGATGGTTACTTTAATGATAAGCTCTAATAGTACCAACCAATACATTGGTGTCTTTAGTAATTGCGGATTTGGGTGAGTGCACCGGTAAAGGCCCTGTCATTACTTTTAATCCAAATTTTTGTTTTCTTTGAAATTTTTTTGTGAGTCGCATTTTTTTATTAAGTCTGGAAGAATGTTGTAAAGTCTTGTTGCAAGGTATATAAAGTTACGTTGACCAAAAGTAGTATGCATTATGGTAGTTTGTAGTAAATCTTTATTATTGTTTCGAGTATTTAAGTTAGTATTCAATCTTTTTTGATAGTATTTATGTATGTTTGTGTATAGATGAATGAGGATTGTTTTTGCATATATCTGCCGAACGTCAAACACATTCACAACATTAAATATTAAATTCGAGTCGGTAATTAAAGGTAGCTTAAGGATAATTTTTATAATATATAATATGATAGATAATATGATAGACATACATAGATATATAATATAATATATAATATGATAGACCAATCGGTTTCCTCTTTGCACGGTGCTTCGTCGAATATAAAGTAAAATATTAAAACTTGGCAAATATATATTCTCCTCATTGAGCCTAATTGATCGACCATCACTGGTTAGGTAACTTTTGCATTAGGTTTGGTCCTGAACTTACTACGATAGTATCAAGTCATGCTGAAGCACGATTTAACAATGACCGATCAAGTTCCGGTGTTTTTATATCGACGTCTTTAGCACGGTTTTACCGTTGACGGCCGAACCGATATTGATACGGAATAAATAAGAAATCGATATACGCTGGAAGCAATTCAAGTATTTGTCAAATTTTCTTGGGAATTCTATTTTAGGAGGCGGGTACACGTACCGCCACCCTGCAAGCTATTTATTGGATAATCAACAACTCTGACGTAGGTCGCCTCAAGTGGTTCGCTACGTTTGATGATTTAGCAGGGGTGCAGGCTTTTGGTAGGCCGGATCGGGAAAGAATGGTTGAGGGAGTCCCTTTGACTTCTCCAGCCGTACTCTCTCGGAACATCACCTTGCACCGCAGTGGGAGGGATGGATTCATAAGTCCGTCATTCTTTGACTCACTGACTATTTCCACCAACCCTGATACCCTTTTCCTTCCCAGAACTTCCTCTCCTTCCTTTCCTAAAAAAAAACTCTCTCCCAGAGACGACATGGGCCCTGAGGGGAATTATCTTCCTCAGGGCCTCCTGTGTGGAGCTAATGTTAAAAAAATGTACAAATGTCAAACGCCAACCAATTACGTAAAAATATTAATAAAATGGCAATGTTGGCAACACTAAACGGTCAGCAGTTCAATTTTTGACACTAAACGGGAGTTAATTAGTTAATGAAGTCTTTATTCATATTTCAATCAAGGAATAGCACTTTTTGCGTATCTAAGAGCTCCGTTAGTTCAACATCTTCATTAAATAAGCCAGTAATTTTGTATAACGAACAACATAATTCAAAAATATTTGTATCTGATACTAAATAGAGGCCGCGCTAAAATTTATCGAAGATCGGAAAATGTGTTTACAATCGTAGACCGTGCTCGCAAATATTGATATCTGACCATAGATGGCGGATTTGGTCAATTTTGATATAGGGTTTTATTGATCGACCGTGCTAGACCTCCTGAAGGTGCCAAGAGAACACTGCATTCGTTACATTTTGTTGGGCGTTGCACATAATAAACTAAAGAAAGACAATCGGACAAGTCACTTTATTACCTAATTTGTGTACTTTTTCCAAGTACTAAAATCACCGCAACCATCTCCCAGTGAATTTGTCTCCCCTGTCCCCCCCCCCCCTCCCCCGCCCACTCCCCGTGATAAACACAACAAACGACCCCTGATTGCTCGTTAAAGTGACTCGACAATTTCCTGCCCCCTGATTGGCGGCAGATTCAAATTTCAAAACAGAACGTTTGCTAACTTAGTGCTACTGTCAGGGCTACTAATTTCATGTTACAACAATTAAATTATTTTATTTTTAATTATGTAAACATATTATTGATTATATCAGTGCTTTGGAATACCAAACAAAGTTAACCTGGAAAGAATAGAACACACTCAGAAGAGAGCCTGAAATCCATACTAATATTATAAATGCGAAACTGCTCGAGTTTGTTTGTTACGCTTTCACGCATAAAACAATAAAACTATTTTAAAAATTCTTTCACCAATAGAAAGCTAAATTATATGCGAGTACTATGTGATGTTTATAATGGTAGGCTCTGGCGTTATTAAATTATAAATATTAATATATTACATTTGTTATACGTTTTCCGTCGCTAACAAAAGCGAGTTATTGCAAACGTCAGAAAACAAATCGTTGCCATGGATACGATGTTGATATATTTGTGGGCTCTATGCTGATAGGCACTCAGCCCCCTTACCTACTGGTCGGCTGCTGCTCCAGAAAATTCAAATATTAGAATATGTTTTGATTTTTTTTGACAAACTTATGTTTTGGAATAAATGTTAGATGAGAGTTCCTACATTAAAAATATAATTCGTAACGATTATAAAGACTGTATAATAAATAGTGTTATTTTAGTGGAAGGGGGGGGGGGGGGGAATTGATAAGTGCAAGAGCTAAAGTAATTTCCCCTAATACCATGCGAGCGATGCCGCTTGGAAAAGCTAGTTACTAATAAATTTTTAAAAAACACTTTTACATTAAATAACTTCTAAACAAGCTCATATTCGATTTGGTACTAATAAAGAATGTCTTAGCTGTTAACTATTCTACGAAAGAGCTGGCAACGTTGTATTTTGTAGATAGATATATTTTTGATATATTAATTTTAATTGACTGTTACCGAAAGTGATGTTTTTAATTAACATAAATGTCTGGAGGTTAATAAAAATTCTAAAAATCAACATTTAAATTTTCCAAGCAATGAAACCAAAATATCAATTAGTTTTGGATTTTCACTACACAAAAGAAAATTCAAATATTATGATAAAATCAGTTTGGGAGGCTGGTATTGGTACTGCCGCCCCGGGAACCATTTATTGGATAGCGAACACCTTTTGACGAAGGTCACTCCAAGTGATTCGCTACGTTTGGTGACTTAGCAGGGGTGTCCGGGTTCAAGGGGTGAGGTTTGTCTAGGACTTGGCGCCTGCTGCGTCTGCCACCCAGCTGCGTGGCAGACGCAGCAGCCGGATCGAGAGAGAATAATTGAGGGAGTCCCTTTGACTCCTCCAGTGGTATATTCTCGGAACATCGTCTTGCACCGCAGGGAGAGGGACGGATTCATACGTCCGTCACTCCTGGACACACTGACCACCAGATTTCTACCCACTCCTCATATTCTTTTCCTTCCCAGAACTTCCTCCTTGCTTTCCTAAAAGATCCTCTACACAGCATCCCCAAAGATGACGTAGGCCCTGAGGAGAATTAATTTCCTCAGGACCTCCTGTGGTAAACTCATTTTATCTTACTTCGGCTGAAATTTTTCAATCATTTTGATCAGATAAAACATTTCATTAACCTGTCCGGGGCCTAGTAGTCTAGAAACATTATGTAAATTGATTGTTAATCGGTATAGATAACACTTGCGGGGTTTCAGTGGATTAGGTGGCGTAATAACAGGCTCATTCCCCGCGACAATCGGCCCTGATTGGGCGCTAATCAGCGGGTTGGGGTTGGTGTGTACCGCAGGGGGTCGCAAGTTCGGGCCGCGGGCGGTTTGGCTAAATAGGCACCCTTTGTCGCTGGATGGGTCTTTATTACTTCATCTTTTACAAACCTACAATTTATTTGCTATTGTTTTTATAAAAAATATTAGATATATCGATCGTCCAGATGATTAGACAGTCATCTTAAAATATTAAGTTTTGGGATAATGAGGAAAAAATTCAAGTGCTCACTAGAATCAAATATTATTTACACGTTTCTGTGTTTTATATATCAAATATGCTATAAAATAACACCGGAGGCATAACGGTCCAGTACATTGTTATATAAAAGTATTTGTAACAAGGTGTGTACACCCCCTTATACAAACTTTATTTATGGTCTCGGTGTGTGGCACCTCTAGTGCTTGCCCATTGATATTTGGGCATTGGTTATATTGCGAGCCCTGCAATATTTTGGAATGCAACAGTTGTTGATTCTGCACAGATTGAAATCAGCAGATTTGAAAAGAAAGCCAGCCATTTTTTGTGCAGCAGCCGAGAGCTTTGGGGCGGTCCTCTCGACCGCAACACGATGGATCCTTTTTGAAAATCGCTACGATCGTGATTGTGTACCTTGGTCGTATACTCGCCACTTTGGGAGCGGAGTGGAAGTCATCCTGGAGGGATGATTGGCATCGAGAATAATCCGCCTCTCCTACTTCTGGAGGGTCCTTTTGGCTGGGAGCCAATTCTCTGGATGTGAGATTCGTTCCACAAAAGGAGATTTCATCACGCGTCATTTTGACTTAATGAACTATTTAAACCTAAGCAAGCCCTTTCCAGACAGCCTTAGTTTTCAGGATGTCATTTTAGTTTAATATATTTTTGTATTTCTAATATCTTCTTTTCTTTCAAAACCTATACCTTACATCTGCCATGCGAGTCAATCTTGCTCGAAGTAATCTACTATGTATATTGTTACACCTCATCCCCGGTAAAAACATTTTTTTAAATATCCTACTAGTGACCCAGTAAACATCAATATTTAGTTTAATTCATTACAAGTTTTTGTGTATCATAATTGATTTGTTGGTGTTTACGAGTAATCTGAGTATTGTACCAGATTGAAGGTACACTTTTACATATAACTGCATACTCAACTCTAATTTAGATGTTAATGGTCCACTATTCGAATTTCGACCGATTTCTTACATATCTCCCTTAAACATTTGAAGTTTTTAAGCTCTTAAAAAAATATATGTTATTTTTTAAGATAATATCTAGATACGTTCCACGCCGAAACGCAAATTATTTGAAATTCCCTCGATAGAAAAAAATCGCAAAGTATGCTCCAAAAATTATTTAAAACAAGTCTATTTCTTTTATTTTACAAGTTATATTTGTGAAAAAAATCACAATGTTTCTTTAAATGATACTTAAGATACCTTCCACGAGATTTTTGCTCTGTTTTAAACGAGTCATGTTTCATTAAGCTTTTTCGCCATTTTCGCTGCTATTTCATCACTTAAAATATTAGCGCGCTCTGTCCAACATTCGTAATTACACATCTCTCCATCTTCTTCTTTTTCAGCCGAATAGCGCCGCCTTAAGGAGATGTCTTACTAATCAACTAGACGATCGTTATGTATACGTGGGGTTAGGGGACTAATTTGACTTACTTTTACCGTAGTGGTTCCTGACATTATTTGGAAAAAATCAGAGTGTGCAATTCACACGCAGAAGAAGTGAAACCTTCAGTAAACTAAAGTAGGCAAGAATGGGAGCCTACGAAGTACTTTTTCCATATTTTTGTGGTCAAATTCCAGTCCACCTTTGCCTATACATTTGGTCATATTATTAATTTGTGTTTTCTTCTTCGGAGTTGCTAGATGGCGCTTAATTTTGTTTTTTTTCTTTGCCATAATTTCATTTTGGATTGGTTTGAAGATTGGGTTGATTGATTGATTTTGCGAAAATATGTTTTTTCTGATTTCGTGGGATTTAATCCCTGGTTGGCTGAATGACTGGCCGCTGATTTTTTTTTTTACATGAGCTCCACACAGGAGGTCCTGAGGAAAATAGTTTCCCTCAGGGCCTATGTCATCTTCGAAGATGCTGTGTGGAGGTTTTTTTTAAGGAAAATGAGAAGAGAGTTCTGGGAAGGAAAAGGGTTTAAGGAGTGGGTAGGAATCTGGGGTTCAGTGTGTCCTGGTCATCCGCCTCCAAGACCTAGACAAACCTCACCCCATGAACCCGGTTGATGTTCGTCAGGCGCTTTATACCTCTGCACTAAAGGAGACTTAAGTGGGACTGTGGATTTATCGTATTATAATATTGTGCCCGTGAAATAAATAAATATTTTAGTGTTTTCTTCTTCGGAGTCGCTAGATGTCGCTTTCTTTAATTTTGTTTTTTTCACAAAATTTTGAGGGAAATTTTACTTTTTAGACTGGCCACACCACTAAAAATAATTACTTCAACATAATTGTTACTTTAATTGACGGTTAAAATTTAAATTTAGTTCACGATTTAGCTTTCTGTTGAAACAGACGGGTCCTAAATATTTTCCCTAGACTCTCATAAAGTCCGTGGCGGCAGTCTGTAACTTGTAACAATAATTTGCATGACTTAAGGTTAGTCAAAGCGCGCCGGTAATTGGCGACAAAATGGCAAGTTATATAAACAACACCAAAATTACCGGCACAGCTTCTAGCATCAGTACACAGGGGTTTTCCAGGGGTGCATTAAAACTCGTTTTTATTTAAACATTTTTCATTTATTAGCTTTTTTGTAACATAACACAAAAATTATTGAGACTTTACGTCAGCGACTAGGTTTCCAGTACCTATGTACCTATTTAATTACTATTGGATAAAGGTTTTATTCAAAATAGGTTTTATTAGTTAATTAGTCAATTATATTCGTAAACAATATTTTATAATTGTCAAATTTAGGTTTTGTGCATAATTGGTAACATGGTGTAATCTTTTCATTACTGTATTTACAAGATTATTTTGTAAAATAAGATCATGGGGTAATTACTACAACTAAATAACTCAGCAGCTTTTTTGAGTTATACACTAAAAGCATAACTCCATTTCCTCGTCTATGAATGTTACAAACATAAAATCGTAACACGTTGGAATCATCAAGTTATTTGAATTTGTTTGTTGTGAGTATCTCCAAAAAAACGGAATTGTTTTATTCTATAATAGAGAATTCCAGTCCAATTTTTTTTATTTTTTTTTTATGAATAATGACCTTCTAACTTAAATAACTGCATATTTATTTGTATAGTTTGTTTTAATAGTTAAAATAAATGTCAAAGTTTTAATTTTTCAAGATCCCCCGAAAACCACCGAATCTAGTGTGACGTCATCATGACTAACCGAAATATGAATCTTTTATGGAACTGGAATCAGCTGTTCGACTCCCGCCATTTTGAATTTCAGCATTGGAGCGTTTTCATAGACATTACTGGGCAATACGATCGTTTTTTGTACAGTTAAAGTTTTTGAATATTTTAAATAATATAGATAAACTAATAGAGATACTTTATTTTTGATACTGAATTATTTAGGCCTAAATAATGTTTCAATAAAAACAAAAACTATTATATGTCCAATTCTCTATAAGCCAATAAAACGGAATGCCGAACGGCTTGCGTTTTACATTTCTATTGATTTCTTTACAACTTTGACCCAGGTGACGCGGCGCGGTGACGTCACGCCGCCAAAATCCAGCAATAGGGTGTTTTAATGACACGTTTTAAAATGGAATTTTAAATATTTTTTTAAAAACTCTACGTTAAACATTATGTAATAAAACTTATATATTCAGAATCAGCGTATATTGGTCTATATGAACATATTTTTTAAAGCCGTAGTATTTTTCACTGGAGTTCCTTATTAGGTAAATCTAGTTACCACAAGTATTTTCCTACCAGACTTAGCTAGTTGTAGCACTAAAATTTGTGGAATTGCTTAAGTTGATATCCTTGCATTTTGTATGTAACAACTAGGTAAGTAATTCCATTTTTGTAAATAAATACTTAAAAAAATGATAAGCTATTTTTTATTTCCAAAATATGAGTATTACGGTTCCCAACACAATAATTTACGATTTAACAATACTTATCAGTATAAATATATGACAACCGATGTACCAGACTGATTACCATCTTATAACTCAATTTCTCAACAAAGCTGATTTCAGAGTTACCTAGTTGTAGTAATTATCACTCCACGAAATGATAAAACCGTTTTTTTCACTGGCTGACATCAAAAATATTAAGTACATGGGGCATTAAAAAAAATATTGCACTACCTTTCTCAAGCCGGGTTCACAGATATATCGTGTTACCGTATCAAATCACCGTACCCGTATCACCAACGAGGACCACCGCTACCATCAAGATATAATAATAATAAAGGGTTTTCCAATAAGAGGTGTTATTTTTATATTCAAAGAAAAATGTCATTTTTAATATAAATGATCAAATGTTTATTTTTTTATAAAGAGAAAGGTATGCCGTTAATAGTGAAAAATAACAACAGGCAAATGACTACCACGACCACGCTTACAGGGCCATATCCTTTTCATGAAATTTTCCATAACTAAATCGCAAAGTGGCTGCCCTATGTCCTCGATAGCCTCACGAATTCCATCTTTGAGGTCTTGAATCGATTGTGCTGTTGGCGTAGACCTTCTCTTTCATGTGACCCCAAAGGAAGAAGTCGCAAGGTGTTAAATCACAAGATCTCGTTGGCCAATTGTGATCACCTCTTCGAGAGATAACACGATCCGGAAACTTTTCCCGTAAAAGATCAATGGTTTCGTTGCTTGTGTGGCACGTAGCGCCGTCTTGTTGAAAGTAAACGTTGTCCAGATCAATACCATCCAAATCCGGCCATAAAAAATCATTAATCATCTCTACCGAAATAGCGGGCTATACAAAATTATGGGAAAATCCTGTATTTGGATGATTTTTAGAGTGCCCTTTTTGTGAAAAATTACCTCAAGAACGCTGCACAAATTTATGATGCACTTCTACATTATTTTATCTTAATTCCAAGTACAGACTAGACAAACTATTATAACAACTTATGACTAAAAGATTGCATCCATCGGTTCGTCGATCACTAATACAAAACTATATACAATGTTTTTCACCTACGAATATGATACTACATTAAAATATACATATATTGTTTTATTTATATTCAGTACAGGCAGAAAATATAAATATACTTGCTTGGGAGGTCTCTTGAGTTTAACACTGTTTAGGATGGGTATATGCTGAGAAGCAGTCCGCGCAGAATGTGCAAAAAAGAGCAGGGCAGATTTTGTAATGTAATGACATACACTGTGGGGCAGACACGTGTCGCGCAGAGACGCTCCTGCTCTGTTCTGCATCGAATTTATTTTAGTATTTCCCCTGAGAATCTCGCTTTTTCCGGTATTTGAAAGACTATAAATCAATAGTAAATTATCAATTTCAAAATCAGATTCGGTCTTGAAACTCGACTTTCTCAGAAACGACATTGCCCAAGCAGGTACAAGCTACACTTAGCTGCGTCGCGGCATATGCTGAACACAGATTTCTGCGTCATCTGTCCTGTGGCAACATTGCCTGTCTCTCAGCACACCCCCAGTCTTATTGTTTATTCGAGAAAAATGTTATAAGCAATGCTTTTATTTAATCCTGGTATATATGTTAATAATAATGTGTTTAAATACATGTTTTTAAGATATGCGTTAGTGATACAGACACAGTGATACTGATACGGTAAAACATGGGCCCGGCTTTTCACTCCGTTTTCACACTTTTAAATTATACATCAGGAAGTGTCTAAAATATAATTATAAACTATTTGTTTTTAATTAAATGAAGACATTATGAGCGAAACTCAATCGAACATCTGGAAACAGAAAAATCAGAAAAAGATATTCACACCTCTGGGACTCGAACCCAGGACCTCCCTACTTTCCGGGTCGGGCGCTCTTATCCACTGAGCTAAGGTGTCGATATCTAATTCGGTCACTTTTAACTGTACCATACTTCGACTAAGAACCACCCATATTATCTTCATTTTTCTTAACGCATATTTTTTATTGGCTGCCATCTTTATGAATGATTGCAAGATTCAACTCGAACTAAATGCAATCTAGATGGTGTCTGGATAAATTTTTATCCATTTTATTTAATGTGCGACATCTATTGACTCTTCTACAAGTCTAGGATGAATATTATTATTTTTTATTTTAACTTTTATGAGTAAAACCTCAAACTGTAATATTTAATTAAATGAAGACATTATGAGCGAAACTCAATCGAACATCTGGAAACAGAAAAATCAGAAAAAGATATTCACACCTCTGGGACTCTGGGACTGGGAAAAATAAAATGGATAAAAATTTATCCAGACACCATCTAGATTGCATTTAGTTCGAGTTGAATCTTGCAATCATACATAAAGATGGCAGCCAATAAAAAATATGCGTTAAGAAAAATGAAGATAATATGGGTGGTTCTTAGTCGAAGTATGGTACAGTTAAAAGTGACCGAATTAGATATCGACACCTTAGCTCAGTGGATAAGAGCGCCCGACCCGGAAAGTAGGGAGGTCCTGGGTTCGAGTCCCAGAGGTGTGAATATCTTTTTCTGATTTTTCTGTTTCCAGATGTTCGATTGAGTTTCGCTCATAATGTCTTCATTTTATTAAATATTACAGTTTGAGGTTTTACTCATAAAAGTTAAAATAAAAAATAATATTTGTTTTTACCTATTATTACATCACCTAAATTCCACGACCTATGTCGAACACTGTTAACTACTATACAATAAAATAGTATATACTCAATAAGATGCTAAGTAGAATTGAGCCCTTCCCCTGAATAATGTAGTATCCAACAAAACTATCAATGTTGAGTTATTGATGGAATAATGTTGTATTCAACAAAACTATCGATGTTTAGTTATTGATGAAATAATGTTGTATCTAACGAAACTATCGATGTTGAGTTATTGATGGAATAATATTGTATTCAACAAAACTCTCAATGTCTAGTTATTGATGGAATAATGCTGTATCCAACAAAACTATCAATGTTGATTTATTGATGTAATAATGTTCTATCCAACAAAACTATCAATGTTAGTTGTTGATGGAATAATGTTGAATTCAACAAAACTATCAATGTTCAGTTATTGATGAACCCAAATTCAGAATCCTGAACATTATTCCATCAATAACAATAATAGATGCAGTTAAGTAGTGTTTGTTCAAAAAAATATTAACAGCAAAAATATTTATATTAAGTGTTATTTTTAGACATTGAAACAGTTTTATGGAATAATGTTTTAAGTTGATCTCACGACAATATCTTGAACATAAATGGTTTCACTTTGCATTTCCGTTTTATTTTTGCTTTTTAAGCTCAAACACATTAATGACGTGTAAATTTATGTTAGAAGAGCATGTTGCTTTCTTTAAGTTATGAAGAGAAAAAATAACATTTTATGGAATAACGTTGTTTGTGACTTTTTCAAAAACAACATTTTTCCACTAATTCAGCATAATTTCTAGTAATAAATTCTAATTTAATTAACGACTTTCCGTTAAAACCCCAAAAGAATTGTATGTCTATTGTATTTTAAATATTGAATGTTATGAAACATAACTGGTTTCGTTTGTATTTCCATTTTTCTCACGACAAAAATATTGTTGGATAGATACAACATTTTTCCGGACAAGGGCTTAATTATTATTTGTAAAGAGCTACGCAATGAGTTCTATAATTGCATAAAATTTTTAAAGATGTTTTTATGTTAATATTCAGATGAATAGTTATTTCCTACATGGAGTTTGGAGTACGGAAAAGCACTAAAAAATGTATATTTATTTAACAAATCCGTGATTACATTAAGTGTCTACCAACAACAGGAAAAATCATTTAGGTTCTATCTTTAACGGTGGATTCACCATTGTTGTATCATTTTACCGTATCAAATCACCATATAGTATCACCGTACTGCGTCATCCTCGTATCAAATTGTAGACGCCACTCTCATCATACCTACATTTCCGTAATCACTTATTAAATACGACAAATAAATCCGTATCTCCTTTGATGATGAGGCAAATATCAGCTCTGTAGGGACCATATCACGTATATCACTTATCCGTCACACTTGGTGATCGTGATACGCAATGTGATCTGGAGGTCTAGCATGGTCGATCGATAAAATCCTAAATCAATATAATTTTGACAAAAAACCATCTTCTATGGTCAGTTATCAATATTTGGGCGCACGGTCTGCGACAGATATTCCGACCAGCGGCAATAAATTTTAGCCCGAAATCCAAAGTATCAGATAAATTTCGGTTATTATTAATATGCACATATTTTTTTAATAATGTCGCTCGTCATACAAAATTACTGGTTATTTAATTAACGGATTGAACTAACGAAGCTCTTAGAAATGAAAGAAATCGTATTCGCGATCCATACGAAAACGCAATCAATTTGATCTTTGAGAAACGAAAACATTATCTCCCGTTTAGTTTTAAAAAGTAAATGCGGACTGCCAATGCTTATTTAGGTTAGTATTTCAATTGAACATAGCCGATGTATTAATATTTTTCGTAATTGATTAGCGTTTGACGTTTCGGGATGTGAATTCGTAGACAGGTCCGCCAGTGTTACCAGAGTATATCGATTTCCTATTTATTCCCTGTCAATATCGGTCTGGCTATCAACAGTGCAACCGTGCTTGGGATATCGGTATAAAACCGCCGTAAGTTACCCCTATCGATCCGATATTGCAAAGTTATCGTTGTCACTTTGCTAGAGCTCCTGAGATGGTAAAATTATATGTGACACGGTATAAGACAGTTCCTGTCACATTGTTGATCATCATACGGTGATCTGATACGGTAAAACGATACATAACCATATATGGACCTGGCTTAAGATGGTATTCAACGGTGGCTGTGTTACAATTACAGAGTTCGGTTCAAATCTTCCACCATTGTGGATATCTTGTTGATGTCCCACTGTTGCGGTTCGGCCATCTAGTCTAATGTCCACATGATTACATCGGACAGCCATGTCCAATATAAGCCACGTTCCTGAACAGGGCTGCGGCCTGCGATAGAAGGGGGCAGCAGGGCCCTAGCAGACCCTTGCCGTCAGGGCTGCCGCCCCCCTGGCCCGGGCCGTGACCTCCTGGGGGGCCCGGCCCCCTGTCTCCGGCCTGCTGGCGGAGTTGCTCGAGACGAAGCTGGTTCTGTCTCTTCCATTTTGTTCTGGAACAAAGTAAGAATTTCTATTACTCATTCCAAGAATTTTATTACTCATTCCAATAAATCCACTAATTCCACAAAGTCCTATAAGATAATAGAGAAATAAATAGTCATTTTTTTGAATTATTGACAAAGTTTTTTTTTCAGAAATATAGGTGTAACACAATACGAAACTATTTAAAATACCTCGGATTGCTTTGCTGCCAATTTTGGCAAATTTTCCCTTATTTGCAAGTAATTAAGTAGAAGTTTACGTTTTTTTTTTTTTTTATAAATCCTACGAATATGTGATTATCAACAAAAGATAGTTGAATTCATTGGCTATATAGATCTAAAATCAGTTTGTATGTCTCCATATTAAAATTCGGATGTATAATTTTTTTTTAATTTGGGCGGTAAATATTCAAAATGATCATCAAAAAATGTCGAGCAATCAGAGAAAAAAAATTTCAATTGCGCTGTCGCTTCAGTGGTTATTAACTTAAATTTTAGGTAGTATCATTAAAAAAATCCTGACAAAAGCGAAGCCTATGCGTGGGTATTCTATAAGTGTATATAAAAAAGTGGTGTTTAAATTTAAAAAAAAAACACACATTCCCTATAGATAATGTGATAAAAAGATTCCGTGTCATAATAACATTTTGTGTGAGACGAGTGGTAGCGTATGTACAGATGCTGTTTTCAAAAGGGTACTAGACACAGAATTTATTACGGGGCAAAATATTTCTAAATATTGCGAAAGAAAAGAAGAACTGAAAATAGTTAAACTTGGAGATTTGGTTGCTTCTTTGGTGGTAATTTTGAACTTGTGATCAGAAGTGGCTTTAAAGTTAAAGAAAAAGCCCAGGTTGAACGTTATTGCAGAGAAACTCTCCTTTCTTTGGGGGAGTTGTTAGTTAAGTAGTTTCCCTGATTGCAGGCAGTGGTGCAAAAATTGTATGCAATAGTTCTCTCCAAATCTCTATCATTTTTATTGATTTTATAAGAAATTGTGCAATATTAATTGTTCATTGTTCTATTCTCAACATATTTGGAATAAACTTTTTTCAAAGTGCAGAAAATACAGGTAGATGTCTGCTTTCAGTTTACACGGGGGTCATCCATAATCCAGTACCCGTTTTCGCCGTGCGGAGCGCTGTCGGAAATAGAGTAGCAGCCGGACAAGTACTAACACGTTTAGTTGTATTTCAGCTGTCTGTGCAACGTTACGGATGGACGTACGCTGAGACATCGGTCACGCAGCATGTTCAGCGCAAGATAGTTTTGATTTTTGTGTTGTATGGAAGTGTATGGAGCGACATACGCTGAGACGTGCATGTTTCTCATACATTCCACAACTGCGCTGAACATGCTGCGCGACCGATGTCTCAGCGTACGCCCATCCTACATCTTTGCTCTATCGGCTTTGGTCGTCTGTCGGCCAATATCTGTTCGCATTTCGTCTCATCCACGTGTATCCATTAACGCAGCATCATATCTGTGAACCAACTGTTGTTTTGAAGATGAGTGTGTTTATTACAACTAATGCTGGGCTCCAAATTATCTCAAAAACTAAAAAAGAAACAAGGTTGAGAATTTGAAAAAGACTGAAAATTTCTACCTAGTGGAGAAGGTTGGAGACTGGTAACAGAAACTTCTGTTCTATTACTACATTTTAGACTGCGGAAGAAGTGGACTGACTAATGTATGCTAAGCTGGAAAGGAATAGGCACAGAAAGGGAAGTCCTGGGGGCTGGAAAAGATTACCTTCTATTCTGGTACCACGTCTTGACCTGTGTCTCGGAGAGACTGAGTGCATCGGCCACGTCACCCCGATCGGCCACGGACAGGTATTTCTGGCAACGGAATTTGCGCTCCAGGTAGGCCAACTGTGCGTGTGTGAAGGCTGTGCGGCGCCTCCGTGGCTTCCTGCCCCGACCTGCAAACAATGGGAACATTAACACCCTTGGATAATATAATTAAAGATGTCTATAATTTGGAAGGCAGGTATTGGTACCGTCGAGCCATTTATTGGATAACCATCACCTCTGCCATGGGTCTTCCAAAGTGGTTCGCTCCGGCCGGTGATTTAGCAGGGGCGCCCGGCTTCACGGGGTGAGGTTTGTCTAGGTCTTGGCGGCGGCGTTCTCATGTGACTAATGTCAATCATGTACAAATGTTGGGCGCGTGTTTGGCGTGTTTCCCGACTATGCACCGGTGCCGAGGGGATCAAAGACTCTTGTTGCTCGGAGCGTCTTCCATTGTAATACCGGTAGGACAAGTACAGCATTCCCACCTGACGCCTGTGCTCTAAAGATTGCAATCCGTTTGTCGAGTTATTAAAATCTATCAAACAGACCACCCTTTTCTGCACAGAGTCAATTGAGGTGAATCAAAAAGTTTTTTCTAGATTTATCGATAATTGATTTTGAAAGTTACCTAAGCACCTATTGAATATACAATGCAATATTACAAAGCCGTTGTTTGCGCCAATCAATGTTCTTTTTTGTTTGATTTAGTACTGGAAAACTGCTTCTTCCTTTGCCCAATTGCTTTACCCAAGTACCTACTCAGTTCCTTTATCCAAGTACCTACCCATCCCACGCCAAGACAAAACGAAATAAAACGTTCGATTTCCGCATTCACTTGTTTTTTATTGACTTGTTGAAAAACGCACCCGTTTCGAGTTCGGAGAAAATTTGTGCATCTTACTTAATTAAAAGTAACGCCATAAGTTCAATTTGGGAACTTATTGGATCACCCGCCGCGGCTGCAGAAGTAACCGTGTTTACTACTATAAGTGAACTATTATAAAGACAAAGGGAGAATTGTTAAAAGGACCAAAGAACCTGCGGCAAATGTCTAGTGAACTCGGCAAGTTTTGGCTATACCTACATATCCTTTCATCTTCCTTTGAGTAGTTTTTCAGTTATTGTTGTTTTAGATTCGCACCGCACCCGCCTGCGAACGAATTAATTTGCGCAACCAGCCGTGCAACTTCTGTCATAACTTCACCATCATCATCATCAAAACTTTGTACCCCTTTTTACGAAAATTGCGCGGACGGAGGAGTATGAAATTTCGTACACTTATAGTTTATATAGAGGAGGAGTGCAGAATGCTAATATTTTTTTAAAATTATGCATAAAAATAGATTAAACCAATAACAAAAACATTACACACACTACCATGTATTTGACACACACACTCGCGTCTTTACTCTATTGTTTATTGTTAAAGTCTATGGTCAAATTGAGAATAGATTAATATTGTTTGTCTTTAATATTATTTGTCTATGGTCTTACTGAATGTCAAACATAAAAAACATTACAATTATTATGGTCGAAATTCGACCATTGGGCGACCACTAGTCATCAATCATCATCATCATCATCATCATAATATTAATACGTGAAGCCAAAACTTTGTACCCCTTTTTACGAAAATTGCGCGGACGGAGGAGTATGAAATTTCGCACACTTATAGTTTATATAGAGGAGGAGTGCAGAATGCTAATATTTTTTTAAAATTATGCATAAAAATACATTAAATCAATTAAAAAAACATTACACACACTATCATGTATTTGACACGCACACACGCGTCTTTACTCTATTGCTTATTGTTAAAGTCTATGGTCTTATTGAATGTCAAATATCAAACATAACCATAAAAATACCGCTCAATACGCACTCAATATAATATTAAATCAAATTATGAATAAAAAATACATAAAAAAACATTACAATTACGGTCGAATTTCGACCATTGGGCGAACACTAGTTCCTAATAAATGATTGAGACAACAGACAGAGAGGTTAGAATTGAGCTCTCGCGGCAAACCGCACGCCAAAACGAAAGAGTTAATTAGTGGCATAAAACAGTGGATAGATAATAAAAATGCACTTAAAAATTCATACCTTCGTTATCATTGGAGTTGTGCTGCTGTGAACTCAGTGACGTGGATGAAAAGTTCAGCAGGTGATTTTGAATTGAGCTCTTTGCCAAATCCAGGGAATGCCCGTACATCGAGTCTGAAACGCCCCTTGCCGCGTTCAAATTCTGCAATCTTAAATTAACTTCGTAATTTCTCCTCGTAATGTCGTCCAGATCGTCGCTTTGGTTAGCATAGCTGTCAAAACTGCCGCCATTTTGGAGATTTCGCGCGCGGCGGCCATTTTGGAAGCTTAAACTGAACTCGGAGGGGATTCGGGTGTCTTCGGGGTGCGTTCGGCGATCTTCTGGATCTTTTGAGGATGTTGAAATATTGCTGTTATCTCCAACCGAAATGTCGTCGTCTTCTACAGAATTTTCGCTAATGGGTGTTGCAGCCCCGAAGATTCTTCTGGATAAGGCGTCCTCTTTCAGTGTGGTTTTATCTGGTCTTAGATCTGGAAAAAATAAACAATTTTCTGAAAATTGCACACTCTGATTTTTTATGTGTATATCACATAGCTCCCAACCGCCTGGACTATGGCATCCACTATTGGGGTAAGTTGTAAGGCTGAATGTGAATGGAGAGAGAAAGAAATGGAGATCAGAAAAGGTGGTGAAGTACCTGGCTATATATGGCTAAAATCAATTTAACCAACGTTTCAATTCTGAAGGGTGGTCTTGCACCAGGGCGATATTAAGAATATCTTCCACTGAGATCAAATCAATAATCAATATCTATACTAATATTATAAATGCGAAACTGCGTGTGTTTTTTTTGTTACGCTTTCACGCATAAAACTAAAAAACGATTTTAAAAATTCTTTCACCAATAGAAAACTACATTATAAGCGAGTAATAAAGGCTGTATGTAAAGGTAAGCTCTGGCGTTATGAAATTATAAATATTGATATATTATATTTATTATACGTTTTCTGTCCCTAGGAAAAGCGAGTTATTGCTAAGCAAAACAAATCGTTGCCGTGGAAACGATGTTGCGGGAATTTTATGGAGAGAAACAATTTCTTTATTAAATGGCATAGCAAAGCATGCCTGGTAACAGCTAGTACATTATAAAAGAAACTTTATTACAATGTGCATGTCGCTAAAAATCAGAAACAAGTCCCACTACGATCAAGGGAGTTATTTGGAAGAGCGTGCTTTTTAATATATAAAGGCTGGAAGTTTCGCCCCCTAGAAATTTCTAGAACAGTCCAGAACATTTTAAAGTATTTGAGAGCATTCCACAACATTCCAGAATATCCCGGAACATTCTGGAATGTTCTGGAACATCCCCGAACATTCTGGAACATCCCGGAACCTTCTGGAATGTTTTGAAACATCCCGGAACATTCGCGATCATTGTGGAACATTCCAGAACACTCCTGAATGTTGTGGAATGTTCTAAAACATTGTGGACCATTCGAAGCCTTAATTGTATGGGTAGGGATACCCATTGGTAGAGGTATATAAAGCAAGATCCGTCATGGTAACAATAACACTCCCTGCTTCCTCAAATGCCCCAACCATTCAAAAACCACCAATCCATTATAACCTTTTACAACTCGTGGGTGAGAAGCAAATTGGAATATGGGAGTGTTATCTGGAACCCACACAATTTAAAATATTCAAAAATCATTGAATCTGTACAAAAAAAATTCCTAAGACTGTTATCATTTAAACTTGGATTAAATGCCTCACTCCTCTCATACATGGAACGACTCCAACAATTTCGTTTTACAACCCTGGAAAAAAGAAGACAATTTGCTGACTTAATATGTTTATACAAAATTATTAATGATAAGCTTCAAACCACTCATTGTCTGAGCGAAATTCATGTTAAAATTTTAAAGAAATTGGTTAACGCGCACGTCCCGGTTAGACGAGAGGTCTGGGTTCGAGTCCCAGTTGCGACCATTGTCTTTTTTTATTTTTCTTTGTCTTGTTCTCTTTCATATTTTCGTTTAGATTATTATTATCTTCTTCTTCAATGATATATTACGTTGATGGGAATAACCTTCAAAAGCTATAAAAAGAGGTTTTTCTTATAAAAAAAATAAAAAATAAAATTATTTAAAAAAACCTTATGTTTATTTCAAATTAAAAAATTTGAAAGCGTGTTTCATCACCTTTCAAAAGGAGTTTTTAGTTTTCGGATACGTTCAGAAATATTACATAATTTGTTTTTATTGCAAAGTGGAAATATTCTGACCTTCTGACAAAATATGCCCGATGCCTGAGGGTTAAAATAACACGCTTCCTCAAATGCTCCCCTCATTTAAAGCAAGCCTTAAGCACCGTCTACTCATCCTGAAAACCGTATTAATTGTGGAAACCATAGACAAGTCAAATGCCAGACCATAGAGAAGGCCAAATCTCGTTAACGTAACGTCAAGACAGCACGGCACAATGGGAGGGGGGGGGGTCAAGTGGAAACAGCTTTTATTCTTTTAATATTGCGGGACCCTTCTACTCGGGAGTTCAAAACCAAGAGAGGGGTGGGGCTCAAAATAGAGTAATGTCTGAGTAGGGACCTAAAGGGATAACCTACGTAAAAGGTTACCAAAAATATGTTTTTGTTGCTCTCCCTTTAAGGCCATTAACCAGCGGCCGAGAATTCAAATTTTGTCGAAAGATGGTCTGGCGACCTTGCAACTGCACAGGGCAGATCCGACGAGAAAGATTGATTATTCTCCGTACCAGTATTTTTTAACTAATAACTCGAAAACGATTTTATTTCATTAAAAATTTGCATTAAAACTTTTTTCGGTTACGTTTTTAGATTTTCACGGCCAAAAGTATTTTCGTTATTTGTTTTTGGGATGTTATGCCGTGTTGCGCTACCTCCTTCTTTAGCCAACGTTTCGGACAGCATTACAGAGACCATCACATATCTGCCCTGATAATAGACTGGGGAAAGGCAAATATGCAAGGGTTAATCAAATGAGAGAGGAGCTAAATAGGATTCCAAAAAAAGAGTCTGCTGTTTAATGTATTGATTTTTGTGCATTAAGTTATGAAAAACCAAATTCCAAAATACTTTAATCACTGGAGCGACAGCGCATTTTAAAACATTTTTCTCCGTTTGCTCGAACTTTTTCGGTGACCGTTTTGAATATTTCCGCTCGCATTAAAAAAAATCATACCTCCGAATTTTAATATGCACTTAAACAAACTGAATATAGTTCTATATAGCCAATAAATTCACCTATCTTTTGTCGATTATCACATATTCGTAGAATTTATAAAAAAAATATTATAAAATCGTAAACTTCTACTTGATTACTTACAAATAAGGGAAAATTTGGCAAAATTGGCAGCAAAGCAATCCGAGGTAATTTAAATAGTGCCATATTGTGGCAAAAAGCGCTCCAGTGGTTAAGGATGAAATTATTTTTAATAGAGATGTACATAATTACGAAACAAGAAATATAAATAGATTTAGATTGCCACATATGAAAAAATCAAAATCATTGAACTGCCTATAACTAACTAATTGAACTAACGATAGAACAATAATATAGAGGACTAAAGATGTATGATGAAATGCCTGAATGTATGAAGAATGAAGAAAGAATGAATGTATTTAAAAAGAAATGTTATGCTTACTGTAAAAATATTTAAAATTATCAAATGAAAAGTTATATTGTGCTTATTAGTTTATATTCATGTATTATAAACTAACTCAATAAATGATCTATACTTGATATTATAAATGCGAAACTGCTAGAGTTTGTTTGTTATGCTTTCACGCATAAAAAAATAAAACGATTTAAAAAATTCTTTCACCACGAGAAAGCTAAATTAAATGCAAAGACTATTTATGATGGTAACCTTTGGCGTTATGAAATTATAAATATTAATATATTATATTTCTTATACGTTTTCTGTCGCTAACAAAAGCGAGTTATTGTTAACGTCAATAAAAATGAATCTTCGAAATGTTGGTACCTACGCGGGTAACTTCCGAACGACTGAACCAAATTGGATAATTCTTTTTTTTACTGCTGGCATTCTGGCATTATGAAATTTAGGTGGCACGCGAGATTTTTGAAAACTGAATGTACCGAGAATTAATGTATGGAATGCGGAAGGGGAGGGAGCAATATTTTTTTTTTTACATGAGCTCCACACAGGAGGCCCTGAGGAAAATAAATAATAATGTCATCTTTGAGAATGCTGTGTGGAGGCTTTTTTTAGGAAAGGAAGGGAAGGAGTGTTCTGGGAAGGAAAAGGGTTGAAGGGGTGGGTAGGAATCTGGGGTTCAGTGTGTCCTGGTCATCCGCCTCCAAGACCTAGACAAACCTCACCCCATGAACCCGGGCACCCAATAATTGATAAGTTCAAGCGCTACAGTAATTTACCCCTAATACCATACGAGCGAAGCCGCGGGCAAAAAAGCTAGTAAAAAATAAAAATACCACAACACACTTTAAAAATTCTAATAAATGAACGAATTCTTTCCGTATTCAAACTACGCCCATTAGATGGTAGACGACGGTCGGGCGACCATCATAACATATCTGTTGTATTTCGATATCTTTGATTATTCTTCTGCCTTTTGATTTGTTTTTGTTCCATGTTTTTACAACAACATTTGTACACGTTTTCCTAACGAATCGCTTCCCCAGTGAGCGCCACTCCACAGATAAAGGGATTAGACATAAAAGCTGGCAACACCGCGAGTGCGAGTGGTTTTCCCGCCCGAATAACTGTCATCTAATTAATGCCGCGGGGCGCGCGGCCGCCATGATGCTTTTTCTATTTAAACGCAGACAAAAGAAAGTAGCACGTTTTCTTTGAATTCCACAATTCTAAATAAATAAATAATGCTTGGGAAGATGTCGTGTTTTATTTTTAAGACTAATTATTTACCAAATGAATGCCAAGTGTTATTTACCTTCATATTCTTTCAGTGGTAATAATTAGAAAGAATTGTTGTAAGTTTTGATAATGGCTTACGACATTCAAGCCGGTAGGTACAATTCGATTAAGAGATATTCAAAATAATCGAAATGGTTTGTTCATGAGTAGGTTCTTAGGAAGGGTGGGAAGATATTTGTTTATTTACTAGCGAGTTTCCGGCAAGCGTTGCAATGCCACTTAATAAGAAATTATTTCTTCCTGCGTGTCCTTTTCCATTTGTCCCGTTCCTCTTCCACCGCCCCTTCCCCTCCCGTGTCCCCTTCCCTTCACGACTACCCTCCTCCCGCGATCCCCTCCTTCTCACGCTTTCCATATATTCATTCAGTCCCGTTACATTCAGTTTTTAAACAGCTCGCGTGCAACCTATAGCAATTTTTCTTAACAAATTTTCATTTTTCATAAATCATGAACAAAATTATGTTATTTATTAAAAATTCCATGTATTTATTTATCAATAATTTAACATTTTCAGATTGCGTTCAATTTGCGTTAATTTAAAATTCTCAAATTGTTTCCGGGAACCATTTGTGGAAAACCAACACCCCTGCCATAGGTCACCCCAAATGGTTCTACGTTTGGTGACTTAGCAGAGGTGCCAGGGTTCATTCGGTGAGGTTTATCAAGGTCTTGGCGTCTTTTGCGTTTGATCGGGATCGGGAGAAACTGGCTGAGAGAGACCTAACCTGGACCTCTCCAGCCGGACTCTCTCGACCCTTCGCCTTGCACCGCAATGGCAGGGATGGATTCATACGTCCCTCAATCCTGGACACTTTCACCCCAGATTCCAACCCACCCCTCATATCTTTATCCTTCCCAGAACTTCCTCTCCTGCCTTTCCCTAAAAAGGCCCTCCACACAGCACCCCCAAAGATGGCATAAGCCCTGAGTGAATTTTCTCCTGCGGTGTAGCTAATATAAAAAAATAAAATATGTTTGAAAGCGAATTTCTTTGTTTAATTTTTTTGACAGATATCGTTATTTTTCACAGGCTTACGAACTCTCCAATTTGTTAACAGAAAAATATAAATAATTTTACATGTGACCTTCAAAAATCCTGCAATTATATCTCATGATTTTCGCGCTAGTACTTGTGATAACATTTACTATACAAATAGTACCTACATAAGAAGAAAAAACAAAGATAAACCGAATACTTCTGGATGCATAAGACACCATTAACCATTAGTTATGGTACCTATGCCGGCGATAGTATTCAACTAGTCCCACTTTGGACAAAAGATCGGCCCCTGGTTTTGTGTTCCGACGGGCCCTCGAGCACGATCCGATGGATGCCCATCACTAGTGGATAAATCCCAGGCGAAATAGGGATGGGCGGCTTTAGTGGCGATTAGGACAAGTGCCCGGTTAGGTACCTACGTGAAAATAAGATAAAAATAAGTATATCTTATATTTTCCTTTCCCGTGCGTCCCCGTTTCCTTCCACCTTCCCCGCCTTCCCCCTCCCACGTCTCTTCCCTCTCTACGAACCCCACCTTCCCCCTACCTTTCCTCCCTCCTGCAAAAATATATGAAATACACACATTTTCATTTATACAAAATTCATAACGCCAGAGCTTACCATTATATACAGCCTATGTTACTCGCTGATAATGTAGCTTTCTATTGGTGAAAGAATTTTCAAAATCTGTTCAGTAGTTTCGGAGCCTATTCAGTGCAAACAAACAATCAAATCTTTCCACTTATTATTACTAGATTTTCCCCGCGGCTTCGCTCGCATGGTATTAGGGAAAATTACTGTAGCGCTTGCACTTATCAATTATCCCCCCTTCCGCATTCCATACATTCATTCCCGGTACATCCAGTTTTCAATTAGCTCGCGTGCCACCTAAATTTCATAATGCTAGAGCTCAAAGAAAAAAAGAATTATCCAATTTGGTGCAGTCTTTCGGAATTTATGCGCTTCCGGAAATTTATTTTTATTTGAATATGTGGAAGTTTGTAAATATAATTAAAAAAAAACACTATTTATTATACAGTCTTTATAATCGTTACGAATTATATTTTAATGAGTAGCAGCCGACCAGTAGGTAGGGGTCTGAGTACCTACGATTTTTTTTTCTGACGTCAGCAATAACTCGCTTTTGTTAGCGACAGAAAACGTGTAATAAATATAATATATTAATATTTATAATTTCATAACCCCAGAGTTTACCATTATAAACAACCTAAATTACTCGCAAATAATGTAGCTTTCTATTGGTGAAAGAATTTTTAAAATCGGATTACTGGTTTATGCGTGAAAGTGTTACAAATAAACACATGCAGTTTCGCATTTATAATATTAGTATAGAATAGATTGTCCCAAAACTTACAATACAATACCGGGCACGTTGTTCCGGAATGTGTTCTTTATATTGGCAGGAAGAAGGTATTTCCCTTTCATTATCATATTAATAAATTCACCTCTCTAATCTGCATGCAAGATGGGCAATAGAAGCTGCGAGTATGGCTCATTATGCTATTAGACTGACGTGAGTCCCTCTCTTGATGTTCCCCGTAATTACCGCCGGTTATGCGCCCGCAAATCTTTAGTTAACCCTCAGAGGAGAGATACGGTACCTATTTAGGTATTTAATAAAATCTGTAAATTCCCCACAATAAGACCCCGCATTCCGAATATTTACCGATACATAATTCCATTTAACGCTTTAAGTTTTTAAGTTCTCCATGAACCTGGCCACCCCAGCTAAGTCAACAAACGTAGCGAACCCTTGGGGTGACCTATGACAATTAAAAAATGTATCTGTCGTGTTGATGGGGTGAGGTTTGTCAGGGTCTTGGTTTGTCGGTGCATGCATCTCCCCGCCAGCTGCGTGGCAGGCCGGTTTAGGAAAGATACTAGTTTAGGGAAACCTTTTGATTTTCCAGCAGGACTCTCTCAAAACACCGCCTTGCACCGCGGTGGGAGGTCAGGATTCATCTGTCCATCAATCCTGTAGACACTGACCCCCTAGATTCATACCAACCCTCAAACCTTTTTCCTTCCCAGATTCTCTCCTTCTTTCCTCAAAAGACCCTCCGCATAGCATCCCCAAAGATGAAGGAAGCCTCCTGTGTGGAGCTAATGTAAAAAAAAAAAACAAAAAATCCTACGTATTGAATAATTTTAGCCTGGCCTCCTTCCTGACTGTCAGTTAAGCTGTCAATATATAAATCGTTTTGAATAATGTCGTTCATTATGCAAAATAACTGGCTTATTAATGAATGGAGGTGAACTAACGATGCTCTTCGAAGTGAAAGAAATCGTGAACGCGATTCATGAACTTAAATAATTCGTTTAAGACGCGATTGGTTTATTCCGGTCGATCTTTAATAAACGAAAGTTGTTTAAATATGACTAAAGTCCACATTAACTAATTAGCTAACGTATATTCTCAAAAAGCACACGCTAAGTGCCAATGTTTAATATTAAAGTTAGTATTTCAATTTGAAATGTTCTTTTTATTAGTATTTTTAATTTTTAAGGTTTGACGTTAAGGCGGTACGTCCTCTCTGCCTACCCCTGCAAACGGCGTGATGGTTAGTTAGTTAGTTAGTTAGACGTTAAGGAATGTAAATCCATAGATATATCCGCCAGTGCCGCAAGCGTATGTCGTTTTCTTATTTATTTCTTGTCAATATTGTGGTCTGGCGGTCTAAACGGTATAAAATCGTTGGTAGTTATAAAGTATTATAAAGTTATCGATATTAATATTTCTATTTTTGAAACTGACAATTCACGGTGGAATTCCATTATAATATACGAATATAAAACTTTTTCCACTTTATTTTTATTGACCGTAACCGGTTTCAGCTCATTTATGCCATCTTCAGACTGGTACAAATTATTCTTAGTCTACGGCTTATATACATAACAAATGGGGGAGAGAAAGAGGGGGGAGAGGGGAAAATACAAGGATTTTAATCAATGACATTTATTACAAAGTCGTTTTAGGCAGTCGAATTTCAAAATATTTTTGTAATTCCAGTAGGCTTGGGTTTGTAGCTCACTTCAATAATGTTCAGGGAAAAACCTTACAAGTAATATGAATTATTAATAACCTAATTTTATTGTCAAATCGTTATTATATTTATGATGTATGTGTTTTTTTTATTACTTTTTGAAGGGATTCATGCTTACATTGGACTAGGAATGGTCATTATTTAAACTAAAAACATATTTTAATTTCGAAATTATTATGAAAATTACAATGCATACTGTGGAGACTTAGCAAATGATTCCAATTGCTTATTCATTACAAACTTAGGGTCTGTAAACCTAAATGTAATAATTCTAATTGATTAAAATCCTTGTAGACCACCCCTCTTCCCCTCTCTCATATGTTATGTATATAAACCGTAGACTAAAAATAATTTGTACCAGTCTGAAGATGGCTCTATAACGAGCTGAAACCGGTTACAGTCAATAAAATTAAAGTGGAAAAAGTTTTATGTTTGTTTTTATTAATATGTTATCGATATTACTGATCTATAACCTCCAGAAAAGGTAATTTGAGTTCGGTTTTGTCCAACAGAAGATGGTGCGAAGTATGAGACAGTTTGTGTTAACCGTCTGCTAGTTATGCACTGCAAATACAGTGTTCACCGACACAGGGTATGGTGCCCACACCTGCAATGGTAGTGGGTAGGGGCGACGTCTAATTGGCAATCAGCGGTTTGCTGACACCTTCCTTTGACGTGGTTCTAACCAACCAACCTAATAAGCTTGCGTGTATTATTCATAAACGGTGTGCTGCATCATAATGGCTCCACTAAACAGAGTGGGAGATACTTTCAGTATAGCCCTGGGGCTCTAGCATGGCGAAATCGATAACTTTACAATATCGGATCGTTGGGAGTAACTTCCGATGATTTTATATCGATATCCATAGCACAGTTTCACTGTTGATAGCCGAACCGATATTGGTAGGGAATAAATTAGAAATTGCTATACACTGGCAATACTGGCGGACCTGTCCATAAAATTATGAATAATTTGGCAATGTCGAATTGAAATACAAACCTAAATTTGCATTGGCAGTCCGCATTTACTTTTTGAAACTACACGGGGTTAATTAGTTAATAATTTCTTTAGTCATATTTCAGCTACTTTACTTTATCAAAATTCGAACGGAATAATTTGGTCGCGTCTTAGTTGAATTATAAAGTCTATTGGTCGCGTATATGACTTCTTTCAATACAAAAATCTTCGTTAGTTTAATACGTTCATTAAATAAGCCAGGAATGTTGATTAACGAACGACATAATTCAAATAAATGCATTTATTGACTGCTATGCTGAAACTTATCTGATACTATGGAATCCGGGCTGAAATTTGTCAATCATCGGTTGGAATTTCTCTTACCGATTGTTGACCGTGATCGCAAATATTGCTAACTGACCATATATGAAGGATTTGGGCAATATCTTATTTATTTATTTATTCATACACGCCTTGCAGGCTTTTACAGAATCACATTATAAAAGTTACACATGTTATTCAGGAGTATAATTGTAAGCATGAAGTATATAACATTATAAACTATACTTTACGGATACAAACAGGTTTAATACGTACATAGGTATGTAGTTTCGTTATCATTAAAATTGTACAAAAAGTTTACATAGTGTAATAATGGTAAAACAGAAGAGTGCTTAAGATACTTTAAAAGTAGTTATTGAGGAACGTGTAGGTATTTACTATGTTGATTTTATTAACTTGATCATGAATAAATTGTTCGAAAGCAAGTTTTTCAAGAATTCAGCAAAATTAACGCAGCGATAAATAGTACCTACACATAGAAGAAAATAAATAAAAAATACATGAGTTGTAATATCTTGAAAAGTTATACAGATGAGTTCAACAAGTGTATAGTGTGATAGTAAAAAAGTAAAAAATAGTACAAATTATGGTACAAAAAGTACAAGATAATATTAATACAAAAGAGAGAGAGGATAAAAAGGTAAGTACTTAGGTAATCTTTGTATACATAAGTATTAATTTTTTTTTTATGTGAGCATGAAGAGACCATCGATTTTAATTTAATCATTAATATATTATTTTTGCTAGGGCACCAAGATTTAAATAGAAATATAAATCAAATGTGAGTTAGTTATTATATTTATAACAATAAATACGAGAGGATTGTTGTTAATTGTGTTCTTATTTAGATACCTTTATTATTCACATATAGTAGATGTTTTGCGATAATTAATAATTTGATAAAGGTGCAATTGATTGATATTTATGGCTTTATTTTAAATAATCTAATATACTGAGTTTGAATTTAGACACAGATTGGTGACGATAAATGTCGATTGAGTTATATTTATTTCCGAGTAAATGGAGTCTTTGGATAGGAGAGGTTATAAAATAATTATTAGCGGAATTGGTAACAGAATACAATGCATTCGACCGAGTTTCGCGAGTAGGTACTCGCAAATTAATAAGATTTGTCAAATCGAGGGCGTCCAGTCTACCATTCGATATTTTGAAAAGACAAACTAAATCACTTTTTATGCGCCTTGATTTCAAATCGGTTATGTTAAGTAATTCCATTAGGTATATATAATTAAGTTCTTCAATCGGTATACCAAGTTTGTAGTTAATAAATCTTAAAAACTTATGCTGAACTCTTTCAATTTTTTGTTGGTGGGTTTTATATAATGGAGCCCAGATAGTAGAATTATATTCTAAGTTGCTTCTCACCAACCCAGTGTACAACAATTTAAAGGAATTAATTGATTGAAATTCTTTAACTGTTCTCAGAATAAACCCCAGACATTTCATGGCCTTATTGGTTATTTCATTTATATGAGGAACAAAAGTTAATTTTTTGTCAAAAATAATACCGAGGTCTTTAATTTGTTCTACCCTTTTAAGAAAAATGTTGTTGATGCTATAATTAAATTTAATGGGATTTTTTATTCGGGCAGAAGTAATTGTTTGACATTTTTCAATATTGAGAAACAGTTCATTTAGGGTGCACCACTCTTGTAGCCTCACAAGATTTGATTGTAATATACAACAGTCATTCGGATTAGTTATTGTTTTATAAATTTTAAGGTCGTCTGCAAATAATAGAATCATAACTCCATCGAATATGGTGGTTATGTCGTTGATAAATAATGAAAACAACACTGGACCCAGATGTGACCCTTGTGGAACACCGGTGTATACTTCAAACTGGTGTGAAAAGTGCGAATTGAGTTTAACTGATATTTTTCTTTTACGTAAATAACTTTCAAACCATCTCAAAATATGCCCCGTTATTCCAAATGATCTTAGTTTATGTATAAGGATTTTGTGTGGGACTTTGTCGAAAGCTTTACTAAAGTCTGTGTATACAGCATCTGTCTGAAGACGATTATGCATCGTACTAAATAAATTTTCCTGATAGATCATTAAATTTGTAAGAGTAGACCGTTTTGACATGAAACCGTGTTGTCGACGTGAAATTACTTTATTGATCTCAGGCGAGAGTTTAGATAGCAGAGCAGATTCAAATACTTTTGGGATTGACGACTGTATACATATAGGTCTGTAATTGGAAATATCAGATTTATCTCCTTTCTTAAAAATTGGAGACAGAAAGCTAGTATCGTATTGATATAGGGTTATATCGATCGACCATGCTAGGTACCCAGAAACGGTAGAATTTTGTGTGTAACGGAATTCACAGGATGACGGATTTCCTGGCGGACTCAAATAAAATAACAAGGTACACAATTTTGTATGCAAAAGCAGTCTATTTATATAAATTTTTATTACTGAAATTGTTTAGACATAAATTCCTTGATTTTCTTTCATTTTACAAGTTATATGGATGAAAAAAATTCACAGTGTTTCTCTAAATGCTATTGAAGACATTCCCAATGGAATTTTTCCTCTATTTTAAATGAGTCGTGTTTTATTAAACATTTTCACAATTCCACAACAGAATGTTGAGGAATGTTCGGGAATAAATTCATAAATTTGGCATATTTTTCAGGTGGTCAATATATTTCTGCTTTACAATAAAAATTGAGTTCAAAAAGACATTAAAAAATAACACATATTTTTTTTAAAGAAATTATGAACTTTAAGTTTTTAAGGGAATTATGTTAGAAATCGGTAAAAAATTGGAATGTGGGGTCTTAATACGTTTGCAAAAAAAAAAAAAAAAACAAATTTAATAACGACGTAACAGACAGACACACGCGTCACGCAATCGTACCTACCCTAACTGTTATAAAAATAATGTAATGGTAAAAAACACCCTATTTTTCTATACATCTATTGAGCGCACTGAAGTAGGCAGTGTATCTTGAATGCAGTCAATTGGTGCACTGATTAAAATCAAGCTGTGATAGTTATAACGGGAGGAATATTACTAAAGGCTTTGTTATAAATTCTCACTGGCTATGTAACCACTTACTACCACCAAACCCTCAAAGAGGAACGTACGCGCGGCCCATTTCGGCCAGTTTCATACAAATCTTAAATTTGGATTTCAGATTAAAATACCTAACCAAACTGAAAAATTATTTTTGTAATCAAAAGGTATATCAAATATCTAGTACGGATGTGAGCTACTTTATTTATTTTTGTTTTAAATTGTAAGATATAGACCATTAAAGATTTTAGAGGCAACTTGGGCAATTATTTGTGCGTAAATGAAAAACATCAAAAAAATAATTTTTTAAAGGTTGGATTTAATTTTTTAAGTTCTCAGTCTTTCATTTAACGTAAAACGAGCATTGTAAGTGTGGTCCGTTTATGTACATAGGGCTATTCATATGCTGAAATATAATGAAATACCACAGAATTGCTCTTACTGAGAGAATTTTGAGATTCTGGTAAAAGTATTGTACATTATGCCTTTGTTCTACAGGAAAGTCCCCAAGCTGTAATTCCATACCTTTTAATGGATTCAGCTTATGATAAATAAATCGAAGTGTGCATATTGGAACATAGAATTTTAATTTATTTTAAATACTAACAATAGATATCAGTCGTTCACAGACTTTATTTATTTGTAAATCCCATTTTAAGAAAAAGGCAATAATAACACCTAAATAAACATAATCTTTAACCAGTTCAATATTTTCTCATGGACATAAAGCAAGAGTACCAACATTATTATTGTATCCCTACAGACCCCAAATCAATCCTATAACTCGGAGGTTTTAACTCCCCTAGTTTATCTAACAACCGTAAAACCATTCACTTTCAAATACCATTTTTTGACGCCGGAGTTTTGGTTTTTCACACCCCTAAAACAAATCGCAGAGCTGTTTAGCATTTTAATACGACAGTTAGTACGGTTCAAAGCAGGGATTGTCAACTTAACTTAAAGAGATATTCCAGTTCTGTTTAAGGAAAAGGAATTGTCCTTAACCACTGGTACTATTTATGCCATATGTTGCCGCCATTTTAAAATATCTCCGATTGCTTTTCGGATAAAAAAGGCAATTATCTCCTTGATTCGGGATTTTTTATTTTATTTTTAGTATTTGTAGCGCCCACGTTTGTTATTTTGGACTTAAAACGAAGCTATTGAAATGCTTTATCTATTATAAACATAGATGTTGCAAATCTGAACTTCGTAGACTATTTTATAACGATGTTAAAATAAATTTTCAAATATTTTTTCACGCAGAATTTCTGATCAGCTGTTGATGGTTAAAATTAAGTCTTTTTCCATAGATATGCACCTTTCATTATCAAGTATACCACAGACAATATACAGAAATCGAAAATATTCTGTGTCGACTCGAATAAGTACCTCTCACGGCAGTTTCAAAGTAACAAACACACAGGATTCGCGCGGTTATAAACTTAAAGATTTTTTATATATTTTTTATAAACCCTAAAACTATGAGTAAAATACCGTTTAATTTATTTGCTTTATAGTACTATAATAAGTTTTTATGTCACGATGTTAAAATTCGAAGGTATGATTTTTTTTAATGTTGGCGAAAAATTTAAAAACTGATCTTCTGAAAATTTCGTGCAAACGGAGAAAAAAGATTTAAAATGCGCTGTCGCTCCAGTACTTACTTAACCTTAAAATTAATGACTTTTCGGTATCATCCGAAAGAACAAAGAGGATTATACTTAATTCTACTTAAAGATAAGGAAGGTCCTTAGTCTTTAAATTGAAGACTTTTTCACTGTCATCCGAGAGAATCGAAGGGTGATTCCGGTTCTAATTAAGGACGAGAAATTGTTCTTAAACTTAAAATTAACGACTTTTCACTATCATCCGAGAGAATAGAGGGGCGATTCCGGTTCTACTTAAGGATAGGGATTTTTCCTTAACCTTAAAAACAACGACATTTTCACTAAAATTAACGAATTTTACGCTGTCATCCGAGAGAACAAGGGGGTAAAATGTTGTGAAATCATGAATGTTGTGAAATTGACCTGCTGACAAACTGCTTTGGCAGTTCAGCGGGCGCTTATGATAAAGAAAAAAAAATTAAATGATGTCACAGTGTGTTTTGTATTTTTGATTTTATATGAGTAAATCAAGTATCTGTTAGATGTTAAATCTATATATATGTATATAAATATCAAAATATGCTTTCTTGGGTATATACATATGAGTTGTCTATGTATTGTTATTTTAAGCATAGGAAATATTTGAAATGTTCAAAATACCTTATTTCCACCATCGCAAAGGTTTCTGGATTATTACAACCACATGACAATACGTCCGAAAAGTTTTTTTAATCATTACAAAAACTCTTACAAAACTGTCAATTTGAGAATGGCATTTTGCAAACTATTAAGGGTATATTACCGCAAACGCAGCAAAAATGCGGTTTTTGATGCAGTTTTTAGAAAATTTCTATACTGTTTATTAGAAAATAATATTATGTTTTGAACAAAAAAAAAAATTCTTCTAAATGCTGGAAAAATAAAACATGTTAAAATCTTTAAAACAAATGCGTAAAAAAATATTTACACAACCTCTAAAAATAGCTTAAGGTTCGATTATATCCTTTAATTCTAAATACAGGAGAATTATAAAAATATGCATTATCACCACATCAATGTTTTCTAAACGTCTGTGGAATAAAATTATTTTAAAAAGCATTAAAACAATGCATAAATAATTTAAAACAGTTTTTCAATATTACAATATTGTCACTCGCATCACGGTATTATAAAAACCACGACACGAGTTTTTTCTCGTCAGTCTGCGAGATGATTTCAGAGTGAGCGAACGTCAAATTTTACAAGAAATTAATACGTAAATGTGTTGGCACATCAGAAAATTCAATTTTCGAAACTCTTTAAATTAATGAATTTATTTGAAGTACTTACTCACCTATGGCACTAACCAAAATCGAATACTTTGAAAATAATCAAAAATTATATTTATTTTAAATAGGTACCTGTGTCAGGTACCAAATTTGATTAATTTTTCTTATAATATACAAAAATTAATGTTTGTAATAAAAAAATGTGAAAAAAATTGCATTAGATGGCACGCGAGCTGTTTGAAAATCTGAATTGTACCGTGAATGAAAATATATTGAACGCGAGAGAGGGGTTAGGGAAGGCGAGGAAAGTGGAGGGGGGACGCTTGAGGGGAAGGGGATATGGGAGGGGAACGGGATGAATGGGAAAAAACACGCAGGAAGAATTTTTTTCTTTATTAGGGGCATGGCAGCGCATGCTGGGAACTCGCTGGTCATAAATAAAAGTATGTGGAAGGAACGCAAGATGCATATAAAATCATTCGCAAAGTGAAGTACCAAAACACTAATCGCAAATCACAACCCTTCCAAGGAGGGAGGAGGGAAGGCTAATTACCTACAAGGGCAAGGGCTGCTATTTAATGGGATTGTTGCAGATGGGGAGAGAGGGGTGATCATTGTTGCTTTATTATTAAACGACAGTGATATTTGGAAGCAGTAATATTTGACCCTTTTCGCCAAAGTTTGTACATTTTTTATGAGATCGTCAGCATATTATAAAATTATATTTTTTGTGCATTACTTATCAAATTTCAAACCTAAAATCTACTTCACAAATACCTTTAACAGTAAGTTAGTATGGGTGTTGAACGAATTTATTTTCGATCTTTGACAAACTGAAGTGATTGAAATATGACTTAGAACAACATTAACTAATTAACTCCTGTTTAGTGTCAAAAAATAAATGCGGATTTAGGTTAGTATTTTTACGTTATTGCTCGGCGTTTGACATTTTGTTGCGTCGATTCATAGAAAATACCTTCAGTGTTGCCAGTGCATATCAATTTCTTATTTACAATAAAAAACACATAAATTTGTTGTAGACCACTTTTATTTTATTAACAGTCTTCGTCAGTAGAGTATTGTAACTAATCTACGACAAAGAATATTGTCAGATATACAAATTTTAGGTGTGTGAGTGGGAGGTAAGCAAGGGGGTAGGGGTAATTGCGGGATTTCCGGGAAGAACAGAGCGGTTTACTGGAAATATATTTAAAATGAGAGTAAATGATAAATTATTTGATAATTCAAAACACTAGAATTATTATTTAGGGATTTTCTAATTTCAAGTGCTTCTAAATTAGCTCATTTTTTGCTATATATTTATTGTAAATTACGGCGAGCCACAAAATTAATGCGTTTTACAAATATGTAATTTCTTATTTATTCACTGTCAATATTGGTTCGGAAATCAACATTGAAAACATGCTCGAAAGATCGATATAAAATCATTGAAAGTTACGCCCATCAATCCTTTATTGTAAAATTATCGATTTCACTGTGCTAGAGAGCTCTTGAAATTGTGTACGGAATGAATAGTAGAAAATAAAATCAAGGTTTTTCTAACTTTCTCGCAATAGAGAGACGATTACTTGTGTAGCGTAGATAAGTAGATACTGCTATAAAATCATGTACCAGAATAACCCTTAGTTAATTGCAAACCTTTTGAAAAATTAAAAATCTCTTCCTTCTTAATATCTACCCCATAAAATGATTAATTTCCCATTCAACAAATCAATCGGCTTATTCAAGTGAGCGACCGCCTACCGCAAACCATAGATATCTCCTTTAAAAGATACATATGTATTATTATAGATAATAGGATACAGATTAGAGTGTCCGCTATTATAAGGGGCAAGTTGTTACAATCCGCTCTTGATTGAGGGGTCGTTCGGTACTTATTCGTTAAAGGGGGATTATAAGGGGCAGAGATTTGGCAATGCGACAAACAGCAGCAAATGGCAGGACAAAGGTAATAAATTATTTGTACGTAGAATATAAAGGAAGCGGTTTAATGTAAGAGATAAAGGGTTTAAGAGCCCAATTGAAAATTGTAATCCATACTAATAATATAAATGCAAAACTGCTCGAATTTGTTTGTTACTCTTTCACGCATAAAACAATAACACAATTTTTAAAATTCTTTAACCAATAGAAAGCTAATTTATATGCTAGTACTATGGGCTGTATATAATGGTAAGCTCTGGCGTTATGAAATTATTAATATTAATATATTATATTTGTTATACGTTTTCTGTCGCTAACAAAGGCGAGTTATTGCTATCGTTAGAAAACGAATCGTTGTCATGGAAACGATGTTGATATATTTGTGGGCTCTATGCTGGTAGGTACTCAGCCCCCTACCTACTGGTTGGCTGCTGCTCCAGAAAATTCAAATATTAGAATATGTTTTGTTTTTTTTGGACAAGCCTATGTTTTGGAAAAAATGTCAGATGAGAGTTCCTACATTAAAAATATAAATCGTAACGATTATAAATACTGTATAATAAATAGCGTTTTTTTTTAAATTATATTTACAAACTTCAAAATATTGAAATAAAAATAAATCTCTGAAATGTTTGTAAGCGCATAAATTCCGAACGACTGCATCAAATTGGATAATTATTTTTTCTTTGAGCTCTAGCATTATGAAATTTAAGTGGCACGTAAGCTATTTGAAAACTGAAAGTACCGGGAATTAATGCGGGAGGGGGAAGGGGGGATAATTGATAAGTGCAAGCGCTACAGTAATTTCCCCTAATACCATGAGAGCGAAGCCGAAGGGAAAAGCTAGTAACAAATAAAACAAAATAAACCAAAATACTGGGTACGTACCTACCTTAGTTTTACCAATACAGACATAGTTTTTAAGAAAAACCTTTGAAACTCTTGTCAAAAGTGTAATGTAGTTAGGTACTTATCTAATTTAGAAGGTAAAAATATTTGTGCTTTGCAATAAAATCCAAATAAATGGAATATTTGTGAACATAACCGAAAACTAAAAACTGATTTTTGAAAGGTGATAAAATACGCTTTTAAATTGTATTATTAAAAATAACCATGTAATTTTTTAAATATAAAATTTTTGAATGCAAACTTTTAATACTTCAAATCTCCAAAGTTTCAGCGCAATCTGATGAATAGTTTAGCAACGCATATCTTAATGACGCCAGAGCTCACTATTATATATAGAAGCCATCGCAGGAATGCGCACATCAAATCCCCAAAGTAACATCGCAATCGGATGAATGGTTTAGCAACGCCTAAGGAACGTACTTTTTTTTTTACATTAACTCCACTCAGGAGGCTCTGAGGAAAATAATTTCCCTCAGGGCCTATGTCATCTTTGAAGATGCTGTGTGGAGGGTGTTTTTGAGGTGAGGAAGGAGTGAACATGGGTCTTGAAGAGACCCATGTTCACTTCACTCACAGGAGGGAGGAAACGCAGAGGCCGGCAAATCGTTCCACAGCCGAGCTGTTGAACTCAAGAACGAGTCGTATAAATGACCCGTTCTCATGTGACTAATGTCAACCGTGTACAAATGTTGAGCGCGCGTTTGACGTGTTTCCCGACTACGCACCGGTGCCGAGGGGATCAATGACGCTAGTTCCTCGGAGCATCTTCCATTGTAATACCGGTAGAACAAGGACAGCATTCCCACCTGGCGTCTGTGCTCTAAAGATTGCAATCCGTTTGTTAGGTTAGGAGAGTTTATCAAACGGACCGCCCGTTTCTGCACAGAGACAAGCAAAAATGCATTGATTTTTATATAATTGATATACATCAATACCCTTTGTAACTAGGATATTGAATTTTTCTATGGTAGTCATCTTTTCAAATAGAAGTTGTTTTTCTGCATCCCGGAGTCTAACAATTATAACATTCCCTGAGCTTAAACTTAGAAATACCCACCCAAAACTTAGCTCCACTAATTGTAATTATTCTAACCCAGCAATCATCATCAATTCCGTATATCATTGATCGTTGATTGTATAAAAGACTCGAGGACCTTTGCTCGAGTAACTTCAATGCATGGAAGATGGGGCGTCCCACTTGAAGTGCCGCGTGCCCGCGCGTGCCGGACACGTGCCGCTTGCGCGCTGGATGGGTGGATTGTCGGGTGCAACCCAAGGCATAATCGGAAAACTATTAAACAAAGATAAAACAGCATACCAACACCAAGCAAATTGGAATATGGAAGTGTTATCTGGAATCCACACTATTTAAAATATTCAAAAATCATTGAATCTGTACAAAAAAAATTCCTAAGGCTGTTAACATTTAAACTTGGATTAAATGCCTCCTAACTTACGAGTAACGACTCCAGATATTTTATTTTACAACCCTGGAAAAAAGAAGACAGTTTGCTGACTTAATATATTTATACAAAATTATTCACGTTAGCTTCAAACCACCCATTGTCTGAGCAATATTCATATTAAATTTCCTAATAGACGTAATTTAAGGAGTCATAAAATATTCCATCTTGAATTATTTAATAACAATATTGCATACTTCAATCCTCTGTCTCGAATGTGTCGTCTATATAATACCATTGAATGTGACCATAGAGATTTACCTTTCCTTTCCTCCTTTTCCCTAAAAAAACACCCTCCACACAGCGTCCTCAAGGATGACATAGGCCCTGAGGAAAATTATTTTCCTCAGGGCCTCCTGTGTGGAGCTCACGTAAAAAAAAAAAAGTCATTTTACTCTCAAAAACGCATAAAAACAACAAAACATATACATATATATTAACGTACCTTATACACATACTTAACGTGAAGGAATGACGGCCATAAATGTAACTCTTAACTATTTTCAACGTAATATTTTTTTGCCCAAACCCACCTACAGTTAAGGGGATCCAATAGTCCAGGGAAAAATCGAAGTCGGAATTCACGCCCATTGTGGGAGGAGTTTAAAAATATTTGAGAAAAAGCTTTTGGAACGGTTGAAAATGGTATTTGAGAAATTTTTTTTACAGGTTGATTTCGTAAAGACCTAAAAAAAACATTAACTCCTTTTTTACACATTGTTTGTTGTAACAACAAGGAAATTTAAAATTAATTTCACGGAACCGAGCGACGTGGAGTCACACGTCTGTTCCCTGCTCCGGCCAGGGCGTTTCTGAATGGAAGTGGGGTGTGGCAAGCCAGTAGTCCTTCGGTGAACGACATAAAGGTCACTTTGAAAATCCACATTCGTCGGCTGCCAGCCGTATTGTGAAATAACAACGCAAAAATGCATATTTTATTTTATTTTGTGAATATCGGGCGTAAATATCATTTTTTTTTGTGATTATCATAAAAGAAACTAAATTTGCTACAATAAGCAATAAAATCATATCCGAAAAGATGTTCATAAGTAGGAGAGTTTGCACTTGAAAGTGTTTTTTTATAGACCTGTTACTTTTTTTTTCTAGGCTTATTAAAAGACTTTATAAAAAAATGACCGATATTTTTAAGGGCCAAGATATGTTCTACACGCATTATTTAATTGAAGCATCTATAATATTTCTAAGCGATCAAATTTTCAAAACAAAAACACATGATTTTGTGTGATTTTGCATTATTTACTATGGCTTCATCTTAAGAAGAAATCGCCATATTGAAAAAGTTGAGAGTGTTGCCAGGTTCTAAAAACTTAAGGTTGCGTTCTTAAATATCGTTTGATACGTTCAGAAATCGAATATCTGTAATACGGTGAGGGAATGATTTTATTTGGCGGGATATATTTAAAATCTAATTTTCTTTTTCATAAATTCGTCGTTTTGCAGTTAAAGTTTTGATACACAATAACACTATCTTTTTAATATATTCGCAATATTTAATTAATAAGAATATTGTTTTTGAGATGAACAGGCTTTTAGTAAATATTTTTGGATTAAGGGACAAGGTGAGGGAATGACTATTACGGTAACAAACTAATATTTTTTTCTTTGGCGGTTACGTTTTCTTTTTAAACAAAAGTAGTAGTAGAGACAGTGTGCATTGAAATAAAAAATACGTACATATTTAAAGCATGTGACTCAGCATCTGTTTGGTTCTGAAACAGTTTAAAAAAAAAACTTAATCCATATTCCCCAAGTCCTTCAATCATGTATTCCTTTCTCTTCCTCCTTTCCTCAAAGTCTCTACCAGGAAAATAGGTTATGAGAGGAAGTCTCTTACCTTTGACGGCTTCTTATGGCGATTCAGGATCGATCCTGGCTTCCCAATATATCGGCACAACACCAGGTTATAAGCAACGACACTTTGCTTTGATAAAAAATGAAATTTTGCTATTATTTGCGATATTTCGAACGAGCGAGCAGTGACCAATGTCACTATCAAATTCCAACTACTCAAGTGGGTAATGTAAACTTGGGTGGCAATATTGTTCAATTTTTCACATGTAGGTAGGAACATCTTCTTCTTTTCCTGGTAGAGACTTTGAGGAAAGGAGGAAGAGAAAGGAATACATGATTAAAGGACTTGGATTAAGTTTTTTTTTTAAACTGTTTCAGAACCAAACAGCATCAATGACTCGGGACTCAAATTTCAAAATTTGATTAGAAATAACCAGCTGCTTTATTGTCATACCCTTTTTTTCTTTCTTTCTTTTTTCTCTTTCTCTGCAGGATATTATATTTGACACTTCTATGTTTTATATTTCATTTTGATTATCATTATTTCTGTTATCACTACAAGCATTTCCGTCTAGTAACAACTCAACATTGATTACTCATGCTGTGAACATTTCTAATTGGAGTGTTAATATCTATGTAATATTTCAACGGTAATTAATAATTGTTAACACTCCGTAAATGTTTCAAACAATAAATAAATATGTTTATAGTAGATATACCTACCTAGAATATATCTCACTGACAAATACTTTTAATAAATAATACACACATAATTGTACATGAAGGTAATTGCAGATTTAGATGCAACTTAAATAACCTAAAAAAGTCTATTGCGGACTAGTCCAATCATTAATTCAGTATGGAATCATTGGATGGTGATATGCATAAGAAAAAATTGTTAGTCCTGGAAAAAAATGGGGAGTACAAAACCTCGAATTATTTAAGTATTATGCAATTGTCTCTTTTACTTGGTATTCGGGGGTGTAAGAGCGACAGTTTGATATAATACCTTATACCTATTTCTCAAATTTTTTGGCCGCCGCGACTCTTAAGTACCAAAATTTATACTAAATACCTAGAATTTTTTAAATTTATACTAAATACCTAAAATCATGCAAAACATCGATTTGCATGATTTTATTCAGGTATTATGCAGATGTCCCTCTTACTTGGTATTCGGGGGTGTAAGAGCGACAGTTTGGTATAATTCTTATTCCTATTACTCAAATATATCGGCCGCCGCGACTCTTAGGTACCAAAATTTATACTAATTACCTAGAATTTTTTAAATTTATACTAAATACCTAAAATCATGCAAAACCTTTAGTTGCATGTTTTTATTTAGGTATTATGCAGTTGTCCCTTTTACTTGGTATTTGGGGGTGTAAGAGCGACAGTTCGGTATAATTCCTATTACTCAAATATCTCGGCCGCCGCGACTCTTAGGTACCAAAATTTATACTAAATACCTAGAATTTTTTTTTATAACTCTTATCCGTGAGTATGAAACAGGCAGGTAACTATTAGGTAATACTATTACGTAATTAGGTTATTTATTTATTTATTTATTAAACGCCCTAACGGGCTTTTACATTATTTGTTTATAAGTCATAGTACTTTACAATGCCTTACTTTTACTACAATACTTTTGAATACTTTAAAACAATAATAATATAATGAAAAAAAAAATGTAACAACAATCACATATAAAATAAAATACATTATTTAAATTATCAACAACTATTTGTGTCTAGATTTATAAAATAATTGAAATAAACAGTATTTATACTGGTTATTCTTAAGGTGAAATATATCTCCTAGATCAGAATATTTATTTCAGAGATTGTGAAGTCTCGGAATCGGGAAATGTTGGTAAGAGAGTGTCCTGGTGTTGTTAAAATAAAAGTGTAGTAAATGTCGGCAAGATCTTTTGGGAATGTGGATGTTAATTAATTGAAATAAATCAGGACAGTCAATTTTGTAATGCAGTATTTTATGTAATAATATTAAATCTGTGTTAATTCTTTTTTCTGAAAGTTTTAATAAGGACATTTTATCCAATAGGGAATTATAATCAATATTTTGTTCAGGAATAAGCAATTTATAGATTATAAACCTCAGGAACTTATGCTGAATCTTTTCAATGCTGTCGGAATGAATATTGTAAAATGGAGACCATAACGTAGAGTTATACTCTAGTTGGCATCTGACAAGGGTATTATGCAATATGATAAATGTGACTAAATTATTGAAGTCTTTTGCAGCTCTCAAAACAAATGCAAGAGTTTTAAGGGCCTTATTGAAAATATTATTAATATGGAAACAAGGGATAGTTTACTATCAAACATTATACCTAGGTTAATAATTTCACTAACGCCATTTAAATTTTTATCATTTAATGCATATTGAAATATTATTCGATTATTTATTCTGTAAAAATGAATGAACTGATATTTAATTTTTTATGAGAAAAACTCTCTTTTTATAACTTTTGAAGGTTATTCCCATCAACGTAATATATCATTGAAGAAGAAGATAACACTTATAATCTAAATGAAAAAATATTATTAATATATTATAATAAATTAAATATAATATATTCGGATACATTTATCCGAGACGCTATTCAGGTTACAAACCAATTCTTAGAATGATTGTTTCCAATAAAAAGAGTAGTTGCCTATATTATGGAAAAAAGAACTAGTTGGAGATAATATTAATGATTCTAAGGACGGGTTGTTTCAAAAAATTTGATGAGTTCATCAAATATTTGAAGTTGATTTTCAGGTTCTGTGTAAGTTCTTTTCGAGTTCTGTTTTTTTATCGTCATAGGCCAGCTGCTTCACAAAACTGAAATCATCACAGAACTTGAATAGAACTTACACAGAACGTGAAAATTAACGTCAAATATTTGACGAATTCGTCAAATTTTTTGAAACAACTCATCCTAAATATTTGAAATATGAGATTGACAAATATGACGGTTTGACAGAAGGTGGCAATAGCGAAATTGGAAAACGCGCATCCCGGTTAGACGAGAGGTCTGGGTTCGAGTCCCAGTTGCGACCATTGTCTTTTTCTATTTTTCTGTGTCTTGTTTTCTTTCATATTTTCATTTAGATTAGAACTGATATTTATTTATGTTTAATGCTAGTTTATTGATAGAGCACCATTCAAAAAGATTTCTTAGATTATTTTGTAATATAATGCAATCGTTAATGTTATTAATCACTTTATAAAGTTTCATATCATCAGTGAAAAGTATCACATTTACGTTAGTAAATATGTCAACAATATCATTTATAAATATATTAAACAAAATAGGCCCTAAATGAGAGCCTTGTTGCACTCCACTTGAGTGTTACATTTACGCCCTAGTGGGCTTTTACAAAGATAACCATTAAGGGGATCCAATAGTCCGGGGAAAAATCGAAATCGGATTTCATGCCCTTTGTGGGAGGAGTTTAAAAATATTTGAGAAAAAGCTTTTGAACGGTTGAAAATGGTATTTGAGAATTTTTTTTTGCAGGTTGTTTTCGTAAAGGCCTAAAAAAAACATTAACTCCTTTTTTACACACTGTTTATTGTAATAACAAGGAAATTTAAAATTGATTTCACGGAACTGAGCGACGTGGAGTCACACGTCTGTTCCCTGCTCCGACCAGGGCGGTTCTGAAAGGAAGTGGGGTGTGGCAATCCAGTAGTCCTTCGGTGCACGACATAAGGGTCACTTTGAAAATCCACATTCGCCGGCTGCCAGCCGTATTGTGAAAAAACAACGCAAAAATGCATATTTTATTTTATTTTGTGAATATCGGGCGCAAATATCAAACTAAATTTGCTACAATAAACAATAAAACCATATCCGAAAAGATGTTCATAAGTAGGAGAGTTTGCACTTGAAAGTGTTTTTTTATAGACCTGTTACTTTATTTTTTTCTAGGCTTATTAAAAGACTTATAAAAAAATGACCGATATTTTTGAGGGCCAAGATATGTTCTACACGCAGTATTTAATTGAAGCATCTATAATATTTCTAAGCGATCAAATTTTCAAAACAAAAACACATGATTTTGTGTGATTTTGCATTATTTACTATGGCTTCATCTTAAATAATACAGTTGTGTAAGGCAAGTAGGTAGTAAACACAGATTGAATTAAGACAAATTAAAATAAAATGTGTATTCACTACGGAGTCGTGAAATCATACAATTCAATAAAGTAAATAAAGACTTCGTTTTATTACTAATACGGAATCTTTAAATATACCCAAATTTATTGCCAAAATGATGTAGTCTATTTATAGGTGTTTGAGCCAAATAGTTTGTTTTCAAATTGTCACGGAAAAAGGTAGCATTTTGCCCCGTATTTCAGATTGAATTAAGACAAATTAAAATAAAATGTGTATTCACTACGGAGTCGTGAAATCATACAATTCAATAAAGTAAATAAAGACTTCGTTTTATTACTAATACGGAATCTTTAAATATACCCAAATTTATTGCCAAAATGATGTAGTCTATTTATAGGTGTTTGAGCCAAATAGTTTGTTTTCAAATTGTCACGGATGGGTACGTAAACTTTTATTTTGGCTCGAATTTCAGGATTGTCAATGCAATTATTAATAATTTTATTTAATAGTATAAAGTCAGAAATGATCCGCCTATCCGCCTATTTGACAGTGTAATTAAGTTGAGTTGTTTCATCAAAAAAACATAGTAAATATTTTGAATTGGAACATTCAGTTAAAAGTTGGGAGGGAATAACCAGACAAACCGGAAATATGTCATTTTTAAGTCAAATTTTAGAAGTATTGACTCTTTTCCACAACAAAATATTAATTGATTTCGAAAAAATGTTCTTTTATTTAGTAACGCTTTTTTTAAATTTTGAGAAAATATGTTTATTTTTAGTACAATAAGGTTTTACCGTAGGTCGTTGGCAGATTTGTTAAATTTTCAAACAAAATTTTGTATTAGGTATTCAACATATATTTCAAATCATATAATAACGCAGTAAAATAAATCAATAAATTATTTGGACTTTGGGAAAGCTGTATTTATATTTATTATTATTTATATTATTTATTTTCAGAATTTTAATTTAAGTTCAAATAAAATCGGCCGCTGGTTAATTAATAGCTTTTAATAAATCTTAGAAATATGTACTGTTTCTACATTGTCTGAGTGTGTTTTATACAATGGGGACCAAATAGGCGAATCATACTCTACCTGGCTTCTTACTAAAGAAATGTACAATGTTTTCAAACAATCTAGTCACTTGAAATCTCTTGCTGTTTTGCATATGAAACCAAACCATCAATAAATATTCTAATTTTAAAACGTTTTAAAATAAACCTACCTTGGTTAACGTCTCTCCCTTGTAACACATCTCCCAGCAAATCTCTTATCAGAAAAGACTTATGACCGTCTTGATGCATTTTATGATTGTTTTTTACACAAATTAACTGGATTTCTCACAACACAACAAACATTTCATTGCAAACTTTTATAAACACAGACATATTGCATGTGATTAGGTATATTTAACGGTTTTCATTAGGTATTTAATTTAATAGTGTGTATTGAATATGTTTGGAAATCGTCATTTTGTAGGTGCACTATTTATTGATAATTGTAGTTTTTTCTTCTAATGAAACAGGAATACAAGTTTCGTAAATATCAATTAAAGTTGATTATAAGCAATTTTTAATACTTGTAAAATCTACGCTCATTGCCCTAATGATCGAATAATTTAAAATAACAGGGTTGGTTGCGTGGTTTTTATCATATAAAACTGAAATTTCGATTTGAGGTCAAATTAGCCAGGCAAATTGAATATTTATTTTTTTATTCAAAAGGTTTGTAATATCCTTGTACGTATTTTAAATTACAAAATATAGGCCATTAAGGAATTACATTTTTCATGTTTTTGGAGGCAATTTAGGCATTTATTTGCGAAGTTTTTTTTTAACGTTAACTCCACATAGGAGACCCCTAGGAAAATAATTTCCCTCGGGGCCTATGTCATCTGAGATGCTGTGTGGAGGGTCTTTTTGGGGAGAGGAAAGAATGAACATTGGTCTTGAAGAGACCCATGTTGTAGGAAGGAGGAAACACATAGGCCGGCAAATCGAGCTGTTGAACAAAAGAACGAGTCGAAGAAGCGACCCGTTCTCATGTGACAAATGTCAACCGTGCACATATGTTGGGCGCGTGTTTTGCGTGTTTCCCGATTATGCAGGCGCCGAAGGGATCAATGACGCTAGTTCCTCGGAGCATCTTCCATTGAAATACCGGTAGAACAAGGACATCAATCTCACCCGACGCCTGTGCTCTAAATATTTTAATCCGTCTCTTAAGATGGGAGAATCTATCAAACGGACCACCCGTATCTGCATAGAGTCGAGGGTATTTTTCAGGTATTTTGGAGCTTCAGACCAGAGATGGCTGCCAAATTCAACCATGAGGCGCACTTGTGATTTGTACAGGGTTAGCAGTTGTGTACTATTAAAGTATCAGAGGGCCCTGTTCAGTACGCTCTGCTTTTGAGAGGCTAACTTTACTTCGATAGAGCCCCCATATCTGAGCTGGTCTCTTAGAGTTACACCAAGCATATCAATGGAGGGTCTGTTCAGAAGATTTCTTGGGAGTTTGATAAATATAAAAAATAATAATTTTACCTTACCACTATTTAAATATAATGAAATACGAAATAAATTTTTTAAACTTATTTTAAAACGTTTTTATATGGTCTTTAATTTAATTTATAATTGACCAATTTATGTTGATACATAATTAATAATTAATTGGTTCGATCAGGTATTTTGACCTCAAATCCAAATTTAAGTTTTGTGTGAAAAATGTATATATGTTTTTGTGTGGAACGTTTGCGCGACCCTCTTCGGCCAGTTCCATACAAATTTTAAATTTGGATTTGAGATCAAAATACTCAACCAAATTGAAAAATTATTTTTGTAACCTAAAGGTTTATCAAATATCTAGTACGGATGTGAGCTACTTTATTTATTTTTGTTTTAAATTATAAGATACAGGCCATTAAAGATTTGTGTTTCATGATTTTAGAAGCAATTTAGGCAATTATTTGTGAGTAAATGAAAAACATTAAAAAAATATTTTTAATGTGTTTATTTTTAAAATATGATAAAAAATAAAATAAAGCATTGTAAAAAATGAAATTTTTGGGTAGCAATTTTAATACATAAACGACAAATTTTGGTTCCGCCGTAATCAGGTTAAATAAAGTTATTTTAAATTTACACCAATCAAAATGATTTTTTATTAAATTTTATTTTATATTTCATCTTATTTTTATGATAAATATATTACAATTATTATTTTATTATTTTTCATTTACTCACAAATAATTACCGAAATTACCTCTTAAATCTTGAAACATTAAAATCTTTAATGGCCTATATCTTATAATTTAAAGCAAAAATAAATAAAGTAGCTCACATCCGTACTTGATGTACCTTTGTGTATAAAAAAATAATTTTTCAGTTTGGTAAGGTATTTTGATCTCAAATCTAAATTTAAGATTTGTATGAAACGGGCCGAAATGGGCGGCGCATACGTTCATCTTAATACCATCGTTTATTAAAGAAATATCAATGTGTTTCAAAACCAAATGTGTTTCAAAACCAAATGGTTTCACGACCTAAAGAATTATGATTTATTTTTGGAATACTATGCCGTGTTCGCTATTTTCTTCTTAAACCGCCGCATCCCGAATTTCTACCTATTTATTACACATTTTCTTTAAACACTTAGTAAATAAGTTATTTTTGAAGATAATATCTATACATTCCCCACGAATTACGAAATTCCCTCGATAGAAAAAATCGCAAAGTTTGCTCCTAAAATTATTATAAACACGTTCATTTCACTTATTTTAGAAGTTATATGTATGAAAAAATTCACAGTGTTTTTTTATATGCTATTTTACATGTCCCCATAAGATTTTTGCTCTACTTTAAACGAATCGTGTTTTATTAAACATTTTCACAATTTTCGCTTAAATTTTATCGGTTTTAATATTAGCGCGTCCTCTCTAACGTTCATATTTATACACATCTAAGCCTTCTTTAGGCTAAAAACGGAGGTAGCGCTACACGGCATAATATCCCAAAAATAAATCACGATTTCACTAATAATATAATATAACAGGATACAAAGTATGAAGAAACAATTGTTTTTGAAAAAGGTTAATAATTTGGTTATTATTTGCACAACCGCTGCGCTTTTAGATACAGATTATGAAAATTACACTGTTTTAACAATTACTACAAGAAACAACCATTTTCAAACACAAAATAGCTTATTGGTTCTGTTTGGGTTAACTAAGTAATTCATGCGTATTTATATTGAAACAAAACTCACGCAAATGTCAATCGATAAAAAAATTAAACGATGGCGAAGAAATCGTTTTATACGGGAAATTGAATATTAATTCTTACTTTTATTAAAATTAAATTGGAACGTAGTGTAATTTTCAAAATTGCAGCAGTCAGTGGAATATTTACGGAAAATTTTTATTATAGAATGATGTTAATAAAAATTGTTATTTTTTTTTATTTAAATGAGATGACAGAGATTTTGTAATTATTAAAGAAATAATATATTTAATATTTATGGTTACAAAACAGAGCGATTTTATTGTTTTAATCATTTATTTCAATCGAATAATTTTTCCGTCGGTCTTTTAAATTTAATGACAGTTTTTATATACTGGTAACATTACTTATGACGTTTCACTTCGCGCGCTAAATTGACAACTAACCCGCAAATAATCGCCCTCTGTTGACTAAACCGAGAATAAACTCCGGTTGACCCGACGGGGAGGGAAATTTGCGTTGAAGGTGGTCAAATTAAGGGCAGTTCCGCAAAAGTATCAGAGTATTTACTTTAAGGGATGAGATTTTTCGCTTTTTATGTACAAGCGATTTAACACCCCCATTCTGTTATTTTTTGACAGTAAAAATTAAAAGTTACATTGAAATCTTGATTAACATAATTAAAACTCATTTTGGCGGATGAGTTTGTGTATGTGGGTAGTATGTTTACGAGAGATGGGAAGGCTGATTGAAATATTGAAAGAAGGGCAAATGCAGGTAGCTCCATTAATGGAGGACTGAATACCGTTGGCGCTGTTAAAACTATCAAAAAAAGCAAAGCTAGCAGTCCACAATGGAGTGCTTGTACCTACCCTGATGGCAGCGAGGCATGGAAGGGAGGGCATGGATGGCAGGGAGGCATGCCGTTGCGGTAATATGGAGTGGGGTTTGTCTAGGTTGTTGGTGGCGGATGACATGGACGCACTGAACTCCTGATTCCTACCCACCCCTCATACCCTTTTTCTTCTGTCCTTACTTTCCTTAAAAAGACTCTCCACCAAAGATGACATAGGACCTGAGGAAAATTATTTTCCTCAGGGCCACCTTTGTGGAGTTACTGTAAAAAACAAACTGTCAGAAGAAGCGAAGCTAGCAATCCACAATGGAGTGCTGGTACCTACCCTGATGTATGGCAGAGGCATGGAACTGGCAGAGGAAGGATGAAAATAAACTGAATGCTGTTGAGATGAGATCGCTGAGGCATATATGTGGTAAAACCATGTATGTTCATGTGAAAAATGTAGAGATCCGCAAATAATGCAAGGCTGATGTAAGCATAATGAGTAAGATTAAGAAAGGGACCTTCAGATGGTTTGAACATGTAGAGAGAATGAACGAAGAAAGTAGTAATGTATGACGCAAATATGAATTCTATCAAGTAAAATTTTTATAGAGCCCTTGAGGTTGAAATTGGGTACCCGGAAATCTTTTATTGGATAACCAACACCTCTGCCACGGGTCATCCCATGCTACGTTTATTGACCTAGCAAGGATACCCAGTTTCATGGGGTGAGGTTTGTCCGGGTCTTGGCGGCGGATGCGTCTGCCCACCAACTGCGTGACAGGCCAGACCGACAGAGATTTTTTTAGGGCAGGAGTCGGAATTTGCGGTTCCCACCACAACAAATTTAAAAAAATTGATATCAACCAACTGAATTGGGCCGTTAAAGTACCTACCACAAATGATAATCTATGCGCGCATGTCACGGGGTGAAGCGGTGAAGGCTTGTATCTCCGGAGAGAGGAGCGGGGCAGAAGTGAGACAGAGAGGGATGCTGCAGGGGTGGGGAGGGGGTGGTAAACGAGCATAAAGCATAATATAATGGCTTCTTCATAGAAATGTAACAGGACCCGGTTTGTAAACAACCAACGCCATTTTAGCGGGAAATGGAAGCTCTGGGACGCCATATCTAATTATTTTACATTAAACTAAAACCGTTTTTATACCTAATAACCTTAGTTAAAGATTGGTGCGTATCTAATCTCATGCTTACAAATAAATTATAAACATAATACTAACTAACTATCACGCCGTTTCCCCGCAGAGTAGACAGAGAGGACGGACCGCCAAACCACTCCCTCTTGGCACACACTCTTTGCTTCACTCAGCCTTTATTCAGACAGTAAATTACATAACATTATTTATAATAAATTTTTCACTTATCATGCGTCGACTCCCTGTCTGTATGTCACTAGTTGACAAAGGCCTCCTCCAACTGTCGCCATTTCTCTCTATCATTAGCTACTCTTGTCCATGTCTAATTGATCACCATCTTCGTTGGAATCAGCACTTAGCCAGTCTAACTCCCCGAATTCGCAAGCTCTCTTATGTTTTTCGAACTCTAAGAAATATACTTACTCCTATAACACTAAAAACAATTTACTATGCTCTCTGCCAATCCCAGTTAGCATATGGCATCATAATTTGGGGCGGCTGTGCTCTTAATTTTATTGATCCTCTGCAAAAAGCCCAAAAAACGATTTTACGTGCTATCAACAAGCGACCAACAAGATATTCCTCCAATAGACTCTTCACAGAATATAATGTCTTAAACATACGGCAACTTCATCTAAAATTTACACTAACACGTTTCATGTTCAAATACAAGAAAAAAACTCTCTTACATCACAGTTACACCACCAGAACAATAACCAAACGACACTACAATGTTCCTACACTACGCTCCACATCAGCTCAAAGACATTTCATGTACCTAGCTCCTAAAATGTTTAACCTTCTCTCCGAGAACCTAAAATCCGATACCCAACCCCATATCTTTAAAAAAAAAATATCAAAATTTATTTATTTTATTTTATTTATTTCTATACATTACAGTATTTACCTTTATAATTTTATTATGTTGGGTGTAAGGTAGGTTTGTGAAGGTGAAACTGTGGATAGGTATTGTTGTATGTTTCGTGAACACCTCACTAGGAGAACCTGTGCTGAGGTGTTTACGTGTTTATTTATGTTTATGTGTGACATGTAAAATGGATCCTTACATTCAGTAACAATGATGTGTAAAACTTGCTATTTTAATTGAATTGTAATATAATTAATACAACTTGTAACTTAAATTAATTGAATGTGTTATTTAAATTACTAACTTAATTTGTTACTAAATTTGTTTCTTAAACTACTTAAATGAATTGCATAAGTTAATGACTGTACACTGTACCTACCCAATCTGTAAACTTCATCCGCCATAACACAGGGACATCCCTAGCATGGCGGATGAATTAACACAATTTTTTTTGTTCATTGTATAAACTTCTTTTAATAAATAAATAAATGTACCACCTGCTATGGCTTTGATGTCGTCAACCCACCGTTAAATTACCGGTCTACCTCGTTTTCTCTTCTTGTCACTTGTGAACCAATTCATGACTAATTTTGACTATTTTTTACTTCCTCTGATTGTGTGGCCTGACCACTTCCACTTTAGCTTTTTTATTGTTTTTATGGCATCTTTTGTTCTTGTTTGTTTCTTAATGGTTGCAATTTTTATTCTATCGGACAGTCTTTTCCCTATCATACTTCTTTCCATGGAGTTTTGACGTGTTTAGAGCTTCTTATTGTGAGTTTTTGTGAGTGCCCAAGTTTGTGCAGGTGTCAAAAAGTTTCCGTTTGATAGCTATTCTGTTTATCAATGTTTCAAAGACCCAATCATGTGTGATTACGTCTAAAAGGGATCGAAATGAAAATCTAGTCTCCTTCAACGGAAGCAATCTTCCGAACAGACCTTCCATTGATATGCTTGGTGTAACTATAAGTGACCAGCTCAGGTATGGGGGCTCCATCGAAGCCAGAGTAAAGTTAGCTTCTCAAAAACTGGGCGTACTGTACAGGGCCCGCAGATTCTTTAATAGTACACAACTGCTTACCCTGTACAAATCGCAAGTGCGCCCCACGGTTGAATTTGGCAGCCACCTCTGGTCTGGAGCTCCAAAATACTTGAAAAATACCCTCGACTCTGTGCAGAAACGGGCGGTCCGTTTGATAGATTCTCCCACCTTAACGAACGGGTTGCAATCTTTAGAGCACAGGCGTCGGGTGGGAATGCTATCCATGTTCTACCGGTATTTCAATGGAAGATGCTCTGAGGAACTAGCGTCATTGATCCCTTCGGCACCGGTGCATAGTCGGGAGACACGCCAAACGCGCGCCCAACATATGTACACGGTTGACATTTGTCATATGGGAACGGGTCGTTTTTTCGACTCATTCTTGAGTTTAACAGCTCGGCTATGGAAAAATTTGCCGGCATCTGTGTTTCCTCCCTCCTACAACATGGGTCTCTTCAAGACCAATGTTCATTCCTTCCTCTCCTCAAAAAGACCCTCCACACAGCATCCCAGATGACATAGGCCCTGAGGGCCCTGATTATTTTCCTCAGGGCCTCCTGTGTGGAGTTAATGTAAAGAAAAAAATTCTGATTTCACTGTTTTTCATTATTTCTTTCAAACCCCAATATTATTTCCAAGCATTTCCAATACGTCTGTCTATTTCTTGTGTGGTTAAATCTAAAGGAGTCTCATATATACTCTTCTATTATTCTGACTTTTGACATGGTCCGACTCAAGTATCTGATTCACTTGATTATGCCATGTCTTCCTCGGGCGTCCCCGACTTATTCTACCATTCACATTTGCGTCATATATTCTTCTTACACCATTTTCTTCGTTCATTCGCTCTACATGCCCAAACCATCTGAGGGTCCCTCTCTTTATCTTACTCATTATGCTTACATCAGCCTTACATTCTTTGCGGATATCCACATTTCTCACACGATCATACATGGTTTTACCACACATACGCATCAGGGATCTCATTTCGACAGCATTCAGTCTGCTTTCATCCTCCTTCTGCCAGTTCCATGCCTCATTGCTATACATCAGGTTAGGTAACAGCGCTCCATTGTGGACTGCTAGCTTCGCTTCTTTTGACAGTTTTTTGTTGGCACCAACGGCGTTCAGTCCTCCATTAATGGAGTTACCGGCATTTACCCTACTTTCAATACCGCTATGAAATTTCAACCCTTCAGATTTCGGGCATATTAGAAGGTCAGAAAATTTCTGGTTTGCAAATAATATGCTTTCAAATGTAGTATAGAATGCAGAAATAAAAATATAATTACGGAATGAAACAATTTCTTTGTTTAAAACCACTTTATTTAAATTTATATTCTTCGACCGGTTTCGCTCGAACGCGACCTTCTTCAGGACAATAAACATATAAACTGAGTTAAATAAACATATAAGCTGTTAAGTTTTTATGTTTAGTGGTCGCCCATCGGTCGAAATTCGACCATAATTGTTATGTTTTTTTTATTGATTTAATGTATTTTTTATGCATAATTTTATAGCATTCTGCCCTCATTCTTTATATAAATTATAAGTGTGAAAAATTTCATAATCTTCCGTCCGCGCAATTTTCGTAAAAAGGGGTACAAATTTTGGATTCACGTATTAATATATAGAAGAAGATTGTCCTGAAGAAGGTCGAGTTCGACCGAAACTGGTTGGCAAATTTAAATTTAAATAAAGTGGTTTTAAACAAAGAAATTGTTTCATTCTGCAAAATGTCAAGCCACAAAGTGTTTGCTTTCTTCGATAAAAATATTAATTCTGAAATATTAAAATTTTTAAAGCAAACCTAAAAAGTTTTAAAAAGAAATCGCCTTAGGTTTTTAACTTAAATTATTAATAATGAAAAAAAAGAATATATATTTCATTACGCAAATGTATTACTAGTGTTATTATTTATTTATTTAGTTCAACGCCATAAAATGGCTTTTACATTCAAGTGTTACATGATACAGTGATACACTGGGGGTAACAGTATTTTAATAATTGCTTTTATCGTTTCATAAAAAAATTATCAATAGAAAATTCTGGATATTTTTCTCATCCATATATACATATTTTTTTTGTGAACACCCCACAAGAGTCTCAGCTACTCCTGTCTGGAGCCAGTGAGACTATGGCATCTCCAATCGGGATATGTTGTGAGGCTGAAGGTAGTGGGGAGGGAAGGAGATGGGGGGAGGAAGGTGGGGAAGTGCCTAGCTATTCAGATCTGGTCACTAAACACGGCTAAAGGGCGAAACTGAGAATATCTTCCACTCTGGAACATGCCCCAAATATGTTATATTTTATTTTAAATTAATTAATTGTGAAATAACACAAATTAATGAAATAAAATTAATTTGTACGCCGGGATTTGATATGTAATGCGGGAGGGGGGAGTGTGAGGGGGAGGGGGTGGCAGGAGGGGAGGGGGGGAGAAATTAATAAGTGCAAGCGCTACAGTAATTTCCCCCTAATCCCATGCGAGCGAAGCCGCGGATAAAAGCTAGTAATGTATAAAAATGAAATTTGTATAAATAATGAAAATTTGTATAAAAAATTGCAATAGGTGGCATGCGATTCAATTTGTAAGGTGGGAATGGGTACCACCGCCCCGGGAACCTTTAGTGGATAACCAACACCTCTGCCATAGGTCACCCCAAGTGGTTCGCTACGTTTGGTGATTTAGCAGAGGTGCACGGGTTCATGGGGTGAGGTTTGTCTAGGTCTTGGAGGCGGATGAGCAGGACACACTGAACCCCAGATTCCTAGCCACCCTTAAACCCTTTTCCTTCCCAGAACTCTCCTTTCCCCCTTTTCCTTAAAAAAAACCCTCCACCCAGCATCCCTAAGGATGACATAGACCCTGAGGGAAATTATTTTCCTCAGGGCCTCCTGTGTGGAGCTCATGTAAAAAAAAATGCGAGCTGTTTGAAAACTGAATGTACCGGGAATGAATGTATGGAACTCGGGAGGGGGAAGCGGGATATGGGAGAGGGATGACGGAGGTTTCCACTCTGATATTATTATTAGAGAGAGATAGTTTGTTAAAAATTATTAAATATTAATTTAAAATGATTCCCGCCACTTCCTGTCTCCCCTTGTTTTTGTCAAGTTCCAAACCACATTTAGACCGTATCATGCCAACCGTTATGGAGGACGCCATTACGGAATGTTTTTCGCGAATTTTCCGACTCAATTCAACTTTTCAACAACGACCCATGCTAAAATACGCCATCCAAACATCGCCGTAGAGAAAATACATTCCAAAAACTACCCCAAAACATTTTAACACAGGGCGCAAATTCTCTAATATCGTACGAAGATACGCCATTTTGAAAATTGAAAACATTCAACACAGCGAAATGGAAACATTACACGCGAAAACACACCTTAAATGCACATGATCTAAGTTATATAAATGTTTGAATATACGTAGTTTAAGCTGTTTTGCTTCTAAAGGGTGCACGATAAACTAGCGAGATAAATCGACAATCAAATGTAGGCGTTGTTTACGGTTGTTCTAGGGGTTGAAATGGGGTGCACAGTTGGGCGGTTGGGCTTTTTCATTTGATGTGTTGGGGGTCCAATAGAAGGAGGGAGAGAAACCAATCAAAAACCGTTTTGAACAATAAACACTCGGATTCATCTGAATTGCGTACAGTCGGCAAACTTGGTATCAAATGATAATATCTAAATCCTTCAATATTAAATTCACCCCAAGGGCGCTGTACAATTTATTATGATATCTTAGGCTGTATCTAATTTTATTCTTTACTAATAGATACAGAAAATATACTAACCTTGCAGGTCACTTCCGATAAACACAGTTTAATTTTTAGAAAGTTTATGCTTGGAGAAGAAATGGCTTTGCACTGGGAGGACATTGTATTTAAAATTTTGGCCTAAAATTGTTTATTAAAAAAAAAGATATTTATCGGTGGGAACCGACATTCAATTAATAACTAAAAAATATACTTAAGAAGCTTCTGTTAAAATTTGAGACTGATCGGTTTAGCCGTTTCCGAGACACCTTGGTCACCGACTTTAAAAACACAGTTTTGAAAAAAACGCTAAAAGTTTAGTCTCACTGGCTCCAGACGGGAGCAGTTGGGACTCTTGTGCGGTATTCATATAAAAAATAAAAATAAAAAAAACACAAGGACCGACAAATCATTCCATGGCCGAGCGGTGAATCGTAGAAATGACCCGTTCTTATGTGAGAAATGTTAACCGCGTATATATGTTGGGCATGCGTTTGGCGTTTTACACGACTATGCACCGATGCCGGAGAGATCAATGACGCTATTTCCTTGGAGCGTCTTTAATTTTGATTTAAAATCATTTCACAGATACCTAATCCACTATTAAATTTTATTTTAACCACTACTGTTTAATATCCACGTACTATTATAATCTTAGATTAACAATATACAAGAGACCTCAATGTGCGAAATGTTATTAGCAGGTTTCGACCTCAGATGACCAAAGGGCGTGTGACCTACAAACTGATACAGGGTTGTCACAAATTAACACTATTAGGTATTTAGTCGTGAGTCGTAAATAATTTAATTCAATTTGGTTTTTTTATATATAGATTGTAAATAAAAATATTAACAAGTAAAATTTTCTATTTTATTTTTTATTTATTTATTAATCTTAATGGTACAATTAGATATATGCATTAAAAAAAAGAATTAAAATATACAACAAAAATTGTGTTACACCTTTTTTTAGATCAATGTGATCCTGATTAAATTTATACATTGTCAGAAATTTTAACATTGGGAACTCAGAAATTAGGTATGTCTTTATTACTTTCAATACAAATTTTAAAATCCAAGAATCTATTTTTTTGTTAGATTGGACAATTTTAACCCCGTCCAAAAATTTTTAATTTGGAAAAATATATGCTAACATTTCGAAGGTACGCAGAAAACTCTAAATGATTTCCAAGGTAAAAATGTATTTTCCGTCTCCGTGAAGCAATCAATGCTTCGGGAATTAAATATATCAAACAACTTGTCAATAGATCTTATGAAAAGTATTGTTGATTCACTATTGAAAAACTGTAGAACTTTAGTTCTTAAGAACAAAATTCTACCCCATTGGCACTGTAATCGCTAAACCTCCGGGCTGCCTATCGAACCTTCATTTTTTGTCGCACATAATTTTTTTTTTTTTTTAAAAAGAAAGACAAACATTCCCGGGTTACGAATAACCCAACAATGTTTGAAAATCTCCTACTACCACCACAGAAAGCCGAAAATGTTGCTTGTGTTGTGATGGAGGACTTAGCCAGTCGAGGAATCGAACACGGGATGCCCGGTTGGGACCCAAACGCGATGCCCACTCAACCACTGACCAGTCAAAATAATATTTACGTATCTTGTTACCTAAATGAAGCCCTTGATTTTCTTGTAAATTATTCAATTTGTCTATAAATCCTCAGTCAATTACCCGCCGTTACTGTCTACAAATTTCTTTCTGCCTTCCAGTGTATTTCTAATTAATTTAAGTATATGACATTGATCAAAAAACCACTAATATCTCAAATTCAAAAAAAATAATTTAAATTATGCTCTTCAAAAGAACCAACCAACTGCTAACTAAACTAACTGTTCCAACTACTAACTAAACCAACTGTTTAGCCATGAGAACGTTTGAAGATGCACCATCGAATGTCAAAGAAACTGTACGAGTACCGCTTTCTTTTAGCAATGTGAGGGTAACCAACATGCTCTTTTGTTCCCCCGTCAAGCTTTTGATCGGAAAATATCCAACTATTATATGTAGGGTAGGGTATTTTATATATATAGGGTGTTTTCGATAATCTGTTAATACATACTATCATAAAAGTAAGTGTCTCACGAGCTACGAGTATACGATCTCCTTCTCAAAGTTAACTTGTCCCAATTAAACTTGTCCAAATGTTCATGAATTACTCATCTCGTCTATATAAAACAAGAGAGCAAAGAATTGGTTCATCACTCGACTGAACTTTCAATTTGAGTTTGATTGCATCAAACGATTTTTGTGTGAAGCCGGGGTCATAATGAACTTGTTTATTCATTCGCATTCAACATTCGCAAGTGTTTTGGGATGAGGCAAGCACTTAGGTATGTTTTTAGGTTTTCACGGCCAAAAAGTATTTTTGTTATTGTTTTTGGGGTGTTATGCCGTGTTTCGCTACCTCCTTCTTTAGCCAACGTTTCGGACAGCGTTACAGTGTCCATCATCAGGGCAGTCCATCGTCAGGTCTCATCTGCCCTGATGATGGACACTGTAACGCTGTCCGAAACGTTGGCTAAAGAAGGAGGTAGCGAAACACGGCATAACACCCCAAAAACAATAACAAAAAAGAGGCAAGCACTTGTTGAAAGTTTTCCTCACGTAACTGATACACTAGGAGAGTAAAAATACAAGGTAATTGCAAATATCCTTGGTTCAGGAGAGTACTTTCTTGTTAAAGGAAGTCCACTTGCCTTGGTAATTTGCCTTTTAAAAAATCATTACTGGGCCTATCCATTGATGAAAGTCTCAATACCTTCACTTACAACAAAGCCCTTTTTATCTCATCATCATCATCTTCATCCCCTTATACTATTCGGGTCGGGGACCCATTGCATCGACAAGGCTCCTCCATACGTCCCTGTCTTGCGCTGACTGTTCGGCCTCCGTCCATGGCAGTCCCATCCTCTCCTAACACAGTTTCTGGAATCGCCTCGCCCAGCTGTGTCTGGAGCGGCCCACTGGACGTCTACCCTCTGGAATCGCGCTTAGTATCTTCCTCGGAATTCGGTCATCAGGCATTCTTAGTACATGCCCAAGTCACCTCAGTTGCGATTTTCCTATGAAGAGTAGCAGTGATCGTCTCGGATCGTCGAGTTTCTTATATGATCCCATTTCGTAACCCCTGCCACTCCTCTCAAGTACCTCATTTTGGCAGCTTGTACTCTAGAGCGCGTTCGTTCGCTTAGCATCCATATCTGGTGGCCGTAGGTGAGGGTCGGGCGATATACCGTTTTGAACAATGCCATCTTGGTGTTGATACTGAGCTCGGCTTTCCTTATTACTGAGCTGTAGAGAGGACGCAACACACCGCTTACCGCACTAATTCTTCGATCGATTTCTCTGTCTTGCCGTCCATCGCTGGAGAATTCAACCCCGAGGGATTGAATCTGTCCACCTGTTTCAACTGAGTCCCATTGGCGTTTATCTATTTATCCCTTTAAGTCCTAAATTATTTTTTTTGCAATTGTCGCCGCTTCTAATGTTGCAATGTTAAGATTTTTCTTCTTTATTTAACAGTTCACGTATTACGCCGATCTAAAACGCGTCGTAAAATTATTTTTCGTGGAGTCTCAGATACGGGGAAGGGAGTTACGGGTCCAAGGCCATCTGAATTTTCCATAATCTGTTAACATGAAACTCAATAATATATTGTTTTCTATTTTGTTTTCATGGCTGGCTCTCTATTTGTATTTCTTTCAACATCTATTTCTGCATTAAATGTAAACGCCTTTTTCTGACATAGTTGGGGAGGACACATTTACGTTTAGTATAATCTGAAAATATTATTCTATTTTAGTCAATAGTAATTAAGTAGTTTATTAGAATATAGTAATTGATTTTTTTATTGTTAATGTTTGCGCCAATCAATGTTCTTTTTTTGGTTAAGATTTAGTACTGGAAAACTGCTTATTCCTTTACCAAGTACCTACCTTTTTACCTTTCCACCAAGTACCTACTCATCCCACGTCACGACAAAACAAAATAAAACGTTCGATTTCCGCATTCCTTTGTTTTTATTGACTTGTTGAAAACGCATCTGATTCGAGTGTTCGGTAAAATTTGTGCATTCTTACTTGATAGAAAGTAACGCCATAAGTTCAATTTGGGAACTTATTATTACACCCGCCGCGGCTGCAGAAGTAACCGTGTTTACTACTATAAGTGAACTATTATAAAGACAAAAGGAAAATTGTTAAAAGGACCACAGAACCAGCGGCAAATGTCTAGTGAACTCGGTAAGTTTTGGCTATATCTATCCTTTCCTTTTCCTTTGAGTAGTTTTTCAGTAATTGTAATTTCAGTAATTTAGATTCGCACCGCACCCGCCTGCAAACGAATTGATTTGCGCAACCAGTTAATAATAAGCAAATTTTGCAATTTTGCAATAACAAGTAAATTTTATGGTGGTGTCAAAATGGATGAAAGAAAAATATGCGTGAATACCAAAGGTGTTTTTGATTTATGTACAAAGCACCGCAAAATCCTTTAGACGTAATTTTGTTTGCGTTGTGTCGAAGTGCTCACTTTCAAAATGGGCTGAACAGATTGCCCTATGGTATTTGGGAGTCCAATTGTCTTTATTCTTTGCATTAACCCATTTGTTAAGCCTTTGTTCATCGTTTGGAAATCTGTGAATTGTTAAATAAGTATTTAATAATAAACCAAGCACATCCCTGAAATTTTATAATGAAAAAGAAACTCTTATAAGATAAAAATTATTCCATCTCTATCCGTTCATCAACAATTTAGTGTTGGTATTATGAGAGAAAGGGACAGAGATACATTCAGTCACCGACTGATATCGATAAGCTGCATGCTTATAATTTAGGCAAGATTTCATATAGTAAAACATATTAAAAGTGGATTAAAACATTAAAACGCGAAATGGAAGTTTATTGTACTGACACAAATAATAGTTCAAGGATGTGTAAATATGTGTAAATGTAAAAATGTTTAAATATTTGTGGAAGTTACTTGTGGTTTTTGTAGTAAGTAGGTACATTAAATATTTGAGATCAAAGATTGAAAAGTAAAAAACATGAATTCTTTAATAAATACCTCTGAAAACTTATTTCTTTTATCATTTGAACCTCGGTTGAACCACTCATACACTTCACACATAGCCATTGCGGTTTTTTTTAATATTTCGCTCAATTTAAGTGATTATTTGCACTTTCGATTGTCCACACCATGTTCACATGTTTGACAGAAGACAATAATGTGAAGTTCGCCTTGTTTTTCTCTGTTGCTCGCATGATCCTGTGTGGAGCTCATGTAAAAAAAAAATGTTCATGGAACCGAAAGTAAAGGGAGAGCCATAAATATACCAAACCACCCACGGGAGATCTATGTTTTGCGGTTGTGTTAACGAGTTGTACTTGTATTATGCTACCGACACACATGCCCATAAATGACCATGCTCATTTCCCCTTCTACCCGCGAATCAATGAGCATGCTCATGAATCAACAGCCGCATAATGCTATGGACATACTTGCTCATCTGGAGCCAAAGAGCATGCTATCTAGTAGCATGTGTTGCTATCTAGTCAGTGACGTTGCTAGTATTGAGCATGCTCATTGGATTATCGGGTGGAAGGGGAAGCCTCTAAGCATGTGTGAACAGGCTAGCTTATGAGCATGCTGATCGCATACCATAACATTTTTCGCTGGAGTTCATTCAAGGGGAATTTCTTTATTAAACTCGAGTTGGAATTGTTGGCAACATTAGAGGGTCGTAGAAAATGTGTTTATACAAGGTTAGCTCATACGGGAATTTTTCGAAAAAAAAAACGGAACGCGTGACGTAGCTTGGAGTAAAAAACTGCCACCTGTAATGCCATTAATTCAAATCTCCCAGTGGAACATGGACTTCAAGCTACGTCACGAATTTTTAGCCGCTTTTCATCGCTCTATCCCCTCGATGACCTAACCTTGTTAAACGCATTTTCTACGAACCTTGGGCAACACTGCCTGCTCATATATCCAGTACTGCTAACTCAGCTCCTTTAGAGCTAGATTTAGCTCCAAAATGAAGCCGCTATCTTAAAAAAATGTGGTTCGGCTTCTTAGCTCGTTTTTTCAAATAATCTAGTTCCTCTCTTGCTCCCCCTCCCGAAAAATTACAATTTACGATTAATTTATTTAGAAACCGGTCATTTCGTATTGAAAACTTGGTTTGTACCTTTGAACTACTTAGGATGGCGAATTTGGTTAATTAATTGGTTCCTACTTATTCCATACAAGATTTTAGCTTATTTTTAGTTCCTTTTCGTTCCTTTAATTTTAAAAGCGAGCTGGCAACACAGCGTATATAGTAATATATAATATATCTATGGAACTGTTTAGCTTTTTGACGTTGACGTGAGCAGTGTCAAATACGATAATGGACATCATTTTTACGATACACATCAATGCACATTAATGTGATTGATTTATTTATAACATTCATATTATAGTGTATTTCTTGGAATATATACGACGTTAACCTTGTAACACACACAATGGATATTCGCTGTTATCCTCGCGATTTCATTGAAGATTTTATTAATTTATATCGTGAACAAGAATGCCTTTGGAATACAAAGTCACCGGATTACAACCATAAAATAAAAAGGAGGGCCGCTTATGATAAACTTCTAGTAATTTGCAAGACTGCGGATGCGAATGCAAATAAAGCCAGTGTTGTGAGAAAGATTAATTCTTTGAGAGCTTCCTGGAGACGATCCAAGAGGAAGCACGAATCCGAGAAAAGTGGAAATGGGACAGAAGAATACACTCCTCGACTGTGGTATTATCCACTTCTTTCTTTTTTAGAAGAACATTTCGATCCACACCCTACAGAGTCCAACATCAACATAGTCAATGAAAACACAAATAATTCATCAACTGTAAGTACACGGCTTTTTTGAGTTAGCTTCACACAGGAGAAGAGTATTCTCTAAGAGATCTTGTTCTCCCGCAAGATGTCCTGTCAGATTTGTGTGATTTTCTACAGCTGTTAAATGAATAAATAATCATGCATACTTGCAGGAATTCGTGTTTAAAACAACCCAAACTAAAATACGTGACAGCTCACAGCTGAAATTTTGACATCGACCGATAGAAAAAGCAAATAACAGCCGTAGAAAATCACACAAATCTGACAGCACTTCTCGCGGGAGAACGAGATCTCTTAGAGAATAGCTCTTCTGAGGGAAAGAAATTCCTTCAGGGTCAACGTCATCTTTCGGGTTGCTGTGTGGAGAGTCTTTTAGAGAAATTAAGGAGATCTTAAAATGCAGATTGCAATCTTAAGAGCACAGGCGTTAGGTACGTGTGCTAACCTTGTTCTACCGGTACATCAATGGAAGATGCTCTGAGGGACTAGTATCATTGACCCCTTCGGTACCGGTGCATTGTCGGGAAACGCACCAAACGCGTGCCCAACAGATCGCTTCTACGACTCGTTCTTGGGTTCAACAGCTTGGCTGTGGAATGATTTATGATCTCTTCAAGACCCATGTTAACTCCTTCCTCTCCCCAAAAAATCCTCCGCACGACATCTCCAAATTATTTTCCTCAGAGCCTCCTGTGTGGAGTTAATGTAAAACAAAAAAGGAGAGGAAGTTCTGGGAAGGAAAAAGCTAATGGAGTGGTTAGGAATCTGGGAGTCAATGTGTCCAGGAGTGACAGATGTATGAATCCGTCCCTCCCACTGCAATGCAAGGCGATGGGTCGAGAGAGGTTTAGGTTAGGTTGGAGGAGAGGTTTAGAGGTTAGGTCGGCTGGAGAGGTTTAGGTTAGGTTAGTCTCCCTCAACCTGTCTCTCCCGATCCGGCCGGCCACGCAATAGGTGGGCAAACGCATTCACCATTTGCCCACCTAGACAAACCTCACCCCCTTATAGGCACTTCTGTCAAGTCGCAACATAGCGAACCTCTTGGGGTGACCTATGGCAGGGGTGTTGGTTATCCAAAACATGGATCCCGGGGCAGCGATACCCATACCCGTCTCCTAAATTAAGATTACCTTCCAAATTATAATAATACTAGACTCGGCCACGCATTGCTGTGATGTGAAATCGAAAAACAACGCCATCTACTGAATGGTTACTCAACCTAGATAACCAAGTGTTGCGTCGATAAATTAACTCATACTGCCATCTGTTGGAAACTTATGGAACTTACAAATAATTACAAAGCATCTTCCTACAACAAACATTTAATTCGCAATAATAAATACTGAGGTCAATAATCGAGATTAAAACTATCCTATCTTTTAAATTGGACCAAATTACACACACAAAGCCAAATTTCATCAAAATCGGTTAATTAGTTTCGGAGTCCAAGCTGCCGAAATGAGGTACTTGAGAGAAGTGGTAGGAGTTACAAAATGGGATCATATAAGAAACTCAACGATCCGAGACGATCTAAACATTGAACCACTGCTACTCTTCATAGAAAAATCGCAACTGAGGTGGCTTGGGCATGTACTAAGAATGCCTGATGACCGAATTCCAAGGAAGATGCTAAGTGGGATTCCAGAAGGTAGACGTCCAGTGGGCCGCCCCAGACACAGCCGGGCGAGGCAACTCCAGAAACTGTGTGGAGAGGATGGAACTGCCATGGACGGAGGCCGAACAGTCAGCATAAGACAGGGACGTATGGAGGAGCCTTGTCGATGGGTCCCCGACCAGAATAGGATAAGGGGATGAAGATGATCAGTTTTAGAGTTTATCTCGAACAAACATTGTGATGCGAGATTTTTATATATATATAAAGATAATTACAATTTTAAACTTTTTTACACTTAATTTATTAATTTTAACTATTATTAAGTGGAAAAAAGTTTAAAATTGTTTTAACATATTACCATAGTTATTTCTTTCCATTCCGTCTCGATTATTGGAAGCTGAAAGAAAAAATTTTAACATGTTTTTTTCTTTCTTTCAGAGTAATGTCTTGCACGAAACTGACTATGAAAGCAGCCAGACCGAAGAAGAAATCTTGTTCTTGCCGGCTGCCCCTACCCCACGTCGAACGCAGTCCCAGTCACGTCAAAGCACGAAAAGACCTTATTCTGGTAACAGAGTTGAAGAAGTGTTGGACTTAATTGATAATAAAATACGAGGTGTCGAAACTACTCGAAGCGAAGACGATTATGACATTTTGGGAAAATATATAGCAAACAAAATGAGAAAGCTGCCAGATCAAATGAAAATCATTACCGAAAAACTCATAAATGATTTACTTTTCAATGCGCAAATTGGTAACCTCACTTTTGACTCGGTTATAACAACATCAAATGTTAATAGTAATCGTAATCTCAACAGAACTGCTTTAAGTTCTAGTGGAGTAGAAAGAGTGGAAACTAAAATAGAATTGAATAACGGCGATAGGCGATACTCGTAAAAATTCTTGTATTTTTGACAAAACATTGGGATCGTGCTCCCAGGTGATTTTTCCCCCATTTTGGCCAAAGCGAAGGCCAATAAATTTTTTTTTCTTCAAGCCAACGAAAGCAGTAAGCGTTTTTCACTATTATCTCAATATTTCGTTGTTTCTTTTAGAAAAATTTTAATTCAGTTATCGTAGAATAAATTCGGTTCCATTTACGTTCAAAATATTTATGCAAATTTTTGATTAATTCAGTTAATCTATCTATATACAGAGGCGCTGACACTGACGGTAAAGATGGCTGAAATGCTAGATACTTTTGAAAGAAAAGTGCTGAGAAGAATATGTGGACCCGTCAAAGAGGGGGAACAGTGGTGCATCCGGCACAACAAAGAACTGTACGATATATATCAGGCCCCTAGCATCTCAGCCCACATGAGACTCCTCTGCTGGACATGTACAGATAATGCCGGATACACGCTACCCAAAGAGAATTTTGACTGGACACCCAGGTGGAAAGAGAAAAGTGGGAAGACCCAGACTGAGGTGGGAAGACGAGGTGAGAGGGGATGCAGCACAGCTTCTCCAGATAACAAACTGGAAGTCAGCCGCTGAGGACAGGAGGAGTTGGAGGCGAATGTTGCAGGAGGCCAAGGCTCGATATGGGCTGAGCGCCATCGGAGAGAGAGAATCTATCTATATATATAAAAATGAAAATATTTTAGCTTCCGTATATGTATGTATGCTATGCGTTGCTAAACCATTCATCCGATTGCGATGGAACTTTGGGGATTTGGTGTGCGCATGCCCACGATTCTTACTATGTACAACAGTGAGTTCTGGCATCATGAAATTGTGGGTTACTAACAGTTCATCCGAATGTGATGAAACTTTGGGGATTTGATGTGTGCCTGTCAGCGATGGTTTCTATATATACTGGTGAGCTCTGGCATTATGAAATTTGTATAAAAAAATTGCAATAGGTGGAACGCAAGCTGTTTGAAAACTGAATTTACCGTGAATGAATGTACGGAATGCGGGAGGGTGGAGGGGAACCCGGGAAGGGGAAGGGGGATTTGGAGGTGGGAGGGTTTGCGGGACGGGGAAGAGGGTGAGGTGAGTCGGGAGAGGGAAGGCGGAGAAGGCGGAGTGATAACGCGAGAGGGGAAGGGGACGAATGGGAAAGGACACGCAGGGGGAAACAATTTCTTTATTAAGTGGCATAGCAACACATGCCTTGAACTCACTATTCCTCACTCACTGTTTCCTCAAATTTCATAACTCCAGTGCCTACGTGATCAACTAAGTGTATTTTTTGACCCCGTGTCACACATTTACAGACTAAAAATTTGACCCTGCACCCTTTTGCACAAATTAACAAACTTTATATAAAATCTTTGATTAAATTCCGTTTCCTCAAATTTTATAACTCCAGTGTCTCCGTAATTAATTAAGTGTAATTTTTGGCCGGTCCAAATTGTTTTCCCTCAATTGTGTTATCGGGCTGTTTGCTAGGAAATGCAGAAAACACTGTTTAATTAAAAGATGGCACAGAGCCACTACAGACACCGTCCGTAAATAGCCAATCGAAGTAGAATTAGTAGCAGCGGCTTCCTCATCTTCCGCAGGATTAGAGATCCTATGTTCCAAAGATCCTGTGGATAATGAGGACCCCATAAAGCTTTTGACGGCCGACGTAGTCCAGCGGTAAGGCTCTTGACTAGCATTCCGAAGGTCGCGGGATCGAATCCCGGCGTGGCAAATAAATTTTATTTGATTAATTTGTGTTATTTCACAATTTATTCATTTAAAATAATATATAGTATATTTGCGGCAAGTTCCAGAGTGGAAGACACTCTCAGTATCGCCCTGGTGTAAGACCACAGTTCAGAATTGAAACGTTGCTTGAAATGGCTTTAGCCGTGTTTGGTAACTAGATCTGAATAGCCAGGAACTTCCCACCTAACTCTTCCCCATCTCCTTCCCCTCCCCATTACCTTCAGCCTCACAACATACTCCAATTGTGGATGCCATAGTCTCACTGGCTCCAGACGGGAGCAGTTGGGACTCTTGTGCGGTATTGATATAAAAATTTTAAAAAAGCTGCTAAATCACAGCAATATGGAGGAGGCTGAAACTGCGGAGCGGGCCTTTTTTTTTTTTACATGAGCTCCACACAGGAGGCCCTGAGTAAAATAATTTCCCTCAGGGCCTATGTCATCTTTGGGGATGCTGTGAGGAGGGCTTTTTTAAAGGAAAGGAAGGGGAGGAGAGTTCTGGGAAGGAAAAAGGTTTATGGGGTGGGTAGGAGTCTGGGGTTCAGTGTGTCCTGGTCATCCGCCTCCAAGACCTAGACAAACCTCACCCCATGAACCCGGGCGCCCCTGCTAAATCACCAAACGTAGCGAACAACTTGGGGTGACCTATGGCAGAGGTGTTGGTTATCCAATAAAGGTTCCCGGGGCGGCGGTACCCATTGCCGCCTCCCAAATTGGGCCTTAGCTTCTTGCGGCAATATAAAAAGTGCAAGCAAGGCAGAATGATAGCTTCTATCAATAAAATGCTCGCAAACGCATCCCAGATCACTCAATCGTACAGAGTAATAAAGGTCTCACTAGCAAAAGCTGTGAGATTCAATCTCTTCAAGAATCGATCTTGCTCCTTAACGTGTTGAATATTGGATGGTATTAGATAGTAGATAGTAGATTGATATTGGTGCAAGGTGACAAATTAGGCGACTTCATTGCCCACGAGTGTTCTAAGAACTGGTTTGTAACCTAAATAGTGTATCGGATAAATATATCCGATTTTATTTATATGTAACACTTGTTTCCAATTATAAATAACAAGCTTTTCCCCGCGGCTTCGCTCGCATTATTACGGGAAATTACTGTAGTGCTTATCTCCCCCCCAACCCACCCCCATCTCCTCCCGCATTCCATATATTCATTCCCTTACATTCAGTTTTCAAACATCTCGCCTACCACCTAAATTTCACAATGCTATAGCTCAAAGAAAAAAAGAATTACTTATCCAATGCAATAAAAATTTAGATGTAAAATTTAAAAATATATGATGTCACACTAGGGGGAGGGGGTCTCACAAATGTGACGATGTGTGACAGGGGCGGGGGGGGGGGAGTATAAAAATCATGAAAGTCGTGTGACGTAATTTATGGATGGCCCCCTAGAGCCATCTTCAGACTGGACCAGTGTGAAGATGGTTCTAGCGAGCTGAAACCGGTTACGGTCAATAAAATTAAAGTGGGAAAAAGTTTTATTTTTGTTTTTATTATAATATATTATGTTGTTTTAATTTTTTTTTTCCTTCATTATTTTCCTGTAAATTACAATAAAATTTGGATGAAAAAATGTGTTTTATTGTTTAAAAGATATTTTAAAAAGTACCTTCTAAAATATGCTGCCATTTACATAACACTGTTGTTTAAATTACCTCCTCCATGACGTGGTAAAGCAGTAAGGCTCTTGACTCGATCCGAAGGTCGCGGGATCAAATCCCGGCGTGGCAAATAAATTTTATTTGATTAATTTGTGTTATTTCACAATCAATTCAATTAAAATAATATGTAGTAAATTTGTGGCACGTTCCAGAGTGGACGATACTCTCAGTATCGCCCTGGTGTAAGAGACCACCATTCAGAATTGAAACGTTGCTTGAAATGACAGGTACTCTCCCACCTTCCTCTTCCCCATCTTTTTCCCCTACCCACTAACGTCAGCCTCACAACATACCCCAATTGGGAATGCCATAGACGGCATAGACTCACTGGCTCCAGACGGGAGCAGTTGGGACTCTTGTGCGGCATTCATAAAAAAAAAAACAGGAAGCCGTGATGAAAAAAAAACATTCCATCAGGACCCGTGTCATCTTTGTGAGGAGGGTATTTTTAGAAAAGGAAGTTCTGGGAAGGAAAAAGGAATGTGATATGAAAATATGAATCTATCCCTTCCACTGCGGTGCAAGGCGATGGGTTTAGAGAGTCGGGATGGAACGTTCAAAAAGAATCCCCAACCGGTCTCTCCAAATGCCTCCACCGCCAAGACCTAGAACCCGAGTTCTTCTAAATCATCAAACGTAGCGAACCACTTGAAGTGACCTATGGCAGGGGTGTTGGTTATCCAATAAATGGTTCCTGGGGCGGCGGTACCCATACCCACCAAAATGTCATGTAAGTATTGCAGTGTTGTATTTATGAATAAAACTTTGTGACTATTGGTGACAATCAAGTCGCGATTTATGTCAAATTAAAAAATAGTAATAAAGGATTTATAATACGTAATCAAATAAAGAATATAATTAACCTTTTTACGACAATGTCGTTGAAGAATTTGCAATACCTGTGGACGGGCAAATTTTTCGTGATTTATAAATCTCATTTTAAATATAGTGTCACTTAAAAAAATATTTAAAGATGTATTGTGTCGTGTATACCCATGTGTACCTACACAACAAAATCACCTCAATTGTAACAACTTTTCTATAAAGAGTAGCATTGATATAATGTTTGGTTCATCTCGGCTCATTGAGATTCTTAATTGATTGAATATTTTAAAAATGAAAGACATTATTTTTCAAAACATGTTTTATTTTTAGAAAAAATGGAATGAGAGTATTAAAAATAAAATTTAATTTGATTTTTATTTTCGAAGAACAAAAATTTTAAATGATAAAAATGAATTAAAACTACAATCATGCATTTAAAAACAATTATTAAAAAAAAAACCCTTCCTCAAAACCAAATTATATATCATTCATAATATATGCTAAAAATTATAATAATTAAAACAAAAATTAAACTAAAACTAAGATTTAAATCAAACGTTTTATTTAAATAAAAAGTTGGTCCAATTTTGGTTCATTTCTTAACAAGGTTGAACAGAATTCACAACTGGAGCGCCCACGCGAAATAAATAAGTTTGCCTCGATTGCTCAAGTTTTCCAGAATATCATTTTTTTAATTTTTCACCAACATTAAAAAAATCATACCTTCGAATTTTAACATGGAGACATAAAAACTTATTATAGTGCTATATAGCCAATGAATTAACCTGTATTTTACCGATTATCTCATATTTGTAGGATTTATTAAAAAAATATTTTTAAAAAGTTGATAACCGCGCGAATCCTGCGTGTTTTTTTTTTTCTTTGAAACTCCATGAGAGGTGTTTATTCGAGTCAACATAGAATATTTTCGATTTCTATATGTTGTCTGTGGTTTACCTGATAATGAAAGGTGCATATCTATGGAAAAAGGACTTCATTTTAATCGTAAACATCTGATCAGAAATTCTGCGTGAAAAAATATTTTAAAAATTTATTTTTAACATCGTTATAAAATAGTCTCCAAAGTTCGGATTTGCGGCATCTGTGGTCGTAATAGATAAAGCATTTCAATAGCTTCGTTTTAAGTCCAAAATAACAAAGCTGGGAGCTACAAATATTTTTTTTTTTAAATCTGCCGAATTAAGGAGATTTTTGCCATTTTTATCCGAAAAGCAATCAAAGACATTTAAAATGGTGCCAATATATGGCAAAAATCGCTCGAGCAGTTATAGAAGTTAATCCCATAAAAATTAAGTTTAAAAAAGCTCCCAAAGTATAAAATGTTGGGAAACCTTCTTTAAGTCAATAAATATAGTTTCAAAATGCAATTTTGAATAGAAGTTACGGATTACATCAAAATTGCAATCATTTCTAACCACCAAAATTGTCACAAGAAAAAAAACTAAAGTATAAAACTGCAATTAACTTATATCTAAGATGGCAGCTCAGAAAATAAAAATTATATTAATATTGAAAGGAATCAAAATATATTGATTTGTTGCAAAATGCATCAACCATTGTATTGCATTTGAATTCTTATATTAAAATGTAATAATTGCATTTATTCATAGTAAAATTCAATATAAAACACCTTATATTTTATTATATTGTGAGGTAATTACTTCAACTAGGTAACTCTGGAATCAGCTTTGTTGATAAATTGAATTATAAGGTGGTAATCAATCTGATAAATTGGTTGTCATATATTTTATACTGCTTAGTATAGGTAAATCGTAGCTTGATGTGTTGGGAGCTGTAATATATTTTGGAAATGACAAAATGGCTAGTCATTTTTTTAATGTATTTATTTACAAAAATGGATTGACTTACGTAGTTGTTACATACAAAACGAAGGCAACTTAACTTTATCCTGTCTATTGGGACCCAAATTGTCCCAAAACATCATGTGCCATTATAATAACAGGAGACCCAAATTGTCCCGGAGCGACCGTGCTTTATTAAAAGTTAGATTTTTTTTTTTATATTAACTCCACATAGGAGGCTCTGAGGAAAATAATTTCCCTCAGGGCCTATGTCATCTTTGAAGATGCTGTGTGGAGGGTCTTTTTGAGGAGAGGAAGGAATGAACATTGGTCTTGAAGAGACCCATGTTGCAGGATAGGGAGGAAACACAGAAGCCGGCAAAATGTTCCACAGCCGAGCTGTTGAACTCAAGAACGAGTCGTAGAAACGACCCGTTCTCATGTGACTAATGTCAACCGTGTACAAATGTTGAGCGCCGTTTGGCGTGTTTCCCGACTACGCACCGGTGCCGAGGGGATCAATGACGCTAGTTCCTCGGAGCATCTTCCATTGTAATACCGGTAGAACAAGGACAGCATTCCCACCTGGTGCCTGTGCTCTAAAGATTGCAATCCGTTTGTTAGGTTAGGAGAGTCTATCAAACGGACCGCCCGATATCTCTCTTCCTGTCACGCGAACATTTGTGATTTCTTTTAAATTAGAAAGCAAAAGAAATAATGCTTCTCATTGCCTTAGGATTACACGAGCTATGTTGTTCGATATTATTTTATGTTGTCGGATATTTTACAAACTCCATCATAAGTGATGATTTTATTTCGCGCCAATTTGTGACATAACACACATTAAATTTTAAAATAAAATTGTATGAATGTGATAAAAAGTGATGTGACAGTTTTACTGCAAATTTTCTTAAGAAAAGAAATCTGTATTTAAAATTTTAAGTTTATTCTATTTTATGTACTTTGACTCGAATATTCGCAGGTATGCATTTTTAAGCCAATTTACATTTCCAATGAAAATGTCAATTTCTAATAAACACATCAGAAAGATTATTTTATCTAGATTTTAGAACAATTTTTGTTTTTGCAAAAGGGTTAAAAATAACCAATAACAAGGAACACATAAAATGCATCGGAGGAAATGGAAATTTTGGAACCGGGCAAACTTTGACAAATAAAAGGGCATTATTCAAAGGGTTAAGCAATTCCACAAATTTTAGTGCTACAACTAGCTAAGTCTAGTTGCCTAATTGAATCATGAAAAAATATTTAGGTGACTCTAGAGTTACCTAATTATAGAATTAAATAATACGTTTTTTTAAATACCCACAAAGAACATATTCAAATAACTTGACGATTCCATTGTCTTATGACTTTTCTGTTTCTAGCATTCACAGACGAGGAAATAGAGTTATGTTTTTAGTGTGTAACTCAAAAACAGGAGTTATCTAGTTGTAGTAATTACCCTATGATATCAGATTATGTGACACGCATTGTATAAAAATGTATAAAAAACATCTTAATTACTGAAAACTTAATTGAAAAAAAAAATGTTAAAACATGCTCTACGATAATAATTGTAAATTAAATTTTCAGCACCAACATTGCGAAAATTAAATTAAAATCAATACTTGTGAAAAGGGATGAAATAATGATATGTTTTACAGAACTATTTTATCAAATCTATTCTTAACATTACAAAATGTACTGCTGCTTAACAATGCAATATTAATAATAATGATTTTGATAGTTTCAGTTGATAATGAATGTCAGTCTTTCTTTTAAACTATTTATTATAAAGGGAATGTGACTGTATTTTTTCTTTGAGTTTAGCTTTTAAATCTAGTTTTGTTGCTTGCTACAGCAAAGACAGTATTAACAGTTGAAGTAAAGATGCTTTAAAAAGCCGTAGCATTCCTCTTCCCTCCATACTCCCTTCAGCCTCACAACATTCCTAAACTGACGGGCAATTGGGACTCTTATGTGTTAATGACATAATAGAATGGTGGTCGATACATTCAGTATCCCTGGTGAAATATTACAAATTAAAATGGTCGTTTAATTAGGGTGTCAATAGATGTCTCCGTCGTTCTATTTAATTTTCAATATTAGTAGATTCCTGTTTTATCATAGTAACCATTTTCCTTCATTTAAAGCTGGTTCACATTGAGCTATAAATCTGCGAGCAGATATCTGTTGATTCGCGAGCGCTTATCTTTTGTCCTTTCACACGAGGCTATCAAATATTTCTTCCTGTGGTAGGAGAGGGAGTCAGTCGAATTAGGGAGCGGCAACGGAATGCATATTTTTTGTATTGAAATCTGTCAACTTGACATTTGTCATCCACGGGTCTAGGCAGCTCCGTAATTACAATGACCCCCTCTCCTATTTTAGTCGGAGAAGGGGAGACTTATAGCGTCTGGAGTGGTTACGTCTAAGATGTGTATGTCTATGATTGATCTGCGCTTAAAAACGCTTAGGTGTGAACGGTCTGAAGGGATTGTATGGAGAGCGTTATTTGGCGTGCTATGATCTTTTATATTTGATAGCTCAATGTGAACCAGCTTTTAATAGAGCTATTTCTATTTTATCATCTCCACCAATTTTCCTTGTTTTTCAAGACTCAATTTTCTCGCTTCAAATTTACAAACTCATGAAATAAAGTGTGTGATTGACCCTCCAGCCATGTGACTATGTATATTTTGTGGATATGGAATCGATTCCATACGCAATTGACTGTCAAATTTGTGTGACTGTCTATGGCTTGCAATTTCTTTTTCAATGGGTTGATATGTCAGCTGTCGCCGATTTCAACTAGAAAACTTAAAACACAAATATTATTTATTCATTTGATGTACGTTTAAAGTTGTATACCATGGATTTGACATTTGCGAAGTTTCATCTTAATCTAAGTACGCATGAATTACTTAGTTCGCCCAAATTAAGAACCTATTTAAGGCAAAGCTATCGTGGCAGTACATACGTACAGAATAATTATTGTAAATATTGTATGTTGTATATTGACGTTCCATCGTTGCCATGGTTTTATTAGATTTTTGAGGTTATGTCATTGAGAGCATTGAATACAACGCCGCCCCACTGAAGTTGAGAAGAGAAAGATGAAGGATGCCTTTATGATACAATCTACGTATATATATAATAATGGAAGTAATTGTTGAGCATATTGACTTTTGAGAATATGTACGCAAAAGGGTTTGCTAATTATTTGTAAAATCTATTTACTAAAGAGATTCCTTGTTTGCAATAGCATCAATGCACATCAGAGAGCAAAAAAATGTAATTGTACAAAACATGTGTAAAATTCTTCCAAAATCACAATCGACAACAAGTTTTACATCCAAAGACAAAAAAGTACATTTCACAGAACATCAAAAATAAACACAGTCAAAAAAACTTTCTACATAATACTCATTTCACAATACAAAAGTATATATCATGTAAAATTAATTAATCTTAACTTTACCTAAACTTAACTCTAACTTATTATAATAGTAGCATCGTATATGTATTCTTTAGTTATCTATTAGAATAATTAATAGTTAGTCAGTTGTCAATATTACAATTTAATTCTAAACATGTATTGTCAAGATATTTTTAATGATTGCCACCAAATAACTTTAGTCTGATAAGAGAAAAAAATATTATTAACTTCAATATTGTTCGCTTTTCGGAACAACTAATATGGGTCTCGTAGAAATCGTTGTGTCTTCCTTACTAACATAGTGAGAAATGTGATGTAAACGGTGTTAGAAAGAGACAATACCACACTTTATATTCAAATATAAAAGTTAACGACAAAATAAGTAAAATGTACACCTTTATGAAACCAAAGTTCCGGATCGCAATTTGAAATAAATTTATGAAACTTTGGGAATTTTTTAATCATTATTTTTACCTGGGACAACAAAAAAATTAGGTGACATTAATATAAGTGTTTTTTTTTTCATTATCAGTAATTTTAGTAAAAAAAAAACTTTTTATGTTTGTATTAAAAAAAATGATATATTTATTTTGAATTATAAAATTTTAAAATGTATTTTATCACCTTTCAAAAACAGTTTTTAGTTTTCAGACACGTTCATAAATATTCCATTTATTTGGATTTCATTGTAATTGTAGTGGAAATATTTTGAATCTGCAAAATATGGTCGATGCCTGAGGGGTTAAAACTCTTATAATTATTATTTGTAATACTTGTGCTGCATTTTAACAAAATGTTGATTTGAAGGGTGACAAATATTTGTGGCCCCGGGGAGCGAGATTCTTGTGTAGTATATCCACAAATAATTGCGACAGAGAAGCCCGAATTAAAATTGTGCATTATTTATTGTAAGCAAAGTAATGTTTTTTTTTAACCTCTCATCTGTGGTTCACCTGCCGGTAGACACAAAAAAAATTCCCTCTTTTGTAAATGTGATTTTAATCCTTATGTATAAAGAAACTGTATGAAGGACAAGGTCAGAATTGTTTGAATCAATATCAATCTGGGACCTAGGTTTTATCTGATTATTGTAGCTATTGTATATTTGCAGCACATTCCAGAGTGGAAGATACTCTCAGTAACGCCCTGGTGTAAGGCCACCTGCTCGAAATGGCTTTAGCCGTGTTTGGTGACCAGATCTGAATAGCCAGGTTCTTCCCCATCTTCTTCCTCTCCCCACTACCTTCAGCCTCACCACATACCCCAATTGGGGATGCCATAGTCTTACTGGCTTCAGACGGGAGCAGTTGGGACTCTTGTGCGGTTTCATATAAAAAATAAAAAAAAGCTACTCTGTGTGATTTTAAAAGAGTTTTGTATGAAATTTGCAGGTGACTTTTGGCAGTTGTCAACGGCGGAAATATCAATATTTTACATTTTCAAATGAGTATAAAGGTCATTATTTCGTTGAAAACGCCTTTGAATTGTGTTTTTTCATGTTGGGTATGCAATCAGATATGTGTAGAAACAATAAAATCAGTTTATATTTGTATGAATAAATGTTTTGACAATTATTTCCAATATGGGAGACTTTTAAATTTTTTTTTTTTAGTTAATTAGCTATTCTGGAACAACTTCTTACGATATTATCATACATGAATAATAAGATATATTATCTGATAAACAGAAAATAATCACTTTGTTTTTATATCGACATTTGAGCAGAACTCATCAAGGTAATTTTCGCGCAGTTTTCGAAATATCATCGTTTTAGGTTAAACTGAAATTTGATAGCATTTTAATTGAAATACATAGCTTAGGGAACACTGTGAGACCTTTTATGCATATTCATTCTTCAGTCATTGGACTAAAATTCTTTTGACCTCTATTCGTTCATAAAGAAGCAATTGATTTTCAATCAATTCATTCTCAATTTATATCAATTCAGAGTGACTGAAATTTACATTGACAATTCCAAATCTATGATTGTATGCAGCAAGTTTGACACGAACAGCAGACAAAAACGATGAGCTTTGGCATCGTGTAATATCGATCGTCTAGTTGATTAGTCAGACATCTCCAAATACTAAGTTTTGAGATAATGAGGAAAGCAATATTCGAATGCACACCATAAATCAAACATTATTCGCATGTGTATGCGCTTTACATATTAAATATGCTGATAATATAACACCGGTAAGCATAACGGCCGTATGCATTAGAACGACATTGTGAAATATTCTACTAGTGACCCAGAAAACATCAGCATTTTGCACTGTTATACAAGTTTGTGTGCATTATAATTGATTTGGTGATGTTTATGAGTATTCTGAGTATTGCACCAGAGAGAGGTAGAGTACACTATTACGTATAACTGCATACTCAATTCAAATTTCGATTTTTCGAAGATGTCTGACTAATCAACTAGACCCCTAGGTAGGCGCGATAAAGAAATGGGGGTTCACAAGTTGTAAGTGGGGGTCCATGAACTGATTTCGATTGAGACCCATCCCATGCCCCATATTCATATCCCATCCCACCCCCTTCTCATATCCCATTACGCCCCCTCCATAACAAAGCGACTGGCGTACATCGCTCGTTGTACCGGTTACGCATGAGATAAAACGCCCAGCTAGGCAAGGGGGGGCGTAATGGGATATGGGTGTACCGTACTGGGACCCCCCCCCGTTACATATCCCATTACGCCCCTCCTTCGTGGCAAATATAATTTTGAATACTGGTTCATTTTGCCCCCCGTTGAAAAAAGTTGTAGATCTGGTACTGCTCCATTGTGACAGACCTCGCCATTCAATGTTTAGTACAACGCGCGTCAAGTTTTGGGAATGTGGTAGAAATGTACCGGCAAGGAGTCCACCGTGACCAGTAAAATTTTGAAAGTGGTCTACGAGAAAAAAAAGTTTGGGAACCTCTGAACCAGACGATCATCGTATATTCAGTTTTTTTTACTATCCCAAACGTAATGCTTTACACCAAATTAAAAATTCTCAGACAATCAAAGAAATTTTCTACCATTACCCAGAAAATATTCCAAGTTTGTACCAATTCTATGGTTTTCCTGGTAATTCAGGTCTGTGGTCAGTGTGAACACCAATCGCTTTTCTTTCCAAATAAGAAGCAAAAATTCCAAGAAAGAAATGAGGAAAAAATAATTAGGAGGAAGCCCGGTCACCGAGAAATTTGAATAATAATAAGATTTTTCTAACAACTGTATTTGAAGAAAATATTTTATGTTTGTAAGATTTTTTTTTTTAAATATGTTGTCTAGTTTTTTTACTGAATGTCTATTGACGGCGGCGTCCAAACCAGTCAATTTTGACGATTTTTGGAGACCCCTAACTCCTATAAGATGTAACTTGTCAAAAAAATCAAAACGTACCGACACGCTAGTAGTCAATATCTATATTATGTTAAAAAACATTTGCGCTAGTGTCAAAATCCACAGAGGAAATTTGGGAATATGTTTGTATGAAAAAACGCCGCACAATTTCATCTTAAGAATGCATTTCAGAACATTCTATGAATTGAAAAATATTCACTAAATATCATTATTAATTAATACAATATCATTTAATAAAAGGCAATCTTTAGTCTTGACAATAAAAATTACGTGCTACCTTTCAAAATTATTATTGCGCAAAATACTTTTGCAAATCACGAATTCACATAATTATACCGAACACAACATTGTGATTCACAGTCATTATCATAATAATTACTTATTAACACAGTTGTAATCATAATAATGACTTATTAACACAGTCAATATCATCATAATGACTTATTAACACCGTTATTATCATAATAATGACTTATTAACACAGTCATTATCATAATAATGACTTATTAACACAGTTAATATCATAATAATGACTTATTAACACAGTCATTATCATAATAATGATTTATTAACACAGTCGTTATCATAATAATGACTTATTAACACAGTCATTATCATAATAATGACTTATTAACACAGTCAATATAACAATAACGAATTATTTATACAGTCATTATCATAATAATGACTTATTAACACAGTCATTATCATAATAATGACTTATTAACACAGTCAATATAACAATAACGACTTATTTATACAGTCATTATCATAATAATGACTTATTAACACACGAAGGACCGAAGATGACAATACACTAGTAATGCGGCCTGTGAAAGAGACATTATCCTTATTAATACAAATTGGGACTTCAACAACAAAATTGTTATAATCTTGATTGTTTGGTCAAAAGTTCGTCACGAAACATTTTTAAAACCGCTCTACGTCGCGGTTTAGCTTGTCTCATTCACGTATCGGAGGATCTTCGTTGTCCAACTTCTTGGAGAGCTCCGAGATGACCTCCGAATAGATCATATGATCCATATTCCTCCCCAGCATGTACAGAATCCACCAGTCTCCGAGATCGCACTTCTTGGAGATGGTTTCGGCCATCTGACGGGTCACCATCTTGTTGCGAGCGTGCAGCAGACGCGGGCGGACTTCCGGAAGAAAGATGATGATGCATCGGTAGATGACCAACATGCACAAGATGATGGCCAGAATGATGTACCAGAACCACAAGAAGATGTAAGTCTTCTCGTTGACAATGTTCAGAGGTAAAATACACAAGGAATCGTGCTTCTGGATGGATCCTGACGCACCATACTTGTGGAAGATGCACTTGGTGACTCTTGGGAAGATGTATATCATGGGATCCACGCGAGCTTCTTGGGGTTCTTCCGTCATGTGCATGACGCGCAGGCCGTAGGACATGAATTCTCCGTTGAAGAAAGAGTCCATCATCCATAGCTGCAGGATGATGTTGAGGAGACAGAGAAGTTCGCAGGCCCAGTAACGGAAAGCGTAGAGTTTGTGGCACTGGAAAAGAGATAAAAATAAGTTAGTTTCAATGGGGCACAACAGGAATTTTTTTTTTTACATGAACTCTACACAGGAAAATAATTTCCCCCAGGGCTTATGTCATCTTTGTGGATGTTGTGTGGAGGATCTTTTAGAGGAGAGGAGGAGACCCATGTTGTAGGAGGGAAGAAATAGAGAGGCTGTTAAACTTAAGAATGAGTCCTAGAAACTACCCGTTCATTCTCATGAGACAAATCGTCTCCTCAATTCTTATTAGTCCAACAGACCATTTTAGTGTTTGTTCAATCTCCACTTTAAAATTAAAAATATATTATAAAAAGAATAGTTAATCTCTTCACTAAGAATTTTTTAAACTTATGAGACCTTTACTTTCCGGAAATAGCTTTATCCTTAACACCTTACATAATGTTTTATTGAAATTATGAAAGAAAACCTTCTCCTCCTGTAAAATTTTCTAATGGTCTGTTGGACAAGTACGAACTAAGGCGATGAAACGTTAACCGTGTACATTATGTCAGGCACGTGTTTGGCATGTTTCCCGACTATGCACTGGTGTCGAGGGGTTCAATGACAATGCTAGTTCCTCGGAGCATCTTCCATTGAATACCCGTGGAACAAGGACAGCATTCCCACCCGACACCTATGCTCTAAAGACTGCAATCCGTTTGTTAAGTCAGGAGAATCTATCAAACGGACCATTCGTTTCCGCACAGAGTCGAGGGTTTTTTCAGGTAATTTGGGACTCCAGACCAGAAAGACTATTCCCAAAAATTTGTGATAAGAGATCGTTCTCCCGCGAGAAGTGCTGTCAGATTTGTGTGATTTTCTACAGCTGTTAAATGAATAAATAATCATGCATACTTGCAGGAATTCGTGTTTAAAACGACCCAAACCAAAATACGCGACAGCTCACAGCTGAAATTTTGACATCGGCCGATAGAAAAAGCAAATAACAGCCGTAGAAAATCACACAAATCTGACAGCACTTCTCGCGGGAGAACAATCTCTTATCACAAATTTTAGGGAATAGCCTTTCAGAGTGCCAAATTTAACCGTTAGCGTTAGCAGTTGTGTACTATTAAAGTATATGCGGGCCTTGTACAAGTACTGTAAAAAATGTTCAAGAAATTTAATTGCAAGGAAGTGAAAATTTAACAAAAAATGTCATATTTCTCAAGAATTAGTGAGAGTTACTTCCTGATAATCAGACAAACACAATGTTAGATATGAAAATGGGCAGTAAGGTTATCTGAATATTGTTGATAAGAATATGGTATTTGATATGTAAAATAAAGTAAAAACACGTGCAATTTGTCCTTGGCTGACCACAAACCAAATCAAAATATATTATGGTCTTATTTCAACAAAATAATGCCCATTTTTTAAATTATTTTAGAATGACTTATTAACATTGCTTTTTGTCACATACTGTATTTAATAATAATATTTTCGTTATTGTTCAAATTAAAGCCTTGGTGTAAATGGAAATGAATAAGGCAATCATACACAAGGGCAATACTGAAAGTATCTTTAAATCTGTCACAAGTGGAAGTTAGCAGTGATTACACTGATTCTGATTACTTACAATGGGCAACTTCAATTTCTTTTAAATATAAATTTATAATAAGAAAATAAGTACGAATTTAATTTATTTAATTATTATTTTTAGACATTTACACTTGTTTGATAAATTAACGACCTTGCAGAACTTAATAATACCTATCTAACATTGGACATGATTTAAAAAGCTACCTAACATTCATTAAATTCATAAGACTACCTAACATTTTATAAATTCAAAATATTATCTAAAATTCAATAAATTCATAATAATTAAATTCACAAAACTACTTAAAATTCATTAAATTCATAATAATGAAATTCACAATAGTACCTAACATTCATTAAATTCACAATACTACCTATCATTCATTAAATTTATAATAATTAAATTCACAATACTACTTAACATTCATTAAATTCACGATACTACCTAACATTCATTAAATTCACGATACTACCACTACCAAACATTCGTTAAATTCATAATAATTAAATTCACAATACTACCTAAAATTCATTAAATTCACTATATTATATAACATTCTTAAATTCACAATACTACCTAACATTCTTTAAATTCACTATACTACCTAACATTCATAAAATTCACGATACTACCTAACATTCATTAAATTCACAAGACTACACAACATTCATTATATTCACTATATTACCTAATATTCATTAAATTCACAATACTACCTAACCTAACATTCATTAAATTCACTATATTACTTAACATTCATTAAATTGATAATACTACCTAACATTCATTAAATTGATAATACTGCCTAACATTAATTAAATTCACAATAGTATCTAACATTCATAATTATTAAATTAAATAGTGGAGAGGGAACGCTTGAGGGGAAGGGGACCAGGGAGGGGAAGGGGCGGCGAAAGGGGAACGGGACGAGTGGGAGAAACAATTTCTTAATTAAGTGGCATTGCAACGCATGCCGGGAACTAACTAGTACGTAATAAATTTCCTAATTTCATTACGGCATTTCACTTCAAAGATGCTAAAAATAATTAAAAAAACAAAAACAATAAAAAGAAATAATCATTGTATCAATCAGTTAAGTTACTTTTTTTATGTGAATATCGCATAAGAATCCAACTGTCTGGAGCTAGTAGGACTATGGCATCCCTAATTGAGGTATGTTGTGAAGCTGGGGGTAGTGGGAAGGGGAAGGAGACGGGAAAGAGGAAGGTGGGGAAGTATCTGGCTATTCAAATGTAGTCACCAAACACGGCTAAAACCATGTAAAGAAACGTTTCGATTCTGAACGTTGATCTTTAACCAGGGTGATACTGAGAGTATCTACCACTTAGAAAGTTTAAAATAGACTATACAGCAAGAAGAAAAACGTTGCACATTTTCCGCACGAACGAACGCAATCCGCGCTCTATTTTGTACGGTATCCGATTTGTTATTCAATGGACCGCGAATTTACAGCGAAAAAATAAATAATTAAAAAAAAACACATCCGAAATTCTTCCCAAAACAATCCAATCGACAGATCACGGAAGGTTGACATAGTATCGTGATTTTATTTAATAGAAATGAAGTCGGCAAAAAACTGACGACGGAAAAGAGACAACACGACTGTTTTTCAGTCGACAACACTTACGAACTAGATTTGAGAAGCTAGCACGCCTGTTTTCAGCATGTGTATAGTGACCCACAAGCCCGCGATTAGTTAGCATGCCAGCTACTTGCCAAAAGCGTGTATTTTCGCTGGCATGGCTTAAGATGAAGCCGTGCGAAATAATGCAAAATCATACAAAATCATGTTTTTTTTTTACATTAACTCCACACACACAGAAGGCCCTGAGGAAAATAGTTTCCCTCAGGGCCATCTCAGATGTGTCATCTGAGATGCTGTATGGAGGGTCTTTTTGAGGATAGGAAGGAAGGCGTGGCAAATACATTTTATTTGATTAATTTGTGTTATTTCACAACTTATTCATTTAAAATAATATATACCATATTTGCGGCACGTTCCAGAGTGGAAGATACTCTAAGCATCGCCCTGGTGTAAGACCACCATTCAGAATTGAAACATTGCTTGAAATGGCTTTGGCCGTGTTTGGTGACCGGATCTGAATAGCCAGGTACTTTCCAATCTCCTTCCCCTCCCCACAACCTTCGGCCTCACAACATACCTCAATTGGGGATGCCGTAGTCTCACTGGCGCCAGACGGGAGCAGTTGGGACTCTTATGCGGTATTCACATAAATAAAAAGTACGAGTTTCCACAGAACTTAAAATCAAGTATTTTGCAACTTTCGAATTCAGTTTGGAGAATTTTATAGGCCGCACAGGGCAACAAAACGGTATTACCAGGCAAAACAGCACATTTATTCAATATTATATCTTGTGAAGGACACGGTAAAGATTCTTTTCAGAGGCTGTTGACTCAATAGAAAAAACCTTCAAGTCAATAAACGCGTAACGAGTGCGGAAGATTGATCACGTACCGCCTTGGTTAGACTCGCCCAGACTAACGGGTCTCAATCATTTCTATGGACTAGTTATATGGCAAGATATTCAAGGATACATTTTTATTTTACAGTGTTCAGACATTTTCGTAAAGGTAGGTATAGATCAAAGAGCTAGAACTGGAACATCTTGATATTTAGTCATCATCACCATCATCTTTTTCCCTTTATCCTATTCGGGTGGGGGACCCATTGCATCGACAAGGCTCCTCCATACGCCCTGTCTTGTGCTGACTGTTCGGCCTCCGTCCATGGCAGTCCCATCCTCTCCTCACACAGTTTCTGGAGTTGCCTCGCCCAGCTGTGTCTGGGGCGGCCCACTGGACGTCTACCCTCTGGAATCGCACATAGTATCTTCCTCGGAATTCGGTCATCAAGCATTCTTAGTAAATGCCCAAGACACCTCAATTGATCTTTAGTATAAACGAAAATTCGTTTTCACCATTTACACCAACAAACAAGAAAGAGAACAGCTAACTAACTAACTAATCATCATGTCGTTTCCCCGCAGGGGTAGGCAGAGAGGACGGACCGCCAAACAACTCGATCTTGGCACACACTCCTTGCCTCGTTCACATTTATAATCGTCTCATACAACATGCTCTTCTATTATTCTGACTCTTGACATCGCCCGACTCAAGTATCTGATTCACTTGGTCGTGTCATGTCTTCCTCGGGCGTCCCCGACTTCGTCTACCATTCACATTTGCGTCATATATTCTCCTTACACTCCTTTCCTCATTCATTCGCTCTACATGCCCAAACCATCTGAGCGTCCCTTTCTTAATCTTACTCATTACGCTTACATCATCCTTTCATTATTTACGGATCTCCACATTTCTCACACGATCATACATGGTTTTACCACACATACGCCTCAAGGATCTCATTTCTACAGCATTCAGTCTACTTTCATCCTTTCTCTGCCAGTTCGGCGCCAACGGCGTTCAGTCTTCCATTAATGGAGTTACCAGCATTTACCCTTCTTTCAATATCTCCATCAGTCTTCCCATCTCTCGTAAACATACTTCCCAGTATTCTATTCTATACCTGCTCCAAGTATTCCACCTATTGTGGGCAGTGGGTACTTGGGTAGTGGGTAATACTTGGTATTCACTAAAAAAAAAGTGACAAAACAGAATAAACAAAAGCGATTTGACCCGTTTTCAAATGACAACATTTGTCACTTGAAAACGGTTCGCTTCGCAGGCCTCTGTGCTTCCGACCTCCCACAACATGGGTCTCTTCAAGACGGCTTCCTTTTCACAAAAAGACCCTCCACACAGCATTCCCAATGATGACAGGAGGCTCGTGTTGAAATGAGACAAACAGTTGGACTCTTGCGCGATTTTCACATAATTGATTTGGGTATGGATGACAAGGGTTAATTTTCAGATTGATTAATTTTTATTGATTGATTAATTAATCAATTAATCAATCAATTAATTAATTAATTATTGAGCTATAAGAGAGCATGTAGTAAGTACTCACTCTGACGTGGCGCAGCAGATAGTCGATGAGGACTGACTTCTTCTCCTCCTTTTCCTTTTCCTCGCAGAGGCCCATGTTGAGGCCCATCACTATGGTCCGCATGAGGCCGCCCTCGCACGAGTCCCACAGGAACTTGGGCGTGTAGCACATGATAGCCTGAAAACAAACAAATCACTAGGTTAAGAGGGAATAACCAGACAAAACCGGAAATATATCACTTTTAAATCAAATTTTAGACGCATTGACTCTTTTACACGAAAAAATTATAAATTGATTTCGGAAGACTGTTTTTTTTATCTAGTAAAGCTATTTTTAAAATTTTCAGAAAATATGTTTATAGGTTTTCACGGCGAAAAAGTATTTTTGTTATTGTTTTTGGGGTGTTATGCCGTGTTTCGCTACCTCCTTCTTTAGCCAACGTTTCGGACAGCGATGAGCTCATCTGCCCTGACGATGGACACTGTAACGCTGTCCGAAACGTTGGCTAAAGGAGGTAGCGAAACACGGCATAACACCCCAAAAACAATAACAAAAAAAAAAAGTTTATTTTTAGTACAATAAGGTTTTACCGTAGGTCGTTGGCAGATTTGTTAAATTTTCAAAGAAAATTTTTTATTATACAACATAAATTTCAAATCATATAATCATGCAGTAAAATAAATCAATAAATTATTTGGGAAAGCTACTTTTCGGAATTTAAATTTTAGTTCAAATAAACTCATAACAAAAAAAATCCGCACCTTTGTTTTGTGACGAAAATACTTCAGTTTGTCTATTTATTTACGGTCTTACAAACTGATATATTTAAAAACAATTTACATTCTTATTTTGCTTTGACATTATTAAAAAATTGTAAATATTTATGATAAAAATATAATAACAAAAAGTACATAATTTTAATTGTTTTATCATCACGAGTTTGAGCATTTTTGAATGTGGGTATTTATCAAAGCAAATTTGGAATGAAATAAAATCGATATTGAGTTATTATGTTAAAATGCTGGTATGGAGAATAATTAATCTTTCTCATTGGAACCACCCTGTACCATTGCAAGATCATCGTACGACGAAATTCAAATTCTCGGCCGCTGGTTAATGTTCCAGTTGATTAGTCAGACATCTCCGAAAAATCGTAATTTGAGTTGAGTGTGCAGATATATATAAAGGTGTACTCTCTATCTGGTACAATACTAAGATCACTCATAAACAACACCAAATCAATTATAATGCACACAAACTTGTAGCAAATTAAACAAAATGTTGATGTTGATATAAAGATATTTCAATATTTCATACTAATGTATCGGACCGTTATGCCTCCCGGTGTTATTTTATAGCATGTTTAATACGTAAAACACAGACTCACAATATTTAATAATTTGATTCGAATTTTGATTTCCTCATTAATTGAAAAAATTACCCCCCTCCTCCCCTCCCTCGAACCCCCCTCATCATCATTCATTACCCTCCCCCCTCCCGGATTTCCCTTCCCTCCCTTCCTTGCTTATAAACTATATGAAATACACGCATTTTTTAAACAACTCGCGCGCCACCTATTGTCATTTTTGTACAAATTTCATAACGCCAGATCTCACCATTTTATATAAAAACCTTCGCGGGCGTGTGCACAACCACTGACCACAGTTTGATCGCTATCGGATGAATGGTAGGTATAGGAAATAATATCATAACGCCAGAGCTCACCATTATATATAGAAACCATCGCGGGCATGTGGACAACAAATTACCAAAGATTCATCGCAATCGGATGAATGGTTTAGGAACGCTTAACGGACAAACAAACAAACATTCATTTTAATATATTAAAATATTAGGTAATGATAAAAATGAAATTGAATAATTTATGTGTCATTTTTATGCTCTCATAAATAATTCATAAAAATGTAAAGGTGAATTTCTTCCACAGGCACTGACTGCATTGTAACAATCATCATAGCATTTGGCTACCAGCTTAGGGTCAGCGTCCTCGCTGGAGGAGGGCTGCAGAAACCGGTCTGTCTCTCGAAACGTCCAGAGCATTCCTCGCTTCTGCCTTCCTACCAATCCCGACTGTACAACATATCTGTACATTCTTATCTGTACATTCCACAGCCAGCGGTTCTAAACCAGTTGGAGCAATTTTAATTACACGAAAAAAGTTGGACGACAGAGGTCAAATAACAGTAAAAAATTATAGACGACAAAAATCAAATAACAATAAAAAATTTTGGACGACAAACATGAAAAACAATAAAAAATTATGAACAACAATGAACGAAAACAATAAAAATATTATGGACGACAATGAACGAAAACAATAAAAATATTATGGACGACAATGAACGAAAACAATAAAAACGTTATGGACGACAATGAACGAAAACAATAAAAACATTATGGACGACAATGAACGAAAACAATAAAAACATTATGGGCGACAATGAACGAAAACAATAAAAACATTATGGACCACAATGAACGAAAACAATAAAAAACATTATGGACGACAATGAACGAAAACAATAAAAACATTATGGACGACAATGAACGAAAACAATAAAAACATTATGAACGACAAAGATCAAACAACAATAAGAAAAGATGGAAAGCAAACATCAAAAACAATTTTTTTTTTTACATGAGGTCCGGTCCACTGAGGAAAATAATCTTCCTCAGGGCCTACATCATCTTTGGGGATGCTTGTGTGGAGGGTTTTTTAAGGAAAGGAAATGGAGGAGAATTCTGGGAAGGAAAAGGGTTTAAGGGGTGGGCAGGAATCTGGGGTTCAGTGTGTCCTGGTCTTCCGCCTCCGAGACCTAGACAAACCTCACCCCATGAACCCGGGCACCCCTGCCAAATCACCAAAAGTAGCGAACCACTTGGGGTGACCCTATGGCAGAGGTATTGGACATGGCAAAAATGATGGACGACAAAGATAAAATAACAATAAGAAAAGATGGACAACAAAGATCAAAAACCATTAAAAATGATGGACGACAAAGATAAAATAACAATAAGAAAAGATGGACAGCAAAGATCAAAAACAATTAAAAATGATGGACGACAAAGATAAAATAACAATAAGAAAAGATGGACAGCAAAGACCAAAAACAATTAAAAATGATGGACGACAAAGATAAAATAACAATAAAAAAAGATGGACAGCAAAGATCAAAAACCATTAAAAATGATGGACGACAAAGACAAAATAACAATAAGAAAAGATGGACAGCAAAGATCAAAAACAATTAAAAATGATGGACGACAAAGATCAAATAACAATAAAAAATGAAATTAACATTCTATTAATTGAAAATTACAGGTAACATAACGCACATACAACAGTAAAATACGAAAACATTAACTTATTCAGGAGCAATACACCTGGAGGCCTAGCACAGAAGATCGATAAAACCATATATCGATACAATATCGACTAAATCTGTCACCTATGGTCAGTTATCAATATTTGCGAGAACGGTAAACAATTGGTAAGAAATATTCGGACCGACGATTGATAAATTTTAGTACGGCCTCAGTACCGTAGTTTTAGATAAGTTTCAGTTAACTGTAAATATACACATTTTTTAATTGTGTCGTTCGTTATGCAAAATTACTAGCTTATTAATGAACGGAATTCAACTAATGAAGCTCTTAGAATTGAAAGAATCTTTGGATCTTTGAAAACAAAGTGGTGAAAATATGATTATTAAAGACCTCATTAACTAATTAACTCCCGTTTAATGTCAAAAAGTAAATGCTGACAACCAATGTACAAGTATACATATTTAGGTCAGTATTTCAATTTAACACTCCTAGTTTATTAATATTTTTAGGTAATTATTTGGCGTTTGACATTTCAGAGTGTGAATTCATAGGAAATACCTCCAGGGTTGCCAGGGTAAATCGATTTATTATTTATTCATTGTCAATATCGGTTCGGCTGTCAACAGTGAAACCGTGCTCGTGATATCGATAAGAAATCGTCGGAAGTTACGCCTATTACGCTCCTGATGGTAAAACGTCTGAAATTACAAGTCCGGGTGCGGTGCTTGAAGCAGGTAACTTCGGAGCGCTTTCGCCTGAACGGGAGCAGAACAGGGTCTGTCCTCTTCCTTATATGGAGAGTCAACGGCGCATAACGAGTTCAGTCGCCGGAGTAGGTCTTTGTAGACCATTGGGTATAGGCGTTCTTGATTGGTGATCTCCGGAGGCGACACCTGCACAAGTCTTCCTTTTTATGGGGTTTGAGGTTTGCGGATCCTTGTTGGGGATATTAATGGAAAGAAAAATTAAAAAGATTTTTTTTGAATCTCATACATTAAACGTAGGCATCACTTTTCAATCAAATCTTTCATTTGTTAACCACTGAACGAATAACAAAAAGATATTTAAAAAGTACTTGGTTAAAAGCCATTCTCAAATATCAATTAAATACTTATTTATTAATTTATTTAAGGAACATTAACAGTCTTTTTTTTTTTTTTTTTTTATTTCTTTTATATATTTAATAATATTATTATTCAAAACAAAAGAAAATTACTTCAAAGAAAAAATTGAAGATTGTGGTGAAGATAACAAAAAAGTCTGGGCTACAATTAATAACATCATTGGCAAGGGTAATAAAAATAAACAAATAAATAAAATAACATATGACAATGAAACAATAGAGACAGTAAAAGAACCAACTAAAATTGCTAATATTTTCAACAACTACTTTGCAAAAGTCGGTGAGAACCTAGCCAAAAAAATTGACGCTGTCCAATCTAAAAAAACTTTCAGTACATCCACACAAACTTGCCAAAATATTTTCAAAAAGTTTGAAAAATGCACACAGATAGAAATAGAAAAAATAATAATGAACTTACGAGTGTCAGCGAGCCCTGGTTTCGACCATATCACAGTAAATTTACTTAAACAAATGAGACAACTAATATCAAAACCAATAGCACATATCATAAATAACAGCATGCAACAAGGAATTTACCCGAAAATATATAAAAATACAATAATAACTCCGATTTTCAAATCAGGAATTGCAACCGACATCTCAAACTACCGTCCCATATCTATTGTATCAAACGTAGCAAAAATATTTGAAAAAGTCGTAAAGTCACAATTAACTAAGCACATCACTTCAAATAAAATTATTAATGATAACCAATTCGGCTTCAGAGAAAATTTAGGCACGCAAGATGCAATCGCAAAAATAACCTCAAGAATATATAATGCTCTTGACTCGGGAAATAAATGTTTAAGTATATTCATTGATCTAAGAAAAGCTTTTGACAGTATATGCCACAAAAAACTAATCAAGAAATTAGGAAATATTGGAATTCAAGGAACAGTTATAGAATGGTTCAAAAGTTATCTACATGAAAGACACCAACACGTGAAAATTAACAATACATTGAGTGAACCCACCTATTCAGAATTTGGAATTCCTCAAGGGACAGTGTTAGGTCCAATATTGTTTATCATTTACGTGAATGAAATGCTTACAATACCGAAAATTGGAAAAATCATATCTTTCGCTGACGACACAGTCTTAATCATAGAAAAAAAAACTTGGGATGAAGCCTACCGAACCGCAAATGTAGAAATAAACAACTTAAAACAATGGCTGGATGACAACTATCTTTCCTTAAACTCTGACAAAACTTACTTCATGACATTTACACTATCAGACAAATTCCTTCCAATTATAAATTCCAATATAACTATTCATAGCTCTTGTAAAAATTATACTGACAACTGCAACTCATCTAAATGCACAAAAATTTCAAAAAAGAACTACATTAAATATTTAGGCATAATAATAGACCAACATATTAAATGGACAGAACATATTGCACAAACTATAAACAGAATACGTAAACTTTTTTACGTATTCCTCAAACTAAGAAATATACTTCATAAATCTATACTACTGAAGGTTTACTATGCATTAGCCCAATCAGTTCTGCAATACGGAATAATAGGTTGGGGAGGAGCGTATAAAACCAACTTAGCCCCACTTGAAATAGTACATAGAAGACTTATCAAAATTATACTAAAAAAACCTTTAGACTATTCAACTCAAAAAATATTCGAAGAATTCAAAGTTTTACAAATAAACAGAATCTATCAAAAAAATGCATTACTCCAAATCCATAAAGACAAACTAACAATAAATTCATTTAGCACCAGGCCGAGAACAACAGGACAAATAATAATCCCTAAACTTAATACTACAACGGCCCAACACCACTACACATACTCAGCCATAAAATGCTTTAACGAACTCCCTAAAGATATTCAATCCGAAAAAAATTATAAAATTTTTAAGAAAAAAATTAAAATACATTTCACCAGTAGGTAATTTCATGTTTGTGTTATATTACGCCCACTTATATTTTCAATGTGTACACAGGTTTTATATTTTATAATTTAATTTAAAAAAAAAAAAGTTTCTTCCTGAAATAGTGCACAGGTATATAATTTTACATACATGTTGTTTTTATTTTATTTTTTCATAAATACGCTCATGGTAGCATCAATTAAACATACATCAAAATATCAATTGTGTTAGTACTCCCTCCCTAAACACGAGAAATTCTCAATTAGAGAGGTATTATTACCACCATTAAAAAATATTTGCATTACATGTACATAATTAAAAAAATAATTGTACTTATACCTAACTTTGTAAAATTGTAAAAATGGAATAAATAAATAAATAAAAAAAAAAAAATAAAAAAAAAAAAAAAATTTATAAAAACAGTTTATTTATAAACAAGTTCTGCTAGGTAATTATTTTTACACGTGACAGCTGTTTCGCCTTCTGAAGGCATTATCAAACTGTGGTCTTGCCACATACAGACGAGGTATTTATGTTATTTCTAGATAGGATTTTGATGACTAATTTTAATTATGAGTAAACTGACTAAAATTATTAATGGTTATTACCGTTTTAAAAGATACCCAATTACTTATATTGTTTAAATTCGACTGAAGGTCGTTAAGTGCACTAATCGTTATTTCTAATATGAATCATTTCCAAATGATGACTCATGGTTTTATTTTCTGTATAATTAAGTTTAAGGTCGTTAATACTCTAAACTTATTCCTAATGTGAATTATTCCCAAATGATGACTCGTGGTTTTATTTTCTAGTAAAATTATTATTATTATTGTTTTAAAATTGGTTTGAACATATCTAACAACGGTGAGTGAATTACATTGGTCTGTTCATTTATTAAAATAGCTTTAGGATTATTAAAGTGCTTGTTAATTTCTAGTTGTTCTAAAAGATTTAGTTTATGTCCTTTATTTTGTATATGTAAGGGAGTTGGCTTATTATCGCCGCTAAGTGAGTGATTATCATCTAGGAGATGTTTGGCAAATTGTGATTGCATTTTATTATTATTTTTAAATGATCGCATATGTTCTTTGAACCTAGTATTAAAGGACCGGCCAGTTTGTCCAATATAAAAAGCGTTGCATTCGTCACACTGGAGTTTATAAATGCCGCTATTTTTTAGTTTCATGGACTACATTGAAAATCAAATTTTAAACTCAGTCTTTAGTAAACACATAATCTACTATGTACGTTATGTGGACGATATTTTGATCTGTTGGAAAGGTACCAACAGACAACTAGACCTTTTTGTTACATTTGCTAACTCCATTAACCGTAAAATCTGCTTTACGGTTGAAAGAGAATGTAATAATAAAATTAATTTTTTAGACTTAACAATCAGTAGAGAAAATAATAAACACGCATTTGAAAAAATAGCGGCATTTATAAACTCCAGTGTGACGAATGCAACGCTGTTTATATTGGACAAACTGGCCGGTCCTTTAATACTAGGTTCAAAGAACATATGCGATCATTTAAAAATAATAATAAAATGCAATCACAATTTGCCAAACATCTCCTAGATGATAATCACTCACTTAGCGGCGATAATAAGCCAACTCCCTTACATATACAAAATAAAGGACATAAACTAAATCTTTTAGAACAACTAGAAATTAACAAGCACTTTAATAATCCTAAAGCTATTTTAATAAATGAACAGACCAATATAATTCACTCACCGTTGTTAGATATGTTCAAACCAATTTTAAAACAATAATAATAATAATTTTACTAGAAAATAAAACCACGAGTCATCATTTGGGAATAATTCACATTAGGAATAAGTTTAGAGTATTAACGACCTTAAACTTAATTATACAGAAAATAAAACCATGAGTCATCATTTGGAAATGATTCATATTAGAAATAACGATTAGTGCACTTAACGACCTTCAGTCGAATTTAAACAATATAAGTAATTGGGTATCTTTTAAAAGGGTAATAACCATTAATAATTTTAGTCAGTTTACTCATAATTAAAATTAGTCATCAAAATCCTATCTAGAAATAACATAAATACCTCGTCTGTATGTGGCAAGACCACAGTTTGATAATGCCTTCAGAAGGCGAAACAGCTGTCACGTGTAAAAATAATTACCTAGCAGAACTTGTTTATAAATAAACTGTTTTTATAAATTGAATAATAATATTATTAAATATATAAAAGAAATAAAAAAATTAAAATGGAGTTCTACAAATTAAACTTGATAACAATAAATAAATTAGCAGTCTTAGTAATACAATAAACAAAAGGATGATAAAAAATAGACCAATTATTAATGTTCACAAATAGGTATTTAGAAACAAGACTAACTGAATGTAAACGAGAATATTTAAGAAAACTGAAAGAAAAATAGAACTAAGCAGCAATTAAAAAAATTATAATAACAGTACAAATCTGAATTCAACAAATGATAAACCAATACACAACAATAAAATAAGTGTGATTATAACTGAAACAGACTGCAAATTATGTATTTGGGTTGGGAAGGGTAAGGGGAGGAGAGGGATAAGGGAAAGTTGCCACGCAAGTAATATAAAAATATTAGATATAATTAATATAATCGTCATGAATATGTGTTATTCGCACCTATGAATGTTATACAATGAAGTTCTGTAGCGACAGTAACTAGCAGTAAATACGTCAGCACGTGTGTCTATATTTGCAAATTTATTGTTGTAGTAGTTACATGTCTTTTGCATAAATTCATTTTGATTGGAATTGGTGTTGCATCTATCAATATAGAAAAGGGTATTTTGTTTACTATATCGAATCGACGTGTGGAAATTTATTTTGTTTAGCAACTCCGGGCAGTCAACTTTTGAAAGGTATCAAACAGTATCTACTTATTTAAATAAATCCTAGTCTGCCTCAGCACAGGAACCCTTATTACACTTTTTTATGAATTAGACAGTTTTATTACGGAACCTTGAATAATTTTGCTTTTGATCACAGTCCAAAATAAGACTAACATTGGCAATACCTAAAAATAAAACGTTTTTAACCGAATTACTAGTAATTTTTTTTATTGAATAACTTCGAATCCTCGTATTGTAATAACATTGCAAGTTATTTTTAAAAATTGCTCATTTAGTGCAGTTTTTAAAACGGTTTAACATTTGTCATGTTTAGGTTCGGTGTTTTTTCCTTCACTTTTTCTACACTTTTCTTCAATCTTCTATTTTATCGTAGAACCAAATTAAGCTATCTCCAAAATGGACAAACATACTGGTATGAACTTCATAAATATATGAACCATCTATGGATCAGAAAGGATAATAGGCTCATCGTAACACATTTCTTCAGACTGATTCGTGGATGGTTCGAAAACTCGACTATCATGGAGAACGTTAGTTTCTATCGATGGTTATCTACACCACCGACATCATAGACTGTTTTATCTCCCGGATTGCAGAATTAACTAGCCAATGGTCATGCCAGTCGGGAGAGCTGTCTTGTTGTTAAATAAAATCACTTAGAATATCGATATTTTTAGCATCAATGAAGCACAATTTAGACGGCAAGCTTTGTTGCTGTTAGTTTAAATCTGCTTATCTTATCTTAAATATTTATTTATTTATTTAAACGCCCGTAGGGCTTTTACATATAGTGCAGCACACGTTTTTGACAAAATACAGGAAATAACATAAAATATAAGAGTTGACACAAAGAAAGTAATATGAAATTTAAGTTAAATAAAAATAGAGATAAAGATAGTTTATGAAGTAGGTAGAAATAGTTGGCACATACGTCGTTTGAAGTTTGACAAATTTAAATTATTATCAAATACATCCATATTTTTTTTAATATTTCAGCGCCCTTGAGGTGATTTTTCACAAAAACAGCGCTATATAAATCATCCAAATATTATTATTTGTTACCAAGACTATGCAAACGCTGTATTGGAGAATGCAAACTATAGTTGGAAAGAGATGTATGTATATAAAATGTTAATATTTGTATAGTCGTTCGTGTAGGTACACGAAGATTTATTAATTGGAGGAGTACACAACAATTGCATTCAGAGTTTAATAATTTAATAAAAAGGTTAAGTCGTTTATTTTTCGTCTATTTTTTAGAGCTGGAATATTTAAAAATTTCATTAAGAACGGGTAATTTTTATGCTCTACTAACTCTAAAGGGATATTATGTTTAAAATTTACGAAATGTAGAAATTTTCTTTGAATTCTTTCGTCATCGTGAATATGAATTTTGTAGAAGGGTGACCAGACTATGGAGTTATATTCCATTAGGTTTCTAACAAGGGATATATATATATAATAGTTCAATGATTTGTAACGATTCAAAGTTTTTAATTGTTCTTAATACGAATCCTAATGTTTTCATACCCTTATTTACAGTTTGTTGAATGTTACCGTGAAGTCTAGTTTCTCATTCAATATTATACCAAGATCTCGCATTTCAGTTACTCTTTCTAAATTTATTTCATTTATTGAATATTTCTCTGTTGTAAAAACGCTTTGAAATGTTAATTTTGTGATACTTTTTAAAAAAAATAATCGAATTGAATTGTTAAATTGTTGGTGACGTGGGATGATAAAGCGGCGTAGGTAAGGTTTAATTTTATTTATATTACATACAACAGACACAGGGCTAACATGCCATATTAAAGAGATAATTAACAACGGTACGAACAGGATGCACAGCAATTAATCTGTATTACAAGAGAAAATAAAGAGTGGGTCAAGTGATATGAGGCTGTTACCTGAAAGAAGAGCACGAAGCACACCCACTGATAGTAAGTGTAGTACTTCTTGGCGTCCTCATCATCAAAGTCATTGCTGATGCCAGGCTGAGCCACGTGCACGCCCGGGATGTGCTGGGGACAAGAACAAAAGACAAATTTAGTTTTATATCAATCAAACAACCAACTAAAAAATAACAATAAGGGGAAATAAATTAAATAATGGTCACTTCTTCAATAATCGCTAATTCACTTTGTGGCATCATTTTATTTAAATGAAAACAAATCACTTTGCAAACAACACTTATTCAATCAAAATCATCAACATGCTTTGAAAGCAATGGTGTCTTCGTCAAGATAAGATGAAAAATAACAATGGACAAACGAATATAGACAAATAATTATTTGTAGATAAAAACATTACAAAGAGTGGTGATTTATTACTTAAAGGTATATACAGCTTGTCAAATGAGAGTAGAAAACATAGGAGGGAGCCACTGTTAATCAAATGGCCATACTAAAAATATAATCATGATGGTAATTTAAAGCTGTGTTGAAAATTAAAAAGGCATACAAGTGAAAAAAATATTTTTTCATTGCAATATAGATACCACTGATCTCAAAATTAGAGTTGCACATAGGTATATTATTATAAGACCTTAGCAATTTTGTGTTAACATAATGAAGAATAACGATATTGTAATAAAATATAAAGCAAAGTTTAGAAATTGCTCACATTTATTTAATATTAGCTTAAGTTCTAGCGTTGCCCGGGCTTTAGAATATGTCTCTAATTTTAGATCTGAATATATTCAACTCATTCATATCTAAAAGTAGTGTAACTAAACTCACCGTTAGTGATTCTTCCTTTCTATCTGTTAAATTCTAATTTATGTTAAATTTAATTAAAGCAAATCACTTTGTAAAATAAAATTTAATCAAATTGTGTCATTAAGTAGGTTTAGGGTGTTCTATACATTCAGTGTCGTTGCGGCTTAAAATAATATTTGACAGGTAAATTGATGTTGCCAGCCTAAAAATTTTGCAGTTCCTTTTTTAAAATTTTCTACTCTTATTTGACAGTCAATATATTTAGAACTAGCAAGTTCCCGAAGTGCGTTGCAACGCCACTTAATAAAGAAATTGTTTCTCCCTGCGTCCTTTCCCATTCGTCCCGTTCCCCTTTCGCCTCCCGTTCAACACTAATGTCCCTTTTCCCTCCCCATCCTATAATTCCATATTCAATTCGAGAATGACAAAACGACTTTTTTTCGAAGAAAGGCTTAGGAGATTTCCGTAATGATGTGTAGGTCCCATCAAAGATTTTCATCAATTACATACTCCGAGATATTTTATGTTTTGTGTTTTTTCTATAATTGGACAGTGACATTGAACACTATTTTTATGGCATTCAAGAAATTTTAGTTCTAGTGATTTTGCTGGTTGGTTCCTTGAGTTAATTGAAAAAGTTATAATATATGTATTTAGTTTTGCTTATACAGTTGTTTTTAAGCCAATTTTGAAGAGCATTTAAGCCCTTCTTCAGCAAAATAAAATGTTTTCAATTTTTTATAAGAAAAACTCTCTTTTTATAACTTTTGAAGGTTATTCCCATCAACGTAATATATCATTGAAGAAGAAGATAACACTTAAATTCGGATACATTTACCCGAGACGCTATTCAGGTTACAAACCAATTCTTAGAATGATTGTTCCAATAAAAAGAGTAGTTGCCTATAATATCGAAAAAAGAACTAGCTGAAGATAATATTGTTGATTCTAAATTATTTGAAATATGAGATTGACAAATATGACGGTTTGACAGAAGGTGGCAAAAGCGAAATTGGTTAACGCGCACGTCCCGGTTAGACGCGAGGGCTGGGTTCGAGTCCCAGTTGCGACCATTGTCTTTTTCTATTTTTCTGTGTCTTGTTCTCTTTCACATTTTCATTTAGATTATAAGTGTTATCTTCTTCTTCAATGATATAAAATGTTTTCGTCCAGTGCATGAATCACGGATTATCTTCGTTGTTTCTGACACGATGATGATGATGAATTTGCAATGGAATGACGCCATTTCCCACCTGTTGCGACGTCACAAATTACAAATCACAATGCACCAGTCAGAGACCAGACGACCTTGCCCGTTCTTCCATTTATTCATACTCCTCTATTGTTGTTGTGCGTGCCTTATTTGCATACCTATTGTTTAATCAGACGAGATTAGTTTATTAGTCCATTTGGTGGCCTTATGTAGTTAACACGGTAGCTATTTGCAGCAATTTAGTTTAGAAATTTTGCATAGCGAAGGTCAAAATATATTGGTGCGATAATACTAGGCCCAGTCAAACAGGAATGCCTCCTGTATGTTTTAAGGTTTCACGGCCAAAAAGTATTTTTGTTATTGTTTTTGAGGTGTTATGCCGTGTTTCGCTATCTCCTTCTTTAGCCAACGTTTCGGACAGCGTTACAGTGTCACTCATCTGCCCTGATGATGGACACTGTAACGCTGTCCGAAACGTTGGCTAAAGAAGGAGATAGCGAAACACGGCATAACACCTCAAAAACAATAACAAAAAAGGAATGCCTCCTATTTTTTTCTACTTAAATAAAGTTAGTTAAGTAAAAAAATTGAATTTGGTGCGATTCCTCAAACCTTCGTCTACAATATACTGCGATAGTAACTTTGTGAGTCAACAGGTGGCAGCATTGCAGTCGCTTGCAAAATGGCCGACATCGATGTTCGTAATAGACAGCGTTCTGTGATTGATTCTTGACTGTAGAAGGTGAAACGCCCATTCGCATTCATGATAGACTGAAAATGTGTACCATTTGACGGCCGGCGTGGTCCAGCGGTAAGGCGCTTGACTAGCATTCCGAAGGTCGCGGGATCGAATCCCGGCGTGGCAAATAAATTTTATTTGATTAATTTGTGTTATTTCACAATTTACTCATTTAAAATAATATGTAGTATATTTGTGGCACATTCCAGAGTGGAAGATACTCTCAGTATCGCCCTGGTGTAAAACCACCGTTCAGAATTGAAACGTTGCTTGAAATGGCTTTAGCCGTGTTTGGTGACCAGATCTGAATAGCCAGGTACTTCCCACCTTCCTCTTCCTCTTCCTCATCTCCTTCTCCTCCCCTCTACCTTCAGCCTCACAACATACTCCAATTGGGGATGCCATAGTCTCACTGGCTCCAGACGGGAGCAGTTGGGACTCTTGTGCGGTATTCATGTAAAAAAAAAAAATTATGCAACAGTGGGGATGGGTGATGGGTTCTTCGCTGTAACGAAGCTGAAAGACAAACACTGCTGGCTGACGAAAAGCGGATTGTTGATTGCAGTGACTGCGCGTGAGTTGACGACATCATTCATGGTGACCCCAGATAACTACAGATGTCGCATTCTCTCCCTCAGTAAAGTCAGTGTGATGACGATTATTCGACAACTGACTATTCAACAAAAGTTTGTGCAAGGTGGGTACCAAGAAAGTTAACCGGCCAGAATAAAGAAACAAGAAAAACAATAGCCTCACAACACTTGCAGCGCTTGATTTCTGGAAAAAATTGTGACCGGAGGCGAAAAATGGGTTTATTTTTTTTACCTGAGGCAGTCAATGGAACGACATCACACAAACTCACCAAGGACAAAAAAATTCAAAACTGTGTGATCGGCGGGGAAAGTTATGACGATGGTGTTCTGGATGTGATCGTGCTTTTTACAACACTGCGTGCATGCGTTTGTTAAAAGATGGACCAAAGCTGTGGAAATGGACGGATATTATATTGAAAAATAACAAATTAATCGGCAATAGTGTGGATTTCAACCCATGTACATAATTACATTTTTATTTCTTATTTGGATTTTATAGCAAGTGTTTATAAATAAGAATGGTTGAGTAATTACGTAAAGTAATTGGTTAACAATATTAATATAGTTTATTTGTTGATAATAATGTGCGATAAGAAATAGCTCAGTAACTCAGAAGTCATTAGCCACCAATGAAGGTAATAAAGCAATTAGTATAATTGAAACAAGTGCTGTTTTACAATGAAATGTCAACATCCAGTGGCGGACTAAGCCCGACAGAGGCCCGGAGCGGCAAAGCTGTATGAGCCCCCCCTTTTTTTAAAGAAGTTGATGTGATTTTACAAGCTTTTTATTCAGTTCGAACGGGCTTCTGGTCCTGGAGGGCCTCCAAACGCCTCAATGTTTCCTTGATCAAAAATTTTGTAAAAAAATAAAAACATTTTTTTTAATAACATTTTCTTAAAGAGGCATTTATTAATATTGCTCTCACCAAATGTTTTAAGGAAATTTGTAAAATTGATGGAGATTTAGCATTTGCAAAACTTTGGACGCGTTTTTCTCAAAACTACGTTTTTCAAACAGGTTGACAACATATGAGAAAAACTATACATCCGATTTGAATGCACCAAGTCTTAAACTGTTTGAAAATCAAGTCACTATGGCACCACATAGGTTTTTTTTTATAAAAGGCCCCTTGCTATTTTTGTTTATTTTATGAAAGATGAAAATTTTGTTAAGTTTTTAGATTTTCACAGCCAAAAGTATTTTAGTTATTTATTTTTGGGGTGTTATGCCGTGTTGCGCTACCTCCTTCTTAAGCCAACGTTTCGGACGGCGTTACAGCGTCCATCATCAGGGCACACAATTACACATCTGCCCTGATGATGGACACTGTAACGCTGTCCGAAACGTTGGCTCAAGATGGAGGTAGCGCAACACGGCATAACACCCCAAAAACCAAGAAGATGAAAATTTTATATAAAAAATCGAAAAAAATCGCTAATCCGCCATTTTTTCTTTTTTTTGATATTGAAATTCCACTACGTGGTGCCGTAGACACTGGATTTTCGAACAGTTTAAGACTTGGTGCATGCAAATCGGATATAATTTTTTTTAATATTATTATTTTTTTTATTTTAACTTTTTATGAGTAAAACCTCAAACTGTAATATTTAATTAAATGAAGACATTATGAGCGAAACTCAATCGAAAATCTGGAAACAGAAAAATCAGAAAAAGATATTTACACCTCTGGGACTCGAACCCAGGACCTCCCTACTTTCCGGGTGTTTTTTAATATGTTGCAACCAAGTTGAAAAACGTGTTAAAAAAGTTTCGAGTAAAACGCATCCAAAGTTTTGCTGAAAGATAATTCAACATACAAACTGTTTCAAACGGTTTCACATAAAATGCTGTATCTCCGTCAATTTTTTGAAATTCTTTAAAATATTTAGTAAGAGCATTCTTAAGAAATGCATCTTTCAGAAAATGAAATTAAAAAAATTACAAAATTTTTTTTTACAGAGTTAGTGGTGCCTTAAAGCCTTGTTTAGGATTTGATCAAGGGAACGTGGAGGCGTTTGGAGGCCCCCCAAAACTAGAGACCCTGGGCGGGCCGCCCCTTCGGCCCCCTCGTCAGTCCGCCTCTGCAACATCATAAATCTTCATTTAAACAACAGGTATTATGTTTGGAAAAATGGCTATTCGATCGTGCAAATATGTACGTATTTAAACACATGTTCATATTACATTCATAACATTAATATTTAGGCTTGGTAAATGGAGCATTTTCTCAGTATCGCCCTGGTTATAAATAGGTACCCAATGCACGTGCACAAGTACCAGACTATATTTATTTGTTAATTTCAATTCTCGTACTTTACACATCATAGTTTACATAGAAAATATGTTTTAGTAATACAATTTTTTTTTTAAATTAAATGACGACAATATTAACGAAACTCAACCGAAAATTTGGAAACAGAAAAATCAATAAAATATATTGGCACCTTTGGGACTCAAACCCAGGGCCTTCGGCTATCCGGGCCATGACCCATGACTCTACCAACTGAGCTAATGTGTCCCTATACGATTCGGTCATTTTTAATTGTATCATAATTCGACTAAGAACTACCAACATTATCTTCATTTTCTTAAGGCATATTTTATTGGCTGCTATCTTTATGTATGATTGCAAGATTCAAACCGGAAGAAGAGGTGCCAATATCGTTTTCTGATTTTTCTGTTTCCATATTTTCGATTGAATTTCGCTAATATTGTCTTCATTTATTTAAATATTACAATTTGAGGTTTTACTCATAAAGTTAAAAATAAAAATAAACAAAAAAATATTAATAATCAGTAACTCTATGTAAATAGGTTTGCAAGGGGACGTGCCCCATGGTGCTACGAATTTGTGAATTTGTAGTATCTCTCCGGATATGGAAAGATTGACGGTTATACTCAGTTGTGAATAATAGTATCAAGCGACTATATATTACATACGATGCCATTGCCAGTCTCGGTTACTTTGTCCCGGTGACTAGCTATCACTGGATGACAGTGGATCCGAGGAACGGGCTATTTTTGGAACCAGTTCCTATTGGATTTATAAAATGGTCACCAATACTCAAACTGGGCGAAGCCGATTTGAAAGCCGCCCGCAGGGCCTAGCAGCAAAAACCTGTTTTTAACTGCTAGTTTAAAATGATTATGCCTTACAACTGAATTCCAACCAACGGGATATCATTACAAGTAGGCACTAGATGCCTACGTAACACGGATAATACGGAATTTTAGCTTGGGGTAATGCTTATTCCAGTGCCCTCGATCCCATCATTAAAGCACAAAAACTTATCATAAAAATTATTCTTAAACTGCCTCTTACTACCAGCACTGATACGATCTTCAATACTTTCAACGTTATGGACATTAAACAACTCTACGCAAGATCCATATTAGTTAATTTACACAAAAACAACAAAACATCATACAAAACAACACAAACAACGCACAATACCCGAGCCAAAAACAAAGAACTTCTCCAAACTCCTTTTTCCAAAACTACCTTTGGACAAAGACACTTCAAATACATAGCTTGCAAACTATACAATACACTACCAGCTACAATCAGACATACTGAATCCTTGACAAAATTCAAACAAGACGTAAAGAAATGGATTGTTAGTATTGGACGCCACACTACTGCAAACATCTGTAAAGTAAATCATTAATAGACAGTAAACAATTTGCATACGACCTAATCCATGTAAAATAACTTAAAAATAGAATCATGTCAAATTAATTAATCAATCCCATAAATAGATTTCACAGGATTTACTATACATCATCATTTACTGTACATCATCTCTTCCTACATTTACATAACTCTCTTTAAAGTGAACCCACACTTCCAATCACCTTTCCATTTTTATAGTATTCAATTGAATTTGTATGTTACTTAAAATATTCTTGTAATTTTAAACATGTACCTCTAAGCCTGTCTCAACACAGGTAAATCCTAGTGAGACAGGCATCAATTAAACCCTATGTAAAACCCTATGTTTATAGATTAATAAAAAAAAATAAAAAAAATAACAACGTAACACGTAACATGACACATGACGTCACTAAAATCATCTTCCATTGTTGTTATCCAATAATCATCAGTCATGGCTTATTGCGTACAGTCAAGTCATCAGACATCAGTCATCAGTCATCACATCATTGTAATAAAACACGAACGCTTCAGCGACAAAACGGACCCTTGGTTTCATAACCTAATTCTTCAGGACAAGTCATACAAAGATGGCGAACTGAATTCGCCTTGAATCTCGTACTATCGGCTATTTATTATTTTTTTATTTAAGACCCGGCATTCCACTTCAAAAATTTCGATTTAGGGGATTGGTGATGTTTAGTGTCAAAAGCAAACAACAGTAAGTGTTTTTAAATCAATATCCGTTTGTAATAAAATAATACTTAATTGCAAATAATAAATATAATCTTTTCTTGTAATTTAAAGATATATTATTGTTAATTCCCATGCTTGAAACCAAACATTACCTACGTAAAATATATAATGACATAATTATATGTTTTATGTAGGTGTAATAACGCAATTTTATGTGCCGAAACAACAAACATAGGTCCGTTAGACAAGCCCTCAATAGATACAGAAATCGATTTAATTTCATTTAAAAATTGGTTTACATTTCCGATAAACACTCTTTTATTTATTTATTTATTTATTTGAGACACAAACAGGATATTTACAGAGCATTATTTTGGTTAATGTATAATAAATTAAGATACAAATATAAATATCCCTAGACTAATGTGTCTACAGTAATAACATTAGCGTATTCACAGACACATGAAAAACAGTGTAAGTATTTTTTTACATAATTTAGAAACTTAAATAGAAAATTTGAAATACATGATACCTACATAATATTTAAAATGTTTAATAAAAATAATAAATCAACATTTTAGTTGCACAAATCATGGAGATATTTCTTAAAACAAGTAAAATTATTCACAAAAATATCTATTATTTTTTTTTTTTTTTTTTTTTTTTTATTCTTCATTTTAATCACCCGCTAAACTGCCAAGGCAGTTTGTCAGCAGGTCAATTTGACAATATTAATAAAACACTAAAACATAAAATATTATAAGAAAACACAATAGCAAAATAGTTCCAGAAGAATAACTTTTAAGTACCTACAATGCAAAAGCATAAAATATACAGACAGACAGATATAACACAGGTAAATTACTGATAGATTAAATTAATTATAGATAGTATTTATACATAAGATTACAAACAATATCAGTACAAAAAGTTTTGACCCATTAGCCATTTTTTAATTTTTCTTTTGAGATCAGTGGGGCAATTGGATTCGATTTTGAAATTCATCGGCATCTTATTAAATATGGTGGGGACAAGATAAGTGAATGTCCGCTGGCCGTATTTATTTATAATTTTCGGAACGGACAAACCCTCATTTTTACTAAATCTAGTGCCATGTTCATGATCTACTTTTTCTTTGTAAATTGAGTCCGACAATAGGTTTTGGCATACAATTTTAAACCATAATATTCCTCGCACAGGTAATATGTTAACTGATTCATATAGTAATTTTATGTCCCTTCTTTGTGCATAAACACTTTTGCTTACCAAGAGCTTAGTCAAAGAGTTTTGAATCGTTTGAATATAACCTGTATTTGTCTTGCACGAGTTTCCCCAAGATGTTATTCCGTATCTGATAGTGGATTCCGCTAGTGACAAATAAATTATTTTTAGCGTACTAATGGGCATAAAATATTTTATTTTGTAAATTCGCCCCGCAATAGCTCTTAGGCGTTTGCAGATGTTGCTTATGTGGGTATCCCCGAGTGTAGGTATAGAGTGTGATTTAGTGAGATCGTTGTAAGATCGTGACATTCTAGATATGGGATTAAAGTATCCCGTATTATTGTTAAAAATTTCGGTCCAAAATATGTCAAATTTTCTGAAAGAAATTTCAAAATTAAACAAGAAATTAATAGAAAGTTAATCCACTGGAGCGAGAGCGCAATTTAAAACTTTTTTCTCCGATTGCTCGACATTTTTTGGTGATCATTTTGAATATTTTCCGCCCAAATTAAAAAAAAAATCATACCTCCGAATTTTAATACGGAGAAAAACAAACTGATAATAGTTCTATAGAGCCAATGAATTCACCTATCTTTTGTCGATTATCACATATTCGTGGGATTTATAAACAAAATATTATAAAATCGTAAACTTCTACTTAATTACTTACAAATAAGTGAAAATTTGCCAAAATTGGGAACAAAGCAATCCGAGGTATTTTAAATAGTGCCGTATTGTGGCAAAAAGCGCTCCAATGATTATATTTAAAAAAAAATATGTGAATACCGCACAAGTGCCTCAACTGCTCTCGTCTAGAGCCAGTGATACTATGGCATCCCCAAATTGGAGTATGTTGTGAGGCTGAAGATTGAAGGAAGGGAAGGAGATGTGAGAGACGAAAGTGGGGAAGTACCTGGTTATTCAGATCAAGTCATCGAACACGGCTAAAGCCATTTCAAGCAACGTTTCAATTCTGAATGGTGGTCTTACACCAGGGCTATACTGATAATATCTTCCACTCTGTAACGTGCAGCAAATAAACTATATATTATTTTTAATTACTAAACCAACAAAAAAAGGAACAACACAAATAATCAAATAAAATTTATTTGCGCACGCCGGGATTCGATCCTACGACCTTCAGATTGCGAGTCAAGGGCCTTACTCCTCGACCACAGATGCCGTCAAGAGAAAAGATGCTTAGAGAAGATATGACTTTGCAGAGACTTAGCATGATTTTGTATTTGGTACCCTCCATTACTGTTAATATTACATTTATGAGAAGATGAGTGGCAAAATTAAAGATGATATTTTTTTTTTTTTTTTTTAGTTTTAGAAATTTTTATTTTATTTTATTTATTTATTACTCGCCCTAATGAACTTTTACATTCTTTGTTTAAAAGTTAAGTATCACAGTACTTTTAAATACTATAAAACTAAAACAATAAAGAAAATATATTGTAATGAAAAAAATGTAACAACAATATCATATAATACAAAATAAAATACATTAGTAAAAATGACAAGAAGTCACATAAAAAGATATTCAATATAAACAAAAATTATCCACGATTATTGGTGTCTAGATTTATAAAAGAATTGGAATATACAATGTTTATACTGGTTATTATTAAAGGTGAAATATATCTCCTAGATCAGAATACTTATTTCCGAGATCGTGAAGTCTCGGAATCGGGGAATTTTGGTAAGAGAGTGTCCAAGTAAAAGGGTAGTAAATGTCGGCAAGATCTTTTGGGAAAGTGGATAATGATTAATTGAAGTAATTCAGGACAGTCAATTTTGTAATGCAGTATTTTATGTAATAATATTAAATCTGTGTTAATTCTTCTTTCTGAATGTAAATTTTGAAAGACTGGAGAACTTAGGACTCTTTATTAGGACTGGAGAATTTTTATGAAAAAACCTTACGTTCTTATTTCCTTACGTCTTTACAGAATTAGTTATTTTCAATGTCGCGGGATGTGAAGGTGGAGGTGAAAGGTTTTTGACTTAACGGAAACAACCTAAGATAATGGAATAAAAGATACAACTGTCTGAAAAGTTGAGTTTTAAGTTTCGCTCTAAATTCTGCCGATTCTGCGATCATTCTTAAATTATGTGGCAGTCCATTATTGTGGCACAAGATTGATGAAACAGTTATTGTTTCATTATAATAATAATTAGTAACCAAGGTTAAACAAGAATTAATACACTCGTTCATTAATATAGAATGTGCAAAGAAGAGAAGGGCACACAATTGAATGAGCGGGTAATTATAGTGACAGGTATAAGTGAATGTTCGCTTTGTGCATAGCAAACTTACTACAAACAAGAGCGCTGATAGTAAACATGTATATTATGTATTTTATCTGATTGAATTGACGATTGCTTATGTTTTCTTTTGTCGTTAGAAAACAGAAGTTGAAAGATACACAAAACGGAGTTTTGTTGAAAAATATTGGAAAATCATTGTTGATAGCCAGCCCTTGTGAACTAAATACGAGGATTGTTCAAAAACGATCGCGAACTTTGAATTTCCGCGGGTTACGTATATTCGATATTCGATTTTTTTTGTGTTTTTGGTACTCGTGTCTCTCACTTATATACGCCATTTTGAATGTTCGGTTAACTTTTTACAGCTGCTTTGCTCGCACGTGTTTTGGCTCGTCTTCGATTTTTGCCTATTCCAAAAAATGGATCAAGGTTTTGCTTACACTGAACTGTTTTGCTTACACTGAACTGGTTTTGCTTACATTGAACAATAAATATCATTGACAGCTGTCGAGTTTTTTTTGTGTCCTACTTGAAACTTACAAATAGAATAAATAAAACAGTGTATTTAAACAAATCTCAGTGTACTGCAACATAATTTAGTGCACTACGTTTATTTATTAATTAACCATTGCAAAATCAACCTAAAAATTCAACATTATTATCAAAATTTATAAATCGATTTGTTTAATAATCATTTGTGTGCAGTGTTCCCTACGTCTCGCTCTAACAAGTGACAGGATCAGGTAGCGACGTATTCTCTCCCTCGCACTTACTGGATAACACTTGCGGACGCTCCCGCTACCTACTACTGCTAATTACCTGTACATTGCGAGCAGGGTTGTCACCTACATTTTTTCTTTTATAAAAAAAAAATCTCATTTTCGAAATGAATAATAATGAAGCAATTGCTTTCTTAAACAAAGCTAAGGAGGAGATTAATAGCATCCACAATGCCATTACCGATCCTGCCTTGAAAATAACAAAAGATCAAATGGCAAAAATACTCAGTAAACTTTCTAATCTATCTGGAACTATGCAAGACCTTGGAGTGACTGTTGGAGTTCTTGAAGGAAAAGTTATGACATTCGAAAAAATCATTGAAAAGAAAGTATTACCACAGGAAACAACACCAATTTGTGACGTGCTTGCTGAGATAGAGGAACGCAAGACCCGCTCGAAGAACGTCATTTTACTCAACGTCCCCGAGTGTAATTCGAACTCAACCACGGTGAGTGTCTTGGAGGATGGAAAAAAGGTGTTAGCAGCTATTAGTGAAATTAATAGCGAGTTCAATCTAGAAGATGTGAAAATTTACAGACTTGGAAGTAAAATTCTAAACAAAACCAGGCCAATTAAATTAGAATTTGATGAAGTCAAACAGGCGAAATTAATACTATTTAACAAAACTATTCTTTCTAATGGAATTAAAATCAAACCTGACAGGACTCTACAACAAAGGCAGCATTTAACTGACCTCTGAAAGGAATTAGAAGAGAGGAAAGAAAAGGGCGAAGTCGATTTACGAATCAAACATTTCAATGGAATTCCCAAAATCATCAAAACCCAAGCAAAAAACTGAAAAACAAACAGAACAGATTTTCTAGACTAACAGGATATTATCAAAATGTACGGGGAATGCGCACGAAATTGCACCAACTTAAAACTAACTCCCCAATCTTCTCACACGACATTCTGTTTTTAACTGAAACATGGTTAAATGCTGATATCAGCTCGTCAGAATTAGGCCTACATCACTATACCACATATCGTTATGATCGAAATTCTATTACGAGCAAAAAGTCTAACGGGGGAGGTGTGATGCTGTGCGTATCCAAGAATATACCATCTATTAAATTACCGGTTAAACACAAAAGTGTTGAACAAATTTTTGTATTGCTCAATATACCTAATGGAAAAATTATTATCAGCTGTGTCTATATCCCACCTGCATCGGATTTGCAAACGTATAAAAATCACAATGAGGACATAGAAGCACTCAAATTCAAATATCCTAAAGCAAAATTCATTATTGCCGGTGATTATAACCTTCCTAACTGGACCAGCCAAGATGACAACAGACCTGCTATAAACCAAGCCGAATTACAGTGTGCTAAATGCAGTGAAATTCGTGATATGTCAGTATTCCTGGGATTAACTCAATCAAACAAGATTTTCAACTTTAACAATCGAATGTTGGATCCGATTTTCAAGTGATCCGAAAATAGTGGTTGAGTTCCCCATCGTATAACTTTTCCAAAGCTGAATACCATCATATTACTGAGTACCTTACCCAAACAGATTGGTCTTTTTTAGATGAGGAAAATAATATTAATGATCAAATTGAATACTTTTACTCGATTTTAAATACCTCTATAGAACAATTTGTTCCCAGGGTTAGCTTCACATCATCTAATTATCCAAAATGGTTTACAAGGGAACTAACTAGTTTAATTAATAAAAAAAAATGTATCCATAGAAAATATAAACATACCAGAAATCCTAACGATTATATAACATTTTCTAAACTACGAAAACAATGTAAAGAATTATCATTAAAATGCTATAGTGACTATGTTAATGTAATAGAAAATGAGGTACATCATCACAATGTGAAAAAATTCTGGAATTTTACTAAATCTCAAAGAAAAGACAACTGTGGATATCCTAATAGCATGTACTTTAAAGAAAAATGTGCTGACAGTATTGAGGGTATAGTAAATCTCTTTGCTGACTCATTTAAAAGTGTTTACGATAAAGATATTCCCGTCAATGCAGTCTCCAGTACGTCAGTAGAAGAGTCATTAAACCTAAGCCAATGTTTCATAAATTTAGAATCCATAGAAAGGGGCATTAAAGCATTAGATAGTGATAAATCTGCTGGACCGGATGGTATTCCTCCCATAATTAATAACTTGCATTGATAGTTTGATATATCCTTTACATAAACTTTTTAACAAATCCTTAGCTTCTGGCTGTTTTCCGGCTTTGTGGAAAAAGAGTTATTTAACGCCTATTCATAAAAAAGGTGACAAAAGCGATATATCAAACTATAGACCTATTTGCATTATGTCTGCTTTACCCAAACTTTTCGAGTCATTAGTATTAGATACCATTGTAAAACCTATCAACAATATTATTGTTCCTAACCAACATGGCTTTATCAGAGGTCGATCTACCTTAAGTAATTTAACTATCTATAATAATTACATATGCGAATCCCTTAGTCTGAAACAACAAGTGGATTCTATTTACACCGATTTCAGTAAAGCATTTGATAAGGTTCGACATCACATTCTTATATCTAAACTCAGACTGTTGGGCATCAAAGGTAGTTTATTGACATGGATTATCAGTTACCTCAGTAATAGAGTGCTTAGTGTCAGGATTAATTTTATAGAATCCCATGTATTCGAGGCCACAAGTGGTGTCCCGCAAGGGTCCCACCTCGGCCCAATATTCTTCTTAATATTCATTAATGACATTGTAAATATATTTAAAGATGTACAAGTCCTACTTTTTGCAGGTGATCTAAAATTGTTTAAAAGAATACGAAATATACATGATTGCCTAATTTTACAAGCTAATTTAGATGAACTTTTTAAATGGTGCAAACAAAATATGTTATTTTTGAACATTGAGAAATGTCAAGTAATTCGATTTTCCAGAACTCATTCTCTAATCTTACATGAATATAATCTAAATAATGTTAAATTAACACCAGTATCACAAATTCGCGACTTGGGAGTTATATTCGATTCAAACTTAACTTTCACAGCACATATAGATGAAATAACTAATAAGGCTTTAAAGATGCTTGGCTTCCTTTGTAGAACCTTAACTGATTTTAAGTCCTTGGATTGCATGAAAACACTCTATATTTCATTAGTTAGAAATCAAGTGGAATATAATTCACCTATTTGGTCCCCTTTCTATAAAGTACACTCTAACAAAATAGAACGGGTTCAACACAAATTTCTTAGGTACTTAAATTTCAAGCTCAAAATCCCAATAGAAAACATTAATTATATAAGTTTGATGAATCGACTTAATTTAATTACGCTATCTGACAGAAGAATCATTTCAGATTTAATTTTATTATACAGAGTCATGAACAACCTAATTGACAGCCCTGCCATTGTTAGTACCATTAAACTCCATGTACCGACAAGGAATACTAGACAAAATATTACATTCTTTTGCAACACATACACAACCAACTATCAATCACACTCACTTACCAATAGGATGCATGATTTAGGCAACAAGTTTGGTGATATTGTAGATATATTCGCTGATTCCCTTTATAATCTAAAATGCATTTTAAACCAACACTTTGTGGAATCCTACAAATTATTGTAACGTGGGTGTAATATATTTAACGATTTGATGTGTTATTGTAATGTTTTATATTGTATTTTATTCTATGTTATTGTCAAATGTTATATTGTTTCAAATATTTCACGGTTTTACGCTATAATCTTCAAAAACTACCTTTATATTTTTTAAATGTTTTCATTTTTATAACTTTTGATTTAAATTCTATATATGTATAATCCTCGATATCTTAAATATTATTGTATAATCTACGTAAAAGCCCATATGGGCGTATAACAACAACAATAAATAAACAATACACTTTTCTTCAGATTGCAGGGGCGTGGTGCATCATGAGGTTGCCATAGGGTAGAACGGTCAATAAGGAATATTACCTGCAAGTTATGCGCAATTTGCGCGAAGCAATCCGCCAGAAACGCCCGGATTTGTGGAAGAACAAAAATTGGCTTTTGCACCATGATAACCCCCTGATAAGCCCCTGCTCACACATCGTTGCAGTGCGCGAATTTTTGACCAAAAACAACACACTAATAATGCCGCAGCCAACGTATTCCCTGGATCTGGCCCCCTGTGACTTTTCTGTTCCCGTAACTGAAGAGGCCCATGAAAGGACGACGCTACATTACGATTGCATCGAAGGAGGAGCTGAACAAGATCACAGAAATGATTTTTTGAAGTGGTTCAAGGATTGGAAAACACGTTGGCGCAATTGTATAATATCTGGTGGGGATTACTTTGAAGGGGACAAAATAGATATTCACGAATAAATAAATATATTTTTTTTTAAGTTTTGTTAAGAGGAAGCCGCGCGGCGTTTTGTCCAACAAACAAATTCCCCATTTTCCTCTCTGGATTTTGACACTACTGCAAATATTTTTTTAACCCATATAATATAGATATAGACAACTAGCGTGTTGGTACGTTTTGCTTTTTTTGATAAGTTACACCTTAAAGCTGGTTCACATTACGCTATCAAATATAAAAGATCATAGCACGCCAAATAACGCTCTCCATACAATCCCTTCAGACCGTTCACACCTAAGCGTTTTTAAGCGCAGATCAATCATAGGCAATACACATCTCAGACGTAACCGCTCCAGACGCGATATCCCAGAAGATAACTCTCCCCTTCTCTGACTAAAACAGGAGAGGGGGTCATTGTAATTACGAAGCTGCCTAGACCCGTGGATGACAGATGTCAAGTTGACAGATTTCAGTACAAAAAATATGCGTTCCGTTGCTGCTCCCTAATTCGACTGACCCCCTCTCCTACCACAGGAAGAAATATTTGGTAGCCTCGTGTGAAAGGACAAAAGATAAGCGCTCGCGAATCAACAGATATCTGCTCGCAGATATATAGCTCAATGTGAACTAAGCATTATAGTCAGGACCCTTCGAAAATCGTTTAAATTGCTTGAACGCCAAATAAAAAGTTAGATTTTTAAAAAAGTTAATTCAGTATAAAAACTAGGCAATGTATTTATTAAAAAAGAAAAACCTGCAGTTGTTGGGTATTTTCTTCTAATACAGTTAGTAAAAAAAAGTTTTAAAATAGTTCCAATTTTAGAGGAGAAAATAATACCTCAATATCGATGATTTTATTTAGGTGTTTTCAGCCTGAGGTCCATCCACATATGCTCAGGAATCGATGGTTAAAATCTTTCAGGTACGTGCTAATTACACCCTGTACAGGTCGTCCAGCATCCCACCTACACAACATCATTTTCAGAAATTTAAGAACCGCATACCACACTAACCACATAATCTCCTTTCGAATCAAATTAACCTACTAGCATTATTCAAAGTAAGCCTGTAAAAGAATATTGGATTTTAAAAAAAGCCATTAGATTGTAAAGATGAGTGTGGGAAGAAATACCGCATTTATTTCCTGTTTTTTTTTTGCTTCAGTTAATTCTTGACTTGTTTGGTCATAGGGGTCCTTCAGAAGTATACTATACGCCGATTGACCCGATAGCCTCTGCAAACTAGTATTCATGGAGGAGGATTTCCGGGCGACCAAGACGTCACAGGACGAGCGACAAACATTTCTGGGAATATTTATTGAGATTATGTAAGATTTTTCAAGAATAGAAAATATATATTAAACAAAAAAAAATCAGTAACATTAATATTATAGTGATAAAAAAAGCAGTTAAAAACCCACCCTGCAGTTTTTCACTGCTAAGCCCTGCGGGCAGTTTTTGGTTCGGCCTCGTACAGTTAGTATTGGTGACAATTTTATAAATCCAATAGGAACTGGTTCCAAAATTAGCCCGTTTCTAGTATTCACTGTCAAGGACCCCCTGCAGGTCGAAGTCGAACACAGGGGGTCAATATAGACCACTTTGGGAATGACGAGCCACGGCGATCTATGAGACCTATATAAGTTGTTCCGAAAAGCGAACAAATTAACCTGAAGAAGTACAGCAAAAGGGCGATGAAAAAAGTTTGAAAGACTTTGTTCAACTAAAATATTTTTCAAATCATTTTCTACTTGATTAGTCATCATTGTTCGTATTAAAAATAGATTAGTCATTTTTAAAACTTCAAGGAATCAGTAATTCATCATAAATGCATAAATTATACCTTTGAACCATTAGTGTATGTGTGAGATCACTTTATGTGACAAATCTTAACGGTGACAAATCAGAATCCTTATGAAAAGATATAAAACAAATTTACCCCGATTTAATATGACCCCGTTAGACTTTTTCTTGTGGGGTTTTCTAAGTCGCAGGTCTATGCGAATAAGCCACAAACCACAGCGGCCCTCAAAGCCAACACATGCCATCGGAAAAATTCAGCCTGATTTATGCGCCAGAGTCATGAAAATTGGACATTTCGGATGCGCGCCGCGTGGCGGACATTTGAACGATGTCATATTCCAAACATAATGGTATCGATAGGCCTTTCAAACTAATAAAAAATTTCGATGATATCTTACACACATTTTGTTTTATTCAAATTTAAAGATAGTAAGTGCTTATTAAAATACCCTTTATTATAATGGAATTCCACCACCAATTTTCAGTATCAATAGGAGGACCCTAAGCGGAGGGTCTGATCATGTGGGGGAGGGCAAGGGAGAAAGAGGGGGATGTTGAATAATTTGTTACAGGTTTTTTAGGACCTCTATTTATGCATTTACCGCGACTTATTATTTACATCACGTTGATAAAATAAATAATTCAAATAATATTGTTGTATTTTACCAGGAATGTATTCTACCAGTAATATTCTTTTTTTTCCTACTTTGTTGGCAGATTTGTATAAATTTTGGTAAATGTTTTAGAAAAATTATAAAGAGTTTTTTGACTGCCTCATTAGATTATGTATATAGGATCTTAGACTGACGAGCTTCGTGGCAAGTCGGTAAAAACTTTAACCCTGGATGTAGAAATCTATAATGCTTGACAGAATGTAGGTAATTGAACTGGTACTCATCCAGAACGCGGATGACCTCCTGAGACGCACGTGCTGCGCTGATGGCTGTGTTAATGTTAAGTGGAAATCCTGCTGCCAACACGATATCACGTCACCACTCACCAGGCAATCCATGTGTGGTGAATACACTGAATAGAGGCAGTCGCTAAGGTCTGGGGAAATTTCCCTACATCAAATACACCTTTAGGGAACTGACCGAGGAAATAAACACATTTTAATTTAAGAATTAACGGTTTTAATTGCTGGTTCATTTTTCCATTCCTCTTGAGTATTGTTTTTTTACGATGGCACCATAGGCAGCCCTGGGGAAAGCTGTGTGGAGAGGGTCTTTTAAAGGAAACGAAGGATTTTCTGGGAAGGAAAAGGGTATAAGGTGTAGGTAGGAATCTAGGGGTAGGTTCAGGAGTGGCGGACGTATGAATCCATCCCCTCGACTCCGGTGCAAGGCGATGGGTGTAGAGTCAAGACTCTAGGAATCCTGCAGGAGAGGCAAAATGGTCTCTGTCTCAACCAGGCCCCCGACACAGGTGTAGTAACTATGCTGTAAGTACGTACGTGATCGTATTTGCAAATTGATTGTACCCAAAATAAAGACTAATTGTATTATTCGTTAAAATTGTGCATTGATTTAACGATCCCGTTACAGTATTATATTTTTCCTTGGATCTAGGGATTTTTCCGGAACATGACATCACTGGTCCACTTGTGTAGTGTATAGGTAGAAAGAGGTAGACGACACTGTGGCTGTGGTATAAGAACAACGCCGGTTGTTTTATTAGCATATTAATGCATTCCGTTGGCTTGTACATGTACACTATACTGACTAAACACGTGTGTACCAGTGGCGTGCGTTGCTCTATGAGTACGGTAATCCGAGGGCTATGACTTAGTCGTTGAGTTTTCGCTTTATTCGAGGCATAGTTTACCCCAGAGGCAGAGAAGGTACACAAAGACGAGAGAAATGGCTACCACAATAAGAGACGTAGAGCCGAAAGAAATAGCTACCACAACAAGGTTTACAACAATAGAAGGCACACAGAGCCGATAGGAATAGCAACCGCAACAAGGTATATAACAAAAGAAGGTACACAGAGCCGATAGGAATAGCAACCGCAACAAGGTATATAACAATAGAAGGTACACAGGACCGAGAAAAATAGCTACCACAACAAGATACATAGAGCCGTGAGAAATAGCTACCATAACAAGGTATATAACAATAGAAACACAGGGCCGAGAGAAATAGCTACCAAAACAAGGAATATAACAATAAAAGGTACACAGGGCCGAGAGAAATAGCTACCACAATAAGGTATATAACAATAAAAGTTACAAAGAGCCGAGAGAAATAGCTATCACAAGGTATATAACAATATTAGATACACAGAGCCGAGAAAAATATCTACCACAACAAGATATATAACAACAGAAGGCACACAGAGCCAAGAGATATAGCTACCACAACAAGATATATAAAAATAGAAAATTTTGCCGAACATTGTTTGAAACGTCTTCAGAGATTACACGTTTTTCTACGTCCTCCAATCATACAGAATGCTTTGAAGATCAATCTTACTCATCTTGATTTATAATTTTTTTTTGTTATTTATTTTTGGGGTGTTATGCCGTGTTGCGCTACCTTCTTCTTTAGCCAACGTTTCGGACAGCGTTACAGTGTCGATCATCAGGGCAGATGAGTAAATAATATTGGTGAAAGTGTGTAACTTATGTATGTAGTTGCGATACCGTGCTGCCAGCTCCACTTCTCTACGAGCTGGTGTTAGAAAATAAGTCAACATGGTTTTCTGCGTTTAGCTTTGGTGTAGCCGTCAATTACCGGATACCAAGAGCTATTGAGCTTAGCTCCGTCGTCGTCTCTATTAATGTTGATGGGATTTTTATACATGTATTTTAATATATTATTTACTCAATATTATTTACTCATCTGCCCTGATGATGGACACTGTAACGCTGTCCGAAACGTTGGCTAAAGAAGGGGGTAGCGCAACACGGCATAACACCCCAAAAATAAATAACAAAAATACTTTTGGCCTTGAAAACCTAAAATCCTATTTATAATTTGTTTTAAATCTGAGATAAGAACATAAAAAACTGGTTTATTTTACTGAGTATTTGAAATTGAAAATGAGTAATCTGAGTAAAATGAATAAACTAAGTAAACTAAATCTGAGTACTGAATATTTGAAATTGAAAAAAAGGGATCAAACATTTAACGTAGGCATAACAAATAGGTATCTAATTTCAAAACAAACTTACACTGTGCTAACATTACCAGTAAGAAAGGCGGAATATTTCCCAGTTTTTAATGCAAGCAGATTGCAGTTGCATAAACTAGTGGGTTTGTTTACTAACGGTGATACTTAAAAGAATTCATAATCTGTTCTTTTAACCACTGGAGCGCTTTTTGCCACAATATGGCACTAAAACACCTCGGATTGCTTTGCTGCCAATTTTGGCAAATTTTCGTTTATTTGTAAGTAATTAAGTAGAAATTTACGATTTTGTAATATTTTTTTTATAAATCCTACGAATATGTAATAATCGACAAAAATCTAAAATCAGTTTGTATGTCTCCATATTAAAATTCGCAGGTATGATTTTAATTTGGGCAGAATATTCAAAATCATCACCAAAAAATGTCGAGCAAACGGAGAAAAAAGTTGTAAATTGCGCTGTCGCCCCAGTGGATAATGGCTCTGGTTTAATCATTTGAGGGAAAAAAAAATTGGTAAGTTATGCTTTAAAATATTAAGATAATTAATTGTTCGCACCCATATTTGCATGTTGTACATACGCAATAAAAAAAGCGATACTAAAAAGAGACAAACACACACATCTACAGGATTTACCCTGCGATATAGTAAAATCGGTATCCTCTTTGTGCGGTGTTTCATAAATAATCGGTCTCCTCTTTGTGCGGTGCATCGTAGCCCCCCCACTATTGCCTATTTTATTTTTCTGAAGGTTTCACTTCTACCGCGTGTGAACTGCACACTCTGTTTTTTTCTGTTTTATTTTAATTAGCAATAATATTAACTGCACGCCACTGCTACGGTTATATTATATACTAACATGCTACTAAAGAGTGACACGCTGCGGTAATTAGTATTGTCGCCATTATAAGCCACTTCCAGTGACGCATCCGGTGCGAGTAGCGTTTACTGCCAGTACCAGTGCAGTATATATGTAATGCAGCACCGCACCGCTTCAGTACCGAGATGTTGTATACATAAGGAGGACCGAAAATACAAGAAGACAGTATCCACTTTCATACAAAAACTAGTTTTTACCCGCGGCCTCGCTCGCATCGTTTTAGGGGGAAATTATGTAAAAAAAAATGTAGCGCTTACACTTATCAATTATCCCCCTCCCCCCTACCCTCCCCAACCTCCTCACTCCGCACCCCCTCCCCCACGAGGAAAAAAAAGGTGTAAGGGGCCATCCATAAATTACGTCACACCTTAAGGGGGGAGGGAGGGTGTAGAGAAGTGTGACGTTGTGTGACAGGGGGTATGGGGGGGTAATCAGCTCTGTGACGTACCATGTAAAAATCTAAATTATTAAAATGCAAAATTTAAATGTTAACGAAAAAATGTAAAATTGCAAAATATGTGACGTCACTTAAGGGGGGAGGGGGTCTCGCAAATGTGACAATGTGTGACAGTGACGGGGGGGGGGGTCAAAAAATCATGAAATTCGTGTGATGTAATTTATGGATGGCCCCTAAGGGGTGGGTTGGAATCTGGGGATCAATGTGTCCAGGAGTGAGAGACGTGTGCATCCACCCCTCCCACTGTGGTGCAAGGCGAGAGAGTCCGGCTGGAGAGGTCTAGATTATGTCTGCCTCGAGCAGTCCCTCCCGATCCGGACACCACGCAGTAGATGAGGAAACGCATTCGCCAAATTCATTCACCAAACCTCACTCACCAAACGTAGCGGACCACTTGGGGTGACCTATGGCAGGGGTGTTGGTTATCCAATAAATGGTTCCCGGGGCGGCGGTACCCATACCTGCCTCCCAAATTGTGAATGTGTATCTTTAAAAGGGTTCCATGCCAACTGAGTATAAAGTCAACTCAACACCTCCTTGAAAAGTCATTAAAAGCTATGAAAAAAATAATTTCAAATTAGCCGATAAACCTAACCTAACGTAACCTATTTAACCAATTTTTAATATATTTTTTTGTATCACTCTAAATGACTTATCTGAGATGATTCTGGGTTGGTTTCATTCCGAGTTGGCCGGTCACCCTTTAAAAGCTACCTCAGACCTTTACCGAGAAATTTTTGCTATATTTTAAAAGAGTCGCGTTTTATTATTTTTTTTTACAATTTTTCTAAATTATTATCTTTTTTTTATTATAAGCGCGCTCCTTCTAACATTCGTATTTACATATCTCCCTTTCAAATCATCTTCTTCTTCTTTTTGAAGGCTTACTACTTATCTCAGGTCGCGTGCCGTTGGCGCGCCGGTGCGCGCCCTATAGCCGAATAAAATATAAAAAAATATATTTTTTGATATGCAATTTTAAACCTTTTGTATAAAGAAAATGTATGAAGAACAAGGTCAGAATCGCTTGGGGCATTCTTGTTCTTGACGTAACAGATATAAGGAACACTTCTAGCCACTCAAATAATTGTCTATGGACATTTCAATTGGAAATGAGCATTTCAACCACGATTCGAACTGTCAAACTTTGAGCGTCGCGTGTCATAAAAAGATCGATAAACCTATCAATTTGTCAAATAAACGCAAGTAAAAGTGTTTGTAGGTGTAGTTCGTTGTTCAAGGAACGTATTTCGGTAAATATTATATACCATAGTATAAAATTAACCGACAAAATTTACGTCAAAAGTCAAAACATCGCGAAATTTTCGAGTTTCATCCGTAAAACCCCGAGGCATTCAACCGGTTAAAAGCTACCTTAGACATTTACCGAGAAATTTTTGCTCTATTTTAAAAGAGTCGCGTTTTATTAAATTTTTTTTACAATTTCCCTCTAACATTCGTATTTACAAATCTCCCTTTCAAATCATCTTCTTCTTTTTTTTGAAGGCTTACTACGGAGCCTTAATAAGAGAAGTATGAAATAGCATTCTAATTTTTGACATCTTGTTGAACAATTTTTGGTGTTTTGTTTGGTGTTACTGTTAATAAGAAACTATCGTTACCCATCTACATAACACATGTCGGTAAATGTACGATCTACCAACGCCGTATAAATAAATTATCGTTAGAGTGGGTCTCTACAGGACGTGTCCCCCGCAAAGCAAGAACTATTTCACAGACAAAACGCGAAACATATTTAGAGACACGCACACTGTCAGCTATAGAGCTGTAGACTTATACAAACAGTACCGGATAATCTACTCAGTTTTCAATTATTTGAATTGAAATAAGCAAAAATTGTAACCGTGAGAATAAAGTACCTACCTACCAGAATGGAAGATACTCTATCGTCCTGGTGTAAGACCACCATTCAGAATTGAAACGTTGCTTGAAATGGCTTCAGCAGTGTTTGGTGACTAGATCTGAAAAAAACAAGTACTTCGCCACCTTCCTCTTCTCCATCTCCTTCCCCTGCCCACTTGCCTTCAGCCTCATAACATGATTCCATGCCAACTCAAAATCAAGCCAACTCAACACCTTTTTGAAAAGTCGTTAAAAGCTATGAAAAATAAATATTATAAAATAGCCCATAACCTAACCTATTTAACCAATTTAACATACATTTTTTCATCACTTTTAATAACTTTTTAAAGAATTTCATTCTGAGTTGCCCGGTCGCCGACAAGGTCTCTTGACATTTTCAATTGATCTTGAAGGCTTCAAGAGTCATTTTAGGCAAGAACTCTAAAATACATAATTTTTCAATTTTTCATTTTTTTATTTAAAGTTGTGTAAATTATGTCATGTGTAATGTAATGGGATTACATTTATATGTAATAAAAATAAAAATAAATTAAAAAACGTGTGCGAAATTTCATCTATACCCGTCAAAAAAGGAGAAGATGGAGAAATGTAAATTCTAATATTAGAGCGAGCGCCCTAATATTAAAAACTATAATATTTAAGCGAAAATTGTGAAAAGGTTTAATAAACACGACTCATTTAAAATCTCGTGGGGATTGTCTAAAATAGCGTTTAAAGAAACACTGTGAATTTCTTCATACATACATAACTTGTAAAATAACTGAAAAAACGTGTTTATAATAATTTTCGGAGCTTACTTTGCGATTTTTTTCTATCGGGGGAATTTAATATTATTGCCGTTCCGGCGTGGGGAATGTACAGATATTATCTTCAATAATAACATATATTTTTTAAGAGCATTAAAACGTACAGTATTTAAGGCGAAGCTTCCCGGCTCAAAAAGAAGAAGATGGAGAGACATGAAATTACGAATGTTTGACAGAGCGCGCTAATATTTTCAATAATAAAATTGAAGCGAAAATTGTGAAAATGCTTAATAAAACTTGACTCGTTTAAAATAGAGCAAAAATCTCGTGGAGGTTGTCTAAAACAACGTTCAAAAAAACACTGTGAATTTTTTCATACATATAACTTTTAAATAATGGAGACAGGCTTGAAAATAAAAAATTTCGGAACATACTTTGCGATTTCTTTCTATCGAGGGAATTTCATATAATTTGCGTTTCGGCGTGGGGGTTGTATAGATATTATCTTCAAAAATAAAATATATTTTTTTTAAAACTTCAAATGTTCAAGAGTAATCGGTAGAAATTCGGAAAGCCGAGCCTTAAGGGGTGGTAAAGGGGGAAAAGGGTGGTTTTTCAAAATCACGCGTGGGCACTATGCAAAATGTAGACAGCATGCAGTGTGAAAGCGTGCAAATTTCATCAATGTCAGATATAAACTAAATTTGTATAAAAACCAGCACGCACCGCCCACCACAAACACACTCTACTTAAATAGATGATTGTCTATGGTGAGCACCTTCGTTTCAAAATTCTTGACCTGAACATCGTCCTCCTTCATTTCTAATGCAAATTGCTCTGATTGGTAGGACCGGCTGTATTATGGCAAGACCGACAAGAGCTCCGTTGCAACCTCTCTTCTGTCATCATCGTCCTTTGTGAGAAAGAGGGAGATGCTATGTCAGAGTTATCAGCGGTACGCCTTTATTCAGCATCGCCCCGGGAGAGTCGAGAGGTCGAGGCGCCTGATTGGTGTAATAGCCAATTATTAATATGGACTGACCAGACCAAATTCTTGGAGGTTGATTTAAGGAGACGGGACTCGGCCAATTTCAAAGTTATGAATGTAAATTGTTGACGAGATGCAGTTGTGTGTGTGTGTAGCGTCATGCGTAGGGAAGTACCAGAGATATCAAGACCGATTTTGAATAATGTCGTTCGTTACGCAAAATTACTGGCTTATTTAGTGAACGGATTGAACTAACGAAGTTCTTAGAAATGAAAGAAGTCGAATACGAGATCCGTCGGGGTGAGGGTTGTGTAGTGTAGGTCTTGGAGGCACTTGCGTATGCCTACCTAACGGGTGGCGAGCCGGATCGGGCGAGACTGGTTGAAGGAGACCTTTTTATCTCTCCAGCCGGACTCTCTCGATCCATCGCCTTCTCGATACATCGCCTTGTAACGCAGTGGGAGCGGTGGATTCATACGTTCCTCGTTCCCTGTCACTTTGTCCCCGGATTCCTTCCTACCTACTCCTAAAACCCTTTTCCTTCCCAGAACTTCCTCTCCTTAGTTTCCCTAAAAAGACCCTCCACACAGCATCCATAAAAATGTCATAGGTCTTGAGGAAAATTGTTTTCCTCAGGGCCTCCCTTGTGGAGCTAATGTAAAAAAATTGAATTATTTTTTTTTTTACATTAGCTCCGCAAGGAAACCCTGATGAAAATAATTTCCCTCAGGACCTACGTCATCTTAGGAGATGTTGTGTGGAGGGTTTTTTTTATGAAAGGAAGGAGAGGAAGTTCTGGGAAGGCAATAGGTATGAGGGGTGGGTAAGAATCTGGACAAAAAGAAGGCTTGGACAAAACCTCATCCCATGAACCCGGGCACCCCTGCTAAGTCACTAAACGTAGCGAACCACTTGGGGTGACCTATGACCTATGGTGTCGGTTAACCAATAAATTGTTCCCGGGACGGCGGTACCCATACCCGCCTCCCAAATTGCGAAACATAAGAAAAGGAAAAACGTTTTAAATTATATCAATATATCTATTTATGTGGCAAAAGATACCTAACCTAACATTTCGTATGTGAGATACTAATGTTTAATATTAAAAAAAAATATTATTTGTTTGGCCAATTGACACAAGTGGTTGCAAAAGGTAACTTTAGGCGTACCAAGCTACACGTTCAATACTTAACAATGGGGGTTAGGTTGGGGGTTGGTTTGAACGGGTTTGGTTAGGTTAGGCTAGATTAGGTTAGGTTAGGTTAGAGGTTGGGTAAGGCTAGGTTATGCGTTGGGTTAGATTGGTTTAGATTGGGTTAGGTTGAGTTAGGTTGGGTTAGGTTAGGTTGGGTCGGATTGGGTTAGATAGATTTAGATTGGGTTAGGCTGGGTTAGGTTAGGTTAGGATGGGTTGGGTCAGATTAGGTTAAATTGGGTTATTAATATTCAAAGTCAAGAGGGCTTGGTGGAAATGTACGAATGGACCGGTATTAGAAGTGTGGAGGAGCTATTCCGGACAGCGCAAGATAGAGATACATTTACCAGAGTGATCGCTAACGTCGTGCCCTATCAGGTACACGAAGAAGAAGAAGATTGGATTAGGTTACACTTAATTAGATTAGGTTAGGTTAGATTAGGATTGAGTTAAGTTAAGCTAGGTTAAGTTATCATATATCTCGACATATCACGCAGTTGGCTTCGGCGAACTCTCCTTTGATCCAACAGATTGTCTGTCGTCAACCGAATGTGACTTCATCTATGTATGAGTAAAATGACAATAATAATGCATGCAATTCTCTCACCGCTTCCAGGAAACGCATGGGATTCACGCGGATGCCATGGTTTGTGGTTGACTTACAACCAAAGTGAAATCACTCAAATGATCAAAATTTATATTTTGGGAATAAGTAAATCTATTTTGTCAGTTGTCACGCGAGAACGAACTCTGAAAGAGGCTGGTGTGTTATCTTGGTAGAAGAAAACTTAATCCCTCGGGCTTCGGCTTTTTGTCAGATGGTCAAAATATTACCGCTTTTCAATAAAATCGCTAACGTTTTTTTTTAACTAAAGATTTTTTTTTACATGAGCTCCACACAGGAGGCCCTGAGAAAAATAATTCCCCTCAGGGCCTGTGTGGAGGGTTTTTTTGAGGAAAGGAAGGGGAGGAGAGTTCTGGGAAAGAAAAGGGTTTAAGGAGGGATGGGTAGGAATCTGAGGTTCAGTGTGTCCTGGTTATTCGCCTAGACAAACCTCCCCCGTGAACCCGGGCACCCCTGCTAAATCACCAAACGTAGCGAACCACTTGGGGTGACCTACGCTAGAGGTGTTGGTTAATATTAATACCGCACAATAGTCCCAACTGCTCCCGTCTGGAGCTAGTGAGACTATGGCATCCCCAATTGGGGTATGTTGTGAGGCTGATGGTAGTGGGGAGGGGAAGGAAATGGGGAATATGAAGGTGGGAAGTACCTGGCTATTCAGATCTGGTCACCAAACACGGCCAAAACCATTTCAAGCAACGTTTCAATTCTGAATGGTGGTCTTACACCAGGGCGATACTGAGAGTATCTTCTACTCTGGAACGGCGTGATGGTTAGTTAGTTAGTTAGTTAGTTGTAACCAAGAATGAATAATTTTAGAGAACTAGGCGTGGGAAATAGATATGGAATAGGTTTTATTACCTGTGTATGTAAATATAATAATTATCTCTATCTATGAATTAATTAAGCCAAAGAAACCACCATTTAAATTCCGTGCGAACGCAAATACTAAACAATCATAATTCAACAAATAAATGTTAAGTTAACAGCCAAGCTGGCGTGACCAAGTCGATTAAAACCTGTCAGGTGGGAGCAACGACAATTATTAAAAAGGACTCAATAGAAGGACGGATTTTATTTGCGTTAAGGTGAATTCATAATCTGCTCTTTCATAGATAGCGCAAGTTTAATTATTTTAGGATAAAACACTTGTTAAGTATTCCACTAATCGCCGCGCTTTATAGGCATACAAACTCCAACGGCTCGGAGAGCTTTGAAGCAAAGAACGGACGGCTACCTAGATAGTGTTTTCTCTTGGGGTAAGAATAACCTCGTCGAATTCAATGTTTCAAAGACCCAATCATGTCTTATTACGTCTAAAAGGGATCAAAATGAAAATCTAGTCTCCTTCGACGGAAGCAATCTTCCGAACAGACCCTCCATTGATATGCTTGGTGTAACTATAAGTGACCAGCTCGGGTATGGGGGCTCCATCGAAGCCACAAACTTTAATAGTACACAACTGCCAACCCTGTACAAAACGCAAGTGCGCCCCACGGTTGAATTTGGCAGCCACCTCTGGTCTGGAGCTTCAAAATACTTGAAAAATACCCTCGACTCTGTGCAGAAACGGGCGGCCCGTTTGATAGATTCTCCCACCTTAACGAACGGATTGCCAGAGTTCAAGACCAATGTTCATTCCTTCCTCTCCTCAGAAAGACCCTCCACACAGCATCCCAGATGACATAGGCCCTGAGGGAAGCTACTTTCCTCAGGGCATCCTGTGTGGAGTTAATGTAAAAAAAAAAAAAAAGATTTTGGAAATTACATACCTCTGCCATAGGTCACCCCAAGTGGTTCGCGACGTTTGGTGATTTGGCAGGGGTGCCCGGGTTCATGGGGTGAGGTTTGTCTAGGTCTTGGATGCGGATGACCAGCACACACCGAACCCCAGATTCCTACCCACCCCTTAAACACTTTTGCTTCCCAGAATTCTCCTCCACTTCCCCTCCACACAGCATCCCCAAAGATGACATAGGCCCTGAGGAAGGTTATTTTCCTCGGGGCTTCCAGTGTTAAGCTCATGTAAAAATAATAAAAAAAACATTTCAACGAAAGGTGATCCACTACTCCTTGAAAAATTCTAAATCGGAATCCCCGCATCTTTTTGAGAGAGATTTAAAAATACTAGAGAAGACTATTTTGGAAAGGTTGGAGAAGGTATTTGAGAGTTGTTCTTTGTAGGTTGATTTCGTAAAGGCCTGTAAAAAACATTAACTCCTTTCTCATTGCTGTAGTGTCCGGCTGGCGGTGGCAAAGTGAGAGCCAGAGCCAGTGAGACTATTTCAACCCCAATTTGGGTATGTTATAAGGCTGACTGGACCGGAAACGGGAATGAGTAAGAGATCGATAATCAACTGACTGTTCAGATTCGATCACCAAACGTGACTAAAGCTATTTTAACCAAACTCTCGATCGTGGATGGTGGTCCTTCACCAGGGCGATACTGGATGTGTGTACTACCGTATACATTCAAGCTTCATAATTAATGATTTATTGAACATTGTTTATAGATACCCAATTGTTTTAAATAAGTCGGTGGGTAGCTAAGATTTTAAACTCAAATTATACACTATTTCAAGAAAATCGACTCTTAGCAGTGAGAGAACAACCGCAAAAGAAATAAATCTAATCATAATTATACTATAAAGTTCTCGATAACGGGCTGATGTATATATTAACCCGGCGTAAGTAACATGGTGGGTATTATTGGGTATGTCATACCCACCATGTTACTTACTTGCGTGTATTTTTTTTATTGTGACTTTCAAACCTGTTGTAGCTGGATTTAAAGGGGTGCGGGAGGGGATAGTGGCGTGATTGCAGTGTCGCGGCAGCCTGCGCTCGAGTTATATGCTTGCAAACTGCGTTCGGGTATGTGATACCCTCATAGCTGGTGTATGTATTTCGTGATAAAAACTAACATTATTTTTTCTGCTATTTTAACTTAATTTCTTTGTAGATTTTAATAGAAAATGGACATTGACAGTGAAGAAACCCGACTTCGGTCAATATTGCCTCATCAGAAGTATTTGATAATACTTCTGATGAGGCGAGCTTATCGGAAGTATTTACTAAATAAAAACTGCACTGATTTGAACTCCAGTTCCTAAGATGTTCCCAATATTTTATTAGTTATTTTTTTTAGTTTATATAGTTACTTGTTACATGTTCTATCATATCTTTAAGTTTTTTTTTCATAAAACTTCTATAGTTCTTTTGTAGTTTTTATTTTAGAGTAAAAATTTTTGTTGAAAATTCATAGTGACTTGTTTCCTTTTAAGTAAAATTTAAAAATTGTTAAAATGGCGTAAATTTTTTATTTTCAATACGTTATAATATAGTCTTGATGTAATAAAAATAATTATTACAATGGTTTTTCTTACGAATCAAGTTTTACAGTCAAATTTGTAATCGGGTATGTCATTCCCTGCCAAATACTTCTTGTTACATTTTTTCACGACACTCTCGCCGGGTTAAAGGGAAAATTAAAAGACACTGTTTATTTTTTAATTATTATGGACGGGTTGTTTCACAGAAAATAAAACGTAATATTGTCATCAAATAGCCCTTCAGCGCCATTTTTTACATTTCTTATGGTCGAAAGGTTCCCGTTAAAAGCCGAATCATCAAATTTCAAAGTACTGTGAAAGTTTTATTTCATTTATTGCATAGTGATGCAATAACAACTTGAATAGATTTTTTACAGAATTTGAAATTCGATGAATTGTTCAAATTCTGTCTGTAGTCCCAAAATACCTAAAAAAAACCCTCGACTTTGTGCAGAAACGGGCGGTCCGTTTGATAAATTCTCCTAACTTAACACACGGATTGCAATCTTTAAAGCACAAGCGTCAGGTGGGAATGCTGTCCTTGTTCTACTGGTATTACAATGGAAGATGCTCCGAGGAACTAGCGTCATTGATCCCCTCGGCACCGGTGCATAGTCGGGAAACACGCCAAACACGCGCCCAACATTTGTACACGGTTGACATTAGTCACATGAGAACGGGTCGTTTCTACGACTCGTTTTTGAGTTCAACAGCTCGGCTGTGGAACGATTTTCCCGCCACTGTGTTTCCTCCCATCTACAACATGGGTCTATTCAAGACCCATGTTCACTCCTTCCTCTCCTCAAAAACACCCTCCACACAGCATTTTCAAAGATGAGGGAAATTATTTTCCTCAGGGCCTCCTAAATGGAGTTAATATTAAAAAAATATATAAAAATAAAAAATTCTGTGAAACAACTGAATCTGAGTGTGTTGACGCAAATATACAGACCTTTCTTTATGTATGTACCTTTACATTCCTACATATTCTATCTACCCACACAAACCTTCCCAAGCTGGCGACAATACCCTGACAGGTGAAAAATGACAATTTAATAATTTGTCAGTCTACTGTCTGTTATGTGCTTGCAATGGTCTAAAGTGATCTCTTGGTGCATTTAACACTGTCCTAAATTAATAAATGTTAAAGAAGTCTGATATGTGCGGTGCAATGGTCCACAGTGACCTCTCGGTGCATTCAACATCAATAGTTAATGAAGTCTATTGTTAATTGCTGTGCTGTGAACTTGCTCCATCATTTCTTAATTATATCGAACAAGAAACTTGTGCAGGAATTCTCTTGCTTTTTCAAGTGCTTGTGCAGTGGTAACCGCTAGAGGTATCCCTCAGGACCGCGAGATCGACCAAGACAAAGGATTTATCATCCTAGAGAGCAACGTTTGGGTGAGTCAGATCCTGACCAATTCTATATCACTATTCCGGGTATTGTGCCAGCATCAAAGTCCACAAAACAAATTTAAATACAGTCCACTCTTTGAATCGCAGTAAATCTAGACTACGTTATTTATTCGCGATTACAGAGTCCTTTCAGCTTTTTAACAAACTGTGATCAGCAGAAGAGGACAACTATCATTATGTTAAGCTTGTCAGCTTATTACAATTTGATAGACATCTGAAACGCACCTAGAATCGGAGTTTAAAGGGGATATTTCGAATTAAAAAAAAAAAAACAAATTGGCGCTGAATGGCCATTTGATGACGATGTTACATTTGAATTTCTGTGAAACTACTAGCCCTAAAACACCTTGAGCAAATAGACGGATTAATCTCCAGTAATATTATTCAAATAATGATGTCAGTTATAACCAGTCACAAGTGGCAGTATTCTGCATTAAGTACGAGGTAGGTACTAAGTACTTTGAAAACAAAAGTGCCATAAGTAATGATTGTCCCGCGACCAGCCCACGAGGCAGGTGATTAGCTGCCGGCACTCCAGTATCAAATAACAGGCACACGATAAGAAATGGCCATTGTTTTAACAAACTAAAAATATATAAATTACTAGCGAGTACCCGGCACGCGCTGCAATGCCACTTAAATAAACAAATTGTTGCTCTCTGCGTGTTTCCCTCTCTCCTCCTTCCGGATTTCCAACCACCATCCTCCCGTACCGCTAAACTACCCTAATGTGTAATGAAATACACACAATTTTCAAATAACGCGCGCGCCACCTATTGCAGATTTTTATTTGAAGTTATTAATAAGGCTATGAAATGTTTGGGATTTATTTTAAGAACAGTAAAAGATTTTACGTCACTTTATTCATTTAAAATTCTCTTCACTGCTTTAGTTAAGTTAGTTAGTTAAGTAATTTAGAATACAATTCCACTATTTGGTCCCCATACTATAAAACACATCAAATTAAAATTTCGTAATGCCAGAGCTTACTATTATTTATAGAAACCATCGCGGGCATGCGCACATCAAACCCCTAAAGTTTCATCGCAATCGGATGAAAGGTTTAGGAAAGCATAAGGGACAAACAAATAAACATTCATTTTTACATATAAATAATATTGATAGCGAATTTGGTAAGAATTTAAAGCTTATGTGTAATTTGAAGTTAATAAGTCGTAAAATTTATGCTGCACGTTCATATTCCTTATATTTGACAGGATGGGGACCACACCATGGAATTATATTCTAAAAAGCTGCGTACTAGCGACAAATATACGATTTTTATAACTTCCAACAATTGAAGTCTTTGATAATTCTGATTATAAATCCTAGTGTCTTCGTCCCTTTAGTAGTTATTATTATTGCAACATAGTTATGGTAACAAACTGTTTGTGTCCAAAATTTTTAAAACTCACCTCTCTTCTAAAAGCATCCGGCATCGTGAAAGTGGAAGTGATCCAACAAAATGTGTTGACCACGTGGGTTGGCAGTCCATTGACGATGCACTGGATAGGTCTGCCGACATACTGCGTGGCCGTTATGATCATCGAGCACGTCAGCAGCAGCACCGTCGTAAACACATTGTGCAGTCGGAACACCGCGTTGTCCGTCTGGATATCTTGCCATTTGAAGTAGGCTTGCAAACCCCCTAGTAACTTATACATCGCGGAATATTTTCAAATTCTTCTATAATCCACAATTATTCTCTGATGGTCTTCAAATATTTTTACAATTGTTCTTCTGCAGTCCACAATAATTCTCCGACGGTCTTCAAAAATTTTATTCAGCTAAACAAACAGTATATTTGTATTTTAAAACACTTTTTAAACCACTCTTAAAGATTTCACCTAATAATTTACTTGTATTTTTGGGACACTTATTTTTGATCAGATTCTCTTAAAATGACGACTTTTATTCAAATTTAATTCGTTTTCGAGATTCTATTATTATCAGTTTCGTAATTCAGAGTAAATGTTAAAAATTCTATAAAAATCAGCCTTTTAATTGGGATTAGTAATAATTTGAAAGTTGTTTTTTTTTGTTTAAATCGAAAAATTGCGTTTACAAAAAATTGCGAGAAAATGCAGATTGCTAAAATTTGGACGGAACTACTTTTTTATTATTTTTAGGCGTTGTTTATTATATGCTTTTTACTTTCAAATGGCGTTTTCGTCACAGCGTTCTGTCAAAATATTTCTTTAATTTAAATTGACGCCTTCTCCGTTCTAGAAGGTTCGTTATTTTCAATTTGAATTAAGAATCGAACGTCTTCTGCCGTCACCTGTCGATGCTCGTTTCACACGGCCGTCCTTTGATTCTGAAACAAAGAAACAATCAAGACATTAATGGCGGAAATGATCACCATGAATCATGCTCCGTGCGGAACATTGTAAAAGGTTGGGTAATTAATTGGTCAGTCATTGGATGGCGTAATATTTGCGATAATGCAATGGGAAGAGGGGACCAAAATACATGGACATTTTTTTAATAATAGCTCCAAAACCCTGAGGAAAATAATTTCGTTCAGGTCCTATGTCGTCTTTGGGTGTGTGTCTTCCCGGTGTTTCCCGCACTACTTCAAGTGAACTTTTGGGAGGACTGACCCAAGAGATGCTGCGTAAACCGTCTGCTTCGGAGTTTAGCTAACCCAGAGGGAATATACTGGTTGAAACAATAAAAGGGTCAAGGGAACAATTAGATTTCCTTTGGAAAGAACGACACGGGTTTTACCTGCTTCTCAGAGAACCCATAAAATTATTTAATTAAATGAAGACACTATGAGCGAAATTAAATCGAAAATCTGGAAACAGAAAAATCAGAAAAAGATATTGGCATCTCTCGAACCCAGGACCTCTCTACTTTCCGGTCAAGAGCACTCGCCCGTGAGTCTTCTTCAGACTGATTCACGGAAGGTGTGAAAACCCGACTATCATGGAGAGCATTAGTTTCTTTGTTCCCGATGGTTATCTCTGTTACCGACAGCAAAGACTGTTTTATCTCCCGGCTTGCAGAACTAACTTGTCAATGGTCATGCCAGTCGGGAGAGCTGTCTTGTTGTTAAATAGAATCACTTGGAATATCGATGTGTTTTTTTTTTACATTAACTCCACACAGGAGGCCCTGAGGAAAATAATTCCCCTCAGGGCCTATGTCATCTGGGATGCTGTGTGGAGGGTCTTTTTGAGGAGAGGAAGGAATGAACATTGGTCTTGAAGAGACCCATGTTGTAGGAGGGAGGAAACACAGATGCCGGCAAATCGTTCCATAGCCGAGCTGTTGAACTCAAGAACGAGTCGAAAAAACGACCCGTTCTCATGTGACAAATGTCAACCGTGTACATATGTTGGGCACACGTTTGGCGTGTCTCCCGACTATGCACCGGTGCCGAAGGGATCAATGACGCTAGTTCCTCAGGGCATCTTCCATTGTTTAACTTCAATGAAGCACAATTTAGACGGAAAGCTTTGTTGCTGTTAGTTTAAATCTGCTAATCATTTCTTAAATATTTTCTCTCTTTTAAAAACACTTTGAAATGTTAATTTTGTAATGTTTTTAAAATGAATAAATTGAATTGAAATGAATTTTGTATTTTCAAAATAGGTATTTTGCTTTTTTCGTTTGAAGTACTTTTCTAAAAACCATTTCACATTTTGCATTTTCAAATGGGAACGTTTTGAGCCATTTCCATTTTACAAATCAAATGGTTTTGGGTAACTATTTTACACATCTCCGATTATGCAGTCTAACTCTAATTAATCGAATGACTTGCGAAACGCGTTTTTGCCGCATGATGACAGACCAATAAACGTTAAGATGATTGCTACCAAACTACGATGGTCATCAAATAACCTTGTGTAAACATGCAATACGTACATTTCCATTAGATAACATTATTTATTTACGTGAATGTATTTAGGCAAATAGTTGCTATTTACATTCATTACAAGTTATATCGGTAGGAATTTAACGTGAATAAATTGATAACATAAATTAGAAAGAAATAATACATTTCATGGAAAAGCAAAAAATATAGAAACAGCATTTTTTTTTTTTTTACAGTTAATACCGCACAAGAGTCCCAACTGCTCCCGTCTGGAGCCAGTGAGACTATGGCATCCCCAATCGGAGTATGTTGTGAGGTTGAAGGTAGTGGGGAGGGAGATAGGGAAGAGGAAGGTTGGGAAGTACCTGGCTATTCAGATCTGGTCACTAAACACGGCTAAAACCATTTTAAGCAACGTTTCAACTCTGAATGGTGGTCTTACACCAGGGCGATACTGATAGTATCTTCCACTCTGGAACGTGCAGCAAATATACTATATATTATTTTAAATGAATAAATTGTGAAATAACACAAATTAATCAAATAAAATTTATTTGCGCACGCCGGGTTCGAACCCGCGACCTTCGGATTGTGAGTCGAGAGTCTTGCCTCGGGACCACGGAGGCCGTCATAAATACAAGGTGGCGAAAAGTTCCCATTCGCCAGACAAAACCGGAAATATGTCAAATTTAAATCAACTTTAAGACGTACTGACTCTTTTCCACGAAAAATTATAAATTGTTTTCGAAAGACTGTTCTTTTATCTAGTGAAGCTATTTTTTAAATTTTGAGAAAATACGTTTATTTTTAGTACGATAAGGTTTTATCGTAGGTCGATCGATGGCAGATTTGTTAAATTTTCAAACAAAATTTTGTAAATCGTATAATCATGCAGTATAATAAATCAATAAATTATTTGAGAAACTTACTTTTCAGAATTTTTATTTTAGTTCAAATTGTAAAAAAAAATCCGCACCCTTGTTTTGTGACGAAAATACTTCAGTTTGTCTATTTATTTACGGTCTTACAAACTAATATATTTAAAAACAATTTACATTCTTATTTTGCTTAGACATTATTGAAAAATTATAAATGCTTATGATCAAACAATAAAATACATAATTTTAATTGTTTTATCATCACGAGTTTGAGCATTTTTGAATGTGGGTATTTATCAAAGCAAATTTGGAATGAAATAAAATCGATATTGAGTTATTATGTTAAAATGCTGGTTAATGAATAATTAATCTATATCATCGGAACCGCCCTGTACCGTTGCAAGAGTACAATCGCAAGATCATCGTTCGACGAAATTTAAATTCTCGGCCGCTGGTTATAGGCTCTTAAAGCCCACTAAGGCCCCGTAACCGCTCTCGGAAAGAAGAAGATGGAGAGATATGTAATTACGAATGTTGGAGAGAGCGCGCTAATATTTAAATCGATAAAATTGAAGCGAAAATTACGAAAAAGCTTAATAAAACATGACTCGTTTAAAATATGGCAAAAATCTCGTGGAACGTATGAGTATCATTTAAAGAAACATTGTGAATTTTTTAACAAATATATATCTTGTAAAATAATAGAAATAGACTTGTTTTAAATACTTTGCGATTTTTTTCTATCGAGGGAATTTCATATTATTTGCCTTTCGGCGTGGAACGAATCTAGATATTATCTTCAAAAATAATATATATTTTTTTAAGAGCTTAAAAACTTCAAATGTTTAAGGGAGATATGTAAGAAATCGGTCGAAATTCGAATAGCGGCGGCTTAACCAGCAGCCTAGAAATTAAATTTTGTCGAAAGATGGTTTTGCGTCGTCGTTGATGGGCAAAATTTCATCAATCTCTAAATAAAACTGAAGATTCGTTTAAAAATTAAACAAACACAATCGCCTGGTGTCGGCGCGCTTGCAGGCCGCCACAAACCATCTTTGTGCAAATGGATAGAAGGTTCTAATTTTATCTGAAATAATATAATATATCTAAGACTAGTTGGTGATTATAGGAGGAATGCCGGTTTGGTATTGCGAGGAGTTTTTTGTCGTATAAAGAAGGCCATTGGCTCGAATCTTGCAACCCAACGGTTAAACTGTTTTTTAATCCTTTTTTGCAAAATTTATCCAACTTTGCAAACGTCTTACCGCAAAAACTGAACATGTACACACAATATTACAGTATGCTCCTTGTCTTACTCTTACGTTTATTTAAAACTAGCGAGTTCCCGGTATGCATTGCAATTCCACTTAAGCCGCCGCTATCCGAATTTCTACCGATTTCTTGCATATCTCCCTTGAACATTTGAAGTTTTTAAGCTCTTAAAAAAATATATGTTATTTTTGAAGATAATATCTAGATACGTTCCACGCCCAAACGCAAATTATATGAAATTCCCTCGATAGAAAAAAATCGCAAAGTATGCTCCGAAAATTATTTAAAACAAGTCTATTTCTATTATTTTACAAGTTATATTTGAGAAAAAATTCACAACGTTTCTTTAAATGATACTTAAGATACCTTCCACGCCATTTTTTTCTCTATTTTAAACGAGTCATGTTTTATTAAGCTTTTTCGCAATTTTTGCTTCACTTTTACCGTTTGAAATATTAGAGCGCTCTCTCCAACATTCGTAATTACATATCTCTCCATCTTCTTCTTATCGTGCTCGGGTACGGGGCCTTAATAAAGAAATTATTTCTCCCTGTGTCTCCTTTCTCATTCGTCGCCGATCCTCTTCCGTCTCTCCTCGCTTTCCCTTCTGCACGCGTTCCCTCCACCTTCCCCGCCTTCCCTCCCTCAAACCCTCCCCCTCCTTCATCCCCCTCCGCAGTTCTCTGAATCCCAACCCCCTCTGCCATTAAACTACACGAAATACACACATTCTTCAAACTACTCACGCGCTACCTATTGTAATTTTATTACAAATTACCTACTAATTGCAATTTTTATATAAATTTCATAACACCAGAGTTCACCAGTATTTGTTTATTTATTTTATCAAGTTCTCCATAAAACAGTTATACACCAGAATATCATGGAGAAGATTACAAAATTTAGAGAAAAAAGTGTATGGGGGCAGTTTTACTATCTTGTGACGTATGTCAATAGATAGTTACTGAATTCTCTGTAGGTGACATTGAAGATGTCGATGCTCAATACAGATTCATTTAGCAGTTGAATTGCTCTGCTTAATGGCGCATTTTGATAGGAAGAAGTTCTCACTTTCGGAGCATAAAAAAGTGCGTGGGATCTCCCACGACTGTACGCGTTAGAGATATATAAGTTAATCTCCTTCAACATGGGCGGATTCAGTATAATGCCGGAGATTAGCTTAAGAAAGTGTTTACCCAAAAATATTTTTCATTCAAAAAACATACATTCATTTATATATATATATATATAGATAATGCAGCGACTTCAAAAAAATTGAACCTGAAGAGCTTTTTTTTTTGTTTTTAAGTGGGTGCATATCGGTTCACATTTACATATTGATAAAGGGCGTGAGAACTCTATTGATATGAAATCGGCAACTGATAAAACATAATAAACGGAAAGCGCTAAAATCACAAAGTAGGGATGATATAGAGCTGTTCATAAAACCAAGGTATGCCAATACGATATGTTATTTATCATTGCAACATTATTCAAGATAATATCAACAAGTTGTCAATTTGGTGTAAGGAAAATAGACTTTATTTAAATATCTCAAAATGTCAAATTGTTAGATTTTCCCGAATAAAAAATCCAGTGATCTTTAATTACAACATTGATAACAATGCTCTTGAGACATTAATGCAAATTCAAGACTTAGGCATCACTTTTCAATCAAATCTTTCATTTGTTAACCACATAACAGAAATCTGTAATAAGGGCTTAAAAATGTTGGGTTTTATAACTAGGCTAACTAGAAATTTTAACAATATAAAGTGTATTAAACTGTTTTTAGGTTTTCACGGCCAAAAAGTATTTTTGTTATTGTTTTTGGGGTGTTATGCCGTGTTTCGCTACCTCCTTCTTTAGCCAACGTTTCGGACAGCGTTACAGTGTCCATCATCAGGGCAGATTCACTCATCTGCCCTGATGATGGACACTGTAACGCTGTCCGAAACGTTGGCTAAAGAAGGAGGTAGCGAAACACCCCAAAAACAATAACAAAAATGTATTAAACTGTTTTATTTTGCTTATGTTAGAAGCCAACTTGAGTACGATTCTCCTATCTGGAATCCTCATTATAATATGCATGTACAAGCTGTTGAAAGAATACAAAACAAATTCTTACTTGTTCTAAATTTTAAAATGGGTATTCCAGCAATTATGTTAAACTACAACACTATTTTAAGCGATATGAATATGCTAAAATTGTCAGACAGAAGAATTTTCACTGACTTAGTATTTTTATATAAAATTCTTAATGATTTAGTTGATAGTTTGGTATTACTTGAATTGATAAGCTTCCGAATTCCACTTCGTAATACTAGAAGTCCGGATTTATTTCAGTGCAGAAATTCTGGGACTAATTACCATATGTATTCTTCTTTGCCCAGAATACTAATGGAGGGAAACAATTATACCAAGTCAGTGGACATCTTCAATTTATCTTTGAATAAATATAAAATATTGTTATTGAGGCAGTTCAGTTATGTACAATAAATATGTATTTTTCTAACTATGTTATAAATGTAAAAGCCCCGAAAAAGGGCGTTTATTAATAAATAAATAAATAAATACAAGAATCTGACAATATACGGGAACATCGCATTGTAATATCACCAATTAGTGCGCGAAAATAAAATCTGCTTACGAATCACTGACGTTTTTTACAATATAGCGCAAATTGCTGGCTGCGTAAAATAATAAAATCAGAATGTGAAATTCACACGCGGTAGAAGTGAAACATTCAGAAAACAAAAGTAGACAAGAGTGGGGAGGCTAGGAAGCACTACACAAAGAGGAGACCGATAGGCTACGAAACACCGCAGAAAGAGGAGACCGATTATACTATCTTATTCTCTCGCAGGCTAAATTCTTTAGATGTACCTATGTGTAATTTTAATAGTTTTTATCAACATTCCGATCCTGCGCAGAAAAGTCCCACAATGAAATGCGCTAAAAACCGTTGCCTTACTTTAGCGAACTTTACTTTTCTGCGTAGGGCCTGGTTGTTTCAATGCGCGCTCTTCGGAATCCAGCGTACGCTTGAATCAAAGCATTCTCGAACCCTCATGGTGCCAAAAATATGGTCACGTGATTTGTCTCCAGCTGGTCGAAATGATGGCTAGATTTAATGTTAGGGCAAATCAATCAATTTCGATGTCTAAGGCTTAAATGTACAAAATTGTATCGAATGAACGGAGCTCTGTTGTTGCGTATTACTCGACGATATTTTTAACATTGGTTACATCGTTACACGTCGTATTATGACTCTCTGAGTTGTGTCCAATTTATAGAGGACTGTTGAAATTACAGGACAACTGTACAAACAAACAACCGTGAAATTAACAGAGGTTTTGAATACGCCAGCAAAGATTCAATGAAAGAACCTTTAAGAAACCACCATTAAAAATTCCACGCCGATATTTTCGGCAGATACTCTCCTGATGTAAGACCACCTGTTGAAGCAACTGTGTATATATGCCTTCCCTTATGGGGTTGTCCATTAATCACGTGATGTTTTTAGCAAATTTTTAACCCCCCCCCCCCCCCCAGAATATTATCTTTAAATACAGGTATAATCTGATTATACTAGGTTTATTCCCTTTTTATTATACTTTGCAAATAGGTCGTTATACAGATCTCCTAGTTTAGACAATGTTCCATTGGTTTAAGGCGGCGTTTCTCAGCTGAAAAAGAAGAAGATAGAGAAATATGTAATTACGAGTGTTGGACAGAGCGCGCTAATATTTTAAGTGATAAAATCGCAGCGAAAATGGCGAAAAAGTTTAATAAAACATGACTCGTTTAAAATAGAGCAAAAATCTCGTGGAACGTATCTTAAGTATCATTTAAAGAAACATTGTGAATTTTTTCACAAATATAACTTGTAAAATAATAGAAATAGACTTCTTTTAAATAATTTTCGGAGCATATTATCGAGGGAATTTCATATAATTTGCGTTTCGGCGTGGAACGTATCTAGATATTATCTTCAAAAATAACATATATTTTTTTAAGAGCTTAAAAACTTCAAATGTTTAAGGGAGATATGTAAGAAATCGGTCGAATTCGGATAGCGGCGGCTTAAGGCAAAACATACGCGGCAACGATTTACGTTTGTATTCAGCGTCAAAATCAAAGACTTACTGGCGACTGGTGAGCCGAGCGGTTGTCGCAACGCGCGGAGAAATCGTTGCCTGGCAACGGTGAGGCGAGGCCACGCGCCGCTGTTTGGTTTAGAAATCGTGCGTTCAACGAAAAATAAATACATGTGATATCTCATTATAATTTTTTTTTTCAAAATTTCGATATTTTGCATGAAGATTTTCAGGGTGTGCTGAAATGTCTTCAAACAAAAAGTTAAAATTTTGAAAAAAAAATTAAATTCGTTTTCAGCTACAACATCAATAACGTCGTATTTTTCAATCTTAGCACTCTAGCGCATTCACGGACCGCCACTGATGTACATATAACAATATATGTTACTCTAAGTACAGTATACGAGAAAATGGAAAGGTTACAACGGAGCTATCGGCAGTGCATTATGTTCATCATTAGATATTTCAGATTCCTTACGACATAAAGCCAAGACACAGACACTATTTGTAACATATTAATATTACTTTGTAGCAAGAGTATTGTGTAGAATTTAGAATTTCAACACATCTCTCTTTAAAAGACTTGCCTACACAATGATGTTCTGCTTCGTATTGAGATGGACGAGAGGACCATGTATTTGACGGTTTCATGTCATCATGCTGTGTGGAGGGTCTTTTTGAGGAGAGGAAGGAATGAACATTGGTCTTGAAGAGACCCATGTTGTACGAGGAAACACAGAGGCCGGCAAATTGTTCTACAGCCGAGCAGCTGAACTCGAGAACGAAGCTTCAAGAATTCAAGCTTCAATTCAAGAATCAAGTCAAAGAAGCGACCCGTTCTCATGTGACAAATGTCAACCGTGAACATATGTAGGGCGCGCGTTTGGCGTGTCTCCCGACTATGCACCGGTGCCGAAGGGATCAATGACGCTGGTTCCTCAGAGCATCTTCCATTGAACGGTAGAACAAGGATAGCATTCCCACCCGACGCCTGTGCTCTAAAGATTGCAATCCGTTCGTTAAGGTGGGAGAATCTATCAAACGGACCGCCCGTTTCTGCACAGGGTCGAGGGTTTTTTTCAGGTTTTTTGGAGCTCCAGACCACAGGTGGCTGTCAAATTCAACCGTGGGGCGCACTTGTGATTTGTACAAGGTTATCAGTTGTGTACTATTAAAGTATCTGCGGGCCCTGTACAGTGCGCCCAGTTTCTGAGAGGCTAACTTAACTCTGGCTTCGATGGAACCCCCGTACCTGAGCTGGTCACTTAGAGTTACAGCAAGCATATCGATGGAGGGCCTGTTCGGAAGATTGCTTCCTTGAAGGAGACTAGATTTTCATGTCGATCCCTTTTAGACGTAATCAGACATGATTGGGTGTGAATCCATCCTCCCAAATGTGGTGTAAAGGGATGGGTTGAGAGAGTCCGGATTTCCTCAACAAGTCTCTCTCGATCCGGCCCGCCAAGCAGAAGGTGGGCAGCCGCATCCGCCGCTAAGACCCAGCCATTCTAGACACCCTGTGATGCTACGCACTACCAACTATTTTAAATAAAACATAGAATATCACTTATTTAGGCAATTGATCTCACCATAGAACAATGGAATTCCACAGTATTTTTGTCCCAATTATGCTCTAAATCCAAAAAGGGTCATGACTCGTGCCTAAAGTTGGAACTTCAGAAATACTAATAGACATACCGAACAGCGAAGAACTTTGTTATAGTTATAACTGTGATGCCTTTAGTTTTTGAGAGAGTTGAAGAATTTCCATCGGAGCTATCAGAGGAATGCCTATACTTGACAATGACCTGAAGATTTACGTCTAGAAATAGAGTGAAGGAATCTAATCTCCCAACAGAAGATGGCCCGCGACACTAAAACGTTTTTAAAAGCTCGATAAATTATCATTAGGTGGGGTATTTTGGTTGACTGCTGTTGAAGGCACTGTGATACAATCACAACAAGAGAGAGGTAATTGGACTGAAATCTAACGTATAATAGAACACTATTTCTTCAACTATTCTTGTCGCAGATGGATTGCGAATCAATTGTTAGTAAGTAATCAATAATTTAGAATTTAATCAAAAAAATATAGCGTTTCAAAAAATTATGGAACCGAATACACGTGAAATAAATAAATATACATTTTATTATCCCAGAGACGTATGTGTTTGTCTCTTTTTAGTGTCGCTCACTTCCGTTTCACCGAGTTACAAATCACAACGGTGCTAAAGAAGTTTTTACTTCAAAATCATTTTGATAGGATTAAGTTTAAAATTAAAAACCACCGATTTACATTGGAATACAAACTAATTGCAAATAATTTAAATTTAGGCCCAAAACGCGTTTTTTTGTTTTTTTTTTTGTTTTACATTCATACGTAGTATATTGGACAAGATATTATTTTTTAATAATTACAAATAAGTCACAAAAAATTGACAAAGTTGCTTCTAAAATTACGAAAAATTAAATCCTTTATTGGCCTGTATTTTATAATATAAAACACAAATAAATAAAATGACTATTTTTATTTTTAACTTTATGAGTAAAACCTCAAATTGCAATATTTGGATAGGTGGTCCAGGTGGACCCCTAGGGGTCCACGGGAGACCCGACGGGGGTCCACGTAGGCGCGATAAATAAATGGGGGTTCACAAGTTGTAAGAGGGGGTCCACGAACTCGTTTCAATCGAGACCAATCCCGTGCCCCACATCCACACCCTGTCTCATATCCTATTACGCCCCCTCCATAACAAAACGATTGGCGTACAGCGCAAGTTACGAGATCTTAAAATGCCCAGCTAGGCAAGGGGGGGGGCGTAATAGGTGTACTGTAATGGGATGGGAATACCCGCCCCCCTCCCGTATTCCATTACGCCCCCTCCGTCGTGGCAAATATAATCTCGAATACTGGTCCATTTTGCCCCCCTTTGAAAAAATCGTAGATTCAGTATTGCTCCGTTGTGACAGACCAGAGTGGAAGATACTATCAGTATCGCCCTGCTGTAAGACCACCATTCAGAATTGAAACGTTGCTTGAAATCGCTTTAGACGTGTTTGGTGACCAGATCTGAATAGCAAGGTACTTCCCCGCCTTCATCTTCCGTATCTCCTTCCTCTCCCCACTATCTTCAGCCTCACAATATACCCCAATTGGGGATGCCATAGTCTCACTGGCCGGTCACACATAATTTGGTTAGTGGTCTGTGGTACGGACCTTTACACGCACAAGCGCTGAACCCTTGACGTTTGGCGTTTACATGAATTTTAAAATGCGTTCTGACGAAGAAGAGATGCTAAATCAGGGAGAAAACACAGATATTTTAATAGATATCTATTTATCGGGAAAGATTTGATTGAAGAGGGCGTAATTAATTACGTAGACGTCAAACGAAACGAAATTTATAAGATTGTAGACGAAGTATCAAGTAGAACACGCAGATTTCAAGTTAGACCTTACTACCTACCTCGAATTTTATGAGGTATTTATCAGGGATTAAGAATAAAAATACAGATTTGAATTGGTCAATTTCTTCCGTGTCTCTGAAACCGATTTATAAAAATGAATAGACTTTATTTACAAGTGAGTTCACGAAAACGATTTTTTTAGTTTGGTTAAGTATTTTTACCTCTAGTTCTAATTTAAGATTCGTATGAACCAACCGTTCCTTTTAAGTCACAAATTACATTTTACAATTTTTTAATATGTGGTAGCCCCACGTTGTCAAAAACCGGTCCCACGGCAGTCTTGGCTTCTAAACATCCTAATGCTACTAATTTCTACTGGAATGCACACAACAAAATTACATAAACAAATTAGCACCTGTATGAGAGTTATTTTCTTTGGTTATTTTTGTGTGGCTGATTTTTATTTGTGGTTGGTCGGTGTCATCTTATGCATGTATCGTCCCGCGTCCGTGCGCCCCTTCATCAATATCTATCCATACTAATATTATAAATGCGAAACTGTGTTTGTTCGTTACGCTTTCACGCATAAACCAATGAAACGATTTTAAAAATTCTTTCACCAATAGAAAGCTACTGTATATGCGAGTAACATAGGCTGTATATAGTGGTAAGCTCTGGCGTTACAAAATTATAAATATTAATGTATTGTATTTATTATACGTTTTCTGTGGCTAACAAAAGCGAGTTATTGCTAACGTCAGAAAGCAAATCGTTGCCGTGGAAACGATGTTGATATATTTAAATAAAAATTAATCTCATGTTTGTACGCGCATAATTTCCGAATAACTACTGCACTAAAGTGGATAAATTCTTTTTTTCTTTGAGCTCTGGTTTGATGAAATTTAGGTGGAACGCAAGCTGTTTGAAAACTGAATGTACCGGGAATGATTGCATGGAATGCGAGACGCTAAAATTCAGAAATAAGTCCCAGTACGATCAAGGAAGTTATTTGGTGTGGTAGCCCTCTATGCCCCATCCATGAAGAAGGTTCGCGTTTTTACATGAAGGGCGTGGTTTTGAAGATATAAGGACTGGGAGTTTCGCCCTTCAGAAATTTCTAGAACAGTCCAGAACATTCGAGAGTATTCGAGAGCATTCCACAACATTCCAGAACATCAAGAAACACTCCGGAATGTTGTGGAATGTTCGGGAGTAGTCTGGAACGTTCGGGAAAATCCCGGAACATTCCAGATCATTGTGGAATATTCCAGAACAATTTCGAATGTTGTGGAATGTTCTGTATTCTGTACCATTTGAAGCCTTTTTGTATGGGTGGAGTTGCCCATTGGTAGGGGTTTATAAAGCAAGATCCGTCGTGGGTTCGAACGTCAGTTCAATATCATATCAACTCCCTGTGCGAAACCGATATTGTCCCGTGATTTTTCGTGGGTCTGAGCTAGTTGTATTATAAAAAATGAATACTGAGGACTGTATGCTGTTGGCGTAAACAAAAAACTGTCCATATAAGCGAAGCTAGCAGTCCACCATGGAGTGCTGGTACCCACCCTGAATTATCGCAGTGAGGCATGGAACTGTCTGAGGAAAGATGAAAGTAGACTGAATGCCGAAGAAATGAGATCCCGAGGCGTATGTGTGGTAAAACCATATATGATCGTGTGAGAAATGTTGAAATCCGCAAAGAAAGCAAGAATGATGATGACAAGCGTAATGAATAAGATTAAGAAGGGGACTCTCAGGTGGTTTGTGAATGTAGAGCGAATGAACGAACGAAGGAGTGTAAGGCCGGCGTGGTTGAGCAGTTAGGCTCTTGACTCGCAATCCGAAGGTCGCGGGATCGAGCGGCAAATAAATTTTATTTGATTAATTTGTGTTAGTTCATAATTAATTAATTTAAAATAATATGTAAATTAAATTTGCGGCACGTTCCAGAATGGAAGATACTCTCAGTATCGTTCGGGTGTAAGAATTGAAACGTTGCTTGAAATGGCTTTAGCCGTGTTTGGTGACCAGATCTGAATAGTCAGGTACTTCCCCACCTTCCTCTTCCCCCATATCCTTCCCCCCCCCCCCCCCCACTACCTTCAGCCTCACAACATACCCCAATTGGGGATGCCATAGTCTCAATGGCTCCAGACGGGAGCAGTTGGGATTCTTGAGCGGTATTCATATAAAAAAATTAGAACATATGACACAATGTGATAGAAGAAGTCGGAGATGCCCGAGGAAGACATGACACGAACAAGTGAATCATATACTTGAGGCAGGCCATGGCAAGAGTCAGAATAATTTTTTATTTATTTATTAATTTATATAAACGCCCATAGGGCTTTTACATAAAGTGCAGTACACGTTTTTGGTAAAGAATATTTATTTCCGAGTATATGAAGTCTTTGTATTGGAGAGTTTTCAAAATAATTATTAGTAGAATTGGTAGCAAAGTAAAGTGCATTAGAACGGGTATCACGCGTGGGTACTCTCAAATTAATTTTACGAGTTAAATCGAGGGCGTCCAGTCTGCCATTCGCTATTTTAAAAAGGCAAACTAAATCGCTCACTACACGCCTTGGCGTTAAATCGCTTATATTGAGTAATTCCATTAGATTTACATAATTTAGTTCTTCGATAGGTATTCCGAGTTTATAATTAATAAATCTTAAGAACTTATGCTGTACTCTTTCAATTTTTTGTTGGTGTGTCTTATATAATGGAGCCCAAATGGTTGAATTATATTCTAAATTAGATCTCACCAGCCCAGTGTACAGCAATTTAAACGAATTAATTAATTAATAATAGAAGAGTATCTATGATAAAAGATGATGTATGAATGTGGCAAAGGGAGAGTGCCAAAACCGAGCGGTCCGTCCTCTCTGCAGCGAAACGGCGTGATGGTTTGTTAGTTAAAAGCTCGTTCGCACAGAGCTATAAATCTGCGAGCAGATATCTATTGAACCGCGAGCGCTTATCTTTCGTACTTTCACACGACGCTATCAAATATTTCTTCCTGTGGTTGGAGAGGGCGTCAGTTGAATTAAGGAGCGGCAACGGAATGCACATTTTTTGTACTGAAATCTGTCAACTTGACATCTGTCGTCCACCGGTCTAGGCATCTCCGTAATTACAATGACCCCCTCTCCTATTTTAGTCGGAGAGGGGGAGACTTATCTTCTGGCATATCGTGTCTCGAGCGGTACCGTCATAAGATGTGTATCGTCTATGATTATCTGCGCTTAAAAACGCTTATGTGTGAACGGTCTGAAGGGATTGATTGGAGAGCGTTATTTGGCGTGCGATGATCTTTTATATGTTATAGCTGTGTGTGAACCAGCTCTTATACTCATTTTAACGAAACAGGGAGATATTATATTGTTATGGTAGATAGTATAAATTAAAACATTTCCATATACGGCAGCTACAAGAAGCACGCTACGTACAGTCACCCATCCAAATACAGACCTGCCGATATTTAGGTTGATTTTATTATGCCATTGACTAATATTATGTTTTATAAAAAAGCCGACAGACTGACAGTCCCGGGCATTGTGACAATTGATATGCTAACAATACAATCAACAATGGGAGCCAAAATATCTAATTCTCGGAATCGTGAATCGAAAAGAATCGACCAACTACGAGACCGGCATAATTAATCAAAATCGAAATATTATGGATTAAATGTCAATTCGAATCGTTGCGTCATTAAGGCTGAGGGGGCGGAGACGGTGAGAGAAATGAAATGCATCCGTGTCGGTTGCGGGTTCAGTAGTTTATTGAAGCATGAGCTACGTAGCTGAGGTCGGTCGGCGTAACACGGGATGATGAAGTGCCGTAGAGTGAAGCGTTGCGGGTGCTCGGTCATAATGGGTGAAGCAGGTCGGAGATGCTGTGGTGGAGCAGGCCACGGGCCTGCAGGTCACCAGAGTGCTGCTCGACGCTCGTTGCGGAGAAGACCTGATCTTCCAGGCCGTTGCTCGACGCGCGTTGCGGAGGGAAACGGCGGTGACTCGGTGAGTGGAGCCACCGGCAGATAGTCCTGGTGATGTCCACGTAGGAGGCTGCCCTGGAGTGATGAACGGCGGTGACTCGGTGAGTGGAGTCACCAGCGTGATGCTTGACACCGTGGCGGTGGAGGATGACCTCGTCTCCCAGGCCGCTGCTCGACGCGCGTTGCGGATAAGCGGCGGTGACTCGGTGAGTGGAGTCACCAGCGTGAGTAGTCCTTGTGATGTCCACGAAGGAAACTGCCCTGGGACGAGAGAGCAGATGCGCGGGCACTGAGAGTTACACTGCTTCGCTGTAAAGAGGCGAGACTGACTTGAACTTGAACTGGACTGGAACTGAACTGAACTGAACTGAACTGAACAACTTTGTAGTTTAGCGGGCCGCTTTATATAGGAGCGAGCGGCCAAGTAGCTTTCCACTCGCTGGCAATACGTGCGCTGGAAGGTGCTAGAATGTACTCGTCACTGTAGTCGTGAATGCACGCTTGAGTCTGGACCTTTCGCGAAGTTGGTGCATATTATTATTCACCCGGCAGCCGGTCTCACGAGTACATTGTCTGTCGATACGTGCGTACGTAGGTGCCTGCGCGTAGTGTGAATTGCAAGCACTAGCGGCGATAGATCTTTCTCGCGAATTCTAGCGTGGCGAAAAATAGTTGTTTGAACGCCACAAGGCGATGCACAACGTTTGCACCGTGAAATAAGAGTGCTTGAAAACGCCCTTTATTCATGGGAAAGATTTACGGTGAAAATTTTAAGGGGGGGAAGGTTTTCTTTTTTTCTAAATGTGCAACATGTTGACAGTATTGTGTCAAAATTTCAAGTAAATCGGAGCACAACTAACGACGATACAGCATTTCAAGCGACCGGTCCTCTTGCTCGATTCAAGTATATTTAGAGTATAAAAAAACTTTAAATCGATTTTTCTCGCAAAAAAATTTTTTAAGTTCGTGAACATTATAACTCAAAATCTACTTAACCGATCCTTTGAAAAATTGTACACTATTTCTACACATAAATCAACAGGTAGTGACGAAGAGTTTTTTTTACAATTTTTTTATTCATTTTGTAATAACAAATTCATCGAAAATTTTAGCGAAAATCGCATTTTTGACTTCAACATGCTGCAAAAAAAATTGAAAAAAAACGCTTCGTCACTACCAGGAAAAACATATCACCTTTCAAACGCATTTCGACTTTTTTGTTTAAAATGATTTGTTAATGAGTTATGATGTTCACCGCATTTTCGAGGCATCTCCGGAGATTCGCTCTCAAAGACTTATTTATTGATATTTTTATTGAAAAAATTTTCAAAGATACTTCAGATGTCATACTATAAAGTATATATAAAATAAATAAACCAACATTATTCATATCTCCAAAAAAAATCATGAAAACATGCCTTTTTTAGCCATTAACCTTACCCCCCCTTAATGGGTTTGGTTATAATTTTTTTTTTTTTTTAAATGAAAACTTTTTTAGCACCATTGTGAATTATAGCTCGATGAAACGGAAACGAGCCTTGTTAATCCTTGTTTCGTGCTCTTGTCCCCCCCTTCTGTCAATTGAACTATCGGCAATAATGCAATTTTTATTATTTCTGGCCCGTGGATAACAAACTTGTGCATTGTGGGCGGCACGACGTATCACTTTTGCACAAAATATTTGGCCGTGCCTAGCGCATACTTTCGCAATTTGTCCATTTCACCACATGATGTAACAATCTACCATACTATCATGTGAGAAATATGATCTAAAGGTGCTAGAAAGAGAAAACACCACGCATTTTATGCAAATCGAAAATTTTACCACACAAAATTTTTTTTTTTTACATGAGCTCCACACAGGAGGCCCTGAGAAAAATAATTTCCCTCAGGGCCTATGTCATCTTTGAGGATACTGTGTGGAGGGGTTTTTTTAGGGAAAAGAAGGGGGGAGAGTTCTGGGAAGGAAAAGGGTATAAGGGGTGGGTAGGAATCTGGGGTTCAGTGTGTCCTGGTCATCCGCCTCCAAGCCCTAGACAAACCTCACCCCATGAACCCGGGCACCCCTGCTTTATCACCAAACGTAGCGAACCACTCGGGGTGACCTGTAGCAGAGGTGTTGATTATCCAATAAAGGTTCCCAGGGTGGCGGTACCCATTCCCGCCTCCCAAATTGTACGCAAATTTGAAACCAAGGATTCTGAATGGAATGAAGTACCTTACCGACTTTCTCTTGGGCATGCTCGGTATGAACCGTCTACGGGTCAGAAGGGATGTGCTCTTTATAACGCATTTCTTCAGACTGATTCGTGGATGGTTCGAAAACTCGGCTACCATGGAGAGCATTAGTTTCTATGTTCCCGATGGTTATCTCCGTCACCATCAGACTGTTTTATCTACCGGCTTGCAGAACCAACTTGCCAATGGTTATGCCAGTCGCGAGAGCAGTCTTGTTGTTAAATAGAATCACTTTGAATATCGATATGTTTAACATCAATGAAGCACAATTTAGACAGCAAGCTTTATTGCTGTTAGTCTGATTGTGCTTCATTGATGTTTAAATTTGGGAGGCGGGAATGGGTACCGCCGCCCCGGGAACTTTTATTGGATAACCAACACCTCTGCCATAGGTCACCCCAAGTGTTTCGCTACGTTTGGTGATTTAGAAGGGGTGCCCGGGTTCATGGGGTGAGGTTTGTCTAGGTCTTGAAGGTGGATGACCAGGACACACTGAACCCCAGATTCCTACCCACCCCTTATACCCTTTTCCTTCCCAGAACTCTACTCTCCTTCCTTTCCTTAAACAAACCCTCCACACGGTATCCCCAAAGATGACATAGGCCCTGAGGGAAATTATTTTCCTCAAAACCTCCTGTGTGGAGCTCATGTAAAAAAAAATTGTTTAGATTATTTAAAATGCTTGAATCTTAATATTTTCTCTACTTTAAAAACGATTTGAAATTTTAATTTTATTATTTTTTTTAAGTGAATGAATTGATACATTGAAATACAATAATTTTGTTTGTAACCACGATTTATTTAATTTTTCCACTACCGACCGGTTTCGTTTTGCATAAGCGTCTTCAGGGTATAAAAAATAAACTGAATTGAATTGAATAAATTGAATTGAATTGAATGTATTCGATAAAAAATATTAAATTTCACGAATTTTTTATAATTTTTTTTTTACATGAAACGACAAAAAAGTGATGTGACAGTAACGTTTATAGTACATTTGTCTAATAAAATATGTGTGCGTTTTTAGTTTTCTTTGGTATCAGTAATTTTAGTTAGTAAAAGCGTAAGGTGAGCCATTTTTAATGCTTTTTTGTGTTTGACCCCACTGTGCGTCAAATAAAATTAGGTAACAGGCAGCGAAACGAAAAGAAAAGCTTCAATTAATCTTAATCGAAAGCATAATTTTTGTATTTATAATGTCAACCGTTTCAAAAATTGTTTTGAAATGGTTTGGAAATTATTTTCCTCAGGGCCTCCTGTGTGGAGCTAAAATAAAAAATAAAAAATAGCATTGTACATACATTGTATTACGCGTTGAAAGAGTCCATAAGAAATTTTTAAGGTTTTTATTCTCGCGGCTCTATGGACGTTACCCTTGGCTTTACCCATCCATTTATATATTAGGCATGACCAATTACCACTCCCTAGAGACACGTAGAGGTATTGCTTTGCTTAAATATTTTTTTCAATTAATGAACGGTCACTTATCTAATAATGAGATACTGGCCCAATTAAATTTTTATGTACCAGAGTCTCACTCTCGAGGACGTCATCACAACCTCCTATGTAGTAGAGCAAGCCGCACTAATTTATTTATGAACTCACCTCTGGGGAGAGCTACGTGCTTTTTGAATGCGGTGGATAAAAAATAGATTTATTTTTTGTGTCCTATAGCGCATTTGTAAGATTTTTGGCATTGCATATACACTGCATAAATGGTACAATTATAACGTCTTAGGCTATATTGCATGTAATTGTTATAAATAAAATGTACAACTTATATATATAAATAAATAAATAAATTTAAATTGATAAGCTCTTTGAGCACTCTTGAAACGCACAGCGCTGAAAAAGAAGAAGATGGAGAGATATGTAATTACGAGTGTTGGACAAAGCGCGCTAATATGTTTAGTCGTAGAATAGCAGCGAAAATTGCGTTTGAAATAGAGCAAAAATCTCGTGGAACGTATCTTAAGTATCATTTAAAGAAACATTGTGAATTTTTTCACAAATATAACTTGTAAAATAAAAGAAATAGACTTGTTTAAAATAATTTTCGGAGCATACTTTGCGATTTTTTTCTATCGAGGGAATTTCATATAATTTGCGTTTCGGCGTGGAACGTATCTAGATATTATCTTAAAAAATAACATATATTTTTTTAAGAGCTTAAAAACTTCAAATGTTTAAGGGAGATATGTAAGAATTCGGTCGAAATACGAATAGTAGACCCTTAACGTTTCCTTGTAAATAAGTAAAGCGGAATAAAACTGTGTTTTATCGGTACAATAAACCTGTTTTGAAAGCAATTAAAGGATTTATCGATGCATAACTAAATTCTATAATTAGCAAGTCCGAAACGAAGAGAACCGCCATCAACCGCGATACTACTGTATTTGTTTTTTCGAAACACAAAAAAAATATAAATCTTTTGCATTGTTTATAAATATTTTAGTAACTAGTAAATAACTAGTCATGTGTAAATAAATACTTATAATAAATTGTTGACAGAAAAGATGCCACACAAATTTTAAAGTTTTTCTAGTCCGCGACATTGCAAGTATGTACCTAGTATGAAATAACTAATTTTCGATTATTATCAGCGCTGGACAGGATTTGAATTACTTGTAATTACGTATAAAAACAAAGAATACGTTTTTTGTATTTGTATTTCAATTAATAATAATAATAATAATAATAATTGGATAGAGAGAGAGAGAGTAGAGCGCCGTTTTTGTGAAAAATCACCTCAAGGGCGCTGTACAGCTTATTATTAATTCCTAGGTTCTATCTAATTTAATTATTTACAAACAGATACAGAAACATACTTACCTGGCAGGTCACTTCCGAGAAATTAGAAAATTACTTCCTAAAAATATATTTTGTAATTGGTATTTCAATTACCTGTTGCTGAGGTATTTTGTATTTCAAAGACTTATGGCTTCAAAATACATTTAGCGATCTTTAATGATAATGAAAAATAAGCTGACATATATAATACATAATATAGATTAAAACGTTAGAATCCAGAGCAATATATGTTAATATTTAGGATTGGCAACACTGTACGTCAAAGCAAGTATCTTGTCAATTGTCGTTTTCATCGTTTCGCGGTATTTATTCGTGAAGACGTGAGTTAATTGATAATTGCGTCAAAAACACAAAACTTTACTTAGTAGAGCGGAGATGAGATGTGTCTTCTGAGCAATGTGATTGGTCAATTTTTGCACGTCTCTATTTCACTCTGCTCAGCTTTGCTCCTGTGGAAACGCACCCTTAGATAAGGGCGCTTACGACAATTTATTGCAACCAAAGGTTCTACAAAAACCAAATGTATTTTGTAATTTATATTTTGTATTTGAACTAAAAAAAATTGTTAAAATACAGTATTTTGTATTTCAAATACACGATTTGAAAGTATTTTGTATTACGTATTTTAAATACATGCAAAAAAAAGTATTTCGTATTTTGTACTTTAATTACAGCAAAGCATGTATTTAGCCCAGCCCTGATTATTAAAACATAATATATTTTTTTACATGCTCCACTCAGGAGGATCGGAGGAAAATAATTCTCTTCAGGACCTGTCATCTTTGGGGATGCTACGTGGAGGGTCTCTTTGAGGAGAGAAAGCTCTGGGAAAGAAAAATATACGAAGGGTTGGTAGGAATCTGGGAGTCAGTTTGTTCAGGAGTGACAGACGTATGAATCCATCCCTCCCACTGCTGTGGAAGGCAAGAGAGTCCGAGAGAGTCCCGCAGGAGAGTTTAAAAAGTTTCTCTCGATCCGGCCTGCCACGCAGTTGATGGGCAGACGCAAACGTTGCCAAGACCAGGACAAAACTCACCCCTATTAACCCGGGCACCCCTGCCAAGTCACCAAACGTAGCAAACCAATTGGGGTGAATGATTCCCAAGGCGGCGGTAGGTGCGCGCGATTCCCGGCGTGCGCAAATAAATTTTATTTGATTAATTTGTGTTATTTCACAATTTATTCATTTAAAATAATATATAGTATATTTTTGGCACGTTCCAGAGTGGAAGATACTATCAGTATCGCCCTGGTGTAAGACCACCATTCAGAATTGAAACGTTGCTTGAAATGGCTTTAGCGGTGTTTAGTGACCAGATCTGAATAGCCAGGTACTTCCCCACCTTACTCTTCCCTATCTCCTTCCCCTCCCCACTACCTTCAGCCTCACAACATACCCCAATTGGGGATGCCATAGTCTCACTGGCTCCAGACGGGAGCAGTCGGGACTCTTGTGCGGTATTTTCATATAAAAAAGGTACCCATACTCGCCACCCAAATTGAAGCTTTTATTTCATTCATTGTTTGTTATCGTCTTTGGGGTGATATTTCTCAAAAAATGGCGCTAAAAAATTGCCTTTAACATTAAATTACTAATTAATTATTATTATTATTATTCCCAGTCGTCCTGGCTGGCTTCGCCATGCCTTCTTGTCCCTGATCGTAAGCCTGATGCAATAATCTGCCCAAACACTAGACTAGATCTGAACACAGCGATAAAAACGCTGTATTTTGGTTTCAATTTTGAAAATTTTACCGAAATACGAATAAAATCGTTTAAAATTATATTTTCAAAACTAAACCAGACAACACAGGACAATAATATAACGGAACCCCTATTATTTCATTTATTTTACGAGTTTCTAGGTACCTACCCTTCCTTTTCTGAACAAAATGTGTACGTGACCCTGGAGTTGCTTCTAGCAGAAGAATATCGATGATGGCATGAAAATGATTCAATACGGTGTTTCAATTACAGATTTCTAAATTCCTAAGATGGTATTGGTCATACAAAAGGTGTACATTGAATTAAAATTAGCAAGTTAAATTTGTTTATCTTTCATGTTATGGAAACGTCAAAATTAATGCATTCTTAAAATTACATATCCTGGACAGAGATGAATGAAAGAGCCTTACCTTTTCATTTAAAATCCAAGTTTATATCGTCATTCATCGGAATACACGATAAATCTTCAATATCCATCCCACATTAACCAATTTTAGCCACAAAATCACAACACAAATGCAGGAACAATCTATTGTATATAATATTTCGCGGCGATTTTTGATTATTTTCAGCAAAGCAAATAAATGCATACACAGCAACACAGAAGCTTTTAAACAATTCGTAAATGTTTACAAATTAATTAGCCGTCGTCCGACATAGATATTATTATTAAATCGTTTATATTCTGTAATCTCAGAAGCGAGCGAACCGCGTCCGCACGAACGCAAACTAAAATTGTGTTCTAAAAATGACAGCCATGTTGAATAGAATGCTTTGGAGTTTGGCCGCGCGATACTAGCGCCACTGAAACGGAGGGATAATGGATGAATTTGAATTTTTTTTATTATGTTTTACTTTCTCCGGCAGTATCTCGATGTCTACTAAATATTTTCGCTATAATGATATACCTAATAGTCTTGCGGTAAATAAGGCGCAGACGGGAATACATTATATTATTATACAACATCATAAAACATGACGCAATTAATTTTCGTCTAGACAAATTTAGTAATACATTACTGTACAATGCTTACGTACCTGTTCTTATAGTGGCTTCGTGGATTAGGCATCTAGGTAATCAATAATTTTAAATTATCGCCTCTAAAAGCATGAATAATATTATAATTTATTTTAATACCACATTGTCATCAACAGTAATAATATCCATTACCTAAACAAGATGAAGTAATACTGGGTTCTCACTTATTCTACGGTTTGTATATTTCAACAAAAGTTGAAGTACATTCAACTTCTCGCTTCTACCGCATAAAAGACCTGTTCTCACTGATCTATTTCATAAATTCCATGAAATAGATCATAGCAGATCATATAATGGATTAAATAGGATATATCGAAGAAATGAAATTTTCTATTATATGTAGGTAGATGAGTATGTTTTTTCAAAGCGTGTATTCAAGTAATTTATTAATTAGGTAGCTGTGTTTTGATTTTCTTTTAAATTAAATCGTTTTAGAATAAAAGATGCTTCTATGATAACATTTTAATTAAATACCCAATATAAGAACGGAACCGCCCTCTTTGGCCCTTTGCAAAATGTTTCATTTTGAAGGCCTCGCTAATCGCTATTGTATTCGTTTCCCTCCAAATTTATGGAATGCAGCTAGGTATGTACTTTCCTGAAATATCTAAGTACGGCATAACTCCCCCTGTAACGTGTAAGCCATTTTAGGTCTTATAATAATAATTACAACCTAAATACCAACCAAAATCGTTTCACTAATACAATGAACAAACCTCACATACAATAAATTTTATTCAAGCAATTACAAACCTTATTTGTATTTGCTTGAAGTGTTAAAATGGCATTAGACGTTGTAGATTATAGGCTCTTTTTGACTGATGCATTCTGGGACAGCTGCACGGAAAGTACCTACTTTGAATTTGAAAGGGATCTGTCTCAGTACCAAGCCTCGTAAAACAAGTTCCATAATAAAATTTTAAAAACGTTCGTATCAATTGTATAGGCGTATAATTAACTACAAGGGCTTACTTACACATTTTTGTAAAGTGTAAGCATTTTGCTTGATGAACAGTTTATGTTTTAGCTAGTTGGCTACCGTGTTGTAATCATTTTGATCTACGGTGTTGCCAGATTTATCACGATAATGTACTGGAAAATAATATTATTATTTATGGTTAGGTACCTACTGAATGTAGGCCACTTTCTAGGCCAGACAGACACAATAGATATAAATCTGTTTCAGGCCTTGCGTGATTAAGTCCATAGATGTAATATTTGGTTATCATGAATAAAATAGTGCTCCAGTTTTAGAAAAATTTGAATGTTTTTTATCTCATAGACTATATTATCAGACAGCCATGTTTTAAGTCAATGATCTTTGTTCTGGAATGCAATAACTTGCTTCTACAGCTAAAAAACTAGACTGATAAAATATCCAGTAAGAACAGAATTGAGATGTAGGTATCAAAATATATATCCAAAAACGATAATCTAAGTCGGAGGTTCCCAAACTTTTTTTCTCGTGGACCACTTTCAAAATTTTACTGGCTTCGGTGGACCCCCTGCTGGGAGGGGGGGGGGTAATACGATATGAGATGGGGGGCGGGATGGGATATGGGCACGGAATGGGTCTCAAAATGACAATTTTTCACCGAAATACTAGTGAACTATCTGCCTACATTGACAGGTAAAGCCAAGCCAACATTTTTGTTCTTCACTATCGAAACCAGCAGGCTTATTCTCTATCTTTTGTGGGATCATTATCGAGATAACGGACGCGATCTCCTGACATATTTGTGTGATGCATTTGCTTTTTCTATGTACAACGCACATTAAATGAATAAATAATCATGCATTCTTGCAGGAATTCATGTTTAAAACGATCTAAACTAAAATATGTTACAGTAAATATGTAATATCACACAAATCTGACAGGAGACCGCGTCCGTTATCTCGATAACGATCCCACAAAAGATAGAGAATAAGCCTGCAGATAAATTTTCGTGGACCCCCACTTACAACTTGTGGACCCCCATTTTTTAATCACGTCTACGTGGACCCCCGTCGAGTCTCCCGTGGACCCCTGGGGGTCCACCTGGACCACTTTGGGAATCACTGATCTAAGTAAAAGAATATATATTCCATCCCATGTTAGCGATTCGGACAGCGTTACAGTGACCATCGTCAGGGCAGGTGGATAGATTGTGGTGAAGTGTGTGTTTATGTGTATGTTGTCAATTTTGGCGGCGGGTATGGGTACCGCCGCCCGGGGAATTTTTTTGATAACCAACACCCCTACCATAGGTCACTCCAAGTGGTTCGCTACGTTTGATGACTTAACAGGGGTGCCCGGGTTATGAGGTGAGGTTTGTCTACCAACCGCGCGATAGATCGGATCGAGAGAGACTTGTTGGGGCACATTGATCTCTAGATTCCTATCCACCCCCCCATACCTCTTTCTTTCCCAAAACTTCCTCTCCTTCCTTTACGTAAAAAAACACCTCCACACAGCATCCCCAAAGATGACATAGGCCCTGGAATGAACTATTTCTTGTGAGGAACTAATGTAACCAATTTTTTTTTTTTAAAACTACTTTGTCAAATTAGTACTGAATGTGTGTTCACGGCGTTTAAAATGAGCAAGGATTTTCGGAGGGCCTCTCTCTTCTCAAGTATCTGATTCACTTAGTTGTGCCAAGTCTTCCTCTGGCGTCCCTGACTTCTACTACTATTCACAAATAATCCACATACTGAATCCGCCCATGTTGAAGGAGTTTAACTTATAAGTACCTAACGCATATACTCGTGGGAGATCCCACGCATTTTTTATACTCCGAAAGCGAGAACATCTTCCTATCAGAATGCGCCATTAAACAGAGCAATTCAACTGCTAAATGAATCTGTATCGACATCCTCAATTTCCTCGATGTCCTCAATGTCTGAGTTCAGTAAGTTCAGTAATTAGTTCAGTAATTAGTTAGTACAGAGAGTTCAGTAATTATCTTTTGAGATACGTCACAAGATGGTGAAACTGCCCCCATACACTTTTTTCTTTTCTCCACGAGTATGGACGAAACGGTTCGTCGAAGCAAAAAATTTCTCAAGAATTTCCCAAGAGTATGGACGAAACGTTTCGTCGGTGGCTATTATTCAAATACCGTCATATTTAATTAAACTATTTGACTTGAAGTGGCTTCTATTGACATCTGCATCTGTAGTTTGTTGAAGTTTTCGATGACGTACCTACAAGACCAAATTCACAGTTTTAGTTTAAAAATTATTTTTTAAAAATTAGTCATTTAGCGGTCGTCAGAGGAAGGAAGCAGTTTTTTTTGTATGGACATGTTTTTTTTTCGACGTTGGTTTATTTTTGTGGATTGATGTCGACGAAGTTTTAATTCAAAATATAATATTATTTTTAGTTAATCTGTGATAATTTATAAAAAAATATTTTAAAAATTAACCAAAAAAAAAACTCACTCCTCTTGTACAGTTTTGTTCGCCAAAACACACTCAGAGGTTAAATTTTGTAATCTTCTCCATAATATTCTGGCGTATAACTGTTTTATGGAGAACTTGATAAAATAAATAATTAAATAAAAAGAGGGATTAAAAAGTACAATATGTATTAAATTTAAAAAGGTATCAAGTATTAAGTAATAATAAAAATAATATTTTACCCTGATCAAGAAACCAGAGGTTTTGAAACATGTTGATAGCCACAAAGTGAATTAGCAAAGATTGACGAAGGAAATGTAACAACTAACTAACTAACTAACTAACCATCACGCCGTTTCCCCGCAGGGGTAGGCAGAGAGGACGGACCGCCAAACAACTCGGTCCTGGCACACACTCTTTGCTTCACTCACATTCATACATCGTCTCATACATAATCTTCTATTATTCTGACTTTTGACATGGCCCGACTCAAGTATCTGATTCACTTGATCGTGCCATGTCTTCCTCGGGCGTCCCCGACTTCTTCTACCATTCACATTTGCGTCATATATTCTTCTCACATTACTTTCTTCGTTCATTCGCTCTACATGCCCAAACCATCTGAGGGTCCCTTTCTTAATCTTACTCATTATGCTTACATCAGCCTTACATTCTTTGCGGATCTCCACATTTCTCACACGACCATACATGGTTTTACCACACATACGCCTCAGGGATCTCATTTCTACAGCATTCAGTTTACTTTCATCCTTCCTCTGCCAGTTCCATGCCTCACTGCCATACATCAGGGTAGGTACCAGGACTCCATTGTGGACTGCTAGTTTCGCTCCTTTTGACAGTTCTTTTTATTAGCGCCAACAGCATTCAGTCCTCCATTATCTCTATCAGCCTTCCCATCTCTCGTAAACATACCACCCAGATACACAAACTCATCCACCTGCTCCAAGTATTCATCGTTCACAACTATATCACGCACTGTTTTCGTACTTTCTCTTTCAAACACCATGACTTTAGACTTACTTACATTCATCATTAACTCAGTCTTCGTACATACTTCGTTCATCCTAGACACTAGAGACTGTAAATCTTCCATAGTGTTAGAAATCAGCACCGCATCAAATGTAACAAAGTTTAACAAATGATAGATACGAGAAATAAACATCACGCTGTTGATCACGCCATTACAAATCATCATCCAGATGCTCATTCAAGTAATTGTCGATAAATTCTCCTGGTCAGGGTACAAATAACAAACAATTCTCAATTGGCTGCTCGTGTCTATGTGCTGTACATTGAACATTCAAGTGCCCGGATTTTATTGTCGTTTGTCGTTTGGGCACGCACCAGTATATGTATTTATTAATTTATTTATTTCTATGTATTACAGTATTTACCCATTAATTAACATTTTTACATAATATTTTTTGCAATTTTATTATGTTGGGTGTAAGGTAGGTTTGTGAAGGTGAAACTGTGGATAGGTATTGTTGTATGTTTCGTGAACACCTCACTAGGAGAACCTGTGCTGAGGTGTTTACGTGTTTATTTATGTTTATTTGTGACAAGTATTTATGTGTTGTAATAGAAAGCTTTATATGTATTTTTTTTTTAAATTTTAATAGTTATTGTACATTGGTTATTTAGAAGAGAAAAAAAAGTATTTATATATATTAGAGGAGTATAAAAAAATATATACATAAACATACACATACATACACATGCATATATGTACAGCACATATGCAAATGTATATATATATACATATGTATACATACGCATACACATTCACATACACATACATCCATGTACACACATATACAAATTGTAAGTGATACTTGAAAAATTACTTAATTTTTAGGTTTATTTAATTTTATAGTTTTTTATTGTTTGGTTAGGAATAATAATGTTTTATATAAAGTTAATATCTTGATTTTTAATCCAGTCAGTGATATGTTTTTTATTAATGTTTATAGATGTATTTGCAGATAGTATTTGTTTCAAAGTAATGGTTGCATAATACTGAAAGTGTCTTTGTCCATGTGTGGTGTGGGTTATCGGTATGTTCAGTGTTTTGGAGGATCTGGTTTTTGTTATGGTTTTTGGTTGAATTGGAATATGTTGTTTGTTTGTTTTGTAACGTATGTGTATAATAATGTATTCCAGTGTTGGCAGGGAAGTTGGTTATCCAATAGATGGTTGGGAGGGTATGGGTACCGCCGCCTCAACGGCCGATAACCAACACCTCTTATTATTATAGGTCACCCCAAGTGGTTCGCTATGTTTGACTAGGTGACTACGGTATTTAGTAAGTTAGCAGATGACTTAGGTGAGACTGGTTGAGGGTGCAGGTGATCGGGAGAGGCTGGTTGAGGGAGATCTTTTAACCTCTCCAGCAGGACTGTCTCGGAACATTTCAGTGGTAGGGATAGTTTCTTAGTACGTCACTCCTGGAGACGCTGACTTCCAGATTGCTACTCACCCCTCATTTTTTCCTTCCCCGAACTTCCTCTCCTTCATTTCTCTTAAAAGACCCTCCACACAGCATCCCCAAAGGTTCATAGCCCCTGAGGAGAATCATTTTCCTCGCGGCCTCCTGTGTGGAACTATAAAAAGAAATATAATATAAATATGATATAAAAAGAAAAAAAATTGAAACGAATGAATATTTTCTTTTAACCACTGAAAAATTTCTGATATGTACAATAGTACAAGGATTTGATCAGAATAATCATCTTCCTAAATGTGATTCGTTCCTCGGTAAGAGACAGATTGATGTGTAAGGATTCGAATAATGAATCAAATAAAAAAGTGTGATTAAGACATATCATAGGCAAAACAAGAATGAGCGTGGACGTACGCTGAGACATCGGTCGCGCAGGGTAGTTCAGTGTCGGATTTACTAAAATGTGCAGAAATCAGTGGGCAACATACGCTGGGACGCAGGCGACATGCGACACAGGATCCCCATACAGACACTTCGCAGCGCGCCATTTCTAGCCACCGCGCAGAAAAGTAAAGACCGAAGGTAAGATATTGGTTTGCAGCGCGGTTCTCTGAGAGTCTTTTCTGCGCGGCGGCTTGAAACTAAAAACTGGGCTGATGGCTTAGAGACAGCCGCATCCCCTGTCTTGTACATTCCGCCGTTCCCTCCAATTCAGTTGACGTTCGCTCGTCGGACGGTAAGGGCGTGGACGCTGCAGGCGCTGCTTTGTGTGTGAGTGCAGCGCTCCTTTTCCAATGCGCATTATTTATTGTGAATGCGTATTCACGTACCTATATAATATAAGACAAGAGAGCTGAGATTGGAACCGAACTATAACAAATTTAAAAATGAATTAAATAGTAAAGTCTTAAAATAGTTTAGCCACCTAAAATCACATTAATAATAAATTAACAACACTGAATAAACAATTTTTATTTTTTGTTTAGGTATCTGATTTATGTATGTACAAATATGTATAAATTATAATTTTTAACTCTTAATTTTTATCCCTTTACACACGAGTGGTAACACTCTCGTAAAGGTTATATATTATATATATATATATATATAAATGTTGGTGCAGTTTCTGATCAGTGTTGCATGTTAATGTTTAATGATTCGTGTTTGATCTGATTGAAACCTGATAATTAAATTGTTTGTGAATATATTGCATGTATATATGTATATGTATTACATAAAAAATTAAAATTACATACCTAATAAAATAAACATACTTACAAATAATTACAATTGGGAGGCAGATATGGGTACCGACGCCTCGGGAACCATTTATTTGATAACCAACACCCCTGCTATAGGTCACCTCAAGTGATTCATTACGTTTGGCGACTTAGCAGGAGTTTCATGGGTGAGGTTTGTCTAGATCTTGGCAAGATCGCGAAATATTGGTTGAGGGAGACCTAACCTAGACCTCTCCAGCCGGACTCTCTCGACCCATCGCCTTGCACCACAGTGGGAGGTTAGGATTTATACGTCCGTCATCCGGCATATATACTAATGTGGGAGGCGAGTACGGGTACCGCCGCCACTGCAACTGTTGATTGGATAACCAACATCACTGTCCACAGGTCGCCCCAAGTGATTCATTACGTTTGGTGACTTAGCAGGAGTGCCTGGGTTCGTGGGGTGGGGCTTGTTTTGATCTTGACGGCCAATGCGTTTGTCCACCCTCTGTGTGGCAGGCCAGACCGCGAAAGATTGGTTGAGGGAGATCTAACCCAGAACTCTCCAGCCGGACTCTCGACCCATCGCCTCGCACCGCAATGGGAGGGTTGGATTTATACGTCCGTTATCCGGTATATATACAAATTTGGGAGGCGGGTATGGGTACCGCCGCCTCGGGAACCATTTATTGGATAACTAACACCCCTGCCATAGGTCACCCCAGGTGGTTCATTCGTCATTTTCTTCCCTTCCACACTCCTTTCGGTCCCACAACATTGGGGATGCCATAGTTTCACTGGCTCCAAACGGTTGGAAGCAGTTGTTATATAAGCATCACTCTATAAGTTATTTTAGCTATGTTTGGTGACTAGATCTGAACAGCCAGGTACATTTTCCACATCTCCTTCCCCTCCCTACTGCCTTCAGCCTCACAACATACCAAAAATTTGGGATGCCATAGTCTCACTGGCTCCAAGCGGTAAAGAGCAGTTGAGTCTCTTGTATTCGGAAAAAATATGTTTTATTACAGGATTTTTTTGTATTTTAACGCTGGTGTATAGTGTATAAACATATTATACTTATTACTTATAATGGCTTTAGCCATGTTTGTTGACTGATCTGAATAGCTAGGTATATTTCCCACATCTTCTTCCCCTCCCTTCAGCCTCACAATAAACCGAAATTGGGGATGCCATAGTCTCACTGACTTCAGACGGTTAGGAATAGTTGGGACTCTTGCGTGGTTTTCTAAAATTTGTATCATTTGATTTTTTTGTATTTTTACGCTGATGTAAAGTCACATTAGACTCACTACTTGAAATGGCTTTAGCCGTGTTTGGTGACTAGATCTGAATAGCCAGCTATATTCCCAACATTTCACTGGTTCTAGGCGGCTAGGAGCCGTTGGGTCTCTTGTGTTGTATTCGGATAAAATACATGTTTTTTGTATTTTTACGCTAGTGTATAGTGATAAAATAAGTTTTATTATATGATTTTTTTTGTATTTTTACGCTGACGAATAGTGTATACTTGATATGACCTTAATCGTGTTTGGTGACTAGATCTAAATAGCCAGATACATTTTCTACATTTCCTTCCTCTCCCCAATACCTTCAGTCTCACAACATACCGAAATTGGGGATGCCATAGTCTCACTGGCTCCAGACGAGCATTTGGGTCTCTTATTCGAATTAAAACGTTATATTATATTACCTGACATACAAAAAAATTAGCTATTTATTTTAAATTATAAAATATTCTGCCCGCCTACGCACGCGTCCCGCAAAAACTGTGTTCCGGCCGCAACTCGACGCAGAGCTGAACTCACACATGTCTGCCCGGCATGTGTCTGCGTCTCAGTGTATGTTGCTCCGTGCACTTCCATACAATACAAAAAGCCGAACTACCCTGCGCTGAACATGCTGCGCGACGCATGTCTCAGCGTATGCCGTTCGGGCGCAGGGCAGTAGCGTTTCTGCGGCGCACATGTCTGCGTCTCAGTGTATGTTGCTCCGTACACTTCCATACAATACAAAAACCCGAACTACCCTGCGCTGAACATGCTGCGCGACGCATGTCTCAGCGTATGCCGTTCGGGCGCAGGGCAGTAGCGTTTCTGCGGCGCACATGTCTGCGTCTCAGTGTATGTTGCTCCGTACACTTCCATACAATACAAAAAGCCGAATTACCCTGCGCTGAACATGCTGCGCGACGCATGTCTCAGCGTATGCCGTTCGGGCGCAGGGCAGTAGCGTTTCTGCGGCGCACATGTCTGCGTCTCAGTGTATGTTGCTCCGTACACTTCCATACAATACAAAAAGCCGAATTACCCTGCGCTGAACATGCTGCGCGACGCATGTCTCAGCGTATGCCGTTCGGGCGCAGGGCAGTAGCGTTTCTGCGGCGCACATGTCTGCGTCTCAGTGTATGTTGCTCCGTACACTTCCATACAATACAAAAACCCGAACTACCCTGCGCTGAACATGCTGCGCGACGCATGTCTCAGCGTATGCCGTTCGGGCGCAGGGCAGTAGCGTTTCTGCGGCGCACATGTCTGCGTCTCAGTGTATGTTGCTCCGTACACTTCCATACAATACAAAAAGCCGAATTACCCTGCGCTGAACATGCTGCGCGACGCATGTCTCAGCGTATGCCGTTCGGGCGCAGGGCAGTAGCGTTTCTGCGGCGCACATGTCTGCGTCTCAGTGTATGTTGCTCCGTACACTTCCATACAATACAAAAAGCCGAATTACCCTGCGCTGAACATGCTGCGCGACGCATGTCTCAGCGTATGCCGTTCGGGCGCAGGGCAGTAGCGTTTCTGCGGCGCACATGTCTGCGTCTCAGTGTATGTTGCTCCGTACACTTCCATACAATACAAAAAGCCGAATTACCCTGCGCTGAACATGCTGCGCGACGCATGTCTCAGCGTATGCCGTTCGGGCGCAGGGCAGTAGCGTTTCTGCGGCGCACATGTCTGCGTCTCAGTGTATGTTACTCCGTACACTTCCATACAATACAAAAAGCCGAACTACCCTGCGCTGAACATGCTGCGCGACGCATGTCTCAGCGTATGCCGTTCGGGCGCAGGGCAGTAGCGTTTCTGCGGCGCACATGTCTGCGTCTCAGTGTATGTTGCTCCGTACACTTCCATACAATACAAAAACCCGAACTACCCTGCGCTGAACATGCTGCGCGACGCATGTCTCAGCGTATGCCGTTCGGGCGCAGGGCAGTAGCGTTTCTGCGGCGCACATGTCTGCGTCTCAGTGTATGTTGCTCCGTACACTTCCATACAATACAAAAAGCCGAACTACCCTGCGCTGAACATGCTGCGCGACGCATGTCTCAGCGTATGCCGTTCGGGCGCAGGGCAGTAGCGTTTCTGCGGCGCACATGTCTGCGTCTCAGTGTATGTTGCTCCGTACACTTCCATACAATACAAAAAGCCGAATTACCCTGCGCTGAACATGCTGCGCGACGCATGTCTCAGCGTATGCCGTTCGGGCGCAGGGCAGTAGCGTTTCTGCGGCGCACATGTCTGCGTCTCAGTGTATGTTGCTCCGTACACTTCCATACAATACAAAAAGCCGAACTACCCTGCGCTGAACATGCTGCGCGACGCATGTCTCAGCGTATGCCGTTCGGGCGCAGGGCAGTAGCGTTTCTGCGGCGCACATGTCTGCGTCTCAGTGTATGTTGCTCCGTACACTTCCATACAATACAAAAACCCGAACTACCCTGCGCTGAACATGCTGCGCGACGCATGTCTCAGCGTATGCCGTTCGGGCGCAGGGCAGTAGCGTTTCTGCGGCGCACATGTCTGCGTCTCAGTGTATGTTGCTCCGTACACTTCCATACAATACAAAAAGCCGAATTACCCTGCGCTGAACATGCTGCGCGACGCATGTCTCAGCGTATGCCGTTCGGGCGCAGGGCAGTAGCGTTTCTGCGGCGCACATGTCTGCGTCTCAGTGTATGTTGCTCCGTACACTTCCATACAATACAAAAAGCCGAACTACCCTGCGCTGAACATGCTGCGCGACGCATGTCTCAGCGTATGCCGTTCGGGCGCAGGGCAGTAGCGTTTCTGCGGCGCACATGTCTGCGTCTCAGTGTATGTTGCTCCGTACACTTCCATACAATACAAAAACCCGAACTACCCTGCGCTGAACATGCTGCGCGACGCATGTCTCAGCGTATGCCGTTCGGGCGCAGGGCAGTAGCGTTTCTGCGGCGCACATGTCTGCGTCTCAGTGTATGTTGCTCCGTACACTTCCATACAATACAAAAAGCCGAATTACCCTGCGCTGAACATGCTGCGCGACGCATGTCTCAGCGTATGCCGTTCGGGCGCAGGGCAGTAGCGTTTCTGCGGCGCACATGTCTGCGTCTCAGTGTATGTTGCTCCGTACACTTCCATACAATACAAAAAGCCGAACTACCCTGCGCTGAACATGCTGCGCGACGCATGTCTCAGCGTATGCCGTTCGGGCGCAGGGCAGTAGCGTTTCTGCGGCGCACATGTCTGCGTCTCAGTGTATGTTGCTCCGTACACTTCCATACAATACAAAAACCCGAACTACCCTGCGCTGAACATGCTGCGCGACGCATGTCTCAGCGTATGCCGTTCGGGCGCAGGGCAGTAGCGTTTCTGCGGCGCACATGTCTGCGTCTCAGTGTATGTTGCTCCGTACACTTCCATACAATACAAAAACCCGAACTACCCTGCGCTGAACATGCTGCGCGACGCATGTCTCAGCGTATGCCGTTCGGGCGCAGGGCAGTAGCGTTTCTGCGGCGCACATGTCTGCGTCTCAGTGTATGTTGCTCCGTACACTTCCATACAATACAAAAACCCGAACTACCCTGCGCTGAACATGCTGCGCGACGCATGTCTCAGCGTATGCCGTTCGGGCGCAGGGCAGTAGCGTTTCTGCGGCGCACATGTCTGCGTCTCAGCGTATGTCGCTCCATACACTTCCATACAACGCAAAAACCTGAACTACCTTGCGCTGAACATTCTGCGCGACCGATGTCTCAGCGTACGCGAAGCCTGATACTCCCAGATAGGTATTTTTAATTTTGAATGGCAGGAGGCCAGATTTGTCCCAGCTCACATGCGTCTCGTATAAATCGCTGTAACTCCATTACTATCAGAGTGAGAATTATATTCTAAACAGTGTTAAAAAGGCAAAACATCACGCTTTTTATTCTAATCTAAAAACTAACGACGAAAAAAGTAAAATGTATACCTTTATGAAACCAAAGTTTTGAATCGCAATTTGAAAAAAAAAATTGAAACTTTGAGAATTTTTTATTAATTATTTTTATATGAAAAGACAGAAAAGTGAGGTGACAGTAACGTTTAAAATACATTTTTCTAATAAAATATATGTGTTTTTATTTTTGTTTGTTATTATTAGTAAGTTTAGTTAGAAAAAGCGTGAGGTGAGCCATTTTTAAAACTTTTTTATGTTTGCATGCAACATTTTTATATTTCAAAAATTATACGTTTATTTTGAATTATAAAATTTGAAAGCGTATTGCATAACCTTTCAAAAACAGTATTTATTTTTTGGATATGTTCAGAAATATTCCATTTATTTGCATTTTATTGAAAAGCGGAAATGTTTTGACCATCTGAAAAATACGCCAAAATTTTGAAGGGTTAGGTTTAAGAGAGCCCAAAAAGGAAGGTGTAATTTACCTATTTCACCAATATATTAAGACTATTTTTACGTTCTGCCACGGAGGTCATCAAAGGACAAAAAGACATTTGATATTATGTCCACCATTTGGTTTCACTTATCCCTCGCAGTGTAAAATGTCAGTAGATCATATTACATTCAAAATTTAATTAGCAACACATGGTGTGTCTAATAATATTATAATGTCAGTTCTGTTTCCCGCCAAGGGCAATGTCATATAGCGAGGTCACGATAATACAGGGGGACTACCCAAATATTGTTATAATTAAATTGCCGTGTCAAGAATGCGGCCCGTCATCAATTTGAGAATGCATGAAGCATTAATTGCCATCATTAATAAATAAAAATAACTAACCGTTGAGCAGACGAAGACTTGGAGTGCTAAAAGTGATAAAAGTCAAGGTAAATATTCCACTAACCGTCGCATTTTTATCAGGCACAGATTTTGGGGAATTACACACCATTACTAAATTTCAACTTAAGAGGAGACGGTGGTATAGAATTTAAAAAAAAAAAATTCAATAGGTCGAAATTTTGTATAACCCTTTAAAAATATACTGTAAAAATTTTGTAATGGTATTGAAAATATTTGAAGTTCTACAGCCCATTTAGCAGGTCAGCGCAGAAGCAGGTAAAAGGGCCGGGCGAAACTTCAAACTCAATTATTTCAAAACTACTTTTTTCTGCATGGTGTGAGGCAAAAAAAAAACTACTCGGCCGATTCGTCTCAAATTTTACTGTGTTATTCCGTACACCAGTACCTATCGCAGGAACTAAAAAAATTACGTTCAATACTTCTTGTTTTTTACGTACAAAATATAATGAAAAAACAGTCTATTTTCTTTATTTTTTATTCTAGTTCCTGCGATAACTACACTCATAAAATGATCAGATTTATTTTTTGCTTTTGTTTACGGATAAGTGAAAGAGCCATAACTGGACCCACCACCAAGGTCCGTATTTATGAGGAGGGTAACTTCAGGGCAGTTCCTTAACTACTTAGAATTCTTATTATTTTTAATAAAAATATTTTTGTATATTATCAAAGTCATTTAATATATCTATAAAGTTTGAATAGCATTGTTCACTGTTTTCATTTAAAAAAAATTCCTAAAACTCGTTGAATTTATGGGTGCTAGACCCCTTAACTAGATAGGTACTACAAGATACAAGTAAAAGATGATGGTAAAAGATGATAGGCCATCGTAATGTTACATTAATAATATATTTTTTATAATAAAAGTTTTTGCTGCTAGACCCTGCGTGCGGCTTTTGGTTCGGCTTTGCCCAGTTAGTGTTGGTGACCATTTTATGAATCCAATAAGAACTGGTTCCTAAAATAGCCTTCCCCAGAGCTTTCATCGGATCCACTGTCATCCAGTGATGGCTAGTCACCTGAACAAAGTAAGCGGGATAGGCAATGACGTCGTATGTTATATTTAGCCGCTTGATACAACTATGTATTACTGTCAATCTTTCCATATCCGGAGAGATACAACATATTCACAAATTCGTAGCACTTATTCCTAGGGGGGACACGTCCCATCCGACCTGCTGACTGAAGTGCCGACAACTTGTGACGAATTCTTGAATTCGAAACCAAATTACAACAGTAGCTTTGTTTGAAAATCCACACACACACTTGTTATTTTTATTTTTTTTACATTAACTCCACACAGGAGGCAATGAGGAAAATAATTTCCCTCAGGGGCTATGTATCTTTGTGGAAGCTGTGGAGGGTCTTTTTAGGGAAAGGAAGGAGAGAAAGTTCGGGGAAGGAAAAAAATGAGGATTGAGTAGCAATCTGGGGGTCAGTGTCTCCAGGAGTGACGGATGTATGAACTATTCCTACTGCTGCGACAGTTCTCTCAGTATCGCCCATATAGGAGAGGAGGGAGTGAATATGGGTCTTGAAGAGACCCTAGTAACCCAAAAAACAGACCACATTTTTTTACGATTTTTACAGTTTTAAAGTTCACGATTTTATAACTTTTTTTTACAAATTTTACGAATATGTGATAATCAACAAAAGATGGGTGCTTTCATTGGCTATATAGAACTATAATCAGTTTGTGTGTCTTAATATTAAAATTCGGAGGAATGATTTTTTTTATGTGTGCAGAAAATATTCAAAATTATCTCCAAAAAAATAAAACGCAATCGGAGGAAAAAGTTTTAAATTGCGCTATCGCGGCACTTCCCCGCTCAAAAAGAAGAAGATGGAAGACATATGTAATTACGAATGTTGGACAGAGCGTGCTAATATTTTAAATGATAAAATTGAACCAAAAATTGTGAAAATGTTAAATAAAACATGACTCCTTTAAAATGGAGCAAAAATCTCGTGGAAGGCATCTTAAGTATCATTTAAAGAAACATTGCGAATTTTTTCACAAATATAACTTGTAAAATAATAGAAATAGACTTGTTTTTAATAATTTTCGGAGCATACTTTGCGATACAAAGACACAATACTCCGTTGCTGTTTCAGAGTGCAAAAATTTTACCTGTGAAGGCAATACTATGGTATAAAATTATAATTCAGCATATATTTACCCCGCAGCATAAAGAGAAACTAGATCATAAATATAGCACTAGATTCACGCGTAACGACGGGTTAATAGTTCCGAAATTTAATAATAAGTACGGACAGAGAACGTTTGAATACAACATACCGAAGATATTTAATTTATTACCTGACAATATAAAGCAACATAATTCTATGAATAAGGTTAAATATATAATGAAAAATTGGTTATTGGAAAAAGAATATTTATTTTGATACTTATGATAAAATTTATGAAAAAATGTTTAAACTGTAGATAAAAGATGTAAATTATAACTTTAAATATATTTGTAAGTAATTATAAGAACCTGCTGTCAAGCCAATTGCAATTGGCTTAGCGGGACTTGTTTGTTGATTTATAAAAAAAATAAAAAAATAAAAAAAATAAAAAATAAAAATTTCTGTCGAGGGAATTTCATATAATTTGCGTTTCGGCGTGGAACGTATCTAGATATCTTCAAAAATAACATAACTTTATTTTTTTAAGAGCTTTAAATGTTTAAGGGAGATATATAAGAAATCGGTAGAAATTCGGGTATATCTCTATGGGTAGCGGCGGCTAAATTTCTAGTTCGGCAAACCTCCCTTGAAGTGGTATTTCGAAACATGTATTGTATTTTTTATTATTTTTTATGGCTCTTGGTCTCAAAAAAATGGTAGTCCCGTACACATTCATAAATCCATTTTTTACATTATGACTTCTAGCGGGGCCACAAGGTACACGGCACAAGAGAGCAGTGCATTCTTGGAATCAGTGGCGGCTTTGTATCTACCTACAATAATAAAATGGGACACAATATACCCCCAGTCCATGTTAGTGGCTTTTCAGGTTCACGGATGCGCTACGCCTCTCTGCGCACGTAGGCTGTAAAATGCCTATGGGCTATTCAGGGTGGGTTTGTACATTGATGCCTTTATAGTAATAATAATTGGATCATTTTAGTTTGTGTGAATAATAACCTCAAGAGCCCTGTACAAATATTGCTTTTTAGACTGATTATGTTGCATACTAACACAATGATATTGCATTAGTCAGAAGTACACTGGAATATGTCTCGCCAATTTGGAACCCGCCGTAAAAAGTATACATAGAAAGCATAGAACAAATTCAAAACAAATTTATAAAATATCTAACCTTCAAATTCAACAATAACTTCGAATGCGCATTTCAAACTTTGCAACAAAGGCGAGCAATAGCTGATTTGACATTTATACACAAAATTTTATATAATAACATTGAATGTACCGAATTTCTTTCCCTAGTTAATTTTAACATACCTTTAAGACAATATCGGCAATACAGAACTATTCCATACGCTTAATTACAAAACAAATGCAGCAACTAATTCGCCAATTAGTCGATACGTTCAATGATAGTTGTCTAAATTCTAACATCGACATTTTCTTCGATTCACTGCCCAAATTTAAAAACAGCATCATGTCAATAATATAAATTGTTCAATACACATACATACATACTCACACATACACACACACCTACCCACTTCACACATCACCCGGTAATTTCTTAATATACATAGATACTACAAAGAAACATATCATAGGTACCCATCATGAAATATACTTAATAATTGTAAATTGTTTTCACCACTGTAACTAATGTAGTTTGTTTCTGTTTATAAATAAAATAAAAATGTACAGATATAGAAAAATATTTACCTCGCAGATCAATTGAGGAGGTCTAGCATGGTCGATAGATAAAACCCTCTATATTGACCAAATCCGTGAACTATGGTCAGTTATCAATTTTTGGGAGCACGGTCTACGATTGTTAACTGATATTCCGATCAATGATTGATAACTTTGGCGCAGCATCCATAATTTATTTCATTTATTTATTTGTTTTCCACAGGAGGCACTGAGGAAAATATGGAGGGTCTTTTTGAGGAGAGGAAGGAATGAACATTGGTCTTGAAGAGACCCATGTTGTAGGAAGGAGGAAACACAAAGGCCGGCAAATCTGGAAAGATTGACGATAATATGACTATTATTGTAACTGGAAATTTTAAATAATAATACCACGCGTCTACATATTAATATATGACGTCATTGCCTGTCACGGTTATTTTATTCCGGTGACTAGCTGTCACTGGATCCAAGGAACCGGCTATTTTTGGAACCAGTTCCTATCGGATTTATAAAATGGTCATCAACACTCAAATTGGGCGAAGCCGAACCAAAATCGACCCGCATGGCCTAGCAGCATATTATTATTATTACCTTACTGTTTTTATTATTATTATTACATTTTTAACTGCAAGTAATAATAATAATAACAGATTCACGAAATTACAAATCCATTGGTAATTACGCCGGCCAGCCGATGCTCCTCACGCTAAGTGTTAACGTAAGTGGCTCTTTTGGCATCGTTTTAATTCGATTATATTACAAAAGTAGCTTTTGAACAAACTTCAAGTTCGAAGATGGTTTTGCATAAGGCGCGGCGTCAGGGAAGTATTCGAAGCCGGGTTCTTAAATTTCAACCGTACAATCGCTAGGCTATTAACAACGTAAGATTACCTAATTCGACCCTGTAAGAATGGAGCTACCACATACCACATGGATCTTGGTAAGGTGGGAACTGTCTGTCTATACATAGAACTAATTCTAATGTGGTTGAATGACATTCTATTCTATGCTTCACCATTTATAAATCATTAAATCCTATTATAACATATTGATTTACCCAAAATTCGTGATGTTTTTGAATTCCATCAGTTTTGGTTTAAGGCTGTATGGGTATACAGCCTATTATTGGGGGTTTGCTCAAGGCTCTCATTTTTAAATTCCAACGAATTCGTAAACATAATAACTTTTTTTTCAAACCGCGACCCGGGGATGTAAGTTATTAATATTTAAGATTAGTAAAAACAATACCTCACCATAAATATATTTTACATGGAACTGTTGGAGAATTTTATTTCCCGTACATAAAAGATGATGATGATTTAGATGACACTGTGCTTATAGCTCGACATAAAAATTGGAAAGGAGCATTCGACATAGCTCAATATGACATAGGTCTGGTAAAGAATTGGTTAGATGATAATCTCCTCACCCTCAATGCTGGTAAAACTAAATTCTTAACCTTCAGTCTATCTGCTGCAACCCAACCTTCTATCAATCAGAAAATAACAATTCACTCCTGTCCAAGTCCCTACTCTTCCTGTACTTGCCCAAATTTGGAAAAAGTATCTCATATAAAATACCTGGGGGTCCTAATTGATCACCATCTTCGTTGGGATCAGCACTTAGCCAGTCTAACTCCCCGAATTCGCAAGCTCTCTTATGTTTTTCGAACTCTAAGAAATATACTTACTCCTATAACACTAAAAACGGTTTACTATGCTCTCTGCCAATCCCAGTTAGCATATGGCATCATAATTTGGGGCGGCTGTGCTCTTAATTTTATTGATCCTCTGCAAAAAGCGACCAACAAGATATTCCTCCAATAGACTCTTCACAGAATATAATGTCTTAAACATACGGCAACTTCATCTAAAATTTACACTAACACATTTCATGTTCAAATACAAGAAAAAAACTCTTTTACATCACAGTTACACCACCAGAACAATAACCAAACGACACTACAAAGTTCCTACACTACGCACCACATCAGCTCAAAGACATTTCATGTACCTAGCTCCTAAAATGTTTAACCTTCTCCCCGAGAACCTAAAATCCGAAACCCAACCCCATATCTTTAAAAAAAAATTATCAAAATGGATCCTTACATTCAGTAACGATGATGAGTAAAAATTTGCTATTTTAATTGAATTGTAATATAATTGATACAACTTGTAACATAAATTAATTTAATGTGTTAATTAAATAACTAACTTAATTTGTTACTAAATATGTTACTTAAACTACTTAAATGAATTGCATAAGTTAATAGCTGTACACTGTACCTACACAATCTGTAAACTTCATCCGCCATAACACAGGGACATCTCTAGCATGGCGGATGAATTAACACAATTTTTTGTTCATTGTATAAACTTCTTTTAATAAATAAATACATAACTATAAATTTAGCGGTAAGCACCAGATTTTATTTTTCTAGATGATGAATCAATAACTTCGGGAGGAATTCGTTTAGAAATATCTTAAATATTAGTAACACGTTCTTCAGAATGAATTAAAATGAACCCGGCGGAAAGGTGGAATCTACAGGCCTGCTAGGGTGAATTCGACTGTACGTCCGTATATTTGTTTACACGGTTTCTTCACTTACGTCCTTAAGATTCCCACATGATTTTTCTTCTTTTCTTTGATAGGGCAAATTCGACAGTAGGTCCGTCGAATACACGGGTCGCGAGTCGCGTATACACGGATTCTTTACTTACGTCGGCGTCGTTAAGATTCTGAATATGTTTTAGGTAAGGCCTCGACCAAATTCCGGTCAAAATATTTCCGCTTTAAAATAAAATCCAAATAAATGGAATATTTCTGAACATTTCCCAAAACTAAAAACTGTTTTTGAAAGATGATAAAATATATAAGTCGTCTGGTCAGTGGTTGAGTGGGCATCGCGTTTGGGTTCCACCCGGGCGTCCCGTGTTCGATTCCTCGGCTGGCTAAGTCCTCCATCACAACACAAGCAACATTTTCGGCTTTCTGTGGTGGTAGTAGAAGATTTTCAAACATTGTTGGGTTATTCGTAACCCGGGAATGTTTGTCTTTCTTTTAAAGTTTAAAAAAAAAATATATGCTTTCAAATTTTATAAATAAAAATAAATACATACAAAATTTCGGGGGGGAGGGGTGACGAGAGGGGAGAGGGGGGAGAAGGGGGGGGATAATTGAAAAGTGCAAGCGCTACAGTAATTTCCCCCTAATACTTAATAACATTATTATAAAACAAAGTCCTCAGCCGCGTCTGACTGTCTGTTTGCGATAATTTCAAAAACTACTGAACGGATTTTCATGCGGTTTTCACCAATAGAGCGAATGATTCAAGAGGAAGAATTAAGTAAACAATTTTATTAAAATTACTTACTTAATTAATTGTAAATAAATTGGTTGAAATATATGTCTGTATGTGGTGGACGAGCGGGCTGGCTAGCGGGCGGTGTGGATTTGATTTGTTTGCAAATCTACAGTTTTCTGCCGAGGTTGATGAATTTCGCACGTGTGACCTTCAAAACAATGGGAAGGTCACTGTCTACATTCGATTTCGAAAACTCTATGTAAAGCCTGGGCATCGTCGGGGACTTCAGCTAGTTTAATATAAAGGCCTGAAACTGTTTCTTTTTCTACTGCTTTTTTAAGAAAGGATGGTCGAAATTTCGAAATGCCGATGTTGTCAATGAGGATATTTCAAAATTTTATACTAATATATCGGACCGTTTTGCCTCCCGGTGTTTTTTTATAGCATTTTTAAAATGTAAACCCAGAAACCTGTAAATAAAAGGTATTTGATTTATGGTGAGGATTCGAAAATTGCTATCCTCATTATCTCAAAACTTTGTATTTGGAGATGACTGACTAATCCACTGAACCATCGATATGAAGGTAGAAAAATGTATACATTTTAGTCTGAGTTCCTGTGTACGTGCAACATGTAACGTGCTCGATGGGGATTTTTGAATTTTGACCCACGACCGTCATAAAACGCATCCAAAAACCCAAAATTAAAGTACCTTCTTACTTAGTAATTTATTTCCAAAGTTTTTGTGGTATTTGAAAGAGAGAGTACGAAAACAATGTGTAACATAATTGTGAATGATGAATACAGGTAACTCCATTGTTGGAGGACTGAACACCGTTGGCGACAACAAAAAACTGTCCAAGGAAGCGAAGCTAGCAGTCCATAATGGAGTGCTGGTGCCTACCCTGATGTATGGCAGTGAGGCATGGAACTGGCAGAGGAAGGATGAAATTAGACTGAATGCTGTTGAAATGGAATCCCTTTTTTTTTCATTAACTCCACACAGGAGGCCCTGAGGAAAATAATTTCCCTCAGGGCCTATGGCATCTTTGAAGATGCTGTGTGGAGGGTGTTTTTGAGGAGAGGAAGGAGTGAACATGGATCTTGAAGAGATCCATGTTGTAGGAGGGAGGAAACGCAGAGGACGGCAATTCGTTCCACAGCCGAGCTGTTGAACTCAAGAACGAGTCGTAGAAAAGACCCGTTCTCATGTGAGTAATGTCAACCGTGTACAAATGTTGGGCGCGTATTTGGCGTGTTTCCCGACTATGCACCACCGGTGGGGATCAATGACCCTAGTTCCTCGCCTCACCTGACGCCTGTGCTCAAGATTGCAATCCGTTTGTTAAGTTAGGGGAATCTATCAAACGGACCGACCGTTTCTGCACAGAGTCGAGGGTTTTTTTTAGGTATTTTGGGGCTGCAGACCAGAAGTGGCTGCCAAATTCAACCGTGGGGCCCAATTGCGATTTGTACAGGGTTAGCAGTTGTGTACTATTAAAGTATCTGCGGGCCCTGTACAGTATGCCCAGTTTTTGAGAGGCTAACTTAACTCTGGCTTCGATGGAGCCCCCGTACCTGAGTTGGTCACTTATAGTTACACCAAGCATATCGATGGAAGGCCTGTTCGGTATGCCCTGTGGCGTATGTGTGGCAAAACCTTTTACGATCATGTGAGAAACGTGAAGATCCGCAAAGAATGCAAATTATTTTATTTTTCATTGTATTTGTAAAATAAAAATAGTGAAATTATTTTTTTAATGTTTTTTATTTACTCATAAATAATTGCCAAGTTGCCTCTAAAATCATGAAACTTATAATGTAAATAAATAAAGTAGCTGATATCCGTACTAGATATTTGATATACCTTATGATTCAGTTTGGTTGTGTATTTTGATCTCAAATCCGAATTTAAGTTTTGTATGAAACTGGCTGAAATGGGCCGCGCATACGTTCCTCTTAAGAAAGGGTCCTCAGGTGGTTTGGGTATGTAAAACGAATAAGCGAGGAAAGTAGTGCAATGAGAATATATGACGCAAATGTTAATGGTAGAAGAAGTCGGGGACGCCCGAGTAAGACATGGCACGGCCAGGTGAATCAGATACTTGAGTCTGGCCATGTCAGGAGTCATTATAATAGAAGAGCATGTATGAGACGATGTGTGAATGTGAATGAGGTGAGGATTGTGTGCTATGACTGAGGTGTTTGAGGGTCCGTCCTCTCTGCCTACCCCTGCGAGAAACGGCGTGATAATTGGTTCGTTAGCTTTCCGTCGCTTTGCTTCTAGACAACAGAGGACGCCATTGTACCCAAATGAACACGTGAACCATAAATAATTAAACCGTATGAAGGCGTATTAAACACTGTCAATAATTTCTTATTTGGGTTCTCCGAATGCCGACGTAGTTTTGCATGCGGCCCGTCTCGCGTCTCGCCGTAATAAATTCATGATTCAAAAACTGCAAAGCCAACCACGTATAATTTCATACCTAGCCACCTACAATTATGTACAGATTCTATAGCGGGGGTCCAAAACCAACGAACTTAGTTCATTTTACAACCAGTTGCAAATACACGGAAACGAAGTACAATATGCCAAATCAACCTACGTTTATCAAACCATCTCTTTAAGACGCATAATATTCAACATGCTCTCTCCCTCACGGCAATGACCCAAACTGTCCTCAGAATCCGGAAGCATTTTTACTAGGCGACATAATGCCATCTCGTTTATTGAATGGCGCGTCAAGAGACAGAAGACATGATTTTGGGATATCTGTTCTACCGCTAATAGAAATTGACATTTGTCACATGAGAACGGGTCGCTTCTTCAACTCGTTCTTGTGTTCAACAGCTCGGCTGTGGAACGATTTGCCGGCCTCTGTGTTTCCTCCTTCCTACAACATGGGTCTCTTCAAGACCAATGTTCATTCCTTCCTCTCCTCAAAAAGACCCTCTACAAACCATCTCAGATGACATAGGCCCTAAGGGAAATTGTTTTCCTCAGGGCCTGGTAGTGTAATAGAAAAATAAATCTCATAATCACGAAATATCACAAGGAGAGGGGGGGAGGATACAATGAGATATCACGTATTTATTTTTCGTTGAACGCACGATTTCTAAACCAAACAGCGGCGCGTGGCCTCGCCTCACCGTTGCCAGGCAACGATTACTCCGCGCGTTGCGACAACCGCTCGGCTCACCAGTCGCCAGTAAGTCTGTGGTTTTGACGCCGAATACATGCGTAAATCGTTGCCGCGTAGTTTCATGCCAGTCAAAAACAACATGCAACCTTAATGTCTGTCTGGACATTTTTATCACGATGCTTAATTTTCCAAAATTTAATCAGATTTTACCTGTATTTAAAGATAATATTTTGAAAATTTCAATATACTATGTACTAAAAGAATACACGTGATTTTGGGTATGGGGGGGGTAGTCTAAAACCTCATCACATATCACCAAGGGGAGGGAGGGGGTTAAAAAGGTGCTAAAAAACATCACGTGATTAATGGACGACCTATATTATGTTTTACTGTCATTTTATTTTTGGATTGCAATAAATTTCACAGTGATGAAAAGTGTTTCGTAGTCTCCCCACTCTTGTCTTCTTTAGTTTTCTGAAGGTTTCGCTTGTACCGCATGTGAATTGCACACTCTGATGTGTTTTCGATCACCACGGCTCTCGAAGCCACATGTTACCGACCCCTGCTCAGTATTCAGTAGGTAGGTTAATAGATGTCGTTGAACTCTCCAGCGAGAGAAAAAGTTGGCCGCTATTGCACCACTTTTCGTGGCAATTTTGAGGACACCAAACTACCACGAGGTCCTCAGTTCTTCGTACAGCAGACTGCTGAAATATTGGCATGGATTGTGAAATTATTCAGCCTTGGTTTTATAATACAGTTAGATACGCTTGGAAGATTAAATATTGTCAATTATTGCCAAATGCAGAGGTTTCTTTTTTTTACGTTAGCTACACACAGGAGGTCCCAAGGAAAAAAAAATCATGAAAATTAATTGGAGGGTCTTTTAGGGAAATAAAGGAGAGGAAGTTCTGGTAAGGAATAAGGTGTGGTGGTAAGCAGGGCTAGGGAGTATTTGAATTACTTGTAATTGAAATACAATACGTGTTTTGTATTTGTATTTCAATTACTTCCAAAAAATAGATTTTGTAATTGGTATTTCAATTAGCTGATGCTGAGGTATTTTGTAATTTGCATTTCAAATACTTATGGTTTCAAAATACATTTTCAAATACATTTAGCGAACTTAATTATGATAATGAAAAATAAACCGACATGGATAATACATAGACTAAAAACGCTAGAATCCAGAGCTATACATGTAAATATTTAGAGTTGGCAACACTGTGCGTAAAGCAAGTATCTTGTAAATTGTCGTTTTCATCGTTTCGCGGTATTTATTCATGAAGACGTGAGTTAATTGATAATTGATAATGGATGATCAAATTCCGTCAAAACCACAAAACTTTACAAGTGGTGCGAAATGAGATGTTTAATATGATTGGTCAATTTGCACGTCTCTGTTTCACTCTGCTCAGCTTTGCTTCTATGGAAACGCACCCTTATGTAGGTTTGACACCATCTCTTTTTCAGCCCGATTCCCGTATAGAGACCAAAGACAAAATTTTTCCCTTTACACGATCGTTTTTTTCATCTCTATTTTCATATCTACGATTTCAATTGGCATCACTGCAAACAACACATGAACCATGCTGATTGTTGTGATGCCAACTGAAATCGTTGATATAAAAATAGAGATGAAAATAGCGATCGCGGAAAGCTAAAAATTTTGTCTTTGGTCTCTATACGGAAATCGGGCTGAAAAAAGAGATGGTGTAAAACCTACATTAGATAAGGGCACTTACGACAATTTATTGTAACCAAAGGTTCTACCAAAACCAAATGTATTTTGTAATCTGTATTTGAAAAAAAAATGGTTAAAATACTTTATGTTGTATTTCAAATACACGACTTTATTTAGGTTTTTATGTTTATTTAAAGTATTTTGTATATCGTATTTTAAATACATACGAAGAAGTATTTTGTAATTTGTATTTTAATTACAGCAAAGCATGTATTTTGCCCAGCCCTGGTGGTGGGTAGGAATCCGGGGAAAGAAAAGGTGGGTACCAATTCAGCATAACAAATTCAACTCACCTCCGTCATTTGAAAAAGACTTTTTTTTTCATATGAATACCGCACAAGAGTCCCAACTGCTCCCGTCTGGAGCCAGTGAGACCATGGCATCCCCAATTGGGGTATGTTGTGAGGCTGAAAGTAGTGATGATGGGAAGGAGATGAGGAAGAGGAAGGTGGGAAGTACCTGGCTATTCAGATCTGGTCACCAAACACGGCCAAAGCCATTTCAAGCAACTTTTCAATTCTGAATGGTGGTCTTACACCAGGGCGATACTGAGAGTATCTTCCGCTCTGGAACGTGCCGCAAATATTACTATATATTATTTTAAATGAATAAATTGTGAAATAACACAAATTAATCAAATAAAATTTATTTGCCATGCCGGGATTCGATCCCGCGACCTTCGGAATGCGAGTCAAGAGCCTTACCGCTGGACCACTCCGGCCGTCAGACAGACTTTTGTGCTATGTTATAAAATCCTATTGGCTGCCCGAAGTCTATCATGGACAATCGATAAAACCCTACATTAATACGATATTGACTAGATCGTTACCTATTGTCAGTTATCAATATTTGAGAGCACGGTCAACAATCAGTAAGAGATATTCAGAACGACGATTGATAAATTTTAGCTCGGTCTCCATAGTATCAGATAAGTTTCAGTTAACTGTCAATATACGAATTTATTTCGATAATGTCGTTCGTTATGCAAAACTACTGGCTTATTAATGAACGGAGTAAAACTAACGAAGCTCTTCGAATTGAAAAGTTGTATACGCAAGTCAATTAAGACGCGATCAATTTATTCCGTTCGATCTCTAAGTGGTTGAAATATGAATAAAGACCGCATTAACTAATTAACTCCCGTTTAGTGTCAAAAAGTAAATGCGGACTGCCGATGCATATTTAGATTAGTATTTTAATTCAACACTGCCAAATTATTCATATTTTTACGTAATTATTTGGCATTTGACATTTCAGAGTGTCAATTCATTGAAAATACCTTCAGTGTTGCCAGTGTATATCAATTTCTTATTTATTCTCTGTCAATATCGGTTCGGATATCAACGGCGAAACAGTGCTCGGGACATCGATAAAAATCATCGGAAGTTACGCCTATCGATCCTATATTATAAAGTTATCGATTTCACTACGCTAGAGCTCCTGAACTCGGTGACTGAAACTAAAAAATATTGTCTGTTCCCAGGCTAATAAATAATTAAATGTATGACCAACAAAAATCCCCAGATCTAGGGAAAATTATCCAGACATCACACAACTTCCAGGACCTACCCAGCAATTGGCTTTTCAAGTGTTATCAAAAAATGTCTTCTGGCTTACTCGACCGCAGAAATCTGAAATGTGGTTTCAAGACATGAGTGCGGTGTATATTCGTATTGTCGTATAATATAATATGTTCTGAATTCATGTTATAATTCAGAGAAAATATCATGTTTGACATAATTTATTATACATTATAGTTACAACGTTTAAAAAAAATCATATGGATAATTACATACATAAATTATATCTAATATTGTAAATTTTAATATAGTTTCTCCTATAAGTGTACTATGTATTAAAAGTTCAAACTTCTAAACACATAACCTAACATAGTTTCATATCTTTATTTTGTAAATCTTATTGTAATTCCTCCATCTTGTTATCAGGTACATGTTACACCTCTCAATGCTACTAACATACCTACTTATCTCATACTCTGTAAATCTTAATATATTATATGTTACCAGGTTAATTCGGTAAATCCGATTATTATATATGCTACCAGATTACCTTTTCTACTTTGTCACAAAAAAAATGTATGTGTACCTACTTACATTTATATATATTATATACATTTTCTTTATTACACACCTTAGTTTCAGAGAAAAATGGAATTTTTTTTTTGTTTTAGTTTTTGTTATGTAATTATGTACATTTCAGGAATAATATGAACTAAACATGTCAATTTGTCTGTCCTGGAACGGGAAACTTTCCTAGTTGGACAGGCAAAACTCCTAATATGTAATTTAATCTTTCATTTGTTTCTATCTATAAATAAATAAATAAAGTGACCGGGAGTTGAAAGAGGTAGAGAGAGTGGGAAGAAGCAGTTGCAAAAAGTTGTTAAAGATAGTCTTGCAATGGGCAGGAGGGAGATAAAAGAAAAGAAGTAGAGATAAGTGGAAGTTTTGTATTGGTTTGTTATTTGCAGAAGGTAAAGCGTACATTGTGACGGTAAGTGGAATGCTTCATGCAGACTAGATTACAAAAATTTCACATACAGGATAGGCAGTAGGAAAAACAGCCAATTAATTGATGTGAAATAATATCGGAATAACTTTTTTAGAACGGGTGACTAAAACTAAGAAGAATATATGATGCAAATGTGAATGGTAAAAGAAGTCGGGGACGCCCGAGGAAGACATGGCACGATCAAGTGAATCAGATACTTGAGTCGGGACATGTCAAAAGTCAGAATAATAGAACAGTATGTATGAGACAATGTATGAATGTGAGTGAAGCAAAGAGTGTGTGCCAGGACCGAGTTGTTTGGCGGTCCGTCCTCTCTGCCTACCCCTGCGGGGAAACGGCGTGATGGTTAGTTAGTTAGTTAGGTATTATCTTTGACAGTAATTTTAAGTGGAAAGAACATATTATCACTACAGCAAACAAAATATAGAAAATCAATATACTCGACGGCCGGCGTAGTGCAGCGGTAAGGCTCTTGACTCGCATTCCGAAGGTCGCGGGATCGAATCCCGGCGCAGCAAATAAATTTTATGTGATTAATTTGTGTTATTTCACAATTTATCCATTTAAAATAATATATAGTATATTTGAAACGTTGCTTGAAATGGCTTTACGCGTGTTTGGTGACCAGATCTGAATAGCTAGGTACTTCCCACCTTACTCTTCCCCATCTCCTTCCCCTCCCCACTACCTTCAGCCTCACAACATACCCCAATTGGGGATGCCATAGTCTCACTGGCTCCAGACGGGTGCAGTTGGGACTCTTGTGCGGTATTCACATAAAAAAAAATATTTTAAAAAAAACTTCTTTAGACATACTCGCTACTTTCTTAACTGGAATCAACTCAAAACAATTTACTATGCACTATGTCAATCTTTAATCGAGTACGGTATTACAGCCTGGGGAGGAGCTAACGCTGCCGCCATTGATTTGATTTAAAGCTCTAAAACTAATTATAAAGATTATATTAAATCTACCAATCACAAGCAGTTCGAACTAAACTCTGTTATTTCCGAGGTTTCGCTCTTTCCTTATCATTACAATTTCCTAGGCATTTTCCTTTATATGAAATTCTCTCATCCGTTTGCCGCGCCGTGCCGTGCCGATTGAAAAACGAATGCGCTTTTCATAAATCTGAGGGCCTTACTAATTTACACAACCGATAAACAAGCATTAATGTAACTGGTAGTTTATTTATTGGTTGTGAATCATAATTTGTGAACCTGAGGTGTATAAATAACATCAAACTCGTTGAGCATAACACCCTAAAAATTGACTGATGAATTTACTTTACGCAGATACAAAATAAATCAACAAAATGGCAACCAGCAGATCTAAATTTAATGTAGATACATCAAAGAAACCAACCTTATAGAGTAACGTCAGCTGCATAGGCGGCTCTTTAGATGTTTTCCAGTCCAATTTAGATTCACACGCAATATTTAATAATATTTTATGATGTATACAGATAGGTTCAAAAGATCCGGAGAGAGTAAAACCCACAATGATTCAAATCACAATGATTAGGTAAGTAGCGTTTGTCACAGTTGAATAAATTAAATTTGGTATCCAAAAGGACACTTTGTTAAATTTTATATCCAAAGCGACATCCATGGCCCAGTTGTCGTCATTCCGCAGTTCACGAGCACAATTGCAATTTAGTATCCCTTAAAGCCCATAGAGACAGCCAAACTGCCACCTTGCGATGTAAAGAGTTTTTTTTTTTTTATAATACAAAGTTTGTGCACGACTAAGATCAATTGTAAACAGATTGTATAAACTAAAAAAATTTAACCTGTCTGCACACTTCGAATAATTTATTTATCTCTAGCTGAATCTGTTATAAGGTATGGAATAACTGCTTGGGGATTTTCCTGTAAAACAAATATCGACCATGTTCAATCAGTGCAAAATTCATTGGTCAAATTATTAGCTGAAAAAAAATTATACAAAGAAAGGCATAATATTCCATACTTTTATCAGAGTCTCAAAATTCTTTCAGTGAGAGCAATTCTGTGGTACAAAATTATATTTCAGCACGTAAATAACCCTTGATATACAAACTGGCTAGAACACCACCATAATATTCGTTTTAACTTTAATGAAGGACTAATTATTCCTAAGCTTACAAATACATATGGGACAAAGAACGTTAAATTACATGAATCCCAGTTGTTTAAATATGTTACATGCTGAAATTAAAAACTGTGTCCAAAACAAACAATTGGTGAATTTACCGAAGACTTGGCTTACTCAAAGAAGTAATTTGTATTAGCTTATAATGACATATTATTCTTAAGACTTTAATATTTCGATAATGTTTCTTTTCTCTGTATATCTGTAAAAATTAAAATTTTTATTTTATATAATTATAAAATGTAACTATCAACTCACTATAATAAGATTTTTAATTTAAAGAACCAGTTAGATAAACTGCTGAAAAGCAGTTTATCGGGACTTTTTGTCTTATATTTGTAAAGTGTGTAAAATAAATTTTTATAATTATATATATTTTTTTTTAAATTAGATGACCTCCGTGGTTGAGAGGCTGCAATTCTAGAGATCGCGAGTTGAAATCGCGTCGTTCTCAAATAAATTTGTGCAATATCACAATAATTAATTTATATTGTGAAATAAGTTTCACACTTTAGTTCGAATAACTTTTGACCTAAAAACTTTATGGGTATGGTGTTGAAAACAATTTAATATAGGCAATTTTCAAATCTAACCCTAAAACTACGTGTTGCGGGCGATAGCCCACACCGTTTTCTATAAGTAAATTGTTAAAATTTCTCTTTCCAATCAAATCTTTCATTTGTTAACCACATGACAGAAATCTCTAATAAGGGCTTAAAAATATTGGGATTTATAAATAGACAAACTAGAAATTTTAACAATATAAAGTGTATTAAACTGTTATGTTTTGCGTAGGTTAGAAGTCAACTTGAGTACAATTCTTCCGTCTGGAATCCACATTATAATTTTCATGTACAAGCTTTTGAAAGAATACAAAACAAATTCTTACGTTTTCTAAATTTTAAAATGGGGATTCCAGCAATTATGTTGAACTACAACCCTTTGTTAAATAATATGAATATGCTCAAATTGTCAGACAGAAGAATTTTCACTGACCTGGTATATCTATATAAAATTCTACATGATTTAGTTGATAGTCTAGTATTGCTTGAATTGATAAGCTTCCGGATACCGCAATGTAGTACAGTGGATATCTTCAGTTTATCTTTAAACAAATATAAAATATTGTTACTGAGGCAGTTCAGTTATGTTCAATAAATATTGTATTTCTAACCATTCATATGTAAAAGCCCTGAAAGAGGGCGTTAATCAATAAATAAATAAATAAAATTGTACACTTATTTCTTGCTATTATGAATGTAATGGCAACACCGAGACAAGTCTGTTCACTATTCAGACCGCATCAATATAATACCTCGCTCGCACCGGGCTCCCAGGAGCAGAGAAACGAGCGGAGGTCAACAGTCGCTAGTGAACTCTCGCTTCTTGCTACTGGTAGGTACCAGTCGCCGTGCGCCGGGCGATTCCTCCAAATACCAACCATTGTTGCACTGCATCAAATTTAATCGCTAATCGGTTGTTTTAATTTTATACCGCTTGTGGGCTTTTATGTGAATACCGCGAAAACTGCCCGAACTTCCAAGTTCCAAATGCCCGAAGCCAGTAACCACTGTTACTGGCTTCGGGCAGTTGGAACTTGGAACAGTTGGAACAGTAACAGTGGTTACTTAAATGTATTGAAAAAGCTTCCAAGTGACGTCGTCAGATGTCAGCAGGGAAGGGCTTCTCCCGATGGATGTCAGAGGATGCCAGCAGTGATAGGGAAATTTCCATAGATCTAGGGGAGAAAAATATTTTTTAGGGAAAAGGGAAATTAGCACAAAATCTGGGGAAATTTCGAAAGCTGTAATTTTTTTTAGATATGGCAATATTACTGGTTTTGCTGGTCGCAAATTTTTTTTAAATTTAAATATTGTTGATGTACTTACATATAAATCAAGCAATGTTGTTACACAATCAGCAAACAACAGGATTAGTTTAACAACATTAGGCATAAGTTCAATGTTCAGATTCAATGTTCAAAATTTTATCAGCTACTTTACAATATATTCGGTGTTTAACACAACTTATACTATTATGCTTAGTTCACACTGAGCTATTTATCTGCGAGCAGATATCGGTTGATTCGCGAGCGCTTATCTTTTGTCCTTTCACACGAGGCTATCAAATATTTCTTCCTGTGGTAGGAGAGGGGGTCAGTCGAATTAGGGAGCGGCAACGGAACGCATATTTTTTGTACTGAAATCTGTCAACTTGACATCTGTCATCCACGGGTCTAGGCAGCTCCGTAATTACAATGACCTCCTCTCCTGTTTTAGTCGGAGAAGGGGAGAGTTATCTTCTGGGATATCGCGTCTGGAGCGGTTACGTCTGAGATGTGTATTGTCTATGATTGATCTGCGCTTAAAAACGCTTAGGTGTGAACGGTCTGAAGAGATTGTATGGAGAGCGTTATTTGGCGTGCTATGATCTTTTATATTTGATAGCGTAGTGTGAACCAGCTCTTATGTGCTTGATAAAGTGCATCCTGAATATAATATAGTATTTATTACAGGCTACGAAGAAGTACCTGTAACGAAGTTCGCAGGCAATAAAGCTAGTGAATTTTATGCTATTTCCACACCAAATCACACCAATCTTCCATCTCCGAACTTCAAACTCCAAAATGGCGGACATCGAACAGCTGATTCGGCGCTGTACCTTGTTTATTCAGATGACTTGTAGCACTTCATTGAGAATGCTGGGCTTTGTTCTGCGAACTGCAAGGAATTTTAGAGACACCCGGGTTCTCATAGTTTTATTCAATTCCTTAGTAAGGAGTAAACTTGAAGCTGGGTCGGTAATTTGGAGTCCATGACACCAAGCGAAATATTCCCTCATGTTAGAGAGAGTTCAAAAGAAATTTCTAAGATTTCTGTACATGGGAGAGTATGGCTATTATCCGTGGCTCTATCCTAGCGACTTTCTTTTGGTTATAATAATAATAATATTTGGATGATTTATATAGCGCCGTTTTTGTGAAAAATCACCTCAAGGGCGCTGTACAAACTTACAATATATTTCTCAAATCTAGAAAACTACAAACTAGACAAACAATTAAAAACAACTTATTACTAAAAATTGCATCCACCGGTTCATACTCAAATATATGTACAATGTCTCGACCAATGAACGCGATGATTTTTAAAAATGCATACAGGACCATACTTACCTGGGAGGTCGCTTGAAATTAACACTTTTTTATTGTCTATTAAGAAACTTAGATAGAGTTTGCACGCAGAGGACGTTATTGTGAACACTATGCTCGGAATGAACCATCTACGGGTCAGGAGGGATGTACACATTGCTACACATTTCTTCAGATTGATCCACGGATGGTTTGAAAACTCAGCTATCATGGAGAGCATTCATTTCTATGTTCCCGATGGGTATCTTCACCACCGACAGCATAGACTGTTCTATCTTCCGGCCTGCAGGACTAACTTGCCAATGGTCATGCCGGTCGGGAGAGCAATTTTACTGTTAAACAGAATTAATTCGGATATCGACATATTTAGCGTTAGTGAAGCTGCCTTTAAAAGGCAAGCTCTATTAATTCTTGTATAGTTCGTATGCCTAAGTATTAATTGTAAATTGTAATTCTCTTACAAATGTATTTTGAAAACGGTTTAAAATGTAATATTTTGTAATGTTTTTGAGATAATAATAAATTGAATTGAATTGAATTGAATCAGTTGCCTACAATTGTGCAGGTGATGCTTCGGTTTCCATAATATTGATTTCGATTCGTAAAGCTAAAAATATTAAAATTTGAAACAGTTTTTATCCGCTACAATAATTTTTTTACCACTCTCCCGTTATTACGGGATTAATTATTATATTGCGCAGACTGATGTGTTGGGCCAAATCGTCCAAATGTTTGCAGTTGGAAGTTGGCCCCAGTGTGGCCGTACCATTAGAGTCAAATTCAAAAAATCGCCGGAAATCAAAGTGTTGCAATAAATAAAAAAAATCAGTATAGAATTTTACAAAATTAATTGAATATTATCCGAGACGGAACATTTTCATGCAGTGACGTCACGATCCCAAAAAACGGATTTATTTAATTAAAAAAAAAAAAAACTATTGATTTCTAAAAAAAAAATTATTGGCATTTTCGTAATCATAGTAGAAAAATCTATCCATACGATTTTTTCCAAGTAATGACTTCCTATTGAATAATAATACCTATTGCCTCGCACATTTCATTGACAAATAAGTGGTGACCCGACAGTTGATCAGCTGACAGTTGATTCGTCGACAGTTGATCCACTGACAGTTGATCCGCCGACAGTTGATCCGCCGACAGATGATCCGCTGACAGTTAGCCCCCAGAAATGATATTTACTATAAAATAATTTTTTTTTGTGCATTATTTACCAATTTCAAACGTAAAATCGACTTCAAAAATACCATTAATAATAAATTGGTATGGATATCAAACGAATTTATACACAGTGTCGATTTTTTTGTACTTACGCGCTGGTGTACATAGTATATAGAGAAGCAGATTTTTCCTTGATGCATTTGAATGAAAATTTCTTTTGTTATTCGGCGGTACATTCTTTCTGCACATCCTTTCGGGGTCACTTAGTTACATTTTGTGTAATTAGGTATACCACATTTTCCCTAAATAGACTGCAAGTTTGTATTTAAGCAAGTACACCGGCTGCTAATTGTCAACGTAGAGGATCAACTGTCACAGAATCCAATTAAGTGTAATCAATTTGGTAGGCGGAAATGGGTACCGCCACCCGGGAACCTTTATTGGATAACCAACACCTCTGCCATAGGTAACCCCAAGTGGTTGATAATTAATTTAAAACAAAAATAAATAAACCAGCTCACATCCGTACTAGATATTTGATATACAACAATAATTTTTCAGTTTGGTTGGGTATTTTGACCTCAAATCCAAATTTAAGATTTGTATGAAACTGGCCGAAATGGGCCGCGAAAATGTTCCTCTTAAAGCCATCTTCAGACTGGTAATTGGCAATGATATTGGGACAAATCTATATTATATAAAAATCAAAATATACTTGGGGGTATATGAGCTAGGAATTGTCTATGTATTGCTATATTAAGCGTATAAAAAGTTTGAAACTTTCAAATACCTTCTTTTCATCCTCGCGAATGATTTTGGATTATTCCAACCACATGACAATACATTTGAAAAATTTTTTTAATCATTACAAAAACTCTTACAAAAATGTCACAATTTCAGAATGACATTTTGCAAACCATCAATTGTACTTATATTTTAATCACAGAGTAACATGTTTTAAATGTATTAAAATAACGGTGATAATACTGAATACACCGGGCCAACACTGGCAGTTGTTTACTAATTGAACTTTGCGTAGAAAAGAAGCAATAATACTCAAATACTAGCCTTTTTTATAGAATAGAAAAATGCACACATTTATAGATAATAAATATAAACAACTACAGTATCTGACGTTTGTAAGTGTGACGTGGTTAAAACAGTTTGCTACCTGATCTACCGACCCCAGTCACTAGCCAAGGTTCGCACCATTTGTTGAGGTATAAAAACCATAGGTGTTTGCTCAAGCAACCCATAGATGCCGGTAGTATGTCAATTTTTAACAGGTGGCATGCGAGCTATTTGAAAAACTGAATGTACCGGGACTGATATTGAACGCGGGAGAGGGGAGGGGATCGCAGGAGATGGGTTCGCGGGAGAGGGAAGAGGGAAGGCGGGAAAGGTGGAGTGGGGAACGCGTGAGGGGAGGCGAAGGGGAACGGGACAAATGGAAAAAGACACGCAGGAAGAAACAATTTATTCATTATTCGCATTGCAAAGCATGTAGAGAACTCGCTAGTATTTATAAATACCCCGAGATTTTCAAGTGTCTACGCTAGTTAAATATACAAAAACTTAAATTCACTTCTGACACGTTGACACGCCAACACCAAAATTATATTGTTCAAAATATTAATGAAGGAATGGGATTGGGATTTATGGAATAAATTCAATATTTTATTTTTTTATTTAATCTTAAAATAAATAAATAATCTTTATTTATTTAATCAAAACAAAATACATTATTTATATTCAGCCCCAGATTTTTAACTAATCATATTATTTCAAAAAAGTAAGCAATTTTTCTGGAATAACAAATAATGGAGCTCATACTTAATCTATTCGTACACGGCATATTTTTAATTTTCGTAATTTTGAAACTTGCAAATAAACCTTAAAATATCGTTCGACTAGAATTCTTTATCAATTAATTTTACTTAAATAAAAATAATCGATCACAATTCATTTAGTTTTTGGTATAAAAACGGACAGTGAACAAAATACAATTCTAAAAAACATGATTAACATTAAATAATAACACAACAAAATATAACTTAAAATTATATATTATACTTAATTTTGTGCTCAGACAAAATTTGGTAACTGATTAAAAATGGTGTCATTTGGAATATTCAAAATATATTCGATTTACTAAAATCCTACAATAATTTCTTCTTACCTGTAATACTCAATTATACAATCTCATAAAAAAATCATTCGTTCATGTCCATTTTATTTCCTTGTTGTTTTGTCCCATTCTGTGACTTCCGTTGTGACGATTTTCATTACATCCTTTATAAAAATCGTATTTTGCTTCACATCGACCAATTCTGTCAAATTATATATTATCACTCAGTCCTTTTAAAACAACACACAAACCTTATTTCGTTCTGAAATGCAAAACTTAGATTTAAAATGGCAAAAGCATACAATGGATTGCCTAAGGAAGTATATGGCTGTGGCACATCCAAAATTATTATTAAGATAACGCACGAGGTGTACAAAGAAAATTAATCGACCAGCTTTGGAAATTTCGATATTAAAATATGGTTGCATTCATTACAATGAAATGGTTTCATGAATTTATTTTTGTAGATGGGAATCCTGATAAGTTATTTAGTGAAGTCATTTTTTTCTGTAAATACAGCAAGCTTAATGAAAGCCAATTCAACAATTCTTACAATTGGAAAGTATGCACTAAATGTGTCGTTGAAGAAGAAGATAATCTAAACGAAAATATGAAAGATAACAAGACACAGAAAAACAGAAAAAGATATATGCAAACAGCAACTGGGACTCGAACCCAGAACCTCTCATCTAACCGGGACGTGCGAGTTTACCAATTCCGCTATTGCCACCTACTGTCAAACCGTCTTATTAGTCAATCTCATATTTCAAATTTTAGAAAACTCGTCATATGCCAAGGGAGGAAACCCGTAAATTTCCCAAAGTTTTGACTTTGACGTAATATTTTGTGCTATCGTATAGCTATTTACCGAAACACATTCCTAGAACAATAAACTATGCATTAAAACAACATTACTTGCGTTTATTTGACAAATTGATAGGTTTATCGATCTTTTCATGACCCACGACGCTCACAGTTTGACAGCTCGAATCGCGGAAAAAATGAAGCCCAAAGTCATGGATAAATTTAATAAAATTTATTCCGAGTGGCTAGGTGTGTTTATGATATCTGTTACGTCAAGAACAAGAATGCCACAAGCGATTTTGACGTTGTCCTCAACAGATTTTTTTATACATAAGGATTAAAATCGCATTCTAAAATTTTTTTTTATATTTTTCTGTGCGCGCCGGCGCGTCTGCGGCACAGCATTGGTTAACAATATTATCTTCAACTATTTTTTTTCTCCATATTATAGGCAACTACCCTTTTTATTGGAAACAATCAATCTGAGAATTGGTTTGTAACCTAGATCGTCACGGATAAATAGTAGAAGTAGAAGTATTGACTTTTTATAAAAGTCTATATGAATGTTCAATTTTTTATAAGAAAAAGTCTCTTTTTACAAGTTTTGTAGATTATTCTCATCAATGTAATATATCACCGAAGAAGAAGATAACAATAATAATCTAAACGAAAATATGAAAGAGAACAAGACACATAATTATTGCCATCTTCTTCGATGATATATTACATTGATGGGAATAACCTTCAAAAGTTATAAAAATATAGTTTTTCTTATAAAAAATTAACTAAATGTAGCCAAATCGCAAAAATTGTTTTTAATTTTTTACAGAGATATCCAAGCACGCTCACCTCAAAATATTCTAAGGCTAGTTTTACACTCGTAAGTTTTTCCCGTAATTCCCGTGTAAGCGAATTATGGCCAAATTACCAATGTAAACGACACCAAAAGTCACTCAACGTAATTTAAAGCATGTTACAGAACTTCTCCTTTCCGAAGTTTTTTGACAGGTCTAATCAGGCGCGAAATTCCAGCCTTTTAACAACTTATAAAATCAGTTTGATAAGCTGAGGGACTTTCTGTAAGAAATAGTACCAAAATTCGCCGTTGCGAAATGTCAAAAATCAAAAGACATTTGTTTTTATTGGATTTTGCTATAAAACGAGTATTTATTTCAACTTATTTGAGTTTTCTGAAAATGAGCATCTTTCTATTCAATTATCGGTCCAAACCTTTCTAATCTCAAAGTTTCTGTTGTTAAAATTACGTATTTGAATACGAAGTCAAGTAGTTATCATTCGGATAAAATGAAAGAAATCCATTAATTTTTGCCTTTGACGGCACAAAAGTGCGTGGAGAATTGTTTAATTAAAGCCAAATTCTATTTTAGCACTTTATTTGGGCCTTTTCGTCTTTGTTGACAAAATCGCGTAAATTTGACAGTAGCAGGTCGTTGTTGAAAGGAAGCCATCTTACCGCAAATAAATTTACAGATGTAAACGGTCGCATGAGCAGTTACACAGGTCGAACTTCCGAAAAACTTCCGTGATCAATAATTACCACAAGTCAGATGCATGTGTAAACGCTCCTGTGAGTAACCTGTCAAAATCTTACGTAATCCGTAAATTTTAATTTACGAGTGTAAAGCTAGCCTAAGGCATGCCTTCTTGAGAATCATTGGTAAACACAACAAAGAAATAGTGAACCTATTTAGGTATTTTTAATAGCTTTTTATCAGTGCAATAAAATGATTGTTGATTTTAACAAAAAATCGTTCACGGAAGCGAAAGTTAAAAAGAAGTATACACAATTGGTTGTCAACTTTCTAGATTTTTCTTTCTTGCTTTCAGAGTTGTTATTTTCACAAATTTCAGGCTTTTTTGTTATGAAGTTTTCCATTACAAAGCTATTTCGAAAATATTTTACAGATTAGCCATCGGAACTACTTAGTTTATTTATTCAATATTCGATTTCAAATTTTTTAGACGTATTGTAAAATTGGAAATCTTCCAATGGTCGCTTTATTATTACCGTGACGATCCACGATTGCGGTACCGCGAAGGCACAAAAAAGGTGGAGAAGGTGGAAGGGAAACGCGTGCAGGTGGGGGGGAAACGTGGGAGGGGGGATAGGGGTTGGCGGAATGGGGAAAGGAAAGGGGGAAAGCGGAGGGGGAAAGGAGACGGGGAAGAGGAGATGGAAGGGGTGGTGGAAGGCGTATTAGGATAAAGAACGTTTAGGTTAGTATTTCAATTCAACGTTGCTAATCTTAATATATAAAAATTAATGTTTCTTTTTTTTGTATTTTATGCCTTCAAACGATTGCGATAAAACTTTAATAGGTAAATTACTTTGCGCATGTCCGCAAAGGTTTCTATATATAATGGTGAGCTCTGGCATTATGAGATTATTTCCTACAGCAATCATAGGATTACGATAAAATTTTTGGTTAGTTGTTGTGCGCACGCCTGCGAATGATTCTACGTATATATTGGTGAGCGCTGGCGTTATGAAATTTGCATTTAAAAAATTACAATAGGTGGTGCGCGAGTCGTTTGAAAAATGCGTGTATTTCGTTTAGTTTAGCGGCAGGATGGTAAGGAGGGAGGGGGGAGGAGACTCGGGGAGCGTGGAGAGGAACGAAGGAGGAAGGGTTCGCGAGTGGGCGAAGACGGGGAAGGTGGAAAGGGAATGCAGAAGGAAAAGGTGACGCGGGAGGGGAACGCATGGGAAATGACACGCAAGGAGAAAGAATTTCTTTCTTTATGTGGCATTGCAACGCATGCCGGGTACTTACTAATATATAAATATTTTTACGTAACCGTTTGATCGATTGATTACGCTTTACGCCTATCGATCTGGCTCCTAGCGCAGTCGATCGATAAGGATTGATAGGAAAACGATAAGGATTGATTGGTAACTTCTCATAGTTCCCTATATTATCATATCTATATTTTTTTATATGAATACCGCACAAGAGTCCCAACTGCTCCCGTCTGGAGCCAGTGAGACTATGGCATCCCCAATTGGGAGATGGGGAGAGGAAGGTGGGAAGTACCTGGCCATTCAGATCTGGTCACCAAACACGGCCAAAGCCATTTTTACCAACGTTTCAATTCTGAATGGTGGTCTTACACCAGGGCGATACTGAGAGTATCTTCCACTCTGGAACGTGCCGCAAATATACTATATATTATTTTAAATGAATAAATTGTGAAATAACACAAATTAATCAAATAATATTTATTTGCAACGCCGGGATTCGATCCCGCGACCTTCGGAATGCGAGTCAAGAGCCTTACCGCTGGACGCCGGCCGTCATTGCAGATCGCCAACGAATTCGTGACAGTTTATAATGACTAAGTGTTCTTAATATATTCGACGTCAATCGATCCGCAGTAGTGCTAGGGAACGATGAGAAGTTACCGAAAGTTATCCTATCAACCCATATCGATCGACCATGCTAGGACCCCTAAGGATAACTAGGATTTAATATTAAGAAATGCTCCATTATGTGCTACACCAAGGCAAACAAAACGATTTATTTTAACTACAAAATGTCTTATTCATCTCTTCAGCACATTATTGTTTCGAGAGATTTGGGAATCACATTTGATACGCACCTAACATTTCACGTTCACATTGAAACGATTTGCAGCAAAGCTTTAAGAATGCTAGGATTTGTGCTAAGCAACTCCAGACATTTTTGCAGCTCGGCCGCGATTCGCGTGCTCTACTATAGTTTAGTACGTAGCATTTTGGAAAGTGGTTCAGTAGTATGGGGACCAATGGATTTCACTTACTCTCAAATGATAGAGAGAGTACAAAAGAAGTTTCTGAGATATTTATATCTTAGAGACTTCGGATATTATCCCTGGCTATATCCATCAGCCTTTTTG